>OV743321.1:2067500-3317500 GCA_928268935.1 Lasiommata megera
CAGTTACAGCGATCCCAAAATATGAGTTGTGATGTGATGATTTAGAAATTAAAATTCTCAATAGGAATTCAACAAGCTTGGTTGTGGACTTCATTACCAACTTGTACTGTCGCACTGCAATATCGCCGCTTTAAAAAAATATTCAAAAAAAAACATAATTAATAAATCTTTAATAAATCTCTTAAGAGCCGCAGGTAACAAGGTAAAAACAATTTAGAGACGTACAAATTTAGTTAAATTTAGTAGAACAACCGAATTAGCACCAATTGTGGTACGCAGTATGTTAAAATTATAACCAACATTTAATTTTATAATTTTTTGGTAACCTATTATAATATGAGGCCACAAAGAAGTTACTAAGGTTTACTTCAATGTAAAGCAACACTGATCTATTAAATTCGTAGTTTCAGAAAGACTACACATTTTGATATTGTTAAATTTATACTCTCTCCAGCCGCTGTGATTTTTACAATGTAACTACAATTTAAGGGTAATTAAACAAAAAATTACCTACTTTTACTATGAATAAAAAAGTGGTGATTTAAATAAAGAAAAAATGTGTAGTTTGTTTGAGAAAACTTAGTTTAAAGTTGGGGCATTTATTTCTTTCATATGACAACATTCATCATTATACTATCTTTGAGAAAATCGGTAATCTTTACAAAAACATTCTTACATAAGAGACATAATAAAAATAAAGTGTTTTATAAATTAAATAAAAAAATATATACAAATATTTGGCACCGAATCTAAACTAAATTTAGGTTTAGAATTTTTTAATTAAAATTTGGAGTGTTTATTCGTAAGTTTTTTAAATTAAAAAACCTATATTTTTTAAGAGTTCTTACCGCGACGTTAAAGTACGATTATAATATAACAGTTCTACGACAAATAATGGTTATGTTTCAACATATATGCATGCTGTTTTTTAAATAGTTTATAATATGGAATTGAAAAGTATTGATCATAAAAGTATTGAAGAATTTTCACGGAAACAGCTTTGCAAAAAAACTCATACTCTGTATCCATTCTTATACAAACAATACAAAGAGTGTTTGTTAATCTGTACATTTGTTTATATATTATCTACAATCACAACTACTGCACCAAACTCAATGAAATTCGGCAAACATATAGATAGCAATTTCTTGTGGGCTATACTTTCTTTTATATCAAGAAAGATAAGTCCTGCATGATTAGAAGAAAAAATTTAGGTAACACCTAGGTAGTTAAAAAAAATCTTTAATAAATAAATTACTCTTTTACGCGACCCCATAAAGTTTTCTATAATGTATCTTCCATAGTCTTTGACAAATACGTTTTTTTTTAAATAAATCAGTCAAAATATTTAATAATTCAACAATTCTACAATAATATTAATTGGATATAAATCATAAACAGATGTGTATCTCGTCTTTTGTAACTTAGGTGAAAAATAAAAGAGATTGATTAAACTTAAATTTAATTTAGTTTCGGACCACAATAATTCTGGTTTTTCATAAGTACAGTGAACACTCAAGCATTTGACATAAAAAAAAAACAATAGGTAGATAAATAACTTGTTTAATTTGTTTTGAAATACATATCAAACGTAAAGCTATACTTGACAAGTTATAGAGTAAAACATTCAACTATTCACAAGGACAAAAATGTATAAGCGAATAAGATGCTCATCAGTATTTTGATATGTATTTTAAAATATTTTTGAAATCTACCGTAGTTAAAAACTGTAAATAAACTAGTAATAAGTGCTATATCTTAACAATAGGCAAGTTTTTAATCATACACAGTAAATCGATTGAACACGAAACTCCATAACTTGCACATAACGTAAATTAGTATCAGTCGTAGTATAATGTGCAAGTGTAGTTAATTTAATATTAACAAAATCCTTCAGTACGTGATTTGTACTCTGGCATCGTAATCATTTTCAAATGGAGCTTATCCATCTGGTTTTAAAGCTCAAATTTGTTTACACTTCTACAGCAAAGTTAACGAAACGTTTGTAAAATAAAAAGCTTTAGTCCACAGTAATTGTGACTTTAATCCTAGCTACATTAGATCCATTTTACTTTGAAGTTGTAGTGGTTCGTTGCTCGAAACAAGTGCTACGATTGCGAGAGTGCAAATGTTATTATTAATAAGGGTATTATTATATTCTGCGCAAGTCGTTGGCCGTGCCTGAGCTCTGGTCTGAAGATAGATGCGCCACTACTCAGTAGAACAGTACCAGCCAATACTTAGATCACACTTATCTCGGCAAAATAATGGAATATGCTTCCTTTTTTTTTTCGGACTGTCTATAAGCTGTACAAACCCTATTGGTTGCCACAGCATAACCGGGCTGTTTGGCGAGCTTCGGAAAGAAGCTCTGCCAGAAAGAATGTGCTTCCATATTTTCTATCTAATACGCCAACTAAACAACGAGAAAATTTGCCTCCCCAACTCGTTACTTTAGTGAAGGAAATTGTAAATCAGGCTTTCGGCTCGGCCAACATCTTGCGGCTGTTTATTAACTTCTTTTAGATTATTTCGTTTGCAATCGAATTTCCATCAAAATTGGCGCAGACACTCGCGATTATAAAAAATCAGTCTAAAATATATTAAGGCAACTCGCGAACTAATATGTTTGTTTTAGTGTGAACACGTTCGTTTAACAAATTGGGATATGACAATGACATGTGAATTGGGTTATTAGTTATTTCAAGTCTCTGATACATAACCAGAAGTTGAGTTTCGTAATATGACAGCGAATAGACGCTATGTTTTCTTATTCGCTGAAATACTCCGTTCGTGTGAGGGCACCATTTTCGTTTGGCCAATGATAATTGAGATAATCGCAATTCCAAGATCTCGAGTTATTAGACTAGCTGGATTTTTTGATAGGAATTCATTTTGGGCATATCGTCTGTGAACTTTTGAAAACCGTTTTGTTTGTTTTTCAGTTTTTATTTATTTATTACAATTACTTTATTATCTCGTGTTAACATAATTTATTGGTAATACTCAAAAAAAAAATTTACTAAAAATGTCTGCAGGGAGTTGTTCGAAATTCACGGACTTAATAATTTCATTTTACGTTACAAATACATTTTCGGCAAAGATACTTAATAAAAACATCGAGTTAAGTTCGTTATTGCAAAAAAAAATATACAAAAGGTACCTATACTTTTATGCCAGATTATAAATATCAATCATGGAATTGGAATATCATGGCTCTGTATTTATTATTGAATTTCTTATCATTTATTTGTTGACATAAAATTTGATATCAACTAAAAATTCGAGACAGTCTGATTTAGAACTTTGACAAGAAATACGTTAACTAACGTTAAGCAGTACGTTTTAGAACTTTAGAATATTATTTCAATTTAACACGATCAACTCAGATAATTAAATCTCTTTAAATTCGTAAAACTCAACGTGCTAGTGCAGTACATCAATCATACAGTTCAGAAATGCTCATTAAATGTTTTACTTACCGCCATGTTGGTTTTTAATCATGTCGAAAAGCTTGTTGACTCTCTTATACAACATACTGAAAATGATATGTTCCGTTTAACATCCAACAATGTCAAAGGAGATTTTTGCTATTACTATTAGTGAAAACATATTAGTTAATTACTTTTTGTTATAGAGTAAGTCAGAAGTATTAATCATAATATTTATATAGATAGTGGCCGGCGCGAGCCAAATTGACCGTGTTTAGTCGAATATTCGCCAGATTCACACACGTGCCGAGGTATACTCTGTCTATGACCTTTTAGATCCCACTATATACATTTTTCTTGAATACTGAGATCAACGGGTCTGAGGGTCGAAATAAGGGATTTTATAGGAATCTTAATAGTTTAAACTATCGCAGGAGACAGGGCTTCATACTTATGCAATGTAAATTATGCTTTTGACAAATAAAGAATATTATTATTATTATAGCCAAGAACTGGTAAGTCCCGACATAGAATAGTTTTCATGCTAAGGCGGACCGAGTTGATTTGAGGCAGGAAGTTGTGAAAGTTGCCTCTTTCTTCCCGCGTTTGCCAATCATCAAATTAACGATCTTGTAGCTGCGTTGGACACGCGCCATTTTCTATTCATTCCTCGAATCTAGATATTATGACCGTGTGTAAGTTAAGAACCCGATGTACGCAGTAAAGTTATTAACGTTACCGAACTGTATGATATCTGTACTGCGGTGCTAGAGACAGCATTTGCGTATATATATACCTACCCAACAAATAACAGCGATAGTATAATACATATAAATATTAACCGAAGCATACACTGTGCTGTAGTTTACTATGTTATAGCTGACATATAAGAAAAGATTTTTATTTAAAGATAACAATGCTTTAAACGATGCGGCATAGCAAATTGTACCGCTATACTATTAATTTTGCAATTTCACTATAGATTATTTACCACAATACAAATTTCTGTAAATTTTACGCTTAATAGGCATTTATTCAAGAACCATAGTTTCAGAACGAAAGTAATTGTACAATTTAGTTTTTATTTTTGTTAGTAGTCGACATGTATACGATATAGAGGATAACGAGATCAATAAATTGTCAAACACACAAATAGAGATGACTTCCACTAGTATAACAGATGGGAAAAGTTAAACCCTCTATTAAAAGACCCTCCATTATTATGCTAAATTTGCAGTTAAAATTATTGTGTATTTATTTACCCCACCAGATGGCTCTAAACAAAATTTTAAGTGGCATGTGAGATGGCGATAACAAAAAAGAAAATTTACCTGGCTAAGTTTGTTGTGGGCTTCTTCTTAGACCGGGGCGCGTTTGGAACCCTCATAGCTATAGTTTTAAGTTTACGAATGTAGTTATCACCATCAAATCACTACTGTGTAAATTATTGACACGTCAAAAGTGCTTTTTAAAGGACTATGTGAATTTGAATTCGAGTGGCCATGGAAGTGTGGTTAGTCGTGCGTTATACTTTTTTTTTTTAATCATTATTATAAAAAAAAAATCTAAGTGAAAACCATTCTGCAACAGTGTGTACTCTGCTTTATTTCGCTATATAACTTAATTTTGTACCAATATACACATACACATTTTTTTTTTTTGGTGTCGAAGGGACTAAAGTTTGCTTTTTGGGAGAGAGTTTCGACTTAAAAATAAAAAAAATAAGTGAAAAAGTAACAAAAAATAAAAATTAGAATGCCACGGGCAAAATTCGCCAAGGTGGGCCAACCTCGACATTGGCCAAAGCAACTTTGCCAAGACCAAGCAGTTGGTCGAGTTTACAACCTGTGGACTTGTCAGAACATGTCCAAAAACGCAGGGGTATTCAGTCTGAAGGGTTTTGCTGTATCCCCAACAATTCTTATCAGATGCTAGAGGTAATAACCATGACCGAGAACTTGACGTGTTCTGCAAGGTACGCGAAGTTATTAATTTGCATTAAAACCAATAACGGTTTAAGATATTAAAATCTGTCTTAAAATATATCAGTACTATTACCGGAATAATTTTTGGTGAGATGTTTTCAGTACAGAAATTATTTTAACTGTTATTTAATTTCTGTAGCGAAATGAGTAGTTAGGCGATAATACTCTTAATTGAACGGGTGACATATTCATCATCATCATCATCATCATGATCAACCCATTACCGGCTCACTACAGAGCACGGGTCTCCTCTCAATATGAGAAGGGTTTGGCCATAGTCCACCACGCTGGCCATGTGCGAATTGGCAGACTACACACGCCTTTAAGAACATTATCGAGAACTCTCAGGCGTGCAGGTTTCCTCACGATGTTTTCCTTCACCGTTGAAGCAAGTGATATTTTAATTTTTTTAATACGCACATAACTCCGAAAAGTTAGAGGCGACATATTAGCAATTTTCAATCGTTTAATCGTTAGTTATAGCTGAAAAATTGAAGGAAAACGCACAAAACAAGGTGCCCCCTCCAACAATACGTTAAAAAAATCGTTTATTAAGCAAAATGAACAATTGAGTATTTTTGTCTGGCAATGCAAAGGTACAATCCAGTCACTTGGCGCTTCTTTGCCTCGGGGCAAAGTTGCATGGCAACGACTTTGCCCCCCCTGCGGACTTTGCCCGTAGCACGAACATATCACTTAACACAAGCTCTTTCATACAACATAGTGAGATGTACAATAGAACATACATTTTTTACATTATGTACAACATTTATTTACAATGCAACATACAAACATATCAAGCGTTTATTAAATATATATATATATACATATTCTGGAATACTCATTCTGAACTCATAACTCGTCTGCTTAGAAATTTCCAACAATTAAAAAAAAAAACAATTATAATTTTCAGGCGAAACCCAAATTTTCTTTTTACACAATTTATATACTTAAAAATTTATATGTAAACAGAGAGAGTTTATTAAAATTATTTGGTAATGGAGATATTTTTGTAACAAACAAATTATATATATATATAACATTTCACATGATTTAAGTTTTTCTTAATAGATTCTATCACGAAATCAAGTTATATGAAATCACAACATAGACCAAGAGCCGGCCTTTATATATCCTAACGATTAAATACATAGAATTATTGATCTCGTTTCATGAGTACCGAATTCTGTTATACACTTAACTAGATTAACAAATTGAATTACAAGTCGTACTTGTTATTATGTTAAATTAGATAATTGTGAAAAGGGTAAAATTAAATATAGATTAAGCTTAATTTATTTGCGTGTTTAAAATATATTAGATCCATTTTTGGTGGCAAATTCTGTGTAAACCAAATATGAAAAACTTTTTTCTTTATACACTACAAGTTAGCCCTTAACGGCTATCTCTGGTGGCAAGTGATGATACTGTCTGGGATGGTAGCAGGCTAAGCTGTTAGGAGTATGTAGACCCATATCCCAATTGGTTTCTACGCGACATCGTGCCGGAACGCTAAATCGCTTGGCGACACGCCTTTGTGTTTCTAAAGTAAGTCCTTTTTGTACTTACAATTGTGTTAATCGATTTTTTTTTCGGACTATTAGCTGTGCAAATCCTATTGGTTCATCATGATCAACCCATTATCTCACTACAGAGCATGGGTCTCCTCTCAATATGAGAAGGATTTGGCCATAGTCCACCGAGCTGGCCATGTGCGGATTGGCAGACTTCACACGCCTTTGAGAACATTATGGAGAACTCTCAGGCATGCAGGTTTCCTCACGATGTGTTCCTTCACCGTTGAAGCAAGTGATATTTTAATTGTTTAAAAACGCACATAACTCCGAAAAGTTAGAGGTGCGTGCCCGGATTCGAACCGCCGACCTCTGATTAGGAGGCTGACGCCCTAAACACTGGGCTATCACCGCTTCACTGGGCTATCACCGCTTCAAAACCTATTGGTTGCCACAGCGTAACCGGGCTGTTTGGCGAGCTTCGGAAAGAAGCTCTGCCAGAAGAAATATCTGTTAATCGATATGAAGATATCAACATAGCAAGGTTTGCAAAACTGTCTTTCTTACACGGAACGCATAAAACGCGGGCTGGTGTGCATTTCACTCTTTCGCTGCGTGTAATATTCATAGTTTCAGTGTAATTAAATTAAATATACAACAGTATTGGGTATCAGAATTACATAGACATTTAGAAATACCGCAATAATTATACATTTCACACTAACAACGATTATAGAATATGTCAAGTCCCAGTTTTATCTTAATCCGTAATCAGTTTCAATTCATTAAATACCTAGACGATTAATTATTAATTTAATAATATGCAAACTTTATTCATATATGTATATTTTCACACAGTTTTCATACCTGTTTCACTTTGGGTGTAATAATGTAGTACGTACTAGAGTTTATGACGCTGAAAAAGTCCGCCACGCTTTGTGGTCCACTGGGCTGCAAATGACAAGTGTTTTTATTTTTTTCAATATTCACACCTGATGGTAGGTGATGACGCAGCGTGACGGTGAATGTTCGTGTAACTCGAAATACCTTCCCGCATTACATTACATATCCATGATCAAACATACAAGATATTCTAGTAAAAGCATTATATTATTGTAACACACGTGATAATCGGTTTGCAAATGATTGCTTGCGTACATAGTATGTTATAATTGAATGAGGTACATACAACTTTAATAGAAATAATTACACTTATTCATATATCACAGTGGTTCTATTCGCATAGTCCATATTCCACAAACCAAATTATTTATTATTGCTTCTTAAACTATGCCAACGGAAGCACTGAAAAACTTGCCATAACGCTTGTTAATACATTACATATTACCCCAATATAGTAAGTAAATGTACAATTATTTGTTCCCGCTATCAGAGACAATATTCTTCACCAATACATTTCTTATCTTATCACGTTCATAAGTTATAGACAATATTCGCTAGCGCAAAGAGGAGCAATCTCCTCGTTCACTTAAACTATTTAAACACCAATGAAATATAGACCTTATTGCTTTACGTATGGGTTTGATACACAACAACAGTATACTTATGCTATCTATGCTCCAGGACGTGTACGTGACGTCACATACGCAACAACCAATAGCAGGTGACCCTATAGCGTGCGTAAACGTACGTTGTAATACGCGTAAATAAATTACAATTGTGCAGTAAAATCATTGTAACTTATATAAGTACGGCCTTATGTATGATATTATCGGTAATAAAGCAAAAATCATATGAAAAAACCCCGTTTCCGGAAACCTTTTCACCTTAATCATACACGTAACATTCCATATGAAAACTTCCAACAACTGACTCGTTATAATAGATACACTATAGAGAATAGATCATAAAGCTTGGCGCCACCTAGTTAAAGGCCGAGATCTATAAAGCGATCTCTTGAGTACCAGTTAAAACGAGATAAATTAGCCTGATATTAGTCTGTCCCGTTTTAGCGCTAACTTGGCTGAGCAAAGTCAAAGTTTGCTCTACAGATCTCTCTTGGAGTTTATATTTTAGTGTACCAGGTCTTGCAAGCAATTCCGGAAAGGATGGAGTCGGTGACCACTTCGTAGCGCAGGTATTGGCTATATTTGGACAGATCATTAAGTTTTACGAGACTAGTTGGGTGATCTTAAGCATCTAGACCTCATCGCCCAGATCTTGCACGCAGTTCTCAGCGATAGGAACGAATCTGTCGTCGATTTGTAGCAACAGTATGCTTTTGTCGACGTGGGATCTTAGCTTAGGATCACGATGACTGGGCGTCCATTTGTGTACAACCTGGAATTAAATCAATAATTATCATCGGGATAATTTTTGCCCCACAGCTGGAATATGGGACTGGGTTGATTTGATAAACAGTGGAAGCATAATTTAATTTGGCATTTCTTTTGGAAATTTACTTTTTTTTTATACTAATCGTGTAATATTGTCAATAATTCAAAAAAACAGGAACAATATTAAATCTTTAAATACGATGTTGTTTTGTTTCGAAAAAAGAGTCATTTATGGTATTAAGACAATATTATGCAGGTAAACTCGGTCCTTTCCAGCATGTTATGAGATAAATATAAATTGAAACACGTTCGGGAGGGTAGTTAAAGTACATGTGTAAGGTACGCGGCTCCACTTATGCTAAATAATATTACGTTACGATTAATTGATAAAGCGAGTAAATCTGTGAACAGATATACGATTTTACTTACCAATCCATCCATCCCTGCCAAAGGAACCCAACTGCCCCAATAATTCCTTCCCCCTCTCTCCCTCTGGTACTCGGAAGGCCAGAGCACATCTATCCTCCTCCCTAGATTGATACAATCGTATACCCCCAAGGGTTCCACTATCAACACTTTACTCCCAACACTAATGTTCACTTTTAGTTCACTTCTACCAGAATCTGATCTCTTTATTTTAGTCTTTATTTCTTTCGCTTTGGGATCTTTCTTCTGTTCCTTCTTCAGTATCGACTCTTTGTTGGATATATCCGAGTAGTGGGTCTCCTTCAGAGGAATAACTTCAGGTTTCTCGATGTATCTTCCTGTGAGATCTCGATAGCTTTCGCGCTCGTGACGTATGTCTCTGCTGACTTTGGAGAGATCTTTGGATGTGCCTTCGTTAATGAAATACCTGTGGACAGTAAAATCATGTGTAATGTACAGTTAAATTGCAAAACAATATAACAGTATCACGAAACCAGTAGATGGATCGTCGTTAGTACCATTAAAGAGACAAATTAGTCACATAAGTTTATCCTTAGGTCCCAAAATACATAGCATTTTTACTGGGTGAAGTCCTTTCTGGGATCACATCATGCTTTTTATTCTGTCTTTAGAAGTAAAGTTTAGTTCTTTCTTTTAGTATATAAAGAAAAATATACCTCTAACACTGGTTTCATAGAAATCATTATAATTTAAAGAAACCTTTATTCCAGTTAGAAATAAAAAATGATCGATTTTAACTTAATGTAGGCATTTGAAATCACATTACCTATGAAGGTGTATGTATTCCAATGCACGCGGAAACTGTTGTTTCATAATTTAATATTAAATATGAATTAAAAATGATGTTATGGTTGTCATCGCGTTTTTTTTTATGTAAACTATGTAGGTATACTTATTTCTGTAAAAAATGTTCAATCCCTGGTAAACAATATGGATTAAAAATTTGCATGAATATAATGTATAGCATTCTCTTTTCAAGCTTAGCCTTTTAAAGTAGATGAAGTTAAAATGGATGAATGAGCGAGCTACCTGGTAAAGCTAGCTTGCCTGGCGTTTCTGTTGGCGATGATCTTACAGTCCGGGAGGGACACGTCCAGACCGCTCGCGCCAGCTTCCTCCAGGGAAGACCCGGATCCTGAGCCACGGGAGTCGCGGGACGTGCGGGTGCCCGATACCTGACAAAGTTAATTTATACTTAAACTAAAAAAAAAAGCAGTTGAAGGCCTTGTTGATAAAACTTCGGTCTTCCTATCGTGGGGACCTGCTTCAATTCCCACCACGCTTGGAGTTTTCTTAAAGGTGTTTGGAGTTTATCAAGACACACTTGGTGGATTACTACCAAAACTCTCTGTGCTGACTTCCGTCATGATCGAGCCGTACATGGCCAACTAAAAAGATTAATAAGCATTTTTGCAACTAGTTAGCTTGCCTCGGTGTGTCAAATTGTCCGTTATGCCAACGTTCCGGCCTATTCAGAATATCACCAACATGTATCCTGACTTCGACCAACGCGATTAATGCCCAACAGCAAAAACAGAGATAAGAAGTACCGTTAAGTTTTCTATGTACCTTAGCACTGGCGGCGCGACGCGGTTGTTCTCGCCAACCACATTCCCACCCACCAGTAGAACCCTTTAAAAAGAAAAAAAAAAAATTTTTCTTCTCATCTGATGGTAAGTTATGATGCAGTATAAGAATGGTAGCGGGCTGACCTGTTATGTGGTATAGTACACCCACACTTCTAATTGGTTTCCAAGCGACATCGTGCCAGAAAGCTAAATCGCTGGGCTAGCCACAGCCGAAGCCTCCCACCAGACCAGACTCGAGCTGGGAATCGATCCCAGGACCTCCTCCTCAACTTTATAATGCGACAGCGCACGCACTGCACCACGGAGGTCGTCCAAAGGTACGTTTGTGTTTGAAGATTATCCCGTGCCTCAATCATATTCCGATCAGCCTTACACCGACAGACCAGAATTGAGCTAACAATCGAACTAAGGACCTCACTAACTAACTTTATCATGCCACAGCACGCGCTACGCCACGGAGGTCGTCACAGACACAGTTACACCTCTGCTGCAGTCTTAGGTCGGTTTCAGTTTTGGATAATAAATGGACTTACATAACATCGGTCGAAGTAAATTACTGTCATCATTTATTATATATAAGTTTCCAATAGTTGATGTCTACCTGTCCATCGTCCCCATGTCTCATGTCCGCATGATCGGGCGACCGGAGCGTGTCCGACACGGCCAGCAGACGGAAAGACGCCGGCAAGCGAGAGTCCCGCCGTAGACGACTTCTGTTGCTTAGCTGAACCACAAAAACACACTTTATATTTATACTCTATATTACTCTATATTAAAACGCTTTGGATATATTGTGAAATCGTCTTTTAAGAATGTGATGGACAGCATAACGGACAAATATTTCTGAGGAGAGTTATGTATGTATGTATGTAAGTTTTATTTGCAGGAAATCGTGTGTATCATATGTACCCACGGCTAAATGGCATACGGTCCCTTCTATATCGCCTACTCGCCATTTAAGTAAGGGGCCGCTGTATGCGATATCCCGAGGTTCGCATTAAACGAAATAATGTTAGAACCTTTAAGCGGAAATTAAAACAATGGCTCATACATAATAGCTTCTACGAAATACAGTAGATATACTTAACGCCTCAATTGCACATCAGCCTATGCTCCGAAATAAATAACATATTACCGTACTATTATAGTCTTATATTATGTGAGTACAATGAAATAATCTAGGATGTATTTATATCTAAATGTGACAGAGCTTACGACTCATGACTTAATCAATCTGACGAACAATTTTGACATATCAATTAATTATTATTTTCTAGTAATAGATATTATGTGTAAGTAGATGTACACGAATGCAATTGTTGAATAATTAAATAATCTAATAGAAACAGCAGAAATAAACGATTACCTGCGTGCGCGAGCGCGCACTCCTGTCCCTCCGGGCCATGCGCGCCTCCTCGTTTCGGCGATGCGCTTCGGCCACGTCTTGATACGTGATGTAAACTAAAAATAATATCATTTCATCATCATCTGAACCTCTTTCATTAATGTAGGCTAAGAATACAGGACAGTTCTTTAATTTATGGGCTTATGTAACTATTAAGACAAACTAACTACTGCGGTTCATCGTCTTAAGACCTTGTATAGTACTTTCTTAGTTTCCATTCAACACTGTCTAGCGGTGATATTGTAATACGGTCACCACGCACGGTACGTTGTAATCCACACTTAGATACGTTCCACTGACGCTTTAGCCTTAGGATCGTGTCATCTGGGTTTTCTGCCATTCCTTCTTGGGGACAAGAGTGAACAGCCAACCCTGCTTCCCATAAAGTAACAGTCGTAGCTTCAGATACAGGATTTAGTTTCAGTGTCGTAACGCCAGACTGGGCTGGGCATGTTATGCGTATGTCCGACGAACTGTGGGCAAAGACCGCTACACATTGGGTGCCACAAAAAACAAAAAGACGTCGAGGCAGACCGAGGCGTCATTGGCGTGACGAACTCGATGCCTATATGTCGGCTTGGCCCCAAATATCCCTAGATAGAGACAAATGGAAGGAAGAAAGGGAGACATGTGGCATGTGCAGTCCGCTGAAACCATCCCAATCGTCATATCTGCGAATGGGTTGATCCCAGTCAGCCTCGCTCACTATCTGAGGCGGCTGGGGTTCCGTGGCAGTTCGCTCGCAGCCAGGATGCAAAAAGCGGTCTTGCTGGACTCGGCTAGGATAGTCCGCCGGTTTCTCAACCTGTCGCCCTGACCCCCGGCCGTTTGGTCTGCCCTGCCGGGGTGTAATCCTCCGCCCGGTGCAAATATGTATTTATGTAATGTGTATGTAGGTTTATTTATTTTTATTATTTAAGTTTATTATATCTCTTTTGGTTGTTTATATGTATTTATTTTGCACACGGGCGTGAGAGCTAGTATATAACGATAATAACGCCATCTCACCCGGCTCTTCCTGCGCTCTCTCGTGCGAGTGCTCGCGCAGCAGCCCAGCGAGCGACGCCAACGTGGACGACGTGGGTTTACCCGCACTGGACAGGCTGCCGCGAGTTCCTCCTGCGATTTCATTCTAAGTTAAGTCATCGTCACCATTTGCTTGAGCTATTCAATTGAGACATGGGATCGGTTTATACGAGTGTGCAAATGAATGGCGTGTTTTAGTACATACACAACAGAGATTTGACGCTATTTGTCTGATTGTCATTTGTCGCGAATTAAAGTGGAGCTCGACACACGTCAAAGAAAGGATCTGCTGAACTGACGAATTATTTATTTTGAGGTTATGACCACAATTGGATGTTTTGTAAATATCTCCATGTGTACATATCACAATATGTAAAAGTAAATTGTTAAAACTAAAGCTCCGTGAGGTTTATTGAAAAATTTATTTTAGAGGTTGTCTGCATCTAGATGTTTTCCAAACATTTCCACTTGTTCTTTAAAATAAACAACTTTAAAATTAAGAGCATTACGGTCATTTTAAAATAACTCAATATAGTGCAAATGATAGTGCTAATTCAATTTCTGTTATTGGACAATATATTTTTTAGGTTATATAATTTATATAAAATATTTACAAAAGCCATGCCATTTGTAAATATTTTCACATGATATATTTTTGTTTATGGGATTTTCAGTGCCTCGATAGTACCTACTCATGTTAAATGAGAACACTCTGCAAGCTCCATTGGGCTTACCAAGTGAAGCCGCGTGCGACGCGTGGGAGGGCAACGAGTTCCTGGCGGGCAGTGTTGGAGGAATGTTCCGTGAAGGAGCTCGCCCGGCTTCGGCCGTAGCCGCTTCACACGCTCCGCTCGAACAACCTTCGCCGCAACGACGACGTATCCTAAACGGAGAGAGATTTTGAAGTAGAGACTTTCAGGGACATTTTCCTAAATCCACTCTAAAAGGAACAATACTGAGTTATAAAATTTAAAGCGGGAATGAACTGCGTGGAATTTCGGATTAACCTAGAAACGTGTCTTTGCAAAAGTACCAGTTTGTTTCTTTGTTCGATATTACGATTTGTGGGAACGGAAAAAAAATATTGAACGGATTCACTTCAGCACTTATCATAAGTGCCTTAACGTACACATACGTATAATGTGGCATACTCATTTTAGATCGATGCATTTCATTGAATAAGTATCTCGCAAATCCACTAGAACTACATTTAAATAATAATTCTATTTCATTATTAAAATTGACAACTTTTTGACATTTTGAAGTCGTTTAAATTTGTTTACAAATAAATTCGTACACTTACCTTCGCCATAGAGCTACCAGATGGTCTCGTATAGAAGTGACAGTGAGAGGAGCGCCTACAAGCGAACACAGTTGCGGCGAAGTGTCCGCATACGAAGTTGTGAGTGGGGATACGTATATCGGATACCCGATCGGCTGGTCGCAGGATGAATTGATTATGTTCCTTAGGGCCTGCGGAAGATTTGTCAAACCATTTTACATTAGTTTAATCAAACGTCGTGTCATCTTTTATCAAATCCTACAGTTCGTGAAGACCAAAGTCTGCCACTGTCGGAACTGTGCCAATGATTTTTTTTTAGCCACTACAAGTTAGCCTTTGACGGCAATCTCACCTGATGGTAAGTGATGATGCAGTCTAATATGGTAGCGGGCTAACCTGTTAGGGGCATGGTAAACCCATACTCCTAATTGGTTTCTACACGACATCGTGCCGGAACGCTAAATCGCTTGGCGACACGTCTTTGTCGATAGGGTGATAACTAGCCACGGCCGAAGCCTCCCACCAGACCAGACTCGAGCCGGGAATCGAACCCAGGACCTCCAACTTTAAAATGCAACAGCGCACGCGCTGCGCCACGGAGGTCGTCAAAAAAGGTCGTGATGACTCACGGCTCTGTATGTGGTCGCCTACTATGACCTTGACAAGAGTCACTCGACGGGCGATGGAAAAAGATATGCTCGGATTTCTCTACGTAATCAAATCAGATATGAGGAGATCCACAGAAGAACCAAAGTTACGAAGCTGAAGTGGCAATGCATATAACTCGGGAGATCCGATGGTCGTTGGGAGTTCCAACGTGTTCAAAAGGCAATACCGACCGAGGCCCAACTAGGTGGCCAGACACAACTAACAATCGCCGGGCGCATCTGGACATTAGCGGCTCAAGACTGTGGACTTTGTAAATCCCCACGAAAGACCTCACTTAACTGATTCAACAGTGGTCGTCAATCGATTGATGATGAAGTTAGAATTATCTCGAATTTGGGGTCCGACGTAACATCCCAAGTATTAATAAAATCTTACGAAAAATCTTTTATTGTTTCCTTAAATTTAATTCATTTTGAAAACACTCGATTATTATCATTAGTAAAAAACTAAAATACGGACACTGCTAGCTCTTGTATAGGACTGAACATCCAGTACATTAAACAATAAACAGCAAGTATAATTTAAAGTAAAGTAAAGTAGCTAGTAAAGTAGTAGAAGCTTTACTTTTCGCGCTTGTGAAGTCAACATCTCCTGAGGATGATCCGGTGTCGGGTCGAAACGTGCGTAGAGGTTCTAGTGGAAGATTTTGTGTGGTGTTATATTATACAAATCTCCTGGTTGTCGGCGGAATATAGCAAATTATACTTGCTGTTTATTGTTTATCATGGAGTTCCGCAAAGTAACGCCTGCTTCTATTCATTATCCAGTACATTGTTGATTCGAGGGGCGCACCTGTTTCGCGTTCTGTATGGAGCCGCGCTCCGGGTTCCGGTTGCGCAGGTACACCAGCTCCTGCTGCTGGCCCGCCCACAGCCCGCGCACGCACTCGCGGTTCAGCTTGATGACCCGGAAGCCCAGGTGCCGCTTGTTCAGCATGATGATCTTGTAGTCGTCGTTGCCTTCGTCCATCACGTGTCTGTGGGAACAAAATTAAATTATTACGGATAAGCTGTGATAGGTTAGGACGTCAGCCTCCTAATCAGAGGTCGGGGGTTCGAACCCGGGCACGCAACTCTAACTTTTCAGAGTAACGTGCGTTTTTAAACAAGTCACGATGACGAAAATATCACTTGCTTCAACGGTGAAGGAAAACCGTGAGGAATCCTGCATGCCTGAGAGTTTTCCATAATGTTCTTAAAGGCGTATGAAGTCTGCCAATCAGCACATGTGATGGACTATGGTCAAACCCTTCTCATATTGAGAGGAGAACCGTGCTCTGTAGTGAGTCGAGAATGGGTTGATCATGATTACGGATTAAACGTTTAGCACTACTTTGATAGTTCATTATCATTGCAGGTACACTGGAAGAAACGAAGGCTTTGGATTGACTCATTTTTTTCGCCTTTTGAGCATGCTTGCTGTTTACGGAATACCCATTAGCTTTTATGCATATCAGACTTCCTGAGTGTCGATCATTTCGAGTTGTCACGGATCATTCCTCCTCTGATCCAATGGCACTAACCACTAATATCCTTCAGAGATGCGGTCTTTCTGTGAAAGTTCTCCTGTTGCCTATAAATCTGTTATATCCTGGTATCTTTGGGTTATCATTAATACATAACCTGTCTGCTTACTAATTCAGCCCAATTACGATTTCTTATGATGTTTTTAATGTATTTTATTTATTAATCGCGTACATATTAATTTAAAGTAAGAAATAAATAAATAAATGTTAACATTATGACATCAGGTTATCTTGATTCATGTCGCAAGAACAAGCTTTCACGTCATTCACTGCCGGCGAGCAGCGGCAAACTAACTGATTGGTTGAGCTCACACCCGCCCCGCGTCCCGCAACAGAACGGTCGAGCTTACAGCGGTTTACCTATACTTTATCGACTCCTTGAAATATGGGTATCTTCGAAATAAGTGTTGTATCTCAGAAGTAGTCAGGGAACATGAAGATTTTAATACCTGAGCGCAAGCAGGTGCGGCGCGCCTCGCAGCACGTTGTAGCGCCAGGCGGGCGCCGCCTCGTGGCAGATGACGAGGCGCTGCGCGTGCGATGCGATCGCGCCGTACAGCGCCGCGCTGCTGCAGTACTCCTCCGGGAACATGAAGTGGTCCTGGCGGCATTACGAACACTGTTGAAGCCCCAATTGCACCTCGGTCTCGGGGAAATGCAATACTGAACAATTAATGACCCAAGCCAGAAGCTCCGATTTCGTAATCAGTTTTTCAACTGTGCAAAGAATAAATCTTAGAAAACTAATTTTGGATTTTTTTAATTCCTTTATTGTAATTTCCTTTTTTTTAAGATGTACAACATATATTTTGCAACGCCAAAAACACACTTTGCAAAGCCGACACAAAGCCGCCCAAAATGCTGCGTCGTCTACTACAAACACTTTACATCCGCGATGTATACAAAAATTGTTGTTTTAATACAGTAATTAATAAAAAATTAGGTTCTGAATGATTAAACAATCAATTGTTTATCGTAGACTTTCACAAAACAGAGTAGTTTAATTCCAAGAAACCATAGGAACATAGATTAGTAAGATTACATTGAAAAGTCCCAATCACCTGGTGTAATTTAAGTGCCATTCGCACTGCGGGCGCTAATACGGAATGGAGCAGAGCAACATCGGAGAAAACCCACTCGTCTCGAGCGCACGTGATGCGGAAGTCACCTTTGAACAGTGCGTGGAGGCCGTACAGGAAGAATTCCACACTATAACAATTGAATTATTTTCGTTTTAATATATCTCCTAAGATGCACTAGTAAGCACGACCCACCTGTTGATTATGCACTTATTATGAAAGTGAGTTTTATTTTATTTTTATTACTAGCTGATGCCCGCGACTTCGTCTGCGTTGAGTTAATGTGTAAAAGTCTGTTTTTTTGTCTTCCAATCACGAAGCAATGGATTACTATACTACGACAGACAACATTGAAACTATTACAGTACTTGGACATTGCAACATTACTTTATATTTCTAAAATAAAAGTAGCCTAAGTTACTCCTTACTACATCAGCTACCTGCCAATAAAAGTCCCGTAAAAATC
Source organism: Lasiommata megera (assembly GCA_928268935.1). Lineage (NCBI taxonomy): Eukaryota > Metazoa > Arthropoda > Insecta > Lepidoptera > Nymphalidae > Lasiommata > Lasiommata megera. The sequence goes on from OV743321.1 coordinate 2,086,216, forward strand.
GGTCCAGCCATTTCAGAGATTAGCCGGAACAAACAGAATGTTATTTTGGTGTATGTACCGTATACATATTGCGATATTTTGGTGCATGTAGTAAAAAACTGTTATTTCAATATTACAAACAGACACTCCAATTTTATTTATTTGTATAGATTATATATTGAGTTGCGGCTACATACAACTATTCCATATTTCGTTAGGAGGTACTTGAACCTGGTGTAGTTCTTGGATGGTTGGAAACCTCGTCTTTGAAGGACGTCATTGAAAACCTGCGATACAGACGGTTTCAGCAGCACACCGTTGGCAATCGTAACAAGCTTTAGTAGTCTGTGATATAAAGGGCCACACAGATCTGACAACAACTGACGAATCCTAAAAATGACCGAAAGGGAAATGGACTGACCTGGAAGCTGATAAATGTTGTGCAGCCGCTAAAGCTCTTCTGCCGAGTAGGCTGAGCGCGAAGCATAGTGTGACAAGTGGAGAGTCCCTCGCCGAAGCCCGTCTGCGCCAACCTCCCCCTCTGCGTGCGCTGCAGTGCACTATCCATTCTTGGTAAATCGTGCAGAACCTACTCCTGTGAGGTAAAGAATTACAGTTTAACATAGAGGGAGAGGAAGTTTCTGTGACCTACACGTTCCAAACCCTGCGCAAACCATGCGCAACGCAGACTTCCTTAACTTGCTAAATGCAGAATTAGTACAAAAATATAACAGCTCTCCAGTTTTCTTTGAGAGTACCGGCCCCCCAACCCTCTAGTAATTAAAGCTCTCTCTGTCACTTCCGACCACAACACTGATGTCACCAGGATACACTTAAAACCTTTACGGGCCGAATGTTCAAGTGACTACTGAATTATACACAAGTAGACCACACATATAAGTAATTAAAAAATCACTTGCTTCAACGGTGAAGATAAACATCGTGAGGAAACCTGCACGTCTGAGAGTTCCCCATAATGTTCTCAAAGGTGTGAAGTCTGCCAATCTGCACGTGGGCGCACGTGGCGGATAATGGCTAAACCCTTCTCATATTGAGAGGGCTCTATATCCGGTGTTTTGTCGTTAGCCGGCAATGGGTTGATTATGATGATGATGATGAGACCACGCGTATACATACGTTACAGCATCATCGGACGGTAACACTCTCAGTGCAACAAATCAAAAGTAACCAACCAACATCAACCTAAGTCGAGTTCAGGGGCTTGAGACGCACTTAAGAGATCGTTCTCCCGATGTCGACCCCTAAGGCACAACTTCCCAGTTGAGCTAGGTTATGATCTATTCGAAACTACAGAGTTTTGAATAGATCATATAATTGTACCATTTAGAGTATTATCATATACTATACTAGTTAAAATAATCAGAACAATCAGGGCTTAAATAATTCTCTGAAGCAAGGAGGTAGAAAGCCCCAATTTCTAGTGAAGAAAAACAAACATAGGTAAAAACGAATAGAAAGAATGAACTATCCGACCTACGCCTTTATTTTGGGTATATAATATCTTTGTGTTAATATAACATTTACAGATATACTTACTTGGTAACTCCCGACGCTCGAAAATCATAGTCCTCGTCGAGGTTAACGTTGAATATGGGGTCCAGATCCACGAACGAACGCTCGCTCATCGGCTTCAGCGCTTCAGCCAGTTCCGGAGACGAGAGCCATTCCTCCAGTTTGGTCGAGTGAATGGTGTAGTAAATTATGCTCTGCAAAGCAAAAAAAGAAAACATATCAAGACTATGTGTGCGACATTATTTTGGACTATATTGTGTAAAGCCTTTTTAGGAAGTTTTGTAAGCGTCTCACTGCCGGGCACAGGAGCTCTCGAATAAAACAGAGGGATTCAGTTCTTGATCCCTCTATTTATTTCTCTAACCAGACTTTAAATTAGATGCATCAAATAAACTGTTGTTTCATGGGTTACTGGTCTTTCTGCTGAAAATAAGGTAAAATGGAAAGCTGAAATTGTGATAGCCTAGTGGTTACGACGTCAGCCTCCTAATCAGAGGTCGGGGGTTCGAACCGGGCACGCACCTATAACTTTTCGGAGTTATGTTCGTTTTTAGGCAATTAAAATATCACTTGCTTCAACGGCGAAGGAAAACATCGTGAGGAAACCTGCATGCCTGAGAGAATTATCCATAATGTTCTCAAAGGCGTGTGAAATCTGCCAATCTGCACTTGGCCAGCGTGGTGGACTATGGCCAAACCCTTCTCACATTGAGAGGAGACCGGTGCTCTGTAGTGAGCCGAGAGTAGGTTGATCATGATGGTGATAGGTAAAATATTTATGGTAAAAAACATACCTTGACATAGTAGCTGAGTAGAACCTTCCGGAACTCGAAGACCTGCAGCATGGACACGGCGCTGTTGTCAGTGACAGAGTAGCCCTCCAGTACGTATCTCGCGGCCGCCAGCTGCCACGCCAGCCAGCGCAGCGCCCACCACGAGCCCGGCGATAGCACGCGGCCTCCGCAAAGCCATCGCGAGCCGCAGACGCCTTCTGCTATCAAAAGTGTACCTCTGAAATTGTATCCATGGCCGATGGACTAAGAACTGGAAGCGTAGTTACCACAACATTTTATTTAAAAAAAAACAGTTGCTGCTTCCCAAGATTTAAACCGCGTTTGTTTTTTTGAAGCCCTCAATAAGTTCAAAGTTTATATAAAACGTAAGCTTGTAGAAAAGTCCTACTATAGTGTAAAGGATTACGTAAATGATAAACAAGCATGGGTGTGAAATATTGCTCTAATAAGATAGCTCTTAATATAATTTTAAGTGGCATGTGAGATGGTGATAACAAAAAGAAAATTTACCTGGCTAAGTTTGTTGTGGGCTTCTTCTTAGGCCGGGGCGCGTTTGGAACCCTCATAGCTTTAGTTTTAAGTTTACGAATGTAGTTATCACCATCAAATCACTACTTTGCCTGATGGCTGCAAAGTAAAAACTTAAAGACCGCATGGCCGATCGCCTGGACTGATCAGGTGAAATCACTCACTGGCCTTATTTTTTTTTATGTAAATAGCGAGCAAACGAGCAGGCGGGTCACCTGATGGTAAGTGATTACCGCCGCCCATGAACATTTGCAGCACCAGAGGAACCGCCAATGCGTTGCTGGCCCTTGAGCAATTTGTTAATCCGCCCTTTGAAGATCCCCATATTATAACCATTAGGGAACACAGAAAATGGAAGCTGGTTCCACAATTTGCAGGTGCGTGGCAGAAATGACCTGGAATAGCGGGTGGTGGAAGAGGACCAGGCATCCAAGTGGTGAGGATGATATTTATTTCTGCCTTCCGCTTACAACCGCTATTAGAAAAGCCGAGGACCGTGCAGAGTGGAAGGCTTTTGTTACCAACGTAAGGAAGGCACTCTCATTGGGACACGACCTTTCGGCAATGAAGTGTGCAACCAAGAAGAGTTTTTTAAAACTTCTGTTCTCGTTTTATTTCTGAAAAATTCACTATTTTTTACAAAGCGCGCTTTTACTCACCAATGCTTTCCTCTGGGCCCTCGGAGATAGCTTCCACTTCTCGCTGCTGGCAATACGTCCCTCGGAATTCGAGGCCTCGCAGTTGGAACGACACCAAGCCGTTGCCCATCTCCACGATATGCACCAGACAGTTCAGATAGTCTGACGCTAGCACTGTAACAAAACCAAGCATATTTTAACAAGGGGAATGGCATACTACTTTCTAATATTAAATGTAATTAAGTAAAGGTTTTACATACTTCCCCGTTCGTTCTTTTTTTTATCGAATAAGTTTCTTTTTCAAATTTTATCGAAATTTGATCAGTATATCAGTTTGGCTTAGGTGTGAAAAGGAAACACAAACCGAAAATTAGGGTTGCTTTCGAATTTATATTAATAATAATGCCTTCAGGATGCTGTTGAGGTTGCCGTGGCGCTGCAGTGCCTCCAACATGTTCGCCGACGCACACACAAATGACTTTTTTGCCATAATGCGTAGAAAAGCGGCGTCTCTCCTGCATCGACTACGTACAAGCGACAACGGCATCCTGAAGGTAATTGCTGCCAGGCCTGACTGCCCCATACTGAACCACTGTATGGCGATAGCTATTGGGCGGATAAAATAAAAATAACAAATACTGTATTTCTGATGATATTAATAACAATACTAACATAGTCAATAAGGATAAAATGTTACTAACTTACTAACAATCTATGGACGCTTCCATGTCCGATTTAAATGAGAAATAAAAAATAAATATTATAACTCACCAAAACAGTCCCCCTGTTGGACTTGTCCCCACCGGCCCAGCATCAAGTCCCCACACAGGTAGTGCTGCAGGGAACGAGTCAGGTGCTCGTAGAATATGGAGTTGAGGTTGTTGTCATCTGAAATTAAATTAAATTGTTAACGTGTAGATTTCAACTGAAGACCACTGGAAGTTAGGTAAGTTTTTAAGCAATTAAAATATCACTTGCTTTGAAGGAAAACATCGTGAGGAAAGTTGCACACCTGAGACTTCTCCATAATGTTCTCAAAATAGTGTGAAGTCTGCCAATCCGCACATGAGCAGCGTGGACTATGGCCAAACCCTTCTCATATTGAGAGGAGACCCGTGCTCTGTAGTGAGCCGGTAATGGGTTGATCATGATGATGAAATAAAAAGTATATATACAATATAAATAATAAGTAATAAGTAATAGTATTTCGATGATAGGTTATGAGGAGGATAGGTAGGCTTGAAATTCTAATAGCCTACAATTTTATTTAAACCGAACCACCTACCTGCTCCTAAATTCCTCTCCAGTTGCGAAGACAGCCTCGTGTTGCTCTGATCGACCCTCTTGGTGTTGTAGTCGCGCTCCCAGAACTTGACCGGGCGCACGTATGACGTCATGAATATTGCGCTGCCTATAACAATAGCACATCATAAATATATATAAAAGGTTCGTGACGTATTCTAACAATGTAGTGCCTCGAAACTCGAATTGCGAGATCAAAGACTTTTAGGTTAAGCGTTTTTTCTTATCCTAACTACCGTCCGAAACTCAATATCTTTAATATCGTGCCTCGGAGAAAACGTTAAAATGGTCCAGATTGATCATCTTTATCCTGCGGAGCGGAGATAGCCTAGTGGTTAGGGTGTCAGCCTCCTAATCAGAGGTCGATAGTCGATGAATCTGGGCACGCACCTCTAACTTTTCGGAGTTATGTGCGTTTTAAAAAACATAAAATATCACTTGCTTCAACGGTGAAGGAAAACATCGTGAGGAAACCTGCATGCCTGAGAGTTCTCTATAGTGCTCTCAAAGGCGTGTGAAGTCAGCCAATCTGCACATGGCCGGCGTGGTGGACTATGGCCAAACCCTTCTTATAGCAAGAGGAGACCCGTGCTCTGTAGTGAGCCGAGAATGGGTTGATCCTGATCCTCCGGAGAGGAGGAACCTGCATAAATCTACAAATCCAATACGCACTTACCAGCGTGGTGGACTGCGGCTTAAACCTTTTTCATACTTAGGTTATAGATATGTTAATGTTGCCGTCATTACCAGCGCGGCAGAAGTAGTGATTAATACATTTGATAAGATCACTTTCTGTTAGTGATAGAGTGATATGAGGTGTGGATAGTGTATTGCAAACTACATTAGCCAATGCATCGGCACCGATCACTCACCAAGCGCAGGTGTTAAGGGCGAAGACAGCAGGGCCGACACAGCCGCCTGCAGGAACAGCATGGCTGAGTGAGGGACGGAGAAGGGCTGAGCGAACGCGTGGAAAGCGCTTCCCCACGTGATCTGCCACGGAGCTATGTATGTCACCACGAATTGTATCTGTAAACGAAATACAAATCAAATATTCACACCAAACATGAGCAGACAACATGAAGGGCACGGAACCACTATACGGTAGCATCATGTTCATCATCATCATCATGATCAACCCATTATCGGCTCACTACTGAGCACGGGTCTCCTCTCAATATGAGAAGGGTTTGGCCATAGTCCACCACGCTGGCCATATGCGAATTGGCAGACTTCACACGCCTTCGAGAACATTACGGAGAACTCTCAGGCGTGCAGGTTTCCTCACGATGTTTTCCTTCACCGTTGAAGCAAGTGATATTTTAATCGTTTAAAAACGCACACAACTCCGAAAAGTTAGAGTTGCGTGCCCGGATTCGAACCGCCGACCTCTGATTAAGAGGCTGACGCCCTAACCACTAGGCTATCACAGCTTCCATACGGTAGCATTACAACATAACCACTTTCAAATGACCTATGCCTTGAAGTTTAACTCCACCTGAAGACTTATTTTATGAGTAAGTTTATTTGAAATATGATCAAGGTAACGTTTGAACGTGATACCGTTTGAGAGAGACTAATTGGTACTGGTTTTTATTTCTATTGCGACAAGCTGTCGAAGTGTGAACAAACATGAAGTTTAAAACAAGAATTTGACAATCGTTTAAAGAAAGGGATAAGGGTTAACTTTTTCCATGTCTGATACTCACTTTCAACAGAAACTCGTACACCTTGCTGAATATGATGGCCGTAATGAAGTAGTCCACGAGGAAAGTCTCCGAAACTTTCTGGCTGCTCAAGTCGCGTTGGAACAACAGAACTGCGAACACTAGTATCAGATACTGGCTGTCAGGTTCCGAATACGCGTTCCTTAGACCTGCGGTTTATAAAAACATAACTTAAAGAAACATCATAGTAATAAAAAAATATACGTTGGGAGGTTTATGTTTATGCAATTTAAGATAAAAGCGCGCAAAGGCCGATAAAATCCGACCAACTATCGGATTTTTTCGACCATTGTGCATCTGCTTGTGTGCGTAACGAGGCGATTCGGCAAAAAACGAAGATAACCGACATAGCTCGAAGGGCTTGCACGCTGAAGATGCAGTGAGCTGGTCACGTTTGTCGGAGAACCGAAGGACGTTGGAGTCGGAAGGTCCTCGTGTGGAGACCACGTCTCGGCAAATGTGTGTGGGCCGTCCTCCGGCCAGGTGGAGTGATAACCTCCGAAAAGTGGCGGGCATCGACTGGATGCGAAAAGCCGGAGACAGGATGAGTTGGCGCTACTTAAAAGAGGCCTATGTCCAGCAGTGGATTAATGTTGGCTGATGATGATAATGATGATGTGCATCTGCTGTATCAAAACCGATGCAGATATATCATTCAATATCAGCGGTAGATACGAACGAAATTAATAATCCAATTCAAGCCAATCCAAAACCTTTAGATACCAGATTGAACTTGGTGCTATCCATTTCCTACCCTGTCGTTAAGGATGGCGCTACTCACTCAACTATTGAGATTCAATCTGCCATCTGAAGATTTTGGATTGACTTTATTATTAATGTCGGGCGTAAGAGAACGCAATACTTTTTTGTCTGAAGTCCTTCCCCACACGTTCTCTTCACCGCGATATGTTGATGCTATTAGTGACGGTAACGATATCTTGTCAAAGTACCAAAGGTGAAAGGGGCCTTCTCAAAAAAAACCTTTCGGACCCAATTGCACAATGTGACTCACAAGGCCACACGTAAAGTTTCGTGTACTGTCTTAGGGACCTCGTGAACTTTCGTGTCGATACCACTGTGATTTTATTAGCTTACACTTCCTCTTATTTCAATGAGATGCATAATCCTCTGTAGGGATAGATAAGTGAAAAAAGATTAAAACTCTGTTATAGAAACACTGATTCCTCTGGCACTAATCTAGTTTAATAGAAAATCATTTGCGAGCTCGAAGAACCAATAGTAGTATGTGTGGAGGGCGCAACGTCATTGCTTGTAACCACCAAGCATATACACCGCTGTCACACTGAGTGAAAACGTACCAGGATGTTAAGACAATCATACTTACACTTCAAAGCGCAGACACAAATAATTAGTGCACCGACCGCATCGCCGTATTTGGCCGCAATGGCGGGCGCGTCCTGGGTGGTCGCCGCTATCACAACCGCTGGATACAACACGTTCCGCTCCAAGAAACATAGGTACACGAAGATCTGAAAATGATTTAAGATGGACCAAATTTGTTTGGGGAAGAAAAAAATTCGCTCTAGAATTCCATGTAATCTCAAAACAAACGCAAAAGAATTAGAAAAATAGAATCCAAAAGTTTTAATCATTTCAGCTAGGGCTATAGAAGACACTCATTAATTTAATAAGACAAACATATTTTACTGCTTAAAAAGCAGTAAAATTTTAAACAGTAAAATTTTAAGCATTTTAAACAATTAAAATATCACTTGCTTCAACGGTGAAGGAAAACATCGTGAGGAAACCTGCACGCCTGAGAGTTCTCCATAATGTTCTCAAAAGCGTGTGAAGTCTGCCAATCCGCACATGGCCAGCGTGGTGGACTATGGCCACACCCTTCTCATATTGAGAGGAGACCCGTGCTCTGTAGTGAGCCGGTGATGGGCTGATCATATATATATATATATTTTACTGCTAAAACAAAACAAGGGGTCATTAAAGAAGCTTTCGCTCGCAACGTACCTTCTCAAAAATCATGAGTTTTGCGGGCTCAGTGACCTCGAACTGCGCGTGCTCCTGTTGTTTAAGCACCGGGCCGGCCAAGCACAGCCAGGGTTGCTGCTTGCGGAGCTGGGGCGTCACGTAGTGGAGCACCCAGCCCAGGATACCTGCTATGATCCATAGCACCTAGTATGAAGTGGAAGAGATTGTGATCGGATGATCGCCACATACCACTTGCATTTAAATGGATCCCATTTATATTGTACAAGTGAAGTGTGACGAATTTAGGGAAATTTATGAGATTTATATGAAGTAGCATCGTGAAATAATTACTGGAGTGTACTGCAGAAAGACGCTCATACCGTGTCCGATTGCAAGTTAAGCCGTCGATCAAGTCATTATCACTAACATATCACAATGATAGTTGCCCTTCAGATCCCTGCCCTGATCATTTTGCCATGTTCATCCGCTACTATTAGAAAAGTATATAAATCCAGTTATAACCTTGCACTTTAAAGATCATTTCTAGTTTTCTAAACCTTCAAACATAATAGTTTTTGTGACAAAATGTAATCGAATCAAGGTGAACAGTTACTTTAACACAATATAGAGAAATCTAAGCACAAAGATTAAAAAAAAAATTACCGTATTAAGTTGTGGCCTAAGCGTTGTGAAGACTGTTGTGCAATGAAGTCCAAACACGAAGAGTCCAAGGAACGTGCAGACTATCACATCGTTCTTCAGTCTCGCATTTACTGTCGCTTGCAACTTTTTCGGCAAAGGATCTTCCATGTCCTCATCAGGCTTCTCGGTATCTGGTTTATTTGTGTTTGAGTTTAGAGTATTCGAGTCTCGACTCTTATCTTCACCTTCCGTCTGAGCTTCCGAACGGTCGGCTTTTAGAGATGTAGTCGAATTCATCGTATCACCTCTGGGATCCATTTTTAAAGAACTTATACTCGACGCCTGTGATCTTTTTTGAGTCCTTGCAATATTTGTCTCCGAGCTGAAGTTAATTTTGGATGCAGAACTCCCAATTGAGTTCTGTTTCGATATATTACTTTCGGAGTTGTTCTTTTTTTCTTCGGTTAAAGTATTTGGATCGTTTTTCTCCGTTTCCGGTGTACACTCAGGTGTATGAACGACATAAAGTTCCGGTGGTAATAAGTGCTTTTTTATTAAATTCCAGATAAGAGTGTAGTCACTTGCACTTCGACTTAAGTGGTACGCTATTGGTACTAGGAGACCGCAGAATATAGAAAAGAGGATATTGTGCTTTTGATGCTGCGATTTTTTCCCTTCTACCAATCCACTGTATGCGAAACCATATAGCACGCCTATAGCTGCTAACGACCGAACTACACAGTAGACGGCCGCGCTTAAACTACTAGTCGCATTACCCCCAAATACATGCATATCTATCTGCTCTAATAAGTACATCAGGAACGTGTTCACTTGGGGAAATAGACCCAAGCTGAACGCCAAAGGAAAAAATAATAGGAACTTAACTAGTATTTCTTGAATCACATATAAAAAATCTCTCTCGTTAAATTCAAATCCGTAAATCGTCATGGGCTTAGTTTCTTCTACACTCCTTTTGGTACGAAAATTTGATTCTTCTGATGGCGTGATCTCTTGTAGTTGACTATGTACTACGCATAGTATTGCGCTACACAAGCAGAAATAGACCGGTCGAGAAAAAACAACCATTTTATTAAAACCGTGCACTGGTGAGGCCGAATCCGGTTGCACACTCTTGAGCAAGGAATACTGGCTTCCAGCCATGATGAAACAAAACCAAAACGCATATATATCCCTGTAGAAACCTAAATTCAATACCATAGAACCTAAAACAGCCACTGATATAGCTAACATTATCGATACAAAAGTCTCTTTGAATGTTAAATTCCTGTCGAAGAGAGCCATTAATTTTAACCTGTCCATTGCCACTTTGACCTCCAAGCATTTCGAAAGCTTAAATTTGTAATAGCTTTTGGATTTTGGCTTATTCGGTTTGTCTAAATCATCCATTAATTTTGAGAATTTACTTCTAATGTTTGTGTCCAAGCTTTCTTCACCTATCGAAGGCATTAAGCTTGGTATGTGTATGGAGGTATTTTCAGCTTGCTGTGTAGCTTGCTGCAAAGCTCTTTGTTGACTCATTAGAAAGTTGATATGCATGCTCGGAAGCCCCATCCTTGATTGTCTTTCTGCCTCAATCTGCTCTAAAAAACTATCAGTCACGATAGCCACTGGCGATTTTGGCTGATCAGAATGTGGACCAGTCCCTCCATCAAAGACATAAAAACGTTTATTGGCACTATTGTTAGTATTAATGGGAACTACGGCTGATACATTATTATTACTAGATAGTAAAGGATTGTTACTGCCTTGGTTAGAAGAACTTTGGTCTATACTATCTCCTCTCTTTTTTTTTGTTAAACATTCACTATTAGGGGCCTCAGATTCTAGTGATCCGCAGCTGCCTTCGCCTGCGGTTTCCTGTGAGTTGTCCGGATTTTCGATGACTTTAGTTTTGCTAAATCTCGAAGGTTCTTCCTTTTGTGGTAATGGAATCGGTTGTGCTTGCGTTCGACTAGAACCGTTCTTATCGAACGTATAAGACATCCAATTTCCATATTCATCCATAAAGCAGTGTATTGCTCCATCACTTGTGTCGTCAAAGGATGTAGCAAAATGAACATTATTTGGATTAAGGTTTTCTGAAGTTGCTTGTTGTTTATCTTTCTTATCTGAATTGTGTTGCTGCAAGGCTGGATTATTTCTTTGGCGTGTTGAACGTTTGATTTTCCTTACTCTGTTACGGTGATTTCTGTCCATCAAAGGCCTCAGTCGTTGACAATCATCGGTCGATTGGCCTTGTTGCACGGATGGGGGATTGTCACCTACACAACACGGCGAAAATTCTACTCTAGAGTTTAGGAAAGCGGCTAACAAAGGCATTGAAGTCGGGAGTAACGTGTTTGTAGATGTTTGTGCGACCTCCTCTATAGAACGTTTCCGAGTTTTGTGCACACTGTCCCTTTCTCCTCTAATACTCGGTCTATGACTCCTCGGCCTCTCTTCTCTGTTTGTAGGTGGCATAACTACAGTATTTGCGTTAGTAGCCGCAAATAAACATTCTAGACCTTGAACTAAAGCAGCTTGAGCTTCAACCGCATCCATTAATATTTGATCTGAAGCTTGATTTTCATCTTTTTCTTTTCTAGAATCTTTCATCTTGTTCTCCTTCTGGGAGGAAGCTCGAGAGCGGGCTAGGTTTTTTATTTGCTTTGGTATGGCTCCTAAGTTTTTTGGAACATTGGATGACGACTCACCTAAAGCGTTAGCAAGTTTTTGGCGTAAGACCTCTTCCGGTCCTAAATTTTCTGAGCAGCAAACCGGTTTAGATTCGTTGACTTCTTCAAATAACCAATCCAAACTATATACACTCCTTTCATCAGAACTTTTACTATCACAGGTTAGCTGGGATTCCTCAGTTTCAGGCGCATTATTTTTTTCGCACTTTACATCATCTTCTGGTCTTTCCATTTCACTACTACTGCTACTCGTATTGGATATATCATGGTCCCAAAGTTTCTTTTCTATGGGTTTGTCCTCATGGTCCTTTTCTCCTCCATTTTCATTCGATTCTAAACTTGATTTCTCTATCAGTAAATCTTTTGAACTCGCGCTCGCTTTGTCCAAATAGTCACTATTTGGATTATATTTACAATCACACGTGTTTGTCAGTCTGCCAGGCCTTGCTTCACTTTTTATAAGCTTTTTTAACCGAACAGCTCTTGATTTTTCGTTAGGACACTCTGAGCGATGTAGATTATTTTGATGCCTTTCGCAGCAATGTTTTTTACATTCACTTTGGTTTTTTGATCGTACTACTCTAATATCATTCACTTTGTCTAATAAAGGTGATCTAGAACCATTATTTTCGTAATCGGAGTCACTGGATCGCATGGCTGGAGATTGCTCTGCTTCCCAATCGAATCCACGAAACTGTTTCTCATCTTCATATTCACTGTAACTTTCTCCACTAGAATCTAAATCTGTTTCTTTTTGAGATGTTTGCATTTCATCTGATATTTCAGCGATTGGATAAACAATTTCTGATCCGTATGTAAGGTAAGGATAACTGCAGCCTTCGCCAGATTCAGTTTTGGGATATAGATTTAAATGGGGTCCGCGCGTTAAGCATTTGCTTGGCGGTGGAATGACTGCACTTTTAGGATTTTTAAGCACTTGTCCGCCTATTGTCTCTGCACTATTTGGATGAGGTGATAGATTTGAAACACTTGGTGGAGGACATCCTATTTCCAGAGCAGCACTTTTTATTCGTCTTACACCAGGGCTTTTTCCCTTATTCTTTTCGGCTTCTCCCACTGGAGCTTCGGCTTTGACCATCACATATTCCCCCAATTCCACGCTTGCAAAAAATCCAGTATCAGCATTGTTGGAATGCCTCCTCATATGAGAGACTAGTTGAGCTGTCGAATTTAATAATGGCAACTGTATGGTAGACATAGTTGAGTTTGAATTTCTCCTCATGTTTAGTGATTGGGCTGTTGCCAAGGCTAACGCTGACTTAGTGCAGCTTTCGTCGTGGTAGTTCGTGTATCTCCGACGTTGCGCTGTCCTCTTTTTGGGGGATGGTGGTCCGACACTTGGTTCTGAGTTATCTCTGGAGTCTGAACTAAGTTGGCGCGCATATTTTGATTGGTAAGGTTCGCCAGCCACTACACTGCCATCTAAATATAGCCATTCTTTAAAAAATTCTCTTGAACTCTTGCTTGAACCGTGTCGATGTGGGCACTCGTGGTATCGTCTACTAACTTTCGCGAATGAGCTTTCATCCGCGATTACCTGAAGAGGAAGGTTAGACTCCACTACTGGACTCCTCAATTCTTCGACGATTAATTCATCGATTCTACCATGACCTCGGCAAACTTTGACTCTTTGTTCTCTTCTGTGACCGGATTTAGACCTGTTTCTCGTTGGCCGCGTTTTCGATGGCCCTGCAACATCGATGGTTTGAACTACACACAGATCAGACTTTGTTTTAGCTACAGGTTCGGGCGGCTGTTTCGCAGACATCGCGCTGTCTTCCACGCTTGACTCTGAACTATTCTTACGATGAACATCCACTTTTAAATCTGAAAGAAATAAAAGGACGCTGATCAAGTATTTCATTCGATTATCTAGTTAATTTGACAGTACATCTATTATATGCATATTTTATGGCACTTTCGGCAAGTCGGCAACTTGACAAACTATTATATATAATTTACAAATTAACGTAACTCGGGCGTCACACATGATAACCTACACTAGGGGGAAGTATTCCTTCACCGTTTGTGTCCATTTTAGATTCATGTTAATGCATGATGCAAAAAAACTATTTTCAATTCATAGGAGAGCAATTTTGTATAAACGATTCACTTATATCTGTATACATCGGACCAAACAACGTTCCATCGTTTCTCCATAGGAACTCATACAAACATACCTATAGTGCTGTTGTTGGGCTTGTGGTATTCGAATGACGTCACGGAGTCATTGTCACTCTGCGGAGCGGCGGCTCCGCCCAGATTCTGCATTTCCATGCCCTCCTCCGGCCTGCGAGTTGACAACAAACTAAACACTCGTAAATGATCATGTCTACAAAAGGCACATGCAAACGAAAACTGAGCAAAAATAATAACGTCTATCAATTAAACAAAATTCTACTCAATAAATTAAATACTAAGCTTCATTTGTCATAATAACTTTGATAGCTAGACAAATCTCTAGGTTCTAATTCATGCTCTCATTCTTCAAATGTAGCAGACAGAGGTGCTGGGGACCGCATTATTTGAATGTGATTATTCATTGTATAACACTTTAATTGCTATATATGTAATGATTAATCAGAAGGAAAGGAATTAGGCACTACACGTGGTTCTACTGTTATTTGACAAGCGAGAACTCCCTAGAACGTTGATAGGGTGTCCAACTTCATCTTTTTTTCATATTGTTTCTTAAGCAGGGGATGTAAAATGCCCAATGTAAAAATAAGGCTATAAGACCTTTTCCATTTACTCTACTACTTACAGACTAACATTTATTTTTATATATATTTTATTAATAACTAACTAATAATATTGATTGGGGACTAAATAGTGAAATTGAAAATGCAAGGGCAAGCCAATGTGGTATGTATAAGAAAGTCTATAAATCTATAAGAAAAAGACCAATGTTCCATTTTCTGCATTTGTATCATAAATAAAGTAAAGCAAGAAAACCAATTAACACTTACGCTGTGTTTTCATTAGAATTCCCGGCTTCGTCAGTAGATTGTACAACAATAAGTTCGTTTGTGTCGTACATGTGATGCAGTCCGTGGTTGATCAGCTTTAAAGTAGTGAAAAGGACAGCTACTAGAGCACAGTACATTAACCAGCCGAGGCTTGCCGGAGGAAAATACTGTGGACAAGTTTATCATTTTATTACAAAACATTAATGAAATGATATAAGCTGGACCATCATTATCAGCATTAATTATCCGCAATGCAAAACGCCTGTTCATATGAGTTTAATGTGAGGCTATTTCTGATCAATGTGGTTCTTAGCTAGAATTTAAGAAGGTCTGTGGTGCATCATGTGCAATGTCATATGTCCTGCCTTTAAATTCTGTTTACTGCTTATGTGGTTATACCACTGGATACATGGTTACATTGAACTGATGCTGCAGTAATGAGGCAGAAATCTGAGGCATACTCAACTGTTCAGAATTTTTATTTTTATTTTTTATTCCACTACAACTTAGGTCTTGGCGGCAAGCTCGTCTGGTGTTTAGTGATGATGCAGTCTAAGATGGTATCGAGCTAATCTATTAGGGTATGTTTAACCAATACTCCTCGTATATACCTCCAGAGATTAGGGTGTTCAAATAACAAACAAAAAAAAAAAACTATTACTAGTACAGATTATTGAAGTGCTTTTAAAGTACTGGTACCTAGTTCTTATAATATGTAGGTAGCTATGGAATTATCTAAGTGGCTGAATGATAGACATAAATAACATAACTATGACTATGTGAAGTAAGAACATACCCCCATTTTAACCTGAAAATAAAAATTTACTAAACAGATAAACCTTTATCTTATTATTAATTTTAGAGAGAAAAGATTAAACTAACTCAAATTTTAAATTTTCGCTACTTTAGACCTCACAGCACAGCACTTGTGCTGTCAGTGTAAAGTGGCAGATCCTCGGTTTGATTCCCAGATCGATTCTTGTCTGAGGAAAGACTTTGGCCACCACTAGCTACTTAGCAATTTAGTGTTCTGATATGATAATGAATAGAAACCGGTACGTTTTTAAAAATTAAAATGTGACTTGCTTCAACAGTGAAGGAAAACATCGTGAGGAAACCTGCACGCCTGAGAGTTCTCCATATTGTTCTCAAAGGTGTGTGAAGTCTGCCAATCCGCACATGGCCAGCGTGGTGGACTATGGCCAAACCCTTCTCATATTGAGAGGAGACCCAGGCTCTGTAGTGAGCTGGCAATGGGTTAGTCATGATGTTGAACCTTACTGTTTACTGAACTTACAGATACAATTTAACATTGAAAAATCTTTTTCACGTAATTGGAAGATCAATTCCTTTTTGCAATTTAATATCTGTTACTATACAGGAGCGGGATGAAATGATGTACAAGAGAATAATGTTTAAACAGCAGTTCAAAATTAAGGGGCATGTGAAGATAACCATTATTGAGTCATAATATTGCATTTGTAATGCTTGGTTGGATAAAACATATCACTAACTCATGTATATATTCCTTTATAGAAATAAAGGAAAACAAATGATTAAAAGCCAGAGTATGAATTGCTCTAATTTCATAGCTATTTATATTTAATTGTTAACTATGTGAGATAATGATAACAAATTTTTTTTTAGACTTCAGTTAATGTATATAAATCATGATCAACCCATTGCCGGCTCACTACAGAGCACGGGTCTCCTCTCAATATGATAAGGGTTTGGCCATTGTCCACCACGCTGGCCATGTGCGGATTGGCAGACTTCACACACCTTTGAGAACATTATGCACTCTTAGGCATGCATGTTGAAGCAAGTGATATTTTAATTGCTTAAAAACACACATAAATTCGAAAAGTTAGAGGTGCATGCCCAGGTGCGAACCCCAGACCTCTAATTATAAGGCAGACGTCCTAACCACTAGGCTATCACAGCTTCATATAATACATAATGTAACATGTATACTGACTTAGTTTTTAAACTGTACTACTAAATAAAAGGGCCCTAGTTATAGTATAATTATATTGTATAATTAGTAGTATGTTGTGGACTTTTTCTAGGACTTGATGTGGATATTGGAACCCTCTTAGGTTTAGTTTTAAGTTAACTAATGGTATTATAACCATCATTGTGAGGTGTCACAAATTGAATTTGAGTTGACTGACTGTGGCTAAAGTAAATTTACTGTTGTTCAATGCAGCAGTAAAACAAACATAAAATGTTTTTGTTCATATAGGCCAACTATAAATTTTTTTAAGAAAGTTTTACTTTAACTTATGACTTATCTATAGTATTCAGATGATAGGGTATAAATAACCTAGAAAGGGTATAACAGTATTTACCATTACAGCTAATCAGTAAATCGTAAAATATCTTAATGCACCAAATGGATGAAAACCCCAAGTTAACCCATTTTGAAGACACAATAGTCAACTGTGCACATGGAGGTTGAAAAAGTTTTCACCCATTTTATTTATTCTATATTCTAGCCCTGTTAAGCCTTATTTCTTAATAGAGACACTTCAATTATATTTCTCTATATTAAAAAATTGCAGAAGCATATAAATATCAATGTAACCCAGGCTATTTACTCAGCTATTTAAGCAACAGCTCACGCAAGTCCAGTTAGGGTAATTGTACAGCAACAATAACAAATTGTAATAGCAATGACCTGATTTTAGACACACCTAACCTGCCTGTTTATAACTGACTTACCAGGTACACAGAAAATGGAAGGCATAGCAAGAACAGCCAAATATACAGGTGTACTGTGTTGCAAAATAAGTTCTGATGAGGGTCGTAGAACCAACCGCCAGTCAATGAGGCCCATATACCCTGACGTAGTATCTCCAATGTCTGCGAACCCATTGTACACTCTATGTCCGCATTTCCGCGTTCAACTCACACCCACACAACACTGTCAAAGGTAAGTTATTCACTATTATTCACATCTCACATCAGCTAATGTCCAAACACAAGTTCTTCGTCTCCCCTGCCATTTTGGATGACAGTGTATACGCGAAAACACACTTTATTGACATCTATTGTTGTTTGCAACCTCTTTACTTTATACACTCAAAATAATAACTGTTCAAGGAAACTTAGCATGTTTTTAAAGCATGATTGATGTTTTTTAAATTATTTTTCGGAAATATTTTAGCGAAAATTATCGAAACAACTTTCCATTTTTGACAATTCCATTTAACCATACCACTTGACATTTGACAGTAAAACAGAAATTGCCATTATCAATGATAGTATACAAACATAAAGAATTGCATTTTGCAAAAACCGATGAAGTCGGTTTGCAGATTTAAATCAACCTCAATCACTAATGAAATTAGACAGAGACAGTAGACTGAAGGCGCAATTTTTGTGTATTTTTAAATAAACCATTGCTTGTTAGACACTCTAGTATGTGTCGAGAGCTTCTTGCGGAATGAGTACCGTAGCAGTATTATTGTGTAACTATTTTTATTGACATATTTGCATTATTTATAAAACAATAAATATGCCTGATTTTGAGAAGCTTTTAAAACAAGCAGCAATGCAAGTTGGAGCCGGTGGAAGTGCGGGATTCATAGAAGTGTGTATCATGCATCCTCTGGATCTTGTAAAAACGAGATTACAATTGCAAGCAAATAAATCATCATTGAAAAGTACAGATCCTCACTATTATAATGGAATTATTGACTGTATGAAAAAAATGTATCGATTCGAAGGATTAACCTCATTCTGGAAAGGGATCTTGCCGCCAATTTTAGCTGAAACTCCGAAACGTGCCGTGAAGTTTTTAACGTTTGAACAATACAAAAAAATATTTATGTTTGGATCCAGTACACCCACTCCTTTAGTAAGATTATAATTTATACTTTACTAATACTTAGTTTTATATTTACATTATACAATCAATAACTTTTTAATATTATACTAATCTAAGCTATCTAGTTACAAGTAGGAAATGGAAAATTTAATTATTAAAATTTATATAAGCAGGTTTTAAATGTATTGAATTACAAATAGGTACGAAAATGGAAATGTACAAATAAGTACAAGACCTATTATTGATAATGAGGTATGCTAATGGATGGCTTAAATATTTACCGTTATATTATATAGTATACTTAAAGATTTACTAATTGCTATTCTGATGCAGTCATTACCAATATCATATGAAGTTGTAATACTATATATATCTTTATATGTTTATTTGCATATAAACTCACGATGTTTTCCTTCACCGATTGAACAAAGTGATATTTTAATTGTTTAAAAACGCACATAACTCCGAAAAGTTAGAGGTGCGTGCCCGGATTCGAACCGCCGACCTCTGATTAGGAGGCTGACGCCCTAACCACTGGGCTATCAACCTTGGGCTTTACCTTGGTCAAAATGTGTTAAATAAAACTCGGGAATTCAGGAGCTGAGACCGTTGTGACCTAGTTGTGACTGCACAAAATGACGATTGAATTGATTAAACAACATCCATCGAAGTCGGTAACTGGATGGGTTTACAATTTTATCCGAATATGGCCTTTACCGACCCAGTACTGTGAAATTGCTGCTAATAAAATAAGTTGAGCTTAAAATTCGGTTTTATATTGTAACGTACTATAGATATAAATACCTGTTTAAATTTTAGAGCTAAAATATATCTTTATTCTATATTATTGTTATAAAGTGCAAAGTTTTGTTTGTTTATTTGTAATCGACTTGGAAATTACCGTACGATTTTAGAAATTCTTTCATTGTTATAAGGCAATGTAGTATTGAAGTAAGGTCTTGGTTAAAAGACAATTATAATTAATGGAAAAATAACGATCTATCGAATTTCTTACATAAATAATTGTTGAACGTGATAGCGGCCGAGGGGATTTGCGTGAAATTTGGCACAGATCAGAGTCTGTAATTGCGAAAAAATGTTTGGTTCCAATGATTACATAGATTTTTTTATCGCAATCTTAACACGCTACCGCAGTAGAGAGCAATAGCTAGTAACATATACGTGCAGTGTGTTGGTTTGTTTGTTAGTTTTTTATCATCAATCTTGATAAAATCGTGCTAATAAACAAATACTATACTTTGAATCAAGCAAAACCAACCGGAAAAGTTAGCGGATCTGTACGTAGTCATAGTTTATCCCGGTAACAAATTAATAATAAAGGATTAAATACTGAAAGAAATGTGGAAGTGGTAAAGGTTATAGTAAGTTTAATATCATTACAATCTTGTTTGCAGACATTTGCGCTGGCCGGTCTTGGAGCGGGAGTCACAGAAGCAATTTTAGTGAATCCGTTTGAAGTGGTCAAGGTGACCCTCCAATCAAATAAAGCTTTAGCAGCCCACGTACCGAGTACGTGGACTGTGACGCGGCAAATTGTAAGAGAAAATGGTCTTGGCTTTAGGGGACTGAACAAAGGTCTCACAGCCACCATAGCCAGGAATGGTATATTTAACATGGTTTACTTTGGATTCTACCACAGTTTTAAGGGATATTTACCTGAATATGAGGTACGTAATAGCACATTGAGGGAGGTATAACCCAGTTACTGCAGTACAATAGATTTATGTAAGAGTCCCAATTTGGCCAAAATAATTTCATTTTAACCTAATAATTGTTTCGTTTCCTTGGCAACGAAAAGGCAAGAATCGAAGTTAGTTGTGGGAAACCCTAGATATATGTAATTTGATCGGTATATACGTTCTACCTTGACGTGCTATACAGGTTTGTGGCCTGCAGTGGAACGGTAACAATAGGATGTTAATGGAAAGTTATTTTTTATGATTGTATATTAATAGTAATTTGTATTGTATTTCGTAGCAATGTCAGTGCTTGGTGATCTTCAACTACAACTAAGCGCTCCTCTTCGAAAGAGGAGACCTAAACATATCCTTCATGACCCTGACGATCAGATGACTACTGACAACATACTCGTACCACCTTCCGCACAATCATACGCTACACATCGTCTTCGCCGGCGAAGACGAGGTCCCCGCTATCATACGTCATCCGTATGTGGGCTCCATCCACGGCCTCGGAGACGTACGGACCACTCACCGTCCGACCCCCCCGTTATCCCAAACGTCGCCTAAGCCGAGGTTCGGCCTCAAAGGAGGCGCCCTTAGGCAGTCGTTCCCTTAGTTTCTTCGAGCCCTAAGGCTCAAAATTTCTTCTGGCAGAGCTTCCTTCCGAAGCTCGCCAAACAGTCCGGTTACGCTGTGGCAACCAATAGGGTTAGTACAGCTAATAGACAGTCCGAAAAAAAAAATGTACATACAAATAATATACGATATAATGTGACATGCTAATATACTTAAGTATCTTTAATTCAATAGATTAGACGTACGTATGAGACTTTTCTTTAAACTTACGATTCATGACGACCTAAAATTCAATCTGGATTATTTTTGAATTGCTTTAATAACTAAAACATTATCATATCGAACAGTTGCTTAACTTTAAGGATATAAAAAGATATTTGTTTGCTTGTTGATAACTGTTGTTGATAATTGTTATCAGCCACGAGATAAATGATAAAGTTTTCTCCTCAACTGAGGTTATTATTACTCGACTTGAACCCTCTTTAGTCTTGGCATATTTTTATATATTGATATAGATACATATATGATTGATATTATATCACGCAATATAAATAAGATAGTATTCATAAAGTAAGCAAACTGGAAAAAATATTTTCTATTCATTTTTATAGTATTTACGGTAAAGAATATAAATCTTGAAATTACGAACGATATAGTATTTTTTTTTTTTTTTCGGACTGACTATTAGCTGTACGTGGCTGTACTAACCCTATTGGTTGCAACAGCGTAACCGGGCTGTACGATATAGTAGTAACTTTGCTGACGTATTGTTTATATCATTGGTAACCTTGAACTGTTAGCATTACTTTAAATTATACCTACCATTTAACATTCTCATACGAGTATATGTCAAATGCTCAGTCTGTTTGAATAAATATGACGATCTCCGTGACGCAGCGCGCACGCTGTTGCATTTTAAAGTTGGAGGTCCTGGGTTCGATTCCCGGCTCGCATCTGGTCTGGTGGGAGGCTTCGGCCGTAGCTAGTTACCACCCTACCGACAAAGACGTGTCGCCAAGCGATTTAGCGTTCCGGCACGATGTCGCGTAGCAACCAATTAGGAGTGGGGCTTACCATGCCCCTAACAGGTTAGCCCGCTACCATCTTAGACTGTATCATCACTTACCATCAGGTGAGATTGCCGTCAAGGGCTAAGTTGTAGTGGATAAAAACAACATTAACTTTTTATTGATAACTTAGTAACATGTGGCAATCTTAATAGTATTCTTGTCATAATTAACAAATAAAATAAACGTATAATTTTGTTAAATTACGATCTCCACTATCAGAAAATGTTAAAAGCTGTTACTTACAACCTTTGTACTGTTACAAAGTATTTCGGTTACCTACATTTTAATACGAAACTGTATTCGCTTCGGTTGAAATTGGTTCCAAAATACAGTGTGACCTAAATTAATGGAATTCGATTCTCGCGTAGTAATAATCAAACGAGTTTAAGCTATTTCATTACTGACGTTGCAGGATCCCCTTTTAGAGTTTGGACGGAAGGTCGCTCTTGGTTTCACTTCGGGCGTTCTCGGTTCTTGCGTAAATATCCCGTTTGATGTTGCAAAGAGCCGGATCCAAGGACCACAGCCAACACCGGGTATCATAAAATACAGCTCAACTACAGGGGCAATTTTATTAGTGTATAGAGAGGAAGGGTGAGTAAAAGTCTTATATACATATACAACTGTGATAGGGTAGGACGTCCGCCTTCTAATCAGAGGTCGGGGGTTCGAACCCGGGCTTCTAACTTTTCGGAGTTATGTGCGCTTTTACGCAATTAAAATATCACTTGCTTCAACGGTGAAGGAAAACATCGTGAGGAAACCTGTACGCCTGAGAGTTCTCCATAATGTTCTCAAGGGCGTGTGAAGTCTGCCAATCCGCACACGGCCAGCGTTGTGGAATATGGCCAAACCCTTCTCATATTGAGAGGAGACCCGTGCTGTGTAGTGAGCCACCAACCACCACGCGCCAATAATTTACATAGTAGTTATTTAATGGTGATAACTACATTCGTAAACTTAAAACTAAAGCTATGAGGGTTCCAAACGCGCCCTGGTCTAAGAAGAAGCCCACTGATGTGGCTTAAGCGAACTTAGCCGGGTTTTTTGTTATCACCATCTCACATTATCAATATTAAATTATAGTACCTATAGAAATGGAGCAATTCACACCCAAGCTTTTTTATCGTTTTTATAATCCTTAAAATCGTAATATTTTTCTATAAGCTTTCGTTTTATAAAAACTTTGAACTTATTGATAGACATCTCCAAGATATCAATATGTAATTTATTATAAAATAAAATACAATTTCTTTGAATGAGTTACTAATTTTGTGCAGCCTACTAAACGGTACTACAAGTTTACTTTTATACTCCCATGTGTATCTTTATTTTTTTAATTAGAAGGCTGGCACTTGGGCTATTGTAGTTAGTCGTAATCTATGTTGTCATGGATTTGATTTCGAATTCCTTTAAAAGTACGATTAGGAATACATACTTTGTTATTTTAAAGTTATCAGTGATAACTTTAAAATTTTGCTTTAGTTAATTTTAGGAGTTTTCATTGTTATGTATAACTGAATTTTCAATACAATGTGGCAAATAAGTTCTAACACTAACAATTTCTAATGCACTGTTAAGTCCTTCATTGAACAAGTGTTTAAGAACAAATTTTTAATCGAGGTTAAAACAGTCTTTGCTATCCATACTGTAGACACACAAATTAACTGTAAACTAGGGCAACAGATTATATAGGTACATTGTGACGTGATAAAGCCGCGCAATGATGACCAAATCATAGATAATGCAACACTCTTATGTAATAGTAATGGTCCATAAAGTTTTACTTAGTTGAAATGTTTTAGAAAGTGAAAAGAAATGTTTTTATAACTTCGATGACAGATTTTTAATTGTTAGAGTTTGATTTGTGGTATTTGAAAAATTTATTTATAGTATGTATGCTATCTGAGGGCCACAACTTCGTACCAACGCGAGGTTTTTTTTTGTATTATAATCTCATGGGAATACCTTATTGTCAAGGATGAAAAGTATCCCATGTTCATAACAAAAATATAATGTATCTCCTTGTTTTGATCGAAATCTGTTTAGCGGTTTACGTATGAACACGTTACTTGTCATACTTAACACCAGGTGAGGTTGCCGTCAAGGGCTAACTTGTAGTCTATAAAAAAAACATATTCTCAACCATTTTTAAAAGTCAATTATTACATTGTACTATACAATTGGTGAATATCTTAATTAAAATGGTTGATAACTGACAATAAAGATAAATTTAAGTCAAAAAATATGGATGTTGAAAAATAGCAACTGCTAAATTTGCCTTACGAACATGAGGTAGAGACATTACAAATGCCTCAAACGTGCTTACTATGTAAGCCTACTTCACATAACTGAATTTTGAATGTTGTTTTTAAAACAACTTGATATGAGTGGTACTAAATTTATTGAAATGATTCTCTAAATATAGTTACAAAAATGAAGTAGATAATGCAGTTATAGCACTGTAACATACATTCTTTGGTTATTTCAGCATACAAATACTGTACAATTTAAATTTATAATATGTGGCTAAACTATCAATTTTCGCGTGGCTCTGTGCCAAAAACAAACATAGTATCACACGTTAATTTACCTACCTATGATAACGCTTTCGTATTTACTCAACGTGTGTTTTTTACACGTTATAATAAAAAAGTAAAACGTTAACTTTAATTCTTAAATAATTATGTATATATATGAATGTTGATTTCACCATAAATCATTATTCAAATATAGGCACTTTTAAAGGACTATTTGAATAAAGGTTATTTGAATTTATTTTTTATTTAGTTATTTGTTTAAATTTGTTGGCTGAGAATTCGAAACATACACTATTTAGGGAGTACAAAGTCCAACTATTTGGGGAGTACAAACAAAAACTTCTCATAGTATAATATTTAGGTAGGTCATTGTTTTTATATTCGCTCTTTTATTTATTTATTTAATATAATACAGTGGTTGATTTCTGGAATACAGTGATACCCATTCTTATATCTCTTTGTTATTATGATTCGCTACAGGTCAACGAACTTCGTCATATCTATTTTTAATTATCGTTGTTTATACAGTTGATCCATTTTTGGATTCCTTGTATGCAAATATATGACTAACGATTTCGATTTCCTTCATTTCAGATTCCGTGCTCTGTATAAAGGATTATTACCAAAAGTTCTTCGATTGGGGCCAGGTGGTGCTATTATGCTAGTGGTGTATGACTATGTTTACCATTTCCTAGAGAAAAAGTTTGAAGATAAGCCAAATTTTTAGTTGTGCCGTAGGTATTTGAGTACACAAACTGAAATTTACTAAGATATTCGATAAGTAGATATATAGGAATTTAAAAAAAACTGCAATTATAGGTATCTAGGCTCAGCATAGACTTTATAAATAGGTAGCCATTAATATACGATAGGCGTTTTTCATCATCAATGCGCTAGAAAAAAAAAGCAAGTTCTAAATAAAAACACTATACCAATGTGCGTTTACGTTTTATTGGCTCTATTTTAATTCTATTTTGGATAAGTGTTTAGTGCTTTGTGCATACCTATACAATTTTAAAATTAATAGGAAACCATAATAGGTTGTCGCGTTTAAATATTTCATATCATAAATGTAACAAATTTACTAATAATTCAAATGTATGACACTAGTTATACAATAAATATTGGTGTATACTCGTTGGCCTCCTGGTATTTTTGGGTTATCTATGGATCGTGGCCCTTCGCAACTAACGAGTTTATAAGTATTTACTTAAAATAAGCTCATTCGAAGCAGATTTGTTAGTTATTTAGATTAGTGTACATTTTACTATAGAATTTGGATTTATGCAGAATTTTTACTTCACACATACGTAATTATATAATAAGCAGTTAGCTATATGTCATAGTTATTCAAATTCAAATTCAAATAATCTTTATTCAAATAGTCCTTTAAAAGGCGCTTTTGACGCGTCAATAATTTACAAAGTAGTGATTTGATGGTGATAACTACATTCGTAAACTTAAAACTAAAGTTATGAGGGTTCCAAACGCGCCCCGGTCTAAGAACAAGCCCACAAACAAACTTAGCCAGGTAAATTTTCTTTTTGTTATCACTATCTCACATGCCACTTAAAATTATGTTAAGAGCTATCTTATTAGAGCAATATTTCACACCCATGCTTGTTTATCATTTACGTAATCCTTTACACTATAGTAGGACTTTTCTACAAGCTTACGTTTTATATAAACTTTGAACTTATTGAGAGACATCCCAGAAATTTCATTAGGCAATTTGTTATAAAATGGTATACAATGACCTTTAAATGAATTTCTAATTTTTTGTAGTCTAGTAGCGTGCAACACAAGTTTATTTTTACTTCTGATGTTAAGATTGTTGCAATCGCATTTTTTATTGAATTTTGTTATATTTCTGTGGACATACATTCAATTTTCAAATATGTAAAATATGTATTACTTATTAGCATATTGTCTGACTTAGTATCTTAATATTACTTACGCAAATTATGCATTTGAAATCATCGATTGTGGCTGTATATCAATGTTATATTTTTAATGTTAAACTGACATAATTATTATTTGGCTACCAATTTAAATAAACAAAAATGGATTGTTAGTCAATGCTTAGCTCAGTACAGTTCAAATTTTAATCATCCAATTTCAACTATGAATAATAATACTATAATGCATAAAGTGTGTTAAGGGTTTTAATTTATGTACAAATATTATGAACGCAAGTACAATTTGGACTCAATGAATATGATTTCATCTATTTTTAACATTATGTTATCATTTATACAGCATTTAAATATACCAATTTAACTCAAAAGGAAATATATTTTGTATCAACACATTAGTAAGAAATCTTTGTATTTATACTATTTATATTTTGATGAATAAAACTATTTACTACAAAAGGATTTTGATTCATTTCTGTTTGGAACGTGCAAATGATATAAGGAACTTAAAATAGGCCAAGATATTGTTTTAAAAAGCAAAAATATTTTCGGATAGGATATCCTCATTGCATAAAACATACTACAAAAAAATTGTATTGTTACCGGTTTTCTTAATACTTTATATTGGCAACATGATTTTTGACATTTACGGTTTTACAATGGCTGTCAGCCCGCCATATTGTTATGTTTTGCTTGCGAGATGGAACCGTGGCAAATTAAAATAAATTTGTAAATATTACAGCGTTTCTGTTTATTATTTCAGTTTTTAGTTCTAACACATAAAAAAGGTATCCTATGTATTATTATGTTATTATATATATGTACTTTTAGGCTAGTTAAGTTAAAAATCGCGTAAAGATGTACAAAATAAAGGCTCACAAATTCATTCTTTATTACTATTGGAATTTTAAGTGGAAACTAGAATTGTTGGTTATAATGAATCTTTTTGGCCTAAATTGTTATAGCTTAAGCTTTTTTTTAACACATTAAACATACTTTCCTGGTAACTTTGGAGTTAGCGTGTATTAAAACTTTAAGACATTTAGTAGCTATTATAATTAAGGTTTCAATAACGAAATATTAAAGATTTAAAATTTTCAAAATACCTGGAACGAGCAGCCCCTGGTTAAATTAAAATAATTGAAAAGTACTGTGATCTCTGTTCATTCTCAGTTTATGTCACATTTTGTAGGAGAAAGGGGTTTTATAGCTTTTTGGTTTACCCTGTTGCTATAATTAGGGACAGTTGGGTCA
This sequence comes from Lasiommata megera, assembly GCA_928268935.1. Classification (NCBI taxonomy): domain Eukaryota; kingdom Metazoa; phylum Arthropoda; class Insecta; order Lepidoptera; family Nymphalidae; genus Lasiommata; species Lasiommata megera. The sequence continues at coordinate 2,113,883 of OV743321.1, forward strand.
GTTGTTCAATTACTTTTATATACTACTATAATATGATAATAATTGTGGCAGCTCAATATACTCTTTGTGTTGGAGATGTAGAAGCTGATATCAAGAATTTCTGATAGCGGGTACTAAGTGTTTTTTGATAGAAATATACCTAGCAATTTGTGGCTATCAAACTCAGAAGCATGTGATCCATGGTCAATCTGTTAAATACTACCAGCTAGGCTATTAGTTAAAAACACTATAAATATATATTGCAAAACTTTGAAACATCTATAAAAGTTTTTATAGCTGAACTTAATGATACATGTTTTATGTGGCTATTACCTAATTACTTAAGCAGTAGATATTAAAAGTTGTAGAAATAATTGTTTCAGAGTATAACAAAATGGACCAAATGCAAGTTCCGGCAAGCTTGCCACACATAGTACAGGTTTATCCGCCATCTGTGTCCATACATCCTTCATTGCATTCCCAAGGCAAGATCTCCTATCAACAGACCATCACATCAGAATCTCTCCACATACCAGTGTCATCTCACATACATGATATGCAAAATCAGCATCTGATATCCCAGAATCAAACTGTAATGTCATGTCAGCAGATACACTTGCAGAATGTTCAACCGCTGCAAACACAGATGCAGTCTCAGGTAAGGCATAAAGAATAATTTTGTTTTGACAGTTAAAATAATGAATAGAAGCAGGCGTTACTTTGCGGAAGTCCATGACAAACAATAAACAGCACGTATAATTTGCTATATTCCGCCGACAACCGGGAGATTTGTATAATATTACACCACACAAAATCTTCCACTAGAACCTCTACGCACGTTTCGACCCAACACCATTACACAAATCTCCCGTTTGTCGGTGAAATATAGCAAATTATACTTGCTGTTTATTGTTTGACAGTTGATTTTGAATCTTTTAATATAGAGCGGGGCTTACTTATTGCCTGCCTTTTTCATGTGTGATTGGTGTTGGCTTTTCAAATTAATTATGACATGTCACCAATGAACCAGAAACAACTGTTTAATGCACCAGTGTGTTTTGGTGCAACACAACAACAAATTTAGACTAGATTTATTTATCTATCTCCTCATATTCTAGCTTAACAGGATGAAAACCTAGTTTGCTAGAGTAGCCTAATATAAAAGTATATAATGTATATAAAAATTGCCTAAATTTAAATATTCCGGTAACATATTATCCATGATTTCACTCTTGTGAGTTCACTCAGATTGCAACTGATAATGCTGATGTTTCTTTATAGAAATTAACAAGTAGTCAATAAGAGTTGGGTATCCCCGATTTTATCCTTTCATAAAAATTCTTCATATTAATTCTATATAGCTATTGCTCACAAACTGGAAATCAATCCAATGATCAAAAATTATCATATGCTGTCAGGTTGAAAAAAGTGTTCACATAAAATAAGGATTCTGGTATTTATTTTGTTGGTTTGAAGTTCGAGACTACCAATGTACAAAAGTCTCACGTATTAAACTATGTTATATATTAAAATTAACAGCACAAAGTGAGTTTATTTTCAAGTGACCTAGAAGAAGAAATTTAATTAATAAAAATGTTTTACATTGTAAATTTAGTTTGACGACCTCTGTGGCGCAGCGCGCGCGCTGTTGCATTATAAAGTTGGAGGTCCTGGGTTCGATTCCCGGCTCGAGTCTGGTCTGGTTGCGGGACTGCGGCCGTGGCTAGTTACCACCCTACCGACAAAGGCGTGTCGCCAAGCGATTTAGCGTTCCGGCACGATGTCGTGTAGAAACCAATTAGGAGTATGTCTTTGCCATACCCCTAACAGGTTAGCCCGCTACCATCTTAGACTGCAACATCACTTACCATCAGGTGAGATTGCCGTCAAGGGCTAATTTGTAGTGGGAAAAAAAAAGAAAAAAAAAAAGCCATTTTTGCCTTGAAGAATCGTTTCTTTGTCTGTTACATTAATCAAATTGCGAAATTTCTGTTTCGTGTTAACAATTGAAGTAATAGTAACAAATAATGTGTACACAGTTTTTGAAACTCCTATTATCACAATAATTCCAGGTGTTACAAGGCGATATGAACCAGCAGCTTCAGATCACATCTCACGTCATCCTCCCCCCAGTGCCGATGTTCAAGCAACACTTGCTAACAAACACTTTACAACACCAGTTCTATGGCCAGTATGAAGCGTATTTGAAGGACACCCAGTGCGTAGTTGCCAAGGTTGAGACAAATATGCCAGTTGCCAACGAAAAGGATATTGAGTAAGTGTTATATATACAATGATCATTATGCTTAATCTATGCTAGTCATCATCATCATAATCAACCCATCACCGGCTCACTACAGAGCACGGGTCTCCGCTCAATATGAGAAGGGTTTGGCCATAGTCTACTACGCTGGCCATGTGCGGATTGGCAGACTTCACACGCATTTGAGAACATTATGGCGAACTCTCAGGCATGCAGGTTTCCTCGCGATGTTTACCTTCACAGTTGAAACAAGTGATATTGTAATTGTTTTTTTTTAAACGCACATAACTGAAAAGTTAGAGGTGCGTGCCCGGATTCGAACCGCCGACCTCAGATTAGGAGGCTGACGCCCTAACCACTAGGCTATCACAGCTTCCTATTATCGAAATTAATAAATATTTTATACTAGCAGACTATTTCGATAGTCTCTGAAACAGCGCTGATTTTAATAATTTATTATGTATGTATTCAATATTCTAAGCTATGCCCTCCAGAATTAACATATACTATATATTATACAACAATAAGTAAATGCTCTAATCCCTCTATCTAATGAATGATAAGGACTGAACCAATGTAGGGCATATACCTACTTATATACATAAAATGATCTAATATATAAAATTCTCGTGTCACAATGTTCGTTCCCATACTCCTCCGAAACGGCACGACCGATTCTTATGAACCTTCTTATGCATATTCAGTAAGTCTGCGAATCGGCTACTATCTATCTTTCAAACCCCTAAGTGATAAGGGGTAAAATTAATAATAATAAATAAATAAATTTTGCATTAAATGGCATTAAAAAATACATACAATCCTACATTTTTACTCTTCTGTCACCTGCTTTTTAATCATTTTAATAATTCATGCGCGAATATGGGCGACCGTATTTATTTATCACATTCACATGTCAGAAATTATTTAGCTAGTTATATACAATATTTTTTTATACACAACAAGTTGGCCCTTGACAGCTATCTCACCTTGTGGTAAGTTATGATTGCAGTCTAGGATGGTAGCGGGCTAACCTGTTATGGTAAACACACACACCTAATTGGTTTCGGCACGATGCGCGACATGCGAAACGCTTAGCGACACGTCTTTATCGGTAGGGTGGTAACTAGCCACGTCCGAAGCCTCCCACCAGTCCAGACTCGAACCGGGAATCGAACCCAGGACCTCCGACTTTATAATACGACAGCGCACGCACTGCGCCACGGAGGTCGTCAAATATATTTCATTTTCAGGGTCAAACCAGATTCTCAGCTCAAAGGAGACTCCCCAGACGTTTTATCAATGAAAAAGCGACCACGCAACCAAATACCAAACCCCAACAAATGGGCCTGCAACATACGTAAACTGAAACACCAGAGGGGTGAAGCCTACGTCAGCAGACGGGGCAAGCTCGTCCCCGAGAGACACGTCCGGAACACCAAAGACTGTCTGAAATCCTGCAGGTACAAGTGTAGTGAGAGAATCAACGACATTGACCGCCAGCACATATTCAAAGCTTTCTACTCCCTAAACGCCAACGAGAAAAAACACTTTCTACTGAATACCACGGAAAGAAACTACGTCAAACACAACAAATTGATGGAAGGCAACCACAAAAGAAAGTATTCCTTTAAATATTTCTTCCTAGTTAGAGCAGTGAGGTATACGGTGTGCAAGAACTTCTATTTGGGTACACTAGCGATATCTCAGAAACCAGTATACAATGTGCATTTAGGGAAGTCAGATATGAATTTGCCGAAACCAGATGGCAGAGGTTTGTCTGAGGCAAGCGCTCACTCACTGTCCGCAGATGTTAAAGATAGAGTCAGGAAACATATAATGTCCTTCAATACTATTGATTCGAAGCCGATCAAGCAGTTTTCCAGGAAAAAACAGTACTTAGAATCTAGCTTGAGTATCAAACAGTTGTATAATATGTATGCAACAGAATGCAGTAAAGATGATGTTGTTGTTGTCAAGGAATCGATGTACAGGAAGATTTTTAAACAGGAATTCAACCTGCACTTTAAGAAAGATAAGACTGGACAGCAATTGTGCTGTAGATGTAAAGGATCTATTAAGAAAAAGTGATCATATAGAAGTGAAATAACACATGATATTTTTGTAAATCAAAAATTCATTTTGAACTTTTCAAGAGAACTGTTTTAATTATTAACTTAAGACAGACAGAGGAATAAATAAATCAAAACGTGTATTTGTGAGCTAGCACATAAATCAGAGTTTTTCAACTTTTTTAGAACAAAGCATAAAATTCCATCTTCCACTGGTCTATGATGTATATAATTGGTACAATTAGTGGTATATATTGATATATTTCAATTTATAATATATATAAAAACGCTACAGGACCCAAAATATCTCTTAACCCCTTGTCAGGAATTCTTTTCTGGGATCAATACTTTGAAGGAATATGCTATGCCAACCATACAACAATCAGCTGTGCTTATATTTGAGGTCAAAAGGGGTCACGGAGTATGGTTATTATGGTATGGCCATTGGTTAAGGCAATGAAATAAAGACTAACTGTTACATTTATGCTCAAATGGTGTCACGAAGTATTAAGGCAATGAAATAAATGTAAAATCCTATAACTAATATATAAAATCTAGAAAATAATATATAAAATCCTATAACTCAGATACCAGGCATTATCCAGTTCAACATGATTTGCAGAGGTATAAGAAACAGTTGCATCTATTCCGTACTTCAGATTTATTGTCTCACAAAGCATCAACGTGTTGGGTTCATGCCCAACCGAAAGCTTTAAAGGGTTTAATAAAATAATAACTCCACACTATGCATTTATTTTAAATAAAAACTGAAATAGACATTACTTTAAATTGAAAAAAATCTCGAAATCTTATAGTATTAAGTATACTTATTTACCTTTTATATTCTGTATCTTCAAACCCTTTTATACCTTTATAATCTGTGTCTATATATATAACAATATGGTTATACTGTTTTTTTTTTATTATAAGGTCCATGTCAAATCTACTAGTCAACTTAAATATTACTATTGTTATAGGTACATAAATATTTGAAATATAAATTTTTTTGTATTATGCATCCACTACAGTAAGTAGAGTGGAAGAAGTCAGATTGGAAATAAGTATATAGTGATATATTTGTATAACTATATCAATTATTGTGCATATAATTCATTGTAATAAAATGAAAAGCAAAACTTAATTTTTTATTTGGGATAGATACGTTTTGTTTTGATATCCTGTTTATAAGGACTTAAAAATAACTAAGAAATCGTCTACAAATAAAACTGTGTGTTTAAACCCAATGGCACCCATTTGGGGGAGGGGATGTGTTGAACCCCTAAACTGCCGCTATGAGCTCCGATGCTGTGTCAAAGTAGGTCAGAACAAAAAACAATACTACCATACACTCAAGTATACAGTGAAATTGAATTATACTGATTGCTATTATATTCCTAGTGTTTATATTTATAAGAGAATTTTTATTTTATTTTTGTACATTTCCATGACTAAATAAATATTTTTCAATGGTCACAGCTTTTAATATCATCCTATACTTTGCACCTTCACCGTTGAAGCAAGTGATATTTTAAATAAAAAAAAAACGGTGAAGGAAAACATCGTGAGGAAACCTGCACGCCTGAGAGTTCTCCATAATGTTCTCAAAGGAGTGTGAAGTCTGCCAATCCGCACATGGCCAGCGTGGTGGACTATGGCCAAACCCTTCTCATATTGAGAGGAGACCCCTGCTCTGTAGTAGCCAAAAATGGGTTGATCATGATAATGATGATGATACTTTGAACTGGTTAATCAATGGTCAATAAATGTTGATTGAACACCGAAAATGTTCTAGGAGTTTTCTAGTGTAAAGGTCAAGTTGGAAGCAAAAAGCATTATGGCTCTTCTATGCCAATCGATCGGTTTCCGGTGTAGTTCTGATATTATCGTCAAGCGCTGGCCGCCATATTTGTTCACATTAGTTCTGGGATTTACTCGCCCTCTGTTGGGGCATACTTTCATTAACGCCAGAGTAAAGTAACAGCAACTTGTGGCAAGTAATAAAGATGGTATATAAATGAAAGTCACATACACACATTGTTAATATAAACTTATTTAATGTGATGAACAAAATATCTCACGTAACTTTGGTGAACAACTTAGGCAAGACAATTTTTATACACAAACCGTGAGTTGCTTACAATTAAAATTAATATAGGATAGCTAATAAATATCAAGAAACAAATATAAAGAAGAAAGAAAGGTAAACACATGTTTTGGTGTGCTCCTTCAATTTATTTCGATTTTTAAGTAATTAAAGAGTTAATATAGTGTAGAAATGTGCTAAAACTTCTTTTACCTACCAGTTTAAGTTTCCTTTATAATAATCCAAAGTGATTTAAACTGTCTTGCACTTGTGGTGCACTTTTGTTGTGGTGTAGTACTAACACTATTGAACACTGCACTTACTCATAATGGACTCAGTAAAACAATCAATGGAAGAACTTGGGGCCCACTTCAAAGAAAGAATGGATGAATTCCAACGGCAACTTCAAGGTGCAATTCCAGCTACTAGCCCTATGTCCAACATTGCGGCTCAATTTAGCTCATTCAGAAGTTTTGTACTTACAGCACTTGAAGGGCTTCAAATTCAAGTACAACTCTTATACAAGGCCACTGATGAGTTAGAGATGAGAAGCCGGCGTAAGATGTTATTGCTTCATGGCATTCCAGAGACAAAGGATGAGAACACTGAATGTGTTGCCTCAAAAATACTCACTGACCGCCTTAAGGTGCCAGTTAACTCTGAGTGTGTCAGTCGTTGTCATCGGTTGGGGCGCACTAAAGCAGACAAGCCCAGAGCTGTTCTCATCAAGTTCAGGGACTTATCTTTCCGTAATAAGGTGTGGCATGCCAAGACTAGCCTTAGGGGCTCAGGTATCACTCTGTCTGAGTTCCTTACTAAGGAGCGCCATGACGTTTTTGTAGCGGCTCGCCAGCGTTTTGGAGTCACTAAGTGCTGGATGAGGGAAGGGCACATCTATGTAATTGGCCAAGATGGCTCGCGTCATCGGATCCGTTCTGTAGGGGAGCTTGATACAATCCCTACTACTATCCCTGCCCCATCTGATTCGGCTCCTGCGCAGGCGACTTCTTCAGCCGTTCCTTTGTTTGCCCCAGTAACATCTAAAGTACCACAGCTACCGCGAGCCAAGAGAGCTGCCAGGAAATAGTACTTCGCGTGCTGGAATCTCTTATTCTTGTTATTTTTGTATTACTCATAGTTGTTTCTTATGGTCTGTACTAATTGCTTGTTGCGTTTTAGATATAGCTAAATGTTATTATACTTATCTAATCTTAAAGAAAAAGCGGTTCTTTAATAATTACTTAATATGTGGGTCAACTAAAAACAATAACATACCAAATATAATAGTTACTATTTTTGACAGCTGTCAGTGTCATAAAACATGTCATTGAATATCCCGTTTAAAAATAGATAATTGACGTTTATTTTCTGCCGCTCACTTATATTTGTATGCTCTTGTTAGCTTTATTACTACTATGTCTTGCGTAACGTTTTGTGTGCTAGTTAGTTTCTTTTACTTGTATTTAAAATTGTGTTTCGTTGTTTTTCTCCTTTTTTTGTTTTTATTTTTCATTTTTAATTGCTTTTTCTTTTTTTCTTTTTTTTGGATTATTTGTTAATTTAAGCATTCTCTTCTTTATGTACTGGTGGGAGGAAAGAATATTATTGTGATACATTTTTGTGCTCTATATCATATGGTATATTGTTAGAGGATTATATTATAATTTTCATATATATATATTTATTTGCTTATATATTTTATCATATTGTTATGGCTAATAGTGATAGTTCTCACAGTTTCGACAATCACGACGACTTTTTTTCGGCTTCTGGCTCTTCTGATGACAGTTTCCGCAGCGCATCATTACCACTATGCTCCTTCCTTGACTCGGCTTTGTCTCCCTTTTCCAAAAACTTTAATGTCATTCATATTAATGCTCAAAGTATTCCGTCACACTATTCCGATCTTATTTCAACTTTTGATAATAACAATAACATCCATGCTATCCTTGTATCTGAAACGTTCCTTAAACCTTGCTTGCCTTCTACATCCTATTCTATTCCAGGTTTCCACTTGATTCGTAACGATCGCACTGGCAAAGGTGGTGGGGGAGTTGCTATATATCTTCGTAGCCATATTCCCTTTACTATCTTGGACAAATCTCCGTCTTATTACTCAGGAACCGCTGAGCATATTTTCATTGAAGTATTGTTTGGTCAATGTAAATTGCTTCTCGGTGTATACTATAGTCCTTCTTTACATGTTAATTATTTTCCTTCGTTTGAAACTCTTCTAGAACAGTTTGTACCTACTTTTGACCATTCTATCATAATGGGTGATTTTAACACGTGTCTGCTTAAAGGTGATGTGCGAGCCAAACGCTTGTCTGGTATTATTAATAGTTCCAATCTGCACTTACTCCCGTCTGCCGCTACTCATTTTTTCCCTAATTGTGCTCCTTCTTGGCTTGATTTAATCTTGGTATCCTCCAAAGACCATGTTAATTCTCATGGTCAATACCCAGCCGAAGCATTCTCTTACCATGATCTTGTATATGTCTCTTATAAAGTACGTCCACCTAAGGCGAAGCCAACGATTGTCATGAGGCGCAGCTTCAGGCACTTCAACAATGATAGATTTATGCAGGACCTTGATAATATTTGCTGGGACGCTATCTTTGGTGCATCTACAGTAGATGATAAAATGAATTTGTTCAATTCAATGCTGATTGATATTTTTGACGTACATGCGCCACTGCGACCAATAAAGCTAAAGCATTTGCCCGCCCCATGGCTTACTGACAAAATTCGAATTGCTATGGCTAAACGTAACTCAGCTAAGGCTAAATATAAATTGAATCCGACAGATGCGTATTTCGTTAAGTATAAAAAACTTCGGAACCATTGCAGTAAACTTTGTCGAGATGCCCAACGTAATTATATTCACAAAACGATTGACAACAGTGACGCTGCTAAAACTTGGCAGTTCCTTAATTTGCTCGGGATCGGGAAGCGACGAAACGAAACAATTACTAATGTCAACTTGAACGACTTAAATAGCCACTTCATTGCGGTAGAATTGATCGATGATCATATTAAGGCTGGCACGTTAAGCCGTATTAATGCATTGGTTCCTCCCAATTTCTCTCCTTTTAATTTTAAGCAAGTCACTCCTTATGATATCAAAAAAAACATATTGGCTATTAAATCTGATGCAACTGGTAGTGATGTTATAAGTCGAAAAATGATTACAATTGTTTTGGAAAAAGTAACTCCGATTCTTTGTCACATTTTCAATTACTCCTTTTCCACTAGTACCTTCCCTAGTGTGTGGCGCTCAGCGTATGTCATACCAGTTCCGAAGACTCGTAACCCATCGTCTTACTCTCATTTTCGACCAATTTCTATTCTTCCCTTCTTATCTAAAGTTGCTGAACGTATAGTCTCCTCTCAACTGCGTCTTTACTTATCTTGTAATAATCTTCTTAATTCCTTTCAGTCCGGTTTTAGACCTGGGCATAGTACTACCACAGCGCTTACTAAGATTTGTGACGATATTCGATTCGGCCTTGATAACCAACTTGTTACAATAATTGTTCTTTTAGACTTCAGTAATGCCTTTAATTCGGTTGATTTTGATATCATGTTAGCTATCCTTAAATCCTTTAATATTTCCCAGGAGGTGGTTGACTGGTTTCGTTCGTACCTATGTAACCGTCAGCAATGTGTTCGAGTTGATAATAACTTCTCTTCTTTTTCTTATCTCAATGCTGGCGTTCCTCAAGGAGGTGTGCTCTCACCGCTCCTTTTCGCCATGTTTATTAACTCGATCTCCAATTCCCTTAATTCTTCATTTCATCTTTATGCTGACGATTTACAGATCTATATTTCTGTTCCAGCAGATGATATTGTTTCTGGAATTAATAAATTAAATGAAGACCTGTATCATATCAGTTCATGGAGTAAATCTCACGGGCTGACTATCAATGCTAGTAAGTCTCAGGCTATTATTGTCGGTAACCCTAAGCAGACCCGTAAAATTAACTCTTTAGCCTTAGATCCGCTTGTTTTGGATGACTCGATCTTGCCATTCAGTGAAACTGTTAAAAACCTTGGTTTGTTTATTGACTCCTCGTTATCTTGGGTGCCTCAAGTTAACCAGGTCAGTAAGCGCGTCTTTGCTGGAATCGGTTCTTTGCAACGATGGAAGAATCTCCTACCAATAAAAACAAAGATAGCCTTAGCTGAAACTCTTCTGTTGCCAATATTAGATTATGCTGACGTTTGCTGCACTGATCTGAGCGAGGAGTTGCTAAACAAGCTGGAGCGTTTGCAAAATCTTTGCATTAGATTTATATTTAGCTTAAGGAAATTTGACCGTATCAGCGAATACCGTGCTCGTCTCAAGTGGCTTCCGATAAGACTTCGTCGAAATTTCCATGTTCTTTCTTTTCTTTACAATATTCTCTATGCTCCGCACACTCCCTCCTACCTTAAAGAGCGCTTTTATTTTTTAAGTGATTTGGACCGTGATGTTACATTGCGCTCTTGTTCCGATAATAAGCTAGTATGTCCCCGAAGTCACTGTAAAAGTTATGGGAAGTCATTTACGGTTAATGCTGTGCTGCTGTGGAATAATCTGCCTATTGATGTTAGAAGTTCGAAATCTTTAAACATTTTTAAAAGTCGACTTAAAAAGTTTTATTTATTTAAATGCCATATCAATGAATAGTTTTTGTGTACTGATATATATTTATTTATATATAAAAGTATATATTTATATATTATATTTATTGATATTTTATTTTATGTTTTTGCGCCATTACCCTCATATTTCAATTAATTCTTTCCCCAAGGGTTGTCTGGAAGAGATTGCTGAAGCAATAAGACCGCCTTTGCATACTTATGTGTTAAATGTTTTTGTATTGTTGTTTCTTTAGTTTGTGTGCAATAAAGAGTATTTATCTTATCTTATCTTATCTTAAAGAAATAGTAGGTAGTAAGAGATAATTTTCCAGTGTGGTCAAATCATTTCGTCCTTTTCTTGCAGGGGGTCTCGAAATAAGTCTTATAATGCATTTCAAAATATATCACCCGATACACTTACAAATATTTCGGCAAAACGATTTCATTAGAACAAATTGATTTGGAACGATATCAAACCGCTTTTTTACTGTCAAGTTGACAATGTCAGATCACATTCAATTGATTATGGTTTTGTTCAATGTATCAAGTCTCAAATATGAACCAGTTTAAGCGAACGAATTATTTGAGTTTGTTTTCAAAATTAAACTAGGTATATCGGTAGAAACAGACCCGGATTGGGGGCAAAAATAAATCATTGGTGTCTCGCATTCAGAATTTTAAGGCTTAATAAACTTTCAAAATAAAACAATATTATTAGAAAAGACGTATTGACAGGAGTTGTTCTAGTTGCGACGGTAATTCCCCTGTTATAGATATCGCACGCATGTTCAGCAAACAGTTGCGTTCTAAATTTATATGAAAAATCGATTCTACCCACTAATTGGCACAATAAGAATTTTTTGACTATAACATTGCGATTAATGCAATTTTCATTGGCTGAATTTATATAAATCAAGCTTGATACTTAATTGTAGCCAATAGTGGAATAGTGTCAAACAATCAGTAGACATATTTTGTATTTCGGTGGGTATTAATATGGATGTAAGAAACTATCGAAAATTGTCTTTTGAAAATACGAACGAGATACGGTGTGTTTGCTACGTCTCGGTTGGCAACTGGGGTTTCGAAAAAGGATTTTTTCATATAACTTTTCATAGTTCTTAACTCTGATATTTGACCACCGAGGTACAACACAGATCTGTCCAAAAGCATTTTGTTTGTCAAAATGTCGATGTCATCTATGACAGGCGACAATTTTGTCATGGTTGGATGAACGCTTAAAGTTACTTATAATACAAAATGAAGTAGTTAAGTGTAAGTTCTAGTGGATTCTGGCAGGGATGAGAACGCAGACCAGGTCTTCGCCCGCTTTGTTTTGAAGTTCCCACTTCACGTCCACCTTCACTTTTGGGTACGACTTGAGTACTTGCAACGTGGACTTGTAGTTCGCTTTGCTGCCAGCCTGGAATAGGAATAATTATTTTATTTTTTTAAATAAAAATTATATATAACTAATTTAAAAGAGTTATTCATAAAAGTTAATGTCCCATAAATATATTATCGCCGCGATTCTAAGAAGCTATTTATTTATACATTATGATGTATTTATTAATTAAGACATATTTTACAAGTGGTTTGTAAGGGTTAAAATGCTATTAATCTGTATACGTACACAACAGTAAAAAGCTTGACTAGAATAGTATTACTATTACGTATTCTTGTTATCATGTCGTGCCGCCATGTTTTGATTCCCGCCAAAACGGTGGTCAGTGATTGGTCCACGAAAAAATACAAATGGACGCCACGTATATTGCGAGAAGCTTAGTGATATTTTTCGAAGAAAAGTTTCAATGTAACTGGCGTATTTATCTAATAATTAATTAGAAATGAAATTACTACATAAATCCTTATCATTATCTGGATTTTTACTAATGGATGCCATCTGCTGTCGATCTTTCTAGAAATTGCCATACTCCTCGGTCTTGTGCCGCTTGTATCCAGTGACACGGCGAAGGGTCGCAACGGGCAACCAGAATAAACGGTACAGGCGTTCTATTTAACACAATGGGTGGGGCACATAGCTCAAAGGATCGTGGTCACTACACTGAAAACCCAGCAATAATGACAACCCCTCGATAGACATACGTCAACAAAAATAGACGTTTATTATTTGATGATGTGCAAAGGAGTCTGCAGATCGTTATTTAAGCCTGGTAAGCCGCATTGGAGCACCGGCTTGCCTTACTTTAAAGCTGATCAAATGCAAATAGATGAAGCCACCGTTTGGACGCACATGAATCAGAAATATATATAATCTTTATTATGTAAAATTATAGTGTGAAAAAAAAAGCTGACACTGATAAAAACCAAAAAAAAACTGGAATACTGATGGAAATCAAATTCTCAGTAACAGTACTAGTAGTTACTGTGTTTGGCGTTACTTTTAAAGGTCGCCAAGCGAAAATCCAGCAAGCAAGCTGTGTGAAACAGAAGATACAATGCCTTTTCTCAATTTTCGTTTATCATCCGCTTATATGCTTCTAGCTTACTCATTCCTCGCTGTGTCTTGATTATCTATTTGATCTGAGTTTTAGAGCTACTGAACTTTAGATTTAGGTACCTTAGAATTAAAGAAACGATTAAGACGAGACAAAATTGTGTACGACATAAACCTGTCTCGCTTTAACAATAGGTATAATCTGACTTAAATCGAGAGGAAGAAGGAAGGAAGAGAGTCTGGTGGGAGTTTTCGCCCGTCGTTCGTTACCAGTCTACTGACAAAGACATGGCGCTAAGCGATTTAGCGTTCCGGCACAATGTCGCGTAGAAGCCAATTAGGAATGTGGGCTTACCATACTCCTAACAGTTTAGCCCGCTACCATCCTAGACAGCATCATCACTTACCACCATGTGAGATAGCCGTCAAGGGCTAACTTGTAGTATAAAAAAAAAAGATAGAAAATGAGAGAGAAGTGTTGAACTTATTCAACTGATCAGCTAAGCTAACTCTTTACCTTGATGGGGCAAGTGAGCCCGCAGTCTTTGCACGCGTCCGGCTGCGGCAGGGGGAAAGGTACGGGCAGGTTCATGATGACTCCATGCACCACCGTCTCTAGACTTGACGCGTCCACAGCTGGAAACATTAGTTTATTGAATATTTAAACAAACTGTATAAAGTTTTTATTTGATCTTCATAAATGGTGTTATAAATTCCTATCAATCAATCAATCATGAAGCGGTGATAGCGGTTATATGCGTTTTAAATAAATTAAAATATCACTTGCTTCAACGGTGAAGGAAAACATCGTGAGGAAACCTGCACGCCTGAGAGTTCTCCATAATGTTCTCAAAGGCGTGTGAAGTCTGCCAATCCGCTCATGGCCAGCGTGGTGGACTATGGCCAAACCCTTCTCATATTGAGAGGAGACCCGCGCTCTGTAGTGCGCCGAGCGTTGTTCACGACGAATCAATCATAAACTTTTTCCAAAGCATCCTTTAAAAGGCTCTTTTGATGGGTGAATTATATAGCAGCGAGTTGATGGTTATAAAAAAATAGTTCAAACGCGCCTTGCTCTAAGAAGAAGCCCACAACAAACTTATGCGATTATCTAACTATTATTTTTGGTATCACTATTGCACATGCCAATTAAATTATTTAAGAGATATCTTATTAAATAAAGTATTACAAAAAATAAGCTAAATTGACAGTCCAAAATGCGGAATATTATCGTTTGGACAGCATTTTATCATTATACTTTTGTTTAGAGATTTGTGTACCACAGAATGGGTATCGATTATAAATTGTACGCCTAGGTCATTGATTTACCACCAGCCGTAGATCAACCATTAACGCTCAAAAAATGGGAGGGAAAAGTAGTGCACAAATAGCGTGCACTCCTTCCCCCAGTGTGTGACAAGGCGAGACGAAAGTCACCGATTCTAACACTCGAGCCGTATAATCCGAATGAATTACTATACTATACCGCTATAGATAATATAACGGCTAGATGTCTCGTGTAAGAGATGGGTTGTAATACATCGATATACCGATATGTAGGAATGTATAGTTAGTTGGTGACATTTACCGCCTTGTTTTTGTATGACGCGCTCTTTCTACGGCTAGTAGTTAATCAATGGCGTAGGTACTACAGTGTCAAGTGATTATGTTTTGAGTTCTATAGGGGTTACTATAACATTGCTCAGCCAAAGTTAGTGTTAAAACGAGACAGATTTATGTCAGTCACATAACCTTTTCTCGTTTTCAGTTTCTTATCTCGGGGGTAAGATTTATAAACCTTGGCCTTAGTAAACAGTATTATTGAATACCGATGCGATGAGTCAACTGAGAGATGATTACATTCTCTCAGTTTTTTCATATTAACTGTTCTGAATTGCGCAATACCAGCTCCAGCTCTTGAGTGTAGCATGAACTTACAGGGTGTGAAGTCAACGGTGATGGTCACGTTCGAGTTTCTCTTCAACACGCACTCGGTCGCATCTTCTGAGCAGCCGCTGACGCCTACTCGCTCCACGGTCGACAGCTTCGAGCCTAGAAGTTAAAGAATTATAGATTAATTAAAAAAAAATTGCATTAAAAAAAACCAATTTTAATAAAAATATAGAATTATAAAAAGTATTAATAAGTTCTAAGTTTAATACTAGAGATATACTTTAGTAAAATTCAAAATAGAACATAGTGCTTTAGTCACTATTCTCTCTGATAGGCACATGTCTCCTCTCGGTCGTCCATAGTGAATTCAATGAAATAAATCAAAGCATTATGATCATAAATATATAGAAAAATGTAGGTTGGCTGAAGCTTTCTTTCCTAAATTAACTGCGATTTATCTCTTTATACTTATAACACTGTAAATGAACGACTACTGTACATTGAATATATTTTAACATATTGATCCCGAACCGATTTTTGAAGTGAAAACTTCTTTAGCGGCGTTGAGCACTTTTTCTGTAATGGGTATAAAATCTTAAACTCGCGTCAGGACACGTGACCTGATCGAAAAAGCGTAAGACGGATGGAGAGTAGACAGCTATCCCCTCTCTACGGCGCGGCGAAAATGTATGCCTGGGCCTACTGTTTCGTTTAGGCAGCGCAGGGCGCTTGCGCGAATGTTCGTGTATGTTACACGAACATTCGCGTTATGAAAAAGTCGGTCGTTATGATTTTTCGGAGAGATAAACTTTTTAATGTAAAATAATTGTAATAGTTTTAAAGTGTTAAATTTTTAATGTAATATAAATTGTCATGTTTGTGTACGATAGCGCAATAAATGAATATTGTATTCTACCACATAAATGATAGTACTTTTATACTGATAAAGCAATTGGTGCAAAATTATTCCCTAACCATTCCAAAATATCAAACATGCTCAACGTTAATAATCAAGTTTTCACTTCTGCCGGCACTCCCGGAGTGCAACCCGTCTTTTTTTTATTACATTTTTATCAGTTCGGGCATCAACTGAGCCGATTTAAATGCAATTTTATACCAGCGTTAACACTGGCTATGTCCTGCGGGATATTCGATAAACCTTGTCGGTTTTACTCCATAGCTCTGTTTTAATAGTTTTAATTTAAGTTATGACCCAAACATCGAACTTAGGACCTCATGATCTGCAGTGAAACATGTCTTACGAGGCAGAGCAAAAAGGAACTATAGTCATAAATTTTTTTTTTCGTTTTATAGCTTTACACAGATTAGCCAATGTCAAGTTTATTATTTTATTCTCTTTTTATGGCTTTGCACAGATTAGCCAATGTCAAGTTTATAGCAATTTAGAAGTTAGGGAGAAATGGCGGGAAACTTCGCACTCTGAGGACGCGGCTCCCTCAAACCTTTCCCGAACTACAACCTTTCCCCGAATACATTAATTCAAGAAAAGTGTGAAAAAACCGCGCCCGCCATATACGAAGTCTCCCGCCTTTCTCCCCGGACAGTCATAGATTACTATATAATTGGCATTTGTGCAGCGTGCATAGATTAAATATGAAGCACCTATAGGTATACTTAATCTATGGCAGCTCCAACCCTGCTCTGGAAGGCATTAGCCCAGCCGTGGGATTGGTAATTATAGGCGGAGGTTAATGAACGATAAATATTATAGATATCATTTGTTTCACGTGGTCATTGTATACGCAATGGCATTCGTAAACAAGATCACCTAATCAGACAAGTTGTTTGTAATGTGCAAGTTAATTTCATTTTTAAACTAAGACTTGGATACAGAATTCATTTCAGTATAGTGGTTCAAGCTCGCCTATACCGAGAATGTGCCAACTATATAATAATGTTAATAATGTAGTGGACATACACAGTGGATCGCTGGCAAAATTCCGGAGGGCAATTGATTTAGCTTTAAAAGTGCATGATAGTTGTAGTTAGTAGTTTAAGTGCGTTTAGATTGGTTTTATTCATTTTCTGTTATTGTTTTATTGTTAGATACCTTAGTATAACTAGGATAAGTTAATTTACATTACCTGTAATTGCATGCGGTGTTTGCCTGTAAGTGGCTAAACATTTTTGTGCTGTACCTCAGGGCAAGGTACTGAAACTTGTAAAAATGTTTTGGCTGTTGGCGAACCAAATAAATAAAAAAAAAAAAAATGTTATTTGTTTCTATTCGATTCAGTGTACTAGTGTAATTGAATTGTATCGAGGTACAAATTAAACATATAATATAGTCAATATGTCATATTTTGGCGACCTCCGTGGCGCAGCGCGTGCGTTGTTGCATTTTAAAAGTTGGAGGTCCTGGGTTCGATTCCTGGATCGAGTCTGGTCTGGTGGGAGGCTGTGGCCGTGGCTAGTTACCACCCTACCGACAAACGCCAAGCGATTTAGCTTTCCGGCACGATGTCGCGTGGAAACCATTTAGGAGTATGAGTATTATTTTTTTATTTATTTTAGACAGGGTTACATTTATAAGGGATACTAAGCTTTGTGTTACAATAAAGGTTGCAGAAGTGTTAACTGTGGCGCAAAACTGTGACACATTACTGCGCACAAAAACAAAGTGGGCGACACCCGAAGTGGTGTCTCTCCGCCGTCCTTGCTGCGCCACTGGTGGTAAATGGTAACACGATGTTTTGCATACAAGGTAGGTAATTGGCATTACCGAGATATGACATCGCAATTTGCGAGTACCTTATGATTACATTGTTGACATTGTTCAAGCTATTGCGCATTTTTTTCGTCCTTATTTGTTTCGTTTTATTAATATTTTTGCTCGCGGAAAGTTCTTTTTATTCTCACTTGATGGCAAGTGATGATGCGGTCTAAGATGGTAGCGGGCTACCCTGTTAGGGGTATGGTAAACTCGTACTCCTAAATGGTTTCTACGCGACATCGTGTTCGAACGCTAAATCGCTTGGCGACGTCTTTGTCGATTGGGTGGTAACTAGCCACGGCCGAAGCCTCCAACAAGAAGTATCACCAAGCTTAGTATTCCTTATATGTAATCCTGTCTAAAATGAATAAATAAAAAATAAAACAAAAAGCATAAATAGTTTTACGATGTAGTATATCGTAAAGTATGCTAGAAAGGTGTAAATACGAAATAGCAAATATTTTATTCACCACACGTTAGCCCTTGACTGCATCTCACCTGATGTTAAGTAACGATGCGGTCTAAAATGGTAGCGGGCTAACCCATTAGGGGTATGGGTTTACCATACCCCTAATTGGTTTCTACACGACATCGTGCCGGAACACGGACACGTATTTGTCGGTAGAGTAGACGGTATTTGTGGTAACTAGCCACGGCCAAATCCTCTCACCAAACCAGACTAGAGCCGGGAATCGAACCCAGGACCTCCAAATTTATAATGCGACAGCGCACACTGCACCACGGAGGTAGTCAAGTGTTTTAATAGGTAAACCCTTAAACAGCTGGCGATACTGGGTATCGTAAAAAGAAACAGTAAAAAAGTAGGTAAATAATCATTATCTTTACTGTGGTCTGATCTTCTTACTAAATTTCTGAAGGGCTGGTTAAAATAGTAAGCGATTAGGAATCGCATCCGACAAGATCTACGCCACGGAGGTCTTCGAAAGTATTTTACGTCCACATATATAGAATCTCTTTATATATATTCTCATTATACTTGAAATAGCAATTACTAAAATACCTTAATACACTAAATTACAATCAAACAGAAGATCTTCTGATAGAAATAATATAAAAAGACATAAAACATGTGAAACACAATATTCAAGAAACAGCACACGTACACACGCAGACATAAGCACACACACACACACATATACACATACAACACACACATGCACGCACATACTCAACACATGCTAGCAACTATGTTTGTATCATAGAGGGAAGTTCCCACTTTCCAAGATACAGTTTAAACTAGTTTGGAAAGTGGGAGATCATAAAATTATTTGTCACTGTAATTGTTAGCAAATAAAATAAATAAATAAATAAATAAATAAATAAAATAAATAAATTTATATAAACCTATTACAGGCATCTATGAATCGTTGATTTCATTATTTCTATTCGTGAATTGATGCTGATAACTACACTCGAAAACTTAAAACTAAAGCTAAGAGGATTCAAATCGCGCCCTTGATAGACCTATTGAATTAATCGAAAGCTCAAACAATGTGTGTCGGTTACTGGGAATAAGAAGGTTTATAAATAGTCAAGGGATTATAAAATTAGATGTCCTATGGTTAAAAAATGGTTATATTTTTAAAAATCCTTAGTTCCCATAAGCCAAAGTTCTTATTGGTCGAATCTAGTGTAGTCCCATAGTTAACAGTTGATCTCAGCTCCACAAAATCAAGTAAGTTTAATTAACTCTCAGTTGGTAAGCGCTTAAAAATAGCGACATAGAAAAACAAACAGAATCTCTTATTCATAAAAACAGTATGAATTGTAATAGGTACGGTACATCTTTTTATATTTGACGTGATGGAGAAGCTTTATGACTACCTCCGCCCATTACGCAGGAGGTTATGTGGGACTCCCCCTCCTTGTGGGGTATACCCGAATAAAAACCACCACGGCATGTCCCTCTCGCTAGATTTGCTTAACGCCCGAGGAACCCCATGTTTACTTCCCAGACGAGTTACACACCTATACTTCTATAATCTATATACGTAGGTCAGTACCTATTTCCCAATTCACGGATATGAACGATAAAGCGCGTTTGGAACCCTCATAGCTTTAGTTTTAAGTTTACGAATATAGTTATCACCATGAAATAACTACTATGTAAATTATTGACGCGTCAAAAGTGCCTTTTTAAGGACTATTTGAATAAAGATTATTTTGAATTTGAATTTGAAAGATAAATTTTCCTTGAGACCAACGTACGTAATACGTCGGTAGGTATACCTACGCGCCTTTTCTTTAAAGGAGGATTTATTACGTTTTTAATTATGACAGAAGTTGTTAATAGCCACGTGGAAGAAGCCAAGCATGAAGAAACGTCATGCGTAGGGAGTAAGACCTTTATTTTTACTTTGGGAGTTATAAAACATGTCAATTAGGTACATACATGCCTACGCCAGTAATTTGATATTCATTTGAACTTGATAAATAATTTACATTAGTCGACGAAGTCTGCGATCTTAATGTATCCTCTCAATTCGGATAATTAACTAATTAGCATTTAATTAAGGATGGATGCTTCTCTAATGTTGATAAACATATTATTTTCTCGAGTTACAATCTGAATTGATGTAAAGCAAGGCCAAAATTACGCAAATGGCACGCGTCCGGGATGGCGTGCAAACTTGTGACCAATCACAAGGATTACTGAAACTTGCACGTGTTTGGATTGGCCGTAAAACACGTCTAAGTTTTAATGTGGCATCATTATGATCAACCCAATGCCGGCTCACTACAGAGTACGGGTCTCTTCTCAATATGAGTAGAGTTTGGCTATAGTGCACCACGCTGGCCACATGCGGATTGGCAGACTTCACACGTCTTTGAGAACATTATGGAGAACTCTCAGGCGTGCAGGTTTCCTCGCGATGTGTTCCTTCACCGTTGAAGCAAGTGATATTTTAATTGCTTAAAAACGCACTTAACTCCGAAAAGTTAGTAGTGCGTACTCGGGTTCGAAATCCCGACCTCTGATTAAGAGGCGGAGGTTGTAACCACTAGGCTATCACAGCTTCACTAGGTTAAAGTGTATTACAATAGAAACGGTGAAACACTTTGGGTTTTCTTAAACTTGATGTGAGCCACCTATTCTTAGGTATTTCATCGATGGTTTGACGTCAAGTCACCGAACCGTTGGCCATAGAAATAAATTTCTCAGCCCTTAGTTTCAACATATATATAATATAGCAGCTAAGGTATATTCAGCCTTAGATTGTCATATCTACGTGTAGGTTGACTAACATATTAACTGTTATTTGTAACTAGCGGTGGTAATTTGATACCATAGACACGTAAGAGTAGCGAATCTAGCGCTGGAAATTTGATAAAATAGACGTAAAATTATCAAGATTTTTGATCAATATCAAAAGTGGTATTTTTTAAGCTTGAAAATCATCGAATAATCAGAAATGTCACATAGATTTTCCAACCATTCTAATAGATATAGAAACCTTCAAATCAAACAAGTCATAAATAGCTTCATTCATAAAAAAACTATTACAGGCATCTATGAATCGTTGATTTCATTATTTTTATTCGTGAAGTGATGCTGATAAATACACTCGAAAACTTAAAACTAAAGCTAAGAGGGTTCAAATCGTTCCCTTGATAGATCTATTGAATTAATCGAAAGCTCCAAAAATGTATGTCGGTTACTGGGAATAAAAAGGTTTAATAATATTTAGTATAGGCCCACAGTTAACAGTTGATCTCAGCTCCACTAAATCAAGTAAGTTTAATTAACTCTCAGTTGGTAAGCGCTTAAAAATAGCGACATAATATCATTGTCGCCATGAAAGTTGAATGTTTGTAAAGTTAGATCAACAAAGTTATCTGATTAGAGCCGGCCGGTGACGGTCAGTGTCAACTAGGGTTGAATGCGTTTTAAACTTTTTACTTAAAAAAATGGGGAAATAAAGTACTTATAAGTTATTACTCTCGACCTGCTATAGCAGAGAAACGTGGTAAACGGTTGAAGGACGCAAAGAGCGGTCCGCAACCGACAAAGACGTGTCGCAAAGCGTTTTAGCGTTCCGGCACGATGTCGCGTAGAAACCAACTAGGAGCGTGGGTTTACCATACTCCAAACAGGTTAGCCCGCTACCATCCTAGACTGCATCATCACTTACCACCAGGTGAGATAGCCGTCAAGGGCTAATTTGTAGTGTATAAAAAATATATAAATGTAACAAAAATAACAACATTTGAGGAAAAATAACTAAATAAGTTGGGGGGGGCGGGGGTTCTGCTATTTTCTAAAAATGTATGTAAAAGTTTGATTTAAGTAAGTAGATAATGATAATCAAGAAGATACGTGATCCAAGATTGTTAGTGAAAAAAAAACCTCTAAATGTTTTTATTAATTTTAATTTCTGTAACGCATTAATTGACGTTAAGGGCTTTTTTGTTGCAATCGGTTTTGCAGTTCCAGCGTAAAGGAGTAACAAACATACGCACATAAATACTAATATATAAACTTTCGCATATATAAAAATGGTGTGAAAACACGCATTTAGATCTGACCGAAATGATATAAGGTAGGTACTTTATTACAAACTACGGTGATCACCCCTACGGTGACAACCCTAGTGTTAACTGTCAGCTAATGGGTAAAGTTAAACTACACGAATAGTTAACATTCATAAATGACAACTTTTTACACCATATAGTTAGGTAAATGTTCTAAAAACACAGCGCGATAATAAATTTATCTTTGAATTCAGGTTAGGTTATGAATTTTTTGACGACCTCCGTGGCGCAGTGCGTGCGCTGTAGCATTATAAAAGTTGGAGGTCCTGGGTTCGATTCCCGGCTCGAGTCTGGTCTGGTGGGAGGCTTCGGCCGTGGCTAGTTACCGCCCTACCGACAAAGACGTGTCGCAAAGCGATTTAGCGTTCCGGCACGATGTCGCGTAGAAACCAAGTAGGAGTGTGGGTTTACCATACCCCTAACAGGTTAGCCCGCTACCATCTTAGACTGCATCATCACTTACCATCAGGTGAGATTGCTGTCAAGGGCTAACTTGTAGTGTATAAAGAAAAACAAACAAACGCTCATTAAAATGAATTTTAAATAACTAGACTAAAAAAAGCCAGGCTAAGTTTGGTGTGATTCTTATTAGATCTGGGCGTGATTTGATCTTAGCTTTAGTTTAAGTTGGTGAGTGTAGCTATCACCATCACTTCGCGAATAGAAATAATGAAAAATGTGATATATATGAACGATTCATAGATTCTTTTAATAGGTTTATATGAATAAAGCTATTTTGATTTGATTTTGATTTTGATTTGAAAATCAGTAACCCTCAATGAAACGCTTTTGATATTTTAGTACCAAAATAAATATGTGATTCCCAAAATGTCCTTTTTATTATCTAATATTGTTAATATATATATATATATATATATATATATATATATATATATATATATATATATATATTTGCGATATAACGCAGGTAGTTAGGTAAGAAGATTTAGTCCCGGAAAGGGTTAGAGACTAACCTTACTTAAATATAAAATATTCTCCAATTCTATGAAGTGAAATTTCTGAGCCCAATAGCTACTGGACGCTACTGAGGGTGTCCCGAGGAAGATTGTGCAGAAACAGCTTGAGATAAATCTCTTGAAAAATCTATCTCAAACTTGATATGGACCGTTTGTTATATAAGTAATAAGCTGAAATGTTCGAACGTATAAAAAGCTTTCCATAATTTATAGCCAAGCCAATTGATCACGTCCTATTTCGAATAGAAGACACCGATCAATTCATTCGGGAGCTATAGTGCCACACACCGAACCACACAGAAATAAAGAGACTCATTGATTTATCCGAATAAATAAATAAACAACTAAAAATAAATGAACCCCAGGTTATTTGTTTCGATAACGGTCCCTCGGTCATCTACCCGCTTGAAAATTAATAATAACGCTCCTCATTAGTAATTACGTCATCATCGACGTTCTTACTTCAGAACATTCATCATCATCATCATTTCAGACGTCCATCGCTGGACATAGGTCTTTAGCAAGGAGTTCACAGTCCACGGTCTTGAGTCGCTTGTATTAGAGATTATTAATTTCACCCAGTTTCTAATACTTGTTTAAAGCAACTCCCTTCGGCTTTTTGATGTTGTCTGTCCACCTGGTGGTTTGATTGAAGGTGAAAAGTTATAGGTGCGTGCTCGGGTTCGAACTCCCGACCTCTGATTAGGAGGCTGACGTCCTAACCACTAGGCTATCACTTGCTACTACTTTGCTAGAACCTTCGGTTAAAACATGAAATGATATAAAACCATAATTCACAACTGGTCGGCATAGAAAAAAACATTTAAAGTCATATTTAAAGTTAAGCTGTGATAGCCTAGTGGTTCGGACGTTAACTTTTCGGAGTTATGTGCATTTTTATGCAATTAAACTATTACTTGCCTCAACGGTGAAGGAAAACATCGTGAGGAAAAGGAAAAGGCCAAAGCCGGCAATGGGTTGATCATGATGAAACCGTCACAGGTTCCAAATTAGTGCCAATTGCTAGATAAAATGAGTTTTATTGACAATTGTTTCATCAATATGTAATAATATTAAGTCAATAATATTATATGGGCATGGTCCAATCCATGGTTAGGTTAGTTAGAGAATTTGTTATAGGAACAATATTTTTTACAAGGAACCACAGCTGAATTCGCTATAATCTGTCAAAACGCGCATGCGGTTTTCTAACCATAGACTATTTTTTTCGGTATGCACAATCTCAAAGACAAAAACAATGGTTTACAAAATTATTCTATTATGTTAAGCACAGTTGCTTATAAAAAGTTTAATTAAAATTATAAAAAAAAAAAAATTGTTGGTGAATTTGGTTTATCATAATAACGATGTATTTCTAGTGTATGACTGACTGACCTTCTATGTATCTATCTATATTCTTGTCCTTGATTTGCTATATGGCTTGCAGGTTCCCTTTCTATAATCTTTCTACAAAACAACTAGTCCCGCCCTGGTTCGTGTATTTCCTTCAGACACTTTACATACTTACATTCTGCTATCAAATCACAAGTAAGTAAGTAAAATAAACGCATCGTATGATATTATGTGACCCACATGAGCATCGGCGATAAAATTGCATTCGCTACACATGAGCACTCTTAAATTTTGTACATTATTACTTAATATCAAGTCGGCAGTGACCGGTAAAAACCTATCATCAATTTTGTGTTTTTTATTTGGAATTAAATATTACTACAAGCTAGTTTTATCACAATTTTTGAGACAATAGCTACATGAAATCACAGGAGCTTTTTACTACGTACTTCCTATTTAGATTTTTTTAGGATGGTGATGTATATTGTTTACGTACGAGATACTGAGTAATATACCGGGACACTGAGTACCTAAACTGAGTAACCCCGTATTAGTAAAGTGGGATCGTGTCAAATTACGCGTGCACGTGTCTGTGTGCCTCGCGGGCATTGTTGTTCATTCTAACACGTTACCTGACAGACGCGTATTGATAGAGCGTTAATTGGCACGTGTTTATATCAACCAAAGAAGTCGCTTGAAGCCTTAGCACAATCTTACAAACTAAATACGAAAATGATTTATTATTCAACAAGTGAAAGAAAATTTAATGTATGTAAATTTAATATAGGATTTCTTTTTTGAGATAGGTGTTGGTTGACGAAAATAAGTACTAAAAGGCACTGATGAGGTCTAGGTTGGAGCGTGCTTGCAAAAAAAATGCCTATTCACTATTCCCTTCAAGGAACTAAGGTTAAAATTGTGCTCAAGTGAATACCCGGGGCAGTATCTGCTGGGTTATTCAATAAAAGTAAAAATATACTTTTGTTGAACGCTTCTAGGCTATATTAAATTAGAAAATCATTTAAAGTAAAGTAAGGTAGGTATACAATTTTATAGCCAAGTTTATATAAAACGTAAGCTTGTAGAAAAGTCCTATTGCAGTGTAAAGGGTTATGTAAATGATAAACAAGCTTGGGTATGTACCGTATAGTAAACACAAAATTAGTAACTCATTCAAAGGAAATTGTATTTTATTTTATAATAAATTACCTATTGATATCTTGGAGATGTCTATCAATAAGTTCAAAATTTTATAAAAGCTTATAGAATAATCATATTACGATTTTAATGATTTATAAACGATAAAATAGCTTGGGTGTGGATTGCTCTCTTTCCATAGGTACCATGGGGTGCCAGGTCGGGTAACCTCCACGTGTGCCCGGGTGCTGTGGGTCCCTCTTGATTCGTCCGGGGGGAAGAGCAGCATTCGGACCGGTGCACCCTGGTAACATCGGTTAACAATATCTTTTGTGCGATATTGTTAGCCGATGGCCAATGACCCGACGCGGAGGGGGTCTCCGCGCGTCCCTCTGACCAAGCTGAGGGCGCAGTGGATGACCCAGGGGGTGTATCACCCCGTGTGGTGGAAGGCCTGTCCAGGTATGGGACTGGCAGGCGGGGGTGGGCGGCAGGCTGCTGCTGGAGGTGGGGGTGACGACTGTGACTGGTCGTCCCCACTGGAAGTTTGCGATCCGTCCAGGTATGGGACTGGCGGGCCGGGCCCGTCCAGGAATGGGACTGGTGGGCCGGGGTGGACGGCGAGCGTTCGCTGCGCTTGCCGTCGGTGATGGAAGGCCGGGTGCGAGAGAGTGTTCTTCTTCCACCTCTCTTGTTCCTGTGCCTTCGGAGGACTTGTGGGCGATGGAAACGGGGCCGTCCATCACTCACACTACGGTTCTCAAGTTGGCTGGTGTGCTGTTGTTCCGGCACACCTCTAACAGGCGAAACTGGGCACGTCGTGCCCAAGGAGGGTCTGCTGCGGCGGACACCCGCTGGTGGAGTTGCGGTTGTATGCGAAAGCCTTCCCGTGGCTCCACCATACAGCGGTGAGTAGGAACACGTGGGGGTTTTAGTCAGTAGGAGTCTGACATAACCTCTGTGCCTCCCCGTGGCGCAGAGGTATCCATGAGGATTTACCCACGATAAAAAAAAAAAAAAAAAAAGGTACTATAATTTATTATTGACAATGTGAGATGGTGATAACAAAAAAAACCGGCTAAGTTTGTTGTGGGCTTCTTCTTAGATCAGGGCGTATTTGACACCCGTATAGCTTTAGTTTTAAGTTTATCACCATCAAATCACTACTATGTAAAGAATTGACGCGTCAAAAGTGCCTTATAAAGGACTATTTGAATAAAGATTATGATTGATTGATTGATTGTTTGTCTGTCAAGTCACATGGGCACGATTTCCATCAAAAGACAATCAACTCAAGTTTTGTTTATTAATGGACCACAATATCTGCCGTCCTGTTAATATACCTAGGTGCAATAACGAATATTTGGTAACCAGAATCAGCACCTATTTTTATTTTGTCAAAATACGGTTAGTATTTTGTTTACAGCCAAATTTTATTAAAAATATTTTGTAATATCAAAAGTGTCACAAATAAGCTAAACTAATACAGAAACTCACTGAAACCAGTAAAGTATTTATTTATATATGCGATATAATTTTTGTTGTGATTACTCATTTTTCTATTGATTTTAAAGTTGTTTTAGGCATAAATGTTTTATGTTTATTCCATTTTATTGTTGTTAGTTTTTGTTTAAGATTAAAAATAATTTAGCAAACCGGTCAAATATCTGATAATTGTCACTTAATAATATGACTAACAGCTAACAGCGTTGCTTGTACCATATTCTGGCAATTTTCTATTATAAAATTATTAAGGAATTTATCATTACATCTACAGTTTTGGGCGTTTAAGAACTTTAATGAGTAAATTAGAGCATTAAGCTCGATTGAATCATAAATGATGCAAAGGTTGTGATATCTCATAATTTGATTTTGACGTATAAAGATATCACCATCCATCATCATCATCATGATCAACCCATTGCCGGCTCACTACAGAGCACGGCTCAGTATAGAAGAAGTTGGAGGGGTAGATGCGAAGGATATCAACGGAGAAATCTTTTGGAGAAGGCCCTGGCGCACTAAAGGTTTTATTGTTATTGATAATTTTATGCAAAGATTAAAACTAATATAACAGATCCCACATACCGCAATCCGTGTAGAATTTCGCCTGCACACTGGCCACCAACAACACACCGACGGTCATATAAAACAACATTTTTGTTTGTATTTTTAAGAAATCGCGCGCTAACGTTTTAACGACTCGCGCGTTGGCGGCGGACTGAACTAATCTGACCGTAACCGGGCACTGCCACTGGGATGGGCGGCGTGGTGCGACCTTATAACATTGTGATATTGCGCGTGCGCAGGCCAAAGATTAAGTTATAACAAATGGGTTGATTCTAGAGATGTCACTGTTATTCGTCTGTAGGGTTTGTAAAAAATTGATGCATTTTAGGATCAATTTGATGTCTGTTCTTCCGTCCTTTTTACCGATAAAGGCTACTAAAACTAATCCAAGTGAAATGCCATACTATGAAGTACGAAGGTATCACGATGCTAATAAATTTTACTGTTACGAGTTCTTGGTTCCACCAGATGACCTACAATCTCAATTGTCACAGAGTGAGAAAAGATGCATACATTGTGTAACGGTTTGGTTACTAGATATAATAGGTAATCAGATTAAACGGTTCCTTTATATTATAGCACTCTAACTCTACAAGGTTCTTAATGTAAAAGTAAAAAAAACTGTTAAATAATTTTATTTCGATAACTCATTATGATCTACCGACGCTCGGCTCACTACAGAGCACAGGTCTCCTCTCAATATGAGAAGGGTTTGGCCATTTTTGCCCTAGGGCAATCTATTATCTCATACTGTATACCAGTTTGGGGTGGAGCAGGCAAGACTCAGTTTATTCGAGTGGAAAGAGCTCAGAGAGCCTTACTTAAAGTGATATCCCATAAACCTAAACTATTTCCCACCAATGAGCTTTATAAATCCTGCGGAGTTTTAACTGTAAGACAGCTTTTTATTCTCCACACCATTATTTATAAGCATCAGCATCTACCGTATACTTATAATCATAGTATTAATAAACGAAGAACGGAATCTGTATGCCCCTACGTCAATTTAAAATCTGTCCATGCTAGCCGACAGTATCACTTCTTAAGCCCTTTGCTGTATAATAGAATTGATAAAATACTGCATATAAATCACTTGGCGATAAAACAGTGCAAAACGATTATTAGTAACTGGCTCAAAAATCTAACATACTCTGATACAGAAGAGCTATTGCAAGTTACCAAATAGCATTTACACACAGACACACACACACACACACACACATACACACACACACACACACACACACTAACTAATTCATTGCATGATAAGTTTTTAAGTTGTATTACGCACTAACCGTTGTAACTTTGATTTGTATAAAATAATGTGTCTCGGAAATGAGGGCCTGTTAACTGCAACTCAGTTTTTACTAACGCAGTTAACAAGGTTATTTTTATATACTGTATTTTTCATGTATTTTGTTCCCAATAAATAAACAATAAATAAACAATAGTCCACCACGCTGGCCATGTGTGGATTGGCAGACTTCACACGCCTTTGAGAACATTATGGAGAACTCACAGGCATGCAGATTTCCTCACGATGTTTTCCTTCACCGTTGAAGCAAGTGATATTTTAATTGCTTAAAAACCCACATAACTCCGAAAAGTAGTAGGTGCGTGCCGGGTTCGAACCCCCGACCTCTGACAGCTCTCTGAACTGACATAATTCATTAGCACATATATAATTCAAACTTGTATGAAACTAAAACACGTGTGGTGAATGTAGAATGAATAGAATGTCGTTTTTTCTTTATCTTGTTTTTTTATTTTTTATTATTTCTGATCTTTCGGTAGGTGATTATGCATGTGTATATAGGTGATCGCGTCCGTGATGCTACAGTGTTCAGGCTCCCACTGAAAACCAGTGCTGCGGCTTGCCGCAGCTGACGCTGAGTGGGTTGCCTTTATCTAGTCATGTCGATCGTATGTATGTATAGTAGAGATAGTATGTATAGCAAATTATGACTAAATAAAAATCTTTTTCTTTCTTTCTTTTCTTTCTTTCTATTTTCATTCTAAAAAAAATATTGGCACCTCTGCCTAGCAGCTACCACAATTCATATTCTTTGCCCACCGGAAGTACATTCATACTTGTAATCGAATGTTTCAGGAAAATCGCGTGTAACGCGCCGCGAATCGCTAATACGTTATTAAAATAGTTATTTATTCCTAACACAACATAATATATCATATATGAAATAATATATCGGATTATTTTTTTACCCACTACAAGTTAGCCCTTGACGGCAACCTCACCTTATGAGTAATGATGCAATCTAAAATGGTAGCGTGCTAAAATGTTAGGTGTATGGTAAACCCATACTCCTAATTGGTTTCTACGCGACATCGTGCCGGAACGCTAAATCGCTTTGCGACACGTCTTTGTCGGTAGGGTGGTAACTAGCCACGGACGAAGCCTCCCACCACCGTTTACTTCATATCTAATGTTACTTTGACATTGTATTTTAGACGCATCTTGAATCATCATCATCATCATGATCAACCCATTATTGGCTCACTACAGAGCACGGGTCTCCTCTCAATATGAGAAGGGTTTGGCCATAGTCCACCACGCTGGACATGTGCGGATTGGCAGGCTTCACACGCCTTTGAGAACATTACGGAGAACTCTCAGGCGTGCAGGCTTCCTCACGATGTTTTCCTTCACCGTTGAAGCAAGTGATATTTTAATTGTTTAAAAACGCACATAACTCCGAAAGTTAGAGGTGAGTGCTCGGATTCGAACTGCGGATCTCTGATTAAGAAGCTGACGCCCTAACCACTAGGCTATCACAGCAACCATCTTGAATGGTTTTATTATAAGACAGCAATAAGCCATGGATCTTATAATGATGAAGATATTTTAATTTTATCATACTAACAATAAAACCCTATCCAATTTACTGTATCACCCAATTATTCTCGATTATGTTTAATCTTTATTGAAGTGGAATTAGCTTTAACTCGTTTAAACTGAGCCATTTAAACCATCCTTTTACCAAATTGAAGTAACGAAGAAATTGAGATAAAAATCGTGATTGTGAATTTCGTAGAACGGTCTAACGAGCGTGGGATGCGGCTTGAAATGTATAGCGCTGGTGGTACAAGGCAAAAGGTGATATTATGGAAGGCTATTGGTAAAGATATACTGCCAAGGGATTTAGCGTTGCGGTATGATGCCGACTAGAATGTGACTGGTGGGATGGCTTCATCGGTGTCTCCTTTGATGATGCAGTCTAAGATGGTAGGTGGTTATCCTATTCGTCCGGGAAGTATACAACGGGTCCCCCGGGAGTCCAGTAAAACCTGCGGGAGGGACATGCCGTGGTGGTTTTTAGTTCGGGTATACCCCCTTTCGGGGGTGGGAGTCCAACATAACCTCCTTCCCGCCCAAGGGCACGGAGGTAACCATAAAGCTTTTCCATCACGACAAAAAAAATAATCCTATTGGGGGGGGGGGGGGGGGGAACTACTAAAGGAATCGGGGTAAAAGGTAGCTATGTTCTTTTCCATATCTAACGCTACATACATGCCAAATTCCATCCAAATCCGTGTAGCCGTTTTTGCGCGATTGAATAACAAACATTCACACTTACACATTATATATATAGGATAGATTTTTTTTTATACAGCACAAGTCAGTCCTTGACGGCATCTCACCTGATGGTAAGTGATGATACGGTCTTAGATGGTAGCGTACTAACCTGTTAGGGATATACACCTAATTGGTTTCTACTGTCCACACGACATCGTGCCGGAACACTAAATCGCTTGGCGACACGTCTTTGTCGGTAGGGTGGTAACTAGCCACGGACGAAGCCTGGCCAGACTCGAGCCGGGAATCGAACCCAGGTCCTCCAACTCTTAAAATGCAACTATTGGTTTCTACACGACATCGTGCCGGAATACTAAATCGCTTGGCGACACGACTTTGTCGGTAGGGTGGTAACTAGCCACGGACGAAGCAGACCAGACTCGAGCCGGGAATCGAACCTAGGACCTCCAACTCTTAAAATACAACTGCGCACGCGTTACGTCACAGAGGTCCTCGGAAGGAGGCCTTATCGCTTGTGACTCGGACCGCACGTTGTATAGCGGAAGAGAGTGTTTAGAAGTCGTCCGGCGCGACGCGACGCCACAATTGTCGGGTTGACGCGCCGCCGGCACGGTTGACCTTTGTCGACGTGTAGTACTCGCATTATCGGTGCTAATTAAATAACGAGGAGAAGATTTGTTTATTTGTTTATTAATTAATTAAGTTTATTATGATTACATACATCAAACATTTTACATAAAACTTAAAATAAAATTTAGATTAACCTAAAACTAAAAATCTTAAAAAATAAATAAATATTTAACATAATAACTAAAATATATTATTAAAAGGAGTCCCTGAACGGCAATATATTAATTAATTAATATATTGCCGTTTACATGTATCTATTGCTGCCAATGTCGTGTACACTTGTAACCGATATGCATACTGGTGAATGTGACACTTTTGTTTGCTGCAATCAGCAATATACATAAAAAAAAATACATTGGTATTTTTTTATGTATATTTTAAGTGTATCAATAATAAATAAATAAATTAATTAATTGATTGTTATCGACAAACTGATACGAACTTTACTTCACACATTATTCAAGTTTTTTTTATTTACTACAAGTTTAAGCCTTGACGGCGGTATCTCATTTGGTGGTAAGTGGTGATGCTGTCTAGGATGGTAGTTTGCTAACCTTTTAGGGGTATGGTAAACCCATACTCCTAATTGGTTTCTACGCGACATCGTACCGGAACGCTATTTCGCTTGACGACACGTCTTTGTCGATAGGGTAACTAGCCAGACCAGACTCGAGCCGGGAATCGAACCCAGGACCTCCAACTTTATAATGCGACAGCTGCGCCGCTGAGGTCGTCAAAATTATTTAATTGCGGAGTAACTGACTAAAATAAACATAACATAACTCAATCAGCCAGTCACTGCTGGACATGGTCTTTCCGA
Source organism: Lasiommata megera (assembly GCA_928268935.1). Taxonomy (NCBI): domain Eukaryota; kingdom Metazoa; phylum Arthropoda; class Insecta; order Lepidoptera; family Nymphalidae; genus Lasiommata; species Lasiommata megera. The sequence continues at coordinate 2,147,085 of OV743321.1, forward strand.
GAGCGCGCCACCGCACAAGGCCCTCCGCCTTTCTCATGCACCCGCTACCAGCGATTCTTGCCATCCTTTTCAGGTCGTAGGTCCAGCGACAGATTCGAGTATGACCCGCCAACTGCCACTTCAGCTTGCTAATCCGTTGGTTCTGTTACAGATGTCCTCCTATCCTTCTGAGAAACACCCAGCATAGCATTCTTCATAGCACGCTGAGCGACTTTGAAATTCAAATACAAAATTCAAAATAATCTTTATTCAAATAGTCCTTAAAAAGGCACTTTTGACGCGTCAATAATTTACATAGTTGTGATTTGATGGTGATAACTATATTCGTACACTGAAAACTAAAGCTATGAGGGTTCCAAACGCGCCCCGGTCTAAGAAGAAGCCCACAACAAACTTAGCCGGGTTGACTAAAATATACCCTGCCTCCGCGGTTTTCTATGAAGATTCCCTTCATTTTAAAATAAAATGATATTTAATATACAGAACATAATAATAATATACAATAATATAATAATAATGAATTTTTATTTAACTAACTAAGATACTACAATATTTTGAGACGATAGGAATTCTTACAAAAAAAAAAGTACCGTCCGACCCCCCCGTTATCCCAAACGTCGCCTAAGCCGAGGTTCGGCCTCAAAGGAGGCGCCCTTAGGCAGTCGTTCCCTTAGTTTCTTCGAGCCCTAGGGCTCAAAATTTCTTCTGGCAGAGCTTCTTTCCAATGCTCGCCAAACAGCCCGGTTACGCTGTGGCAACCAATAGGGTTTGTACAGCTAATAGACAGTCCGAAAAAAAAATTACAAAAAATTAAACAATAACAGTAAAAGATTTACAGTATTTCTCTTAGAAACAGCTATTTTATTTATTTTTTTAATAAAAATATTTGCCAGTGGACCCCACACTAGGAACATAACATGTTATTTTTGTTTTAATTTTCCTAATAATTAGTTGTCGTGTGTCTGTTAACCGTAATAAGGATAATATAATCTACGGAGGTAGTAAAAGTACTTTAACGGTTACCTTTAACTACTACTGGGTTCATATGATAGAGTTTATGTCTGTCATATATAAAAGACATACGCCATGACTCCGGCGATCGGGTGACCATGATACGTGATTCCGTCTGCAATCATACCTGATGGTAAGTCATGATGCAGTCTAGGATAGAAGAGTAAAGTCTTAGTAATTTTTCTCATAGTTTTTGGTCACGTACAAAAACATACTATATATATATAAACAAACAAAAACTATAAAATACATAAATTTTTTACTATAATCATCATGATTAACCCATTGCCGGCTCACTACCGCGGGTCTTCTTTCAATATGTGAAGGATTTGGTCGTAGTCCACCACGCTGACCATGTGCGGATTGCCAGACTTCACACGCCTTTGAAAACATTATGGAGAACTTTCAGGCGTGCAGGTTTCCTCACGATGTCTACCTTCACCGTTGTTGTTAGAGTTTTTCACATCGGATCCGTATTTCCCGAGATTACCGCGTTAAATAAAACAATTGAAATAAACTGATTTAGACATGTTTGAACTTGAAATTTGTGCAGCGTTAATGAATTGCAAATTGACTCTTTGAATAAGGAACACACCTACATTTCTTAGACAACAGTGAGTGATTATAATTTAATATGAACTTTTTTAAATAGCAATAAAGTTCAAATTGACTCCACATTTTATTTAGAAAACGTTTATATGGGGAAAAAGGGCTGTTTTTAGGGTTTTCCCGGCAATTATTCGAATTTTTCTCACTTTTTAAACCTTCCCCAGACCTCCACGAACATTTCAAGACCAAGATAAGATAAATCCGTTCAGCCGTTCTCGAGTTTTAGCGAGACTAACGAACAGCAATTGATTTATATATATATAGATTATACACTTTTAATCATGGACCAAAATTCTTGTCCCTCTACAGTGTTGGCGTATACCGGCTGTGGATGTAAGAGCGGTGTCCGCTCAGCTATAAACAAGGGCTTGTTTTCTTAGGTTACGTGCAATACATAATTTATCTCCTGCTACCTTTTGACGACTTTTCTGGCGCAGTGTTAAGCGCTGTGGCCTTATATGTGGAAGGCCCCAGGTTCCCTCCCCGGCTGAGACTATTTTGGAAAAGCCCACAGGACAAAAACAGAGAAAAGTTAGCTAAACTTTCTCTGGTTTTATCCTGTGGGCTTTGGCCGTGCTTATTTATTCTTATACATAATTCAAAAATAAAATAATAAAAAAACTAGTCTAGTTAGATTTTGCACAGTGCGTATATACCTGTATATATTCCTTATTTGTTATTATGAAATACAAGGTTTACTTTTCTGTTCTTTTGTAATAAGTTCCTTTTTGTATTTTTTGTTATTTGCTGTTTGTTAATCTAAAATTTTGCAATTTTATTATTAACGACATATTAGCGTCGACTTAAGTTATTAGGCATGCTCCTCTAAATTGATTTATATGTATATCCTAGCACTTAAGGTTTTTCTTCTTCTTCTTCTTGCCCTTATCCCACATTATGTGGGGTCGGCACAACACGTCTTCTTCTTCCACTCACTTCTATCAGCCGTCACCTCACTACCCACACCTTTTACCCGCATATCCTCTTTTACACAATCCATCCATCTCTTCTTTGGTCTTCCTTTACTCTTTTGCCCTCCCACGTTCATATATAACATTCTTTTGGTGACATCACTTTCTTTCCTCCGCATTATATGACCATACCATGCCAGCCTGTTACTCCTCATCTTTTCTGTCACTGGCGCTACTTTTAGACTTCCCCTTATATATTCATTTCTTATCTTATCCATTCTTGTCACACCACACATCCATCTCAACATTCGCATTTCTGTCGCATGAACTCTTCTTTCATCCGTTCTTTTTGCCGCCCAACATTCTGATCCATACAACACGACAGGTCTTACGACTGTTTTATAAATTTTCCCCTTAAGTTTAAGGGGCATTTGTGGGTCGCATATCACTCCTGAGACCTGTCGCCATTTCATCCATCCCGCATTCATTCTATTGTACACATCTCGGTCAATATTACCGTCGTTTTGGAAGAGCGAGCCGAGGTACCGGAAATCCGAGCAGACTGGTAGGGATACACTATTTAAGGCAATTTCGGAGAACCGAGAGGGGCCGCCAAAATCACAAAACATATGTTCAGTTTTCGTTTGGCTTATCTTTAGGCCCACGCTCTCTAATTTATGTTGCCATTTTGCCAATCTGCTCTGGACCTCAGACGCATCCTCTCCGACAAGAACAATGTCGTCAGCGAATAACATGCACCAGGGTGCTTCCTCCTGTATGTTTGATGTAAGAGCATCCATTACCAGGAGGAACAAGTAAGGGCTCAAAGCCGATCCCTGGTGCAAGCCCACTTCCACACTGAACATGCCAGTAACGCCAGCTTCTGACCGGACGTACGTGGTCGCTTTTCTATACATCTCTTTCACAAGACTCACATACTTCCCAGGCACTCCTTTCCTTTTCATAGACCACCACAAAACCTCACGGGGAACTCTGTCATATGCTTTTTCAAGGTCAATGAATACCATGTGCAGGTTTTTGTGCGCACCCCTGTATTTTTCGCACAGTTGTCGGAGTGCGAAAATAGCGTCCATCGTTCCCCGCCCCGGCATAAATCCAAATTGGTTTGGTGTTACCTCACTCTCATTTCTCATTCTTCTTGCTATCACTTTCTCCCAAATCTTCATAGTATGTGACATGAGCTTAATTCCTCGATAGTTGTTGCAGTCCTGTATATCACCCTTATTTTTATATATAGGTACCAGTGAACTTTTGCACCACTCTTCAGGGATCGCTTCTTCGTGCAACAACTTATTGAAAAATGAAGTCAGCCACCTCCATCCATCTACTTTCAGAAACTTCCATACTTCAGCTGGTATACTATCTGGTCCTACCGCTCTACCATTTTTCATACTCTGCACTGCCATTCTTACTTCGTCTATACTCACTTCTGTTACGACTCCCAAGTTGAGTGGTATTTTCTCTAATTCTCCACTCCACTCATTTTCTTCATTCATTAACCTTTCAAAATATTCTTTCCATCGCTCTTTTATTTCCTCGTCATTTATTAATACCTTTCCTAAATCATCTTTTATGCACTTAATATGTATAATATCCTTTGCATTCTTTTCTCTCACTTTCGCTAAACGGTACAAATCCTTTTGGCCTTGAGGACTATCAAGTGATTTATATAATCTATTCTGTGTCTTTCGTCTTGCGATAGCGACAGCTCTCTTAGCTTTCTTGTTCTTTTCCATGTATACTTTCTTTAGATCACCTTTCATACTGATGTCACTATCACTCACATTTTTCCAATCTTTAAAAGCATTTTTTTTTCCTTTTACTGCCTCTTGTACATCCTCGTTCCACCACGTGTCTTTATTTATCATTCTTTTACCTTTTGTTTCTCCAAAAACATCCTTCGCCACATTCCTCATACATGAAGCCATTTCATTCCAGCACTCATTCACCGATTTCGTTTTTAAATTACCATTCATATCAATCATTTTATTCAACACTCTCCTTTGAAATTTTTTCGCGCATTCCTCTTTTTCGATCATATACCATTTTAGTTTTGGTTGGGTTTTAGGCTTACTACTTGCAGTTTGGATCTTCAGTTTAATTTCCATTAGTAGTAGTCTGTGTTGAGAGGCTAACGGTTCCCCCGGTACTACCTTACAATCTTTTATTGAACTTATGTTATTTCTCCTAATGAGAAAGTAATCAATTTGGGTACTATGATTGCCACTTTTGTATGTAATTAAATGTTGGTTCCGTTTTTCAAAAAATGTGTTCACTACTGCCAAATCGAAAGCGTTAGCTGCTTGTAGTAATGTTTCTCCCTCCAAATTTCGGACCCCAAAACCCCAACCCCCATGCACTCTCTCATAACCTCGATTAATTTTTCCTACATGACCATTAAAATCCCCTCCGATATAGATCTCTTCCTGTTGTGGAATACCTATCATTACTCCATCAAAATCCTTCCAAAAATTCTCTTTCATAACATCATTACATCCTATCTGCGGTACATATACACTTACTATATTTACAACTAAATTGTGCAATATTAACTTAACCACTATAATTCGGTCGTTTACTCGGTTAACATCTGTCACACATTTTTTCAAATCCTGGTCTAATACTACTCCCACTCCATTCCTCCTGCCATCACTTCCGCTATAGAAAAATTTATATCCCACCCCAAGTTCTCTAGCTTTCGTACCCTTCCACCTGGTTTCTTGTAAACATGCAACATTTATTCGTCTTCTTTCTAAAACATCCGCTAACTCTCTTCCTTTTCCAGTCATAGTACCTACATTCCAGCTTACCATCCTCATTCTTACTTCCCGGACTCGCTTCTTACGTTGCACCCGTCCCTGATGCAACAACCCTTGCCCATTTCCCACAGGTACCGGGTGCAGCACCTGCGCGTCGCCTCCAGGGTACGCCCTAACATATTCGCATATTCCGTTCAAACTTGACATTGTTGTATGGGTTTTGGCATATATTTTTACGACCGGCCGCCTGCCTGACATCAACCCTCTTTGGGAATGTTTTCGTTGGTGGATTAACCGCCACCTTCGGTTCAAGGGTCACGCTGATATCCCCCTTATCGCAGAAATGGGTAACAGTATACCATAATATTCTACTGTTACCCACTTTTACGACCTTTATCCCTTAGTCGCCTTTTACGACATCCATGGGATGATATGGAGCAGTTGCATTCTTATCCGGAACTGCACGGATTCACTTAAGATAGATATTATACTGCACGGATTCACTTAAGATTGATAAGATAGGATAGCACTTAAGGTTTTTAAAATGTTTATTTTTTTTACATATAAATCTGTTGGTGGCGCTTTGAATAAATAAAATAAATAAATACAAACGTGTTCCGGTACGATGTCGCCTAGAAACCGATTTGGAGAAAGGTTTGAAGATAACTGCCATACCACTAAGTGGTTAGCCCGCTACCATCTTAGTTACCCCGGCTAAGTTTGTTGTGGGCTTCTTCTTAGACCGGGGCGCGTTTGGAACCCTCATAGCTTTAGTTTTAAGTTCACGAATGTAGTTATCACCATCAAATCACTACTATGTAAATTATTGACGCGTCAAAAGTGCCCATTTGAATAAAGGTTATTTGAATTTATCCTTCAAAATTAAAAAAAAAAAATCTAAATAATCTTTATTCAAATAGTCCTTTAAAAGGCGCTTCTGACGCGTCAATAATTTACATAGTAGTGATTTGATGGTGATAACTACATTCGTAAACTTAAAACTAAAGCAATGAGGGTTCCAAACGCGCCCCGGTCTAAGAAGAAGCCCACAACAAACTTAGGCAGGTAAATTTTATTTTTGTTATCACCATCTCACATGCCACTTAAGAACACTTCTTACAAAGACGTTTAGCGTTCCGATACGATGTCACGTAGAAACCGATTAGGAGAATGGGTTAAAGATACCTGCTAAACCACTAACGAATTAGACCGCTATCATCTTAGACTGTATTATCACTTACCACCAAGTGAGGTTGCACTCAAAGGTAAAAGGGCACTAGTAGAGAAATATAAAAATGCTATAGTCCCGCATTTTCGCGTGTATAAGAAAGTTGTTTTTTGTAATATTTTCATTTCAAATATAACGCGTTATTTTCAGAAATAGCTGTAACCCTTAATATATAATATTAACTAGTTTTATTTTGCGGATTCTGTCGCGTTTACTATGACACTATGAGTAATAACATAAAATACTCAAAAGAGTCTCGGGCTCCATTTTGTTGGAAACTAAAACCGCACCTTAGGATTTATTGAAAAATTCATATTCTTGGCCAGGAATCGAACCCGTTGGTTTTGATAAGAATCACACATTTATTATAACGCTAATCTATACAAATAAATAAAATTGGAGTGTCTGTTTGTAAAATTGAAATAACCGTTTTTTACTACATGCATATGAATATGTATACGGTACATACACCAAAATAATTTTTTTATAATTTTTGTCTGTCTGTTTGTTCCGGCTAATCTCTGAAATGGCTGGACCGATTTTTACGGGACTTTTATTGGCAGGTAGCTGATGTAATAAGGAGTAACTTAGGCTACTTTTATTTTAGAAAAGTCTTTTATTTTAGAAAAATAAAGTAATGTCACAATGTCCAAGTACTGTCCAGTACCGCGCACAGCTCACGCGCATGCCACCGCCTGTGTCATCACGTCTCGGGCGCCTCCCACAACTTCTCCCACCAACGAATCAATATCTGAATTCACTCATTCTTTTTTTAGAAAGGAGATACTTTAATGTTTATCCTGTAATTATTTCAAGTAATTCGGGTTAGTAATCTATTGCTTCGTGATTGAAAGACAAACAAACACACTAACTCAACGCAGACGAAGTCGCGAGGGTCAGCTAGTAGGGAATACATTAAATGGAGAATATACACGGCAATCTCAATAAAATGTTGGATTTTATTAAAATGCTTCATAATTTAAAGTAAATATGTCTTTAATAACCATCATACCTACACTAAAAGTAATGTAATGTAATGTAATTATTTCGAACGAGGTAGGTACTTTTACCTCGTACGAAATAATTCTTGATATGGTTTTCACAAGACGATGTTATATAATAAAAAATGTAACAAAAATTTGAAATCATCATATAATTTTTTTTTACATTTTTTTATTATTTGAGGGCCCTGGATTCGTGTCAGCGATCGTGTCTTTGTTAACTATGCGCGGTTTGAGATCATAGTTAAAAAAAAAATAGCATTTGAAATTAGAATGTCATGCAATACAATAAAATAATAAACTTGTCATTGGCTAATCTGTGTAAAGCCATAAAAAGAAAAAAAAAACGCGTCAATTTATATTTATAAAAAATTTATATTTTGTTGTAGGTTTCATTTGTACTGCGTACTGCTTAAATATTTTTTGAATTTTATAAAAGTAATAGGTTCATTACTTTGAATTTTAAGTTTTGAAGATGGATTTAAACAATGATGAACGATTTGATCTACTGAAAGCATGTTTTATTGATGGAAGAACTGTCACTCGGTCTTTGGTATGGTACCGAAACAAAAATCCTTAGTATCAAATTTATCCTCTTTTAACCTTCTCGAAAAAAATTGCAAAACGTCAAATTTTGTTAGATTTTTTTAACGATTGAGAAAGAAACCATTTTCTTGACAAACGAATTTCCAACAGTGCTTGCATGCTTTGCCACTATGTAACTTTATTAAAGTATTTTTTAAGACAGATTTCTTAACGATTGAGAAAGAGGCCATTTTCTTGATAAACGAATTTCCAACAGTGCTTGCATGCTTTGCCACTATGTAACTTTTTTAAAGTATTTTGTTGGTACCGAAACAAAAATCCTTAGTAGCAAATTTACCCTCTCGAAAAAAATTGCGAAACTTAAACAGAACTCAAAATATAAATGTCGACTCCAAAGTATTTAAAAGATAATAATATTATACAATATATTGTGCTAAAATGCTGTGATGGCCTAGTGGTTAGGACGTCCGCCCCCTAATCAGAGGTCGGGGCTTCGATCTCGGGCACCTATAACTTTTCGGAGTTATGTGCGTTTTTAAGCAATTAAAATATCACTTGCTTCAACGGTGAAGGAAAACATCGGGAGGAAATCTGCATGCCTGAGGTTTCTCCATAATTACCTCAAAAGCGTGTGTAGTCTGTCAATATCCGCACGTGGCAAGCGTGGTGGACTATGGGCAAACCCTTCTCATATTGAGAGGAGACCCGTGCTCTGTAGTGAGCCGGTAATGGGTTGTTGATATTGTACTAAAAATCCACCTTTATTCAATATACCAAAATAGACGTGCACCACTTTTCTTGGCGGCGGTATTATTTTCCTTGTACACGCTTCGTATTATTTCCACATCTATTTACCATTTATAGCAATGGTCAAATTGTTTTCAATCATGGTTAGGTTAGGGTTGTCCCTTGTAGGTACATAACGCGAACGAAGTGAAACAACAAATTATTTAAACAATGCTCAACAAATTTAAGGTGAATCAGACTTTTGCTTTTACAGATATCCTCCTTAAAACCTCTAATCTTATAGTATATATTTGGCAAAATTGATAGCTTATAAACATATGTATATATAACTATATGACTTTGTTGAAATGTTTTTTTTTGATGATAGATTTTATAGCAACTAAAGAGACCATTTGTATTGCATTTGTAGTACTTGCATGCTTTGCCACTATGTAAATTTTTTAAAGTATTTTTTTAAGACAGATTTTTAGCGATCAAGAAAGACACCACGTTCTTGACAAGCGAGTTTCCGACAGCGCTTGCATGCTTTGCCACTATGTAACTTTGCTGAAATGTCTCTTATTGTTAAATAACAGATTTTTCAGCGATTATGAAAGAGACCACTATTAAAAAAGCACGTTCTTGAAAAACAAGTTTCCAACAGTACTTGCTTTGCAAGTATATCACTTTGCTGATATGTTTTTTATGATAAATAGCGATTAAGAAAGAGAATTTTTGCTTGATAATTAAGTTTCCAACTTGCATGCTAATTAGATAATCCACTTAGAAAAGTAATTCTAAGTTAAATGTGAGTTGACAGCCCTAATGGCGGTGCAGCTAATAAGAATAGACGTAGGCGTCAGTTTTCTATAGCAATTGCGCCCAATATCCTCCCAATAACCGATACTGCGTCACATCCTCATTACTTCATGGTTTATTTCTTCTGAACTGTTGCTACTATTTTGGTAACTCATTTGTCGGCCAGAACTGTGTATCTATAGATATAATTTCGTGGTTAAGCCGGCTATAGTCTTAAAATATTCAGTTTGATAATCGTATAAACCAACAAGTACCGTAAGTAAGTAGTATAGTTGGTTATATATTGCTCTAATAAAATAGCTCTTAATATAATTTTAAGTGGCATGTGAGATGGTGATAATAAAAAGAAAATTTACCTGGCTAAGTTTGTTGCGGGCTTCTTCTTAGACCAGGACGCGTTTGGAACCCTCATAGCTTTAGTTTTAAGTTTACGAATGTAATAATCACCATCAAATCACTAGTATGTATATTATTGACGCGTCAAAAGTGCCTTTTAAAGGACTATTTGAATAAAGATTATTTGAATTTGAAATTTGAATTTATAGGTAGGTCTTGCTTGGGTAGCTCAGATATATAGATTATATTCATCATGATGGACCCATTCTCGGCTAACTACAGAGCACGGTTCTCCTCTCAATATGAGAAGGGTTTGGCCAATAGTCCACCACGCTGGCCATGTGCGGATTGGCAGACTTCACACGCCTTTGAGAACATTATGGTGAACTCTCAGGCGTGCAAGTTTTCTGACGATGTTTTCCTTCACCGTTGAAGCATGTGATATTTTAATTGCTTAAAAACGCACATAACTCTGAAAAGTTAGAGGTTCGTGCCCGGGTTCGATTCCCCGACATCTGATTAGGAGGCTGACGTCCTAACCACTAGGCTATCACAGCTTATAGATTATATTGATTAGTAGGTAATATGAACTATGAACAATTGTAAATAATGTGCTAATTTCTTTATTCTTTAAATGATCACTTACAGATATCCTATTATCTATACAAATAAATAAAATTGGATTGTCTGTTTGTAATATTGAAATAACCGTTTTTTACTACATGCATATGAATATGTATACGGTACATACACCAAAATAACATTTTTTACAATTTTAGTCTGTCTGTCTATTTGTTCCGGCTAATCTCTGAAATGGCTGGACCGATTTTACGGGACTTTTATTTGCAGGTAGCTGATGTAATAAGGAGTAACTTAGGCTACTTTTATTTTAAAAAAAGTCTTTTATTTTAGAAAAATAAAGTAATTTTGCAATGTCCAAGTACTGTAATAATTTCAAGGTGGTCTGTCGTAGTTTAGTAATCCATTGCTTCGTGATTGGAAGACAAACAAACACACTTTCACACAACTCAACGCAAACGAAGTCGCGGGCATCAGCTAGTTATAATATATAGTATATACTCGTACATATCAATTATAATCGATAGGAAAAGCGAAGAAGAAAAATTTCGACTAATCAAGAAGGTTATCTTCAGACACCTTCATTTTATTTACTTGTGTACTAAAGGAGTATAAAATATAATTTATTCGTGATCAAAATATTCCCTACTTATGTGGGTAGATACTTAATAATTTTCTAACGTGAATTCTTGCAAAAAAGCCCTATCTGACACTGAAATCTTAATGACACTTATTTACCCTAACAACGTGATTTAGGCTTTTATTTTAAAGCCATTAAGATTTGTCCTTGAATTTTGGTCTAGGAAACTATTTGTTTTGATTATGCCATTATATTGTGCTTTTATATAATCATTACGGCGTTTGATGTTGCATGAAAAAAATGTAACTTTTGGTGATTAGTCAAGGGGAATTAGTTTTCGCTTAATAAAACCCGAAACTTGGTCTGGTGGGAGGCTGCGGCCGTTACTAGTTACCACCCTACCAACAAAAGCGTATCGCTAAGCGATTTAGCGTTCCAACACGATGTCGTGTAGAAACCAATTAGGAGTATGGGTTTTCCATCCGGCGATAAGGCCTCCTTCCGAGGACCTCTGTGACGCAACGCGTGCGCAGTTGCATTTTAAGAGTTGGAGGTCCTGGGCTCGATTCCCGGCTCGAGTCTGGTCTGGGCTTCGTCCGTGGCTAGTTACCACCCTACCGACAAAGACGTGTCGCCAAGCGATTTAGTATTCCGGCAAGATGTCGTGTAGACACGACAGGAGTATATCCCTAACAGGTTAGCCCGCTATCATCTTAGACTGCATCATTACTTACCATCAGGTGAGATTGCCGTCAAGGGCTTGTAGCGGAAAAAAAAGTTCAATTCTTTATTTATTCTTTCTTCTTTATTTCAAAGCTTGGAGTGCACATCACAGTTAAGTGGTACCTTGAAAAGTTTGGGCTTCTTTTGTATAAAGCGGCAGCATTTTGTCTTATATGGATAGAAGGTCGGACGTCGTTATCAAGGTTTAATCACAATCCCAAATTACTAGTAAGCTGGAATCTTCGTAAATACTTTGAGATATCAGCTAACTAATGGGTTTTTCATTGTCACCTTTCCCGTTTTCTGTAAACCTGCGTCGCAGAAACAAATTAAGGTCATGGGTTCGATTCGGTTACTTGAGCGTTCCTGTTAAAGAATATTCCGAGCCGTAATGTTAGATATCTCCGTACATCATCATGATCAACCCATTACCGGCTCACTACAGAGCACGGGTCTTCTCTCAATATGAGAGGGGTTTGGCCATAGTCCACCACGCTGGCCATGTGCGGATTGGCAGACTTCACACGCCTTTGAGAACATTATGGAGAACTCTCAGGCGTGGAGGTTTTTTTTTAAAACGCACATAACTTCAAAAAGTTAGAGGTGTGTGCCCGGATTCGAACCGCCGACCTCTGATTAGGAGGCTGACACCGTAACCACTAGGCTATCACCGCTTCCGTACATATTCTCTCCGTACATATACCACTATAATTTACGCTATAGTCTAACGTCATATACGTATAGAGATGACTTTTTAAGTAGATAATTCAATAAAAGAATTGAGCCACTTGATAACTTTATTCAATCTTCAAACATTACATAATAATTACTTGCTACATGATAATAATATAATAATTATTAATAATTCTAATAAAGATGACATAAATTCAATTAACATACAACTTACATACAAAATGTCAATAGCTAATTCATATTCAGCCTTAGATAAATGGCAAAGTCTTATGGCACAAAAAATTTAATAAAATTAATAAGTATTAAAAAACTATCGAGTCTGTTTATCTGAATAACACTTTACTGTAATAATTCTCTATTAACGTTAGTGAGCCTGAACTGCAACTAATTAACAGTCAGTAAAAAAAAGTGCGTAATAAAAACGGCGGCAAGAAGTTAATAACAATTAAGCGTTGTCGCCATTCTTTCAAAAACTCTTTCATTCCTTTTTCTTTTTTCAAAAAACGCGCGCCACAGGTCCAATTTTGCCGCCTTTGCAACCACAGATAGTATTTTATTTGACCAAGGATTTTTTTTAATGCCCAATATTTTTTTTTAACTGAGGATTAAATAAGGTTGAAGTTTTAACATCAATAATTTTAATCATCAATGAATGATGCAATGTCATTTCTTTGTCATCTTTGTAGCTACATTATTGAAGTTTGAGTTCAGTCAGTCAAATGCTAGCAAAAAACAGGTTTTGAACCCAATGGTGTGATAAAATCGAGCAGACAGATTTCCAATAACCTATGTATTTATACAGTGTTATTTGAAAATGCTTATAATATGACCCAATTTTGAATGTGCGTTGTAGGTATATTTTACTTTACGTCGAAATTGACTAGAAAATGAGATCTGAATATTAAGGGTAGACTATATAATAGGGTATAGAAGTTACAAAACGGGTACCATTTAACACACAGTGAAAGGTTTAAATACATTAAATACATAATTTTTTTTCGCATTTTAACATTTAATTGTTATATTAGAAAGGGACTGTCGATCAAAAATCATGTTAAGAATAAACTATTGAACTAGATGTAAATTAACTTACGTCACATAAAAAATGTCAATCGATTTTTTTATGGGGCACCAAACGTCTTAATTTAACAACTCGATACAAATGAAACGGATTTATGCTAACTTTTATATAGTGTTTGTTAATTTGACGAGTTAAACTAGGTATTGGGATTAATAATAGCATAACTAAATAAAAATAAATTATTTGATTCGTTCTTAATATCTTTTATAAAAACATTTTTTTAAGTATGTTATTGCCTTAAAAATGGAATTGTTGGTTATCTCAATAAATTACAAAAGAAATATAATTTCTATGTTATTGATTCAAACGTAGAAAGTGCTGAGATTGAGCTATCTATCGAGCTTAAATTTGGCTGTATAAAAAATATAATAAAATTAAGAATTTAGTAATATTCAATGTGGAAACTTTAATTTAAATCATATCTAAAGATAAACTTTAATGAAACCATGTTATCTAATGATCAAGTCGCCCCTTTGATAGAACAAAGACTTATTTGCAGTTTTCAACATTCAGTTTCTATCTAGGTCTGCTGATAATTAGTCTAAAATAATTATTCTTCTTGCATAAAATAAACTCGACACGATAGTTAAAAATTTTATAAGGAGAAGACGCCTAGGGCCATCTCAAGTGATATCGACAGACTTACTTCTAATATCATTCAATAGATACATTTATAGATATATTATAATAGCGTTAAATTTACTCGTTAATATAAATACAGTTAAAATTGAGATAAAATATTAACTTGTAAATATTCTTATATTAAAATAATAATATAATATAAACTTCAAGCTTATACCAAGAAGGATAGAGTCCCCATAGAAATACGATTCATTAACATTAAATATTTGAATTGACGTTAATGTTATAATGCACACACTGAGAACATTGAAAAATCGTTGCAGAATACGTCATTATAATATTAATTTTATATAAAGTGTACCTAACTAATTATTTAATACTTTTGTTTTTGATTTTGTTTATTTCGTCAATAGTAATTAGTTTTCAATAATTTCGTATGTCCAGTTATGATTGGCGATCGTAGATTATGGGGTTCCATTACGAAACCGTAAAAACGTTTTTGATTTTCGTAGTATTTCCTTATGATACAATTTGGTATAGTATCACATATCATAAAATTATATTCGTTGGCGTAAATAAAACGTTTGTTGTTGCATAGGTCTATTGCTTTGTAGATTTCTGGACAAACGATCGGTCTATGGTGCGGTTTTTCTAGTACATTGCGCGGCATATCTCGTCGAATGTGCGGTATTTTTGGTAGATTGCGCGGTACTTCTTGTAGATTGTGCGGCATATCTTGTAGATTGTGCGGTATATCTGGTAGATTGTGCGGTATATCTTGTAGATTGTGCGGTAATTCTGGCAGATTTTGCAGTGGTTCTGGTAGGTTCTGGTCGTGGAATTTACCGACGGCCAAGTCCAGTCCACAGGAAGCCTGGGTCGTGGTGGTTCGCTCCCGGGTAGCTGCCGCGCGCCTCCAGGTCCGATCTGCGGTTGTAAGATCTACGTACACATAGTTTTTTGAATATGGGCAATTCAATAATAGTGGGAGATAAGCTTCAAGCAATTATATACTAGATACGTTATTACTCGTTGGAAATGGCAAATGGGAAAGTTTTCTAGAGTGTGTTCACAACGTCAGAAGCAATATTAGTGACGAAAAGTCTAATTTTAAGTCAGTATTACAGGTTATGTCTAAACAATGAATCTTAATTAACCAGAAATGTGTATATATAACGGATCGGACTTAAATGATTGATATACACATTTTATACAGTATTTACGGTCCTCGCCTGTGCATGAATTATTATGTACTTGCGGGTAGGGAACTCACCTGATGTTGCCTGTGGGTCTCAGGGGGCGCAGTGCGTGGAGTCTTCGGATGCCACTGCCTCCACCGCCGCCGCCTGGAAGCATTCAATTAAAGAAGTCCAAGGACAGTGGGCAATAAGCTCTAAATCACGATGGTACCTACCATTTAACTTTTTTAAGGCCTTAAAGAACATCACAGAGAATAAGTTATCCTTAGTGAGAAACAGCCTAGGTTAGGGCTCAAACTTTCACCCAAATTCAACACACATTCAAAGTCAGAAGGAACACTGCTCTGGTTTACATATATCATAATTATCAACCCATTTCCGACGTACCAAAGAGCACGGCTCTTCTGTCAATATGAGAAGGGTTTGACCATAGTCCACCGCGATGGCCATGTGCGGATTGGCCAACTTCAAATGCTTTAAGAACATAATGAAGAAAAAAAAGCTAGGATGCTTCCGCGCGCTAGGTCTAAGAAGAAGTCCACAACTAAGTTAGCCAGTTTTAATTCTTTATCGCGAGCGTAAAACGTATCACATCTCGTTATCGTAATAAGTTTTACAACACTCGGTCCCAGACGGTCGGAAAGATATGCAACTAATTAAACTTCGATGTTCGACGCAGCCATAACTGTTCAGCTCTGTTGACAGTTGGAAACTAGGTACCAGGGATACATGACTACACAGCGGAAAATACGTTTATACGCTGTGTGGTCATGCATCTCTAGTATAGTTCAGCGATTTTTTTAATTATAATGCACTGATGAAAAAAAAAGCTGTGATAGCCTAGTGGTTAGGACGACCGCCTCAGAGGTCGGGGGGTTCGATCCCGGGCACGCACCTCTTTTTAGGATTTATAAGCGATCAAAATATTACTTGCTTCAACGGTAAAAGAAAATATCGTGAGGAAACCTGTATGCCGGACAGTTTTCCATAAAGTTCTCTAAAGGCGTGTGAAATTAACTTGAATTGGCGAGTTGATTTTGGTATAAAAAAAATTTTTCGTTTAGTATTATAAATCTAATTACGAACAAATATACATCGATATTAAAAAACTATCGGAGTTTTATATAAACTGTCCCAACTTATGCAACCTTTTTGAAATTGATTATATAGTCTGTAATTATTATAGATTTAGAATTTGGGGTCAAGTTCTTGCGATGTGTGCCAATGTCTTTGCACTACCGTTTTTACGTAAAGAAGATCTTTTTCAGTATGTGAAAAAATAGTTTTTTGGGCGAATCAGCCGACGTCGTTGGTTAAAACTAGTACCTATTAGATACTTTCTTTTTAACTATATCAATTAAAATAAGTGGAATACCTATGAAATGACACGCGGAAGGTTAAATAGCTGGAACTTCATTAGAACTTTGTGCGAGTGTCACACTAGCTAACTTTTCCGATTACCCATTTATTTACGACACGTTTCTTGAAATGGTTCTATGTATGACACAAGTTTAAAACGTTTCAAGTCATCTTTTATTACGATTCTTTCGACTCACTTTTAATGTGTTACTAATATTTTTATTATTCCTAGAATATAAGGATATTATATAAGAAATGGTTAAAATCATTATGTCTAAATTGCCGCTGATGTTATGACGTATTATACGTTGTTGCCCACCAGGCATTTTGATATAAATACGGGTTCATTAGCGAAACACTTCACGTATTCGGCGGTCCCCGTTTTTTACGTCGTCTGGCCTTGAGCCCACAATAAAGCCTCGGAGACGTATGGACCATTCACAGTCCCACACCCTGCCATTACAATCGTCGCTTAAGCTTAGGTTAAGCCTCACACCATCACATGAAGCGCCCTGAGTTTCTTTTGCTTCTTCACGCTTTAGGGCTGAACCTCTTTTGGAAAAGCTTCATTACTGACTCGCCAAACTGTCCGGCTACTATGTCGAAACCAGTAATGTTCCACAGTCCGACGAAAAGAGATACACTTAGGTGTTGTGAGAGGCTCACGAAGCACGAAGATGCCGCTCTGAGTCCTAAAATTTTCACTACATATTGTTTGATACTTCTAAGTTTTATATGATTCCCAATTTTGAGCCTGAGTATGGCTACTACCGCAGTGGATCAGAATCGAGACGGTTAGAATAATTAGCCTTGAACATGGAGAATTTTAAAGTCACTTATGACCTTCAGCAATGCAGACGCAAATAAAAAAGATAGATGAACAGGTGTTGGAGGTTAAACGCTCTCAAAGCCACCGTAGGTTGACAATGCTAATTTTCTGACCCCTGTCTGGTACCTACCTATCAAGATGTTGTGAAGTTTTCAAGCAAAAATCCTAATTATAATACCTCGACTCGAGGATCAAAACCAGGACCCTGTTGTCCGTTGTTGTTGAGCATATACGTAGTTATTATGGTCCCAATATTGAAATGAAAATAGAATCCAAATCTTTCTTCTGTTTCCTTTTCCACTAAAGTCTATATTAAAATTCCCGTCGTCGCCAAAAATATCAAACCAAAGTGATTGCGTAAAGGAGCAAGTGATAAGAAGTAACCTAACGATCAAAGCGTCTACAAATAGGTAAAATTATCATTTGAACTTTGGCACATCTAATAAAAACGGCCAAGCGCGAGAGGATTTGCAATTTTTTTTCTTAATATCTGTTATCAAAGGTCGTTAAAACACTTCTCAACTATAGGGTTAATGGACCTTTGAAAAACGATCATATGAGGTCATTCTCTGTTAATTAAATAAAGTGAATCCATAATAAGTCCAGACTTCCAAATACGAAAGTTTTTCGGTTTGTTTGTCTGTGTTTTGCCTATGTTGGGTCAGCACAACAATTCTTAGTTAAAAGAGGATAGCGACCTTTTGATAGTTGGCCGTTTCGTTGGATAGTTTTGGACCCAGATTTCAGCCATCTAATTCATTCAGCCTATTAAGCCAGACAAAAAACTGTACTCGATAGTTTAGACTCGTAGCTTAGTTGCATATGCTCCCAGAGACGAGTCTACCTGGGTGGACAACGCTGGCTGGGTTTAGGATGATAGAGTGATGATAGAGTGTGTGCAGTATCTATGAGGATTCAGCGCGAAAAAAAAATATCACGGTACAGCATACGTTGGCCAAAGTGGACGGGCCACATTAGGTGCTGGTAGCTATGGTCAGACAAGACATCTAGTTATTAGCCAGCATAAAGTAGGAAGAACCAGGCCTTGGGAAGTGGTTTACTTCTGCGAGGATATGATGATTGTCGATGTGGATTTTGATAAGAGATGCAGCAGAAGAGTCGGGTGCAGACGGCTAGCAACGATCAGTATTTGTCCCTTGGGGAAGAATCTCGGGCGATGGGTACGTTGGATGTTTTCCCGGAGTACCTTCGACGATGTAAAGGGATTTGTGAGTAAGCGTTTCCACAAACCAATCACCAGCGACCAGTTGAAACAGCGTTGGGTTTACAATGCAAGAGTATGATATACTCGACCTTGTTGCGCGAGGAGGGTAATCACGCAAAAAAACGTTGAGGAAATATGGTAACAATGTTTAGTAATTCATTTGATAACCATTTTTGATAACGTTTTCAGTGGAATGATGACAGCAGAGCCGGCGACACAATTAAAAGTAACTTAGCGCTTCCTGTTACAGCAGCTCGTCACGAGTGTCGTTCCTACGCACGCAGTTCACCGACCTCTACGAATTCCGACACGTTATGAGATTGTATTCAAGACTATTTGGCAATGTAAAATATTTTGTTCCATAAATATTTTCTGACATCAAAACTTTAACAGATATAACTGTGACGCACATATACGTGTTTAGGACTTGAGCTTGACTGACTTGACTTTAGCAAAATCAGAGAGAGGGTAACCTAAGAAAAACTCGTAAAATAATTGTCTCTATTTGTATTACATATGTGTTGGTTTTTTAGCCAGTCCGCCTTTTCTACATCGAGAGACCAACGGATTTACGTGATGAAAGCCTGTCTTATTTAAGTTAAGGCTCTGATAATTTGTAAGTAGGTATCTAATACCTACTTGTGATTGCGCTCTTCTTTGACCGTTTAAAGTATTTAACAAGTCTAGTTCTAGTGGAAGATTTTGTCTGGTGTTATATTATACAAATCTCCCGGTTGTCGGCGGAATATAGCAAATTATACTTGCTGTTTATTGTTTATCATGGACTTCCGAAAAGTAACGCCTGCTTCTATTCATTATTTAACAAGTGCAAAAAACCAGTAATTGAACGCTTTTCATTGAATGTTCATCATTTCAACCGGGGTGCGCTTTTTTATATAAGTCTTTAGTAGATCTTGGGGGTCTCGGGCTTCTTATTTCCATTTCCATTCCGGTTTCGGTTTGGAGTCGATCAAAGCTGGGCTTCATTCCCACATCTCAGGACCGAAAAACCGCTATAGATTTTCCAAGCTACTAGTTTGTGCCCCGGTTATGACGATCATAGTTTCATCATAGATCATAGATCATATTGATTTGCTCACAGAGCGATTTTGCCATCACCCCCTGAGTAACCTTATTTTTTCTTAAAATTAGCCAAATACAAGTATTTTAAGCGATTAAGGGTCCCGGTATGATGCGGAGTAGAAACCGAGCAGAGGTTGGGTTTTGCCGATAACGCATCGGTTGTTCCTCTTCTGCGGCAGATGCAGATGTGCAACGGTGATCACTTAACATCAAGTGACCCGTGTACTAATTTGCACGTGATAAATAATTAGAAAACCTGTGATAGTGGTTAGGACGTCAGCCTCCTAATCAGAGGTCGGGGGTTCGAACTCGGGCACGCACCTAGAACTTTTCGGAGCTATGTGCGTTTTAAGCGATTAAAATAAGCTTGAATCGTGAAGGAAAACATCGTGAGAAAACCTGCATGCATGAGAGTTCTGCATAATGCTCTCAAAGGCTTGTGAAGTCTGACAATCCGCACATGGCCAGCGTGGTGGACTATGGCCGAACCCTTCTCATATTGAGAGGAGACCCGTGCTCTGTAGTGAGCCGAAAATAGGTTGATTGAAAAAAAAAATATTCGTTAATATAGTTTATGATGCACGCCAGCGGTAATTCTTCCGATCTCGTGCACGCCACTTGCCTTACAATTAGTATCGCCTCAGTCTCATTTAAGGTCGTCCTTACTCGTAAATGGGAAGTGGGAAAATACGTATTACCCATCTAAATACGATCCCGTATTGTTTGTTCAAACCACCTGATACCGGAAGTTGCGGTGCATGCTAATATTCTTATTCATGTTTCGTTGACGTCTTAAATCCATAGGGGGGTTGACGTGAGGCAGGTTATGAAGAATTCAGCCAAAAACAAAGCAACTTGTTTTCACGTAGGTAACGTTTGGTTTTAGCAATTGCTTGAACCACAAGAGTTAATAATTGAACCATAATAATTAAATATCTGCCATCCATGAATTGAATTCTCAACTACTATGTTCTATGTGTGAAGTTTCTATAATGTTCTTATAATGTCTCCTAATAAATAAGCGAGCGTGGTGGACTAATACGGTTTAAACCCCGCTAATTCTGAGACCAGTACTGGAATGATAAATGTGATGATATTAATAATTATAATGATATATTTTTGAAAAAAAAAAAAGTATAGTTTAGGTTTTAAAACAGATATATCTGTTTTATTATAATAAATTTTGCATGTATTACCGGCAGAGTATTAGCCTTGAATCATGTAACAAATATTAAGTTAATGAAGGTAAAATAAAAATACTACGACATTATTTGCGTACATTAGCTAGGGTGTCTGAAAGGTACTAACTACCTTTCTCTCTATTATGCAAGAAAGTTTGTTTGGCATGTATTTACATGATCAGTTTAATTAAGCAAAAACAACTAGTGTGAAAAACAATCGATATTTTAATCTTACGAACTAAATGGGCTACGCAAAATATAATTTTTCCCATTTATTTCTGAGGCGATAAAGTGTTGATGGGTGCAAGAAAATTAACCTCAATCTAACCAAAAATCAATTCATGAATTATTAAAATAATAATAAGCAATTATTAAAGAGGATCAAATATTATTATCAATATAAATATTAAATTAGTATGTTTAAATAAGCTTTTAGTATCAATAAACTCTATTTTCTCTTACAAAAATAACAAAAAAAGCTTTACTATCCCTTTTCGTTGACCTTAGTGAGTAAGTGTGATATGAGTAGGGTTAAGTTAACATTGAAGAATACTTGCCAGAAGAAGGAGCGTGGACAACAGTGGGTGGTTCCTGGAACAGGTTCGATCTCTGCTGCGGAGACAGCGAGGCGAGCGTCTCCAGGTTATCCCGCAAGGAGTCGAAGAAGGAACCCACATCGTTAAGTACTCCTGCAAGAATGTTTTTAGTACGTTTACAACATAACTGCTCGTTTTTTAATGGTAAGCATATTGAACTTCGTATCACGGGGTCCGGTGTTCGATTCCCGGTCGGGCCTCAGACGGAATTTGAATTTGGATAAACTGACAGTACCAGTCCAGTTTCAGGAAATGGTCTTTTACCGGGACTAATGCAAATTTTTGCATGCTGTGAAGTCCCCCCTAAGCCTTTTTTTACGATAAATGGGTAATGCATGAATGTGGTTTTTCCACTTAGGGCTCAATTCTTAGAGTGGACTACTGTTTGAATTTTGTGCATTCATGAAGCGGTGATAGCCTAGTGGTTAGGGCGTCAGCCTCATAATCAGAGGTCGCCGGTTCGAATCCGGGCACGCACCTCTAACTTTTCGGAGTTATGTGCGTTTTTTGAAAACATTTAAAATATCACTTGCTTTAACGGTGAAGGAAAACATCGTGAGGAAACCTTCACGCCTGAGAGTTCTCCATAATGAAGGCGTGTGAAGTCTGCCAATCCGCACATGGCCAGCGTGGTGGACTATGGCCACACCCCTCTCATATTGAGAGGAGACCCGTGCTCTGTAGTGAGCCGGCAAATGGTTGATCATGATTAAGGGATCCCATCTCGTTAAGAACGTTACGTTGACACCCACCAACTGACATTCGCACAGCGTATATGCTCTTAAAGACTTTAGTTTCAGAGAGGAGGCCTTTGCCCAGCCGTGGGACTAGGCTGTGTTTGGCTAATTAGGCTGAAGATGACAAGAATATGAACCTTTTGGTCATTCACATTTAAACACTCTAGTCTGTCTTACATCCTTCAATATTATTTAGCTCTTTTGTCCTAATCATTGCTTTGGATGACGAAATAATGTGTCGTTTTAAACTGTCATCTATCTTTATCTATCTATCTTTGCATGTAATAAGATGATGATGACTGGACGATACTTACATTAAATATATTTTTCAGAAAATTTTGATCATTAGAAACTATAATATAATGCAAAATAGAATTTTAATTAAAAACCGATTTAAATACAGTTTAATACGCTTATAATCCAGGCTACATGTTAATAAAAATCTGGAGAATATTATTGGACGTATAGGACCAGAAGAAACCTTTAGGGTAGCTGTAAACCCTACACTTAATACTTAACTATACTAAATACATGTGCACATGCCACTTGAGAGCTTCTACCACTTAATGAAAATGGTAGGAGTCAAAAAAAAATCCATAATAATTTGTTGTTAATATTATTCACTGTGAACGTCGTATCTAATCCATATATATTATTCTTAAGCTTAGATATAGAAAATATTGGGGGCAATAAACATTTGAGTTCGAATAATAAACACAGCTCTCAGAACAATCTGTAATTTTATACGGACAAAGGTACGAGCATCAGCTATTCATGTGTGTAGACAAACTAAAGTGAAATATCAAATGTTATTAGCGTGAGAAAACAACACAATTTTACTAATGAAGAAGAAGGGACGAAATTGCACAAACAAGACCCTAATTCAAGAAAATATACTATTCTTAGTGCAAGGCCGCGGGTTAGGTATCTCTATGTTCACAATAAAGTTATGAAATTACGACTTTTGGCGAAGTAAAGCTCCCAAAATATGTCTCATTGTGTTCTTTTCTGTAGCGTGGGTGTCTTTTAGAGCAGTTAGCACGCAAACCGTAAAAATACAGCGTCAAAACGAACGTGGTAGCGGTTTGTAAGGATAAAATATTTTTGTACAAGATATATTAACACTCAGAGGTCACATATTCTGGTACTACAATGATATGAACAGGAATTACAGCGGAATTGTTGAGCTAGATATAGATGCTTGAGTGACGTCATCTAAAACACAATATATATAACAGTAAATTTATATAACGCACACAATACTATATAACATCGAGTCACATATGGACGTGCAGAGCCTTGGGGTAGTGTGTTCGAGTAATATGTATATTTACAATCAGTCAACCAGAATGCCAATTGCGAGATTTTCTACCTATTCGAACGCTTGTAAGTTAACTTCAATTTGTATAAAATCAAAAGAGCACCATCTGTCTTATAATAGCTGGTGCTCTTTAGATAGATAGCACCAGCTATGATGGTATAACATATGGTGCTCTTCCGATTCAATATAAAAGAGGATGGCGAAGTTAGACCCAAATATTTTAGAAACTATACGGATTCGAAGATCATGGTATATTTATTAAAATATTTCATAGTAATTTTATGTGTAATTAATATATTTTTAAAACTTCGTAGACAAAAATTGTATTATATAATTCTCATAAATGCATAAAACGTAGCGCCTGTGAAAATTTTACCAGCAATTGCTGAATTATTTGTAATAAATTATAGTTTTAACGGGCGTTACTTAGTATTTTTACATATATAAGAATATTTTATTTCTCCTAACTTTATTCACTTGACTTTCATTGCGTTCTCTGAGAACTGTTTAGCAGTACAATAATTATAAGTTTGAGGTATCAAATGTGAGGCTGGAGCTCTATGAGAACTCGCCATTCTTCTTTAAGTAAACTTTGACGCGATCGAATCATCAGAAAATCTCGTACAAGGCACTCAGAGTAATTAAACGTTTCTACCTGAAAATTTCGACTTGAAATGTTGTGTATCCCTGCGCGTGTACAAGTGTAGTGTACAAGCAAACGGGTATTATAGTCTTTGCGAACGACGTTGCTTAAAATGCTATACTGATCGCGACGGTAGCCACTTTACACCAAAATGAAGTGTCCTATAGTCGTTGTGTATCCCTGCGAGTGTACTAGTGTAGTGTACAAGCAAACGGGTATTACAGTCTTCATGAACGACGTTGCTTTGAATACTATACTGATCGCGAACTGACCACTTTACACCAAACAGAAGTGTCCTAGAGTCGTTGTGTATCCCTGCGAGTGTACTAGTGTAGTGTACAAGCTAACGGGTATTACAGTCTTCATGAACGACGTTGCTTAGAATGCCAAACTGATCGCCACGTTGGTCACTTTACACCAAACAAAAGTGTCCCATAGTCGTTGTGTATCCCTGCGAGTGTACTAGTGTAGTGTACAAGCAAACGGGTATTACAGTTTTCTTGACCGACGTTGCTTAGAATGTTATACTGATCGCGACGTTGGTCACTTTACACTAAACAGGAGTGTCCTATAGTCGTTGTGTATCCCTGCGCGTGTACAAGTGTAGTGTACAAGCAAACGGGTATTATAGTTTTCGTGACCGACGCTGCTTACAATGCTATACTGATCGCGACGTTGACCACTTTACACCAAACAGAAGTGTCCTATAGTCGTTGTGTATCCCTGCGAGTGTACTAGTGTAGTGTACAAGCAAACGGGTATTATAGTCTTCGTGACCGACGTTACTTAGAATGCTGTACTGATCGCGACGTTGACCACTTTACACCAAACAGAAGTGTCCTATAGTCGTTGTGTATCCCTGCGAGTGTACTAGTGTAGTGTACAAGCAAACGGGTATTACGAGTATAGTCTTTGCGAACGACGTTGCTTAAAATGCTATACTGATCGCGATGGTGGTCACTTTACACCAAACAGAAGTGTCCTATAGTCGTTGTGTATCCCTGCGAGTGTACTAGTGTAGTGTACAAGCAAACGGGTATTATAGTCTTCGCGACCGACGCTGCTTACCGACGCCGACATACGGCGTGACTGCCTTACCGAGCGCGGGAGCCGGCTGGCGTCTCCGGCGGCCGGCGTTCAGTGCTGTGGCAACCGCCGACCGTTTTTCTGAACCCCTGTGCCATATAAATAAATGAAAGTACCACATAAACCAATAGGCGTCACTAACTTTTAAGGATATAAGAACAGCATTATGTGTAGTATACTTATATATAAGCATATATAAGCAGTGATAGCCCAGTGGTTAGGGCGTCAGCCTCCTAATAAGAGGTCGGCGGTTCGAATCCAGGCACGCACCTTTAACTCGGAGTTATGTGCGTTTTTAAACAATTAAAATATCACTTGCTTCAAAGGTGAAGTAAAACATCGTGAGGAAACCTGCACGCCTGAGAGTTCACCATAATGTTTTCAAAGGCGTGTGAAGTCTGCCAATCCGCACATGGCCAGCGTGGTGGACTATGGCCAAACCCTTCTCATATTGAGACGAGACCCGTGCTCTGTAGTGAGCCGGCAATGGGTTGATCACGACGATAGTATACTTCACTTATATACAAGCTCATTAGGAAAGGAGGTACTAGGACATCATAACTAATGCTCGATAATCAGTTATAAATAAAAAAATAATTTATTTGCTTTAAACATGGGTACAGAAGAAAAGATATAGTTATATTACATATGAAACCAAACATATATTTGGTTAGATATTTTTTACTGAGTCCTTAATAATTACAATAATATTTTTTTAAAGTATTACCTACGAGTATGTCGGCATAGGTAATACTTAAAAAAAAACAATTTATAGTGCGAATCCTACTGGTTTAACAACTCAAATTCATTAAACATTGGTTGAGCTTCGAACTGACCTCAAAATGTCATCTTCATAGCTTCTAGGCCCCGCTTCCTCCGAGTTAGGTTCCCTGCTGAGTCTAGGGTACCCGTGGCCTAGCTCCACGTCTATGCCCGGGGTCCTGTCCCACCGTCCGTGCCCCAGGTTTACCCAGGGCTTCTCTGCTAGGACACGTAGTAGGTCTAGGTTGTCAATACCGTAGTCTCTCTGGGCTGCGGCGAAGGTGGCACCTGTTTTTAAAAATTAAACTTAATATCCAAATTCCCTGCACTGTCATATGAGAAAAGAACGAGAGGTCCACAAAGTTTGGCCATGTTTTTTGTTTTAGGTTAGGACCCCGTAACCAAACATAAATATGAAAACTATTTACTTGAAATTTATTTTTGACTTGTAGAAATGGAGCAATATTATTGATTTTATTTAGTACTAGCTGTTGCTCGCGACTTCGTCTGCGTAGAATTGCTGATTTCCCGTGAGATTGAGGTTTCCCGTGCGGCCAATGCTTCAGAATTTTTTTATTTATTATTATTAATCTTGATGCAAAATTTTGTGTCTCTAACTCTAAAAACAAAGAAATTTCATACAAACTTCCAACCCCCCTTTTACCCTCTTAGGGGTGGAATTTCCAAATATCCTTTCTTAGCTGACATCTCTTAACTATCAACTACCTGCTTGCTAAATTATAGCTTTATACGTACAATAGTTTTTGAGATCTCGTGTTTAATCAGTAAGTCAGTATGTAAGTATGTAAGTGACCTTTCGCTTTTATATATATAGATTAGAGAGAGAAAAGTTAATAAATTTTTCATATACTTATATACTCTATCTAGAATTGGTTATATAGGAGAAGTAAAGCATATAGTAAGAGCTAAGTTTACATAATCTAAATGAATATTCAAAGGCTCTATAGAAACGCTAATGCTATCCGTTAGTAAAGATTTTAAATGCGGACATTATTTAAAAAAAACTACTGCAATATTTTCATTTGAAAATATTTTTAATTAAATTACATACCGTATTAAGTGTTGCAGCAAAGAAACTCCATTTTGTTTAAATATAGAAATTTTATTACAATGTTTTAATAAACTTGAGCATTTCCTATCATATCTCCTTCTTAAGCGAGATATTTGTAATTAAAACTTCATAAACGTGCTTTTAAAACTACGCTGGTAGTATGATAAGGTTAAATACGTATTTTCTATGTAATACCAATTTGATTAGCCCCGGCTTTATTAGTGCAACGGTACTGGGTAAAATGTTTAATAAAAAGCCTTAATTATAGCCAATTAGGCTGGAGATTCAAAGGCATATCGAAACTAGCTATGCACTTTATCAATCCGATACCCCAACCCACTCGTACTCGTAGCGACTTCTTTTTATTCCCCGAACTAAGCGCTCCTCTCCGAAAGAGGAGACCTAAACATATCCTTCATGACCCTGACGATCAGATGACTACTGACAACACACTCGTATCACCTACCACACAATCATACGCTACACACCGTCTTCGCCGGCGAAGACGAGGTCCCCGCTATCTTACGTCATCCTTTGACGTACTCCATCCATGGCCTCAGAGACGTACTACCGTCCGACCCCCCCGTTATCCCAAACGTCGCCTAAGCCAAGGTTCGGCCTCAAAGGAGGCGCCCTTAGGCAGTCGTTCGCTTAGTTTCTTCGAGCCCTAGGGCTCAAAATTTCTTCTGGCAGAGCTTCTTTCCGAAGCTCGCCAAACAGCCCGGTTATGGGTAATAGGGTTAGTACAGCTAATAGACAGTTCGAAAAAAAATGAGCTCTTTATAAGTGGAATTGATGTTTCGTTACTTGTTGCTTATTTTGTTTGACTCATGATTACAATCTCACCTAATACCAGAGTTCGTTATGCTATGTATTGTGTACTAGATGGCGCTTTCGTTTCTATACAAATTAAAGTTAACTTTCACGTGATCGAATCAGGAGAAAATCTCTGAAAAAAGAGGTACTGCGACATGATCGACACCGTGTCCATTTTGTTTTGTTCTCACCTAGACACGGCACGGCAACGGGCTTACTGGCAATAATACAGTATGTTTTAAAACGTGTCGTGTTTCCCGGAAGAGTGATTGTTTGTCTAACGTCTTGTATTTACGATGTACTGGTTGAAGTAACAGTACCTAATGGAGGATCGCAAGAAATGCTTGAATAAAAACAATAAACTCCATCGTAATTTTATGATTTTATTTGAAATACTTTTAAAACTTTAACAGTTATACATGCAACTCCTAAGTTCGATCCCGGGCACGCACCTCTAACTTATCGGAGCTATGTGCGCTTTTTAGCAACTAAAATATCACTTGCTTCAATGGTGAGAAAACCTGCACGCCTTGGAGTTCTTCATAATGTTCTCAAAGGCGTGCGAAGTCTGCCAATCGGCACATGGCCAGCGTGGTGGATTATGGCCAAATCCTTGTACTGAGCGGAGACCCGTGCTCTGTAGTGAGCCGGCAATGGGTTGATTATGATGATGATACTTGCAACCATAATGATAATCTATTTTTGATTTACTCTCTCTTATTTATTTTAAAATATATTTTTTACGTATGTTTTAACAAACATAAAAAGTTAGGCATAGATTAAAAATGAAATTAAAAATGAAAATCGGTCTATACTTTATTTTGTATGACACCGCATTATTGATTGAATTCGCCTTTCCAGTAATTGGACCTAAAAATTGTATTTAAAGGATTTTTTTAACATATGTTCGTTCTTTATGCCGTTCAAGAAGAAAAATTACGCCCAAATAAGCGGGTATCCACCCCAAATCAATATATAACACAATATTATTTATCCTCTGTCCTCAAATGAGGCCCAAAAAATGTCCTCTCCTGAAAATCGAGCGGCAATTTACATACAAAATTGATTTATTGTTCACATTTTTTAACCGATTCATCATATTCACGTTACAAGGGTTGAGCGTCCTTATTAACAGAGAGGTTTTCCAGAATTTCACAGTCGACGATGTATTGAACCCATTCTAGTAAGGAGAAGCCAATGCTTATGCGATTATAATATTCTACACAGGTTCGTCTTTTTTTTTTTTCGGACTGTCTATTAGCTGTACAAACCCTATTGGTTGCTACAGCGTAACCGGGCTGTTTGGCGAGCTTTGGAAAGAAGCTCTGCCAGAAGAAATTTTGAGCCCTAGGGCTCGAAGAAACTAAGGGAACGACTGCCTAAGGGCGCCTCCTTTGAGGCCGAACCTCGGCTTACGAAGGTTCGTCTGCGTGGACTTGTATGCTTTTATGCTTTTCTCTCTCCCCAGTCGTTCGTTCATTACTGAAGATCGTGGTCCCGGTGTCCTTGCAACCTCGTGCGGATTAATTGTTTCCACCGGCTTCTATTGAGGCTAGTCTTGCTATTGTGTGAAATTTGCACTTAGAGTCCCTCAACTGGTCTGTCCACCTGGTTGGTTAGCGGCGTCGCGATCTTTTTCCGTCTGTATTGCCTGTCACAATAAGTTTTTCTAGACTATCACTCCCACGTCGGGTCAGGTCGAGTCTCTAGGTAGACCATCTGGTTAGTGAGCGATGGATGCTTTAAATCAAATCAAAAATAAAGCTTATTCATATAAACCTATTACAAGCATATATGAATCGTTCATATTTATCATATATTTCATTATGTCTATTAGTGATGGTGATAACTACACTCGCCAACTTAAAACTAAAGCTAAGAGAGTTATTTTTTAATTCAAAGTATGTTTTCAAAATAAAATATTTTTTTCAAATTAAACATTAGAAATTTAAAAAAGACAGTAAATTTTTAGAGACTTGTTTTTACAGGAATACTGGTAAATAATCACCTTATTTTTTAATTTTTTTTTAATAACCTCCTAAAGCTGAATTTGCTCTTTTGAAATTTTTCCAGTAATCGAAAGAAAGAGCATCGAAGAAATAAATTCCCATATTTACTGATGCAGAAACGAATCCTTAACTTTCAATGAGAAAATTTAATTTTCCTGGCAATCTCATTCGTGTATTAGGCGTAAGGAGTTATTTATAACCCGTGTTAAATTTGTGCTATTTAAATATGAAAAGTATGTTTTTTTTTTTTTTTGAGATAGGTTTGCGCTTGACGACAATCAGTACCAGAAGGCACTGATGAGGTCTAGGTTGGAGCGCGCTTGCCTAGAAAATGCCTATTCACCCTTCCCTTGAAGGAACTAAGGTTATAAAACGCATGTACGCAGACAATAACGCTTGTTTGCTACATGCAGCAAAATATAAACCATGCATCTTATTATCACGCTATTTATAGGCACATTCAAACATTGACCAAACTGAGCAACGAACCCTTGACTTTCCCAGAAGATTTAGATTTTCTCGGAAATTCGACTCCATTCATGGTTAATAAGAATTTTAATATTCTTCTATCTAGATATATATCTATATATATTATGAGATATAGATATATATTATAAGGATCATCCACGATTTGGGACGTACTTTGTTAGTTTGCTCATAAGAAAGTGAAAGTCTGTCTTATTTTTAGTCATCCTAACTTACCTAACACGTTTAGTTTACATTCATTATTTATAATATGTGTATTTTTTTTAAACTCCATACTTTAATTACTTTTTTTTGCTAATTAATGTTTTAAATCGAGTTTATTAATGATTTCAATTTAATTATTAAAATGTAATAAGAAATAGATAAATTAAAAAGCACAAACAAAAGTACAGCAGTAAATCAAATTTAACTAAAATATAATAATATGTAAATAAATTAAATTTATCAGATAGCTATTAAATTGAGAGACAATTATAAAGCTTGCTCTTAGATTTGGTATGGGGACCTGTACATTTATTACCTAAAGTTTTCCTTGTTAAAAAGTTTCAATATAAGAATATCTCAATAAATTTACTGAAACAATTTTACTTCTTTGCCCACATGTACCGCCAATTGAGCCATACATCTATTATTAAGCTATTTACAAGCAGATTGCATTGAAGGGTTTTTGACGACATCCGTGGCGCAGGGCGCGCTGTCGCATTATAAAGTTGGAGGTCCTGGGTTCGATTCCCGGCTCGAGTCTGGTCTGGCTACGGCCGTGGCTAGTAACCCCCCTACCGACAAAGATGTGTCGCCAAATGATTTAGCGTTCCGGCACGATGTCGTGTAGAAACTAATCAGGAGTATGGGGTAACCATTACCCTTAACAGGTAAGACCGCTACTATCTTAGACCGCATCATCACTTACCATCGGGTGAGATGCCGTTAAGGGCTAACTCTTGGGGTATACAAAAAAAAACAGTGAACAGCTAAAATGTGCCAATAGATGTTTCCCATTTAAAAAAGAGGCAGACTTAATAACCGTGACAGAATTGTTAAGCTGGCTGATGTAAACCCTTTCATAGTCTTAACTTCTTAAATAGTCTTTCAAAGTCTTCACTTTAAACTTTCTTCGAAGATTATAAGATGATACTGTTTTCTTAGTCATATGTTATTGTTTAAGGGTACTACAAGTAAACTGAAAAGTAAAATATTGCTGGCAACAAAATTTAATAAAATTTAATTTAAGCGAAATACTTGAGATCAAATCAAATCAAATCGTTTATTTTGCACAGATTGTGTTTTTTAAATAATTTCTGTCTCTTAAATATTCTTCAATTGAATAGTATTGTTCCTCATTAAAAATTCTTTTATTTTATTTTTAAATTTAGTAAAATTCAGTTTTCGGTCAGCTAATGGCGATGGTAGTTTATCAAACAACTGAGGCGCCACATTAAATATACTATTCCCAAAAAATGCCGTCTTATGCTGCGTGAAACATACTCGGTTCTTCCTGCGCTCACTATCGGAGTATCTAAATAGTTCATTAGTTTTCATAAATATTAACACTTCATGTATATATAAGCACGGGCAGGTAAGTATTTTTAATTTATCGTAATATGGTTTACAAGAATCAGTGGGTTTCAAATGACACATAGCCCTTGTACATTTTTTTTGGCATTTAAAAACTCTATCCTTGACTGTCGAATTTCCCCAAAATATGATAACGTACCTGCATAAGAGAACATAAAGAAAATCGCTAGCAATAGCTAAACAGTGATTTTACCACTAACATATTTTATTTTTGGGACTGTCTATTAGCTGTACAAACCGTATTGGTTGCCACAGCGTAACCGGGCTGTTTGGCGAGCTTTGGAAGCTTTGGCACTATAATTTTGTTATTAGAATCAAATATAAGTACATAAAGAAGTTAAAATTTAACTTGTTAGAAAGTATTTTTTTTTTCAGTGTTGTGATGTGCAGAAAGACTTTATTGATTCAAAGTGTATCTACTTTCGTTTAAATAATAAAGCTATATAACTTAATATAACCGAGTTGGTCTAATCGCTTGCATGTGCCAACTGAGATCATGTGGGTTCTTGGTTTCGATTAAAGGATAGATAAATTTTTGAGTACTGGGGTTTTCTGAAAAATTTAGTTCTTATAAATTTCTTAACCCAAGAAAGGTTATTAAATTGGCCATCCCGGCGATCCTCACTAACATGTGATAATAATCGTTGAAACCCACCAACCGGCATTGAAATCTATGGTGGGTGAAAGCTCCAAAATCCGTTATGCTAATTTGACGATCTCCGTAGCGCAGCGCGCGTGCTGTCGCATTATAAAATTGGACGTCTTAGGTTCAATTTCCGGCTCGAGTCTGGTCTGGTGGGAGGCCTCAGCTGTGGCTAGTTACCACCCCACCAACAAAGCGATTTAGCGTTCGGACACGATGTCGCGTACAAACTAAATAGGAGTATGGGTTTATCGTACCCCTAACAGGTTAGCCCGCTACCATCTCTGACTGCATCATCACTTACACCAAGTGAGACTGCCGTCAAGGGCTAACTTGTAGTAGAAAATCGCATCATTGCTTTTTTATTACTTCCAAAGATATTAAAGACAAACTGTGAAGTCCAGACAGGAATGCATTTTGTGATCTATCGAGTATTATTTCACAAAGGCACGCTTAACTAGATGGAATTCTCAAAATATTTTGCTGAGAACACGAGGTATTGGATATCGGGAGAAATTGGCGCTCTGTTTAAAACACTTCTTAAACTTCAAAGGTTCCTTTTCTTCCAGGAAATAAATCTTACTTTGATAGGTAAGATTCTTGACCTTAGATGAAGGCTGAACGATGATTGAGAAGGAATTATGCCCAAAGTATTGTATCTCAGTATCAATAAGAATTCAGTTTGGAATAATGATTCCCTAAAATAAACCAGAAGAAACAGCGCTCAAAACAAAAATTATTACGCCATGCTAATAAACAGGATCACATTCACAAATAGGTCGTCTATTTTTTCGAAATTAAAAATCCTATGTCATTTACCGGCCGATAAACTATTTCCCTGCCAAAAATAACGTCAATCCAGTGTTTCGACTTCCAAAAGAAAAAACACACAATTGCATTTATAATAAACTGTACGTGTGTGAATTAGTAAGTTTGACCTATTTTTCTATATAGACACATAGAACGTACTTTTAATTTTCCCGTCAAGCATTTTTCCTTAAGACCCGTACCCTCATCAGCTATGTATGAAAACTAAATTATAAATCCAACATGAATCCATTTACGTTGTTTTCTTTTTATTAGGGAAAATTTATGAGCTTTCCACATCAGCTAATGAAATGGTTTAAGGCTTCATTTTATCTAACCGGCGACCTCCCAGTCCCTACGGTACAGAATAATTTACCGCTACATATCTGTTAATGACCTTTTCCGTTAGTAAAAACCTCAAAACGGCTGTTCATATACAATTATAATAGACAAAAAGATATATATCTTTGTTTACAAATTATGACACTCATTACATTACCTTATTTATAAATATTTTAAAAATATACTCTAGCAAGTATGGACTGTTCCACAACTTCAAACATTTTTTATATGCTGGGAAATGCGTTTACGCATACTGTCCAGAAGCGATTAATTCGGAACCGCACTTCCGGCGAGGTTTTGAATGACGACCTCCGTGGCGCAGCGCGCGCTGTCGCATAAAGTTGGAGGTCCTGGGTTCGATTCCCGGCTCGAGTCTGGTCTGGTGATAGGCTTCGGCCGTAGCTAGTTACCACTCTACCGACAAAGACGTGTCGCCTAGCGATTTAGTGTTCCGGCACGATGTCGTGTAGAAACCAATTAGGAGTTTCTAACCTAACCTAACAGGTTAGCCCGCTACCATCTTAGACCGTATCACTTACCATCAGGTGAGATGCCGTCAAGGGCTAACTTGTAGTGTATAAAAGAAGGGGTATGTGGGAGTTGCCGGCGGCCAGAGTGGCAACCGGAATATCCACTAAGCCCAGCGATGATAAGGCATATTATGTGGAAGTGATTTTTATGAATTAATAAATTACAAATTATATTATTATTAAGTAAATGTTTCAAAATCTAATTAAATTAAAAAGTGCCATATAAAACGGATAGTTATCTTTACTTTGAAAATATAGGAAAACAGTAGTTGTAGATTTCGTGTGTCCCAAGGTGGTCTCTAAAATTTCACATGATGTACGTGAAATCACAAATAATTGGGAAAATTGCGAATCACCACAAGTGACATTAACTAGTTTATAGCAATTATATTATTTGTTAAATCCTTAAATCCTTGGGATTATGATTTATTTGCATGATAAATCCCGGTATTACAAGCGTTGAGATCAGAACGTCTCTATTTGGTATTATAACTGTCTAGGAAAATTCACGAATCTATAGATTAAATGCTTGCTTACACGCTTTGTTAAATTGTACATTTCAACCCATTTCTGATTGTCTTATCAAAATTAACCTGTGTTTATATTTATACTGTGTTTATCAATACTATATTAGTCAGTATTGCATTATCTAACTGTTAAAGCGAATAAGGTACCCTCGAGACAGGATTACCTAGTGTGGGTACCATCGGAATACTGTCAAACTGTATAAATGTGTTTGGTCAAATAAATATTTTCATTTTTTTTTTCATTATAATTTGATATAACTGTTTTTTGATATGTTTGGTCAATCAACTAGATTAGTTTTGGTTACGAAATATGTAACTTGACTGAAGAA
This sequence comes from Lasiommata megera, assembly GCA_928268935.1. NCBI lineage: Eukaryota > Metazoa > Arthropoda > Insecta > Lepidoptera > Nymphalidae > Lasiommata > Lasiommata megera. The sequence goes on from OV743321.1 coordinate 2,182,447, forward strand.
ACTAAATCTAACACATGAATTGAACCCGAAACCACGACACCCGTATGGTAATATGTTGACTAGTAGATCAATGGGCAGTTAACAGATATGAAACAGTCGGTAAGTTGTTCTGTACAGGTGAGAATGTGAGGTCGCCGGTTTGAATAATCATCATCATTATCATGATCAACCCATTCTCGGCTCGCTATACAGCACGGGTCTCCTCTCAATATGAGAAGGGTTTGGCCATAGTCCACCACGCTGGCCATGTGCGGATTGGCAGACTTCACACGCCTTTTGAGAACATTATGGAGAACTCTCAGGCTTGCAGGTTTCCCTCACCTCATCACTTACCACCAGGTTAGTTAGCTGTCAAGGGCTAACTTGTAGTGTATAAAAAAAGTGTTTATGAAATAGAATTTACCATTGTGTGGCGTGAGATGGGAAGTAGGTTAACATGAGGTATTTTTGATTGATAACACTAATGTTATACAAATTCCCTACGTATGTAATTAACCAAATTTGAGCTGTCGACAAAAAAAAATTGTATTTTCAGTTGAAAAAGTATAACAGGTTTTCGTTTCAAATTAAAAATTCTTATGAAATTTAGTATATTACTTTTAGTAAATTTACCAGTAAACTTGAATTACGAACATACTAAATGATCCAAGTATACGGGTCTGGCCGAAAATTGGATCGGCTGGGGGAATTATAGAAATAAAATTATAGAAATCATTAAAGGCAGCCAACTGGCCAATAATCTATATATATATATTAATACGTAAAGAGAAGACTTAGCCCCCTCTTTAGGCTTTTTGCACAGACGGAATAGAGGGAGATTTACGATAATTATAGTTTATGTGGACATTAGGAGTCGTAAGACCTATGACTTCTGGAGTAGTAGACGTCTTTCCGTTGATATGATGATGATGATGATGATGATAACTAGCAATAGACAAGCGACAAATTCTGTGAAAATTTCAACTCTCTTCCTATGATGGTTCATGAAGTACCAGTTTTTATAGGAACCTGACAAATGGATAGCGGTGGCTTTATTTTGGATGCAAAGAACAAATTCGTCCGGATAAGTTGTAACTTATCCGGATGAGTTTGTTGTGGGCTTCTTCTTAGACCAGCGTGTTGGAACCCTCCTAGATTAATTTTTAACATAACGAATGCATTTATAACCTTCATATCATCGTAACCATCATCATCATAAATGCTTTATAGATATCTGTACTAGAATTACATGAATCAAAAGATGTTCAATGTTTGATTCGATTTACAAACATTGTACGCAATATATCATAATATTCCCAGAAATAGTTCGAACGATTTACATGACCTTTGTTGGTTTTCCCTTGCAATACTGTAATAACGGCATAAAATTTGAGTAATTACACATATAAATTGTTATTCAAAGTAGTGACTTAAAATTAAATTTCTCTTTACCAAGAACACGTCCGTCCTCGAAAAGGAACATCGGCAATTCCAACTAATTGACCAATTTCATAGAAATTAGTTTATGTAGGTGACATATTAGACTAGGTTAGAACATTTAGACTTTGTAAATTTTCAGGTAAAAAAAACCGTTGATCGCAGTTTAATACCGTAAAATTGACTTGTTGAATGAACAACTTATGAGATATAAAGAAACGTAAAGTTGGTAGAAAACATTTATGAAGCTCAGAATATGATGCAGAAGACTTTTTCCACAGTATTTATTAGCTTGAGCTCTTCTTTATTGAGTCGTAAACGTCAAATTACGGTTAAATTTACAACACAATTTACAAAGTTACAAGCTTGTATGTATAAATTATTATGTAAAAGGTATTATGTATTAAAAGTATCTCAGGAGGTAATAAAGTAACAATTAGTGTCTTATATGAAGGCCTAGTGATGGCCTAGTGGTTAGGACGTCCGCCTCCTAATCAGAGGTCGGGGGTTCGAATCCGGGCACGCATCCGAAAACCGAAAAATATTAACTTATATATCTATTATCTAGCTATTTTAATAGCTGCCTCTTACTTATTTATTATCATTTATTACTGAAAAATAGCATAAATCAAACACGGGTGTTTGATTATATATTGTGTTCTGAAATTATTTTCAATTTTTTTGTTTTTCCGTACGGACTTTTACTGCAATTAGGTAAACGACTGTGTAGGTCGGTGGGCAATTTTGGTCGGCAGACGGCTCTCTCAGCACAAATATGAGCTAATTTGGAAGGAAAATATTTTCAGGTATCAAAATATTTGAAACTGAACCGGTTATTTCTGAATCTAAGTTTAATTTGTAGCTTATATATAGATACGCTTGTTTTCTGACTGTTATCTTTATTATGAAAGGTAGGTATTTCATCGTAGTTTTCAAACAGATGATAAGATGCGATAAGTAGTAGATTTTGGTTATCTAGATACCCAAAATTAATAATTTGATCGCAACAAACCACTTTCAATCTAAATCTAAACTTTCATGTTTAATTTATTAAATTTGAATAATTTATTTTTAAAGCTTCGTATTTAGATTGTTCGATTCGAACCTTCTCCGTAGATTGTAGGATTCGACCCAAAAAAAAAGATTATTTATTTCGAAAATAATGCTTTGGTATTTCTATAAATAAAACCAAATCAAAAATTGCTTTATTCATATTACCGGCATCTATGAATCGTTCATATATATCACATTTTTCATTCTTTCTATTCGTGGAGTGATAACTAAAATCACCAACTTAAAACTAAAGCTAAAAGGGTTCAAATCGCGCCCAGGGCTAAGAACGAACCCACAACAAACTTAGCCGTTTTTTTTGCTATCACCATCTCACATATTCAATAATAAAATTCTTGAACATCCGTCGATTTTGAAATTGTGTCTTTGAACTTGCGTGGATAAGGTATTTGAATTTAAAAAAAATAAATTGCCAACAAAAATTACCCAAGTGGGATTTCAGCCTACATATGTCTGGTACTCGAGCGCTGATTTCGTTTTTGGTGATTAATTTCTACTGTAATGATTTCTGATACTTATTTAAGGCTTCAATGCGAGCGTAACCGTGGGTGAAAGCTAGTATTTATTTATATACTCAGCAATGTTTACAGTCATATTTGTAAAGTACCCACTATCAAAATAATTGTATGCAGATTGCGTAACAAGTTGATTCCTCTCTTTCACAAATATGTGATATGATATATGACATATCTATCAGTGAATTAGAAAGGCTTTTTTTAATTTCACTTCAAGTTGGCCCTTGCCTACAATCGCACCTAGTGGTAAGTGATGGTGCAGTCTAAAGTGGTTGCGTGCTAACCTGTTAGGGCGTGGTAGTTGTTGCTATCATCATGATCAACCCATTGCCGGCTCACTACAGAGCACAGGTCTCTTTTTTTTAATCCACTACAAGTTAGCCCTTGACGGCAATCTCACCTGATGGTAAATGATGATACAGTCTAAGGTGGTAGCGGGCTAACCTGTAAGGGGCATTTACCATAGTAAACCCATACTCCTTTCGGTTTCTACGCGACATCGTGCCGGAACGCTAAATCGCTTGGCGACACGTCTTTGTCGGTAGGGTGGTATCTAGCCACGGCCGAAGCCTCCCACCAGACCACACTCGAGCTGGGAATCGAACCCAGGACCTCCAACTTTTCAACTCTCCTCTCAATATGAAAAGTTTATATAAAACGTAAGCTTGTAGAAAAGTCCTACTATAGTGTAAAGGATTATGTAAATGATAAACAAACATGGGTGTGAAATATTGCTCTAATAAGATAGCTCTTAATATAATTTTAAGTGGCATGTGAGATGGTGATAACAAATAGAAAATTCTCCTGGCTAAGTTTGTTGTGGGCTTCTTCTTAGACCGGGGCGCGTTTGGAACCCTCATAGCTTTAGTTTTAAGTTTACGAATGTAGTTATCACCATCAAATCACTACTATGTAAATTATTGACGTGTCAAAAGCGCCTTTTAAAGGACTATTTGAATAAAGATTATTTGAATTTGAATTTGAAAAGGGTTTGGCCATAGCACCACCACGCTGGCCATTGGCAGACTTCACACGCCTTTAAGAACATTTTGGTAAACTCTCAGGCGTGCATACATCGTAAGGTTTCCTTACGATGTTTTCCTTCACCGTTGAAGCAAATGATATTTTAATTGCTTCAAAACGCACATAACTCCCGAAAAGTGTTCGAACCCCCGACCTCTGAATAGGATGACGTCCTAGCCACTAGGCTATCACAGCTTCGTTGTTGCTATACGACTAATCATTTTTTGTGTGGTATGTACCTACAACATTTTTTGGAGGCACGTCTTTGTCTGCAGGGTCACTAGTCAATAATCCTCCCAGAGCAGAGGAAACATATAATTATATATAATTGTAATTATATATAAGTGTAATTGTAATTATATATTGTATTGTATAAATATATAATTGTATTCCCGTTACCTGCCGGATAGCGGTGAAATGAAATACGAAATTTAGCATTCGCATTAACGGGCTATTTAATAATAACAGACACAATTTTTCCAAGCACAAAGTATTATTCAAAGACTTTTGTATGAAGCAGGTGGGTAATTTAGCATAAGGTATTATTGTAGGCAACCTAGTTTTGTCTGGTGGGAGGCTTCGGCCGTGGCTAGTTACCACCCTACGAGCAAAGACGTGTCGCAAAGCGATTTAGCGTTTCGGCACGATGTTGCGTAGAAACCAAATAGGAGTATGGGTTTACTATACCCCTAACAGGTTAGCTTGCGACCATTTTAGACTGCATCATCACTTACCCATCAGGTGAGATTCAAGGGCTAACTTGTAGTGGATAAAAAAAAAATTGGCTAACTTTTGGCCCTAGAGTCCATATTGGAAATTAATGGTATATTTTCATAGCGGAAAAACTAATGTAGACAACGGTAGTAATTTCATAGAATATGTTTTTGGTTGTCACAAGAAACATTCGAAGTTGACTTTTTAAAAGAGCCTTTAAGATAGGTCAATCTGAAAGAAATATGAACTAATATGAACGCCATTCCAAAATACAAATATTTAATAATTTTATAATAACACAACAATAATTTTAATTCTTCTTTAGTTAAATATTCCACAAAACGATTAAGAACGTAGCATGCCAAATGCTTATATTTAACACTTGGGCACTTATAAAAAAATGGTTTTTATTCCTGTAGTAAAAAAAAACGTTCTTTGTCATAAAATATTCTAAGCGGTAACTTTTTTTTCGAATTCCTCCACTCTTCTTTCCTAAAACATGTTGATTTAAATATCAGAAAATTACTACCCTTTTATCTTTGATAGTTAATTTAACTTTTCCACATTATTTTATCGCTAATAGCTTAAATCATTTTATAATAATTTTATTACGTTTTCAGAACATTACACTACACATATCCGGACGCAACTTATATGAGGCGAATTCAGATTTGGAAAATAAACAAAGGTTATAAGGAACACACAACTCACCAGCCATTATCGCAACTACGACTGCGTGCTTGTTTATTATTTCTTCTAACGCTTATAAAAACTATTTTTTTCTTAAACTATATTTTATTACGTTGACAGAACTTTACACTACACATATGCGGACGCAAATTAAATGTGACGAATTCAAATTTGGAACTTAATCAAATGTTACAAGGAACACACAACTCATTAGCCGTTATCGCAACTAAGGCTGCGTGCTTGTTTATTATTTCTTCTAACGCTTATAAAAACTTTTTTCTTTAACTATATTTTATTACGTTGACAGAACTGACAGAACTTTACACTACACAGATATCCGGACGTGATTAAAAAAAAAATACGAATTTAAATTTGGAACTCAACAAAAGTTTAAATAAGGAATTCGCGCAACTTACCAGCCAGTATCGCGAATAGAGCGGCTGCGTGCGGCGTCATGGCGATCCGTTGCGACTTGCGTCGGGCGACGAGTGCCGCGCGTTGTCTCCGAGCCCGCCTTATAGCAAGGGTGGTCCGCCCTCGGCCGCCCCCGTAGAACGTTACGCGCAAGGTCGGAAATGCAAACGAATCTAATTAAATTAAATCCTTGCCTTTATATGATTTGAGCAAAACACTTTTGGCACTATATGTTAAAATATATTTATTTTTTTATTTATTCAAAGCGCCACCAATAGAATTTATATGTAAAAAAAATAAAAAATAACCGTGCTAGGATACACATATAAATCAACTTAGAGGTAACTTTTTTTTTTTTTTTATCGTGGGTAAATCCTCATGGATACCTCTGCGCCACGGGGAGGCACAGAGGTTATGTCAGACTCCTACTGACTAAAACCCCCACGTGTTCCTACTCACCGCTGTATGGTGGAGCCACGGGAAGGCTTTCGCATACAACCGCAACTCCACCAGCGGGTGTCCGCCGCAGCAGACCCTCCTTGGGCACAACGTGCCCAGTTTCGCCTGTTAGAGGTGTGCCAGAACAACAGCACACCAGCCAACTTGAGGACCGTACTGTGAGTGATGGACGGCCCCGTTTCCATCGCCCACAAGTCCTCCGAAGGCACAGGAACAAGAGAGGTGGAAGAGCTCTCTCGCACCCGGCCTTCCATCGCCGACGGCAAGCGCAGCGAACGCTCGCCGTCCACCCCGGCCCACCAGTCCCATACCTGGACGGGCCGCAAACTTCCAATGGGGACGACCAGTCACAGTCGTCACCCCCACCTCCAGCAGCAGCCTGCCGCCCACCCCCGCCTGCCAGTCCCATACCTGGACAGGCCTTCCACCATACGGGGTGATACACCCCCTGGGTCATCCACTGCGCCCTCAGCTTGGTCAGAGGGACGCGCGGAGACCCCCTCCGCGTCGGGTCATTGGCCATCGGCTAACAATCTCGCACAAAAGAAATCGTTAACCGATGTTACCAGGGTGCACCGGCCCGAATGCTGCTCTTCCCCCCGGACGAATCAGGAGGGACCCACAGCACCCGGGCACACGTGGAGGTTACCCGACCTGGCACCCCAACTTAGAGGTAACTACAGCATGCATAAATAATCAAGTCGACGCTAATAGGTCGCTAATAATATAATATGCTTAGTTTTTTATAATTAATATGCTGAATATAGACTATTTTTTGAGTAATGCGACCCCTAATAAGCTGAGTTTTTATATTTAGATACAAATTATTTGGCAATGAAATGTCAATTATCATTGGATAATCATGAGAGTTTAAATTAATCTTTTTTTTGGCGTCACTATTAGTTATTCGTGACTAATTCGATGTTATTTCTTATGCTCGTGAATGTCGGCAAAATATTTTTTTTAAACTCAGTCTGTTATGATTTATTGTTTCAATAATCATATAAGCCTAATGAGAGGCATTTATTTTGACGTTCCTGACAAATTAAAATTTATTTATCTATGAATAGAATATACAGATAACATGATTAAAAATTCGATAGGAAAGCCGGGAGACTTCGTATATGGCGGATGCGGTTTTTTCACGATTTTCTTGAATTATTAATGTTTGTTGGCTAATTTTGAAAAGGATTGGTGTTGGTTGTGTCGTGGACATTATAGTTTTGGTGTCGTTTGTGTAGTGGCTAGTTTTTTTAATGGTTAACATGTATTAATTTGGCAAAGGTTTGAGGGGCCCCCGTTCGCCGTGCAATTTTTCCCTAACTTAAATTCTCTATTGCTATAAACTCGACATTGGCTAATCTGTGTAAAGCCATAAAAAAAGAGAGAAAAAAATATCGATATGTTATATCTTAATTCTTTTTTTAAACTATTCTTTTTCCAAAACACGGGTTTCATTTGGGGTTAATAATCGTAAGGTGAAAAAAATCATCGCGAGGAAATCCGCATGCCTGAGAAATCTCCATTTTATTCTCAATGGCTTCCGCAGTCTAGGCCAAAGGCTCAAGGCCTACCAATCCGACCTTGACCAGCGTGTGGACAGCAGAAGCCCCCTTTCATCTTCCAAGGGTCAGAGAAGACCCGTGCCTTGTCGTGGGCTGGTAATGGGTAGATAATATCAGCTGTCCGTGACTTAGAACGCGTAGGCACCATTTCTGATTCTTTGTGGTATTAATATTATTTGATTTCTTTGGTAATATTACAGTCTATTTTGGGCCTTCAATGTTAATTAGTAACAGAATATAAATGATTTTATTTATTTATAATGTATCTAGAAAAAAGTTAACAAAATTTTAAACAAGAAAAATATATGGACAAGGATACATATAGATAAAGGATCTTTACTATGTAGGAGAAGGAGCATTTGAAAGAGAAGCAGAGTGGGTAAAACACTAATGAAAAGCGGTGACAAAAAATAACAATGAATTTTCACGAAATTATATCTCCTGCCTTCCCGCTTGTCTACACGTCTTTATCGGTTGGGTAACCAGCCACGGCCGAAGCCTCCCTACCAGACCATACTCGAGCCGGGAATCGAACCCAGGACCTCCAATTTTATGATGCAACAGCGCATGCGCTGCGCCATGGAGGTCGTCAAGAAATTTGTAATATAAAAACAAAATAAAAAAAACCCCGGCTAAGTTTATTGTGGGTTTCTTCTTGGACCTGGGCGCGATTGGAACCCTCTTTGCTTTAGTTTTAAGTTGGCGAGTGTAGTTATCACCATCACTTCACTAATAGAAATAATGAAAAATGTGATATATTATATGAAAGATTCATAGATTTTTTTTTCCGCTGGGAAATGCGTTTACGCATCCCCTCCGGAAGCGGCGCAGACAAGACTGCGTCGCTTCCGACGGGGTATGTAGGACTCGCTGGCGGCCAGACTGGCGACCAGAATACCCACTAAAATCCAGCGATACTCCTACGCGGCACCTGGTGGCTGGGTCATGGGATCACCCGCTCACACGACCGCAACCCAACCAGCGGCGCCCGCCGAGGCAGACCCTCCACCAGGGGCCTATGATCGAGGCCCCCTAACTCAAACTGAGGCGAGTCAGGAACATTGGGCGCGCCTTACTACCCGAGGATTAGGCTCGACGGGTGAGGATACCTCTCATCTATCTAGATGTCTGTAATAGTTTTATATGAATAAAGCTATTTTTGATTTGATTTGATTTATGTAGGTAGGATAGTGACGCAGTAAAGTAATTTTGAAATTGACAGTAGAATACATGCACGAAGAAATTTACGTTCTCGACCGTGATCGCCCACCATAACCGCGAAAGCGGCAAAACCTTTATTTATGACTTATAATAGTAATTTTTCCATGCGTGAGATGTAACGGGGATTCCGCTTTAATAGCGAATGCTGTTAAAAATTGTTTTTTATTTTATTTTTCAATTTAATTTCTGCGTTAGAATTTTCTCGTAAATTCTCCCTAATGGCCGCTCATGATTCTTCTTTGGTAAACAATTTAATATCTCGGCCACAATCTGAGCATTAATATATTATGTAAACGTACGCATAATAAATCGATGGAGGTGTGGTGTGGAAGGTTGACCCAAATAGTTTATCAACTTTTTAGAGGGTTAAAATTTTCTATACCTTTCCTCAATTATTCGGAAAGAATTTCGACTAATATTTATATGTAGTTTCAATCAATCAATGAATCAATCAATCAATCAGCCTATAGACGTCCACTGCTGGACATAGGCCTTTTCGAGAGCGCGCCACCACACACGGTCCTCCGCCTTCCTCATCCACCCGCCACCAGCGATCATTTTCAGGTCGTCGGTCCAGCGAGCAAGTGGTCGTCCTACGCTGCGCTTACCGGTACGCGGTCTCCACTCCAGAACACGTCTGCCCCAACGGCCGTCGGTTCTGCGACAGATATGACCCGCCCACTGCCACTTCAGCTTACTAATCCGTTGGGCTATGTCGTTTATATATGTAGTTTAAAAAGATTATATTATACTAACTGATATCCCAAAATAATATACTAAAAAGGACTGATGATGCGCTCGTTGGGGTACATTAATGATTCTCAGAAGTGGCCAAAAAAGGTTCAAGATCAATGTATTATATATTATATTAAAAGTATTTCTTAGTAGGTTCTAGCCTGGAGTAAGGGATTGACCTAGTATGTGCTCTGAAACCATTTCTCATATGAGAGAGGATGTCTTTACCCAGCTGTGAAATAGGTATAGATAGGGTGATGATAAATACGACTTTAAATACCATCATCAATATCATGATCAACCCATTGCCAGCTCACTACAGAGAACGTGTCTCCTCTCAACATGAGAAGGGTTTGGCCATAGTCCACCACGCTGGCCATGTGCGGATTGGCACATTTTACATAGCTTTGAGAACATAATGGAGAACTCTCAGGCATGCAGTTTTCTTTCACCACTGAATCAAGTAATAGTTTAATTGCTTAAAAACGCACATAACTCCGGGAAGTTAGAGGTGGCGTGCCCAGTTCGAACCCCCGACCTTCGATTAGGAAGCGGACTTCCTAACCACTAGGCTATCACAGCTTAACATTAAATATGACTTCAAATATTTTCTTCTATGCCGACCAGTTATGAATTATGGTTTTATATCATTCTCTAACCGAAGGCTCTAGCAAAGTTGCAGCAAGACATCAGACGCAGTTGAATGGGAAGGATTTTATAAGACTTGGAATATGAATGTCAATGAATACCTAGCACTGTGTAGAGTATTTGTAAATTGTAATAACAATAGAAACGTCGCACGCAGTTCTGTTAGATTCACTTATCTACGAAAAGAATAACTGAATTGCAATGGGGCTAGATCAAGGTGCTTTGAAGTCTGGTCTGGTCTGACTGGGCGGCATTGTCAAAAGCAATACCGGAATCTGTTTCAAAGAGCGGATCTATCTTTCAAATCGGATATCAATACAGGCTCAAATCGATATTTCGTTTTATTCAGTGGAATCCTACCTGCTAGATCTGGACTGCAATTAAACTTGTTTTTCTTTACAAGTTAGCTCTTTTCACGCTACTACACTACAAAAAAATAGAAATTCATTTAAAAGTAATTGTATATAATTTTATAACAAATTGCCAAATGAAATTTCTGGGATGTCCCTCAATAAGTTCAAAGTTTATATAAAACGTCAGTTTGTAGAAAAGTCCTACTATAGTGTAAAGGATTATGTAAATGATAAACAAGTGTGGGTGTGAAATATTGCTCAAATAAGATAGTTCTTAATATAATTTTAAGTGGCATGTGAGATGGTGATAACAAAAAGAAAATATACCTGGCTAAGTTTGGTCTGGCTTCTTAGACCGGGACGCATTTGAAACCCTCATAGCTTTAGTTTTAAGTTTACTAATGTAGTTATCACCATCAAATCACTAGTATGTAAATTATTGACGCATCAAAAGCGCCTTTTAAAGTACTATTTGAATAAAGATTATTTGAATTGAATTGAATTGAATCTCACCTGATGCTAAGTGATGATGCAGTCTAAGATGGTAGCGGGCTATCCTGTTAGTGGTATGGTAAACCCATACTCCTAATTGGTTTCTACTCGACACCGTGCCGTAACGCAAAATCGCTTGCCGTCACATCACGTCGGGTGGTAACAAGCCACGGCCGAAGCCTCCCGAACAGACTCGAGCCAGTAATCAAACTCAGGACCTCCAACTTTATAATGACGACCGCCATGGCGCGTCAAAAATAGATCGATGAATACTCTTTATATTGTACACAAATTATAGAGAAACAACAACACGGAACCTTAACACATAAGTATGCAATGGCAGCCTTATTGCATAAGCAATCTCTTCCAGGCAACCCTTGCGGAAAGAAGTCAATGATAGATAAATAAATATAACAAATATTACCAGTAACATCTTATAACTTAGTTGTTATATTATCTGTTATTTCTGCAGCACATAAGATAAATAAATTGGGAGATTTTTGCCTTCTAATAATTTGCCTTCGTTAACTGTTCAGGGAATCACAGCCAAATCAATATTTGCGAAATATGGCGAGGCTTGCATGTCAAAGCTTCACAAATGTATTTTCGGTAAATCTACTGTTCCGTTGGATTTTTAAGACGCTGCATATACGCGCATAGAGACGCAGTCAAATATCTATTTATTTATTTTATTTATTTATTTATTCTTTATTTGTACACCACATATTAATAGAAATAATAAGAAGAAACAGGATACAAAAGGCGGCCTTATCGCTTAGTAGCGATCTCTGCCAGGCAACCTTAGGATTAGGAAAAAAGAAAGTAGATGAAAGTAGGTGGCGTAAGTACTAATAACTACATACTAATACATACACCGGATTACATAAATAAAACAATACATTAATAAATATGCAATAAATATACTAATATATACCTTATAATATTAATAAAAAGAAATAAAATAAACATAAAAGTCGAATTTTAAGTTTTTAAAAATTAAAATATCAATTGCTTCAACGGTGAAGGAAAATATCGAGACGAAACCTGCAGGCCTGAGAGTTCTCCATAATGTTCTTAAAGGCGTGTGAAGTCTGCCAATGAACACATGGCCAGCGTGGTGGACTATGGCCAAACCCTTCTCATATTGAGAGGAGACCCGTGCTCTGTAGTGAGCCGGCAATGGGTTGATCACGATGCTTAGGGTGTAAAGTAGGATTGTTGACATCAAACGACAAGAAAAAAATGGAGTTTAAGTTTGTCCCAAAATAATATACATTGCTTTACCCTAAAATTCCATAACCAACCGGGAATATAACCCGAGATGGCACAAAAACTCGGCCAAAACTACACCACTGCGTCATCCAGTTAGGTGGGCGAGTCATAAACGTTAGGTTGTATTAGGGTTGAATGAATTACGACCAATAATATTGAGCTTGTTTATTAAGATAGAGTCAGCCATTTTAGAAACACCTGACAAAGGTATTTCATATGAATAGAATCTACGAGTAGATTTTACATCAAGTTTATAATGCAATCCATTATAATGCGATATTCGAGACGCTTTGATATTTAAGACTAAGACAAGAGAGGGGCACTGCCAAATGTCTCTGGATTAAGAGTGAGAATTTCGTGATAGGAAAAATTCAGTCGCAGAATATCAAAATACGGATTACAAGGTTGTTGCTTTGACTTCTATTATAAAGAGGGGTTTAGAACATCGATCCACCGTCAACTTTTTTTTTGTCGTGGTGGAAAAGCTTTATGACTACCTCCATCCGTTGGGCAGGACGAAAGTTATGTGGGACTCCCTCATCGTTGGGGTATACCCGAACTAAAAACCACCACGGCACGTCCCACTCGCTGGATTTGTTGAACGGGTTTGTGGGTTATAACGATTGATTACCTATCATGTTTGAGGGACAATATTTGTCTCAATCGCTCGGGTTTCGATTAATCAATTTCCTTTTTTATTTTTATTTTTAATCTTTGAGGGTTTTAATTCTATTTATGTGTATCCTATTATTTTTATGTGTATTTATTTTAGTTTTATATGTCTATATGTACATATACGAGTATAAGTATATATATTTCTTTATTTTTTTTAATGTTTTACCACCTTCCAAGCATCTATAACATTTTCTTAATGCGCGCTTGGTATCCTTAGCTTGGTAGGAAGAAATCGCTATTTAGCGATAAGGCCGCCAAATTGTACTTATTGTCTAACCGATCTATTTATATTTGCGTTTTTTTCATTATTTGTGTAATTGTGTTGAATATTCAATCATTCAGGTGTTAGGGATAAGCTGTTTTGTAACTGTTCTTCTGAAAGAAAGTTAAACGACGGTTTAACTTTCTTTAAGAGGAACAGTTGCAGGCTGCGCGTTGTACAGCAAAGAAAGCACGTTAAAATAATTCTCACGAGTACAACCTTACTTGTAGTATTGCGTAAGTTTGGACGGACGTTTGAGCGCATCGGGATATGATTTAGCACAGGCAGTGGCTCTTCATACATGCATAAAAGCAGTGCATATACCGCTGGAGCCTCCGGATAAATGCGTCATATTCGTATCAGAATCAGAATCAGGGCTTGGTTGGCAGTCTAAGATGGTAGCGGGCTAACTTGTTAAGGGTATGGTAGACCCATTGGTTTCTACGCGACATCGTGTCGGAATGCTAAATCGCTTGGCGACTTCTTTGTCGGTAGGGTGGTTACTAGCCACAGCCCACCAGACCAGATTCGAGCCGGGAATTGGACCTGGGACTTCCAACTTTATAATCCGCCAGCGAGCGCGCTGTGCCACAGTTGGCGTCGAAATTCTACCCTGTCTACAAACTGAGAATTCTCCATAATGCTCGCAAAGGCGTGTGAAGTCTGCCAATCCGCACATGAGCAGCGTGGTGGACTATGACCAAACCCTTCTCAAACTGAGAGGAAACCCGTACTCTTTAGTGAGTCGGCAATGGCTTGTACGTGATGAAACTCCACTGAGCATAGGGGTAGATTTAATATTACAACAGATGTTAATACGCCCCAATACTAATTATTTTCCCATTGTAAATAAAACGAAGTCCAAACACCATTGTGATCATCTCACGTGACACCTTGCGTTCGTTTTGTCATCATCTAACGCGACACCATACAAATGCACCCCAGGCCTCGTGGCCCGTAGGCGATCTTGAGACAGCTGGTGGGTAGGCCGACAAAGAGCGCCCTTCCCACAAAGGCGGGCACGTGACGTAGACGGGAATTAGGCACCATTATCAGATGTCAGTGTCTGTGAGAGTGACCGGCGGATTACGAGAGCGATAAGTCAATACAATCTATTGCTCAAATATTTACTGTAGCGTACTACCGACGCTTTAACTGGTACTCTCGAAAAATGGTAATTTATAAAACGTTTATTAACATTTAAATGCATTAGAATTTCCGTTGGGCCTTTTATAAAACCGCCTTTTTTATAGAACATTATAACCTTCTTTTTATATAATGAATAGAAGCAGGCGTTACTTTGCGGAAGTCCATGATAAACAATAAACAGCAAGTATAATTTGCTGTATTCCGCCGACAATGCATTTCATTTCATGCTTCACAAGCGAGAAAAGTAAAGTCAGAGACTTTACTTTTCGCGCTTGTGAAGTCAACATCTCCTGAGGATGATCCGGTGTCGGGTCGAAACGTGCGTAGAGGTTCTAGTGGAAGATTTTGTGTGGTGTTATATTATACAAATCTCCCGGTTGTCGGCGGAATATAGCAAATTATACTTGATGTTTATTGTCCTTCTTTTTATGTTCTTATAATAATATAAACATACCAACCAATTGTAAGATATGTCTAAGATTGTAGTCCTTACCGTACGTACCATATTCTAGCAATTAAACCTCGTGTGTAACAGAATAAGTTTTGCACCCTAAAAGCGTGCCCTGTAAACCTTTTTATAAATCTAACGACCTACGTCCCGGCTCGAGTCTGGTCTGGTGGGAGGCTTCGGCCGTGGCTAGTAACCATCCTACCGACAAAGACATGTTCAGCGATTTAGCGTTCCGGCACGATGTCGTGTAGAAACCAATTAGGAGTATGGGTTTACCATACCCCTAACAGGCAAGCCCATTACCATCTTACACCGCATCATCACTTACCATCATGTGATATACCGCCAAGGGCTGACTTATGGTCTATAAAAAAAAAAATATGCAAACCTTTTCGTTTGGAACTGTGAGTTATTCAAGTTAAAAGCAAGTACTGCGATTAAATTACATTTATTAATGATTTATGTTTTTTTTGGCATGCTATTGATACTATAAATGGAATGTATGTTTGTTACGCTTTCACGTGAATACTTCTTAACCGATCATCACGAAACTTTGTAGACTTTCTTTTTTTTATACACTACAAGTTAGCCCCTGGCGGCTATCTCACCTGGTGGTAAGTGATGATGCTGTCTAGGATGGTAGCGGGGTAACCTGTTAGGAGTATGGTAAACCCACGCTCCTCATTGGTTTCTACGCGACATCGTGACGGATCGCTAAATCGCTTGGCGACACGTCTTTGTCGGTAGGTTGGTAACTAACCTCGGCCGAAGCCTCCCACCAGACCAGACTCAAGCCGGGAATCGAACCCAGGACCTCCAACTTTATAATGCAACAGCGCACGCACTGCGCCACGGAGGTCGTCAAAAACACATATTAATGGAGGTATTACAAGTAACAAAGGACAGTTTAAGGGCCGGCAGACAATACAAAACGTGCCGAAAAGCACGTGTCAGGAAAAAATACGCGTAACACCACTAAAACTTGTGTGAAGGGAATTCAAAACAATCATACCAACTAAACCAAGTTTTCTAGAGCACGCAAAATGGCACAGCGTTATATGCCGTGGTCTCAGAAATTTTAAGACCCGGGTTTGATTCCTGGTGACGGCTAGTTTGGGAATTTATCATTTCTAAATTGACTCGGGTAGGTCCCCGTTTTGTTTAAATAATTACCAATAATCACTAATTAATCATTTCTTTGCTAATTAGTATATTTAGAAGGTAGCAATCAATTTTGTACAAGCATGCTTTGCTATAAATACGGGCGGTTGTTGCCTTATGTGGCGAGATTCTCGAGACGTCGGACCGTTCGGACCACTTAGTTATTGTCGCAATAAAAGTGTAATCCCTCAAGTTGTGGTTTTAATTACTATGAGCGAAAGTAAGGAGAATCGTGACGTCATCAGTGCTGACGTCACTCTTACTAAAAACAACTCCGACGGCTTGATCACTTCACAGCTGCATTAAAGTTGGCCGAAAAGTCTTCTGGAGTATGGTAGATTAGAGAGTGTTTAGAGATTTTTAATACAATTTAGTTAGATTAGAGAGTGTTTTAATTTTATTATCAAAAAATAAAATAAGCAGTGGGAGTTAAATACAAATGTTTCTTTTTTACGAACTCGATTAAAGAACTTAGTTAAACAACGGTTTAAATCAAATGCCAGTTGAAATATTTCGAATAAAGTTCAATATTAGTTTCATAATGCGCCAAGGAAGCAGGTATACCTACTTAACATAAAAAACAAAACTTTTAACATAAAAATTACACATAAATAAAAATGATTGATTATAAACTTTATTATAAATATTCTGCACGTTTTGATAATTTATTTCAGGATAAGAATCGAGATAAAACTGTGAAAGGGCCTACACTTTGGCATATCGGCCCACGGATGTGACGTCACGATGACTGTCGAAAGCCTAACACGTTAATTAATTACGCCGCGGCTCGTAGGCAGAACTGTAGTAAATGTTTATAAAGTGACGGAACGGAATGCGAGTAAGGTTTTATAGTAATTATAGGGAAATGTCATGTTATGACACTTTTTTATCCACTACAAGTTCACCCTTAACGGCAATCACTATTGGTGGTAAGTGATGATGCACGACGATAAAATTTTAATGATACATGACATCTGTATATTTTGTTTTTTTCTATTGATAGGTAAGAGCTCTATCGTCAGGTATTTTTATTAAAAAAGTGTGTACCTATTTAATATGATAACATTTTTGCATGCGAAAGTTTGTCATGTTCAAATAGTTTCGAAGTTACTTTCAGACTGAATAACGACGATGGGATGATTAAAATTTAGACTTGGACTCGTGAGTTACTGCTTCGTTTATGGACAAATATATCGCTAAATCGGTTTGAATCGGCTCTGTAAAATAGGCATATAAATTCACTTAAAATAGCAATAAAATTCTAAAAAAGTCAAATTTCACGACCTCCGTGGCGCAGCGCACGCGCTTTCGCATTATAAAGTTGGAGGTCCTGGGTTCGATTCCCGGCCGAGTAATGAACAGCAAGACTAACTGTGAAGAGGTTTATTGCACTATGTCAGGTAGTAACCAATTAAGAGTTTAAGGGTTTAAGGAAACTGTCATATTCAATATTCACTAACTTTTCTTACCTTTGCTAACTGGTGGCGACGTGTCACCTCCATACAATATTTGCGATAAATACCAATCCAACTGGTACTTGTCAAATTATGAGTTTTGTGTGCCCCCCTAGGGGGTATACCCAAACTAAAAACCACCACGCTGGGTTTGTTTGACACCTGGGGAGCACCAATCCGCTCTTTTCGGGCTTCTACTAGGCGCCCTAGCCAAGTTTCAGTGCTAGAGGGGAGAGATCAGGACAGTGCGATTCCAAAGACTGTAAAAAAAAGCTTTATTCATGTAAACAAGCATCTATGAATCGTTCATATATAATATATTTTTCATTATTTTAGTTGGTAATTGTGTACATTTATATTGGCAACACTTTTTTTCCTCTGTGCTCTCTCTCTTCAATATGGCGTAAGCGAAGTATTACTCGTATGATGTAACTGTTCCTTTAATATCAAATAAATAAGTAAAACTAAAACAAGAATGTGTAAATTAATTATTTTAACATCATCATCATCATCATCATTTTCAACCCATTGCCAGCTCACTACAGAGCACGGGTTTCCTCTCAATATGAGAAGGGTTCGGCCATAGTCCACCACGCGGGCCATGTGCGGATTGGCAAAGAATTATTTTAACAATTTTAATTTATGAAGTAATGGTGATAACTACACTCGCCAACTTAAAAGTAAAGCTATGAGGGTTCCAAGCGATAAATAGAATGAAATAAGTGCAAACGTGTAATCGTTATACACCTTTTTAAGACCTTTATAATCATGATCAACCCATTACCGGCTCACTACAGAGCACGGGTCTCCTCTCAATATGAGAAGGGTTTGGCCATAGTCCACCACGCTGGCCATGTGCGGATTGGCAGACTTCACACGCCTTTGAGAACATTATGGAGAACTCTCAGGCGTTTCCTCGCGATGTTTTCCTTCGCCGTTGAAGCAAGTGATATTTTAATTGTTTTTAAAAACGCACATAACATCGAAAAGTTAGAGGTGCGTGCCCGGATTCGAACAGCCGACCTCTGATTAGGAGGCTGACGCCCTTACCACTAGGCTATCACAGCTTCAATGGACCTGTATGGCGTAGGCAAATTAGGATGCATTATTCAAAAATTTTCAGGTCTCGTAGTTATCCTACCGATAAAGTCTCGTGTAATGTAGCTTTCTATTTAACGATATAAGACTTAGGCAGTTAGGCATCGCACTAGATGAAATTGCAGTTAAGAGAATAACATTCGAAATTCAAATTCAAATAATCTTTATTCAAATAGTCCTTTAAAAGGCACTTTTGACGCGTCAATAATTACATAGTAGTGATTTGATGGTGATAACTAAATTCGTAAACTTAAAACTAAAGCTATGAGGGTTCCAAACGCGCCCCGGTCTAAGAAGCCCACAACAAACTTAGCCAGGTAAATTTTCTTTTTGTTATCACCATCTCACATGCCACTTAAAATTATATTAAGAGCTATCTTATTAGAGCAAAATTTCACACCCATGCTTGTTTATCATTTACGTTATCCTTTACACTATAGTAGGACTTTTCTACAAGCTTACGTTTTATATAAACTTTGAACTTAAAGAAAAACCAAAATGTACCTAACAAAATGTTGTATGTGTAATATAGGTACTGTCATTCAACCATCCAAGTTCGCAATACTGAATTAGAATTGAATTGAAAACCTATAAAGGACAATGAACATGGTATTAAACCAATCAATGGCTTCAACAGATTAATAATATTGTAAGTAATCTAAACTTTGCATACACGGTTCCATTCACCCTTATTTTATTTGTAAGATTTCGCGTTGCTGTGAGACCGATCAGAATTAATAAATCCACCAACTTGGGTACCTGTACCTAACTCTAATGTCTTTTATTTCCACATAAAATTACATATGCGGTTCCATTCACCCTTATTTTTTCATTGGTAAGCTTTTTGCGTTAGTTTCGTTGCAGAGAGATCAATAAATTAAGACTTAATAAAACCCCCAACTAAATAGACTTTAAGTAGGTACCCAACCTACTTAGTCTATTTATAGTAATATAAGAAATATTTGTGTTTTTTTATACACCCCAAGTTTAGCCCTTGACGACATAATACCTGATGGTAAGTGATGATGGGTAAACCCATACTCTTAATTGGTTTCTCCACGACATCGTATCGGAACGCTAAATCGCTTGGCCACACGTCTTTGTCGGTAGGGTGGTAACTAACAACGGCCGAAGCCTCCCACCAGACCAGACATGAGCCGGGAATCGAACCCAGAACCTCTAGCTATAAAGCTACATATATTTCATACGCGCGTGCTGCACCACCGAGGTCGTCAAAAATGTTTTATATTTTATTAGTCAGTCTACTGGGAGGAAATATAAAATTACCATACAAAAATTTTCGGAACCGGCGAAATTTTAGCCCACATCTGATGGGGCCTGATTACGCTGCCAATTAAGCAACGGGCCACATACCACTGACCCCGAATTTAATGTACGCATTCACCAGACTTATACGACCGAAGTATCATCTAGTAGCAAACACTACAGTTTCAAACTATTATTCAATAGTCCATCTTACAATGAGACACATTTGAACGAGTGATGACTCATTGCTTTTTTATAATTTCTTATTGGAACGAAGTTCCTTATCGCGCGTTGTGAAAGAGGGCTAGACGGAAAAAATTCTTACGAAAAGTTGTCACGACACTTTTTGTTATTGTAAGCTGTGCGGCGTCGCATGTTTCTCTGTCTGTCTCTCTCTCTTAAAGAAAGCAAGCCAGATATTTTCATTTCTATTTCGCATTGAACAGTGTAGTGTCGCGACGATTATTTTTGTTGAGTGTATACAGGTTTTTTGTAAATAATAAATAATAAAAAATAATAATAATAATGAATCCTAACAGTGTTTCTGCACAAGTTCCGGATATTGCTGATGGAGTACAAAATTGAGCCTACTGATTAAGTTTATATAACATTATATTTGTTAATAATAAAAAAAATATATAACTTATAAAATTTTATTACAATTCCTTCACTAATTAATCGAAAGGAACTTCGTTCCATCCTGGTGTCCCTTGACACCTCTCAAGTTTTTATTTTATCAAGTGATTTTGCCTACACTCGAAGAAAAATCAAATTTATACTTACATTTTTTTAATTGGCAAAGTATAATATTGCCGGAGATGTGGGTTCAAGCCGATGTCGAACATTTTTGTATACATTTTTAATTTATATACGTCTTATTTATTTTTAAAAGATGCTTTAGATACAGTAAGAATAATGAAAACGTTGGCCGCTTTGGTTACGGATTTTGACGACCTTCTTGGCGCAGCATGCGCGCTGTCGCATTGTCATGTCAATTGGGAGATCCTGGGTTCGATTCTCGGCTAGAGTCTGGTCTAGTGGGAGGCTCTGGCTAGTTACCACCCTGCCGACAAAGATGTGTCGCTAAAAGATTAAGCGTTCCGGCACGATGTCGCGTAGAAACTCAATTAGGAGTGTGGGTTTACCATACCCCTAACAGGTTAACCCGCTACCATCTTAGACCATATTATCACTTACCATCAGGTGAGATTGCCGTCAAGGGCTAACTTGTAGTGGAAAAAAAACCCCTGGAACTGAGTTTAAACGTAAAGCTATGTATTTATAAATGTGTATATTTTCGCAAAGAAGATTATAGATCCAAAAAATAAGAAGCTTTATATCTGTGCCATATAATTTATTGATTAAAAAGTGTAACAATAAAATATATAATTATCTAACATAATAACTTACAAGTAATTATTGTACTAGTCATCTCTACATTTATCCGCAGTGTGCATTAATTACGCAAGTAACTAGACTTAGAAGTCAATTGAGTAAATACCAAACTTCAGCTCAAAAAAATCATTGAAATCAAATTATTCAGACAAGTGTTGGCAACACCGGTCACTATAGGAAATTTTGTTTTGTTTGAATGTAATAGGATTAATTAAGTATTACATCTAACTTTATATTTATATTTCTGTAATTGGTTATATTACACTTTTGTCATGCTGTGCAGTCAATTAGAATTACAATTAGATATAGAATGTGTGAAGCTGTGATAGCCTAGTGGTTAGGGCGTCAGCCTCCTAATCAGAGGTCGGCGGTTCGAATCCGGGCACTCACCTCTAACTTTTCGGAGTTATGTGCGTTTTTTAAAAATTAAAATATCACTTGCTTCAACGGTGAAGGAAAACATCGCGAGGAAACCTGCACGCCTGAGAGTTCTCCATAATGTTCTCAAAGGCGTGTGAAGTCTGCCAATCCGCACATGGCCAGCGTGGTGGACTATGGCCAAACCCTTCTCATATTGAGAGGAGACCCGTACTCTGTAGTGAGCCGCTAATGGGTTGTTCATGATGATGATGATGATAGAATATGTAACTAAGTTAAGATTTAATTATAAGGATTGTAATTTGTTAAGATTGCCAAATAAAATATATAAAAAAAAAACAACACCGCCTGTTTGGTGCACAACGAGCGACGCAACGCCAACTTGGTCGATGTCTGTGGCCGGGCCATTGCCGGAAGATAAAAAATGGCGGGAGTGTAAAGCCATAAAACGAGAAAAAAAAAAAAAAATGGCGGCTCGGCCTCGGTGCGGCGATCGCCCCAAGCACTACGGAGGGACTTCTCTGCTAGGCTTCGAGAGTGACGGAACTTTGAGCTTGTAAACTTATTTGAGTGACCAATATATAAATGACCAATATATATAATATTGAGCTGGGCTTCATTTACTTAACACAAGTTTTGCGTGAAAAACTACTAAACATAGAGACTAGACTCGTATCTCTCGGTATTCTTCCCTCTTGCTCTCTATACCCAGGCATAAGACAACAGCTTTAAAGGGAAGTTTTAAATTTGCGGCTACTAAGTGCTGGAACGATTTGCCACCACCGATTAGGTCGGTTCAATCGGTTCAATCAGTATTTAAGTATAGATTGAAAATGTATCTTATAGCACAACAAAAAATTTAAATGATAGGTAGATAAATAAATATTATCGTTCCAGCACTTAGAACAAGTATTCGTATTAGTTTTAGTTTTAGTATTATTTAATAATTGGTAATATCGTTTTTTCTTTGTCTTGTTTTTTATTTTTTGTTTTTTTAATTTTTCTGATCTTTTGTGATTATGCATGTATATATAGGTGATCGCGTCCGTGATGCTACCAGTGTTCAGGCTCCCACTGAAAACCAGCGCTGCGGCTTGCCGCAGCTGACGCTGAGTGGGTTGCCTTTATTTGGTCATGTCGATATGTATGTATAGTAGAGGTAGTATGTATAGCAAATTATGACCTAATAAAAAACTTTTTCTTTCTTTCTTTCTTTCTATAAGGCGTTGGATGTCACCGGACAGCAACAATACTGTGACATCGAGGCGACAGAACAGGATCGAACAACTTCACCAAATAGCTTTTCTCGAAGCCATTCTCAAATAGGAATAACAGTCTATCTAATAAAATAACACTTTCAATAACTTGCGCTAAACACAACCTAACAAAATAAAATAAAACAATCTTTTTCCATTGACAATTAACATTTTTGTGTATATCTGTGACGTAAGTTGCCGGTAAACGTTCATAGAGTCCCAGTTTCAGCAGAGAGTCCGCCATTTTGAAGTAGTCGTTGAAATCTTGACATTTGGATGAGATCTTTTTGAGTTTACCTTCTGTGACCGGTGAGTTTGGTAAATGCTCCTTGACGATTACCTGTGGAAAAACCGGTAATCTATATATATAAAAATCAATTGCTGTTCGTTGGTCTCGCTAAAACTCGAGAATGGCTGAACGAATTTGTCTTATCTTGGTCTTGAAATATTCGTGGAGGTCTGGGGAAGGTTTTAAAGAAAAATTCGAATAATTGCCGGGAAATGCCTAAAACAACCCTTTTCTTTTCCCCATATAAACGTTTTCTAAATAAAATGTGGAGTGAATATGAACTTTATTGCTATTCAATAAATTTCATATTCAATTATAATCACTCACTGTTGTCTAAGAAATGTAGGTGTGTTCCTAACTTCAAAGAGTCAATTTGCAATTTATATTTAGGCAATATTTTATCCCGGTATTTCCACGGAAACGAAAACTATGCGGGTCTCAGCTAGTTAATTATAATTACCCTAGCATCTTCAGCATAAAAATACAGAGGGTTCAAAAGCTTAAGACGCGTAATGCTTTAATAGCTTTAAAGTTAATAATGAAATTTTAATAATTATTTATTAGTAAGGCAACATAGATCTAGAAGTTAAACTAACAATAAAAACTTATGCTATTATTTAATGAGTCGAAGGGAATAATTTCGTTTCGACCTCCGTGGCGCAGTACGTGCATTGTTGCATTATAAAGTTAGAGGCCCTGGGTTTGATTTCCGGCTCTAGTCTGGTCTGGTGGGAGGCTTCGGCCGTGGCTAGTTACTACCCTACTGACAAAAACGTGTCGCCAAGCGATTTAGTGTTCCGGCACGATGTCGCGTAGAAACTAATTAGGAGCGTGGTTTTACCATACTCCTAACAGGTTAACCCGCTACCATCCTAGACAGGATCATCACTTACCACCAAGTGAGATAGTCGTCAAGGGCTAACTTGTAGTGTATAAAAAAACTTAATAAATGCGAAAATTGTTTATGTAAGCTTTGGTAATCAAAAGTATTCCGAAAAATTCCAAGATATAATATTCCAACTCCTAAATACCAATTCAAACTTGTTCTCGAAACTTACCTGCAGTGCGAACCTTACCTGGGTGAAATGATAAAACTTACCTGAAGCAAAGCGCGGTAAAGCAGACTTTTATCAGGTAACTGTCTGTGATACACCACTCTGTCTATAGACTGGGCTGCCAGCATACGCGCGTTTCTGCCTAAATTGTAACCTTAACACGAAAAAAAAAAACTATCAACAAATTTGGATAATCAGTGTTACAACAGTTTTTACAAAGATGGTAGGTAAGCGGTGACAGCCTAGTGGTTAGGGCGTCAGCCTCCTAATCTGAGGTCGGCGGTTCGAATCCGGGCACGCACCTCTAACTTTTCGGAATAATGTGCGTTTAAAAAAAATATATATTACTTGCTTCAACGGTGACGGAAAACTTCGTGAGGAAACCTGCACGCCTGAGAGTTCTCCATAATGTTCTCAAAGGCGTGTGAAGTCTGCCAATCTGCACATGGCCAGCGTGGTGGACTATGGCCAAACCCTTCTCATATTGAGAGGAGACCCGTGCTCTGTAGTGAGCCGGTAATGGGTTGATCATGATGATGATGATGGAGTGAAGGTTAATAGCGGTGATGATAAATTACGCTAGCCTTTATTAGTATCGGACAAAATAACATTCTAATGGTGAAAAATTAATCACATCGGTTCAATAGTTTCATTTCATCGATAACCTACTAATAAACAAACAAAAGATTATTTTAGCCTTAATTTTATTATTAGTAGGTACATATAGACAAACGAAGATATTAAAGAAGAAAGAAAAATAGAAGATTAATATATTTTACCTCTCAGCCGCTCCGACATGGGGAACCCCTGTCCCCACTTGCCGTCCCCATAGTCCCGCTGGAACACGTCGAATACCGTCTGGTCCACATCCTCGGTGAGGAGGTGGTAACAGCAGGGCACGGTGAGGACCGCCCTCGTCTGGGGGCTGCGCGCGAAAAGACGGAGCGACGCGGGGCCCAAGTTACCACACGTATGGAGTCCTATTACATTAACTCGTATATATTTTTTCGTCTCGAAAGTAATGGACAGATTATACTTATACAATCTGCTCATTTCTTTGTAGTGTAATATTTTGTTAATAAAGAAAAAACCAGTAAATAAAATGAAAGAGATTTTCTTGATGTTTGTATTTTTTAAATTATTATTCTGACTAAATACTGTTACACAATGAGGGTCATTTAAATCGAGTGCTGTGTCTAGTTTATACATGAGTAGAAAAAGCACTCGATTGGACGAGGAAATGGAAACATACGCGTTGTTTATTCTGTTTCACCATAGGCACTTAAGAATACACAGGATGCATGCTTAAAAACACTGTCTATCCTAAAGGTCCACAATAGAGTAGAAATTTTCTATACTTTATCTTCTGCCAGCAAACCCTGGTCGAAATGCGCTTGCACGCCTCTGCTTGCCGAGTATTTATATAGAGTAAGGGAGTTAAAATGACTCGAATAATGAAAACCCTGGAACAGTTCTGTCTAAATTTCACACCAAAAGGACCTATACCAATTTTCATAGATTTTTCTTTTAAAATTACAGATTTCCGTACTTTTATTTAAAATGTGGACAAGGGACAAGGCTGTATTTTTTGAATTTAAGGGATTAAAATATGCGATAAAAGTACGGCTATCCGTCATATCATGTCATGACGTACGGGGCAGAAACGTGGACACTCACAGTAGGCCTTGTCCACAAGTTCAAAGTCGCTCAGCGTGCTGTGGAGAGGGCTATGCTATGGTGTGTTTCTGAGGGATAGAATTCGTAACGAGGACATCCGTAGGACAACCAAAGTAACCGACCTAACCTAACGGATTAGCAAGCTGAAGTGGCAGTGGGCGGGTCATATCTGTCGCAGAAACGAAGGCCGTTGGGGCAGACGTGTTCTGGAGTGAAGACCGCGTACCGATAAGCACGGCGTAGGACAATCTCCTGCCCGCTGGACTGACGTACTGAAAAGGATCGCTGGGGGTGGATAAGGAAGGATAGTACCGTTTAGTAGGCTGCACAAAATTAGTAACTCATTCAAAGGAAATTGTATTTTATTTTATAATAAATTACCTATTGATATCTTGGAGATGTCCATCAATAAGTTCAAAGTTTTTATAAAACGAAAGCTTATAGAATGATCATATTACGATTTTAAGGATTATATAAACGATAAAAAATCTTGGGTGTGAATTGCTCTATCTCCATAGGTACTTTAGTTTATTATTCATTATGTGAGATGGTGATAACGAAAAAAAAGAAAAACCCCGGCTAAGTTGGTTGTGTGCTTCTTCTTAGACCGGGGCGCGTTTGGAACCCTCATAGCTTTAGTTTTAAGTTTACGAATATAGTTATCACCATGAAATAACTACTATGTAAACACTTGACGCGTCAAAAGTGCCTTTTTAAGGACTATTTGAATAAAGATTATTTTGAATTTGAAGTCGAAGAACCGTCTGTGGTGGCGCGCTCTCGGAAAGGCTTATGTCCAGCTGTGGGCATCTATAGGCTGATTGATTGATTGATTGGTTGGTTGGTTGGTTGGTTGGTTGGTTGGTTGGTTGGTTGGTTGGTTGGTTGATTGATTGATTGATTGATTGATTGATTGATTGATTGATTGATTGATTGATTGTTTGATTGATTGATTGATTGATTGATTGGTTGGTTGATTGAGTCAGGGCTTTGCTTTCTTAAGATCACTAGAACGTCTTACCAGTTAAAAGCAGTTTAACATCGGTGTGAGAGTGCTCCGGAAACTTGTCTCTCACGATCTCAACCAGGTCAGTGTCATTGGTGATGAAGCTCGCGGCGAAGCGATGCAGTTCCGCGTTGATGCCCTCTGATATCCTCTCTTCGTTGCCACCTTTTACCCTCTTTGCTATTGCGTGCCACTGCTTCTATGAGATTTTACTTTATACACAACAAGTTAGTACTGGATGGCAATTTCACCTGATGGTAGGTGATGATGCAGTCTAACATGGTAGCGGCCTAACCTATTAGGGGTATGATAAATCAATACTTGGTTTGTACTCGACATCGTGCCGGAACGCTAGATTGGTTATCGACACGTCTTTGTCGGTAGGGTGGTTATTAGCCACGACTACCACCACCAGACCAGACTCGAGCTGGGAATCGAACCCAGAACCTCCAACTTTATAATGCGACAGCGCACGCACTGCGCCACGGAGGTCGTCAACGAATTTGGTGGTAGCAGGGATGTCATATTTATTGCCTGCCTGATAAATTTTTAATGAATATAAGAATGATAAGGCACATTTATCTGTTTAGGTTGTAACTAGCCACGGGCAAGCCTTCGACCAGACCAAACGGAAATCGTACCCAGGACCTCCAACTATAGCACACGTGGTGCTCCACGGAGGTCCTTAAAAATATCTATAAAACAACTAGCTATTAAAAAAATCTCCTAACTGATACCTTCTACAGTTGTCTTTTTAAATCGGACAGGTATCATTCGTAAATCAGGTAGAAAACATTTGCAAATCAATTATAATTTAAAAAAGTTTTTATATGATTCAATAGATTAAATAAAATTGATTAACAAATCAAAGCTTACCTGTATAACCTTGATCCTCTTCTGGGCGCTGGCGAGGGTCTTTTCATCGCAGTCGATGGTCAGGCTCGGCAGCTGGTAGGCGAGGCTGAGCGCGACTAGCAGGTGACCCCTGCCACCGCCTGCTTCCGCACAGTGCGTGGACTTGCAGGCTGAGGACAGAGATGCCACTATACGAGACATCGTTTGCACCTGAAACAAATAAATAAAGAACCTATTACGAATTCAAATCAAATCAAATCAAATCATTTATTTGCATAGATTCAGTACCTTGGTGTTACATTTAATTAAAAGTGCTTACAATCTAAAATAAAATAGAAGCGGTGATAGCCCAGTGGTTAGGGCGTCAGCCTCCTAATCAGAGGTCGGCGGTTCGAATCCCAGCACGCACCTCTAACTTTTCGGAGTTATGTGCGTTTTTAAAAAATTAAAATATCACTTGCTTCAACGGTGAAGGAAAACATCGTGAGGAAACCTGCACGCCTGAGAGTTCTCCATAATGTTCTCAAAGGCGTGTGAAGTCTGCCAATCCGCACATGGCCAGCGTGGTGGACTAGGGCCAAACCCTTCTCATATTGAGAGGAGACCCGTGCTCTGTAGTGAGCCGGTAATGGGTTGATCATGATGATGACAATCTGCCCGGCAAGCATGCAAAATAATATTTTAAAAAACTTGAGAGGTGTCAAGGGACACCCGCATGGAACGAAGTTCCTTTCGATTAATTAGTGAAGAAATTGTAATAAAATTTTATTTTATTTAAGTTATAATAATATTTTTTTGAGAGAGACAGACAGAGAAACATGCGACGCCGCACAGCTTACAATAACAAAAAGTGTCGTGACAATTTTTCGTAAGATTTTTTTCTCCCCTTTTACAACGCGCGATAAGGAATTTCGTTTCAATAATTCTTATTATAAGTTTAACAACATTATTAATTTAAAAAAAAGTTAAATTATAATATCATAATCATAATTGGACGTAATATGCTCAAATTTGTTTTCATATGATAAAATTCGAATTAATAGCTCATAGTTTATATCATTCTCTTTCCTAAACTCAATTCCAGAATTAAAAAACGGAATCCAATGAATTCACTTTTTGTACCATTATGCTACAGAAGAAATCCAGGAAATGATTATCACAAAAGATATTAGTTTGTCTCCTCAGGTATTTTATCACCTAACAAATAAGTGGGGTGTGCCATTTTATGACATAACATAAAAGTTTTGATTCCAATTCAAATTTATATTGTCACAACTTACAAGGATTGCCAATTGTATCATCATCATCATCATCATGCCAACCGATAGACGTCGACTGGACATAGGTCTTTTTTAGGGAGTTCTAATGGCCACGGTCTTGGGCCGCTTGTATCCAGCGGCTCCCTGCGACTCGTTTGATGTCGTCTACCCACCTTGTTGGGGGTCGACAAACGCTACGTTTACCGGTGCGGGGTCGCCATTCCAGCACCTTGGGACCCCAACGTCCATCGGTTCTCCAAGCTATGTGCCCCGCCCATTGCCACTTCAACTTCGCAACTCGCTGAGCTATGTCGGTAACTCTGGTCCTTCTACGGGTCTCTTCATTTCTGATTTGATCACGTAGAGATACTCCTAGCATAGCTCTCTCCATTGCCATTTGTATATGTAAACTAAATAAGCTGTTCAGAAATCTTAGTCATAATCAATCTCATGTAAAGCTTTATAATGTTAATTGAAAAATCTCTCAGTGAACATTTGACACAGATTTTTTATTTGACGACCTCCGTGGCCTGGGCGCGCGCTGTCAGATTATAAAGTTGGAGGTCCTGGGTTCGATTCCCGGCTCGAGTCTGGTCTGGTGGTAGGCTTCGGCCCTGACTAGTTACCACTCTACCGACAAAGACGTGTCGCCAAGCGATTTAGCGTTCCAGCACGATGTCGCGTAGAAACCGATAGGAGTATGGGTTTACAGGTTAGCCCGCTACCATCTTAGACTGCATCATCACTTACCATCAGGTGAGATTGCCGTTAAAGGGCTAACTTGTAGTGGATAAAAAAAAATTTACTTAACCAAAAATAAGAAACATTTTTTACCTCATAACTTTTCTTGCTGCTCATAAACTCTGAGATCCGTACTTCTGGCTTCACATCACCGCCCCAAGCTTTGATGCATTCTTGCAACTGATCTGTTGAGAGGCAGTACTCATTGTCCACTGCTAAAAAGTGGCTTTGGGTTTGCTTCACCCATTTTGACAATTCATTGACATCTGTAAGAAAACCTTTGAGTTTTATAACCACCTCAACCATCGAAATAAGTATAAATATTATCAAATAGTTTAAAACAAACTAGTCATTTGTAGTTGTAGTAAAATCAACCTAATTTATTTTAAGTAATATTACATAGATCCTTAGATTAAACTGTCATATTTAAGAAGGTGAAGCTGTGATAGCCTAGTGGTTAGGGCGTCAGCCTCCTAATCAGAGGTCGGCGGTTCGAATCCGGGCACGCACCTCTAACTTTTCGGAGTTATGTGCGTTTTTAAAAATTAAAATATCATTTGCTTCAACGGTGAAGGAAAACATCGTGAGGAAACCTGCCTGAGAGTTTTCCATAATGTTCTCAAAAGCGTGTGAAGTCTGCCAATCCACACATGGCCAGTGTGGTGGACTATGGCCAAACCCTTCTCATATTGAGAGGATACCCGTGCTCTGTAGTGAGCCGGTGATGTGATGATCATGATCATGATGAACCAAATTGATTTTAAATAATATAACATACATCCAGATTTAACTGTCATATTTAAGAAGGCAACTTTTATCTGGCTTTTTTATCGTAATTTTTTTTATAGGAACAAATGAGTTTTTTTACATACCATTACAGTTTCCTTTAGCATAACTCCAATATTGTTCAACTGCATCTTTCAATTCACATCTATCAAGATATTCTCTCAAATTGTACGGCAACAAAGTATCCCAGTGATCGTCAGTGAAGAATTCCACCATATGACAGTTGGCGAGCGGAAGAAATGGAGCAAGATATGCAATTGCTGTATCTATTTGCTTGTGTAGTTTGTGTATAGTTGAATTCATTTTAGTTTTACCTGAAAATAAAATTACTAATTGAAAAGTTTTCCATTATGAATGGATCATAATTAGAATTATTGAAATTAATGCTCATTGGACTTTCACCCATGATTGTCTTCTTAGCTTTAGTTATTAGGGTTTTATTAACAAAATTGCAAAAACAGATCCAGATAGTCTGTCCCTTATAAACATAGGACTTTCATACAAACTTCAAACCCCTATTTTACCCCCTTCGGGGTAGATTTGGATGAAAAAAATTCTAACCTTATATTATACTTAAGCCCTAAAAGTAACCTATTTTCAAAATTTCACGCTTGTAGACTTCATAATAAAAATTTTACCACCCTTAACAGGTAATATTTAAAAAAAATTTGATGCACATGTTTTTTATTTATTATTATTAATCTTAATGCAAATTTTTGAAAAAAAAACTCTAAAACAAAGAAATTTCATACAAACTTCCAACCCCTATCTTACCCCTATTAGGGGTGGAATTTCCAAATATCCTTTCTTAGCTGACATCTCTCAACTACCAACTACCTACTTGCTAAATTATAGCTTTATACGTGCAATAGTTCTTGAGATCTCGTGTTTAATCAGTATGTATGTAAGTCAGTATGTAAGTGACCTTTTGCTTTTATATATATTGATTATGTATGCAACCTTTTGGCATTCTGTCACAACTCACATCTTTATTTTGAAGTTGGTTATCTATATTCCTACTAGCTGGTTCCACAAGAACTACTAAAGTCCATCTCTAGGATGCAATCTATGTAGAAAGACATGAAAATTTTTATGGACACATACAAACTTTTATTTTCCTATTATTTATTAGTATACAATTATCCTTTATATTAATAATAAAATGCATCAGGGACCAATTTAAAATTGCCTGATTTCTCTAAGGAAGAAAACTTGCTTTACTTACCAAGATATTTAAAATGAAACTGTAGAACCATAAGGATTTAAAGAAGGTATCTTCAATAAAGCACAGGCTCTCTTATACTGTGCCCGAATGTTCTCCGCCAGAGCTAAAATGTCGTGCTCCTCAGAGTTAGTCCGAGGAAATGTGTTTATGAGTTCCTGCACTCTTTCCAGTTGTATTAAAAGCTTTTCTGGGTAGGGTGATGCTTGTTTATCTTTGTTTTCCAAGTGATATGATACTACGCCCAGGTAGTAGCCTGAAGGTGATATAAATCAAAATTATTATTACATAATATTATAAGCAGTGATAGCCTAGTAGTTAGGGCGTCAGCCTCGATCAGCCTGGTCGGCGGTTCGAATCCGGGCACACACCTGTAACTTTTTGGAGTTATGTGTGTTTTAAAAAAAATAAAATATCACTTGCTTCAACGGTAAAGGAAAACATTGTGAGGAAACCTGCACGCCTAAGAGTTCTCCATAATGTTCTCAAAGGCGTGTGAAGTCTGCCAATCCGCACTGTAGTGAGCTGTTAATGGGTTGATCATAATGAATATTATAAGTTGTTTCACACTTTAATGTGCAACAATGGAGAGTTCTAGCACAGAGATGGTAGCTATGCCCTAGTAAAATTCATGTAACATTGCTTTTTCGATGACACAGAGAGTTAAGCAGTAAAGCATGAATACACACAGGCTTATCATTGCTATTACATTCAAATCAAAAATAGCTTTATTCATGTAAACCTGTTACAGTTATCTATGAATCATTTATATATATATTACATTTTTCATTATTTTAATTCATGAGGTGATGGTTATCACTACACTCGCGAATCTAAAGCTAAGAGGGATTCAATTGCGCCCACGTTTGAGAAGAAACACACAACAAACTTAGCCAGGTAAATTTTCTTTTTGTTATCACCACTTCACATGTCACTTAAAATTATATTAAGAGCTATCTTATGAGAGCAATATTTCATACCCATGCTTGTTCACCATTTACATAATTCTTTACACTATAGTAGGACTTTTTATAAAAACTTTTTAACACTTTTCTTTTTGTTACCATGATCTCACATAGTCAATAATAAATTTTAATGATATAGACTTGTGCTTGAAGCAACGAGTTCTAGGTTTGAGCGCGATTGGCAAGAAAACGTCTATTGTCATTCCCTTGTTTAACATGTTATTATTATAGTAGGTCCCGTCAGTCTATTACTGTTAATAGTTATATTTGACAAACTTACCTAGTTCTCTCCCCAATTCCGCACCTCTGTGATATCCTAAGTGATATCCTTCAGGATTTCCAGCCTCAGTGCCAGCCTTCAAGCCTTCCTCATAACTTTCCTGACATTGTTTATTTTCACTCAGAAATATATCATCTAACACGTCGTTAAAATCTATGTCTTCAGCCATTTGTTGTTATTGCTTTGGAAGCAGACGTTATTGTTAATTATCTCAGTTTAAGTTTGTATTACATTTCAGGGTTTTATATAGTAAATGCTGAAAAAACGTACTTAGAAAGCATTACGTTTAATACTATAGGTTATAAAATACTTAGTAAACATGACTTTTTTTATGTCAAAAATTCGAAATATGTCATTCTTTGAAGTCATTTTAGGTACTTTTAGGTAAAAAATTTTGACGGCTTCTTCTGACTATCAATGTACTCTAGGGATACTTCTTAAATCTGCGCATATAAAATTGATTGGAATCATAGTGCCTAGGTAGCTTTATAGTAGCAATTATTGTAAGCTTAGGAATATAACCATATTGGATATAATATATTATGAATATAATATATAAGATATTTCCGGTTTCTTCATTGAATTTAATAATTATTAATTACTACTGTTAAATCAGGAATAAAACAGAAATAACGTAATTGGACATTTATTATTGAGCATCGATATCAGAAAAATTTTATTGGCTGTATTTGTTGTGAGCTTCTTTTTAGACCAGAACGCGTTTGGAACCCTCATAGCTTCAATTTTAAGTTAAAGAATGTAGTTCAACTCACCACCAACTCATCAAACATTACTTATTGTTTCATAAATCAATGCGTTTCGGAAAATATTGAAAGGTCAATTTAGTTTTGGTTATTAGTTTAGTATTAGTAACGAGTATGTATACCTAGGACACACAATCCGATTAGGTAAGTCCAATTTCGATAAGGAGGTCAGCCGCCGAATTCAGCTCGGGTGGGCAGCGTTTGGGAAACTGCGAGACATCTTTTCGTCCAAAATCCCTCAGTGCCTGAAGACTAAAGTTTTCGAACAGTGCGTGTTGCCAGTGATGACTTACGGATCCGAAACGTGGTCGCTCACTATGGGCCTCATAAGAAGGCTCAGAGTCACTCAGCGAGCAATGGAGAGAGCTATGCTAGGAGTATCTCTACGTGATCGAATCAGAAATGAAGAGATCCGTAGAAGGACCAGAGTTACCGACATAGCTCAGCGAGTTGCGAAGTTGAAGTGGCAATGGGCGGGGCACATAGCTCGGAGAACCGATGGACGTTGGGGTCCCAAGGTGCTGGAATGGCGACCCCGCACCGGTAAACGTAGCGTTGGTCGACCCCCAACAAGGTGGACAGACGACATCAAACGAGTCGCAGGGAGCCGCTGGATACAAGCGGCCCAAGACCGTGGCCGTTGGAACTCCTTACAAAAGACCTATGTCCAGCAGTGGACGTCTATCGGTTGAAGTGATGATGATGATGATGATTAGTTTAGTCTGTGATTATGGTTTGTAAATGTCAGAAAAGGCCTTAGAGGACTTGAATCCAGGGCCGTCAAAAACTAAAAAAAAATCAGGAATGTCAACACTGTTAACAGAAATCATATGATATTACAATTAACAACTTGAACGGGGTCTTGGGAACTGTGTTTTATTTAATTCATTCAGTAAATAACATAAAGGTTGAGATTAATTGAATAATTTAAGAGATTTATAGCATAATATATTCTTGTAATCCATGTAGTGTCTTGGGTGTTTGTGCAATTCCTTTTTGAATTTAACCATGACCGACCTTAGTGAACTTTCCAAATTGAAAGTGTTTTCCACGGCTGAAGTGAAGAAACATCGTGATAAAGACAATGGTGTATGGATGATAATACACAACAATGTTTACGATGTGACCAGTTTTTTGGAAGAGGTAATTTTCTATTCAGGTCGTCTTCTATCATGTTCCCACTGCTGGGCAAAGGCTTTCTATCAGACTGAAGAACAGGGTGGGACCTTAGACAAACCCCCTAAAACTTCTCATAGGCAGCTTAATGCTATTTTTTTCCTATAGTCATATTTTAGTGATAATAACTGGGATCAACAATTTAACCTGTTTCTTTGAGATATTGGGCGGATGATGAGAAGAAAAATTTCTTTGTGTGATTATTAACAATATTGTCCTGCCAATCCCGAACCAAACTGAAAATCCAATATCATGTGATCCATAGAAACAACCATTAGATCATCTACACTATTAATACTACTGTTCCAAAGGCTTATTACATAATAGTTAACATAAACAAGTAGTTGTTAATTCACAGAAGGTCATACTATAACTTAGAATTTATTTACTTTATCCTTGTATAGGTATGTAGCTGGAAATTTTTTATGAATAGGTCTGTATTTTTGTTACTTTTCAATTTATTAATTTCAACTTGATACTTAAAGCTGTTACTAAGAAATATGGCCTTAATATATAAAAATAATGTTTCTCTATTATACCTTCCTATCAGAGTAAAAGTATTTTTGTTGTATTTTGTTTATTATAAAAGTATTTGCCTACCAGTGAAACAATACAACAGATGATTATTGTGCTTACTTTAATAAATTAGTTATTTTTTTTATACACCACAAGGTAGTCCTTGACGGTATCTTACCTGATGGTAACTGATGATGTGGTCTAAAATGATAGCAGACTAACCTGTTAGGGATACCCTAACAGGTTAGGTAAACCGCTAGTCCGAATTGGTTTCCACACAACATCGTGCTGGTACACTAAATTGCTTGACTACAAGTCTTTGTCGGTAGGCTGGTAACTAGTTACGGCCGAAGCCTCCCAGCAGACCAGATTCGAGCCGGGAATCGAACCCAGGACCTCCCAACTTTATAATGCAACTGCACCACGGAGGTCGTTAAAAAAATATATTATTAAAGCCATTATGTTCTTTTAGTCTGTAAATTATTTTTTATCTTATATGATGAAAATCGATCGATGGGAATCGGTGATAGCCTAGTGGTTAGGGCATCAGCCTCCTAATCAGATGTCGGCGGTTCGAATCCGGGCACGCACCTCTAACTTTTCGGAGTTATGTGCGTTTTTAAAAAGATTAAAATATCACTTGCTTCAACGGCGAAGGAAAACATCGTGAGGAAACCTGCACACCTGAGAGTTTTCCATAATATTCTCAAAGACGGGTGAAGTCTGCCAATCCGCACATGGCCAGCGTGGTGGACTACGGCCAGACCCTTCTCATATTGAGAGGAGACCCGTGCTCTGTAGTGAGCCGGTAATGGGTTGATCATGATGATGATGATGATTAAAATAATGGATATATTTTAACCCATTAACTTACAAATTAAAAGATACAACGTATCTTATGTATCTAGTAAAGAAAATGCTAGACTCTAAATAGTAATATCATACTAAATTGATAGCATCCAGGTGGTGAGGACTCTTTATTGGACGTAGCTGGGAAAGAAGCAACACAAGACTTCGAGGATGTGGGCCACAGTGATGATGCAAGGTGGGTAAGCCAGCTCTGCACTATATTGTGTGACAATTGCTAACAAGAGCCAACATGCTTATTAAAATGGTACAGATTATCTTCATGTTTATAAAGACAAATTGGCAAGTCCGGATGAATAGCACAGAATGTGTTGACATTAGCTGCACAAGAGCATTTGCTTTTATTTACGTTTTAATATTTTGACATTGCTGTGTTGACAAATACATATTTGTTAAATCCAATATGTTAACATCAATATGTATTACAAATTAAATTCTGACCACCTGACTGGCAAAGACATACCGTCCAAGCATTCCATTATGGTGTCAAATTAAAACCGATGGGTTCACATGCAATTGTTTGTTGGTCCCACTGGATCTGCAAATGTTTATTATTAAATGTTTAGCGACATATAAATGTATTCCTTGATGAGTTTATTAAATAAATACATATTTAAATGAAAAAGAGGTCCTTATTGACATGCAAAGTAGATTCAAATTTGTGTTGTTTTTCTAGCGGTCAGTCTATTTCTAAGATCGCTTGAACTGTACTTGACTAATGCTTATGAATACACATGGGGTCACATTTCGTAATGTATGTAAATAAATTTTGGTTTCAGAGAAGTCATGAAGAAATATTTAATTGGTACCCTTCCACCCGAGGAACAGAACAGAACTGCATTGCGAGTTGCAGGAAAGAATCAATTTGAGCCACCATGGTAAGTTTAATGTGAACTTATACTTATATCGCGTGCCGTCAAAGCAACGGTTCAAAGTTTTTTTTCGCACTATCTATTAGCTGTGCTAACCCTATTGGTTGCCACAGCGTATGCCAGAAGAAATTTTGAGCCCTAGAGTTTGAAGAAACTAAGGGAACGTCTGCCTAAGGGCGCCTCCTGTGAGGCCGAACCTCGGCTTAGGCTACGTTTGGGATAACGGGCGGGTCGGACGGTGAGTGGTCCGTACGTCTCCGAGGCCGTGGATACAGCCCACGTCCGGATGACGTAAGATAGCGGGAATCTCGTCTTCGCCGGCAAAGACGGTGTGTAGCGTATGATTGTGTGGTAGGTGGTACGAGTATGTTGTCAGTAGTTATCTGATCGTAAGGGTCGTGAAGGATATGTTTAGGTCTCCTCTTTCGGAGAGGAGCGCTTTGGTCGGGGGGTTCAAAGTGAAACCCCAGTTCTATAACCTTAAAGCCACAAGATAGAAGAACGTACGTAGAGTGACCTCGTCTGCATATATTTCTTTATATTATAGGATAAACAGAAGCCAATTTCTTTCCCCGGCCTTTTCACTTGCACTACGTAAGCCTAATAAAATTGAAAACCCTAATTTTACAGCCGATTTCAGTGCGAATACTCTAAACCTATTTCACCTCAGTTTTTTCGTCGGGAGTTAAAACTAGCTATAATCGAAAAAACTTATATTTTAAAAATAAAATCCACTACGTACATATAATAAATGTTTAATATTAGATTAGTATTTTGGATTTATTTTGTATTAGGCACAATTATCACAGCCAAGCAATTGATAATTTTTGATTATCTTAAGTAGCGGATATTAGTTTTTAGCGTTCAGGAAAAATTACTGGTTAGAAGTCTTACGCGAATGAAGTTAGTCAAAACCGCAGATAACCGTTGAATGACCTTGCACCAAAAATCTACGCTACGGTATTATTACCAACTTATTATGCTATCATTAGAGAACGAACAATAAATTAAAACTGAAATCCTCAATAAAACCTCTTTACTAAAAATGTTCTTTGAACGCCACAGAAGCTTAGTTATTTTAGTGACATTGAATGTAATTGTGATTAAAATTCGTCTCGAAATTATAGCTATTAAGATTTTGATCATTGTATTTAATTAAATTAATATTTATCATTAAACGTTGGAATAAGATTACTAACAGTTTTGCGTTAAAATCACTAAAAGTTGAATGTTGTGAAAGTGAAATAATATAATATTATTTGATAAAATGGCGTAAGTGGTATATTAATATGCATTCATCTGTAATGCTTAATAGTAATATGAAAAAGAGGAATTCGTTTGTAATAGTAAAACTCTGAAACTACCTATATTATTCAGTCCCTATTGCAACGTTTAAGATATTTGTTTTGCAATCGTTATTATAAGCATAGAATGTTAGGCGTTGCATCATGTCAGGTTTATCGAATTCCTTTCAGCAGTTCACTTTTCTATCTCCGAAGATATTAATTAAAAGTATATTGACTTTTAAAAGGCTGAAAGTTTAATCTTCTCAAAAAATGTTTTATTTCTAGACACTAATGCAGATGAACTTTGCTCATGGTAGAGACAAACTTTTTAGCATTTCACACATTCGCCGTCAAGTCCCAGATCCATCAAGACGGACTTGCTTTTAGTACTTACCGCTGAGCCTTCGTTCACTAAATTAATTTGGCCTTTGTTCTTACAATTTGTGGCCTGGCCCCGGAGATGGTGCTAGTAGAATTTAAAAGTCTGCAGAGTTTTTGATATTATCATTAATGCCCAGGAATTTATTTTCTAGCAATAATAAAACTGCACGGTTCATTTTATGATTTCATCAATATTTATTCACCACACCATACCCAGAATGCCCTTTCGTTCCGCCCCGATACTGAAGCATTCTCTGCAGATGTTAACTTCACAACGTCCAATTGCTGATAGTAGACAAACCAAAGTACCGATCAATTCAGGCACATTTCGCTGATGTTTCCATATAATCTTCTGGACCCTATGGTCAATGGTAATTGCTCAAGGACACCTATTCATACCTTTTATTGACAGTTATTTTCTTTCCAGATCGGCTTCCCGGTCTGGGTGTTCGTTATGTTCTGAATCCAGGTTAATATTTACACAGAACAAAATGGAACAGCTTTCTCTTTGCTATTTTTAATGAATTTTCTTTTGGATTCAGTTGTCCACATTTACCGAGATCACATAAACTGGAAAAGACGTGGAGGACGTATGACGGGTCGCCTGGCAGGTCAAAGATTATTTTTCTATGAAATTAATTCTCAATGTACTTTACATGGTTATGACATAAAGATAGACGTTAAAAACCTATCAGCATTCTTTGAATAATATATAGCTATAATAAAGTTACTCAAACTAATACTAAAGCAAACCTATAAATAGAACCTAGAACCTTCCTGACTTTATATTATAATGTGAACGCATCAATCTTAAAACTACCCTCCGTAATAAAAAAAAAAAAAACTTTGATTTGT
Organism: Lasiommata megera; assembly: GCA_928268935.1. Lineage (NCBI taxonomy): Eukaryota > Metazoa > Arthropoda > Insecta > Lepidoptera > Nymphalidae > Lasiommata > Lasiommata megera. The sequence goes on from OV743321.1 coordinate 2,222,432, forward strand.
TTATTTAGGTCTCGGCTTGTTTTTCTTAGATATTTGCAGAAATACCTTTATTTGAAAATATTTTATATAAATTACTTGTGCTTCTACTTCTTGCGAGGATATATAAGTACCTATATTAAATTAAGTTAATTTATATATTAAAAATAATAACTTTTGAATACAGTCGATCTATAGAGCCAGTCAAGTCTGAATATAAACCTCCTAGCACGCCGACGCCCGAACGAAGGGTACAAGCCATTCACGTTCCAAATGAAAGGTTAAGTTTGTTTTTAATACTTTCGTCACTATAGTACCTAAAGGTAGCTTATTTTCTAAAAATAAATAGTGCCTGTTACCTTTAAAAATAAAGAAAAAAATTATCATCATAAGCCTAATCTATGTGGAACTGTTAGACACAGATATATCCTTCATGAGTTGGAAAGAGGTACCTATCTATTTCACACGAATTTTGTAACCCGTTATTAGTGTTATTTGGTCTGGAAATGTCACTCAGTCAATCCCAAGACCAAAAATTCGCAATGACTCGAGAATTTTCGACAGAAATCCATTATTGTTATTATGTAAGACACTAGCAAAGAAAGCTTTTTAATTATTACGTTAATTTTATAATTACAAGTGCCTATATGCTCACTACTTGTCTGTTACTATAATATTTATGGAGGAATTTGCATTGTAACAAAAAGCTTTAAACCCTGACGATAAACTGTTCGGTTACTGGAAACTTGTGCCTGATGGGTTACCAATTATCATACAGGCTTTTGTGCTGAAAACATAACTGGAAATCTTGTAGGCAGTTAAACTTTGTTTTATCCGATTACAAAAGCTTAGGATAGGCGGCATACAATATTACTGTCGAAAGATCGCTCGCGCGAGAAGTATATCGTCTGAATTATCGAGGTAAATAACATATAGGGGTACAGGATATTCGCACTGACCGATCGCAGCGGAGAAATGTTTAGGACTGATCCAATCTGATATTGAAAAATTGTTTGTAAATTGTCAACTCATATCCATAATCTAATAGGTCTATTCCTGTACATTACAGAATTGTTATATGGGAACTAATTATGATAAAAAACTTTTAATCTTTTTAGGAGACCTCGAGGAAGACCTTGCGACTCTGGGTTATTATTATATATTTTCGTAATTTTTACAAAATTGTAGAATGTTTGTACTTTTCTAATTTGATAGTAGGAGAGTAATCACGTGTCGATCGAAATGACTTCATAATAGATAGACTATTCCCAGCGTAACCCATTTAAACTAAGTCCACCTTTAGAATATAAAGAAATATTATTGATTACAAACAACATGTTAATTATATGAAATTACGTAGATGTATTTAAACATTTGTAATTATACTTTCAAATTAGGCATTACATTATGACTTCATAATAGATAGTGACCCATTTAAACTAAGTCCACTTTTATAATAAATAAATTATGTTTGTAAAAGAATCCTTGAAACACGTTAATTACATGTAAGTACGTAGATATATTCAAACATTTTTAATTATACTTACTAGGCCGTATATTGGTTTCTAAACGCTTGAACGACTCATGTTATGATAAACTGCGTATTTTATTTCGCTTGAGTTTACGACTGTGATATATAACTCTAGCGACGGAGCGATTGTACAAGCATTTCCTCTCAGAAAACATCCACTGAGGATGGTTTATATAACACACTCGATTACTGAATAGGTACACCGCTCCAACTTAATCGCGAACGCGACTAAACGAACGTGTGTTTGGCCAATACAATAACTGTTTTATAGCAACTAGTTGTTCATGCGATTGTAGCCAATATGTGTGACTATAATATTATAATCCTTTTCTAGGAGACGTAAGCCGCCCCCAAGGTTAATATGATATAATTTAACATTCATTAGGTTATGTTAGTATTGTAGGTACTTTTGTTACTGCCAATTTACTTTTCCTTTTATTTCATCTCTATAGGTTCATATAGAAAATCTCTATTTTTTATTTTTTATTATAACACATTTTTTTTTTTAATTTTTTTTATAGTATTTTTAAAAGTAGTTAATAGATTGTTTACTGTGTACATTATAAGCGAGTAAATAATGGAGTAAAATATAGTACAGTATAATTTCGATGATAAAACGTTACGTATTATGCCGAGTAGAAACCGATAAGGATGCTGGGTCAAGTCTGTGATGTTAAGTGATTATTGATGTTAAATACCATCGCATCGATGTATTTAACATCAGGTCCCCCTTTTGCTGTCTGCGATGAAAATATAAATAAAGAATAAATTGAAGTCCTAAGTACAAAATGTGAAAAAAATGAATTTCTATTAACTGTGTACTTTCATATAACTTACTAATTGTACTTTTTTCGATGCAATTTAAAACTGTTAGGTGTATAAGCACTTCGAACCGTCAATTATTTATTTACAACATGCATATCATATTTCAAATCTGTCATTTAAGCTTATAGCTTATGTGAGATAACTTTACACATAGGGTCAAATAGCTTAAAGTTAAGTCAATTGGTCGCTTGATCGTTTAAACTTCGGCTTTGCAATGCTAAGCTATTTATAAGTTGCTCGAGCGACTATGGCTCATGCAATAGTAATTTGCAGTCAGTCTATGTGCTATATAAAAATTTAATGCTTCGTAACTTTTTTTTGTTTCAGCTCAAATCTAAAATGGGCAGTAGTTGCACTCGCTGGCGCATTGGTTCTCGGCATCGTATTGAAGAAATATCTAAGCAAATAGACTATATTTTATTATTTAATTTTGGGGCCATAATATACTGATACCAGCTGATGAATATTATACCAGTTACGGTTTGCTGTTAGGTCCTCTATGCTTTACGGTATTGTAAATACCAAAATGGTAGGATTTATTATTAATATATATACCACAAAGGTGTCAGTGTGTATGCATATAAAAACTTTATCAATCAATCCACCTATAGACGCCCACTGCTGGACATAGGCCTTTCCGAGTGCGCTGCGTACCACAAACGATCCTCTTCACACGACTTCCTCATCCACCCGCCACCAGCGATCCGTTTCAGGTCGTCGGTCCAGCGAGCATTAGGTCGTCCTACGCTGCGCTTACCGGTACGCGGTCTCCTCTCCAGAACACGTCTGCCCCAAGGGCCGTTGGTTCTGCGACAGATATGACCCGCCCACTGCCACTTCAGCTTGCTAATCGGTAGGGCGATGCTGTATAAAAACTTTATAGGAGCATGTTATGAATGAATTTCGTCTATAATAACTGATATCTAGTACAGAGATTGCTATAAGCTGACTATTGTATTCTCAGTGTTGCCCTTATACTTATTTCATTAACTACCAAAATGGCCAAGCCTTTAAGGTGTTTGTAAAAAAGATTTACCTACTAAAACATAACTTAATCGAGGTGCGTTATATTTTTACCTTCTAAATACATATTACCTGTTTATAGTCTCGAAATATTACTTGTTATATTTTTTAATATAATTTTTATATAATAATAACTACTTCTCAATATACCTAGTTACTGTAAGTACACAATAAAGTAGTTAAAAACTGAAATTTGTATTTTCCATCCGCTTATTTTGTTCAAGTCATAAAAACCAAATCTTTATTATTTATATACAAAGAAGTGGCTTATTGTTTAAATAACAGATTGCCATGAAGCAGAAACATTAGAAAAAAAAAACTTTATATATCTATGGAATAAAAGTAAAAGATAACCAAAAATATAAAGTTGTAATAAATTGCTATATTTTCAAGATTTACAGTAAAAAAAAAATGATTTTATACGGTTATGTTTTTCAATATATAAATTATTCCTTATGAAAGTACTCGTAAAAACTAAGTAATGAGGATGTTAAATACCTTGTACCTACGTATCTATCTGAAATCAGTTACGGAATATTGCAGATCGAGGGTAGGAGAAAATTTGGTCACATTGAGCACACCCTCTGAAATATATCTTGTAGAATACCGAAAGACAGGCAACTTTGCCACAAAGCTCTAAATCCATCTATTGTATTATTAAATTCTTATAGCTGCTAAATATGGAACTTGGACCTATTTTAAAATACTAAAACAATTCAGTTCTAAAAATTTCCATTTAAAGATAGTCATAGACTAAAACCTACTATAGTTAATAGCGTGGTCAGATATATAGCAACATTGATTTGCAGGGAATTCCCCGCGGAGTATGGGCCAATGCCCGCAGCGTAAGATATCACGTGGTAAACGTAGTTCTGCTCGTGGACGTTGTGGAATAAATGGGCGTAGGGACCTGAAAAAAAAATCTTATGTTATAATGGAAGAAGTTTTAGCTACTCGTATTTATTTACCCAACAAAACGAGGTCTTACAAAGTGAAATTGTTTTTTGACCGACCGTAACTGCGTCTAATCAGAGGTCGGCGGTTCGAATCCGGGCACGCACCCCTAACTTTTCGGAGTTATGTGCGTTTTTAAACAATTTAAATGTCACTTGCTTCAACGGTGAAGGAAAACATCGCGAGGAAACCTGCACGCCTGAGAGTTCTTCATAGTATTCTCAAAGGCGAGTGAAATCTGCCAATCCGCACTTGACCAGCGTGGTGGACTATAGCCAAACCCTTCTCATATTCAGAGGAGACCCATGCTCTGTAGTGAGCCGGTAATGGGTTGATCATGATGAGGTAAATCAATAAGCCCAAAAAAGTAAACCAATGGAAAATTAAAATATGTATAATTAATAAAATATATATAATGAAAGGGCCTGCAAACACGTAAGGAGGCCTTAAATATCTGAAATTACGATAGCTTGTGGGATATTCTTGAAAATAACTCTTTACGCATAGTACAAAACTTTTTATCCTTATCAGATACTGCAGTATTTGAACGTTTTTTTTTTATTTAATTTCATTTCGTTTCTTAATCTTACTTGTTATTTGGTGTTTTGCGTGATTTTAAAAGTAGTCGATGATTGGAGATTACCTCAGTATTTGGTAATATCTAATGTCGATGGGTTAGGGTGCAGACCCTTACTTATGAAAATAGTGATCTAGCACTTACCCCTAGCATATACCGCAACATCAACACCCCCGTGTATGTTCTCCTCCAGGGGTATAGCCGATATTTGCTCGTATTTGAAACTATCTGTATCCACCTTGGTTGGGTCTTGTCTGACGATGCGACTTCCATTCTCGTTGGTCTGAATGGTGTATTGGAAGGAACCCGGTCCTCCGGTCCCGTAGGATAGTATGGTGTAGTTCAGACCGTCGAATTTAGATGGGCCTATAGATCCTGTAACATTATGTACCGTTTTAGACGACCTCTACCGGTTTAAACCGGGTAGCCTTGGGTTATATCCGGCTGGAGTCTGGATGGTGACTTCGGTACGACTATTAGTCGTAGGTTTATTAAACCTACTGGCAAATATAACGCCAAGCGATTTTGATATGATGCCGAGTAGAGACTGATTATATTAGTGCCTGAACTTATGCTCCTAATCGGTTTCTATTAAGAAGAATGCTTGGTGGTATGTCTGTCCCAGTAGAGTGCTAACTAGCCGCGGCCGAAACCTCCATATAATATTAATATTCATTGCATAATATCATGGACATTCGATGAGTAACACCAATTTATAATCCAGATTAATCTCCCACTACTATATACTGTTGTTTCTGTTACCTCATCATATGAGACACAGGTATCATGAAGATGATGATGATGCTGCCATAATTCTATAAATGCAAAAGTTTGTGTTATTGTTTAAAATTTCCCAAACACCTTTTGATTATTGAGTATCTTGCTTAGGCAACAAAGGACCGACATTGACGCAATTTGTCATGAAGATTAATCTTCTATCTTGGAGGGGGATCTTCATCATTATCATCATAATCAACCCATTGCCGGCTCACTACAGAGCGCGTATCTCCTCCCAATATGAGAAGAGTTTGGCCATAGTCCACCACGCTGGCCATGTGGGCATTGGCAGACTTCACCCGCCTTTGAGAACATTATGGAGAACTCTCAGGCGTGCAGATTTCCTCACGATGTTTTCCTTCACAACGGTGAAGGAAAACGTCGTGATAGCAAATGATATTTTAATTAATTAAAATACCGCACATATCTCCGATAAATTAGAGGTGCGTGGTCGGAGGTCAGAGGTCGGGGGTTCGAATCCAGGATTAGGAGGCGGACGCCCTAACCACTAACTAGGCTATCACAACTGGAGGAGGATATAGGAAATTTATACAGTCATATACTGTTGATAAAATTACGCATCGCTAAAAATTCACATCCTGGAACCAAACCTAGCACTTATTTTAGCCAGGGACATAAGCCAGCGATGTTCCGAAATACGAAAAAGAGCGAATTTCGTTTCGGGCAACATCGAGTTACCTAATAAAACTTGAAGTCTCACCAAAAATATTGGTCCCTCTCTCAGGATAGCCGTTGATCTGTATAGCGTGCGCGTGGTCACTTGTCACCACGATGAGCGTGTCCCTCTCGTCTGTCATACTGATGGCCAGCCTAACCGCGTCGTCCATGGCCGAGGACTCGTTGATGGCGACCTTGGCCCGCCCGCGATGGTGAGCCATGTCTATATTACCACCTTCCACCTTTAACAGTACAGTACAACGTAAATGACAATCAATGGACATATTTATTTATTTAATTTTTAATTTAATTGGAACGAACAATATCCAATAACACTAATTAAATGAATACACATAATAACATTATAACAAAAACATAGTCTAAACAAAACAAATATACACTAAAAACAAAAAAAAAAAAAAACAGGCGAGAGACAAAAACGAATATTTAAGATCTATGTATTTTTGGTTTTTATTCCATTTCAAGTTAGGATTTGACGGCAATGTCACCTAATAGTAGTGATGATGCAGTGTAAAATGGTAGCAGGCTAATCTTTTAGGTGAATTACGAAATTTGGTGTATCCACCTCGTGACGGTCACGGTACCGGTTATCATTAAATCAAAGTAAGTAGTAGATTTTTTCCCGATTGTCTATTAGCTGTGCTAACCCTATTGGTTGCCACAGCGTAACCGAGCTGTTTGGCGAGCTTCGGAGAGAAGCTCTGCTAGAATTTGATAGTACTGATACCGGTCTAAAGTTAGTGGGGTCAGTAGTATCGATTTGAACTTACTATGTTTCGTTAAGTCAGAGACCAACACCACAATCAATGCAATAGTTAAAAATAAATGCTAGGTCGGGTGCAACAATATCAATCAAAGACCTTATAATGTTAACGGAAATGCCCCACAAGTCATTTGTTTTCTTATTAACATGTTAAGGATCTATACTTAGCAGAGTCTCTGGGCATGGCTACCCTCTTTTCAATTAAAGAAGTGGCCTGTGCCTAGTAGTAAGACGATGTTAGGCTGGTGATGACGATGGTACGTGCGAATTATTGTTCAAAACGTCCATACCATAAGGAAGAATCCGTTGGGGTTTCTGTTCAGCACCCTGATTGCCGCCTCTGTCATTTCACTGATCGACGGCATGCCATCCAATCCTTTATTTCTCTCGCTTTCGTATCGTAAATGCTCGTTCGCAAATATACCTAATCATAATAGTTTAAATAGAAACATTGATTTGACGGTAAATACTTTTTTTTTTATTCACCAAAAGTTAGCCCTTGACTGCATCTCACCTGATGGCAAGTGATGATGCGGTCTAAGATGGTAACGGGCTAACCTGTTAGGGGTATGGTAAACACATACTCCTAATTGGTTTCTACACAACATCGTGCCGGAACGTTAAATCGCTTGGCGACACGTCTTTGTCGGTAGGGTGGTAACTAGCCACGGCCGAAGCCTCCCACCAGACCAGACTCGAGCCGGGAATCGAACCCAGGACCTCCAACTTTAAAATGCAACAGCGCACGCGCTGCGCCACGGAGGTCGTCAAAATGAATACTATAAATAGAAGGATTGTATTGTATTACAAAGTGGGAGATCCTGGGTTCGAATCTGGTCTCTTGAGTGGATTAGGCCGGCGACGGTAAGTTAAGGTCACTTGTTGAATCATTTACTGACTCAGTCAGCTTGTTTGTCCACGATGTAAACATTAAAAAAAAGAATAGTAAGTAGATTATTGAACATGGGATAAATCCAAGCGAACGATATTAGATTACTGAGCGAAGCGAGAGTATTGTAGGACTAAGATCTTCTTCTGTGCCGTTAAACTATTGACAGTGGTCATGGTCATCATGAAGCAATGTCTTTGAGGAGAGATGTTATACACCTCACGAACATCCGCCACTTTCCTCGGCTGACCGAAAGCCTGGTGAACTCGTGCAAAGGACCGCCCATAGCAGACTTTATCTAATCGGTCCATCGCATGGGTGACCTTCCTCGACCTCTAGGACTAAGATATTATAATCTATATACTTCATGGTTCGCACTTGAGAGGTTCTAGCTTCGGATGCGGGGTTTTAGTAATTCAAATAACATAACAGCCCATACGTGTCAAGAATTTATCTCTGTCACCGTGCCACTGGAACTACGTTAAACCGTCAGCCCCGGTTATTACTTCTTACAAAGTTGCTGTGTGTAAAAAAACGTCACTCCGTATAAGGTCTGGTGGGAGGCTTCGGCCGTGGCTAGTTAGCACCCTACCAACAAAGACGTGAAGCCTAAGACAAAGAAGCCAAGCGATTTAGCGTTCCGGCATGATGTCGCGTAGAAACGAATTAGGAGTGTGTGTCTACCATTCCCCTAACTGGTTAGCCCGCTACCATCTTAGGCTGCATCATCACTTATCATCATATGAGATTGCCGTCAAGGGCTATCTTGTAGTGGTTAAAAAAAAAAAGGTATCATGGAGGGTCTAAATCCGGATCTCCTATGGGACATTAAAAGACCAAAGTTTAAACTTACCAAGGAGATAATCAGTCTGATTAACATTAAACTCCCTCAGTTCTCTAGTATTGGATACTACACTGTACTTCAATCTTCTGGTTTCTTTATCCTTCTTGTATTCCTCGATCAGATTCTTGCCATCTAGCCTGGAACACGCCCAGGAACTAATTGGATCGGTGGGTGTACCCGTGGAGTTCGGCGTGAGGCCTTGTCTCCCACCTCCCATGATAACCTTTTATCAAATGAGAGTTGGGTTATACCAGATGCCGTATAGTTTGATAAAAGGGTTGATTTCTTAACATATACTTTAGAGGTATATAAGTTGTGATAGCCTAGTGGTTAGGACGTCAGCCTCCTATTCAGAGGTCGGGGGTTCGAACCCGAGCATGCACCTATAACTTTTGGAGTTATGTGCGTTTTTAAACAATTAAAATATCACTTGCTGAAACCTGCACGCCTGAGAGTTCTCCATAGTGTTCTCAAAGGCGATTGAAGTCTGCCAATCTGCACATGGCCAGCGTGGTGGACTATAGCCAAACCATTCTCATATTGAGAGGAGACGCGTGCTCTGTGGCGAGGGTTGATCATGATGATGATGATGCCTTTAGAGGTTTAACGAAGGATAAAATCGTCGCGTCTAACTGGCTTCAAAGTTGACTAAGTAAGTGTGACAATCAAAAGACGTTTCTTATCACAGACTTGAATATCGCTATGGATGCAGGTTAGACGCCGAGGCGTGGCATTTGCTTAACCTATAGTTAAAAGGTTTGATTGCTTTGCTTGGTTTAAAGGTGGAAGTTTTTAAGATTTGTTAAATGACTGAAGGACTGAAGATCTGACGGAAGGCGTAGCTTTGGCCGATGATACGCGTTGCCTAGAAGATGCTTATTCACTCATGATTTGAAAGTACCCATACAACAGACGCGAAAAACGAAGAAGTGAATGCCAGTTCTTTGTAATACAAGTACAACATGGAAACGTGAATACGAATGGGTTCATTTGGCCTTGAAAAAGAGCTAAATAATCGATCGCTGACCAGAATTATTAAGTTACTCCATTGACCTGCGTTTTTTTCTTTGTCCCGATTTGGCGTTCAGTGGACCTCATATTGACATCTGATTAGTGTTATCTTTAGGCCACTTACAAGGTTAAGAGGAATCTAATACAAAACATTAAAATTGGCTAGCTTTAAATCGCTATACTCTATGTTACAGAGAACCAAACTTATAGACAAATGTATAGTTATTTGTATTGGATAGCAGAGGTAGTGGCCTTGACAATGTATCGGTCTATCATTAGTTTACAACACCACTTACGTTGAGGTCCTTCCCGGGCCAATCCTCGACAAGTTGTCTTGCGATGTCCTTACATTTCTCAGTTCCTGTGGGCATGTCTCCATCGCATTCCCATGTTCTGGCAGCGCTGTGGGCGTAAAGTGGACCCGGTGTGGCGTGCGTAACGCGCATCGTGGTCACGAAGCCTGGAAAAATTTATTACGAACCTTTTTTTTTTATATATACAAAGCGAGCAAACGAGCAGGCGGGTCACCTGATGGTAAGTGATTACCGCCGCCCATGAACATTTGCAGCACCAGAGTAACCGCCAACGCGTTGCTGGCTCTTGAGCAATTTGTTAATCCGCCCTTTGAAGATCCCCATATTATATCCATTAGGGAACACAGAAGATGGAAGCTGGTTCCATAATTTGCAGGTTCGTGGCAGAAATGACCTGGAATAGCGGGTGGTGGAAGAGGTCCAGGCATCCAGGTGGTGAGGATGACATTTATTTCTGCGACGAAAAGTGCGACTGGAGAACACGGAAGAACCTTTAATGCATTATCATTGTCCAAACCCTTTTATGTCTCCCTGCTGAAAATTGACTACTCTCTTAAAGAGAATTACATATGCCCGATGTTAATAGTCAAAAACTTTAGATAGCAGATTGAATTTAGTATTGCCATGCTTATCGTAAGAGTATGAGAAGGACAGCACTACTGTCTGAAGATTTCGGATTAGATTGATTTTTAATATCGGGCGTTAGTAAGAAACTATCACGCTACCACATATTAGGCTTTAACAATAACTGTGATGACAACCCAGAAACAAGAGATATACATATTTTCAACATTTTTAGAAGTGTTCTGTTGACTATACTATTTAAGGCATATTTCATATATATGAAAACTTAATGTATGTTCATAAAAGTATTGATAAATTCAAGAAAAAAGGTAAAAGTTTAGTAGGCTGCATTAAATTAGTAATTCATTCAAAGGAAATGGTATTTTATTTTATAATAAATTATCTATTGATATCTTGGAGATGTCTATCAATAAGTTCAATTGATTGATTGATTGATTGATTGATTGAAAAAAGCTTGGGTGTGAATTGCTCTATCTCCATAGGTACTATAATTTATTATTGATTATGTGAGAGGGTCATAACGAAAAAAAAACCCGGCTAAGTTTGTTTTGGGCTTCTTCTTAGACAGGGGCGCATTTGGAAACCTCATAGCTTTAGTTTTAAGTTTACGAATGTAGTTATTATCACCATCAAATAACTACTAAGTATGTAAATTACTGACGCGTCAAAAGTGCCTTTTAAAGGACTATTTGAATAAAGATTATTTGAATTTGAATTTAACCTTATACGTTCATATTATAGGTTTCTAGGAGACTTCAAGAAATAGACCAATTAGATGATTGAAAGATGATGATGTATTTTATCACGTCTTCTTGCAATTACCTGATTGGTTTACCTCCTCTGTCCTCTACAGCATATCTCTGCTTTCGTGAGCACCCATTACCTGCACTCTTTTTGGCATTCAAAGCTAACGCAGCCAAGGAATCCAGCTGTGCTTTACGATTGAGGGAAGCGGCACAGTCTTTGTGCTTCACGGTGGAGTCAACGCCGACCGTGTTCTGGTTCACCTTCACACCGCACAGCAAGGCTGTCGCTGTGCTCGCAGAGTCAGGCACCATCATGTTCGCTGAATATGTCTGGAAGAACACCATTTTAAATTTTATCGGGTAAAACACCAAAAATACTGGCAAATAATGAATAGAAGCAGGCGTTATTTTGCGGAAGTCCATGACAAACAATAAACAGAAAGTATAATTTGCTATATTCCGCCGACAACCGGGAGATTAGTATAGCATAACACCACACAAAATCCTCCACTAGAACCTCTACGCACGTTTCGACCCGACACCGGATCATCCTCAGGAGATGTTGACTTCACAAGCGCGAAAGGCAAAAATACTGGCAATTGGAAGCTATTGGAAATGAACTTTGGAAATGAAAAATGTTTGTACCTATATCATATCAGCTGGTAATGCAAAAAAAACATACTGTCAAACTGGAAAAATTGTGTAAAGGAAGTATTGTAGGCAGTACCTCTTATTAACAGTGTTAGGTGTTCCAAGTTATCGCTAAGGTTTTTTTTTCACGCTGGGAAATGCGTTTACGCATTCCCTCCGGAAGCGACGCAATCAAGACTGCACCGCTTCCGATGGGTCATATGGGACTCCCCGGCGGCCAGACTGGCGACCAGTATACCAACAAACAGTCCTGGCTTTTCTCCCTATCTTACTTAGACCCGAATAGCCAGTGCAGGATAATTATTTCACCTTGCAAAGAATAGAATACACCTTTATTTGGATATTCTTACCTTCAGCAGTCCTACATGCGGGAATGTCTCATACGACAGCTTGTAGGTTTCCCCTCCCTTATATATCCGGGTGGCTGTGACCGTATTAGGGCCCATGCCATCCCCGATGAAGAGGATCACATTCTTCGCGCGATTAACGTTCCTTTTTACGTTTAGTGCTTCCTCAAGCTCATCTGTGGCTAGTTTAGTCCAATAATCTGCATCTGTTCAATAGAATAGGTAACCTTTTTATTTAAATAAACTACAAGTTAGCCCTTGACGGCAATTTCAACTGGTGATGAATGAGGATGAAATCTAAGGTAGTTTGCAAACCTGGTAGGTGTATGATAAACCCATACTCTTATTTGTTTTTTTTTCGCGACATCGTGCGGAAAGCTTAATCGCGTGGCGACGTTGTAGGAAAACATGTACAAACAAGTGCATTTATTCAAATATCCGTTCATAATCGTATTCTAGTATATGATTACGCCAGCGAGGTGGACCATGGCCAAACCATTCTCATATTGATCTCATATCATATTCTCGTGCTCTGTTGTAAGCCGAGATTGGGTTGATCATGATTTGTGAAGACATGCGCATAGCTAAGTAGGTTACGTAGGCTATTACCGTAACTGGAAACTGTTAGATAAAATGAAAATAACGGAGAATTGACTAATATAGACGTTTTAGGTATCTTGTTATTTAAGATAAATTATACGTTATCAACACCTCGATATGACTAATGTAATAAAACCATAATAAAACAATTGCGCTGATTATTTTGCTTGTCATTTCATCGTGTTCAAAATCATTTCGTTGCTTCGATATTCTCCCGACGGATTATGAGGTCTTGGGTTCGATTCCCCAGTCAAGCCATGATTCTTTTTTTTTTTATCCACTACAAGTTAGTCCTTGACGGCATCTCACTTGCTGGTAAATGATGACGCAGTCTAAGATGGTAGCGGGCTAACCTGTTAACCAATACTGCTAATTGGTTTCTACGCGACATCGTGCTGAAACGCTAAATTACTTGTCGACACGTCTTTGTCGGTAGGGTGGTAACTAGCCACGGCCGCAGCCTCCCACCAGACCAGGCTCGAGCCAGGAATTGAACCCAGGACATCCAACCTTATAAAGCGACGGCGCGCGCGCTGCGCCACGGAGGTCGTCAGACTCGTTGGGTATTGACATTTTTTGTTAAGATCTCTCAACTGAGCGTTAAAATAGAATACGGGTGTAGTTACGCAAAGACAGAAAAATGTTTATGTACTTATAACAACTGTATGTTTGTGTATGTATACTGTATACATTTTTAATTGTGATAAATATTATATAGGGGTATTCCATCCATCTTCGTATTAACCGTAATACGAAGATGGATGGAATACCCCTATATGTTAGATATTAAAGATTTTATTTAATTACATTTTTGTAGATTAGCATAATTAAAAAAAAGTTTTCTAATCAAAATGTTGTTAGGTTTAGTTTTTTAGTGAAAATATGTCTTTGAAGTGAAAACTTCACAGACCATTGCATTAAAGCTCAGTGTAGTTGGAGCAGTCTGAGAAATTAGAAAAGTTGTAGTTTATATGGCAATCATCATCATCATCATGAACAACCCATTGCCGGCTCACTACAGAGCACGGGTCTCCTCTCAATATGAGAAGGGTTTGGCCATAGTCCACCATGCTGGCCATGTGCGGATTGCCAGACTTCACACGCCTTTGAGAACATTATGGAGAAATCTCAGGCGTGCAGGTTTCCTCACGATGTTTTACTTCACCGTTGAAGCAAGTGATATTTTAAGTGTTTAAAAACGCACATAACTCCGAAAAGTTAGAGGTGCGTGCCCGGATTCGAACCGCCGACCTCTGATTAGGAGGGTGACGCCCTAACCACTAGGCTATCATCGCTTCTATATATTCTTATATAGCAATAAAGTGCAGAAATCTGAACGCTCGTCGACCACAGATCATAGCCTTAATTGACATATACTTATTTTATAGTTCTAAATGAAGTATATTATATATTTATAATACTTGATTGAGAACTATATTCACAAATAAGAACAACAAACGAATAACAAAGACTGAATGAATATACTTACTTAACGATAAAAAAGAACAAAAGCGTTTAGAATAATTAAAGAGTAGGTACGTTGGTACATTATATTGCGTCAATGCCGGTTAGATTTTACAAAGTTGAGAAATAGTATGCTAATATATGAAGCTGTGATAGCCTAGTGGTTAGGACGTCAGCCTCCTTATCAGAGGTCGAGGGTTCGCACCCGGGCACGCATCTCTTACTTTTCGAGGTTTTGTGCGTTTTTAAGCAATTAAAATATCACTTGCTTCAACGGTGCAGGAAAACATCGTGAGGAAACCTGCACGCCTGAGAGTTCTCCATAATGTTCTTAGAGGCGTGTGAAGTCTGCCAATCCACACATGGCCAGCGTGGTGGACTATGGCCAAACCCTTCTCATATTGAGAGGAGACCGTGCTCTGTAGTGAGCCGGCAATTCGTTGATCACGATGATGATGAAGATGCTAATATAGGTTCGTCTATTCTCGAAAACTTGTTCACCGAACGCATCAGTCGAATGCAATTATGTCGTCGAATTGATTCCGGCCATAACTGCTTTGGTGCAGTTGGCAGCTTATAAAAACAACTGCGACAAAACAAAAATTACGAGTTTTCTTCTCACAATACAGGTTAGCCCTTGAAAGCAATCTCGACTTTTGGAACTGATGATACCCTCAGACCGTCTGAGATGATATAATATTCGAGCATTATGACCAGTGAAATGTACGGCATTTATACGCCTAATCGGTTTCTGCATGGCATTCCTAGCCCAACTTCTCAGTGCTGCTTTGTTTATATGCTGGAACGGGGGTTAAGAACTTTGAATGGAGACTGAGAATTACTCGAAAGAATAATCCTTGACTTGAACCGAGAATCTACCCAACCAGTGAAGCAGTTAAGTGGTTAGTATGTTATATTTCTCATCATTCTGAAACTGAAACCAGCCCACTATAGGTCACATACTTCCTCTCAGAAATAAAATGGTGTACAGTGAACTGACCACCATGCTGGTCGAAACGTCTTAAGACATTACAGAGAACTCAGACACGGAGGGTTTCAAAATATTTAAATACAAAATCCCAATTAAGATCAACTGGGAATCGATCCTGCGATCTGGGCTGAGCGACCGAGCTAGAAGTCATCCAATCCACATTTACTTTTGCGTTATTCCATTTCAACATTTGTTAATCATTTAGGTGATAAAACAATGAAGTTTAATTTATTTACACATCCTTATTAAAAATATATTCTTAATATTATTCCCGATACAAAATTATTTAATACAATAAGTATATAATGTACTAAAAATATATATGTATAATAATTTTCACAACTAACCTTTACGTAAAGAACATCGCACTGTTGCAATACAACAAAACACGAAAAACACAAACAACCCACTTCTTCGCATTTTGACAACTAAAGTTTAACTCGACGTTAAACTGACAATACAAGTTGTAAATAGATATTGTCAGTTTTGTTAATATTAGTCTTGTCAATGTCAAGATATGTCAATGTCAGACTCGAAATGTCAATGTCAGACTAGAAATGTCAATGTCATGTGATTCACTTTACGTGACCTTTTTTTATCGTCCAAATTTCATGTTCCGTTGCTTTTTCAATTAAAACCTTGTAGTATTAAGATTATGTGTAAAAGCACTACACCGCACTAATTATAATTAAATTATATGAACGCTTCATAGATTCCTGTACTAGGTTTACATGAATAGAACGTTTTTAACACGCTTTTAAGTTATTAGTTTAGTATGTATATATATGAGTATGTAATGGTAGGGGAGCCCATGATGCTAAATGGGGATTTACTCGAGCGTCATAGAGACCTATTGGGTTGCAAAGCTTAGATGATAAGAAGAAAAAAATGTTATATGATATATATCTTTCCATCGGTGGGGGAAGCGGCTATAGATTTTTAAATATGTAAAAAAAAACTGTTGCATGGACATCTTCGAGCGCGTCAGATATTGATAGCATCAATGGCCTACGTATTTTTAATAATGTACGTATGTTAATCTGATCGTTTGCATGATGCGTGTGGTTGTATGGAAGGGTTGAAAATGAAAAAAAAAAAAATTTAATCGAGCGCGTCAGATTTTCTAAGGGAGTGTTAAGTACACCAAAAATAAGCTCTCATTCACTAATCTGACGATTCCGATGTGACGCAAAGTCGCAGCGAGTTTCATAATGTGCAAAAAAAATTCGCCATTTTGAAATACTCGAGCGCGTCAGATTAAGATATATATGGTTCATCTTTATGTTCTAAACGTACTGTCTCATAATCTGACGATTATCTAGAGGGATTCGCCTAATCTGACAAAAAAAATAAAAAAATTTAAATAATTGAACTTATTAATAGAAAGCTCCAGAAATAGCATGCAAATAAATAAGTGTATGCTTTTTTATGTAGAATACCTGTATTTATAAAAAAAAAAATTAAAAAAGGCTTAAAAAAAATTGATGTTTTATAATTAATTGATTAATGTTTCTACTGTAAAGTTTTTGTAAGGCACTTTCACCTCAAAATACACATTTTAACAATATTTATAAACTTCAATTAACATAAATAATATTAAAATAGCAAAAAAAGCCAAAACGTTGGAAACACGTTGTAAACAATATGCCTCGAACGAGTCTTTATGATCAGCTGTGATGGCGTCATGGCAGCAAAAACCAGAGTGGGGACGGAGAGAGTAATAAATAGAGAAAGAGTGATAAAGAAATAGAAACGCGGAGAAGGAAATATAGGCATCACCCAGCTGCACGCATTTAACTTTATTGGCGAATTTTTGTTATTTCGGCTTGCGGAAATCGTCAGATTATATATTTTTCGTTATTCTTGAATTATTTCCTTCAAAATAAAAAAAAATTTAGCTACGCTCGAGAATGTCGAGATGACGTTTTTTTTTTACAACTTTGCTGCCCTCACCTTTCTTTACGTCACTCTCAAATTGTCAGATTAGTGGAATATACGCTTTTAAGGATGTAATTAACTCACCCTACCTTAATTCAATCAATCAATTTTTCAAGGTCAATTTTTTTTTACTAATCTGATCGTGTATCGTTCACGCGCGGCCTTATATATGGGGCTCATGTTTGGTGGAGGAACATAACCGGGTACAAGGTATCTCCCTGTATATTAATCTGCCGCGCTCGAGTAAATCCCGAAATCCCCGCTTGGGCTCCCCTACTATAACGGAATCGTTGAACATGATTTTCATCCTCCCCAAGACGTATTAATTTTAAACAGTTATTGAAGCACATAACTATCAATAATTGATAACAATGCAATCATATAAATATATAGAAGCTGTGATAGCCTAGTGGTTAGGACGTCCGCCTCCTAGTCAGAGGTCAAGGTTTTATCCCGGGCATGCACCTCTAACTTTTTGGAGTGAAGTCCGTTTTTAAGCAATTAGAATGTCACTTGCTCCAACGGTGAACGAAAATATCGTGAGGAAACTTGCATGCCTGATAGTTCTCATTTTACACACTAGATCTGAGTGTTTGAAATCTGCCAATTCGTACATGGCCAAACCCTTCTTATATTGAGAGGAGACTCGGACTCTGTAGTGAGCCAGCAATGGGTTGATCATGATGATGATAATGAATATAAATATCTGGTTCCATTAATAGGATTAGAATCTTTAGGATTAGCGTTTATTGATATTTATATTATATTTGATTATTCAGTTATCTAAAAAATTGTGTTGTGTTATTTTAGTTTCTTAGAACTTTTATATTTTTCTGAATTTATATTTTGAATTCAATTACTGGGTCATTAACTGAGCTTTTTTTAGATGTAAGCACTACACACATAGTAGCATAATGATTAATCAAGAAGTGCTAAGAATGTTACCTCCTATTTGGAAATAAAAAAATTAATATATAATTTAGGCTCCCATTTGACCCGGTGCTCGGCTCGGGTACGGGCTGATAAGAAAAAACTATCACCCATTATGTCGCTCCACCACTTAGACTGATGAGCTATGAAGCGGGCTTAAGCCGTGCCTCTGTCATGATACAGTTAAAGTGGGACGACCTTGGTGACCTCTGTGGCGAGTCTGAAACCCTGGTAGCTTTAGTTTTAAGTTTACGAATCAAATTATCACTCCCTACTATGCAATTTATTGACGAATCAAAAGTGCCTCCTATTTATTTATTTGAATCATATGACACATGATTAACCCATTTCCCAATAAATAAATAAATAATCTCTTTGGCCTTATTCTATAACTTTCTTAATTGTATACCTATATAGATGTAACGCTGTTGATTACTTTCAAATAAATAAATAAAGAAGCGATGATAGCCCAGTGGTTAGGGCGTCAGCCTCCTAATCAGAGGTCGGCGGTTCGAATCCGGGCACGCACCTCTAACTTTTCGGAGTTATGTGCGTTTTTAAAAACAATTAAAATATCACTTGCTTCAACGGTGAAGGAAAACATCGTGAGGAAACCTGCACGCCTGAGAGTTCTCCATAATGTTCTCAAAGGTGTGTGAAGTCTGCCAATCCGCACATGGCCAGCGTGGTGGACTATGGCCAAACCCTTCTCATATTGAGAGGAGACCCGTGCTCTGTAGTGAGCCGGTAATGGGTTGATCTTGTAAACGTGAACGTAAACGTAAACGTAGACATGAACGTAAACGAAAACGTGAACGTGAACGGGAACGTGAACGTGAACGTGAAGGAAAAAGAAAAGGTTTTTTTTTAGGGTTTTCTCGGCATTATTCGAATATTTCTCATTTAATTTCATTAACAGACCCAAATATACTTTCTTTCTTTCTCTCTCTCAATAATATACAAAAAATCTCAGATTAAGTAGATGAACCAATGAAACAGTGAGGAATGCGAAGTGAGAAGCATACAAACGTATTATGTAAGAAAATTGGGACAAATCACAGTATCGTCCATCTCATACAGCGTACCGATTTTTTGCCTTGCCAACTTTGAATTTTTGAAGTTCGCCAAAAGTGCAGGTACTGTTGTTACAAGTTCTGGCCCCCTCCACTACGACGGCATCCAATTAACTTACTACCATGACATTAGTTTATTGATTATTTATATTTGTTGATTTATTCGATTGTTATAACTTTGAGTAAATACATAATTATTAACCTTATTATAGTAATACTTAATTAAGTATTGAACATATACACGACATAGCCACATTGGAAGAATATATTGCTGTTGTGTATAGCTGTTTCAAGCGGTGATAGCCTAATGGTTAGGGCGTCAGCCTCCTAATCAGAGGTCGGCGGTTCGAATCCGGGCACGCACCTCTAACTTTTCGGAGTTATGTGCGTTTAAAAAAAATTAAAGTATCACTTGCTTCAACGGTGAAGGAAAACATCGTGAGGAAACCTGCACGCCTGAGAGTTCTCCATAATGTTCTCAAAGGCGTGTGAAGTCTGCCAATCCGCACATGGCCAGCGTGGTGGACTATGGCCAAGTCCTTCTCATATTGAGAGGAGACCCGTGCTCTGTAGTGAGCCGGTAATGGGTTGATCACGATAGCTGTTTCATGTTCAGCTAAAAAGGCTATAAGCTTCACCTATTCTTTCAATCTGATCTACGAGGCCGATACAAAGACAACGGCGAGCGATGAGACATTTTGTATCGGTTGTGGATGCGATCGATACGGGCTGTTCTGCGCAAGACCGTTCAGCCTCCCTGTTAAAGGGGAAGCTATCCTGTTAACAGGTAGGTCGTCCTTGAATAAATCTCGAAATTTCACCGTATATTAATTTGAACTGAAATAACTTAAAGTCAGAAACCTAAAGTAAAGAGACCTGCTGAAGTAATTGTACGGTTATGACACACAGAATTTACCCAGTTGATTCCAGAAATATGTTGTACATACACATATGCAAACAAACACACAAACACACAGTTTGTCTGGTGGGTGGCTTCGGCCGTGGCTAGTTACCACCCCACCGACAAAGACGTGTCGCAAAGCGATTTAGCGTTCCGGCACGATGTCGCGTAGAAACCAATTAGGAGTGTGTGTGTTGCATACCCCTAACAGGTTAACCCGCTACCATCCTAGACTGCATCACCAGGTGAGATAGTGGTCAAGGGCTAAGTTGTAGTGTATAAAAAAAAAACCACAGATACACACATCATGATCAACACTACAGGTTCACTACAGAGCACGGGTCTCCTCTCAATATGAGAAGGGTTTGGCCATAGTCCCCCACGCTGGATGTGCGGATTGGCAGACTTCACACGCCTTTGAGAACATTACGGAGAACTCTTAGGCTTGCAGGTTTCCTCACGATGTTTTCCTTCACGTTGAAGCAAGTGATATTTTAATTGTTTTAAAACAGATACACACACAGATGCATAAACTTTGAAGACAAAAAGGGTAGTTTTTGGTAAAAAAGAGCACCAGTAGCAAGAGCACCAATTCCTGCGTGCTCGCAATCAAGCACCCCCCCTTAACATTTCTCCCAACTTCCATCAAACTAGTCCATGCACCGGCGTTCACAATGCTCTGGAGAGTTCCAGTGTCGCGTTGAGATGTCACGTACTCTCATCGATTAGGACCCTCCACCCGCGACACCAGCGAGCCGTGATCACCAATTAGCTGAATTATAAATTTTATCAATTATCAGTGTTGTGAAAATTATCAATTACTAATTTTTATAAAAAATGGTGAGCATTTTTATTTATGTTGATGTGTAGTTTTCTAAAAGCTTCCAGTTTTTTTTTCGTACTGACTTTTAGCTGTGCTAACAGCCCGGTTACGCTGTCGCAACCAATAGGGCTCAACATTCTGAAAGAAGTTCTGCCAGAAGACATTTTGAGGGCGAGAAGAAACTAAGGGAACGTCTGCCTAAGGGCGCCTCCTGTGAAGCCGAACCCTGGCTTAGGCGACGTTTGGGATAACGGGGGGAGGGGGAGGGGGTCGGACGGTTGTTTCCAGTGATGACTAGCTCTTTAATCAGGTTGCTATCTATGAAAGCGATGGCTGGTAAGGAGCCATTCAGTGATTTGGAGGGATTTATGCTCAAATTGGCGTGGATATGGTTTTTGGCTGGGATCTCCAGTCTAAAATACAATATAAAAAAAAAATCTATCACTGGTCTTTAGGGTAAGGTGTGCTTTTAATTGTGTATGAAGTACACCGCTCAGAAATGAGATCGGTAGAAGTTAATGATGTCGATCTGGCAGTCTCCAAACTTAATTGTTTATGGGTAGGGCTTATTGTTTAGAGAACCAATGGAGTCGTATTTGCATCGGTAATCAGCAACTTAATTTTGATGGATTGATACCGGCTTTCGATCTCATGTTTTCATTATGCTTTTCAAGGGACGTATGGAGCTTCCAGTCATGGACAAGTGCTGCTTTGTATTGGACTTGAAGACAGGGTGTATTGTCTTGGGGGTTGTGAATTCCGTAAGTGTTACCGTGATATTTATATCATCGAATTACCATACAGTAAGGACTTAAGCGACCAGCGGTTTAAAAGAGTTGCTTAATTTGGAGATGGACTTAATACTCATTAGCTCTTGTATAGTTAGTAATTAGTTTTTTTAATCGAGAAGAGTTGACTGCTTCACTGCTTCAAATAGTTTTATAAAACGAATGCCTGGCAATGTTAACTTTTAATTTATACAACTAACATAATATAGTTACAATATTGACAGCTTTTAAATAGTCAAAAGAAGGTTTTAGATATTTGTGTTCGGAAAGTTATTTTTAACTAAGTAGACATCCAATATTGAGATTAGTGTCTATTGTACTGGATATATATGCTACATTACTAAATCGATCTGGTCTCTTCCGAACTTTTATTTACTATATTTTAGTTTTGTGTGTTGATAAAGTGTGATGGTAATATATTATGGATGTCAAATGTCGATCGCAATTTTTTTGTTTTCGATAATGTATTAGATAATTTGTCCCATACGAAACCTAGCAAAATTAGTTAAAAAATATTAAATACAACTTAATATAATATGTATTAATTATCTTAATTTCAATATTTTGTCCCTTTTATTGCGTTTTTGGATATTAAACACGAGCTAATCGGCTTTTTGACTGGCAAACGTATATAGACACCTAATTAGTGGGCGAATTTTTATTTTTCACGGACATTTTTGTTGTCATCAATACTTACAGTAATTACAAAGGCGAAAAGATTTTTTTCCATTTGTAATCGATTATTTTGACTTAACCGATTTTAATTATTGTTTTACCATTATAAAGCTATTTACTCACTAATTAACATTGGTATCTAGTTAACATTCAATTTCAGTAATAATTTTAATTTCAGCCTGATGTAGATATATATTGTAAGTATTGAAAGCTACAAGAAAAACGAGCGACGTGTCTGTTTATACTATCTAATGCTGTTCTTAAAACAAAATGTAATAAAAATAAAAAAAAGGCCTAAAAAAGTATGCGAAAGCATGTTTGTGTTTTTTTTTGCCTTTCACAGCGTGATATTTGCACGGATGTAGGTATTTAACGTTAATATAAATTAGTAAAGTAAAGTATAATTTTAGCTATTTATTTAACGCTAACTCGCTGGACGACACGTCTTTGTCGGTAGGGTGGTAACTAGCCACGGCCGAAGCCTCCCACCAGACCAGACTCGAGCCGGGAATCGAACCCAGGACCAACCTTATAATGCAACAGCGCGCGCGCTGAGCCACGGAGGTCGTCAAAAACTACAATATATTTATAATTTTTAGTTTTAAGTTAATCTAAGATTTATTTTAAGTTATGTAATATTTTTTCTTGAAATTAAATAAATTATACAAAATTTATATAAAATTAAAATTCGAATTTTGCAGTCCTTTTGCAGTCTTATTAATGCCTAAAGTTAGAACCCGTACGTTGCTGAACAACTAGCCCTTTGTAGTACCCATCGAAGCTACGAAAAATCATTGTATCTTTCACAGATTTTAACATTCGTCCTGGCGGTGATACTGATAACCTTCGCCGTTGATCTCAAGGACATTCCCGATGCAAAGCGGGAGAACGGCGAAGACGGGGGCATGATCTCCGTACTGTACACTTGCGTGGTTATGTTCGTTATACTGCTGTTCATCAAATTCGTGCTCGACTTGCTCTTCGTCTGGGCGGTCTACAAGGTAAGCTTTCAAGGTCGTTAAATTGTCGTCGTTGTTCTCGTCGAATGTACTCATTGAGGATATTTTTTTTTTTATATACACTACAAGTTAGCCCTTGACAGCAATCTCACCTGATGGTAAGTGATGATGCAGTCTAAGATGGTAGCGGGCTAACTTGTTAGGGGTATGGTAAACCCAAACTCCTACTTGGTTTCTACGCGACATCGTGCCGGAATGCTAAATCGCTTTGCGACACGTCTTTGTCGGTAGGGTGGTAACTAGCCACGGCCGAAGCCTCCCATCAGACCAGACTCGCGCCGGGAATCGAACCCAGGACCACCAACTTTTATAATGCGACAGCGCACGCACTGCGCCACGGAGGTTGTCAAAAATATTGCAAATATATTCAGACAATATTGCAACGCATATTGGCTGCATCTGTCCGGAACGAGACTCATCGAAGATTTCAGATTTGGTCTTACAATTAAGACCAAATTTGAATTTAAATCTATAAACTGGAAGTTCCCTTGTCTTCGCTTTCCTAGGAGAGAGGAGAGAAAGGTTATAAGGATGTTTTTTTATACAATATAGCCATACAAGTTAGCCTTTGACGGCAATAGATAGTAGTGGCATAACCTGTTAGAAGTATAGTAAACCCATACTCCTACTTGGTTTCTACGCGAAAATGTGCTAGAACGCTAAATTGCTTGACACGTTTTCCTCGATAGAGTAACTAGCCACGGCGTAAGCCTATCACCAGACAGACTCGCCACGGCCGATGCTTTCCATCAGACAGACTCAAGCCGGGAGTCGAATCCAGGACCTCCAACTTTATTACGCGACAGCGCAAGCCCTGCGCCGCGGAGCCACGGTTTTCAAGTACAGGATATCTGTAGGCCAATTTCAAAATCACTCTCTTTACAATCAAGTCTGTTTTTCTGCCCAATCGATCACTCTGCTACCGGTTTCCAACCAAGACAGATTCTGCGGAGGAGAAACTCAGCAGTTATTGCCTTTTTCACGATCTGATAATATTATTCTTCCTGATGAGAGAAAGCGTCCTTATTACAAGCAAAATTGTTGATGAGACTACGTGTATTATTTGTTTTCAGGAAAAGAGTGGCATCATAAAGAAGTACTGCATCTTCTGGATCGTGGTCCTGGTGCTCCACATCATCGGCTTCCTCAAATCGATGTCCCAGATGAGTGCTGGTCATTTGATTTCACAAATACTATTCATAGGTATGTATATGAGGTGGGATTTTCCATCAGATATGTTGATAAGCCGTGTACTAGTATTAGTGATAGGGCACTATCTTCTTGCTATTCTACTTCTATTTCATCTTTCTAATGGCTGATCTGTGCCGAAATATTGGAAAATAAAGCTATTACTAATAACTGAATATATATTTATATATCATCATCATCATCATCATGATCAACCCATTGCTGGCTGACTACAGAGCACAGGTCTCCTGGCCATAGTCCATATTGCTGGCCATGTGCGAATTGGAAGACTTCACACGCCTTTGAGAACATTATGTTGAACTCTCAAGCATGCAGGTTTTCCTCACGATGTTTTCCTTCCCCGTTGAAGCAAGTGGCATTTTAATTGCTTTGCATTTATATATATTTATTTATTTAAGAAAAATATTTGTATAGTTTCCAAAAATTCTGGTGTAATCATATACTAGAATACGATTATGAACGAATGAATGAATCAATGCACTTCTTTGTACATCTGAGCTAACTCAATATAATTTCCTTTCAGCTGAAAACTTCTACTACATAGCTATAGTCCGAAGCTTCGTGAAATCCATCAACGAGGATGGTGCCATATAAAAATGATACGGTCCCAACAAACGATGATCTTTCTATTTATACCTTAGACATTGTAATTTTTGAATCAACTATTGTTAAAAAGAAATTTAACGTCTAGTATGGTGAGTGAATTGGCCAATTTTAGATTACAATAATGTAGGTCTCCGCTGCGGTTCTATCCCAATACCATATCCTTGAACATAATGAGCCTAAAAAATACCTTAAAGCTATCTCCTATTCTGCGGCGGTAGCGGTGGCGATTTGTGCGCGCGGGTACGTTGGTTGACACTACAGTGATTAAGCACGGTCTGCTGGCGGGGACAGGGCAATAACAGATGTAGTTTTTACATCAACTGTTATGAAACGGACCGGAGTAGATATTCTATATCAAAGCCATCAACTTTGTGTAAAGATTGAATATATTTAATAGATGTAGTCTTTACATCAACTATAAACATGACCAGAGGGGCCGGTGTGGATATATCTACACCTATATCTATACACAAAGTAACGTATAGATGAAAATAAGTGACTCTCGGTATTTTGTGTTCAAATTTTTTTCTCGCCCTTGCGAAGGTGATCGCTCGCGCCTCCGTTTGGTGTACGCTTACACTTGAAAACATCTCTTGCGTCATAGTTTAAGCGCAACGGAGACCAATCATTAATAAAAATTAAGTAGTAGTAGTTAAGTTACAAACAACAAAAATGAAATGAAATATTGATTAGTCAATACTGTTCTTATTGTAATTGTTGTCACATTGCGGTTCCAACCAGCTTCTTTCATATAAATAATTTAATTTGATTAATTTTAAGTAAATTATTTCTTGTTCTATTTGCATGAAAATCAAAGCTTAACTGTTTTGTTTTCTAAATATCTTATTAAATTTTTCAACTTTAATAATGTTTAACAGAAACTGTTAAATACAGCTAAAGTTCCTAGTTATATATTATATTTAGAGTTCTATAATTTGTTATATGAATTGCATATATATATATAATATAACAATACGTGACTATAAAGTTGAGATTAATTTTGGGCCTGCGTAGCTAGTTAAAAATAATCAACAATTGTGAACGATCTCCCATGCGCAGCGATGGAAGGTCCCGGCTTCAATCCTCGGCATACATTTGGTAATTTTTAATCTCTGAATTTTTTCTGGTCTGGTCTTGTCTAAGACTAGGTGTCTATGAACAAAGACGAGCGGTCTAGTTATTGAGCATTTCGGTGTGATGTTGCGTAGAAACTGAATAGTGGTGTCGTCTAAATATAACATGTAATCTAGTGTATGATCCCTCACCACCCGGTGAGATTTCAGTTCAAAACTTAATATTTATAACTAAAATGTTACTTAATGTTAATTTCACCTCAAAATTTTTACGCATACGCCCTAAACGTTTAAACTATATTTCAGAATTTTCACTTCAGTATCATTTTATATTAACCTTGATTTTTATTTAATTTAGACAAAATTTCTGGCTACGTACTCTTAGTGAAGAGATCTTTAAAGTTGTTTATTTAGTATTGTTGTTAATTCTAGTGTTAGTTGTGTTAGAATAGAGCATGTGTTATAGTTTTTAATCTGAAATGAAGTACATATATAACTTAAAACGTAATATATATATATTGATATATTTTTACGATGTTCTGTATCTAATTAAAGTCTAATTAATTATCTATTTACCTATAGTTAAAATAAAGGGACCTAATTTTTATTTAATTCTACTAAACATTTAGTAAAGTAACGGTTTTGTATAAATATAAAGTTATTTTTCGTCTCGTTAACAGGGTAGATTAATTATTTAACAAAAATGCATTATAATAATGTTTTCAGAGAAGTATATTTTATAAGGGAATTTAATTCTTTGGAACACCTGTTTAAAAATCTTTACATTTAAAAAGAGTTTTTTTTATTAACGTGTACAACCTACTGTAACAAAATAATCAAACCTTTGTATCGCAATATATTTTTAATTCGATATATTTATATATTTGTACAAGATTATTTACTATCGATAATATTTTTAATATTGTATACCTACCCAAACAATCAAAATAATAGGCTTCTATAAATATATTTTTATAAGTTTAAGTAATCTACTAAAAAAATTAATGCATTACATATTGTTAATAAATGATTTTACTAACATTTTATAAAATAATACAATTGTGTTTTTTTTTAATTTTTAATTTAAATTTTGTAAATTATAAACCTATTGCTAATTTTGATCTTCACACATTTCGAAACTAAATTGAAAGCCTCGAAATTATATTATTATTCACACGAGGAATACTATCAATAGAGGTCGTATTAAATTACATTGGGGCCAATAACACATTTCTATAAACTTAACTAAGTTGACAAGTCTGAAAATATAAATATCCTTTTCCATTATTCGAAATAACACAATATTTAAGAATTGTCAATTTATTTTGGTTTTTTAATTTGTGTACAATCGAAGACATTATATAATTATAATAATATATATAATTATAATATGTCTGACAATATTAGAAAGATTTAATAAGTAGCATCTACTTATCGCATTACTGTTTAAGCAAATTTATCTGGTCCTGTAAATAGAAATTGTGACACAATACTGAATATACTATCTGAACGCATAACAGCGAATATGTCCAAGGCTAAGTTAAATACAAATATTTATATGAAATAAATAAATAAATACAAAATTATTTATGTTTTTGCTAACAAAATAGCATACTTACAATATGTAGGTAATAAACTGCATTGTTTTAACGAATTTTAACATATAAAAATGTATTTATTATATTTTTACATACCTGGTTATCAGTGTATGTTACCTTTAAATCAAAAATAAAACAGTTATTTTCAATGTATTTTGCATCATCACCTTATTAAAACTTAACCTAACAAAAGAAAACCCAAATATCGTATCTAATAAATCCTTACTATTTAAATATTTAAGATACTTCGATTATAATACTAAAGTATATATATACTGTATTTTTGTTTAATTGATAATTATACGATTGGATAATTTAGAGAAATATAAGCAAAATCGGTATTATGTTGTTGCTAAAACAATTAATCACAGCTGCACTGCTCTAGTTTTAGCGTTTAGCGTGTTTTTGAATCTGTTTACCAATAATATAATTCTTTTTTATTGGACGGCAAGTAGACCATTTTTTTAAGTGACTTGTGATGGAATATTATGCTATCTTACTCTTACTGTTTTTTGTAAATTTATGAGCATCTTTTTCAACTAAAATCTATTGTTAAATTGTGTAAAATATGTATGCGATAATTCATCGCTTTGTATGTAAGCGCACAATATAAATGTATTTATTTTCGGCTAAGCGTGTGAAGGCCTATATATAACCCGCTGACTTAATTTTTTACAGTCCTTAGAAAATTGAAATTCTAATTTGTAACTTTATGCGAAATTTAATTTTATTATCCCATGATATTTCGATAGCAATTAGCATGTTATTGTCAGGAGAATTTGAAAGCATACTTATGCGATTTTATGGAGTGCGATCAATCAATCGCTTGGAAAGTTAGCGACGAAAATAATATATATCTATTTTGTGGCCAGTGCGTACGTTTTAATAAGTCTTTATTAGTAAATCTTAAAAATATTTGTGAAATCATATGTTATTTATGCTAAGCCCATTGCAAACGTGCTAATACCCGGTGAATTCGCATGCTAATAATCTTGATGATAATGAAAGTAGAAATGGCGTATCTATGTTATTGTCGATTAGGTGTGCCTACTAAAATTAAAAACAGCCTGTACGGTTATTGTGTAGACACAAATAAAATGAAAAAATTACGACAATAAGACGTCCTTCGCTTTAATTAGTTCATAGAACGTGTCTATTAACTATCTGTCCTCTGTAAAACCGAAGGAATGATTTTGTAATAGAAGATCCGTCTTAGATTAGAAACGTGTTATATTTGTAAGGTAACAAACGAAACAGATAAAACTGTTTTAATAGTAACTAAAACGTTACTAATAATCGTCGTGCATATAGTTAGTTAATAACCACAGAACTATTTTCTGATTTTTGTCGAATAATTATATTTACTCACAACCGTAGAGTCGTTTTCTATATAATAATATATGAAATACACTATCATCATAGGAAATTGAAACGTACCACACTAGTTTTAATACTCAAAGTGGTCCACACTTCTTCAACCAACACAAGATTGTAAAGTAAAAATCAGTAGTACGGAAATTGAGACTCACAAGGACTAAAACATACATTTTTTAATGAAAACTTGTTATAGTTATTTTTGTAAAAGTACCTTTGGAAAAGTTTGTGAATCATTATTGTGGAAAATTTTAAATTCCACTCTGGCATGAACTTACTAAAAGTATTTTTTTTTTTAAATATTACTAACGATAAAGTGAACTTCTAAATATAGAGATGTTATATTCTTTGTTTTATCGCTGTGACTCTAAATCTATACTATTTTAAAATTACTTCCGAATAGTATGTGGTTATTATCTAGACTATAGTATATATAAATTATAACAATCTACACACGGCTAAGATATTCGTTTGGCGGTTCAAAATAAAATTATAAAAATATTATTATATTATATACTTAACTATAACCCATAACTAAACATATATAATTAGATAAAGTTTTACTAAAAACATCGTATATCTTGTTACATATCTAGAAGTTTGATGTTTGTACACTTACCTAAAGTATAAATTATATTCCTTCATGATGAATGTACCCCTGAACCTACAAAACTACTTATATAATTAATATGTTTCCTAAAACTAGATTTTTGGGTCTATTCATATACTAGAACTATTTAATATTTCAAAAGGCCTAAATCAAACAACACATAGGCCTCAAAGGACCATAAAGTTGTGTGGCGTACACAACTTTAGATTTGATATAGGAATAAATCACTGATAGTCAAAGAATATCTGTTTATTACATACTTTGCTAACAAGTAACTAATGCTATATGTTGATGAACGTGTACTGTCGCTTTATACTATGTTTTGTGTAAAGTGATGTAAAAGTGTTGAAGTGAATGCGCGCGTGCCCTGTACGATACATGACTCGTACATTATTGTTGCCAATTCTGTTGTACATAAATCTCTAAAATTGTCAGGTCTAAAATTAGTGCTAAACTTTTTCATTGGGAACATCATAAAAATCATGGCATCACTACTTATAGATCTATACAGATTTGTGTAACGCACATAATTGGCACCAATTTAGTGCGTAACTAACGCATGTCTCAAATGCACTTTCGATTATCATCATATGTCTAATCTAAGCTTTAAGGGCATATCCTCAAAGAACCATGAGACGGAAAACGATTTATATCTATTAGGAGTTACCGATGTAACTCTGACTGTCGCGGCCTGATACTATTTTATTTTCACTTATTTATAGATTCTTATACTCGCTAAAATCTAGTAAATGGGTAGACCTATCTTATTAAGCTAAGGGCTCCAGGGCCGCTAAATTACGATCAATCACCGGCCGAGCTGAAGGTTAATTCAGTAGGTAACTTCTCGAACAAGTTTACAACTGTTTCTCTGCATACAAAACGCATTATGTCAAATGCGACAGTTGACCACTCATTTCAAGCATTGCATAGAGATGACAGGTTACAAACACTTAGCAACTTCAAGAAAAGTTGCTAAATATTGCGGCTGGTTTAAGATAGAGTCTGCGATTTGTGATTAGCAGGGTGCAAAGGAGATGCTAAAATGCTAATTTTTTTTAAAAGTTGGCCTGGTTATTAAATAAATTCTAATTCAAAATTTAGTTCATGTTAAAAGGCGCTTCTAATGGTTATATTTTTCTTTTACATTGAAGTCGGAAGTTGTTTTTAATTCTTACTTATTTAAGTTTTATTTTCCTATACTGGAAAATAAAACTTAAATAGCAAATTAAAAATATAAATAAATCGATTTATTTATTTATAGCCCCCTTTGCACGCTTGCTTAGGCAACCTGGTTTGACCTTCGCTTGTAAGAAATTATATATTTTGAACGACTCAATATCAATTTTTAATGCTTTAAATGTTGTCATAGTAATTATTTACAAAACTAATGTGAAATTCTTAATATTAATGATTTTATAGAACATTTAATATTTCTGACTGTTGTACAATCGCTTGGTTAAACGCATTAAACGTAATATTGCAAATAAATGGAAAATATAACAACTTTTTCTTTCATTTACGTATCCCCATGTATTGTTTAATATTCTTAACATACGCTGTGATAGCCTAGTGGTTAAAATATAACATTCAAGTACATTAATCCCTTGTATGTTATTCATCATGATCAACTCATTCTCGGCTCACTACAGAGCACGGGTCTCCTCTCAATATGAGAAGGGTTTGGACATAGTCCACCACGCTGGCCATGTGCGGATTGGCAGACTTCACACTCCTTTGAGAACATTATGGAGAACTCTCAGGCATGCAGGTTTCCTCACGATGTTTTACTTCATCGTTGAAGCAAGTGATATTTTAAATGCTTAAAAACGCACATAACTCCGAATAGTAGAGGTGCGTGCCCGGGTTCCAACCTCCAACTTCTGATTAGGAGGCGGACGTCCTAACCACTAGGCTATCACAGCTTCATTTTGTTTCATTATTTTGACTTTTACTAGAATGCTATTATACTTTTTTTTATATTTATTATAACGGTGGTATATTATAACGGTGACGGAAAACATCGTGAGGAAACTTGCACGCCTGAGAGTTCTCCATAATGTTCTCAAAGGCGGGTGAAGTCTGCCAATCCGCACATGGCCAGTATGGTGGACTATGGCCAAACCCTTCTCATATTGAGAGGAGACCCGTGCTCTGTAGTGAGCCGGTAATGGGTTGATTATGATGATGATGATGATTATTATTATTACTATAGTTTTAAATTGGTTTAAAAATAAAATAACGTAGCTTCTCGTTACATTTTATTCTCCACATACAAAACTACATATTACATATCGAACTAATATTACACAAAAAGCGTATTCGATCACAATTCTTTGTTTTGCAACTAGTCTTGCAAATAGCAGTCTTCTATATAAACACTCTGATTGGGCAAGTTCTGTTCGCAGGCGCATCTTCGATATACCAGGTTAAACTCAATCCTTATCGAGGCGAGTCTTTTATATAGGCAAAGCTGTATCACTGTACATCTTCATCTTCCTGTAGAGACTGTTGACGCAGATTAGGTAATACGCGTAGTAAACTGAAATCAGAGGCAAAAAGCTAAAGGTCACTTACTTACATACTTTTGACGACCTCCGTGGCGCAGCGCGTGCGCTGTTGCATTTTAAAAAGTTGGAGGTCCTGGGTTCGATTCCCGGCTCGAGTCTGGTCTGGTGGGAGGCTTCGGCCGTGGCTAGTTCCCACCCTACCGACAAAGACGTGTCGCCAAGCGATTTAGCGTTCCGGCACGATGTCGTGTAGAAACCAATTTCCTAATTGGTTTCTACACGACATCGACATATGAGTTTACCATACCCCTAACAGGTTAGCCCGCTACCGTCTTAGACTGCATCATCACTTACCATCAGGTGAGATGCAGTCAAGGGCTAACTTGTGGTGAATAAATAATAAAAAAAAAAAAACTTACTGATTAAACACGAGATAATGAATAGAAGCAGGCGTTGCTTTGCGGAAGTCCATGATAAATAATAAACAGCAAGTATACTTTGCTATATTCCGCCGACAACCGGGAGATTTGTATAATATACGAGCTCGTAACACCACACAAAATCTTCCACTAGAACCTCTACGCACGTTTCGTAAAAGTTTTACTTTTCTCGCTTGTGAAGTCAACATCTCCTGAGGATGATCCGGTGTCGGGTCGAAACGTCGAAGATTTTGTGTGGTGTTATATTATACAAATCTCCCGGTTTTCGGCGGAATATAGGAAATTATACTTGCTGTTTATTGTTTAAACACGAGATCTCAAAAACTATTGTACGTATAAAGCTATAATTTAGCAAGTAGGCAGTTGATAGTTAAGAGATGTCAGCTAAGAAAGGATATTTGGAAATTCCATCCCTAAGGGGGTAAAATAGGGGTTGGAAGTTTGTATGAAATTTCTTTGTTTTTAGAGTTAGAGACACAAAAAATTGCATTAAGATTAATAATAATAAATAAAAAACATGTACATATATTTTTTTTTTAAATATTACCTGTTAATGGTGGTATAAAAGGGGAATATAGTATTTGCTTATTTTTTTTTAGGGCGTAAGTATAAGGTTAGAATTTTTTTTCATCCAAATCTACCCCGAAGGGGGTAAAATAGGGGTTTGAAGTTTATATGAAAGTCCTATGTTTTTAATTTAGCGCCACGAAAATTTGACATTTGCCTGTAGCTTACTTTCTCACGGGAAATCAGCAATTCTACGTAGACAAAGTCGCGGGCAACAGCTAGTGAAATATATATTTAATGTATTTTGCATAACCAGAAATAAGGTTTTAGGTATAGCTTAACTACCGCGTGCAAACGGCATACTTAGCGGCTTTCAAGTTGACATCGTGTACCATCGTTACGCGACATCGTGCCAGACTGCTAAATCGCTCGGCGACACGTCTTTCTTCGGTAGGGTGGTAACTAGCCACGGCTGAAGCCACCCACCAGACCAGACTCGAGCCGGGAATCGAACCCAGGACATCCAAGATTATAATGCGACGGCGCGCGCGCTGCGCCACGGAGGTCGTCAGACTCGTTGGGTTTTGACATTTTTTGTTAAGATTTCTCAACAGTGTTAAAATAGAACAAACGGGTGTAGTTACGCAAAGGCAGAAAAATGTTTATGTATAACTGTATGTTTGTGTATGTATGCTGTCATCATCATCATCATCATTTCAACCGATAGACGTCCACTGCTGGACATAGGTCTTTTGTAAGGAGTGCCAACGGCCACGGTCTTGGGCCGCTTGTATCCGACGGCTCCCTGCGACTCGTTTGATGTCGTCTGTCCACCTTGTTGGGGGTCGACCAACGCTACGTTTGCCGGTGCGAGGTCGCCATTCCAGCACCTTGTATGCTGTATATAAACGATAAATACGAAGATGGAACAAACAAACTCATGACAGTTTAAAAAAAAATAGTTAATTGATTTAACCTGCTTTAGCGATGATGAGAATGACAATGAGGGCGAGGTATCCAGGTTGCTTTATGTAGGGCTCCAGCTCGGGGCTGAAGAGGCACGTCACCACCGCCACCAGGAAGATGCAGAGTATGAACACGGAGTTGAATAGCAGGGACAGTTGGAGGCAGCCTGGTCGACGCTGGAATGAGAAGAGGGAGATTAATTATATTGTTATCAACATATACAAGGTCATTTCGATATAGGTACATTAAAACTATTTTGAGAGATGATTATCATTTAAAGTAACTTAACCTAAAAGTTTTCTAAACAAAAAATCATGAGACGCGCAGCAGATAGATATTATATATGTTTATTTTTATATATTCATATCTTATGTGCATATATTAGGTACCACCTGCATATATTGCATACTATTTTCTATTGGTTCATCAGTTATTTTTTCTGTGGTGTTGTACACCACAATAGGAGTATTATAGTCATCATCATCATCATGATCAACCCATTGCCGGCTCACTACAGAGCGCGGGTTTCCTCTCAATATGAGAATGGTTTTGCCATAGTCCACAACGCTGGCCATGTGCGGATTGGCAGACTTCACACGCCTTTGAGATCATTATGGAGAACTCTCAGGCATGCAGGTTTCCCCGCGATGTTTTCCTTCACCGTTGAAGCGAGTGATATTTTAATCGCTTAAAAACGCACATAACTCCGAAAAGTTTAGGGGTTCGAACCCCCGACCTGTGATTAGGAGGCTGACTACCTAACCACTGGGCTATCACAGGTTAACTACTTTATATATTTTTATGTTATATTTAGTCAATCCAATTTATTTAAGACAACTAACAGTAGTGGACGGATTCTATTCACACATGAGTGGAAGACACACGGTCCTAATGACCTACTATATCATAATATAGTAGGCATAACTTAAGTCTGAATATAACAAAAGCGTTTCGTGAATGAGTGAGTCGTTGCCATAGTTATTCTGTGACATTCGTTTCTTAACGACAGAATTATAATACCAGTAACAATGGCTACAGACTATATACATTATTAAAAAGTGGGAAGTTTATGAGTATTTAAAAATGCCTACAGTTTTTTTTATCCACTACAAGTTAGCCCTTGAAGGCAATCTGACGACCTCTGTGGCGCAGCGCGTACGCTGTTGCATTTTAAAGTTGGAGGTCCTGGGTTCGATTCGGGAATCGCTTGGGGGGTCGCTTGGCGACACGCCTTTGTCGATAGGGTGGTAACTAGCCACGGCCGCAGCCTCCCACCAGACCAGACTCGAGCCGGGAATCGAACCCAGGACCTCCAACTTTATAATGCAACAGCGGGCGCGCTGCGCCACGGAGGTCGTCAAAAAACATTACATCTATGTATATCTGTGTGTTATAAAAACTAAAGAACAACAAAATCGTGTTTTTACTTAAAAACTACAAAAATCTATTCCGTTTAACAATTACTTATGATTGAAAACGTTAGATACTATCATCATTCTTAACCCATTACCGGCTCACTACAGAGCACGGGTCTCCTCTCACTGTGAGAAGGGTTTGGACATAGTCCACCACGCTGGCCATGTGCAGCGTCCTAATCAGAGGTCGGTGGTTCGAATCCGGGCACGCACCTCTAACTTTTTGGAGTTATGTGCGTTTTTAAGCAATCAAAATATCACTTGCTTCAACGATGAAGGAAAACATCGCGAGGAAACCTGCATGCCTTAGAGTTCTCTATAATGTTCTCAAAGGCGTGTGAAGTCTGTCAATCCGCACATGGCCAACGTGGTGGACTATGGCCAAATGGCTTCTCATATTGAGAGGAGACCCGTGCTCTGTAGTGAGCCGAGAGTGGGTTGATCATGTCATGTCATTGTACTGTACGTATATATGTTGTGGACAGTCTCATAGATTATTCGTATTAAATTTAGTACATTGAGACACAGTTATAATAGCTGGTTTGGGGCGATAATGCTCTTAGTAAAGATAGGTAAACTAGATAAATACTTACTAAGACAACGCCCATCAACGCCACGATGTTACTAATCGCTGAGAGGGTCCCAAACATCACTATGGTCATTGAGATCAAGTTGTCTTCGGGCTTCCTCTCATTATTTTGAGGTAGATACCACGAGCCCGCTATTATGTACGCTACGCAGCATAACTGTAATTAAAAATGTTACCTTAAGTTAGTCAGTTATATTTGCCTCAACGTGGTGATCGTTTTGGACACACGATATGAGATGAGCTATTCCGTAGAAGAACAAAAGCTCAACGGGGTGCGAAACCAACGTATATATATATATGAAAACTGAAAGTATGGTGCGAAACCAATACATACATGAAAACTTAATGTATGTCTATAAAAACATTGATTGACATTTATGAAAAAAATGGACTGCTATGCACTGAACATTAGAAGTAAAAAGTTAAGTTGTAGTACCGTTTAGTAAGTACATATACTCTTTTCTGATTTTATTTTGCCAGTATTATGTCATGCTTGGTCTAGATTGATTACTTTTGTAATGGGTTTGTTTTGATACAGTAGGCTTTAATCATGGCTTGGTTTTAGGCTAGTGCCATCGCCAAGTTTTAAGTAAGGGCTTAATTACTGATACGTCTTCGCAGTTTCTGATCTTCTATATATTACTTCATCTCCACGTACCATCAGGTGAGATAGCGGCTAAACTCTACCTTGTAGTTGCACACAAAATTATTTTAATCTAAAAACTTCACTAGTTGAAAATGAAAATGAAAAAGAATTTATTCCAAAAATACGATTTACATAACATTTATCCGTTGTTGGGATATCCTTTTAAGTAATTCTTTTACTTGTGCCAGGATGTCCCGCCTTCCGTAAAATATATATATGTATATATTCTTATATAAATAAAATCAAATCAATAACCAGGTGTGTGTTTGTATCTGTGTGTTTTTTTGTGTGAGTGGGTGTATAGGTGTGTGTGTGTGTGTGTGTGTGTGTGTGTGTGTGTGTGTGTGTGTGTGTGTGTGTGTGTGTG
Organism: Lasiommata megera; assembly: GCA_928268935.1. Classification (NCBI taxonomy): domain Eukaryota; kingdom Metazoa; phylum Arthropoda; class Insecta; order Lepidoptera; family Nymphalidae; genus Lasiommata; species Lasiommata megera. The sequence goes on from OV743321.1 coordinate 2,260,053, forward strand.
TGTGTGTGTGAATGTGTTTGTATTGCGTACGATCGGATTTTTACTTGTTTACTTCGAGTAAAGCCTCAATGTCTTCATAGGTTATTTTTACTAGGCACTCGGAGTCTTTTTAAATTGGTAAGTATTAAGGGAGTGTATATTTAACTAGTTACTAAATAAACTTACAGTGGACAGAATAGAGAGAATAAGACAGCCTTTTTCCAAAGAGAGACATCCACAGCAGTGCCTGAGCATCGGTAGAGCCATATCTTTGCTGTAACACAAATAAAACGTTATTTGTTAGTAAGTTATTTAAGAAAAATCTTTTGATACCTAAAAGGATTGATTGCATAAAGCAGCTATTGCTATACATTTTTATAATGGCACAGGTTTTGACTGATTGATAGATTAATTAGTGGTAGCGACCACCTCCGACTCGGAAGAACTAGTCTTCCGAATCGGATGTGGTCGCGACGGACTGATTTCCTATTAGAATTTATAATTGACTATATAGTAGGTCTACTTAAAATTCTTTGAATTCTACGATGATGTAGTAACTAAAGTAAACGTACGCTAGGACAGGCGGAACTCTTGGCATGAATCTCTATTTTGTTTACATGTGTTTGCTATAACGCCGCATAGTAAAGTTATTTTCATCTACATATGACAACTACAGAACAAGATAATAAAATGGGAGTGCATTGCACGTTTTGATTATTTTTCTTCGATGATCTTAAGTTTAATTTTGTAAGTTCAACTTTGAATAACGATTCCTCATTCCGATTACCGGTTCAAATTAAAACAAAGCTTCGTGATAAAAATGTGTTGAGTATTGATATATATTGTTTTTCAGTATCTATTGGTAGAGAATATACACTCACACTACAAACTACAAAAATAAAATAAAATGGAGCGGTAAGGTAATAGGTACAAAATGGCAGTCTTATCGCTACATAGTGATCTCTTCCAGCTCTCAGGTAACCTAACTATGAGTGAGGGAATTGTCCTCCAGTGTAACCCAGTTTCATCTGCAACATGTCATAAGAATTATTAGTTAAAGGAGCTAATCATTTAAACAGCTTTGTAGGTCGATGCTGATTGACTAACCTATCTTCTATGAAAGAGCAGGCTTATGTGGTTGAGAACGAACCGTTCAAATTATATTTAAATGGATAAAAAAACATATGAGACAAAAAAACTAAGATACTAGATAAGATACTAGATTTTAAGAAACCCATTTTTTTTACTTGAAGTGTCAGTTTTAAACGAGTATTTCAGTATACACTTGTATCCACAAAATGGACGTCATGTATTTCATTTTATGTAAGTAGTTGCTAACGATGTCAATGCCATATAACCAGACTCAGAAAACATAAAAACGACGGTCGTCTTCATGGGATTCAAAATAGACAAGGTTAGAGCGACCGCCCGACAAACTCCTCTCCCATTCTCGCATAGACGCCCCTTGGATAGTTCTAAAATAAGTCGTAATAGTGGTTATTGATCGTTATAATATCTTCATAGTATCTTCGCAACGAAGTCCTTAAAACTTAATATCGTTACCTATAGTAGGGGAGCCCAAGCGGGGATTTCGGGATTTACTCGAGCGCGGCAGATTAATATACAGGGAGATACCTTGTACCCGGTTATGTTCCTCCACCAAACATGAGCCCCATATATAAGGCCGCGCGTGAACGATAGACGATCAGATTAGTAAAAAAAAATTGACCATCAGAAATTCTCGAGCGCGTCAGATTAAGGTAGGGTGAGTTAATTACATCCTTAAAAGCGTATATTCCACTAATCTGACAATTTGAGAGTGACGTAAAGAAAGGGGAGGGCAGCAAAGTTGTAAAAAAAAACGTCATCTCGACATTTTCGAGCGTAGCTAAATTTTTTTTTATTTTGAAGGAAATAATTCAAGAATAACGAAAAATATATAATCTGACGATTTCCGCAAGCCGAAATAACAAAAAATCGCCAATAAAGTTAAATGCGTGCAGCTGGGTGATGCCTATATTTCCTTCTCCGCGTTTCTATTTCTCTATCACTCTTTCTCTATTTATTACTCTCTCCGTCCCCACTCTGGTTTTTGCTGCCATGACGCCATCACAGCTGATCATAAAGACTCGTTCGAGGCATATTGTTTACAACGTGTTTCCAACGTTTTGGCTTTTTTTGCTATTTTAATATTATTTATGTTAATTAAAGTTTATAAATATTGTTAAAATGTGTATTTTGTGGTGAAAGTGCCTTACAAAAATTTTACAGTAGAAACATTGATCAATTAATTATAAAACATCAATTTTTTTTAAGCCTTTTTTAATTATTTTTTTTCATCATACATGTATTCTACATAAAAAAGCATACACTTATTTATTTGCATGCTATTTCTTGAGCTTTCTATTAATTAAGTTCAATTATTTAAAAATTTTTTTTTTTTTGTCAGTTTAGGCGAATCCCTCTAGATAATCGTCAGATTATGAGACAGTACGTTTAGAACATAAAGATGAACCATATATATCTTAATCTGACGCGCTCGAGTGATAAAAAAAAAAATGGCGAATTTTTTTGCACATTATGAAAATCGCCGCGACTTTGCGTCACATCGGAATCGTCAGATTAGTGAATGAGAGCTTATTTTTGGTGTACTTAACACTCCCTTAGAAAATCTGACGCGCTCGATTAAATTAATTTTTTTTTCATTTTCAACCCTTACATACAACCACACGCATCATGCAAACGAACAGATTAACATACGTACATTATTAAAAATACGTAGGCCATTGATGCTATCAATATCTGACGCGCTCGAAGATGTCCATGCAACAGTTTTTTTTTACATATTTAAAAATCTATAGCCACTTCCCCCACCGATGGAAAGGTAAATATCATATAACATTTTTTTCTTCTTATCATCTAAGCTTTGCAACCCAATAGGTCTCTATGACGCTCGAGAAAATCCCCATTTAGCATCATGGGCTCCCCTACCACTACGTAAACGTACGAAAATCGTTACCTACGTAATGAAAAAAAAAATTGTGTTTTTGTTAGTCACTCTGTTCCGTCCGTTAGCTATTTGTTTACATAATGTGTTGGTTAAATTTAACGTGTTTTAGTTGAGTCAGAACTTTATAACCGGGTTTAAAACTACTACGGCACCCTTTTTTTAAATAGATAGACCAGCGATTGATTCAAACCTAAATGCACGTTTAATCACTAATAATAGGTGCTAATAAAGCCTATTAGGAATATATTAAGTACTAGAAAACATTTATTAACTCTTATTTTTGATGGTCCATCAACATGGAGGAACACCGGAAGCCGGACGTGCATTCCTAAATTTTGAACATATGCGCCCGTATCACGTACCTACTAAGTAAATTGCTAGACATAGAGGTCTTATGGGGGTTTCACGTCCTACGGTGTGCCACTACTAGCACAAGCTAGGTTATTATGACCAGTTTCCGGTGGAATAAGCAACGTTTGTAATTGAAGATTATCTCATGTGTTCGTACCATTGCTGATCCCATTCCCGTTTCCAGTCCCATTCCTGGCATATATAATTTTTTTTATTATCGAGTATGTTTGGCTACTATACATATTATGCTGCATACTATACTAGGTATAGTTGTATCAGAAAATCCCCCAGGTACCATCGATTTATGAGGGCTAAAACGTACCTATGTTTATACGGGATAATATAATCTTAAATGGAGATCCATTTAAAATTTAAGCCAAATTGATTCTGTAGATATGGCGTGAAGGTGAAACAAACCAACACACATACACACACACTCACATATTTACATAAAAAATTTCGGAATTATAATATTAGTGTGAAATTTATTTTCACACTAATATTATAATTCCGAAAAAAAAATTCCACTGGTATAGCGTCAAAGTACCAGGCTTTCATAAACTCGATAGAGCTTCGAAACCATGAGCCATGACGCAAGTCCTGAATATAAAGTGGTTATGGAGTAGATTGCGGATTATTTTCGTCGACAGATCGGCGGCACATTTTAATGTTTATGCCGTAATGTGGCCGACACACTTAGCTATATTAAATTTTTCTTTACTATGTCCCTCAATGACGTCATCTTTTAGATTATAATATTATCCTACCGCCCTCGCTAATATTTCACTTAAAACCATTTGATAAAATAATTGTAACCCTATATATCTTCCCTGCTTCAACGGTGAAGGAAAACATCGTGAGGAAACCTGCACGTGTGAGAGTTCTCCATAATGTTCTCAAAGGCGTGTGAAGTCTGCCAATCCGCATATGGCCAGCGTGGTGGTATGGTATGGCCAAACCCTTCTCATATTGAGAGGAGACCCGTGCTCTGTAGTGAGCCGGTAATTGATCATGATATCTTCCTTTACGCAAACGTGTATGCAAAATTTATGTTCAACTAAACCAATAAGTTAACTTACTCATATTTGCATTGGTAATATTAGTAGTCTTTATTTATGCTATCATTAGTCGATAAAGATTAGTCGAATTAGTGTTCCACGAAGGTACGGAGGAGGTACCACGAAGTGGCTGGTGGATTAAAAAATAACAATAAAAATAAACTCAACACTTACTTTTTCATTGATTTTCACTTCTCCCCCCAAAAATATGCCAGCTAGATATGAAACGAAGTCTTTTATTTCACATTTTTCTCTGCAGCATTCCTGTACATTAATAAAAAGGATGTCAAATTCAAAAATAGATAAAGTTACCTAACAAACAGTATACCAATATATATATAAAAAAAGACAAATAGATCGAATGAAGTCACCTTTTTTAAATGCGTACACAAATTTTTGCACTGTAGTTACATAGATAAATTGTTTATTGCACATATTAATATTAATACAACAAGAAAGAATTTCCAAAACAAAAAACTAATGTAAAATGATGCATAAAGGCGGTCTTATCGCTTGAAGTGACTTCTTCAGACGCCTTTTTGAAACGAATTTGTTCAAAGTAAAGCGGGAAAGAAAGTGATGTCACCAAAAAGAATGTTATATATGAACGTGGAAGGGCAATAGAGTAGAGGAAGACCAAAGAAGAGATGGATGGATTGTGTAAAAGAGGATATGCGAGTAAAAGTTTTGGGTAGTGAGGTGACGGCTGATAGAAGTGAGTGGAAGAAGAAGACGTGTAGTGCGGAGCCCACTCAATGTGGGCTAATCGAAATATTTATTACTTAATTGTATTGGCACCAGAACCTCTCACTGATTATAATAAGTGCTATATTATAGCACACAACAGAGCGCCAGTGAGGTCTTCAAAATATTAATAACTTAATTGTATTGGCATTATAAACATCCACACCATCGACAAAGAAAAAACTCCCAAAAACATGTTTCTTTTCCTTGCCTTTAATTATATATATTTTTATCCTCATTGTTCTTAGAGTGGCCATAAAATACACACTCTGTGTAAGATTCTAATACCTCTACCTTTTTACTACCTAAATTCTCTACCTTTTACAGTTCATGAGGTAAATCCATAGAGGACTTGTATCCGGGGCCGTAAAATAAATTATGAGGTTAACCCCACTGTAAAATAGACTGTAGGACAGACAAACAGCGAAGCGTTAGTAGCGTTCTAATAGGATACCTTCGGGTACGGAACCCTAAATAAAGCCTGAGTAATTCGTACTTGATAGCCATTCATCTCTAAATTGAAAATTCTTACAGCAGTATTAATCATGTCCATAAAGAAAATTGAAAAAAGGTTAGCAAGAATATGGTTGGTCTACTCTGTCTATTTTATCATATTCTCAAACATATACTGATTTAAATGTGTGTTTTGGCATTACCACTTTTGGATAAAAGCGTTTTTATTAAGTCGCTTTTAAAAAGAGAGTTTATTAAAACATTATTTTGTTCATTCATTCAGTATTTACAAACATTGAATTTTAATTCTACGTGTCAAGCGCACAGTATAAGATTCCGTTCCAGGCGCTATTTCTAAATTTAAAACGCTCTTAAAAAACTAAACAGTGTTTAAAATTTATTGTATTTTCATTCTTGAATTTTCAAAATATGATTTATTTGATCCAAATTAAAAATAAACACGGTTTTTTAAAAAAAAAAAACAACATTTTATTTTCAGTCGTTATCAAGGCCTGTTTCACAATTTCCCAATACCTACACTAACCTAATAGCGCTGCAGAAATTAGAAGTTCCGATAAATATATCGGAAATGTATTGGAAATCTGTCAAGATGCCAAAATTATCCATTAGTTAAAGTATAATTGGCCGGTTGTGAAACAGGGCCTCGGTATTCAGTGGAATGATCTATCTACAATACACTATTTTCGTTATTTTATTGCTTTGTCGGCCGATGTCAAACATTGAGCTCTAAAAAAATCAGTTGGCATATAAATCTCTACCTTGATAGACGTATTGTATTTTATGATCCTTGTTTTATTATTTATCTGTAATGTTAGGTAGACATAGCACAGGAATAGTTTGAATAAAGAACTTACCTTAGTACATCGATACGTCAAAAATTGGATCAGCTTCCTTTTTTAAAATTTGTTTTTTTTAACACTTCGACGGCAGATCACAACACGTGCACGAAAACAAAACAGTATGTTTATTTATAGTTCTGTGACACGTTTTATTTTTGTCATTCTTAATTATCGAAGAGGATACCAACACAGTTTTTTAACAGATCAAATACACTGCACTGAAAAAAAATATATTTTCAGTTATGGGTTGATAACTTGTGCGAGAGATGAAAATGGGAAAATATGCGTTTTCTTTGGCGCGTAGTCGAGTACTAGCGCCCGCCAAGCGGCGACAGAGATGCTTCCGACATTATGACGACTGTCCTTGCGGCATGTAATACGGCGCAACATTAATTAAATGTGCTTCAATTACTTCCTAACATATTGTCCACGGTAGGGTATGCAAGATATTTACTCATCGTTTTGACTGTTATTTCGCTTGCTTTGCTCATATATTACCGATTTACGATCTTCTGAGGATCTTTTTAATTTGATTATATCTTGTGGAGCTCCTAGTGTCTATATCCTATCCACCAAAAATAAATGTAGTGCCAGAATAAAGTATTCAAAGGAATCCTTTTTAACAGATGAAATAAAATGTATATTTCAGGTAACTTATGCAAATACAGAAAAATTTGTTGAGAAGTTTTTGTTTAAATTTCATATAAGTATAATTTAAGGCCGTAAAGCGATGATAGTCTAGTGGTTAGGGCGTCAGCCTCCGAATCAGAGGTCGGCGGTTCGAATCCGGGCACGCACCTCTAACTTTTCGGTGTTATGTGCGTTTTTAAACAATTAAAATATCACTTGCTTCATCGGTGAAGGAAAAACCGTGAGGAAACCTACACGCCTGAGAGTTCTCCTCCATAATGTTCTCAAAGGCGTGTGAAGTCTGCCAACCCGCACATGGCCAGCGTGGTGGACTATGGCCAAACCCTTCTCATATCGAGAGGAGACCCGTGCTCTGTAGTGAGCCGATAATGGGTTGATCATGATGCTGATGATAATTTAAGGAGTTTCTCGAGTAATATACCCTTGGTTGGTGGATATGGTTGCAATCATTTAAGACATTGATAACTAAGATGGACGTCAGTATACTTAGTTGTCATAGTAACCTCAGCGTTTGTGAACCCTCACTACAATGACAAACACCATCACCAAAGCCAGACCCTCACTACTCCATTGGTAATGACCAACACCATCACCCCAGCCAGAGGGAGTAAGTAACACAACGCGTAGCATTTAATTTTACTACAAGTCTATGACGGCAATTTTGTTGGTAAGTGATGATGCAGACCGAGATGTTAGTATGGTTAACCCATAACCCTATTACGTTACTAACTGGTACCGGAATGCTAAACGGCATTTAATTTTACTTTATCTTTGACGGCAATCTTGATGGTAAGTGATGATGCAGACCAAGATGTTAGTATGGTTAACCCATAACCTTATTTGGTTACTAACCGGTAATTTGGTACCGGAATGCTACATCGCTTGGCGACACGTGTTTGTCCGTAATGTGGTAACTAGCCACGGCCGAAGCCTCCCACTAGACCAGTCTCGAGCCGGGAATCGAACCTCCAACTTTATAATGCGTCAACGAACGCGCTGCCTCACGGAGGTCGTCAAAAGACAAATCCAAAATCAAAATCTTTTAATGCTGGAAGGACACCCAGGCCCTTTACTGTCCCAGTAATGGATTGGTGTGCTACAAAGCGATAATGCCCAGTCTCGTCTATAGGCCGATAAGCTTGCATTGAGATAAGCCGAAAAAATACAAATTATTGGTCTGGGTATCTTAGTTTTAATTAACGCGATAAATACACAAGTGGTGATACAAAACTAGTTTAAGGCGGAAATCTATAGAGAGTATTTTTTATTTTGCTCTGCCAAAGTTAGTCAGGCTTATGTCGGATGCTTCATGTTGCCTGGTTTTAACTGTTTCTTAAGTCAGAGCTAAACCCGCTTTATAAATTTATGCCTTAGTATATCATTTATTTATTTTTATTTATTTATACAATGTATTGCATACATATTGAAAGGAGAACAACAAGAAATACATAATATAAAAGTAAAGGCGACCTTTTGTAAGAAGCTGACAGAAATAAAGACAGGAAATCGCAACACTTATACATATATACATACTAATAATTACATACTATTAAAAAAATCTTATGAATAAATAATTTCTATAATAAATACATACTAATATAAAAATAAAGAAGATTCGTAAGAATGAAGAAGATCATATATTATCATAATTTAGATTTAGATTTTATTGTTTAAAACGATTAGGATTTGCAATATTTATAATTTGTCCCTACCCTCTGCACTAGGAAAACAACAAACAACTGCAGAGAGTAGTTCCTTCCAGGAATATAGTACATTCATTCCTACAGAAAAATTATCTTATACTAACTAAAGCTAACATTATTTAAGCATGTATGAGCGTGTGCGTGTATGTATGTGTGTGGACGAGTGTGGATGCGTGTTTGTGTCACAATAAAGTTTACTAAAATAAAATATTTATCTTCTTCTTCTTTTAGTGCCATCTCCTACCGGAGGTTGGCAATCATTAAGGCTAATTGGATCTTGTTCACTACCGCCCTAAACAGTGATCTTGAGCTCATATTAAACCACTGGTGAAGGTTCTTAAGCCAGGATGTTAAAATATTTATATAATATTAAAATTAAACACAATTAATGGAACCCCGTAAGGACACCGTAAGTAACTTTTTACTACTTTTCGTTTAAAATTCGTCACACAAACAATTTACAGATCAGGAACTCAATATCCAAATCATCATCATCATCATGATGTTCAACCCTTTGCGGCTCACTACAGAGCACGGGTCTCCTCTCAATGTGAGAAGGGTTTTGCCATAGTCCACCACACTGGCCATGTGCGGATTGGCAGACTTTACACGTCTTTGAGAACATTATGGAGAACTCTCAGGCGTGCAGGTTTCCTCACGATGTTTTCCTTCACCGTTAAAGCAAGTGATATTTTAATTGCTTAAAAACGCATATAACTCCGAAGAAATAGAAGTGTGTGCCCGGATTCGAACCGCCGACTTCTGATTAGGAGGCTGACGCCCTAACCACTAGACTATCACACATAATATCCGAATACAAAAGCCAAAAGGGAAATCACTGTTTCCAACGCAAAAGTTATTAGGACAGTTCTATAAATATTTCTAAAACTTCTCTGTTTGTCGACATTCCTAATGGTGTAAATAATTATTCTAATGAAGATCAAAGCATTGATATACAAAAACATATGCGTGAGCTTGACGTAAGACACTAAAATAATATATCGTAATTACAAAGCTTGGTCATCATCATCATCATTATCAACCGATTGACGTCCACTGCTGGACATAGGTCTTTTGTAGGGAGTTCCAATGCTCACGGTCTTGGGCCGCTTGCTTCCAGCGGCTCCCTGCGACTCGTCTGATGTCGTCTGCCCACCTAGTTGGGGGTCGACCAACGCTATGTTTACCGGTGCGGGGTCGCCATTCCAGCACCTTGGGACCCCAACGTCCATCGGTTCTCCGAGCTATGCAAAGCTTGGTATAAAAGGGAGATTATACTCCTAGAAGCACTTAATTGCAAAGCTTACTAGAAAAAGATTTGAGTAACTCAAACTACCCCCATTTAATACTTCAAATATTAAATCTTTGGAACTTTCTAGGTTCTCGAACCTCTTCTACGTCTAGAACCAAACCGAGATGAGATCCGTATCTTTATTTCTAACTTACGTATCACATTGAGATACTGCACTTTTATTACACAAACCGATATTACGCAAACAATAAAAAATTAACACAACATTCTCCTCTCTATGTGCTATTTTAATTGAACTTGTTTCATTGTTATAAACGGTTAAGTGAAATGTCGCCAAACAATAATGGACGACATTTGGCAATGTTCATTCATTGAGACAATGAAGATAAGCCTACATTGAAATGAACAGAAACCAGACGTACTATTGGACTATTTATCTTACCTTTAATTAAAACGATAAATATACAAGTGGTAATACAGGCCTGGTAAGAGTATATCACACAAAATACCGAAACTAACAGATCACTCTTTATTTCATTGTACAAAACCGATATCAAATCCGTTACCAGAACCTGAAGTGATGTCACTGTTACTAATACAAAAGCCATTAGAGCAGTTTTCAAGAAATCTCCAATACTACTCTGTTTATCCACGTTCTTAATGGAAACTTTGATAATCTCAATAAAGATCAAAGCGTTTATGCAGCACACAGCGAACTTGACGTAAGCATAAACATTATAGAAAATACTAAAAGACCCATTGTGAAGACTCAGCAGAAAGGGGCAGAGCATAGCAACGGGCACCGATGCTGTCCAGACAATTGCCGCTACTATAACTATATTGTACGACTTCAATGGAAAAACTACAACTACCTTGTTATACAAGTTATTTGTGAACACTAACATAAGCATGAGCGAGACAACATCGGAGTAAACATATAAGAAAAACACAATACATTTGGTTACAAAAGTATCATATTCCACGTGTTTGGAGAAATAGTATTCCGAAACTGTGTACATAGTTCTAGCTAAAGTCATTTGGCAAATGGTGATTTCATCGAACTTTCTTCCTTTCCGCACCGCGACGAGTAATATGATCTGTAGTAGTAGTCCTAGAAATGATAAAATAATGCCACCGATCCATAGATAGGTTATCAAATTTTCATGAGACTTAACCGTGCTTGAGCTGTTTTGATGTACTGAAGTCATATTTATGTGAGTCACCGACACATTACTTGATAGATTCTCTTTTAACAATTCCATTGCTTAGATTCTTTTTGTTATTTCTTTGTAGAAATGATCTTCTATATATCTTACCGGCGTATGAGACGATATTTTTTTAACGTTTGGTGAAGCCGCATAATTTTTTATAATATTAAAAAGTTCATGTTCTTCACTCAATGATTACCAGTTTTGGTTTCACACATCAGGTTAATTCACCTTTGTATCTAATTCATCACTTATTTTTGGTAGAATAAACTGCACTTGTGTTCGATCTTCAATCCCATTTAATCTATTTTAGTAATCTATTAATCACTTTTCAAATATCAGACATTTACGACATTTATTTCGTACTGTTGTATTTTCTGTTCTTATCACAGTTTAATCATTATAACCTTTATTTTAGTGCTATATTTATTTTATTCTTTCTCAGAACATCGGTAATTTGTTACTTTGCTTTCAGACACATTGGATAATTTCAAACGATAATAACAGAACTTTGGATTAAACTATGGAACTGAATTGGTATAAGTTCAGATGCCCGATACGTATAAACAGGCATTTCAACTAATAATTTATTAAAAATAACATCTGCTTTTGTGTATTCTAATACAGGTCAAGCAGTGAAGCAACATGTTTACTTCTGGTTCCGTAAATAATACGTGCTCGTTTTATTTAACTGAAATTGTTGGTGTCGGGATTTAATCCAAAATTTTCTACGGCAGGTTTGATTTATATGTGCTTTGCTTCTATTAGTCTTAAGGATGACTCTTCTTCATTATTTAAATTAAAGGTTGAATTCATTCCAGTGGGTTAATTTCAAAGGCTTAATTTTGATATTCCGTTGCATAAAATAGAAAATTGGAAATGCTCGTATCGGTAAATTCACATGCGAATTTCCTCTTAAGGGTTTTATGTGTGGGCATAGTGATCCATTACAGTATCTTTTTTTTCGGACTGTCTATTAGCTGTACAAACCCTATTGGTTGCCATAGCGTAACCGGGCTGTTTGGCGAGCTTTGGAAAGAAGCTCTGCCAGAAGAAATTTTGAGCCCTAGGGCTCGAAGAAACTAAGGGCCGAACCTCGGCTTAGGCGACGTTTGGGATAACGGGGGGGGGGGGTCGGACGGTGAGTGGTCCGTACGTCTCCGAGGCCGTGGATGGAGCCCACGTCCGGATGACGTAAGATAGCGGGGACCTCGTCTTCGCCGGCGAAGACGGTGTGTAGCGTATGATTGTGTGGTAGGTGGTACGAGTGTGTTGTCCAGTCCAGTGTGTGTGTGTTTAGGTCTCCTCTTTCGGAGAGGAGCGCTTAGGTTGGGGGAGTACAGTATCTCAAATATTTTCTATGCATTCCCCTTTTAAGAAAAAAGATGTCACAATCTCTTTATCCTAATAGGTCTAGCAATGTAGTTTTATGCACAGTTTGCTTAAAGTATGATTAAAGCAAGTATATAACTTGCTTTAATCATACTTGACAGTGTATGATTTTATTTAATATGTTTGCTATTTTGCCATTTTATGACTCTTTCTTCTAGCCACTATTATGATATTAAGAATAATCTAATCTTTATAAAGCAAAGAACCTAGGCACGCACCTCTAACTTTTCGGAGTTACGTCAGTTTTTAAGCAATTGAAATATCACTTGCTTCAACGGTGAAGGATGACATCGTGAGGAAACCTGCACGCCTGAGAGTTCTCCATAATGTTCTCAAAGACGTGTGAAGTCTACCAATCCGCACATGGCCAGCGTTGTGGACTATGGCCAAACCTTTCTCACATTGGAAAGAGACCCGTGGTCTGAAGTGAGCCGGCAATGGGTTGATTATGATGATGATGATTAAATGTATAGAAAATTAGAACAACCTGTTTTTTTTTTTATTCAACACAAGTTAGACCTTGACTGCATCTCACCTGATGGCAAGTGATGATGCGGTCTAAGATGGTAGCGGGCTAACCTGTTAGGGGTATGGTAAACTCATACTCCTAATTGATTTCTACACAGCATCGTGCCGGAACGCTAAATCGTCTTTGTCGGTAGCGTGGTAACTAGCCACGGCCGAAGCCTCCCACCAGACCAGACTGGCCCCGGGAATCGAACCCAGGACCTCCAACTTTAAAATGCAACAGCTCATTCGCTGCGCCACGGAGGTCGCCAAAAATGCTCATTAAAACTATACCTCACAAAACACAACCGTCGTGTTCGTGTTTTCATACTGAACTCTAAAACTGGAAACTTCTCGTCCCGCTTTCCGTCTATTATCTCTCGGCGTAATAAATGGTTTCGTTCTGTACAACTCTGTACCTATCTATCTATATTTTTATAACGATAATACATACAAACTTAAAATTGCGGTTCGGTGGCATTTCTGGTATTGCTACACCAAACATGTTCCGCCATTTAAAACTCTATAACCATACGCAAAAGGTAGATTTCAAAGTTGTCATTCGGTTCCCGAATTAGCGCCCTGCAATATTAAGTGTGTCGACGTATATATAGAATGAATTTTGCCAGATGTATAATCCCTATTCGATGTTATTTATTATCTGGAGATGTGTTGTTTATTTGTGTTGTTGTGTGTGTGATTCAAATCGGTTCTAGTGAGGATTTGTGCAATCTATTTGCTCTCTTGGGTGTCCTATAATATAATGAGTTATCAACCATTCAGTAGTGGCGTACCTAGTAAGTAATACAGTTGGACAGAATTGATGAATGAAGATTGGGTAATTTTTTCTTGTTAGGTCTGCGCTTTAGGTTTTTCCACAGATTACCCGGTTTTTCTGTTTAAAACTGTATGTAGCTAGGACCGTCGCACTCTGGACTTACCATATAATACCTGCAAAAGCAAGTTTCTGAAGAACTCCGTGTCGCTGTTGCATTATAAAGTTTGGGGTCCTGGCTCCTGGGGTATAAAAAAAGTCCATGACCTTATATTAATATTATGGCAATTATCACTTGACCCCATAATATAACTTCATCATGATCAACCCATTGCCGGCTCACTACAGAGCACGGGTCTCCTCTCAATATGAGAAGGGGTTTGGCCATAGTCCACCACGCTGGCCATGTGCGGATTGGTAGACTTCACACGTCTTTGAGAACATCATGGAGAACTCTTAGGCATGCAGGTTTCCTCAAGATGTTTTTCCTCACCGTTTAAGCAAGTGATATTTTAATTGCTTAAAAACGCACATAAGGCGATCGCCCTAACCACTAGGCTATCACAGCTATATTACTTATTCTTAAGGTATTAATTTTAGATATGTATGTGTATTTCTATGTTAATAATGGCATTACATAATTTTCGTAATTTTACTTTAATAATCATATTTAGTAGAAAAGAACTTAAAACTTGTATCGAGAACCTTCTCAAAATATATTACCAGATGAGTGACCGCTGTAAGCAATATTGCTGCGCTTTAACTATCAGGCATTCGATTTTCTTTTTTTTTTCGGACTGTCTATCAGCTGTAAAAACCCTATTGGTTGCCACAGCGTAACCGGGCTGTTTGGCGAGCTTTGGAAAGAAGCTCTCCCAGAAGAAATTTTGAGCCCTAGGGCTCAAAGAAACTATGGGAACGACTGCCTAAGGGCGCCTCCTTTGAGGCCGAACCTCGGCTTAGGCGACGTTTGGGATAACGGGGGGTTCGGACGGTGAGTGGTCCGTACGTCTCCGAGGCCGTGGATGGAGCCCACGTCCGGATGACGTAAAATAGCGGGGACCTCGTCTTCGCCGGCGAAGACGGTGTGTAGCGTATGATTGTGTGGTAGGTGGTACGAGTGTGTTGTCAGTAGTCATCTGATCGTCAGAGTCATGAAGGATATGTTTAGGTCTCCTCTTTCGGAGAGGAGCGCTTAGGTCGGGGGAGTAAAAAGAAGCCGCAACTACGAGAGGGTTGGGGTGTCGGATTGAAAATAGCTACCTACACCTACCTACCTATGACTCGCTACCTAGCTATATAAAGAGCAGTGTTGTCCGCGTACTGGGCTAGCTCTACATAAGGGCTCTTGGGTATATCGCTCGTGTACAGCGTATAGAGGTAGGGCGCTAGAACTGAACCCTGGGGTAGCAGGCATTCGAACTCTTGTGGTGTAACACTGCTGGTAATGTACCCCTATCATAGTACAGCCTACAACGTTGGGGTAGCAATAATGTAACTCTACCTGTTGCCAACGACTTTAGCCTTCTTTATTATATATATTATTTTTTCAGTTCATAAATGTAAAATTAAGTTTAAAAGTTTCATTGTTACGTCCTAGCTGTAGGTCTTTTTTACTCGCTAAATGCTTGCAATCGGTCTCTCTTCCAATAAATATAATCTATATAGATATAGTCTATTGCGAAAAGAGTATAGTTTTACTAAATTTATGAAATTTTCTCTGGTTAGTTTGAACTTTAATATCTTATAGCATGAAAGGCCTCATCTCGGATTTGCATCAATCCCCTCGCTGGGCTAAGCAAATTTATCCAATGGGGAGTGTCTACCAACGCAAAATTTCTAGTGTTACCTTTTGGGACTGCAACGTAAATTGCTCCTTCATCATCACAAGTAATATTTCTGCAGAAGTAAGTGGTGTCTGTTACATTTTTAATAGTAATACTTTTATTTTGTTTTTTTTTTTTTATAATTTTGTTTTAGTTATAAGTTTGTTATGTTTAATTAGGAGATAACGGGGCTGGCATGTCCGTTTTGGACAAAAGTCCCAAAAAATAGATTTAAAAAAAAAATTAACAAGTCGCTGTGCTAGGCAGGATCAGTAATGAGGAATAACTGATTTAAATTCATAAACTGAGCGGTACCCGCTCGCATATGTATGTCGGCAGATGTTAAATGCGTCGGTCGTAAAACAAAAAAAAAAAACTATGAACACTTATAATTGGAATTTGAATAGCACCACAAAGGTGACCTTGAAATGGCGCCGCGTTCCCCACGCTCAAAAATACCGCCGCAAAAAGTTCAAGGCTATTGTGTTCGATGCAATTTTTTTTTAAATTCTACACTGCCATAAGGAAAACTTGGTTTTAGACAAGTGCAATATAGTTTTAACGCTATGTTGTAGAGGAAAAGGTACACTTTATGTTTCAATCGTTTGCTTAATACGTTGTTAGGAAATGCTCATCATGACATAGCGGTAAGTGATTGCCGAAAAACAAAAAAAAACTGCTCGCCTTTTTCCTTGTATAGAAATGGTTCATTTGCTTTTTGGTCAATCGAATTAAATCAAATCAAATCAAAAATAGCTTTATTGATATAAACCTTATCTTCTGAATCGGCATCTATGAATCGTTCATATACCTATGCCATATTCATATTCTGATCTCCAAGATATGAAGATGTAATTTGTTATAAAATACATATTATACTTTTTACTTTTAACACTCGCTACAATTATCATATCGTAATTCATCTCAGCTTAGTTTATATTTCGTTTTCAGTATTATTTTGCGCAATGATTTATTTATTTATTTATTTATTTAAAGGAACACTAACAATATACATATCATACACTCGCCACATAATTACACACTATTACACACACTGATACGTATATCTATAATAAGTGTACGCAACATTCACAAAGCGCCAAGTAAACATACAACAACAACAACAATTAAAAACAATTACAACAGGTTTAAGATTAACAAAAAAAAAAAGCAATAAATCTAATTAAATACAACTAAATTAAAACATAATTAAATAAATTAAAATAAGACATAGAAAAAACAAAAAAGAAAGTTGAAATGTTCTAAGCACACAATTAACAATTACTGATGGGATTGATGATCAGTCAGTTTTTTCTTAAAAGTAATAGCCGAGTCATGAAAAATGTCGATGCCAGGTATCGTTTTAGATAACTCATTATATTTTGCACACATACGTATAATTGGAGCTTGTTTCCCAAGATGTGATTTAGCGAAAGGTATATGGAAGGTTTTTGGGGATATGCAGCTACGGGTGTGCCTACGCGGAATATACAGGGATATCCGATTGAGGAGTTTACTACATTTAATTTTATTTCGCAATATTTTATGAAGAAAACACAAATCAAGTATTTCTCGCCTATGTCTGAGAGATTTCATTTTAAACTTGGCCAGTCGCTGCATATATGGCTGTCTATGTGAGATGCCACTGGCATGAAAAGCCAAGTGGCGAGTGAAGGCACGTTGTACACTTTCAATGCGTTGAGAATGCACATTGTACGTAGGATTTCAGATAATACTGGCAAATTCAAGACAACTTCTGACAAAGGCGTTATATAAAATAATTTTAGTTTTAATTGAAAATCCCTTCGTATTGCGTTTTAAAAACCCCAAGAGCTGAGCGGCTTTATTAGCAGTGTTGCTCACATGTGCTCTAAAATTTAACTTTTTATCAATAGTGACTCCTAAGTCTTTAATCTCAGGTAACTCTTGTAAGACAACATTACCAATTGAGTAACTAGAGACAAGTGGTTTTTTCTTTCTTGTGTATTTTATATGGAAACATTTACTAGCATTAAGAGTCATACTATTGACTTGACACCACTTAATGATTCTATTAAGATCGTCTTGAACTAACTTTATATCGTTTTCCGATTTTATTGGTTTATAAATTTTCAAGTCATCTGCAAATAGCGAACACGAACAATTTTTCACTTCGGCAGAGATGTCATTAATAAAGGCTAGAAACAGCAATGGCCCTAAATGGGAACCTTGAGGTACACCTGACTGGGCTAGGTAACTTATGGATTCGTAACCATTCACAGTAACTGATTGGGATCTTTGCTTTAAATATGATTCAAACCAATTTATAAGGGGGATCCCGATACCATACTGAGAAAGCTTGTTAACGAGTAGGATGTGGTTAACTTTGTCGAACGCGTTGCTGAAGTCTGTGTATATAGCATCGATCTGCTGGCCATTATCTACTTCTTTTATGAGGTCAGATGTAAAATTTGACAAGTTAGTTTGTACAGATAATCCGCGTCTAAACCCATGTTGAGAGCTTGTGAGAAAATTATCGAGATGTCTGGCAAGCATGGGTTGCACAAGACTTTCAAAGAGCTTAGAAAAGCATGAGAGAATTGAGATGGGGCGGTAATTTTTTATGTCCATCCGATCACCCTTCTTAAATACTGGAACAATGCGTGCTTTTTTCCATTCTTCTGGGAAGATGCCCTCCTCTAGGGATCGATTAAAAATTAGTGTCAAAGGCAAAGCGATTCCTGGCCCGCAACGCTTAGCAAATATAGGAGGAATGCCGTCAGGACCCGCACCCTTTTGAGAATCTAAAGATTTAATTTTCTTTAATACTTCTGCTACTACGAATTTTATTTTGGGCATATGTATATTATTGGAAATATGTTGGGAAACTAGTGAAGTAGAACTAGTTGATTGGGTATAAATAGAGGAGAAATGGTTTGCAAAGAGGTTTGCTATTTCTGTTCCCGATTTCGCAACTTTGTTTTCCAATTTCATAGACCCGGGTAAAGATGATTCACCTTTCTTTTTATTTTTGAAGTATTTCCAGAAATATTTTGGATTTTTAGAAATATTTGATTCAGCATTTTGTTTAAAATCGTTAAGGTTAATATCAACAAGTTTATGACAGCGACTGCGAATAATCTGAAACTCCAATTTATCTCTGGGATTTCTATAATTACTATATTTTTTACGGAGCTTGTCCTTTTCAGACATTAATTTAATTAGATTGCGTTTGAACCAGGAAGGGTATTTTGTTGAATTCAATTTACGTTTAGGAACTGATTTTTCGATTATATTAGATAGGCATTCATAAAACGTCCGTACCATGGCATCAACATCCGTACAGGCAGAAAATTTGTGCAACCAGTCTAAATTTTTAGTTTCTTTAACAATAATGTCATAGTCAGCTTTGAAGTAGTTGTAATCGACTGTACTCTTAGGACGTAGGTAGGATACATTAGAATATTCGATACTTATTAAAAGGTTAGGATGATATGAGTCTAATTTAGTAAGTAGTTTAGAGGGCTGTGTAACAGTTATGTTGAGTAAATTACTAAATACCAAGTCCAGGAGTTTATCGTCACAGTTACTTATACAATTAAATTGATGTAGATTATTAATAGACATAAAATCTACCAATGAGTAACCAAGAGTGTTATTGTAATTTGTCGGAGTCGTGTATGAGTTGTTATCATTGAAACACCATTTAATAAAACCCATGTTAAAATCTCCTAACACAACTATGTCATCAACATGATTTGTAACACAATCAATACTATCCAAAATTTTTTTCAAAATTTCTAATTTTACGGGTGGAGGCAAATAGACTACACAAAGTCCAATTTTCTTTACAACATTGTTGCAGCTAATTTCAAGAGCTACCCATATATTTTCATCATTTGTTTCCCAACTTATAACACGAGAAGATGAAATCTCGCGTGAGACAGCGACAAGAACACCTCCTCCATCTTTTTTGGACTGATGGGAACAAGTACGATCTTTTCTGTAGACAATATATCGGGAATCAAACAATTCGCTATCAAAAATACTGGAATTCAGCCAAGTCTCGGTGAATACAATAATTTTATAGTCAGAAATCAAGATATTCTTAAGCACATCATTGGTCTTTGTTCTTAATCCTCGTACATTCTGATAATAAATCTCTATCTCTTTTAAGAGTTTTAGGGCCATACCATTCACTGTAATATTTTTTTTAAACTATGAGCTTAAGACCGTCTTCATTCCTTATTAATATTGCTTGACTGAATTCGTCCTTGCGTACGTAAATTTTTCCATTTCTAATCCACGTGAACCGATATTTCATTTCTTTTGCTTTTATGCGCGTGGCGGCGTGCAAGGATTTAATTCCCGGGGTAAGGTGTTCCGACACATATATAGGGACACGCGCTCCTCCAATCCCTAGATGGTGAGAGCTCAATTTATCTTCGGAATTTTTCTTATTATGTTGCGCTACAGCTGCTAGGAGAGCATCACGGTGCTTTGTGCTACGGAGCTTGACGATGACAGACCGCGGCTTGTCGGTACTTTTATTGAGCTTAGCTATACGGGTAGCATGTTGGATGTCATCAACAGAAATATTATTTTTAACAGCTTGACCCAGTTGCACTACCGTATTGACTAAATTTTCCGATCTATGTTCCGGAATACCATTGATTTCAACGTTGCATTCTCTCATATGCAATTCAACAGTATTAAGCCTGGTTGTTAGGTCCTTTACTGATGCTTGAAGATGGGTATTTTCCTTTTTCAATTCGTTAATAACCGCGGATTTTTCTTCTATCACAGCTCTCATTTGCTCAAACTGCGCGTTAATAAAAGACATTGATTCATTGAATCCGACTATTTGTTCGTTAATTGAATCTAATTGCGCCGTAACCAGATTGTGTATCGTTGCAGATAATTCTTGCTTAAGAATATCACGAAGAGAATTCTCGGTTAAGTAATTATCGTCAGCATTGCAACTTGTCGATGCGGGTGTAGGAGTCTTAAGTTTTTTGCGAGCAGTGACGTAGGACTGTGGAGTGTCGTAGGCCTGAGGAGTGTCGTCAATAATTGCCGCGCTAAATGAGGCGGCGGCCTGCCTGACGGGTGTTTGTGTGTTACCCGTCTTTGGCAGTTTACTACAACACTCCGGGCATTTCCAGTTATTCCTCTTAGGTTGGTCCATGAGTTCCAACTGCTTAGAAGTTACATTTGCACATTCGCAATCATATTTAGCTTTACAGGTCGCGCAGCTAAGGAATTCTTTTTTGGGCAAGGTGCTCCTGCATCCAGCACACAGCGCCATCTCTTACTGATCTAGTAAATTCCAATTTAAAATTTAGGCAATTGAAAAAAAGTCTTCGGGTCGGGGATCGAACGCACGTCGCGGTAACTGTTATTTTCGGTTTCAAGCCGGCACTTTGCCAACTGAGCTACGGCTTAGTTACTTAAACTTGTGAATTTTATTAAACTTATTAAGTCGTATGGGTGTTATTATAATGATGATTTTTATGTGGGTACTTGTATAACACAATGTTAAATTATAAGTATACAACGGAATTTTTCAATGATAAAAAGGTTCACTGTGTTAGCTTTCAAATGATTATTTAAACCTCGAGCACTATAACACACGTTTTTCTGTATCTTAGTATGTTTTTATAAGACTTTTAGAAACTATAATAATGATTAGCACAAAACAGTCACTAATTTAAATATAACTTTGCAGTCACTAATTTAAATCACAGTTTGAAGCTTATTTTTGATATATTTAGTTGGTATTTTATTTACACTCCATATATTAAGATGTTTTACACTAATTTCAAGCAAAAATATTATTAATCTAATGCTATTTATATTTTAAATTCGTAAAATAACACAGAGCTGTTGTAGTATTTGTTTACTGGGCAACGGTGGCGCCAACTATGATACGCCTATTTTTTTAAATTATAAACGAAAATGATAATTAAGTACAACGTATCTTGTAGAAGGCGGGCGTAAGAACTTACTATAAAATATTCATTCCCACGTACGCTTTGATAATGAACACTATTATTCAAGTTGTGGGTAACTTATTGTAAGTAAATTATAGGTGTAGGTAGGAAATTGTTGTAGGATCATTCATACAAACTATTTATAATTATAAAATAATTCATGTTCATAATTATAATATAATTCTAGTTCATTATTGTAAGAACTGAATAGGTAAACACTAGCCGGTAGTAGTTTGTTTTTGTCTAATAAGTTGAAACTAGTGTTTTCATGCCCGAGCACCCAATCGTCATTTGTAGGCATTTAATAAAGTATTGAAGCGATGATAGCCTAGTGGTTAGGGCGTCAGCCTCCTAATCAGAGGTCGGCGGTTCGAATCCGGGCACGCACCTTTAACTTTTCGGAGTTATGTGCGATTTTAAACAATTAAAATATCACTTGCTACAACGGTGAAGGAACACATCGTGAGGAAACCTGCATGCCTGAGAGTTCTCTATAATGTTCTCAAAGGCGTGTGAAGTCTGCCAATCCGCACATGGCCAGCGTGGTCGACTACGGCCAAACCCTTCTCATATTGAGAGGAGACCCGTGCTCTGTAGTGAGCCGGTAATGGGTTGATCATGATGATGATGATGTTAAATTTGTATGTTTTTTTTTTTTTGTTGTTTTTATGTTCATGTTTTGTGTGGTGTTAGGTTGTTGTACACAACGGTTTTTGTAGCATTGTTGTGCATTTCTTTAAGAGGCTTGTCACACCGTTTGAACAGTACATGGCATGACAATACGTGGCATGTGAATATGCTTTGTGAACAAGCCGGCGATGTTTTATAAATAATGAACAACTGGGTAAGTTGTTTTCTTCACTATAAATAAGTTAGGTACGTAATGGATATTATTATGTGTTCCAATCCCCGCTATCATACGTTATCTGGACGTGGGCTCCATCCACGGCCTCGGAGACGTACGGACCACTCACCGTCCGACCCCCCCGTTATCCCAAACGTCGCCTAAGCCGAGGTTCCGCCTAAAAGGAGGCACCCTTAGGCAGTCGTTCCCTTAGTTTCTTCGAGCCCTAGGGCTCAAAATTTCTTCCGGCAGAGCTTCTTTCCGAAGCTCGCCAAACAGCCCGGTTACGCTGTGGCAACCAATAGGGTTAGTACAGCTAATAAACAGTCCGAAAAAAAAATGTGTTCCGCAACATGACTTGTTTCTAGCTATAAATCATGTTAAACTAAAATTACTCTATTTTTTATCATAAACACCCTTTGCTATATATTGCCTATATATTTTAGGGGTACGGAAAGGGTTCAAAGTAAAAAGGAACCCTTTAAGTATTACTCGCCCATCCGTGAAGACCCCTTTCTCTTGAGAAAGCGTGAAAGTATCAAGTTGGAATACAAATAATATACCTAAGTCTGTAGTCCCTTGAAATATAAAATTTATAATCTTTATTGATAATGGCAATCTCGATTGTATATATATTATATTAATAAAAAAATATAGAAATATATATGTCGGCGCGCACTTTATTCCGCGGCGCCAAAAACCTCAAGAATTCAATAATTACCCACATTTTAATTATTGATGATTTTGCTAACACAATTTAGACAGTAACAATCAATTTCGTACAAGCATGCTTTGTGCTATAAATACGGGTGGTCGATGCCTTTCGTGGATTCTCTCGTTCGAGACGTCGGACTGTTCGGACCTCTTAGTTATTATCGCAATAAAAGTGTAAACCAGCAAGTTGTGGTTTTAATTACTATGAGCGAAAGTAAACAAAATCGTCGTCAACATCATCGTCAAAACAACTCGGACGTCCTTGACTCGACATATATGTTTACATTTTAAGAAGTTTATTCTATCGGTATATGAGTCGCTATATATATATGAGAGTTGGGCTGTGTTGAGGTCACTGCAGAGATGCCGAATCGACTACCGGTACATCAAAGTACTGAAATGTCTGTACGAAAACGCCACCATGTCAGTCCGTATACAGGACCAGATTACGAGACCGATCCAACTACAGCGAGGAGTGCGGCAGGGAGATGTGATCTCTCCGAAGCTGTTTACCGCAGCGTTGGAAGATGTCTTCAAGCTTCTGGATTGGAACGGACTGGGCATCAACATCAATGGCGAGTACATCAACCACCTTCGGTTTGCTGATGATGTAGTCGTAATGGCAGAGACTCTGGAAGACCTCGACGCAATGCTCAATGACCTTAGCAGAGTTTCTCAACAGGTAGGCCTACGTATGAACATGAGCAAGACGAAGATTATGTCGAACGCTAATGTTCTGCCTTACCCAGTAATCGTTGAGAACTCTGCACTGGAAATTGTAGACGAGTATGTATACCTGGGACATACGATCCAGTTAGGTAAGTCCAATTTCGAGAAGGAGGTCCGCCGCCGAATTCAGCTCGGGTGGGCAGCGTTTGGGAAACTCCGTGACATCTTTTCGTCCAAAATCCCTCAGTGCCTGAAGACTAAAGTTTTCGAACAGTGCGTGTTGCCAGTGTTGACTTACGGTTCTGAAACATGGTCGCTCACTATGGGCCTCATAAGAAGGCTCAGAGTCACTCAACGGGCGATGGAGAGAGCTATGCTGGGAGTATCTCTACGTGATCAAATCAGAAATGAGGAGATCCGTAGAAGAACCAGAGTTACCGACATAGCTCAGAGAATTGCGAAGTTGAAGTGGCAATGGGCGGGGCACATAGCTCGGAGAACCGATGGACGTTGGGGTCCCAGGGTGCTGGAATGGCGACCCCGCACCGGTAAACGTAGCGTTGGTCGACCCCCAACTAGGTGGACAGACGACATCAGACGAGTCGCAGGGAGCCGCTGGAAGCAAGCGGCCCAAGACCGTGAGCATTGGAACTCTCTACAAAAGACCTATGTCCAGCAGTGGACGTCAATCGGTTGATAATGATGATGATGATGATATGAGTCGCATCAAAATCATTCCGAAGATTTGCTTATTTAGGACACAGGACAGAAAACAATAGTTGACTAAGTAGAAGCCTGCCCGCTAAGATTATCTAAGTTTCTCGGTTATCATTTTCCCGGCAAAAAGCCTATATGGCTGAGTGATTAGGACGTCCGCCTCCTAATCAGAGGTAGAGTGTTCGATCGTGCCGGGAAGTATACAACGGGTCTCCCGGGTGTCCAGTAAAACCTGCGAGAGGGACATGCAATGGTGGTTTTTAGTTAGGGTATACCCCCCTTCGGGGGTGGGAGTCCAACATAACCTCCTTCCCGCCCAAGGGTACGGTAGCTATAAAGCTTTTTCACCACGACAAAAAAAAAAAAGGATGTTCGATCGTTGGCATGCACCTTTTCTTTGAGTTGTGTGCGGTATTACGCGATTAAAATATCACTTAGATGGTGAACGAAAACATTGTGAAGAAACCTGCATGCCTGAGAAGTCTTATGTAATGTTCTCAAAGGCGTGTGAAGTCTGCCAGCGTGGTGGATTATGCCAAAACCTTATCATGTTGAGAGAAGATGTTACAGACTAGCCCGCTACCATCTTAGACTGCACCATCACTTACCATCAAGTGAGATTGCCGTCAAGGGCTAACCTATAGTGGATAAAAAAAAACTTAGTGAGATATATTGGAACTAAGCTCCTTACGGCAGCGTTGGAGGAGATAGGGATTTTGCTGCGCGACCGAACTGAAAAAAAAATTGATAGTAAAACCGTAAGAAAAAGTCCGTGGAATAAAACCGTTAAATGAGACGTGCGCAGGCACGATAGTCGTATACACAAGCGAGTAGTGTATATTACCTTTCTCTTTCTCCCTCATTCTTTTCGTTCTCACATTCCTTCTTGCTCTATTGCAACTCCACCCCGCCAATGCATAGTATATACTCATGAATTCATGGACAAGCACGTGGCGAATTCTCACATTATAGATACATTTTACTCGTGAGTATTCTTTTTTTTTCTAATTGTGTCGATTCTACATTAGCCGAAGGAACTCCGTTCCTACCTGGTGTCCCACGACACCACATCTTTTTATGTTACGTTGCACGCAGCTATAACGTACTCTTGGCGGGATTAAAGACAGACAGCGCGACCGAATTTTATAACGTTGGTAATATAAATAAACAAACGCAAAATACTTAGCAATGGTGCCAACTACACGTCCCTAAAGTAAACTTATCCCTAAAGTAAATATTGCGGACATTTCCACGAATAACAAAGTGTAAAGTATGCCACCTCTTTTGAACTTTTATTTTAGTTTAGTTTAGAGATATCTGTGCAACAGAATCGACCAATGTTTAGTCGCCTTCGAAGCCCACGTAAACAAGCATTATTTAGCACTATAATAAAGATTAGATCCTTTCTTGTTTTGTTTATTTATTTTATTAGAACCACCAACAGAATTATACATTTTTTTTTTTAACATAATGTAGGTGCTAGGTCAACATATAATACCACTTATAGGAGGCTACAGCATACCGATTTAGACGAATAAGTCGTGCAAAGGAACTTAACTAAACGTATACAAAATTAAAAACTTAATAAGGAACATAGAGGCAAAAAATAACTAATAATAATTAAAAAATTAGAATCAATATTAAAATAAAATTAAAATCAAAATTAAATAAAAAAAAACTTTTAAAAACACCAAACATTTAAACAAAATTAGTGCTAGCCATCTCTAACTTGAGGGTAAATTGTTAAGTAAATCTATTCTATTAGTATGCAATTATTACTGATATTATGTATTATTTATGTTATTTTTTATTGCTATTCAATTATTAGTGTGTTGTATATGTATTATTGCGATTGTCCGTCTCATAAATATCTGTTTAGCTACTTTCGAAGGGAAAACTTTGTAGAGATCTTTTATAGTGATAAAGTGTTCTTTCATTTTTTTCCTTGCATATTTTCTTTGTTTTGCCCGTTTACATATCCTTTGTGTGCAATGAAGATATTCATATTTTTTTATTTTTTTATTTAATGTATTTTTTTTTAATGTATTTTTATTTAACTAACTAACTAAGATATTACAATATTTTGAGACGATACATAGAAATTCTTACAAAAATTAAACAATAACAGTCAAAGATTTCTGTTAGAAACAGCTATTCCATACATTTTTTTTTACAAATATATTAGCCAGTGGACCCCACACTAGGTGAATACCTGTATCGTAGGGTCCGAGCAAACAACTTAACCTTGGTTTAGCTTCTGTTAGAGCGGATTATAAATCAATTCATTAAAATAATACCTAATTTTTGCAGAAGTATATTGTATGGGTTCCGCCATTTTGCGGCCGACTTAAAACCTGCGTGGTCCCGGTGAAAACGACTGTATAATTCAAAGTTCGATACAGCTTTAAGACTCGCGAAACCGGTTCGAGACGCTCGATAACGTATAGGCGTTATAGCAAGGGAGCCGCTGGCAGTTTTAGCTACACTTTGTATACCTGCTTTCAACTAACTAAAAACCTGTTTTTTATATATATATATATATATAGCGAGCAAACGAGCAGGCAGGTCACCTGATGATAAGTGATTACCGCATGAACATTTGCAGCACCAGAGGAACCGCCAATGCGTTGCTGGCTTTTGAGTAATTTGTTTATCCGCCCTTTGAAGATCCCCATATTATAAACATTAGGGAACACAGAAGATGGAAGCTGGTTCCACAATTTGCAGGTACGCGGCAGAAATGACCTGGAATAGCGGGTGATGGAGGAGGATCCAGGTGGTGAGGATGAAATTTGTTTCTGCGATGAAAAGTGCGACTGTTTTTTTATACACAACAAGTCAGCCCTTGACGGCTTCTCACCTAATGGTAAGAGATAATACGGTCTAAGATGATAGCGGGCTAGCTTGTTAGGGTTATGGTAAACACATACTCTTAATCGGTTTCTACACGACGTGCCGGAACGCTAAATCGCTTGGTTCCCACCAGACCAGATTCAGCCGGGAATCGAACCCAAGACTCTTAAAATGCAACAGCGCACGCGCTGTGCCACGGAGGTCGTCAAAACTATTGAATTGTATTGAAACTATTGTAACCCTATTTGCGCGGACGGAGGAATGTTAGATTTGGCATAGCTACAAATAAAAGTGTTTGTGTCAACTCCGACCTACGAATGGAGTTTACTCCTTCAGATTGACTCTCTAAAGATGCACAATAAAGGCCTTACTAGTCTAAGAAAAAGATAAATATATCAAATATAAAAAGATAATACTTGATATATCGTACATGTTAACAATACTCACGCTTGAAAAGTGATATGTGCGCAGTATTATGTACCTATATACCTACACCTATATATGTATAGGTTGCTCAAAAAAAGTAACGAGGCAATTCGTTCAGTAGATTTTACTGCTCATTTTTTTTTCATACCTTATATGAAAATCAATTTTTAAGGAGTGTCTCCCTATAAAAAGAGTGCCGTAATTTAAAATCTAACAATACAATAAATTAAATATAACGGTCGAATTCTGACTACCGTTATAACAGGTATGTGACTCTTTTAAGGAAAGCGTTCAATGTAAAAAAAAATAAATGAAATGAAAATACACTTTATTGTACACCATACAAAAGAAGAAATACAAGACAACAAATAAACACACGGAAAAGAAAAGATGTAAAATAGGCAGCCTTATCGCTAGAGCGATCTTTACCAGGCAACCCAGACCCAACTCTGGATATAATACATCTTTAACGTAGAATAAATAAGATAAATCGTTTAAACATGCATTCGTAAAATGAAAACATTACGTTATTTAAGTGGGTATAACAAACCACCGCTTCAATATTCCCAATACTATACGGAATAAAGAATAAGATAACATAGACTATATCCCATAAGATAGATCCATGCACAGGCCGGCTCCCAACCTATAAACGGTTTGTTCGACCAGCAAACTCTATAGCATCATTCTTCAATCCCACAGGCGTTGGTTAGTGTTGTTTTAAAACTCTATCAAAGCCCACGCTCCCACCGGTGTCATTTTATTCTGAAAGCTATAATCCGGATATTTATAGCGGTTAGTTCGAAATGAATCAAAATGTACGAGTTGTTACACGAGAAAGGTTAGTTTTTTAAACTTATTTTAAAACTATTTATGTGATTAGGAAAGTGTTTTTTTTTAAGGAATGTTTCACGCCGATTCATTCTTATAACGGACCCCGGTTGCATTCCTGTTTCAATTCATATGTTACTTTAAAGAAAAACAACTGGAGACCGAATTTATGAGAGAATTATTACCGATTTTACGCGTGTATGTATAAACATTTATACAAAAACAAAAAGATCGCTTATAGTATTAATAATAATAAAAGTGATTTAATAATTTTCTATACTTGTAAGTTGTGATCTATCATTTTATGCCAAGTTTGGTGTGGATTATAATAAAGTAATTATTGTATAGATTACGTATTAACTACTTTAAAATATTAGTGCAAGTAAATCATAACAGTGGTGTTAAAATATTATGAAACAGAAATATGCTTAGCTACGGCACAGCCGGATATTTTTTTTTTTATACACCACAAGTTAGCCCTTGACGGCATCTCACCTGATGGTAAGTGATGATGCGGTCTAAGATGGTAGCGGGCTAACTTGTTAGGGGTATGGTAAACCCATACTCCTAATTGGTTTCTACACGACATCGTGCCGGAACGCTAAATCGCTTGGCGACACGTCTTTGTCGGTAGGGTGGTAACTAGCCACGGCCGAAGCCTTCCACCGCCATATTTACGTTTATACATCGCTAGCCGGCAATAAAGCAACGCGATAGATCTAATCTCTTGACTTGTCTCGTATGGGCTCAACTGTGGGATATTCCAGATATACTCCAATTAAATTTTTATCCCGCCTTGTTAAGGAAGAGGGGGGGGGGGTAATCTGGGCAGGGCTAAAGATTCCGGGCTATGTGGGATTTCTACCTGTTGATAAAAGTAGCGGGCTAAGGGATCTCCTAAGAACGCACGTGTGCCTCTCTTGTGCGGAACCTATGACGCTCTTATATAAATATTTTTTTCGGACTGTCTATTATATGTACAAACCCTATTGGTTGCCGCAGCGTAACCGGGCTGTTTGGCGAGCTTTGGAAAGAAGCTCTGCCAGAAGAAATTTTGAGTCCTAGGGCTCGAAGGAACTAAAGGAACGACTGCCTAAGGGCGCCTCCTTTGAGACGCTCTTATACCGACGCAGGCAAACTATGGCTTGCTATGTGGTAAGGTAGATACTGACGTTCCGGTTCTATTTCTCCTGTAACTTAAGTACTTAAGGAGGTACTTAAGGCAAGAGCGCAAAGGCATTTCCTAGACAAGCGCCACAACCTAAAGAGCAATGGAAAGCAACGAGGACGCGTTACTTTCCATTTGGCAGGAAAGTCGTCCCCATTTTAGATAGAGATAGCTTGAATATTGTAGATATTCAATAACAAATATTTCTTAGGTGACTGCTAAGTTAAATATTTCGTTCTGGAATATAAAACGTGGTACTTTAAAACGATCTTCGTTATATCTCAGTCAATGTTGATATGACCCATTCTTCAGGTAGCACCGTTCTCAGCTATTCAATAAATATATATAAGTATGCTTGAAATTATCTTTTTATTTAATTACGCATACTAATCTGAAAAACTTTAATAGTTCTGCAAATATGGACAACAACAGCTGTTAAAACATTATATGTAGGTAGTATTACGGGTAGTCGGTAGTAAGTAGGTATCTACATCATATTTAGATATTTAGCAGTTTTTATTAAAAATATTAATTTTTAATGTTATTTAATTATTACCTTTGTAAAAACTAAGATAATAAACTAATTAAATTGGTAAACTTTCTTTCATAAATATCACTAAAGTTGGAGCAATGTCCCCTAGGCGTCCATTGTTATTGCTATTTTGCGTGGACCAATCACTGGCTACCGTTTTGGCGGGATACAAAACATGGCGACTTTTTATGGCTTTTATGGCTTTGCACAGATTAGCCAATGTCAAGTTTATAGCAATGTAGAAGTTAGGGAGAAATGGCGGGAAACTTCGCACTCCGCGGACGCGGCTCCCTCAAACATTTCCCAAATTAATACCTGTTAACCATTCAGAACACCAGCCACTACACAAACGACACCAAAACTATCCACGTCACAACCAACACCAGTCCTTTTCAAAATTAGCCAACAAACATTAATTCAAGAAAAGCGTGAAAAAACCGCGCCCGCCATATACGAAGTCTCCCGTCTTTTTTTCCGACAACCAACTTAATACATTCATAACAGTATTCTAGTCAAGTTGTATACTCTTTTGTACGTATACAGATTAATAAAGTGTAAACCCTCACAGACAACTTGTAAAATAATGTCTTAATTAATAAATACATCATAATTTGACGACCTCCGTGGTGCAGTGCGTGCGATGTCGCAGTATAAAGTTTGAGGTCCTGGGTTCGATTTCCAGCTCGAGTCTGGTCTGTTGGGAGGCTTCGGCCGTGGCTAGTTACCACCCTACCGACAGAGACGTGTCGCAAAACGATTTAGCGTTCCGGCACGATGTCGCGGAAGACCAATTAGGAGTATGGGTTTACTATACCCCTTACAGGTTAGCCCGCTACCATCCTAGACAGCATCCTCACTTACCACCAGGTGAGATAGCCGTCAAGGGCTAACCTGTAGTGTATAATATTTTTTTTTAACGTTTATTTGTTTATAACGTAAGCGAACAGAACATACCTACTTATTAATTTCTAGCCAATTTTGATGCGAAAACTTATAGTTTGATTAAGAAAAACATCCGACTTCAACAGTAGATTTTATTTCTATAACCGGTACAAAAACTAGAGCCCTTGCTTTTCCAGACTGTAATTTTATATCTCTGTACTATATTTCATAGAAATAGGTCAGTTGTTTAGGCGTGAAAGCGTAACAGATAGACAATAGAATAATAGTTGATAATAGCCCCTAAAGCAACGGTAACCCAGGCGTCGCCCTAAGGACGCCAAAACATGATATCATCGATAAAATAACCTCGACAGAATGAACATGATTTCTTATAAAATGATTTCTTCTGACCGATTAGTTTCGACGTACTTTATTTATATAGCAAAAAGTATAACTAGAAAAACAGCTAATATGATGGTTATTATCTATATATATATATATATATATATATATATATATATATATATATATATATATATATATATATAAAAGCGAAAGGTCACTTACATACTTACATATTGATTAAATACGAGATCTCAAAAACTATTGTACGTATAAAGCTATAATTTAGCAAGTAGGTAGTTGATAGTTAAGAGATGTCACCTAAGAAAGGATATTTGGAAATTCCACCCCTAAGAGGGTAACCTCAATCTCAAGGGAAATCAGCAATTCTACGGAGACGAAGTCGCGGGCAACAGCTAGTGATATTATAAACGTGAAAGTTTGTGAGTATGGATGGCTGGATGGATGGATGTTTGTTACTCTTTCACGTAAAAACTACTGAATAGATTTTTATGAAACTTTACAATAATATAGCTTATAATGATGGCATTACATTCGATGCAAGTCACTCAGGATATTCAGACAATATTGCAATATATATTGTGTCCGGAACGAGGTTGAAGATAGGTTACAATTAATTGTAAGAACAAATTTTTAAAAGTTTTCTTTTTTATAAAAAAAATATTGAAGATTAATAATTATTGGAATCACAGCAACACTTAATTTACACGTAATTTTTTTTTATGTATTCCAGCCTACTGTCTTATAGTACTTTTTTAAAATTAATTCATAATTTGCATAATAAATAAATAGGAAGCTTTGGCAGTTGTAGATAAATAGATAAAAAAAAATTGTTTGTAAGTAGCTGAAGCTGTGATAGGCTAGGGGTTAGGACACCCACCTCCTAATCAGTTTGGGGTCGATCCCGGACACACCTTTAACTTTTCGGAGCTATGTGCGTTTTTAAGCAATTAAAATATCACTTGCTTCAACAGTGAAGGAAAACATCGTGAGGAAACCTGTGAAGTCTGCCAATCCGCGTGGCCAGCGTGGTGGACTATGGCCAAACCCTTCTCATATTGAGAGGAGACCTGTGCTCTGTAGTGAGCCGACAATGAGTTGATCATGATGATGATGATGTATAATGAGCGCAATTCAAACTTACTGTACTGAACCTAACATTTTATGTTCTTCCGTGATCTAATCCCGCCATTGAAATGGCCGCCTTTTAGGCGCCCGGACGTGACATCACCGGTGTTCGGCGGACCATAATGCCATCGCGTTGGCGCCGCGATATTCACATTATAGTATCTACTCCTACCATATACATCGTTTTTGACAGACCCAAACGGCACACTTAAAACCTATCTATCTATCTAAACTTAATATCCTACTAATATTTTAAACGCGAAAGTTTATAAGTATGGATGGATGTTTGTTGCGCTTTCACTTAAAAACTACTGAATGGATTTTTATGCAACTTTACAATAATATAGCTTATACATCAGAATAACACATATGCTACAATTTATAAAGATATATTGTGTGAATTGTCCAGCATATGACGATAATAACTTTTCATGCCTAATATGCTTAGTCAGTTTCTCTAGTTTTAAGTTGTTAAGTTACTGATTAGCACTGAGGATAAACCTCTTTGGTTTTTTCGGTGCCGTTATTGTATAATTAATTATATTCCTTTAATATTGATAATAAATAAATAAAATAAAATAAAGTGTCAAGTAAGTAGAAAAAAATCTACCATCTACTTGATAATTTTCATTTCACAATGGTCTAGTTCTTTTCTACGCCACGCTAATATAAGCTACTCGAAATACTAATCCTGCGCAGATGAAGTCGCGGGCACCAGCTTGTAACGTAATATAATAGTTGACTCCTCATAGTGTCGCAACTTTAATCTCTTTAGGAATAGAATTTCTGGACGAAAAAATCATTTTGGGTTACTTCATGTAGGTAACATACAAAAAGTACCTACCTTTCAACTTACATCGCGTAAAAGCAAAAAAGAAAACTGTTTTGAACCTAATGTTTCGTCGACCTCCGTGAGGCAGTGCGTGCGCTGTCGTATTATAAAGTCTGAGGTCCTGGGATCGATTCCCAACTCGAGTCTGGTCTGACAAAGACGTGTCGCTAAGCGATAGCGTTCCGGCATGATGTCGCGTAGAAACAAATTAGGAGTGTGGGTTCACTATACCCCGAACAGGTTAGGCCGCTACCATCCTAGACTGCATCATCACTTACCAGGTTAGATAGCCGTCAAGGGCCAACTTGTAGCGAATAAGAAAAAAACAAAAAAAGAAGGAGTATACAAGCACTATTTCTTTTTGTTACATATACAAACATTTATATAAAAATAAATTATGATTGTACCTTCGCGTACAAAACTGTGCCTTATTTCTTGTCAAAGAATGTTTTTTTCAATATGATAAAAATAACAGATAAACGAAAATAAATTCATAATGCCTAAACCTCATTGGGTTTTTATCTCGTTAAAGTTCCGGTTAATATTACTCACATGTGATATAATTTTTTGAAGCTCATCATTGCAGCAGCACATATGATGACGGCAATTGGCAATCAAATGAATTACAAGTTTATATGTATGGTACATATAAGGTAATGTTTATATGCTCATTGATATTTTTCTTTTAATTTGAAACTAATATACCTCTGAGATGATTTAAGTTCTACGTAACTAGAAAACCGCTTTGGTAGGTCAATTAAAATAATCTATTTTAATTTTAAGTAGGTATGTAGATATTTAAAATCGCAAATAGCTGCTCAAACCGGCATTGTATTGTAAGAACGTTTTGTTATCTATGGTATGTAGGATGATGTCATTTTTAGGGTCCCAATAACGAAAAAGGTAATAATGAATCCTTATTTATGGAAATAATTTTTTTTTATTTAAATAGCAAAAAACCCAGCCTATATGAAAATATAAATTGTATTTTAAATTAGTTATAACTTACGCATAAATTCTAACGATAGAAAATTTCTCTTAGGCATTAATTTAAAAACACGATTTTATAATATACTAGCTTCTGACCGCGACTACGTCTGCGTGGACTTCAGTTTTGTGTATAAAGCTTCGCTCGTTAACAATTTTTAATCTTTAACTATTTGAGAGATCGGTATAGAAAATAAATGTCCTTTTCCATAGCATAGGTGACATGGATACCAAATTTCAAAGCTGTCTGCTCGCGGATTAGCTCGTAAAAAAATTTCAATTTTCCCTCGGGAACTTCTTAAGGAATCTGGATAAAAGGTAGCCTATGTTCTTTTCCATGTCAAAGGCTACATACATGCCAAGTTTCATCAAAATCCGTTGAGTCGTTTTTGCGTGATTGCGTAACAAGCATCCACACTTTGACTTATATAATATACATAGGAATATAGGATATATAGGATCAGTAGCTACTAATGACATCGATTAATTGGATAAGTAATAGATAATCCTCAATCAATAGTTTTATTTTAATGCAATCAAAACAC
The DNA here is from genome assembly GCA_928268935.1 of Lasiommata megera. Classification (NCBI taxonomy): domain Eukaryota; kingdom Metazoa; phylum Arthropoda; class Insecta; order Lepidoptera; family Nymphalidae; genus Lasiommata; species Lasiommata megera. Next base: position 2,295,285 of record OV743321.1, read on the forward strand.
ATACCAAATAGCTTATTTATTCAAATGTTTCTTTGTAACTCTTCTTCTTCTTCTTCTTTGTTTTTTCTGGTGGGAGGCTTCGGCCGTGGCTAGTTACCACCCTACCGACAAAGACGTGTCGTAAAGCGATTTAGCGTTCCGGCACGATGTCGCGTAGAAACCAATTAGGGGTCTGGGTTTTCCATACTCCTAACAAGTTAGCCCGCTTCCATCCTAGACTGCATCATCACTTACCACCAGGTGAGATAGCCGTCAAGGGTTAAGTTGTAGTGCATAAAATAAATAAAATAAATAACTTACGGAACCGCCGGTACGGGAATATAACACGCACTCGACAGGTTTTTATACTATTTTAACGCTTCAAAACGAGAACATAAATTTAGATGTTGGAAGGTTGTTTATATATTTGTAGTAGGCAGTTTGTAAACAGAGCAGGAAGCATTTGTTCCTACATATGAGAATCAAATTAATATATTTAAATAACTGTAGGCCGGTTTTTAACAGTTAAATAATCTTAAATTAAAAACTAGCATCATCATCATGATCAACCCATTCTCGGCTCGCTACAGAGCACGGGTCTTCTCTCAATATGAGAAGGGTTTGACCATAGTCCACCACGCTGGCCATGTGCGGATTGGCAGACTTCACACACCTTTGAGAACATTATAGAGAACTCTCAGGCATGCAGGCTTCCTCACGATGTTTTCCTTCACCGTTGAAGAAAGTGATATTTTAATTAATAATAATAATAATAATAATCTTTATTCCAGATATTACATCCATTTTGTTAGTAATACAAACAATTGCTTAAGACTATGTTAGTAACTAGGTTAGTTTATTTATTATAATATAAATTTATTTGACTAGATATCCATCCATGAGACACTAAGAGTGCATATGCAAACCAATCCAGTGTCTCATAAATGGATTATCTAGTTTTTCAGACAAAGTCTTCAGAATGCCGTTGGAGCTACCACGGATTCTGCTCATCACCGATGCTGCTCTTTTTCTCATAATTGCATAAAAATCGTCGGTACGAGCCTCAGCAAACATCAGTGACGCACTGCAGAATCTCGGCAGCTCCATCAGCACCCTGAATCCATTATTATATTGGACGCGCAGGTCATTGTAGGTCCTCTGCGTATATGACACCCACAGGCTGCACGTGTAGAAAGTTTGGCAATATGCCTTAAAGAGAGTTATTTTTACTTGTTTGTTGCAACGTGCAAACCTGCGAGCTACCATATTGCATCGGACTGCCAACGCCCTGCGCTCCCTTTCTATATCTTTTATATCAGACATGTCTTCCGTAACAATATGCCCTAGATATTTAAACTCTGTGACTCTTTTAAGAGGAACTCCGTTAAGAGTCACAGGAGGGATATCATCCGGCGAGTTACCTTTGCTCTTAAAAACTAATAGCTCACTTTTTTTTACATTATACATGAGTCCATGTGACTCAGCATACGACTCGCACATCTTGAGTAACTTTCTCAGTGCGCTAATTGATGGACTCAGCAGAACCATATCGTCTGCATAACTCAAGTTATTCACCATAGTGCCATCAATAGAGCAGCCAATCCCGGTTCGGCGGAGTCCATCAATCAGCTGATCAATGTAGACGTTAAACAGGGAGGGAGATGTTAGTCCACCCTGTCGAACTCCGCATTCAAGGTGATATGGATCCGAAAAAGCACCAGCCCATTTGACCCTGTTCGTTTGTGAGCTATACCAAAACCTTAATATATTAACCAATTCTGGTGGCACATTAAGGTCCCTCAGCTTTGTCCACAGCTGTTCGTAACAAACAAGGTCAAATGCCTTAGAAAGATCGAGAAAGGCGGCATAGACAGGTGTCTTCCTGTCAGTATAGTATTTAACAGTCTGCTTGAGCGCCAGTATAGCACTTTCCGTGGATACATTTCTTCTAAAGCCGAACTGTGCATCATTTAATTTTATATATCCACTGAGCTGGCGGTCAAGCAGACCATCAAACACCTTTCCCAATACTGTGGCTAATGTAATTGGCCTGTAGTTACCTTTATCGGCAATATCACCCGTTTTATTTTTAACTACAGGCACAACTACACTATCCATTAGGTCTGCAGGAAGGTACGAGTGTCGGATGCAAAACGTATAAAACATAGCAAGGATCCGGTAAACATGAGAACCCGCATTCAACAGGTGCTCTACACTCAGTTCATCATGTCCCGGAGCCTTTCCCCTCGCCAAGCTCTTTATAATACTCTCTACCTCTTTAGCGCTAAATGATAGAGAAGAGCCCGACGCAGGCAAATCAACCCTCTGCGCATACTGATTCCGAGTTAATGGTGATTGGACTCTAAAATGCTCCTTGAATATGTTAGCTATACGTTTTGCATCCGTTTCCCCATCGACACTAACAGGGAGGCTCGCTCTAGGGTTTAATTTGTTTGTTTCCTTCCAAAATTTATGGAATTTTTTCTGTCTATGCTGCTCTGCTAATACATCCATCTGCAATTGCTCTTTATTTCTCTGACAAAATTTAAGTTTATTTTTAAAATTCTTCTTGCTAGATTTCATGTCTTGAAATTCTTTACCATACAAGAGCATGCCATGTATTTTCCACGTCTCAAATTTTTCACGAGCCTCCCTGTGTGCGTCCTTGACGTACTTATTCCATCCAACCACACGCCTACGCCTCCCAACTCGTCCCGGCTGGTTGCTCGCGATCGCTGCCTCCTGCAGCGCGTGGACTACTTTTCGGTACAACTCATCAATCACAAGCCTATGACTTCCATCCGTACATATATCGTCACAACATGCACTTAGTTCCGGAGGGAAGTCAATGTTTCTCAAAAAGCTGTTACATACTTGTTGATATATATTGGTCTGAGTTCTGTCTCCCCATCTTATTTTGTCTTTGTTTTGTGTTAGTACATCATAATTCCTTGATTTTATTCTTGTAACATAAAGATTACAATTGATCTCTAGGGGAAAATGATCAGACCAATATACATCGTAGCGCACCTTGGCCTCACTGATCGACAGCCACGCTGCCTCCGTGGCCACACAGTGGTCGAGCCAGCGACGACATCCATGTGCGTCACTTATAAATGTGTATGTGTCGCTGTCTCGCCCGAGCTTAGCAATATCGGCGCATATCCATTTCTGGTCGGTACAAAAATTTAAAAGTTCCTTACCGAAGAGTTCGCCAAGATGCGCATTAAAATCGCCCAACATATATACCGACTCAATGCCACAGGTATCAATTATAGCTACAATTTCACTTAAACAATCATTAAATTCAATAATATTTTCAGCTGAATCCGTAGGCATGTACACATTAACAAACAACATCTCGCGATTGGCAGTTACGCCCTTTATCGCCGTAATGCGATCACTATGACACGGCACTATAGACACTGAGGTAAACACACTTTTCCGCCACAATACCGCCACGCCTCCAAACGGCCTGCCTCTCAGTATCCCAGTGGAGAGATTTATAGATGACTTACCAGTGTACATGAAATCGTTATGTATTTCCCCGAGTAAAGGTATCTCATAAGGCATAAGCCAGGTTTCTTGAAGGGCTATTATATCTGCCGATTGACAAAGTGACTTCACACATTCACTAGATCTCTTAAGGCCCTTGCAATTAAAAGTAATCAATTTTAAATTTAAATTTTTATCCATTATTAGAAGTTTCTTTGGCCTCTGTTCCATTTGCCTGAGCTGAGTCTGCCCTCCTACCTTTGAAATATATGTACCGCCTAAATGCTATACCCTCTGGCCACATGTTTTTATCCATAAATACCGATAGCTTGTGGTGAGGAATATCAAATTTGTAGGCTTCATAATTGCTATTTCAAAACGCACATAACTCCGAAAAGTTATAGGTGCGTGCCCGGGTTCAAGACCCTGATCTCTGATAAGGAGGCTGACGACCTTCGACTAGGCTATCACAGCTTAAAACTATATCAACACTATTTTAACATTGTTGACGTTCAAACGTTACTTCAAAATTATAATCTAATAGGCATTGTATAATCTTTTATTTAAATACTAGCTGACGCCCGCGACTTCGTCTGCGTTGAGTTAGTGTGTTTGTTTGTCTTTCAAACACGAAGCAATAGATTACTACCCGAGTTACTTGAAATAATTACAGGATAAACATTAAAGTATCTCCTTTCTAAAAAAAAAGAATGACTGAAATCGCATATTGATTCGTTGGTGGGAGAAGTTGTGGAAGGGGCCCGAGACATGGTGGCATGCGCGCGCGAACATTACTTTATTTTTCTAAAATAAAATACTTTTTCTAAAATAAAAGTAGCCTAAGTTACTCCTTATTACATCAGCTACCTGCCAATAAAAGTCCCGTAAAAATCGGTCCAGCCATTTCAGAGGTTAGCCGGAACAAACAGACAGACAGACAGACGGACAAAAATTGTAAAAAATGTTGTTTTGGTGTACGTACCTTATATATTCATATGGTTGTAGTAAAAACAGTTATTTCAATATTTCAAACAGACACTCCAATTTTATTTATTTGTATAGATAACCGCTTGAGTACCTAATCAAGACGTATGGAAGTCTTCTTATGTCTTATTTAACATAGCTGTTGTAAAACAAAATAAAAATAAACAAGGACGATGTTGTTTGTTTTTTTTTCTCTTTCTATGGCTTTACACAGATTATCCAATGTCAAGTTTATAGCAATGGAGAATTGAACTTAGAGAAAATGGCGAGAATCTTCGCACGGCGGACGCGGCTCCCTCAAGCCTTTCCCAAATCAATACCTGTTAAACATTCAAAAAACTAGCCACTACACAAACGACACCAAAACTATAGTGTCCACAACACGACCAACGCTAAGACTTCAAAATTAGCCAACTCAAATTAATTCAAGAAAAGCGTGAAAAAACCGCGCCCGTTATATACGAAGTCTTTTTTCTCGTGCGCCTCTGTTACTGTTATTTATTTTCTTATCCCGTCCGGTTTTTTTAAATCTGTCAGTCAAAGAACTCAACTTGCAAAATGTCGCTCATCTACTGAAATAAAATATATGTATAATTTTTTTTTATTTATTTACGGCCCTGGATTCAAGTCCTCTCTGGTCTATATAATTTTTGCGAGTGTGATACCACAGAATGTTTATTTATTTAAAAAGGAACACTAACACATATTTTGAGAAAGGCGGGAGGCTTCGTTGTGTAGTGGCTGGTTTTCTGAATGGTTAACAGGTATTGACTTGGAAAAGGTTTGAAGGAGCCGCGTCCGCAGAGTGCGGGGTTTCCCGCCATTTCTCCCTAACTTCTACATTGTTATAAACTTGAGATTGGCTAATCTGTGCAAAGCCATAAAAAGAGAGAACTAATAAACTTGACATTGGCTAATCTGTGTAAAGCCATAAAACGACAAAAAAAACACATATTTTTAATTTTACACTCGCCACTTATATCGATAATAAGTGCGATAATAAGTGCAGTGCGAAAGTAAACACTACGTTACAACAGATAATTAACAAAAATAATTAACAGAAAATAAACCTAATTAAAAACAAACTTAAAAATGAAATAGTACAAAATCATTACAGTCGTTTGCAGCGATATAATAATCAAACGAGACTGAACTAATATGTTGGAAAAAGTTATAGATGTGAAACTTAAATGGGTTTTCCTTTTTTCAGTGATTCGAAGTTGGTCTTCGATACGTGCTGTTGCTGCATACCTTTGAGGACGGGATGTCTGATCCTCGCCTACTTGCAACTGGTGAGCACAAACCGGGCAATTTGTATTTTTTTTTTTCACGCTCGGAAATGCGTTTACGCATCCTCTCCGGAAGCGACGCAGGCAAGACTGCGCCGCTAGTGACAGGCTATGTGGGACTCCCCGGCGGCCAGACTGGCGACCAGTATACTCACTAAAACCCAGCGATGTTCCTTCCCGTCGCCTGGTGGCTGGGTCACGGGAACACTCGTGCACTCGACCGCAACCCAGCCAGCGGCGTCCGCTGAGGCAGACCCTCAACGGAGGGGGGGGGGGGGATTTGTATAACCTCTTTCGTGTCCAATAAAAGTAGCTTTTGAAGCGTACATACCCAAAGTTTTACATGGAATATGAAAAATACATTCCTTAACTTTTTAGTTTGTAACCCTCACAGCTCATATATTATTATTATATCGCGCTGTCACATTTTAAAGTTGGAGGTCCTTCAAGTTGGGTTCGATTCCTGGGTCGAGTCTGGTCTGGTGGGGGGTTTCGCCGTGGCTAGTTAGCACCCTACCGACAAAGAAGTGCCGCAAAACGATTTGGCGTTCCGGCACGATTTCGCGTAGAAACCAATTAGGTGTATGGGTTTACCATACCTCTAACAGGTTAGCACGCTACCATCTTAGACTGTATCATCCCTGGAGAGGTGAGGTTGCCGTCAAGAGCTAACCTGTAGTGATAAAAAATAAAGTTTTTGGTAAACGAATGAAGTTATCACCATTTGTGTACGAATTTAAATAAAAACTGCACTTCATAAATACTGTATAAATAGGTTTACATGAATAAATCATTTTTGACTTGAGTTTGACCTGTCATTTTATATATTAAAATAAACACTTCATATTTTAAGATTTACTGTATGATATATAATAAAACTCATTTAAATTTATAAGCATACCATACTTGTTATTTTGCATTGTTTTCTTTGTTTGTTATTACAATGAAAATGTAAAATGTGTAAATGTGTTAAATAAATAAACTTTATTAATATTATTACTAGTTTTCTAAGTCTGTAAATACCGGTAGCTAATCTAGCTGGAAGGAAAAACTTGTTTTGTCTATTACGAGACTATAAACCTTATATAATGTTAACCAGATATGTTGTAACATTTTAGATAGATACTAGTTTATGCCAGTACTTCTATATTCGTTGTACTCACTAGAATTAAATCCCTCTTAATTGAGGAATGTAATGTTTGGACAGTCTACGCTGCTCGAATGAGGGCTGGCGGGTTTAAGCGAAGCGATAAATATTTTAATGTAATTGATAAATGAAAGGAAATTGCCGGCTCACTACAGAGCACGGGTCTTCTCTCAATATGAGAGGGATTGGGTCGTAGTCCATCACGCTGGCCATTTGCGGATTGGCAGACTTAACACGCGTTTGAGAACATTATGGAGAACACTCAGGCGTGCAGGTTTCCTCACGATGTTTTCCTTCACCGTTGAAGCAAGTGATATTTTAATTGCTTAAAACACACATAACTCTGAAAATAATGAATAGAAGCAGGCGTTACTTTGCGGAAGTCCATGATAAACAATAAATAGAAAGTATAATTTGCTATATTCCGCCGACAACCGGGAGATTTGTATAATATAACACCACATAAAATCATCCACTAGAACCTCTACGCAAGTTTCGACCCGACATCGGATCATCCTCAGGAGATGTTGACTTTACAAGCGAGAAAAGTAAAGTCACCTGTAAAGTCAACATCTCCTGAGGATGATCCGATGTCGGGTCGAAACGTGCGTAGAGGTTCTAGTGGAAGATTTTGTGTGGTGTTATGTTATACAAATCTCCCGGTTGTCGGCGGAATATAGCAAATTATACATGCTGTTTATTGTTTAACTCTGAAAAGTTAGAAGTGCCGGGGATCGTACCCCCAACCTCTGTTTAGGAGGCGGACGTCCTAACCTCAGGCTATCACAGTTAAGTATCATATTATTCAGATGATACTAATTTGCCTAAAACTCCGATGCCACAGTACAGAAGCACAGTAGGGCTTTAGATCAATGGAAGCGAAATTTCCATTCTCTCTTCTGGCAGAGCTTTTTTCCGAAGCTCGCCAAACAGTCCGGTTACGCTGTGGCAACCAATAGGGTTAGCACAGCTAATAGACAGTCCGAAAAAAAAAAATGAAATTTTCAAATTCAAATTCAAAATTCAAAATAATCTTTATTCAAATAGTCCTTTAAAAGGCACTTTTGACGCGTCAATAACTTACATAGTAGTTATTTCATGGTGATAACTATATTCGTAAACTTAAAAGTAAAGCTATGAGGGTTCCAAACGCGCCCCGGTCTAAGAAGAAGCCCACAACAAACTTAGCCGGGGTTTTTCTTTTTTTCGTTATCACCATCTCACATAATGAATAACAAACTATAGTACCTATGGAGATAGAGCAATTCACACCCAAGCTTTTTTATCGTTTATATAATCCTTAATATCGTAATATGATTTTTCTACATGCTTTCGTTTTATAAAAACTTTGAACTTATTGATAGAAAATTCTTATCATTTCTTATCATTTAACAGGTGGGCTACATAGTAGCTGGCATATTTGCGCTGCTGAGCTTAGCGGCTGGCCTGGTGGTGCTGAACTCCGAGGTGGACGAGGAAGCAAAGAACGTCGCCAAAGTGATCATCATATTTGGCGCTGTTACCCTCGTCGCCATACTCATCACGTTGCCCTTCACCATACTCCTCCTTGTTGGACTTCATAAGGTAACATCATTTTACAAAACAAAGGGCATATATTATATAGGCTTAGGCCGTGGCTAGTTACCACCCTACCGATAAACGTGTGACAAAGCAATTTACCGTTCCAGCACGACGTCGCGTAGCAACCAGTTAGGAGTGTGGTTTTACCATTCACCTAACAGGTTAGCCCGCTACCATCCTAGACTGTTTTTGACGACCTCCGTGGCGCAGTGCGTGCGCTCTCTGATTATAAAGTTGGAGGCCCTGGGTTCGATTCCCGGCTCGAGTCTGGTTTGGTGGGAGGCTTCGGCCGTGGCTAGTTACCACCCTACCGACAAAGACGTGTCGCCAAGCGATTAAGCGTTCCGGCACGATGTCGCGTAGAAACGAATTAGGAGTGTGGGTTAACCATACCCCTAACAGGTTAGCCCGTTTCCAGGGCTAACTTGTAGTGAATAAAAAAAAAAACCACCAGGTGAGACAGCCGTCAAGGGCTACCTTGTAGTGTATAAAAAAATAAAATATCCATTTTTTGATTTGTTTTTTCCATACAAAGTGTCCGCTATTCTATATAATATTCCACGACCTACCGCATTTCATCGCCCGTCAACGTTGTAGCTTTGTTTTCCTTCACACCAAAAATAGGAAAAGGAATACAATAACAAAAAAATATCGTCGGCTTATGTCTAAAATCTTAATTCTCGGCCTGTAATTCGAAAGGGTGTTCTTAGGGCTTTTTGCTTTCGACAGATAAATACCATCTAACTCTTGTTAAGTTTTCAATATAGTTAACTCTCCCTACAAGTTATAACTCTCTCTCTCACTCTAAAAACGAATGAAAATAGTTTTTTGTTTAAACTATGAGATTCTTGTTTGACAAGGGGACCCTGAACAGTTGCTCCCACGCCCTAATGAGGCCTTGACCAACAGACGCGTACGTCATAAACGAATTGGGTTTAATTAAAATAGGCCATAAACGAGAACCAAGAAGTTTGTGTCATAAACGGATTTGGAACAACGAATTTTTTTAATAAGCGTCTAAAGCAGTAATTAATGCCTACGTCTAGAATGATGATACAATAAAATCGTTTGACCTCAAAAGTTCGTCCATGAAATGGAATAAAAAAAATGTTAACCTTAATTGGCTTAATACAGTGGCTCAAATGGATGATGGCTTTATAGCCATGAGTAGTTACAGAAGGGATCCACATGGTATCTACTAATATTATAATTACAAAGCTGCGCCCAAACTGGAGTAAAGTAACATCTGGTCACGTATTTTTTATTGTTCAAAATACAGAGAAACATTTTAATTATAAATGTTACCATCCTCCAGAAACACTATAGCGAGGACGGCGAGTTCACTGTAATAATATACTAACTAATACACTGTAATAAAAGAACTTAAAACTATGAATAATTAAATATACAAAAAGAAATGGCTTTTACATTTCCTTATAAATATATGCTTTCCATCTTCAAATAAAAGAAGTTGGTAGCATATAATTATAATGTCTTATACCATAAATATTATTGGTTTTTGGTATAATATTTTTATTCAAATTAGGCAATTTATGAAAATTATTGCATTGCTCTTTAACTTTCAGATTTTTTATATTTAACTTATTTTATTGTATTTTAGTTGAGGCATAAAGGATTATGAATTTCTTTTTTGAATTATCAATTGATTAATTGTTACTATTTTGATACTAAAGAAAAATGATAGCTATATAAATTATAGCTATTGAATTGAATTAGGCATAACTTTGCGGAAGTTTGCATTTCAAAGTCGACTTCTGGGTAAGCGTACATTTGAAGATGTGGTGACAGATGACTCCTTGTCTAAATAAATTTTTATGAACGTTGGTAGTCCTTGAGTGCAAATGTACTCAAAATGTACTAAAAAAAATTGTAAGCATCAGTTCCTCTTTTAGTCTATTTGATTATAGCCATGTTTGCGTTTTAACTTACCATTGATGTCCCTGTAAGCTATGATAGCCTGGTGGTTAGGACGGCCGCATCCTAATCAGAGGTTGGGGGTCCGATCTCAGCCACATCCTTTTCGGAGTTATGTGCGTTTTTAAGCATTTAAAATATCACTTGCTTCAACGGTGAAGGAAAACATCGTGAATCATCTCAAAGGCGTGTGATATCTGCCAATCTGCACATGGCTAGCGCGGTGGACTATGGCCAAACCCGTCTCATATTGAGAGGAGACCCGTGATAGGCAATGATTATGTTGATCATGCTGATGATGATATAAGTGCCGTCCACGTGTTTGTAGACCTGATATGTATATAATGAATAGAAGCAGGCGTTACTTTGCGGAAGTCCATCATAAACAATAAACAGCAAGTATAATTTGCTATATTCCGCCGACAACCGGGAGATTTGTAAAATATAACACCAAACAAAATCTTAGTAAAGGCTTTACTTTTCGCGCTTGTGAAGTCAACATCTCCTGAGGATGGTCCGGTGTCGGGTCGAAACGTGCGTAGAGGTTCTAGTGGAAGATTTTGTGTGGTGTTATATTATACAAATCTCCCGGTTGTCGGCGGAATATAGCAAATTATACTTGCTGCTTATTGTTTTCTGATATGTATACTTGAGCATCGGCCTTGAACGAGGTAGACAATTTAAGAGGTGTCCACTTGATCCTATTTAATGATACCAAAGCGCAAATAAGTTTTGAGGACTTCCGTGGCGCAGAAGGTCCTGGGTTTAATCCCCGATTCGAGTCTGTTCTGGTGGGAGGCTTCGACTGTGGCTAGTTTCCACCCTACCGACAAATATGTGTTGCCAAGCGATTTAACGTTGCGGCGGATGTCGCTTAGAATCCAATTAATAAATAATTCTTTAATTTTCAGGAGAGACGGAACTACATCAAGATCTACCTCATATTCGCGCTGGTTTGCCTGGTCGCGAACGTTGTTCTGAATATCAGTAAATTCGCTGGCGGGTATGCTGCACCCAAAGAGATTCCATCAGCTATTGTGACTATTGGTAAGTAAGAGGCAATGTATGCAATAATGTATGAACGCTTCATAAGTGGATGTGATAGACCATCGTGGATGAGTACTTTTTGTTTTGAAGGAATTGACATTTTTAACTAACTTTAACAGCTGTTATCATCATCCTCATGCTTTTAATATCCCGATGGTCGATCGATGTTTACATCTCATGTTATAATTTCTGCCGTCAAGAAGCATTTCTTAGGGTAGAGCAGCTGTAAGAGATGGATTTAGAATATAGAATGTTATCATCCTCATACTCTAGTGGCGGGTTTTACATACATACTCCGTTCGAAATGCGCACAACTTGTGGGTTAAAAGTTTGAGAACTCGCATGGTCGCTCACCTCTTCGGACTAACCTTGTAAAATCTGCCTCCCAATATGCATTGGTCCAATTTTCTCATGATTTTGGAGATGCAACACCGCTGGGGCTGTATTAGCTAGAGGAAGTGCATCATCGTCAACCACGACCACTGTGTCAAGAGTGGACAACTGAGGAACTGGATTACACTAGTGATAATGGCGTAAGTCGCGAGTGGTCTACATGTGTATGTAAGCAGATGATACAAGATGGAAATATTCCTCCCTAACATTTTTCTTTAGTACGTGAACACTTAAGAATGTGATTCAATTCGTCCAAAAACTCCTGGGGTAGTCCACTGTCCACTGATTTCAAGCATGTATAAAGTACATTCTTATCATCAAGTACTTACGATTTACGACCGGAGCAAGCCGACAAAGATTCCCAACGTATATGTTTCCATTATTGCGCAGGCTCCTGGGGTAGAGAGTATGTACTACTTTTATGCATGTATGAGGTGCAGAACGCTGACTGTGAGCTTAAGGCAAGGTATTAAATGAGGCGAGTAAATACAAAAAGTATGAAACAATCGAAGGCTGTGGTCGATGGCTGGGCTGGTACATGATGTACCATGCCAGACCAATTGCAAAATTATTTGCACGACATCCTAGTATTACCATACGACATCCTAGTATACTTTATGACAAGACTATATAATAATAATAATATATAATACTACATCAACAATTTATTTCATTCCAGTGCTCACTATTTACTTCCTGCTGGTGCTAAGGAGCCAGTACATCAAGATGGGGATCAGCTCCAACAACGTAGCCATGCAACAGTATCGGCCTGAAGGGCATCTCATGAACGAGCCCAAAGTTTAACCTGTTTAACCCATACTCAATGCTTAAGTGCGTTTTTCAATAGCGTAACTTTAGTTCATGCTACCCAGATGCAATTACGAAATATGTTGTCCCATTTTAACAAATAAGCCAAAATTCACAATCAACACACCAACATGACGTATCACCAAGTGATTTAGCGTTCAGCGGAATGATGTCGCGTAGAAACTAATTAGGGGTACGTATTTACCATATTACCCCTAACAAGTTAGCCCGATTCCGGATTCCCGGCTCGAGTCTGGTCTGGCGGGAGGCTTCGGCCGTGGCTACTTATCACCCTACCGACAAAGACGTGTCGCCAAGCGATTTAGCGTTCCGGCACGATGTCGCGTAGAAACCGATTAGGAGAATGGGTTTTCCATACTCCTAACAGGTTAGCCCGCTACCATCTTAGACTGCATCATCACTTACCATCAGGTAGATTTAAAAAAAATGAAGTTAGTGAGTCATGCAACGTTGGCCCGGTTCAGTGACTGTATGGATGGTAATCCCAAATTAGGCCTTCGCGTTTCTTTCGTGTCTACTAACTTTGTGCCTAAAAATAAATGCTCAGCCTATCAATATAATATATCACTAATTAGACTGTCTACCAACGTTAGATCAGCGTGGAGGGTCCAAGCGCTATACCCTAATTACCTAGTATATATAGCTAGGTAGCCAGTTATAGGTAGGTAGGTGTAGGTAGCTATTTTCAATCCGACACCCCAACCCTCTCGTAGTTGCGGCTTCTTTTTACTCCCCCGACCTAAGCGCTCCTCTCCGAAAGAGGAGACCTTAACATATCCTTCATGACCCTGACGATCAGATGACTACTGACAACACAGTCGTACCACCTACCACACAATCATACGCTACACACCGTCTTGGCCAGCGAAGACGAGGTCCCCGCTATCTTACGTCATCCGGACGTGGGCTCCATCCACGGCCTCGGAGACGTACGGACCACTCACCGTCCGAGCCCCCCGTTATCCCAAACGTCGCCTAAGCCGAGGTTCGGCCTCAAAGGAGACGCCCTTAGGCAGTCGTTCCCTTAGTTTCTTCGAGCTCTAGGGCTCAAAATTTCTTCTGGCAGAGTTTCTTTCCAAAGCTAGGCAACCAATAGGGTTTGTACAGCTAATAGACAGTCCGAAAAAAAAAATGTAGGTAGCTAGTATGAGTAAGCAGGGAGAAAAAAAGGCTATTATTTGTATACAATATTTCAGTAAGTGCCATAAACACTAAAACTATAAAAAGAAATAAAATATTTTTTTGTCTTTGCTTTTTGTTGTGTTGATCTACTGAGACCGCTCTGGTATCGATAACGTGCGCAGAATGTGTTAAGGAGGATCTTTGTGGTGTTGAACATAAAACAAATACATAACTAAAATAAATAAGAAAACTACATACTCGTTATACTACTTATATTATTCGTTATATAGTCGAAATGAAGAGATCCGTAGAGGAACCAGAGTTACCGACATAGCTCAGCGAGTTGCGAACTTGAACCACTTCAAGCCCATTGCCACCAATGGGCGGGGCACATAGCTAACCGATGGACGTTGGAGTCCCAAGGTGTAAACGTAGCGTTGGTCAACCCCCAACAAGTTGGACAGACGACATCAGACGAGTCGCAGGGAGCAGTTGTATACAAGCGGCCCAAGACCGTGGACATTGGAACTTCCTACAAAAGACCTTTGTCCAGCAGTGGACGTCAATCGGTTGAAATGATGATGATGATGATGACGTTATACATTACACCAATCTTTGTACATATCTCACAGATAGCAAAAGTTCAATGTTTATTCGTAAACTAGTCTATGCCCGCGACTTCGTCCGCGAAGATCAGGGGTTCTTAAAAACTCCTATTGTATAAGTCACCAATTCGAAGAAGTTTGCTATGGCAAGCTGAAGCTATAGTTAAAGTTCATATACGCGAAATTTAGTTTTTCATATATCCCGCGGGAAATGTAACGGGTTAAAAAGTATCCTATGTCCGTCTCCTGGTTCTGACAGCCGTTCTGGAGTTATAAATAGTTTAACTAACACGACTTTTTTTTATATTGAAGACTAGCTGATGCCTGCGACTTCGTCTACGTTGAGTGTGTGTGAAAGTGTTTGATTGTCTTCCAATCTCGAAGCAATGGATTACTAAACCAACGACCTTGAAATATTTACAGGATAATCTAAAGTAGCTCCTGTCTAAAGAAAAAAAGAATGAATGGAATCACGCTTTAATGAATTACAACTAAATTCACATTTTGACTTTCATCCCCTCTCCCAAGGGAACCGTGCTGAATTCCGGGATAAAAACACCCTATATGTTGAACCGGAGTATCATCTACTCCTATTCCAAATTACAATACAAATCCATCCAGTAGTTTCGGCGTGATGCTCGGCCAAGATACAGACAGACAGACAAAAAAATAAAAATGAATTGTTTTGGGCTCAGTATCGATAGAAAAGCATCCTCCAACTAAAATTCTCAAAATATATTTAATGTTCAGAATTCGTCCTGTTACAGTTTTTTTATATTATAGATATTACTATATAACGCCTGCTTCCATCTAAAAAGCAAACACTGTACGCCGTTAAACCACGTTTTATAAGAAGGATTTTCGGAACGCATAATTATAATATACCAGCGTCAAGAGGGTTTGGAAAGCAAGATCTAGCAGACTAGAAGTCTGAACTTCTACACCAGAGAGGAATCGTGGTCATCATGCAACAATGTCTTTCTAGGCCAGATGTTATACGCCTCACAAGCATTCGCCACTTCCCTCTGCTCGCCGAAAGTCTGGTGCAAAGGACCACCCAAAGCAGACTTTATCTGATCGGTCTATCGCATAGGTGACCTTCCTTGCCCTCTGGTGCCTCAGACTGGCTCGTTATTTGAGCCATGCCTGTACATATGATATGTATGTATACCACTTGTAAGTGGTGTGAATAATTTGACGCATACTATTTTAATATCTTAATTCAACTATACTCTAGTGAAGATTCATATGGTCACCACAATCAAATCATAGAGTATATACTATATTCTATTCTATTGGATAGTATATTTATAATGAACTATTACAGCTGAAAAACCTACCTCTGTTTTATCTACTGTTAAATGTTATTGCAGATATGATATAAATGCACTAGGATATCAATGCGGTACAAATAAGTTTATTTTTGAAATAAATATTAAAGTTTTTATAATTTTATCGTTTTTTTACTCAAATAACCTGTCTGTCACCAGATCTCCTACAGTTTTACTGTCCTGGTTATTACATTTACGATATCATGTGCAGGCGGCACTCCAATAAGTACCCAGTAGATCGAGAGCGGACCGATCCTGCGCGAAGACGTTAGGGTAATGAAGAACACCACTCCATTCTGACGATCCAATAGTTCCGTACTCTGGGACCTCGTTTTTTTTACTCAAATAACCTGTCTGTCACCAGTTCTCCTACAGTTTGACTCACCTGGTTTTCACATTTACGATGTCATGTCCAGGCGACAGTCCAATAAGTACCCAGTAGACCCCAGTAGATCGAGAGCGGACCGACCCTGCGCGAAGACGTAGACATCAGGGTAATGAAAATCACCACCCCATTCTGATGATCCAATAGTTCTGTACTCTGGGATCTCGGGGTCGTGAGAAAGGCGGTGGAATCTGGTCACTCAGTAACTCTTATGCGACCTCATAACGTCAGACATGCTACTGCCGCGTAGTTTTGCGGACGCCCGCGAGGAGGTAAAATAGGAGCACAAGAGAGGCACCGGTGCGTTCTTAGGAGATCCCGGAGCCTCCCACTGTTTTATGCTGATGGTGACCACCGAAGGGGTTTTAGTGGGTAAAAATCCCACATAACCCGAGCTTCTCCCCAAAGCAATAGACGGGTATCTGGCTAGGAGATTTCGCCCCCATAAGCAAAAAAGCTCGAAGCGGTGATAGCCTTGTGGTTAGGGCGTCAGCCTCCTAATCAGAGGTCGGCGGTTCGAATCCGGGCACGCACCTCTAACTTTTCGGAGTTATGTGCGTTTTTAAAACATTAAAATATCACTTGTTTCAACGGTGAAGGAAAACATCGTGAGGAAACCTGCACGCTTGAGAGTTCTCCATAATGTTCTCAAAGGCGTGTGAAGTCTGCCAATCCACACATGGCCAGCGTGGTGGACTATGGCCAAACCCTTCTCATATTGAGAGGAGACCCGTGCTCTGTAGTGAGCCGTTAATGGGTTGAGGAGAGAGAGAGAGAGAAGCAAAAAAGAAAAGACCCCAGCAGATGGAACCCTAAAATTGTCTACGGTAGTCTCAGCTAAAACTAAAAATAAAAAAAAAAAAACTGGAAATGTTCTAAAAGAATTTTACAATAATTTGTATGAATGGCCATTCAAGTATTTCTTCCCAGTTTGAGCATGAAATAACTATAGACTAGCTAGAAAAAAAAAAATATATATATTCTTATTTATAGGTACTTCTACTCAGTACATGATGTATTCTGACACGACTGACAATAATTTGACGATGTTATGCAAAACGTTCCTACGTTAGGCAGATCGACATTTCTAAGCCTAAGTATAACGCAACCTGTACCTACCTAATTTAATTTATTTTTATCCTCGAATAAATAATCTTCCTCATTCCCTCAGGCCACGTCAGTCTTGTGTTAAAATTCTATTAAAGCCCACTGCTTTCGTTGCTATATTATTTAGCTAGACATATTTAAAATATATTAACATAATAGTGCAAATTAGTACGAAATGCATCAAAATGAACGTGAGATAACTAATGCAAGGTACCTACTTGAATTTACAAATATTTTTTAAGAGTTTGATAGAGTTACATAATTAAATATTAATACTTAATAATATATCTGTTTGACCCTTATCCATATATATAATCCATTTGCAAATTACCCATAATTACCTAATAAATGTACCTAGGTACATTACAGTACAAACAGCATCAATCGAAAAAGTGTAACTTGAATATTGTAAAATAAAACACGAAAGTTGTAATCTGTAAACATATTATTCATACACAAACATTTCATGTTAGATTATATATATTAAAATGTAAGTAGAAAGGTATAAGTTTTATGTCATAATTCTAATATATTTATATGTATATATATACATAACAATAATATAAATAAATAAATCATTTATTGGCAAAAATCTTTCATATTAATATATGAAACAAGTATCTACCTCCTATCCTCTTTTGACCAATTCCATTTTTTACAGCTGGAAGAGATCTCTTATAGAGATAAGTTTTTCTACCTTATATTTAAGTGTCACAGTTAAATACAGAAATAATAAAAATTACTCCTAATCATTATTGCCTTGAGCATCTAATCATAGAGATTCCACTCATCTTGCCTGTGTCACTATTATCTAAAATGACGATATCTAAAATGACTCTAGACAAAAAGCAAGCAAGTGGACAAATGAGATCGCAAAGTGATATGTTGCACTGGTTTTAAGGGAGTTGCTTAGAGTTTCATATTTACTCGTCAGAGTTGATCTGAGATGAGATACATTTTCAGCTGAGTGACTACGAACCTAGGGGGCCTAAAGTTAATGACCATTCTTATCGACTCGCTTTCATTACAGCTACGAGTATTCGAAGTTTATTGATAAATGCTGTGGCCGCATTAAACTAAGGACCAGTTGCCTGATCCTCACCTACTTACAGCTGGTTAGTTTTTTTTTTTATATATATAAAAGCGCTCGACTGCAAACGCATCTGGTTATTTTGACGACCTCCGTGGCGCAGCGCGCTGTCGCTTTATAAAGTTGGAGGTCCTGAGTTCGATTTCTGGCTCGAGTCTGGTCTGGTGGGAGGCTTCGGCCGTGGCTAGTCACAACCCTACCGACAAACGTGTCCCCAAGCGATTTAGCGTTCCGGCACGATGTCGTAGAAACCAATTAGAAGTGTGGGCTTACCATGCCTGTAACAGGTTAGCCCGCTAACATCTTACTACATACTTACCATCAGGTGAGATTGCCGTCAAGGGCTAACTTGTAGTGGATAAATATAAATAGCGCCATCTATGGTAATGTTATTATCTCCCTGCAGACTCGGCCATAAATCTTTCGAGTGTTTCGCTCTCTTTCCCACTCACGGGCTCCATGGCACGACCTCTGTGCTTTTGAATATAAATGGGTGATAGAAATAGAAACCCGTTTTTTTAATACATTTGTTTGCCAATTTTCAAAAGAGACATTGGAAATGGCTTCATCGACTAACTTCTCGACATAGCTATCTTAAAGGTTTTGTCTGTGGATGCAACTTCATTTTTTACTTGAGCCCGCACCAACTCTATGGGAATGTACTGACAGTGGTAAGGCGGCAAGATAACTTCATGACCATGCTCAAAGCCATTTCATTTAAATGATATGCTTTTACCGCTCGATGCACCTTTTGCAAGAGATCCGGTTTTGATTATGGCCGAGCCTGCACCGAGATAATAACACTACTATAGTAAAGCCATGTGGAAACCGTTATTCATTCAAATAGTCTAATCTAAGGAATGGCCAAACCGCAGCGTCCAACCAGCGTCCTCAGCGATGTTCAAGATGGCGGCGACATGCGTGCGACCAATCACAAAAGGCGCTCGTATGATCTAGTCCCCTGATTGGTCGGACACCGGTCGATAGTGTTCTTCGCTTTCGTCATGATCAACCCATTACCGGCTCACTATAGAGCACGGGTCTCCTCTCAATATGAGAAGGGTTTGGCCGTAGTCCACCACGCTGGCCATGTGCGGATTGGCAGACTTCACACGTCTTTGAAATCATTATGGAGAACTCTCAGGCGTGCTGGTTTCCTCACGATGTTTTCCTTCACCGTTGAAGCAAGTGATATTATAATTTTTTAAAAACGCACATAACTCCGAAAAAGTTAGAGGTGCGTGCCCGGATTCGAACCGACGTCTGATTAGGAGGCTGACGCCCTAACCACTAGGCTATCACCGCTTTGTTTTAGGGTATAGAGAATAACATGATGTGTGAGAAAAATCTATTAATTTTCCATCGCAGGTCAGCAACGTTATAAAGGTTATTTTCACCGGAATAGCCATATCAGCCGGTAGGGATGTGATGAACTCAAGTCTTGGATATGATATCACATACAGAGTGAGGGTGGAAATAACTCTCAATGCCGTAGCTTTGACCGCCATACTGATCTGTCTGCTGTTAATCATACTGGTTCTCGTTGGATTGCATAAGGTACACAAGAACTTTTTTTGCAAAAAAAAACCAAAAATAGTTTTTTTTATATACACTACAAGTTAGCCCTTGATCGGCTATTCCACCTGGTGGTAAGTGATGTCTAGGATGGTAGCGGGCTAACCTGTTAGGAGTATGGTAAACCCATGGTCCCAATTGGTTTCTACGTGACATTGTGCCGGAACGCTAAATCGCTTGGCGAGTCACTAGTTCATGTATTCCATCATCATAATCATGATCAACCCATTGCCAGCCCACTACAGAGCACGGGTCTCCACGGGTCTCCTCTAAATATGAGAAAGGTTTGGCAATAGTCCACTACACTGGCCATCAGCGGATTGGCAGACTTCACACGCCTTTCAGAAAAATATGGAGTACTCTCAAGCGTGCGTGCTTTCCTCACGATATTTTCCTTCACTGTCGAAGCAATAAATAAATTTAATTTTATTAATCATGTAGTTTAATTCATTTTATTAATTTTAGGAGAGACTAAATTACATCAAATATTTTTTCATACCCGCGATGGTTTGCTTGATCCTGGAGACAATTATAAGGATAACAAAATTCTCTTGCGGCTATTATGAGCTCGAGATGATTCCTTTGGCCCTATTGAGTATTGGTAAGCCAAACTGAGACATTCCATCATCTCACACCTCTAGCAGGTCAGGTATGGACTGCAGCTAACATGCGCGCCATGAGATGTTTATACCTTTTCTTCTATCGAAATCTCATAATGTCTATCATATTTGCTGTCTGAAGGCAGATACAAAAAAGATTTTACTGACATTTTAAAATTAAGGCCTGAATTTTAGTAATGACAAGCTGTTATTCTGTGTGTTACTGAACTTATTTTGTTACAATCGTTTTAAATTTTTATTTTTTTTTCTCTTTCAAATGTTTAAATTTTTATTTTGCTTTTCTTATTATTTATTATTAATCTTTTTTATCTTAATTATTTTGTCCCGCCCTTGATATTGTCATTTTCATTAAGTCGTGGATAGTGCTGTTTATTGAATATTTATTTATAGTTATTATGTGTTAGTTTATCTTGTACTAGTATTTAATATACAATTGTTTACTGTCCCAAATAAATTAAAAAAAAACTGTCACACCCCACATCTGACCATATACAGTAACTTCCAGGTTAAGTTCTACAGAAACCGGCAGACGCCTTTTTTTATACACTACAAATTAGCCCTTGATGGCTATCTCACCTGGTGGTAAGTGATGATGCAGTCTAGGATGGTAGCGGGCTAACCCGTGTCTTTTTTTTTATACACTACAAATTAGGCCTTCACGGCTATTTCACCTGGTGGTGAGTGATAATGCAGTCTAGGATGGTAGTGGGCTAACCTGTTAGGGATATGATGAACCCCACACTCCTAATTGGTTTCTACGCGACATCGTGCCGGAACGCTAAACCGCTTGGCGACACGTCTTTGTCGGTCCCTACAGTTTTCATGATACTAAAAATGTATACAATTTCAGGCCGAACCATATAAGTAGTGGAGAATGCCGGTTCTGCAGCACCCCCGAGGTGCTGTCAAAAAAAAAAACCCCCGCCGGAGGCGAAATTTTTTAGAGAAATTCTAATAAGATTCCAATAAGATTTCACTTGAACGGTTTTCCACTTAACTCCTATACCGATATCGGCGCCGAGGCTTACCTAACCTAACCGAAACCTTACACGAGTTCTCGATTCCAATAGGATTTCACTTGAACGGTTTTCCACTTAACTCCTATACCGATTTTGGCGCCGAGGCTTACCTAACCTAACCGAAACCTTACAGCCCCCGGGTCCTTCCACATAAGATTCTTGTAAGGGATAAAACTTCTAACCTAACCTAACCTACCCTAAACCTAACAGCTACACGAATTGAACGATCTTTACGGGAACAACACGTTTGTACCGCGCCACGCCCTTACAAGCGCAACTATAATCAAGAGAATAAATCGCAAAAGTGAAAAATGTCAAGTGGCGCCTGGAGTGTCATACATCAAAACATGCGGAATTAAACGCCGCACCTAATAGTGAAAGTGCTATCCAAATCGCGGATACCAGTGCCGAAAAAAGTGGGAAAATAGTGACCCCTACTTGTTTTTGTGGTGTTTCGGGGTCCTACCATCGCGGCCCACCTTCCGGCACCGAAAACCAAAATTTTCCGACCACACACACACCGGGCGGAGAAAAACGCAGAAAAATAAAAACCACGTGATGGCTAACTCTGCCCCTGGACCTGCGCAGAGGATCCGGTAAGCGCCACCAGATTCCCACTAGAAAGACGAACCCAACGACATATCACTCCGCTCAAGAAACTCCCGCCAGCGGTTTCTTAGGAAAAGCGGGGGAAAAATTCCACTGTTTTTCAAAAATTAATTGCGGGTTAAACCGATCGATAGCGTATTTTTTTTTTAAATTCAGGGGTGTGAACAGCCCTCAATAATCACATCCCAAAAAATCAAGAAAATCCATCTAGAATCTCCGCGGATAATAAAAAGTTTTCCCAAAAAACAGGGGAACCAAGGGAACACCTTTGACTGTTCGGAGGCTCTCTACACCTCCCGACAATTTTATTTATTTATTTATCCAAAGCGCCACCAACAGATTTATATGTAAAAAAAATAATCATTTAAAAACCTTAACTGCTAGGATATACATATAAATCAATTTAGAGGTAACTACAGCATGCCTAATATAATAACTTAAGTCGACGCTAATATGTCGCTAGTAATATAATATGGAAATTTACAAACAACAAATAACAAAAACACAAAAAGGAACTTATTACAAAAGAACAGAAAAGTAAACCTTGTGTTAATAGTAACGAAATAAGGAATATATATATACCGGTATATACGCACTATGCAAAATCTAACTAGACTAGGGTTTTTAATATTTTATTTTTGAAATTGTGTAGTTTTTTGTTAAAAATATCAATCGAATTATCTTTAGAAACGAAATGTTTGTATAAATTGCTTAGTCGGGGTATCAAAGAGTGGCTGGCGACCAAGATTAGTCCTACAAACTCGGTGCGTGAAAAGTGGAACAGGGTAGCGCGGGATTCGGATGGGAACCTTGAAAGAGATTTGGCGCAACAACTCTGAGTTATTAAATGTACCGTTTACGAGCTTGTGCAAGAAGACCATATCATGAATTTTACGTCTATCGGACAATGAGATTAATTTGAATTAATTTTTATCTTACTATTAAGTTTTAACTACTACTATTTAGTTGTATTTAATATCTGATTGACTGTTGGGGGCCTTATACACCCTCCAACAATTTTAACTTAGTGTAAGTTTTGTTTTTAATTATATAGTAGATTAGAATTTTGACTTTTGACTGTTGAAAACTAAAAATGTTCTAAGACTAAAAATTGTAAAAAATTGTAAAAATTTAATAAAGCAAAAAAGGTCTCTTTTAATGAAAGAGGACACCCGTATAAAAAAAAAAGCTAACAGCTCCCGGCTCCTTCCACATAAGATTCTTGTAAGGGATAAAACTTCTAACCTAACCTAACCTACCCTAAAGCTAACAGCTCCCGGCTCCTTCCACATAAGATTTTTCTAAGGGATAAAACTTCTAACCTAACCTAACCTAAGCCTAGCAGCTTCCGGCTCCTTCCACATAAGAATTTTCTAAGGGATAAAACTTCTAACCTAACCTAACCTACCCTAAACCTAACAGCTCCCGGCTCCTTCCACATAAGATTAGACTAAGGGAATAAAACCTAACTTAAATTAGAGCTCAATCAGACTGCAATTGTGAAGTTTGTCAATCAAACTCCCATGCCGAGCTTTTTTATTTGTTTTTTTTTTATTTACTACAAGTCAGCCCTTGACAGCTATATCACCTGGTGGTAAGTGATGATGCTGTCTAGGATGGTAGCGGGCCAATCTGTTAGAAGTATGGTAAACCCACGCTCCTAGTTTGTTTCTACGCGACATCGTGCCGGAACGCTGAATCGCTTGGCGACACGTTTTTGTCGGTAGGGTGGTAACTAGCCACGGCCGAAGCCTCCCACATGACCAGACTCGAGCCGGGAATCGAACCCAGGACCTCCAACAAACGCGTGATGCGCTACGAAGGTTGTCAAAATTCAGAAAAAAAAAAAGGTAGCAGGTACCGCGCAGGTAGGCGACCCGTCTCGCGGTCCGTGCTCCTATGAGTTTATCTTTAACCGACATCAAAAAGGAAGTGGTGTATTTTCATGAACGTTTAAATACGAGTTCATAATGTTATTTCTCCATTGTATTGATGCATTATATGACTCATATTGAATATAATGAATGAGTAAAAATAGAACGTGCAATTGGTTATTTAGACATGTATTTAAATATGATTATAAACTGTGTGTTACAAAACCAATGCCGTTTTTTGCTGTCGTTGATATTTAGATACATCCACCAAATCAGTTTTTATCGCCTATTAATTTTAGGTAGATACAAAAAAAAATATGTCACCATGCAGGTGTGCTCGTAAACATGTCCATTGTGTTTGTTTCGAATATTTATTATCTTATTGCGAACGACTTTAACAAAAAAATTAACCTATAATGCTCATTTCAGGAATTCCCTGAATATACGTTACATTTTCTAGATTATATAGAGGTTGCATTTCATCATAACACCACAAAATTTGCTCAAACCGTGTGCTACATATATCATTAGTGATTTAAAAAATAATTGTAACAAAGTTTGATTTACCGCAACCACTTGAACATGCCACTATAGCCGTAAATGGGTGGATAAAATGAAACATCGTAAACAAATGCGTGTGGATTTAGTTATGGTAGATAAGGAAATGAAAAAGAAATAATACAACAGTGATTTTAAGTATCAATCTAAAATATTTTATTTCCCTTTTGTACTAGTGGTGTAACGAATGTTGGATTTTTCACATTCGCGAATGCGAATGCGATTGCGAATAGTTATCTTCAACGTTCGCGAATGCGAATGCGAATGATAATATTTTAAAATTTGAAAAAATGCGCGCGTAAGATGTTTGACAGGTTCGACGTTTCGTGTCGGTCATGTTTAAATTAAACATAGTCGAGCCGATATTAGTTAATTGTATGAATTTAGTCACAGAAAGTTCATTCTAAAAGTTTTAGTTTAAAAGAACCTCCAAACTTTTATTTTTAAAATTTAACATTCCATTGTGTTTTGCAATTTAATTATTAAGAATTAAAAATTACAACAAATTTAGTAATAAAATAGTCAACATGTTATTAGAAAAACTATATTTTGTGTACCTTCTTACTTACTTACACATCATTATTTTTATTCATAGATAAATAACTTGCAATTGAAATCAAATGTTAACATAACAAGTATTAGAAGTTTACTTTAGCTTAAAATAAAAATAATTATAATTTTGTTTTTGAAACAAGGTTTATTTACAAATTGTTAAGTATTCGTTGTTTTGTTTTTTAAGCTATATTCTGAAGTTCTTTTTTCATAAATGAGACTTTAATTTAGAATGTAGAAGTATGATTTAATAAAAATATCTAAGTGTTATCTATTGTACAATAATTTCCTTTTTGATTATTAAAAACATTCGCTAAATATTAGCATAATTTTTTCGAATGCGAATGCGAATATTGAAAAATATGTACATCATTTTGTACATATTCTTAAATATATTTTCTTAGTTCTACTTAATAACTATACACTTTAATAATTATGACAGTTATATACATTTCAATACGCATGTATTGTAATATGTACATGTGTATATACATCATCGAAAACATTATAGCTCATTATTTAATGTAGGTATTTTGTAATGCCCCCAAGCTAAAGTGTCAGTGGAGTTATTAATTAAAAATCGTTTTGTGTCTGAATGTGATAACGATATTTTATAAATTTTTTGAGTGAATATAACATGCTTTATAGATCTAAATCTAAACATTTCACATATTTAATTTTTTTTGATCGAATCTGTTTTATAATTTTTCATTTTAAACTTTTTTGTTACTGATTTGTTAACCCCTTTTGCTCTGGCAATTAATTTAATTTGTGTATTATAGCGCCATTGATCTCAATCCAACAAATTCTTTTACAATCGTTCCATTATTTTCATCTTAAAAAGAACAATTTTCTTTTTATTAATGCGCGAAAATTTAAACATATTATCAAGAGGATAATCTGAAGGATCAAAGTATTTTTTTAAAATCAGGTTTAATGTCTGCATTAAAATTATCCGTTATAATATGATAAATGAAGCTGTCAGTGTCAGTATATAACATTTTACAATGAGAGCCATATTTGTTTTTCATGTATTTGTAATGAAAATCATACATAAGTGTTTTAGAAATATCCAAAATACAAAAACCTAAATAAATGGGTTTGCCGTAAAGCACTTTAGTTTTGTTAAGTTGAATTGCAGCAAAACTTTCGTTTAAATAAGTACGGAACTAATTTAAAATCTTTACTCCCACCCACTATTATATTGTCTGGACATAGCGGAAAATCGGTATGTAAGTCATGTAAAATTTGTGTTTATTCTAAATCTACTTCAAGAATATACCCAACGTCAGAATCAATTGGTACATTAAAATTAGTATCACAATCTAATCATTCAAAATGCCCTGTAGGAAGGTATTGAGACATAGCCCATCCATATAAATTATTTGCGTCTAAGTACATGAGATAGGATGATTGAATTTTCTCATCATAGTTCTCCATATATTTATTATTAGCTTGGGCATAACGATTACTGCATTGTGAAACTCTACCACGTATACCTGATTTTATGAATGCAATTTTATCGTAATCTGTTAGTAGATCCACCGTTACTTGTGTACACTTTAATACTTTAATATTGCATCCCAACTAAGACCCGGTGCTGTATAATATTGAACAGGATCTAAATCATAAGTTTTAATACATACGTTTCTAAAATTTTCAAATATATCCGTTAAAATGGAGAACGTCCGTTTTTAAATATAAATCAGTGTAATTTTTCATATTACGACATTTAAAATGATTCCAAACATCTCTGGCATGTTTATAATACTCATTCGAAATAGTGGTGTTTGTAAGTGAGTTAAAAAATTGATATTGAGTAGGGAGCGACGTTAACTTTAAGGATTCAAATGTGACATATATTCATATGGATACACACCTTTACGTTTTAAATAAAATAGATCCTTCTCACTTTGAACATTTCTGCGTAATTCAATGAAGTCATCAACATTCAAATTATTTGTTAAGAATTCCAAACTACATGATAAAAATTTAAAAGAATCTATAAATCTTAATTCAATTTTGAGGTTTTCTGTGACTTTTAACATTTTTGAAAACGAAATGTATAAAAATATTATTCATGAGTTGCTTGATAAGCTTATAAAGGAATATAGGTCAATTAAAATTAATTTCATTTTAAGTGGAGATTTTATACAAGCAACAAAAAATCAAGAGAATTCCTTCTATTTTCAAACGATTAATTAAATTTTTGTTAAAATCAGGATGTTAATGAAATATACTCAAATTTGTATACAAAAAATTTCGAATAAAGTTTGTAATTTTGAAAAGAAAGATAGTGGTTGGAGTCTTAAAAAAATAATTACATGGATTTAAACATAAACAAATGGTGATATATATTCATATGGATACACACCTTTACGTTTTTAAAAAAAAATAGATACTTCTCACTTTGAAAATTTCTCCGTAATTCAATGGAGTCATCAACATTCAAATTATTTATTAAGAATTCCAAACTACATGATACAAATTAAAAAAAAAACAATAAATCTTAATTCAATTTTGAGGTTTTGTCTGACTTTTAACATTTTTAAAACGAACTTCTAATACTTGTTATGTTAACATTTGATTTCAATTGCAAGTTATTTATCTATGAATAAAAATAATGATGTGTAAGTAAGTAAGAAGGTACACAAAATATAGTTTTTCTAATAACATGTTGACTATTTTATTACTAAATTTGTTGTAATTTTTAATTCTTGATAATTAAATTGCAAAACACAATGGAATGTTAAATTTTAAAAATAAAAGTTTGGAGGTTCTTTTAAACTAAAACTTTTAGAATGAACTTTCTGTGACTAAATTCATACAATTAACTAATATCGGCTCGACTATGTTTAATTTAAACATGACCGACACGAAACGTCGAACCTGTCAAACATCTTACGCGCGCATTTTTTCAAATTTTAAAATATTATCATTCGCATTCGCATTCGCGAACGTTGAAGATAACTATTCGCAATCGCATTCGCATTCGCGAATGTGAAAAATCCAACATTCGTTACACCACTAGTACAAAAGGGAAATAAAATATTTTAGATTGATACTTAAAATCACTGTTGTATTATTTCTTTTTCATTTCCTTATCTACCATAACTAAATCCACACGCATTTGTTTACGATGTTTCATTTTATCCACCCATTTACGGCTATAGTGGCATGTTCAAGTGGTTGCGGTAAATCAAACTTTGTTACAATTATTTTTTAAATCACTAATGATATATGTAGCACACGGTTTGAGCAAATTTTGTGGTGTTATGATGAAATGCAACCTCTATATAATCTAGAAAATGTAACGTATATTCAGGGAATTCCTGAAATGAGCATTATAGGTTAATTTTTTTGTTAAAGTCGTTCGCAATAAGATAATAAATATTCGAAACAAACACAATGGACATGTTTACGAGCACACCTGCATGGTGACATATTTTTTTTTGTATCTACCTAAAATTAATAGGCGATAAAAACTGATTTGGTGGATGTATCTAAATATCAACGACAGCAAAAAACGGCATTGGTTTTGTAACACACAGTTTATAATCATATTTAAATACATGTCTAAATAACCAATTGCACGTTCTATTTTTACTCATTCATTATATTCAATATGAGTCATATAATGCATCAATACAATGGAGAAATAACATTATGAACTCGTATTTAAACGTTCATGAAAATACACCACTTCCTTTTTGATGTCGGTTAAAGATAAACTCATAGGAGCACGGACCGCGAGACGGGTCGCCTACCTGCGCGGTACCTGCTACCTTTTTTTTTTTCTGAATTTTGACAACCTTCGTAGCGCATCACGCGTTTGTTGGAGGTCCTGGGTTCGATTCCCGGCTCGAGTCTGGTCATGTGGGAGGCTTCGGCCGTGGCTAGTTACCACCCTACCGACAAAAACGTGTCGCCAAGCGATTCAGCGTTCCGGCACGATGTCGCGTAGAAACAAACTAGGAGCGTGGGTTTACCATACTTCTAACAGATTGGCCCGCTACCATCCTAGACAGCATCATCACTTACCACCAGGTGATATAGCTGTCAAGGGCTGACTTGTAGTAAATAAAAAAAAAACAAATAAAAAAGCTCGGCATGGGAGTTTGATTGACAAACTTCACAATTGCAGTCTGATTGAGCTCTAATTTAAGTTAGGTTTTATTCCCTTAGTCTAATCTTATGTGGAAGGAGCCGGGAGCTGTTAGGTTTAGGGTAGGTTAGGTTAGGTTAGAAGTTTTATCCCTTAGAAAATTCTTATGTGGAAGGAGCCGGAAGCTGCTAGGCTTAGGTTAGGTTAGGTTAGAAGTTTTATCCCTTAGAAAAATCTTATGTGGAAGGAGCCGGGAGCTGTTAGCTTTAGGGTAGGTTAGGTTAGGTTAGAAGTTTTATCCCTTACAAGAATCTTATGTGGAAGGAGCCGGGAGCTGTTAGCTTTTTTTTTTATACGGGTGTCCTCTTTCATTAAAAGAGACCTTTTTTGCTTTATTAAATTTTTACAATTTTTTACAATTTTTAGTCTTAGAACATTTTTAGTTTTCAACAGTCAAAAGTCAAAATTCTAATCTACTATATAATTAAAAACAAAACTTACACTAAGTTAAAATTGTTGGAGGGTGTATAAGGCCCCCAACAGTCAATCAGATATTAAATACAACTAAATAGTAGTAGTTAAAACTTAATAGTAAGATAAAAATTAATTCAAATTAATCTCATTGTCCGATAGACGTAAAATTCATGATATGGTCTTCTTGCACAAGCTCGTAAACGGTACATTTAATAACTCAGAGTTGTTGCGCCAAATCTCTTTCAAGGTTCCCATCCGAATCCCGCGCTACCCTGTTCCACTTTTCACGCACCGAGTTTGTAGGACTAATCTTGGTCGCCAGCCACTCTTTGATACCCCGACTAAGCAATTTATACAAACATTTCGTTTCTAAAGATAATTCGATTGATATTTTTAACAAAAAACTACACAATTTCAAAAATAAAATATTAAAAACCCTAGTCTAGTTAGATTTTGCATAGTGCGTATATACCGGTATATATATATTCCTTATTTCGTTACTATTAACACAAGGTTTACTTTTCTGTTCTTTTGTAATAAGTTCCTTTTTGTGTTTTTGTTATTTGTTGTTTGTAAATTTCCATATTATATTACTAGCGACATATTAGCGTCGACTTAAGTTATTATATTAGGCATGCTGTAGTTACCTCTAAATTGATTTATATGTATATCCTAGCAGTTAAGGTTTTTAAATGATTATTTTTTTTACATATAAATCTGTTGGTGGCGCTTTGGATAAATAAATAAATAAAATTGTCGGGAGGTGTAGAGAGCCTCCGAACAGTCAAAGGTGTTCCCTTGGTTCCCCTGTTTTTTGGGAAAACTTTTTATTATCCGCGGAGATTCTAGATGGATTTTCTTGATTTTTTGGGATGTGATTATTGAGGGCTGTTCACACCCCTGAATTTAAAAAAAATATACGCTATCGATCGGTTTAACCCGCAATTAATTTTTGAAAAACAGTGGAATTTTTCCCCCGCTTTTCCTAAGAAACCGCTGGCGGGAGTTTCTTGAGCGGAGTGATATGTCGTTGGGTTCGTCTTTCTAGTGGGAATCTGGTGGCGCTTACCGGATCCTCTGCGCAGGTCCAGGGGCAGAGTTAGCCATCACGTGGTTTTTATTTTTCTGCGTTTTTCTCCGCCCGGTGTGTGTGTGGTCGGAAAATTTTGGTTTTCGGTGCCGGAAGGTGGGCCGCGATGGTAGGACCCCGAAACACCACAAAAACAAGTAGGGGTCACTATTTTCCCACTTTTTTCGGCACTGGTATCCCCGATTTGGATAGCACTTTCACTATTAGGTGCGGCGTTTAATTCCGCATGTTTTGATGTATGACACTCCAGGCGCCACTTGACATTTTTCACTTTTGCGATTTATTCTCTTGATTATAGTTGCGCTTGTAAGGGCGTGGCGCGGTACAAACGTGTTGTTCCCGTAAAGATCGTTCAATTCGTGTAGCTGTTAGGTTTAGGGTAGGTTAGGTTAGGTTAGAAGTTTTATCCCTTACAAGAATCTTATGTGGAAGGACCCGGGGGCTGTAAGGTTTCGGTTAGGTTAGGTAAGCCTCGGCGCCAAAATCGGTATAGGAGTTAAGTGGAAAACCGTTCAAGTGAAATCCTATTGGAATCGAGAACTCGTGTAAGGTTTCGGTTAGGTTAGGTAAGCCTCGGCGCCGATATCGGTATAGGAGTTAAGTGGAAAACCGTTCAAGTGAAATCTTATTGGAATCTTATTAGAATTTCTCTAAAAAATTTCGCCTCCGGCGGGGGTTTTTTTTTTGACAGCACCTCGGGGGTGCTGCAGAACCGGCATTCTCCACTACTCATATACTTTTTGCTCATGGTGAGAAGACATTACATTCAGTTAGGGGCCGGTGCAATACCAATGACCCCAGGGTCTTTACCCTAAGCATAACCCTCATCTACCAGCAAGAGTGCTCTGATGTGGAATGGCCTGATGTCAACGCTATGTAGTCTCACAAGATCGATCTACCGCAACGCCATGGAGCGTTCAGGGTATCACCTCTAAAGGCGACGCCTGGACTAACCTAGATGTAGGCGAGGTTGCATCATCGGAAACCTTTTCTTACAGTTCTAAATACATTTTCAAAATAGCATATATTTATAAACATTATATATGTAAAAACCCTTTTTTTATGTCATATTTAATAATTAATTATTCATAGTTTTAAGTTCTTTTAGTTAATTATTTATAGCATTTTAATAAGGTGAACGTGTAAAGTTTCTTGAGGACGGTTTTACAATTAAAATGTGTTTAAAATATTTTGAACAATAAATAAAAAAAAAAAAACGATTGATGCTGTTTTTTTTATTTTTTATTTCATGGAGGTTACTTTTGCTATGTAATAGGTGGATTTGAAAATTTTGTATGCATTTTATATATATAAATTTAATGTAAAATTATTTGTGAGATTAACATGTCAAATTCATGGTAGTGAAATAAAGGTGTGGTATGAAATAAAAACATTTTAACTTTACATTGTAAAATGCTTCAGCTTTTCTCGTACTCCCTTATTTGTAATCGGATTAGACTGCTTGCTTTGCTGAAATCCCGTGAAATGGATTTTTTGATTGGTTTTCGACGGTCACTATTACGACTTTAAAGACTGTTCTACTTTCGCTCAGTCGCGTAAAAAGGAGCCTTGAGTGAGCTCGCTTATCTCATATACGACGAGAAAACAGTAGACACTACTGGTCATTCGGACAGCTATCGGCTCCAACACAAGACATGTCCGTAATAGGTAATGCATTGTCAAGAAGGGTTACATAGGTAGCAATTTAAAATTTCTGTTCTATCAGATAGCATCAAGTGCTTGAAAAATAAATTAAAAACTTTAAATAACAAATACTTAGCAATGATAACATTTTTTCATTATATAGTGAATGTATCGCGCAAGGATATTGTTATTTATTTGAAATAATCGACGGCGTGCAGGCGACGGGCGTACGATCGCCGCTTGCCACCTGACGATGAGCTTAGGGTGATAAATGAGAGGCATCCTTACCCGTCGAGCTTTATTCCTCGAATCGTGAGGCGCACCCATTGTTCCTGGTGCGCCATGGACCTTGGCACTAGGGGACCACAATCTTGGCAATCGTGGTCCCCTAGAGGTAGACCCTCCACTGGTGGCTTAGGGTGGAGGGTCTGCTTCGGACGCCGCTGGCGAAATTGCGGACGAATGCACGAGCTTTCCCGTGACCCAACCATCAGGCGTCGCGAAGGAGCATCGCTAGTTTTAGTGGGTATTCTGATCGGTAGTCTGGTCAGGGAGCCCCACTCCCCACCGGAAACATTTCCCAGCGTCTCTTATAATCGAAGATATGAAATCACTGCAAGGAAAAACAAGTTAATACGTACAAGATATTGTCCGCCACTTCGTCCACTTTATTCGGCTTAAGAAAATCATCCAAGGAATAGTTTGATTTTCGGCCTATAAATTCCAGGACAGCTATTGGATCAGGTTTAGCTGTAAGCTGTAAGTAGTCTATGTATGCATTAGTAGTCTTGTATCTCTACTGAAGAGGAAGGTTCTTCAAAGCAATTTGACGACCTACGTGGCTCAGCGCGTGCGCTGTCGTATTATAAAGTTGGAAGTGCTGGGTTCGATTCCCGGCTTGTTTCTGGTGGGAAGCTTCAGCCATGGCTAGTTACCAGCCTACCGAAAAAGAGGTGTCGCTAAGCGATTTGGCGTTCAGGCACGATGTCGCGTAGAAACCAATTAGGAGTATGGGCTTACCATATAACAGGTTAGCCCGCTACCATCCCAGACTGCATCATCCCTTACCATCAGGTGATATTGCCGTCGAGGGCTAACTTGTAGTGTATAAAAAAAAATCTTCATGTCTAGGGTAGAATTTTTGAATTGGTTTTTTGGTAGGTTTGAATTTTTTTTTGTTCTCGTCTTATGGGCCAATGAAAATGAGAATGCAAGCTATTTGTGTATTAAAACATCGTCAAGTTTGGAGCATCTATTATTATACTAAGAAACAAATACACAAGTAAAAATACATCATTTTTCTTTCTAGCTATATTTGTCAAAAAATTGTATAAATTATTAATTTTGACAGATAACCATTTTCCTGATTCGTACGTCGCTAGTTATTTATCCTTGTACGCTATCGTACTGTTTAAATTCAATGGAGGCCTAGTTCATCTTTATTATTTCGGGTTTTGTAATGACGAGTACGGCTAGGCTTGTGTATATTACTTATTTTCATAGCATTATGTCATATGGCATAAAGCTGTGATAGCCTAGTGGTTAGGGCGTCTGCCTCCTAATCAGAGGTCGGGGGTTCGAACCCGGGCACGCACCTCTTACCTTTTCGGAGTAATGTGCATTTTAAAGCTATTAAAATATCACTTGCTTCAACGGTGAAGAATGGATTGTGAGAAAACCTGCACATCAAAGAGTTCTCCTTAACCTCTCAAAGACGCGTGAAGTCTGCCAAGCCGCACATGGCCCGCGTGGTGGACTATGGCCATACCCTTCTCATGCTGAGAGGAGACCCGTGCTCTGTAGTGAGCCGGTAATGGGTTGATCATGATGTATATAATTTTCTAACAAATTACATTTCTAGGATGTCTCTCAATAAGTTCAAAGTGTATTAAAAACGTAAGCTTGTTAAAAAGTCCTATTATAGTGTACAGGATTATGTAAATGATAAACAAGTTTGGGTATAAAATATTGCTCAAATATGACTCTAACTCTTAAAGAGTTTGTAGGGGCAAGTAACAAAAAGAATAAATGCTCGACTAAGTTTGCTGTGGTCTTTTTCTTAGAGCATGGCGCGTTTAGAACCCTCATATCTTTAGTTTCAAGTTAACGAATGTAGTTATCACCATCAAAATTATTTGAACAAAGTTTATGATTGATTGATGATATAGAATGTATTTCCTTTTATGCATATACATTTCAATTTTCTTTTTAAATGCCTCTTACGGTTAAATTAATAGGCAAAGGTATATCTCACCTGGTGGTAAGTGATGATGCTATCTAGGATGGTAGCGGGCTAACCTGTTAGGAGTATGGTAAACCCAAGCTCCTAATTGGTTTCTACGCGACATCGTGCCGGAATGCTAAATCGCTTGGCGACACGTCTTTGTCGGTAGGGTGGTAACTAGCCACGGCCGAGCTAAGAATAAAAGTGTATAGATCCAAAATTTTGCGACTATTATAAGAATAGCGGCATTAATTTGGATAAGCAGCTAAACTAAGTATCGCATACCTATAGCAAACCGAGCATAAAAAGACTCCGATACATGTCGGGGGATTAAAAAGAAAAAAAAAAAAAAAACTACCCACGGCCTGCCACCAGACAATTCAATGAAACATCTTCCTTATCATTAAACTTTAATCATCGAGACTAATGACGTCTATGTATGGTGTAGACGGGATGCGCCGTTTCGTATTTGCAATGTTATGACAGTGTTTGGTTACCTATCGTGTAACAGTGTACAGGGTACTGTCGATGAGAAGTATTCAGTACCTAAATACCTCGATTTGTTTTCGTTTTTTGTTATTCTTTTCTTTCGCCAACAGCCAAAACAAACTACACCGATTCAATACATTGCACCGAGTTACAGCACAAAAAATATAATCACTATTATACAATAGAATTTGTATAATATTGATTATATTTAGTGGTTAGGACGTCAGCCTCCTAATCAGAGGTCGGCGGTTCGAAACCG
Source organism: Lasiommata megera (assembly GCA_928268935.1). Lineage (NCBI taxonomy): Eukaryota > Metazoa > Arthropoda > Insecta > Lepidoptera > Nymphalidae > Lasiommata > Lasiommata megera. Next base: position 2,330,695 of record OV743321.1, read on the forward strand.
GGCACGCACCTCTAACGGAGTTATGTGCGTTTTTAAAAAATTAAAATATCACTTGCTTCAACGGTGAAGGAAAACATCGTGAGGAAACCTGCGCGCCTGAGAGTTCTCCATAATATTCTCAAAGGACTGTGAAGTCTGCCAATCCGCACATGGCCAGCGTGGTAGACTATGGCCAAACCCTTCTCATATTGAGGGGAGACCCGTGCTCTGTAGTGAGCCTGTAATGGGTTGTTCATGAAATAATAGAAGTGTTAAACTTACATATCGTTTGATGGTATCGTTTTAGAAGAATGTTTTACCAAACATTATCAGACTTTTTTTTACACTATAACTTAGCCCTTGACGGCTGTTTCACCTGGTGGCAAGTGATGATGCTGTCTAAGATGGTAGCGGACAAACCTGTTAGGAGTATGGTAAACCCACGCTTCTAATTGGTTTCTACGCGACAACATGCCGGAACGCTAAATCGCTTGGCGACACGCCTTTGTACCTTTGTTTACTGAAACCTGGCAGACTTAATATCTAGAAGTTTGAGAATGTTAGATTAATCTACATTTAAAATTATTTTTGTTGCTTCTTACCCGTAGCTTGACTTTCTTTCTTTATAAATTAATAGTAAACGTAAAGTTTTTGTAGGATGGTTAGATTTACAATTAAAATTGTATTAAAATATTTTGATAATAAATAAAAAGAAAAAATATATATAGGGTAATTCCGGGGGAGATGGCCCTAGTTACTTTAAGACTCTATTGTGCTGGAATTATGATGAATAAAACATTGAATTCATATTCAACATAATCTTTATTTATTATTCTTATTAATACATTAATGATAAATAACTTTGAACAACGAAAACAATGAAATTTTTTACTTTAAAAAAAAACTAGGACTGGCCATCTCTCCCAGAGTGCCCGGGAGAGATGGCCATAGTTATAGGGCAGAGATGGCCAGAAAGTTTTTGCCTTTCCCTTTGCCCTTGAGATCTTTTAACTTCTTTTTTTCATTATTACCGCAGTAAGAACACATGTCCTCAAACTCGGTGCAGTTTTCATGCACCCAGAACATGCAAATATTGCATTCAAAATACGCGTTTTTAGCTTTATTCATCCCTTGACTTCTAACATATGACACCTCTTCTGATTTCCTTAATGAAATATCGGAATTCCTTTTCAAAAACATTTGCACCCAATCATAGCCTGCCTTCTCAGATTTCATATTGAATCTGTGTCTTAATCCTAATTGCTCTTGAATGAAATTCTTCTTAAATCATCAACAGAGAAAGCCTTTCGACTGCTTCTCTTTAATATGCTTGCTCAGTCTTTTTCGTTGGCTGCACCAAAGGTTGATGATGGTCCCATAGGTCCCTTTTTTGTGTAGTTGATTGTTGTAACCTTCTTTCTAATGTTTTCTAGGAATATGGTAATCAAATAACCCTATAAACCGGCATCCGCCCACTTCGTACTTCTGCCATCGCATTTTTTAAGTTTTCTTCACTCCAGGCTCCTCTGACAGCAGTCGCTTTCCGTATGCATTTGTTGAGCATCTGAAGAAGATATTAAATTTTAAAAATAAATTTAAATTAAGACACTTATTTTATGGCTATCTCTCCTATAAATACTATGGCCATCTTTCCCGATTGCCCGGGTGAGATGGCCACATTACTTATTAAAAGCAACTTCTCAATTTTGCAGTTAATTTTGAGGTTAGAACACGAGAAAGTCCGTTTACTTCACAATGAAAGCATAAATACAGACAAAACTTTCATTACTTTTTTATTACCCCTTGATATGTCAACCCCTTAGTTTAAATCTAACGTATTATTAAAAAACAAAGTCAAATTACTCACCTTTTCGTAATTTTTTCGCAAAAAAATTCACTACCACTTGTTGCCCGTGCCTAAACGAATCGAACTAAATTTAAAATAGTGCGATCTATGAATAATTTCTTGAACTTTTTTCTATTGGCCATCTCTCCCGTACGGCCATCTCCCCCGGAATTACCCTATATTAAAATGATAGACATGTTTTGGTTCACTGTAGTACGTCACTGTAATTGAATGATAATGTAAGCCTCTACGTCTTACCGTGCAGGTGGGCTGAAGTATGATAGGTATGATGAGGCAGGAAGCGGGGAAAACATCTCCTCACAAATACCAGCTCCTACTTCATCACTTTGTTTAGGACATTGAAGCGGGACGCACGTACGGTTTGTTGAACCTCCCCGGGTTCCAAGTCTGCTAATGCAATTTAATTTCAATTCATCGTAGTACATATGAAAAAAATCAATTAAAAAAAAAACTTTAGTAACATTAAAATATTTTGTGTTCTTGAAAGTAAATATTCCCGAGGGAAAAGAAACTTGTATTAAATAGGCGCTGAAACACAATTTAACCTTTAGTGGGTGGGGGTAAATTTTTGTTGTTGTAAAATTGTTTAACTAACGTATTTTCATTTCCATTTTATTTCTTGACTACAAAACTGTCATTGATCGACTAATTATAATTGTAATAGAAGACATGCCGCTGGAGCCTATACTTCTAAAACAGTTGCAAGTTTATATAAGTAAGTATACGGTTGGAATTTTTTTTCATCCATGTTTATTTTAAGTTTTTAAGTGTTTATAATACAGTTACATTGTTTTAGTTGTTAATTATAATTGAAACAGTTGCAAGTTGCTAGTAAATAATACATTTGAGGACGATTTTGTAAGTACTGTTTATTGTATTCTCTTATTTCGCTGTTTACTTTTAATTTTTTGTCGATTGCGGACCGATTTTAGTAATTTAATATATACGCTACTTGGGTGGTCGACTGAGATTGGAAAAGTCCTCGAGTTTAGTTTAGTGTCGAAATGTAATCTATTTCTAAGTCAGTTGTTTTGATGTGAAACCAAGTTATTTGATTTATTTTTCAGACAAATGTTTTTTTTCTCGTTTATTTTTAATCTATTAACGTTTGACGACCTCCGTGGCGCAGTGCGTGCGCTGTCGCATTATAAAGTTGGAGGTCCTGGGTTCGATTCCCTCGTCTTCCAACAGACTCGAGTTGTCTGTTGGAAGGCTTCGGCCGTGGCTAGTTACTAGCCTATCGACCAATTAGGAGTGCAGGCTTATCATACTCCTAACAGGTTAGCCCGCTACCATCCCAGACTGCATCATCACTTACCACCAGGTGAGAAAGCCGTGAAGGGTTAACTTGTGGTGTGTAAAAAAAATGATTTTAGTAGTTCCTTCTTCATAATATTGCTAATTTATCTCGTAGGGTTTCTTTATCTGCGTGCGTTGATTTTAAATAGTAAGCTGTGAATAAACATAACACAATATATGTTATACAACCAAGATATGGGTCTTTAGTATATCTATAGAAGTCTGCGACACCATCTCCTATGAATAAGCTACAATTACACGAATTTATATTGAGAAAAAAAAAACCTATCTCAATTATTATTACTATTAGATTCTGCCCGCGGCTTCTCTGTCTGCGTGGACTTGAGAGAATTGGGTCTAAAATGTTGTTCAATAAAAATTTTGACCTTCCCACGGGAACTAGTTGATAGATCGGTCTAAATTTATATTACGAGTATATAATATGTATATATATATGCATATATATATATATATATATAAAATATACGTGTACAGTTGATTATCTCTTCCTTTTGGAGGTTGGTGTTAGAGATAATAAAATTTGGTCGTATCCGTTCCTATTGAAAAACAACTTTGATAATTCACAGTGTATTGACAAAGCTCGCACAGTTCACATTCTCGTTGCCATTATTTGAAAACTAATCAAAATGGCGGAAGCAAATCGAGACGCAGTCGCAACGAAAAGGTAAGACTTAATAACTATAAAAAAATAACTATTAAACATAGTTACTTTTTTTACATATATATATATATACACATGGAGAAGAATGGAGGAGGCCTATGCCCAAAAATGGGCATTCCAATGAATACTCCGTAATGACGACCTCCGTGGCGCAGTGCGTGCGCTGTCGCCTTGTAAAAAGTTGGAGGTCCTGGGTTCGATTCCCGGCTCGAGTCTGGTCTGGTGGGAGGCTTCGGCCGTGGCTAGTTACCACCCTACCGACAAAGACGTGTCGCCAAGCGATTTAGCGTTCCGGCACGATGTCGCGTAGAAACCAACTAGGAGCGTGGGTTTACCATACTTCTAACAGGTTAGCCCGCTACCATCCTAGACAGCATCATCACTTACCACCAGGTGAGATAGCAGTCAAGGGCTGACTTGTAGTGTATAAAAAAAAAAAAACTATTGAAAAGAATACGACTAACTAAAACTATTAAACATAGTTACTTTTTTTAACGCTGGAAAATGCGTTTACGCATCCCCTATGCAAGCGATCACGGGAACGCCACATCCTGACGATCGACTGACGTTGGACAACGCTTCCCAGCTAGGTCATACACACACGATACAAAAAACACAGCGCCTTCGCCGGCGAAGACGAGGTCCCCGTTATTTGACGTCATCACGGTCACCGGAGCGCTTGGACTGATACACCAGACCAACGAACCCAACAAGTCCCAACGTCAGCCAAAGTCGAGGTCCGAGTCTCACAGGATACGTTCCCCAGATGTCGTCGAGCCCAAATTCTCTTCTCTCGGGCTGAGCTTCATGCTCGCCAAAAACCCCCGGTGACGCAGAATTAACTAATATGGTTAAGTTGGTTATTGGTTGGAGGTCTTGGGTTCGATTCCCGGCTTGAGTCTGATCTGATGGGAGGCCGTGGTTACCACCCTACCGACAAAGAGGATTTAGCGTTTGGACACGATGTCGCGTAGAAACCAATTAGGAGCGTGGGTTTACCATACCCCTTAACGGTTAGCCCGCTACCATCCTAGACAGCATCATCACTTACCACCAGGTATATATCATATTTTGTGTGTGACCTACTTAGGTAGCGTACGGTAGATAGGTCATCATTTGATCGTCTGGGTCGTAAAGTACGTCGTCTCTGATAGGAGAACTGTTTTGGATGGGAATGTAGCTAAGAATCTTAAATATAAAGATGTACTAGAACTTGTTTATTCCTGGTGTACGGTTTTCATTGTAAATTCTCATTATACAGGGTTTCACGAAGGTCCAAATTTGTCCTTGGAAATTGCTGCTTCTGTATTCCTCTGAGGGCCGGGTGCCTGACGTTCGCTTACTTGCACCTGGTGAGTGAGTTATCAACGTAATTTATCAAAAATTAATATCATCATCATGATCAACCCATTACCGGCTCACTACAGAGCACGGGTCTCCTCTCAATATGAGAAGGGTTTGGCCATAGTCCACCACGCTGGCCATATGCATATTAGCAGACAGCACACGCCTTTGAGAACATTAAGGAGAACTCTCAGGCACGCAGGTTTCCTCACTATGTTTTCTTTCACCGTTGAAGCAACCGACCTCTGATTAGGAGGCGGACGTCCTAACCACTATCACTATCACAGCTTAAAAAAATAATATAAGCTTATTAATATTGACCCAAAAAATATAATAAATAGCGTTGAATAATAATTATGCTTTAGATAATTGCTTGCAATTCTTTTGAACTACATTATAATGAACTCTGTAATAATAAATTAATAATGAATTATCGAGAAAATAAAATAATATGTAATTGTACTTATACTAATAATCCAACAACCAATAATAAACTGTATTTTAAAAAAATAACAGAGGACAGTTAACTGATGAATAAAGCTGATTGGTCGAAAGGTTATTCTTTAGTTACAACGAATTGCTAGAACATCGAACTATATCAGATTAACCTGTAACTTTTAACTTAAATATATCAATAAATTATTTAATCAGTTAACAAAAACAATAAGTTAACGTTCTGTGATCTAATTATCTCCCTCATTTTAAAATGACGGTGGAGGTATATTGCGATACAAGGTGATAAATTGGTCGAAGTGATTACTAAATCTTCTATACATTCTTATAAAAGAAAGTCGTGTTACACTATTTATAACTCAAGAACGGCTGAACCGATTTGGCTGAAAAGGTGGTGGGGAAGTAGCTTAGAACCAGGAGATTCACATAGGATACTTTTTATACCGTTACATTTCCCGCTGTATTTATGAAAATCTGAATTTCACATCAATGAATTTTAAAAATTACATTATAATTACAATATAAAGCTATGATATATATCTATGATGGTTCTTAAGGCACTCTGCAGCCCTAGCATACACGCCACGACATAATTATATCTACAATTTTCACGACCGTTTGACACATGAAATAAAAACAGAAAATTGTCTCGTGGGGCGCATGCTACACCTGCATTATTGTTTCAGCTTGTAATTTATAACAGAAATAATTGATTGAACTTGATAGAATTGCGTGAAAAATTAATTACCTAAGTGAAATAATTCTGAATACGTTTTTTTCCTTTTCAGATCATCAACTTCGTATTATTAATTCTTACAATTTACGGCTTGGCTTCACTTCTCACGATTCTACATCACGTTCATAGTAGTACCATTATTTTAGTATTTATTGGTGTCGGATTTATAGATATGGCGTTAATGCTGGTAACGTTATCATTTGACATACTGCTCCTCATTGGACTGCACAAGGTAAAGTTTGTCTCCTACTATTATTAAAAAAAAAACCGTGTCCATATTTCTAACCCGTGTTTTCCAATCTAATCTTCTCGTTAATTATTATGTAAAAGTTATAATAGGGAAGAATAATTACCAAACCAAATTAGGGTCATAACAATCCTAGCATGCTAAAAAATGCTTAAAAACTCATTATTGACTTAATTTCTAGAATGTAACTGTATTATAAACACTTAAAAGCTTAAAATAAACCTTTAATTGAACCTAAAACTATAATTAAAATATATTATTAAATGGAGTCCCTTTAGGCAAGGTTCCGAAGATACTGGCAGCGTTCCCCCTTTGAATGGCTAGACTAATTCTTTGTCCGAGGTAGCTGGCAGCTCTTCGGTCCCCTGTGATGTCGACTAACCTTTTTGCTATTTCCTTAAAAAGCCTTAGTGCGCTAGAACTCCACGGACCAGGGGTCTCGACACCGAATGGAACTAAATCATATTCGGAGCCTAGACCCCTGTATTTGCATGCTTTAGCTTTTTCAGCCGCTTCACAAGCGGCACCTACTCTATTGTACCTTTTATATTTCAAATAAATACAATAAATTAGTATAGTATTGTGTATATATATAATTTTTTTTTTTAAGATTATTAGTTTTAGGTTCAATTTGAGGTTTATTTTAAGTTTTTAAGTGTTTATAATACAGTAACATTGTTTTAGTTGTAAATTATAATTGTCTAAAGTTTAATAAATCATTCATAAATTAGTATCTATATGTTACGTAGATAAAACTTTTTCGATCTATGCTGAAATTTACATTTCCATTTGTGCAAGTCCAAAGGGACTCTTGAAGCTATAGGAAACATTGTTCAGTTTCGACCCACTTTCAGAGGTTCATAATCAATCAATGGATATATTTTCTACGAGCTGACGCCCGCGACTTCGTCTGCGTTGAGTTAGTGTGTTTGTTTGTCTTTCAATCACGAAGCAATAGATTACGAACCCGTGCTACTTGAAATAATTACTAAACTAAAACAATTGGTGGGAGAAGTGGGAGGCGCCCGAGACATGATGGTACAGGCGGTGGCGTGCGCGTGAGCTGCGCGCGGTACTGGACAGTACTTGGACATTGCAACATTACTTTATTTTTCTAAAATAAAAGTAGCCTAAGTTGGAGTAACTTAGGCTACTTTATTACAACAGCTACCTGCCAGATAAAGTTCCGTAAAAATCGGTCCAGCCATTTCGGAGATTAGCCGGAACAAACAGACAGACAGACAGACAAAAATTGTAAAAAATGTTATTTTAGTGTATGTAACGTATACATATTCATATGCACGTAGTAAAAAACGGTTATTTCAATATTACAAACAGACACTCCAATTTTATTTATTTGTATGTATAGATAACTAAAGAATTAGTAATAGGGAAGCCTGTATTACTTTGTACACTTCATATTTTGTATAACATTTTCAGGATAAACAAAACAACGTGAAAATCTACCTTATCTATCAGATAGTTTTCATAATGTTATTTATATTTCTACGGATTTTTGGGATGGTTTACTCGGACGGCTATGGAACTGCGATAATTATAACCTCGATCTATTGTGGTGAGATATTTTAAATGTGTTAAAGTATTTTTAATAACACGGTATGTAAGTAATAAAACTTTGAACGGATGAATACGGCCAACGTCGTCGACTATGGCGAAACCCTTCTCATATCGAGAGGAGATCCGCGCCGGAAATGGGCTGATCATGATCATAATAGTTAATATATTAATATATAGTTTATATTGACATTACAAGTTTGAACTCAGTTAAAAATGTAAACATTACGGCGCTTGTACACGCTAAGAAAAAACGCCGGGCGTACCTAAGAATTCGTGTCGTAACTAGAAAATAACTGTGTACACTGCTCGCAGCGGTGCACGAAAAAAAATCTTGTCTGCGCAAGACACGACGCGGCGAACGTTGTTGCGGAGCGGCGGGGGGGCGGTGTAGTAGGGTTGAGCCAGCCCAGTTTTTGTTGTGCGTTGTGCGTTTGGTGTGGACGTGTATTGCAGCGTAGAGTACAAAATGGCTGATGAGTTACTTATAACTTTAGTAGAAGGACGACCGGTATTGTGGGACAAAACTTTAGACATATATAAAGATAAAAGACTCACATACGAAGCATGGAGAGAAATATTTACTATCTTAAACAAAGACTTCGACGAAATGACAAATGTCAAAAAAAATGAATATGGTAAGTACATACAACATATTACTATCTTTTTACAATTTTCAAAAATACAGATTACTAGATATATTCTATATAGCTATATATTATTATAAATATTAATCATTGTCGTTACCCACATTAAATACATCTACAATAAAAGATTTAAGTTGCAAGCAATCATAAGTTCAATAGCGCTAAGTAGCATACGGACACGGCTTTGCTAAAAACGATAATGACTAATACTTATAATAAAATACGTATAAACATGAAAAAAAATATAACATGTAATTGTTTATTTAAACAATATGGCAGGTAAGAATAATTCCTTGTTTAACACTTTTTGGATTAAAATTTAGTAGTCGGGTTTTAGTTTTAGAACTTATTTTTTATGTGTATTTATCTTGCCATGGCAGTGATCCTTCATCAGAGGAAAAATATTCAGTATATTTTTGACGAATTTCGTCTGCTGTGAGATTATTGCCTTCTAAATGCAATGGACTATTTAATCGGTCTCGATTGATAAAAGGCTCAACGTGACCTTCTTCTGTATGAATAAAATTTTGCAAAACGCAAGTAGTTTTTACAATAGCAACTGTTAAATCGAGACTTAAGTTTAAAGATCGGTGCAGAATTCTCCATTTGTTGGCCATTATTCCAAATGCACACTCGACGTATCTTCTTGCCCTTGTCAAGCGATAATTAAATATCTTTTGTTCTTTTGTGAGTTCGTTACCACCGTAGGGTCGAAGTACGTTAGCATGAAGTGCGAAAGCTTCATCAGCTACAAAAACATATGGTAATATATAGTTAGTATTTATTATAGAGCATGGGGATGGTATGTTTAACGTATTGTCAACAAGTTTTTTCCAAAACTGTGTTTCTTTGAAAACATTTGAATCACATTCTTTACCATACGACCCTACATCAATAAAAATGTAATTGTAGTTGGAATCCACAATAGCCATGAGAACAATAGAAAAGAAATGTTTATAATTTAAAAACATTGATCCACTTTCTTCGGGTTTAATTATTCTAATATGTTTCCCGTCCAGTGCTCCAAGACAGTGTGGAAAATTGGCATTTATTTCATATCTTTGTGCTATATTCAACCATTCTTCTTGTGTTGGCATCCGCATATAAACTGTAGATAATTCTGACCAAATATGATGAGTAACTTCACGTACAATGTTCGCTATTGTTTTTATTCCGATTCGAAAATCGAAATGAAGACGTGCGAAGGTATCTCCAGTTGCCATGTATCTGTAAAAAATTGTAACAATGTCTTAGAGCAAGAACACACTTGCAACTTGCAGTGCGATTAATTGCAAGTGTGTTCTTACTCTTACAATGAGGTCATTTCCTTTTTTATATGAAGTTTATGTCTACTTGCAATAGATGGTACCTACTTTCTAACGGTAGTTCGTTTTTTGTTTCAGCAAAGTCTACAGCAAAAAAATGGACAAGTTTGCGAGATAGGTGGATGAAATGTCACAGAAGACTTAAAGAAATGAAATCGGGATCGGGTGCTAAGAAGATTCGTAAATGTGATTTTTACGACGAAATGTTATTTTTGACAAAAATTGTAACACGCCGAGACACTGAGTCAAATATACCCGAAACAACAAACGTGGAAAAAAGTCCCGTAGAACATACACCGATCGCGAAAAAAAAGAAACAGGATGTTAGCGAGGTGGACAAAAATATGGCAGAATTTATTAAGGCTGTTACCAAAGAAGAAGAGAGCCGTGCCATGTCATTTTTTAAAAGTATAGCTCCGAGTGTTGATAAGTTCAGTGATGAGGAAATGGTGGATTTCCAGTTTGAAGTTTTAAAACTTGTGCGTTCTACGCAACAACGAAAGGGAAGTGATGTTCAGCATCAATGGAGTACTGAGTATTACAAAACAACGCAGCCTTCTACGTCGTCATTTAACGTACCCGGCCCATCATACTCGACTCGACCAGGTTACAGTACTCAAAAATCTACATCCATTGAATTTGACACCGAAACTATTAGTAGTGTGGAAACATCGCATACAGATGAATTTCACTTTGACTTTTCTGAAGAATATGAACATGTGGAGTCTGTTGAATTTGGAAACATGTAACACTTCAAAGACATTTATTATTGTATAACGTTCAAATCAATATGCTTAAAAAAATTACTTACCTTAATGTTACGGCCAATCTAATGTATGGAGGAATACTTTCTCGCATTTTGGTATTTTCATGTCGTATATTATTTTCTATTGTTGTCAAAAGCTTGTCAAACGTAGACATTTTCATGCGAAAATAATCCACAAATTTTTCCTCATGTTGTCGCATGACACGGTAAAGGGTAATGAACCCGCCAAACTCATTTTTCTCTTGTATAATTGGATGAACCCAGTAAAGTCTCTTGTTTTTTGTTTCCTTTTTTATTTTGTTATAATAATAATATGCAATTATCATTCTTTTTTGCTTTGTAGTTAACATTTATATAAATAAACGAAACTCACTGATTACACTTGTTATTACTTGCGCGCCCTACGCCCGACTGTCGACTGCACGAAAAGAATCGTGTCGTGTACACGTTTCCATTGGTCTTGTCTGCGGAAGACACGAAAAGTTTTCGTGTGTGGAACAGACAAAATTCTTGTCGTCTACACGAAAAATTTGTCTTGTCTGTCGCAGGAACGGCAAATTTTCTTAGCGTGTACAAGCGCCCTTATAGAAAGGTTTTTTTAAATTAAAATATCACTTGCTTCAACGGTGAAGGAAAACATCGTGAGGAAACCTGCACGCCCGAGAGTTCTCCGTAATGTTCTCAAAGGCGTGTGAAGTATGCCAATCCGCACATGGCCAGCGTGGTGGACTATGGCCAAACCCTTCTCATAATGAGATTGAGAGGAGACCCGTGCTCTGTAGTGAGCCGGTAATGGGTTGATCAATGATGATGATGATAGAAAGGTTGTTCTCTTTTATCTGGATGGATCTTGAGAGTAGACAGTGCTTTTGAGCATATATGCTGTGCGTGCAAATTTTTCGAAATAAGTTCTTGAACAACACCAAAGCGGAGGCAGATTTCTCACAAAAATGTTCCCTTTTCATGCCTGAGGTATGCATTGCTTTAATGCATGCATGAAGTGCACGCCGCTGTCGGGAACCCATTAACTAAGTTTCTCGAGAAGTGTCCAAGGTCATCATGTTGGTATACGCACTGAATACGAAGAGTTTGACTATCTGAAACTTTTTTTTTATAAACTACAAGTTAGCCCTTGACGGCAATCTCACCTGATGGTAAGTGTTCATGCAGTCTAATATGGTAGTGGGCTAACCTGTTAGGGGTATGGTAAACCCACACTCCTAATTGGTTTCTACGCGACATCGTGCCGGAACACTAAATCGCTTGGCGACACGTCTTTGTCGGTAGGGTGGTAACTAGCCACGGTCAAAGTCTCCCACCAGACCAGACTCGAGCCGGGAATCGAACCCAGGACCTCCAACTTTTTACAATGCGACAGCGCACACACTGCGCCACGGAGGTCGGCAAAACAAAACTGGGAGAATTTGATTGAACCCGAATTAATTTGAAAGTGGATTAGCTAAATCTAATACCAAATATTTTCCTTTCAGCAATCACTATTTACTACTGTGTTGTGCTGAGAAGCCATTGGTTGAAGATGGGCGAGGAAGCCAACAACCCACCAGCCCAGCTGTACCTGGACGGGCGCGTAGTTGTTACACCAAACGTCTACGTTTAATCGAAGAAGTCTAGGCCTATTGTAGCTAAAATACCGCATAAAAGATAGCGATGAATTATTCATTCATTCTTTACTAATATAGTATACCACCTATTAGGAAACACACACACACACACACACACACACACACACACACACACAGTTATTTCACCTTAAACTTTGAGAAGCAGTGTACAAAGAGTAGGTGAGCTCACTCACCTGACAATACGTTCAAAGCAACTACAACAACAACGTGTTATCAGAATCGATATATATAAAAGAAAGTCGTATCAGTTACGCTATCTACAACTCAAGAACGGCTGAACCGATTTGACTGAAAATCGGTGGGGAGGTAGATCAGAACCAGGAGATGGACATAGGATACTTTTCATCCCGTTACATTTCCCGTGGAATTTATGAAAAACTGAAATTCGCGTCAAAGAATTCATCACTCAAATCAAATCAAAAGAAATCAAATTGTAGTTTTAGCTTGCCACAGAAATTTTCCTCGAATTGGTAGCTTATTTCATAGGCCTTTTCAAAAACCCCTTACCTACGCGAACGATGTCGTGGGCATCGACTAGTTATATTATAAAGATTTGCTGATTTCAATCTATTTGCTCTCAAGTTAATTAATTTTATTTCTACGCTTCAAGGTATATTATATGAAATAAAGAGTTTTGTAATATCTACTTGTTGTTTCGATTTATCCGTCTTCTAAGCTCATATCATATCAGAGAAAAAGTGTATTAGTCCAGACTTACGTATTAACTGGACGGGTAGACCGATTTTGACTAGACCCTCACATGCACTTTATATATATATATATATATATATATATATATATATATATATATAAAGTGCATGTGTATATTTTTATATATTTTTATACAAAGCGAGCAAACGAGCAGGCGGGTCACCTGATGGTAAGTGATTACCGCCGCCCATGAACATTTGCAGCACCAGAGGAACCGCCAATGCGTTGCTGGCCCTTGAGCAATTTGTTAATCCGCCCTTTGAAAATCCCCATATTTATAGCCATTAGGGAAAACAGAAGATGGAAGCTGGTTCCACAATTTGCAGGTTCGTGACAGAAATGACCTGGAATAGCGGGTGGTGGAAGAGGTCCAGGCATCCAGGTGGTGAGGATGATATTTATTTCTGCGACGAAAAGTGCGACTGGAGAACACGGAAGGTGGAATTAGATTAAATAGCTCCTCAGAGCACTCTCCATTGTAGAGACGATAGAACACACAAAGAGAACTAACGTTTCTTCGGTGCTCTGGGGACTCCAGCGTTTAAGTAATCTTGGGATCATCCACGAGACGAACCGCCCGCTTTTGTATCCGGTCAAATGGAAGGAGCTGGTACTGGGGTGCTCCGGCCCAGAGGTGAGAGCAGTACTCCATGGTATATATTAGGTATGATTTATTTATTAGCATTCGAGTTAATACTTACAGTATGAGCGCTTATAATAAACAAGACATGAAACACAATGTCGACGGCTGTCAAGACGATGGTTACTGAAAACATCACATAGCTCGCTACGTTCAGCCTCCAGAAGTTCGCCCACAAGTTGTGTATAACATAAGTGAGGAACGTTAAACTTAATATCTGTGAAAATAGAAATGAAATGAATGAAAACTAGCGAAACCCAATTCCTAACTGCTACAAGGGGGCCCAGAAATGAAACGTAGGCGTGGAAATATGATAAAAACTATGTTGGCTTAAATAATGAAGAAAACACTGACTCCGAAAATGATGATTTTTGACGACCTTCGTGTGGCGTCGTAAAGTTGGAGGTCCTGGGTTCGAGTCTGGTTTGGTGGGAGGCTGCGGCCGTTGGTGGTTACCACCCGGCCGTATGTCGTGTAGAAACCAATTAGTAGTATGGGTTTTCCATACCCCTAACAGGTTAGCCCGGTACCATCTTAGACTGTATCATCACTTACCATCAGGTGAGATTGCCGTCAAGAGCTAACTTGTAGTGGAAAAAAAAGCAACTTTGTTATCAAAATCCCATGGCTCATTCCAGGAGTCGTCTCCGTTTCCGCTCCCAACACATAAATCTGTTTTCGAGGAAGTGAAAAGACAAATATTATAACATCGATGAGATGTTTTTTTTTACAAATCCCGCGAGAGACGTAGATTTTTCCGAGATTATAGTCTTTTAATAAGAGTGCGGGGGTTCGAACCCGGGCACGCACCTCTAACTTTTCGAAGTTATGTGCGTTTTTATGCAATTAAAATATCACTTGCTTCCACGGTGAAGGAAAACTTCGTGAGGAAACCTGCACGCCTGAGAGTTCTCCATAATGTTCTCAAAGTCTGCCAACCCGCACATGGCAAGCGTGGTGGACTATGGCCAAACCCTTCTCATATTGAGAAGAGACCCGTGCTCTGTAGTGAGCCGGTAATGGATTGTTCATGATGATGATGATGATGATGATGATAGTAACTTGAGTTAACCCAGGGTTTGGTGCAAAGGAGTAACAAACATACACACATACGAGTTTTATATACAAAAATTGAGACATTTATATACAAACTTTATGACGTATGTGATATTAGTTCAATGCCCATATATTTTGAATCTAAAACTGTAATCCTTACTAACTTTATAAAAGCGTATGTTTGTTTGTATAGATGTTTGTTACTCTTTCACGCAAAAACTACTGAACCAATTTTACTGAAATTTGAAATGAACATAGATTATATATTGGATTAACACGTAGGTTACTTGTTATCCCGTACAAATGTTAGTTCTTGCGGGATTTGTAAAAAATATATCTAACGCGGACGAAGCAGCGGGCAAAGGCTAGTAAATAATATATAAAAACATAAGTAGGTAGCTCCGTGTCGAATTTATAATCTCTTCCCTTTAGAGGTTGGACTAAAAGATAATAAAATATTTCGACATCCGTTCGTACGTTTGTGTATCACAGTAGTAATTTTAACAGTATATTGCAGAAGATTAATTAGCAATTACGTTTACAAAGTCATAAAATCAGTGCAAAATGAATGATATACACCCAGAGGAGGTTGCTACAAAAAAGTAAGTTCAAACCTCTAAAATGGGGACGTTGAAAATTAATATAACAAATAAAAATAATTGACTTTAATTAGATACAAACAAAAAATTAAAAGCGGTGATAGCCTAGTGGTTAGGACGTCCGCCTCCTAATCAGAAATCGGGGGTTAGAACCCGTGCACGTACCTCTAACTTTTCGGAGTTATGTGCGTTTTTAAACAATTAAAATATCACTTGCTTCAACGGTGAAGGAAAACATCGTGAAGAAACCTGCACGCCGAGAGTTCTGCATAATGTTCTCGAAGGCGTGTGAAGTCTGCCAATCCCGCACACGGCCAGCGTGGTGGACTATGGCCAAACCTTTCTCATAATGAGAGGAGACCCGTGCTCTGTAGTGAGCTTTACAGATTAACAGTAACCATTGCTTATTTTAACGGTACAGGCTTGAAGGATCATCCAAGTTTGTCTTCGATAAATGTTGCTTCTGCATTCCTCTGAGGACGGGATGCCTTATACTCGCCTACTTGTATCTGGTAAGTTAGTTATCAATCGCTGGACAGCTTATGCTCCACTTGGCATTATTTTGTAAGTGAGAGAGACACAATCTCACCTGATAAAAAGAATACTTGAATTGTGGTCTAAGATGGGATGTACTTGCCTGTAGGACGCTTATCCCATCTTGGTTTAAACGTGTCCAGGTTGAAAGAAAACAAAGAAAAAAAAACTAGACGTAAATCGCTTTGTGCTATTTTTCGGATATTGAATATTCTCACTGCTTCAACGACTTGCTTTGAGTAACAATGAATGATTATTTGTACATTTATATAATAAGGGTACCTACTTGTGTATGGATGTGTATAGCGATAGCTCACCGTCCGACCCCCCCGTTATCCCAAACGTCGCCTAAGCCGAGGTTCGGCCTCAAAGGAGCTTAGGCAGTCGTTCCCTTAGTTTCTTCGAGTCCTAGGGCCCAAAATTTCTTCTGGCAGAGCTACTTTACAAAGCTCGCCAAACAGCCCGGTTACGCTGTGGCAACCAATAGGGTTTGTACAGCTAATAGACAGTCCAAAAAAAAAACGTATAGCGATATACAAATTGGGTCCCAGAGAGTCATTAAGAGATAATTTTAAAGATTTCAATGTATGTTCATAAAAGTATTGATAAATTCAAGAAAAAAATGGACTGTAACGCACTGAACATCAGAAGTAAAAGTAACTTGTAGTACCGTTTAGTAGGCTGCACAAAATTACTCGAATAGAAATAATGAAAAATGTGATATATATGAACGATTCATAGATGCCTGTAATATGAATAAAGCTATTTTTGATTTGATTTGATTATTCATGAATTTACCATTACAGACATAATTGTATTATATCAAAATGTCTTTTTCTATACAATAAAGATCACAAGCGAAAAAAAAAATACATTTATATGACTTGTTTTATCCATAAAAAAAAATATATATAATGTAATTAATTAAGCATATTAAATTATCAAACGCCAGCCAAACACAATTCGAATATCTCTTTGACAGCTAAATTAGATTCAACGGTTGAGTGGAACATACGAGTAAGCTATCCCACCTTGTAAATCAATATAAATTTGGTTTATATATTTTTTCATTCACGTCTTCTGTCAGTGTCCAAGCCAACACGTTGCTTTTAATATATTTCCACACCTAATTTACAGTATTTATTTATATAAGTGTAGCAGTGATAGCTCAGCGGTTAGGGCATCCGCCTTCTAATAAGAGGTCGTGAGTTCGAACCCGTGCACGCACTTCTAACTTTTCGAAGTTATGTGCGTTTTTAAGCAATTAAAATATCACTTGCTTCAACGGTGAAGGAAAACATCGTGAGGAAACCTGCATGCTGAGAGTTCTCCATAATGTTCTCCAAGGCGTGTGAAGTCTGCCAATCCACACATGGCCAGCGTGGTAGACTACGGCCAAACCCTTCTCATATTGAGAGGAGACCCGTGCTCTGTAGTGAGCCGGCAACGGGTTGATCATGATGATGATGATGATTTATATAAAAAGTACACACGGCTTAATTGAAACATTTATTTCTTTTCAGATCGCCACCACCGTGATTCTCATATACACAAGTGTTGGATTGAGTTTAATAGCTTTGTCGTTACCATATCTGTTAATCGAATACAAATACATAACAATAGTACTGATCGATTTAGGTTCAATAGTGGTAGTGATAATGCTGATACTTCTCATCATTGGACTGCATAAGGTACGTTATAAAGAGTGGCACGGGGTAGCTACTGGAAGCCTGAGATCTGTAGAGCGCAGTTTAGCTCAGTCATACCGAATACAACATCACTTACCGATTTAGGTTCAATAGTGGTAGTGTTAATGCTGATATTTCTCATAATTGGACTGCATAAGGTACGTTATGAAAAATGGCACGGGGTAGCTACTGGAAGCCTGAGATCTGTAGAGCGCAGTTTAGCTCAGTCATACCGAATACAACATCACTTACCGATTTAGGTTCAATAGTGGTAGTGATGATGCTGATACTTCTCATCATTGGACTGCATAAGGTACGATACAAAGAATGGCACGGGATAGCTACTGGAAGTCTGAGATCTGTAGAGCGCAGTTTAGCCTAGTCATACCGAATACAAAATCACTTATCGATTTAGGTTCAATAGTGGTAGTGATAATGCTGATACTTCTCATCATAGGACTGCATAAGGTACGTTATAAAGAGTGGCACGGGGTAGCTACTGGAAGCCTGAGATCTATAGAGCATAGTTTAGCTTAGTCATACCGAATACAACATCACTTATCGATTTAGGTTCAATAGTAGTAGTATTAATGCTGATACTTCTCATCATTGGACTGTATCAGTTTTGTTATAAAGGCACGGGGTAGCTATTGGAAGCCTGAGATCTGTAGAGCACAGTTTAGCTCAGTCATACCGAATACCTGAGATCTATGAATCGTACTTTGGCTTAGTTGAAGTTAGCGTTTAAACTAAACAGATTTATTTCGGACACAAAGTTGTGTCTCGTTTCTTAAGACAGAGGTTAGTTAAGCACGACTTACTCGTATAGATTCGAATCCCCAAAAATTAATTATAATGATCCTTGTTTATTTTCAGGAGAACCAGAACTACGTCAAACTCTATCTTATCTTTCAGTTGGTATACACAGTTTTGTCTGTACTCCTAAGGATTGTTGTACTCTGTTTTGCTACAGACAGATACGTCATTGGGATAACTGTCATCTTGGCCTATGCTGGTAAGTTTTTGCGAAGTTCGTCTGGTGGGAGGCTTCGGCCGTGGCTAGTTACCACCCTACCGACAAAGACGTGTCGCCAAGCGATTTAGCGTTCCGACACGATGTCGCGTAGAAACCAATTAGGAGTGTGGGTTTACCATGCCCCTAACAGGTTAGCCTGCTACCATCCTAGACTGCATCATCACTTACCATCAGGTGAGATTGCCGTCAAGGGCTAACTTGTAGTGGATATAAAAAAAAAAAAGAAGTGATTTAGTCAAAAGAATTTAATATAACAATTTTGAAAGTTGAACTCGAGGCGCATCTATTCACTCTAATGTTACAAGGGTGAAGTGTTAGTATGTTTGTTACTCCTTTACGCCCGAATTACAGAAACAATGTGGGCGAAATTTGGAATGGAGATATCATAGGCTACTTTTTGTCGTTGAGGTACAAGGAGCTACAGTTTGCTATAGTTTGACGACCTCCGTGGCGCAGTGCGCGCGCTGTCGTACTATAAAGTCCGACTTTATCGGTCCTAGGTTCTATTCCCGGCTCGAGTCTGGCCTGGTGGGAAGCTTCGGCTGTGGCTAGTTACCACCATTCCGACAAAGACGTGTTGCTAAGCGAGTTAGCTTTCCGGCACGATGTCGCGTAAAAACCAATTAGGAGTGTGGGTTTACCATACCCCTGTCAGGTTAGCCCGCTACCATCCTAGACTGCATCATCACTTACCACCAGGTGAGATAACTGTAAAGGGCCAACTTGTGTATAAAAAAAAGTAGTAAACTTCCTCGAAATTTGATTTGTATGTTGGGAAAGGGACTGGTAACGAGAACTGGTAATGAGACATGAGATAATCTTCTATTACAATCGTCGTTTCTAACAGAACTAAAAAAAATTACTCTGACGACTTTCGAGCATCAGCTAGTAACTAACAAATTCTTAGTAACTAAATTTTTATTAATTTTACAGTAATAACCATGTATTACCTTCTGGTGGTGAGAAGCCATTATGTGAAGATGGGCGAGATTGTGAAAGACCTGCCCACCCTAGACGGCCGCCTCGTTATAACATCAAACGTCTAAGTTCCTTCAAGACAATCCTTAAGTACAGTGTAGTCAGATAATTTTGCCACCGATGAAATCTTTTCGATTTCACTGTGGTCAGAAAATCTCTTGGATTTCATGTTAGAGAAAAAAATTCACTGATTTTGGTTAAATAAAACGTCCAACGTAAGATGAGATATTTTTATTAAAATTATTATTCTAATACTACCCAAAATTTGCTATCGAAATTCCTTCCACCAAAAAAAACTTTTCCATTCTATCAAGGGTCGATGACACTGCAATAGCACGTTTTTATATAAGCTTGGTATATATATATGACGAGTCAAGGGCGTCCGAGTAGTTTTTAGTAAGAGTTTTGTTTACTTTCGCTCATAGTAATTAAAACCATAACTTTCAGGTTTACACTTTTATTGTGACAATAACTAAGAGGTCCGAACAATCCGTCGTCTCGAGCGAGAATGTCTCGAAAGGCATCGACCTCCCGTATTTATAGCAAAGCATGCTTCTACAAAATTGATTGTCACTGTCTAAATTGTGTTAGCAAAACCATCAAGAGTTCAAATGTGGGTATTGAATTCTTGAGGTTCTTGGCGCCGCTGAATGAAGTTAATAACGCCTTCGCGCCGACATATATGTTTTGTATAATGGAATCGTTGAACGTATTTTTCCCCCCTTCCAAATGATTAACTTACCTTTTCATTTTTGTAAGCGTGCTTTTTATTTTTCTCTTAAACTATTATTATTTGTTTTGTACTGATATCTTATTTTGTGCAATAAAGACTAAAATAATAATACTATTATCGATTAATAATATGTATAGGCTTATTATTAATATTCTAATACAAGTAGTTAGGTTGTAGCGGCAAATGAAAACAAATCAAAATAGCTTTATTTATGTAAATCTATTGCATGAAGTGTTCATATATAGTATATTTTACATTAACCATTGATGATGATGATGATGAAATGTAAGACCCTTTCAGGTGATGATACAGAATACGGCCCTTGAGTGCCCTAGTCAAAAATGTAATTTTTTTAACACTTATTTTGTACTAAATTGATAAATCGTATATTAAACAATTTGATAGTGAATATAAATTATCTTTATACCCACACTGGGCCAGTTTTCGATTTGCCTATTAAGGTAGTTCTTGCGTAATAGAAGTTATTTTCGTGTTGGGTTATGCCTGTTAACTATATGTCTATAAATCTGTGAATTGAATCCGCCAATCACATTACTCAATAAGCCTTAAAAGCAGAAAGAGTCGTTTTATTTGAGATGGTAACTTCCAATATTCGGTGAGATAGCTTGAATAATATTCTCCACGCAGTATGGGGTATCTGAAATGAGATAACAGATTTTTTTAACACTTGTATTGCTACAGTGTGTTATCTAAGTATGCCTTCATTTTTGCTATCTAGTCATTTGTGTGCGTTCGCTTTTTAAATCTGGGGCAGCAGACCAAATTATAATAATATAGGT
Organism: Lasiommata megera; assembly: GCA_928268935.1. Classification (NCBI taxonomy): domain Eukaryota; kingdom Metazoa; phylum Arthropoda; class Insecta; order Lepidoptera; family Nymphalidae; genus Lasiommata; species Lasiommata megera. Next base: position 2,352,033 of record OV743321.1, read on the forward strand.
CATGTAAAAATCACACTTTCTCGAAGTAATCGTCATCGGTCTCCTCTCATTATGAGAAGGGTTTGGCCATAGTCCACCACGCTGGCCATGTGCGGATTGGCAGACTTCACACGCCTTTGAGAACATTATGGAGAACTCTCAGGCGTGCAGGTTTCCTCACGATGTTTTCCTTCACCGTTGAAGCAAGTGATATTTTTATTTTTTTTTAAACGCACATAACCTCGAAAAGTTAGAGGTGCGTGCCCGGATTCCAACCGCCGACTTCTGATTAGGAGGCTGACGCCCTAACCACTAAGTTGGTTAATTATTACCAATAAATTGGAATGCCCCTATGACTTACCAACGTGAACCCAATCGGTGTCGTGGTGACCGTATTCCTTTCGGGCTTCGACAATGGCTTCGTGTAGAGCGTGAGTGACCACTACTGCTAGAACCAGCGCTGGTTCTCCGGTCGCTGGAAGCATATATCATCACTATTTTGACGACAGTGCGTCACATTATAAGGAGGTCCTGGATTCGAGTCCCAACTCGAGTCTGGTCTGGTGGGAGGCTTCGGCCGTGGCTAGTTATCCCCGTACCGACAAAGACGTGTCGCCAAGTGATTTAGCGTTCCGGCACCATTTCGCGTAGAAACCCAGTAGGAGTGTGGGTTTACCATACCCCTTACAGATTAGCCCGTTACCATCCTAGACTGCTGCATTTACCACCAGGTGAGATTGCCGTCAAGGGCTTGCTTGTAGTGTATAAAAAAAAGATAACGGCCATTTTACTTTGACGTTTAGTGTTTGGATATTCGAAAGCGACTGTTTCATTCTCGATTGCAAGTGTGCGCATCTTATACTAAGGCTACGTTTCGATTATATTTCTTCCGTTTACCTTTAGATCTCAAAACGCCGTTATTATTCAGCGAGTTTCTCTTGAACGAGACCCTGAAGTCCACTGGAATGTCACAAGCGCCAGGCGGTTTGTAGGTCCAAGTTCTGTTGGTGAGTAAACGCCCTGACGGGTCGTATATAAGCCTCTCCGATGTCCATAGTCCTAAGCCCATTACAAAAGCACCTTCTATCTAAAAGAAAACGTAATCATGATGATACAGAGCTGGGTTATGGTAAATTTAGTGATAATATATCATGATGAACCCATTACCGGCTCACTACAGAGCACGGGTCTCCTCTCAATATGAGAAGGGTTTGGCCATAGTCCTCCACGCTGGCCATGTGTGGATTGGCAGACTTCACACGCCTTTGAGAACATTATGGAGAACTCTCAGGCGTGCAGGTTTCCTCACGATGTTTTCCTTCACCGTTGAAGCAAGTGATATTTTTATTTTTTTTTAAACGCACATAACCTCGAAAAGTTAGAGGTGCGTGCCCGGATTCGAACCGCCGACCTCCGATTTGGAGGCTGACGCCCTAACCACTAGGCTATCACCGCTTCCTTAAGAGTGTGAGAAGTAAAATAAAATGGTATGAAAAAAATATGAGAAGTAAAATCTACTTAACGAATGTCCTTGTTACATTTTTGGGCGCAACCTACTCTTCGTACCTTTCAATTTTCAGACATGAGTGTTGTATATATGCATAATATGTCAAATCAAGGAAGCAGTGATAGCCTAGTGGTTAGGGCGTCAGCCTCCTAATTAGAGGTCGGTGGTTCGAATCCGGGCATGCACCTGTAACTTTTCGGAGCTATGTGCGTTTTTAAAAATTAAAATATCATTTGCTTCAACTGTGAAGGAAAACATCGTGAGGAAACCTGCACGCCTGAGAGTTCTCCATAATGTTCTCAAAGTCGTGTTAAGTCTGCCAATGCGAACATGGCCAGCGTGGTGGACTATGGCAAAATCCTTCTCATATTGAGAGGAAACCCGTGCTCTCCCTCCCTCTGTAGTGAGCCGGTAATGGGTTGATCATGTAGGGTACCGAACTGTAAGCCTCCCAATTATAAGACTACAATACTCTGCTCTGTGCCAGGGTGGGCGTCAATAATAAGGAGGCCTATAAATTATAAAAAAAGATACCTGTCCAATATCAATCTCTGGACTGATGCTGCGTCCCGTGTCTTCCACCAAGTCAACTCGTGTCAGAAGATGGTTACCAGTTAATACGTCCAACTCCACTTCAGCTATACAGACACCATAAATAGAATATCCAGTCAGCTTGTCCTGCTCAGTAGTCGTTGCACTCACTTGGAGATTTATACCTGAAGGATGCAATGAAATTAAATTTCTCACTTTAATATTTAAAAAAATTGTGTGTTCAAATTCAAAATAATCTGTATTCAAATAGTCCTTTAAAAGGCGCTTTTGACGTGCAATAATTTACATAGTAGTGATTTGATGGTGATAACTAGATTCCTAAACTTAAAACTAAAACTATGAGGGTTCCAAACCCGCCCCGGTCTAAGAAGAAGCCCACAACAAACTTAGCCAGGTAAATTTTATTTTTGTTATCACCATCTCACATGCCACTTAAAATAATTTCACACCCATGCTTGTTTATCATTTACGTAATCCTTTACACTATAGAAGAACTTTTCTACAAGCTACAAGTTGATGCTTACACACACTTTTAAGTTGAACGAGTTTTATTATATTGAAAAACAATCCAAATTATCCGATTTAAAAGATTTAAAAGTAGTACTATCATTTTTATATTGTTTCCTCTGAGATCTTTAAACGTTTTATTTTAATTTATCAATTGTACATGTTATCATTGCCATTTTGCTATCGTTTATTTTATTTCAAAGAAGTACAATTTTTCCCTAAATTACACTGTGCCCCAAACTAGGATAGCGCGTATCTCGGGTTCAGGTATGAAGTGATATTTTGCATGGAGACTGTTCTTTCAGTGTCGGTTAAAATATCTAATATCTTAGTTCAACTGGCAATTAGTGTTCGCTAGTAGTGTTAACTCTTTGTTAGCTCTTATTACAGACCCGGATAGTTTTCTGATGCTAGCTATAAATATTGCTTTGTAAACTTCTGTGGACCAATAAATAAAAAAATAAAATGCCGTTAAAAGTAAAAGGATACAATTTACAAGGAGTAGACTACCAGAGTTATTCGAATTTGCGATTATAAATAAAGTTTAATTTAAATTTACCGCATGGAACTGAATGGTTTAGATTATTATCCCAACGAAAACTACATTATCATGTCATAAATATATTTGTCTTAAACTTCCAACAGTATATCTTTGCGTTGAGACAGGTGATTCCAACTATGGGAAGAGGGCAAGTCCAATATGTGTACAATTTTCTTTTATAGGTTGGAAAAAACTTGTCATTAAATTAACAAACCTTTTTTATATGCCAATTTCACTATCTCCTGCCAAGTGGGCTCGTTAAGATCCGCCTTCGCCGGTTCCAACCTTGCCAATAATTCTCTGCAAGCCTTAATTGTCGCAAATGCAACAGATTCGCTGGTAATACTGCCATTGGTAGCCATACTGTTTGGAGATATGAAAGTATCCGACCCTTTAACAGTGACAATACTCAAAGGTATTTTGAGAGAGTAAGCGCAAACTTGAGCAACTTTTGTGTTGATACCTTGGCCCATCTCTATTCCCCCGTGGGATATTAAGACTGTCCCATCAGCGTGGTACACCGATATTGTCACAGGAAAATTTCCGGCATACTCTATTGGAAATGACATCATTGAAACCTGCAACCCTTTCTTCTTCCAAGCGTTTTCGTTGTTAAACTTCTCGATATCCTTTCTTCGTGCATCGTATTTGGAATCTGTTTTGAAAGTGTCTATCATTTCTAAAATGGGTGAATTTTCTGCAGATATATTAACGAGTCGGACCTCGATGGGGTCTTTTTTAGTCGCACTTGCTATTCTTTCCATGAGATGCTCGGCAAGTGCTATACCTTCACAGGTGGCTGGAATTTTCAAGAACACGATTTAAACTAACAAAAATAAACTACTCAGTACATCTGATATATGCGATACATTTAAACTGTTAATAAACACTTTATTATTATATCGTAATTATTATACTGCTCTAATCAATTCAATCTGCGACTTGATATTACGAAGGAAAAAGGAGAGTTTCATGTAAGAACTAATATATTGACAACTTTGATGATCAGCACGTGCGCTGTCGCATTATAAAGTTGGAGGTCCTGGATTCGATTCCCGACTTTTAGCCGTGGCTACTTACCACCATACCGACAAAGACGTGTCGCCAAGCGATTTATCGTTCCAGGACGATGTGGTGTAGAAACCAATTAAGAATATGCATTTACCATACCCCTAACAGGTTAGCTGCCATCTTAGATCGCATCACTTACCATCAGGTGAGATGCCGTCAAGGGTTAACTTGTGGTGTATAAAATAAAAATTAAAACTTACCAGGTGCTCTGCACCATGTATTGCTGGGTTTATCAGTGATGACACTATAACCCTTGATGTTCCATCTCGTTTTGTTGTAAAGCCTTGACAATGCGTCGGCAATGTAGCTCCCTAAATTGTCATTTACAGAACAACCACTATCTGAGTAGTAAGCTATGTCTGCATACTGGATTAATCCATCATTGTTTATACCCATCTGTAATGGTATTTAAAGTTATTCACATGACGGCAATCAGAGAGCAGCGCCATCTAGTTTTAGAATCATTTACGACAGACAAGAGAGTGGCATCGCCCCCTTACGCAACACTGAGTGGCGCATGCAGGTTCTTATAAGACTCGAAGGCGCATTCATTGCATTCGGTCGATTCAGATCGGCAGTCGTGACGCGGTAGTGCATAGTCGTACTTGGTGGAGCGTATAGTCTGCTTTTTATAAATTACGATACTTATAATTGTAATTCTGTTCTACCAAGAGTATCTGGTCTCTGCCCGAAACTACCCACGTCTACCCAAATTACCCTGTCCATCCTATATACAAGTAAGCTTTGTTTAATAAATAGTGAAAAAGATATTCAACTCAAATTTATATGTAATGTTTTTTTAATCGGTATTATCAGCATCATCATCATTATCATAATCACCATCATATAAACCTACAAGCTCTTATTAAACATAGACCAATTTAAAAAAGCGTCACCGCACAAGGTCCTCCGCCTTTCTCATCTAGTCACTTTATCTCCGGTTCTGGTTTAGTGACAACAACCTCCAGACCAGAGTTGTGACACGGTAATATTAGATATGTAAACAGTATTCCAACTTCATACAAACGGACGAAACGAAACTAGCTTTGCCTACGCGCTTCGATCTCGGGATGCGTTTGGCATGCAGACAGTCGCGACTGTGCCGCAGTGACGAACGGACGGTGTTTTGTTTTTTTAAACAATAACCGCGCGATTTTTTCACTTAAAATTACCTCAAGTATATTTTTAATAAGCGGTGATAGCCTAGTGGTTAGGGCGTCAGCCTCCTAATCAGAGGTCGGCGGTTCGAATCCGGGCACGCACCTCTAACTTTTCGGAGTTACGTACGTTTAAAAAAAAAAAAAAAATATCACTTGCTTCAACGGTGAAGGAAAACATAGTGAGGAAACCTGCACACCTGAGAGTTCTCCATATTGTTCTCAAAGGCGTGTGAAGTCTGCCAATCCGCACATGGCCAGCGTGGTGGACTATGGCCAAACCCTTCTCATATTGAGAGGAGACCCGTGCTCTGTAGTGAGCCGGTAATGGGTTGATCATGATGATCATGATGATATTTTTAATATGACGAGTAGGATATATTGTGCACATTTTGGTTGCATTAATAATAGTTGTTTATTGTACTGTTTGTATGAATAATACCAGAAAAAATAAATTTGACCGTCTGTCTGTGACTAGACAGTTAAAATTTGAACACAAAGTAGGCAAATGTAATTAAAATGCTGGAGGCGGGTAGCCCTATCGCATGTTTAGATGCCACGCGGCTGTAGGTATTTATTTCAAAGATAAGCCCGAGTAACAATACTGTATACATAATATTATCGTGGTTGTTATATCCAAACAGTAAATTAAACATAGCAAATATTCGCCCCTTGCCCCGTACCTCATGACTTAATTGAACTAACTAAAGAGAAAGTTAGGTTTTAATAGCTATTAATGCAACTGCTTCGTAATGAGGGCCATTTTTAACTCCAGTGTTGTTTTTTATAACAAAAGAGTTAAAATGACTAATTACGTAGTTGACAACAAATTTAAACCTAACGACCTAATTTAATCTAAACGAAATAAGATATATTTTGGTTTGAGATTGGAATCAAAACTTAATTTTAATACTATAACAATGGCGAGAAAGATATCTTATGTTAAATGGATGAGAAACGGCTTCAAAATGTGTTACCGAGTTATTAATAGATAGATTACGCATACCATTTCTGTCGCATTATAAGGTTGGAGGTTCTGGGTTTGATTCCCGGCTCGAGTCTGGTCTGGTGGGAGGCTTCAGCCGTGGCTACCCTACTGACAAAGACGTGTCGCCAAGCGATTTAGCGTTCCGGCACAATGTCGCGTAGAAACCAATAAGGAGCGTGGGTTTACCATACTTTTAACAGATTAGCCTGTTACCATCCTAGACAGTATCATCACTTACCACCAGGTGAGATAGCCGTCAAGGGCTAACTTCTAGTGTATAAAAATAAAAATAAAAACCCTTATTGCACGTGTGAAATCTATTTTAATCATCCAACCCCGAAAACTTTGTAATAAGACGTAAAAAATATGAATTATTATAAATTTAAAATAAATTCATACCTCATATTCAGCATAAGCAGCCTGCCGTTTCCCAACAGCCTCCAGATTGTCAGTAAGGGGCATCACGAGAGAGGCTCTACGGTTAAGCTTGTACGCAACAAGTGCGCACGCGCAAGCAATCAGTGAAGCTCGAGAAGCCTTGCCCCCATAACCACCTCCCAGCCGGGGCACCTCTACATCCACGCTGGTAAATATTAAATTCAAATTAAATCAAAATAGCTTTATTCATGTAAATTAAAATATCACTTGCTTCAACGGTGAAGGAAAACATCGTGAGGAAACCTGCACGCCTGAGAGTTCTCCATAATGTTCTCAAAGGCGTGTGAAGTCTGCCAATCCGCACATGGCCAGCGTGGTGGACTATGGCCAAAGCCTTCTCATATTGAGAGGAGACCCGTGCACTGTAGTGAGCCGGTAATGGGTTGATTATGATGATGATGATGATAGTTAATGTACCTTAGTTCTCACCTATTCAATGGTAAATTTAAAGACTTTGACACTGCGACCTGAACTAAATCCATCCATTGGTTCGCTGATCGTACGCAGACTCCGCGACGAGTGGGCGACGTGGTGCAGCTCTGAGTCTCCATGGTGAAGTGGTATTGGTCTGGTACGTAGAAGTTCCCTTTGATTACATGGGCTATATCTGTGCCTCTTTCCGTCGCTGTTATTGTGATATCTTCGAGGATCTAAAAGATATTGTATACTGGTAAGATAATTAAGAATTTGGAACAGTTTGATTGTTAAATTTAAAATAATGAATAGAAGCAGGCGTTACTTTGCGGAAGTCCATGATAAACAATAAACAGCAAGTATAATTTCGGCGGAATATAGCAAATTATACTTGCTGTTTATTGTTTGTTAAATTTAATTTATTATATATTTACTAATATCATCATCATCACTTCAACCGATAGACGTCCACTGCTGGATATGGGATGGTCTTTTGTAGGGAGTTCCAATGGCCACGGTCTTGGGCCGCTTGTATCCAGTGGCTCCCTGCGAATCGTTTGATGTTGTCTGTCCACCTTGTTGGGGGTCGACCAACGCTACGTTTACCGGTGCGGGGTCGCCATTCCAGCACCTTGGGACCCCAACGTCCATCGGTTCTCCGAGCTATGTGCCCCGCCCATTGCCACTTCAACTTCGCAATTCGCTGAGCTATGTCGGTAACTCTGGTTCTTCTACGGATCTCCTCATTTCTGATTTGATCTCGTAGAGATACTCCCAGCATAGCTCTCTCCATCGCCCGTTGAGTGACTCTGAGCCTTCTTATGAGGCCCATAGTGAGCGACCATGTTTCATCACTGGCAACACGCACTGTTCGAAAACTTTAGTCTTCAGGCACTGAGGGATTTTGGACGAAAAGATGTCACGGAGTTTCCCAAACGCTGCCCACCCGAATAATAATATAATATATAATTATTTATAAGCTGTGATAGCCTAGTGGTTAGGACGTCCGCCTCCTAATCAGAGATCAGGGGTTCACTACTCTAATATTTCGGATTTATGTGCGTTTTTAAGCAACTAAAATATCACTTGCTTCAACGGTGAAGGAAAACATCGCGAGGAAACCTTCATGCCTGAGAGTTCTCCATAATGTTCTCAAAAGCGTGTGAAGCCTGCCAATCCGCACTTGGTCAGCGTGACCCTTCTCATATTGAGACACGTGCTCAGTAATGAGCCGCCAACGAGGTGATCATGATCATGATTATAAAACAATATAACATGGAACCTCTGACATAGTAGTTTAGAGTTAACTATCTAGATCGAAAAGGAGGCGAATGCGGAATCGTAGTTTAGTGAGTAGCTAGGCGCGAAACCCCACCCATTAGATCCCGGAGCCTCCCACTGTCATTTACACTGATGGTGGCCACCGAGGGGGTTTTAGTGGGTAAAAATCCCACATAACCCGAGTTTTTCCCCAGCAATAGTCGGGTGAGATACCCGTATATTATATTATATTCAGATAGTAGGAGATTTCCCTCCCGTAAACAAAAAAAAAAGAAACTGCGCTGAACACTGCAGCATCCCTTTCGGGCACAATTATAAAACTCCAATTACACAAGGATGCAAAATCGTGATAAAACAACTTATACTATTTTCTCTTTATTAACTTACCCGCTTTTTCTTATCAGGTGCTATCAAAGCGTCTTTAATAGATAAAACTGGTTTCACTGAATCTTTTTTGTATGATACTTTCACTAAGTTAGCTGCCTTCAAAGCTTGTTTTCTAGTTACAGCTGCAACTACGCCGACCGGTTGACCGTAAAAAGAGATTCGCTTGCTTGCAAAGATCTCTTCTTCGACATCCATAAAAGGTACGTCTTTAGGCGTGAAAGTGTTCTTGCCCGGAATGTCTTTGGCTGAGAAAAAACCAACCACACCAGGTGTCTTCTGGAAATTTGAAAAGAATAAACATTCAGTAAAGGTTTGACAAGAGCAGTTTTAGAATCATTCAGAGAATACAGAGGTTATTATTAAGGTATATCAAGTTGTAAGATTAAATTCAAATTAAAATTAAAATAATCTTTATTCAAATAGTCCTTTAAAAGGCGCTTTTGACGCGTCAATAATTGACATAGTAATGATTTTATGGTGATAACTACATTCGTAAACTTATAACTAAAGCTATGAGGGTTCCAAACGCGCCCCGGTCTAAAAAGCCCACGATAAACTTAGCCAGGTTAATTTTCTTTTTGTTATCACCATCTCATATGCCACTTAAAATTATATTAAGAGCTATGTTATTAGAGCAATATTTCACACCCATGCTTTTTTATCATTTACATAATCCTTTACACTATTTCTTTTCTACAAGCTTACTTTTTATATAAACTTTGAACTTATTGAGAGACATCCCAGAAATTTCATTTGGCAATTTGTTATAAAATTGTATACAATTACCTTTAAATGAATTTCTAATTTTTTGAATTTGAATTCAAAATTTTAGTAATCGGCTGGTAACTTTTGAAATCGGTCTATTCTACTAATTGGTGTCTAGTTTTATGTTAAAATCGATAGATAACAAAAACAAATCTGTGGATAATAGTCTTGTTCATAAAAAAAGTTAGTAGGATTTTCCGAAATCTCAAATAAGTGGAATAATCTGATACGACTGATATAGGCAGAGTTGTCCCCGGTATTACTAAATAACTGGTTTACCTATTGAAAAACTGTACCAAGTAGTTTTTTTTTATTTATACACAAGTCAGCCCTTGACGGCATCTCACCTGATGGTAAGTGATTGTTTGTTTTTATAATTGTGGTATCAATAGGAATACTCATTCTGAGACAGGAAGGATAATAAATATATATTAAGATTAAATCTATAATATAATAAAACTGTAACAGGACGAATTCTGTACATTAAATATATTTTGAAAATATTAATTGGAGGATGCTTTACTATCGATACTGAGCCCAAAAAATTTTTTTATTTTTTTGTCTGTCTGTCTGTATCTTGGCCGCGCATCACGCCGAAACTACTGGATGGATTTGAATGAAATTTGGTATAGGAGTAGCTGATACTCGGGTTTAACATATAGGGTGGTTTTTATTCCGAAATTCAGTACGGTTCCCTTGGGAGAGGGGATGAAAGTCAAAATGTGTATTTAGTTGTAATTCATTAACACGCACTCCGATTTCATTCATTCTTTTTTTGTTAGAAAGGAGATAGATACTTTATATTTATCCTGTTAATTATTTATTCGGTTTAGTAATCTATTGCTTCGTAATTGGAACACAAACAAACACGCTTTCACTAAACGCAGAGGAAGTCGCGGACGTCAGCTAGTTTCAAATAAAAATGAATTGGTGATTTTTACTTAAAAAAAATAATTAATATATATATATCACTTGCTTCAACGGTGAAGGAAAACATCGTGAAGAAACCTGCACGCCTGAGAGTTCTCCATAATGTTCTCAAGGGCATGTAAAGTCTGCCAATCCGCACACGGCCAGCGTGGTGGACTATGGCCAAACCCTTCTCATATTGAGAGGAGACTCGTGCTCTGTAGTGAGCCAGTAATGGGTTGATCATGACTTACCAAAGCTTCACTGGGATCAATTTTAATGATCTCTCCAAGGCATATTGATGAAAGCACAAATGCCACATGTACGTCACGAGGTGCCGATATAATGTCTCCGACGTAAGAAACCTCGCCAGAACACTGAAAATTATAATACACTATTTTTTTTTTATACACTACAAGTCAGCCCTTGACGGCTATCTCACCTAGTGGTAGGTGATGATGCTGTCTAGGATGGTAGCGGGCTAACCTGTTAGAAGTATGGTAAACCCACGCTCCTAGTTGGTTTCTACGCGACATCGTGCCGGAACGCTAAATCGCTTGGCGACACGTCTTTGTCGGTAGGGTGGTAACTAGCCATGGGCGAAGCCTTCCACCAGACCAGACTCGAGCCGGGAATCGAACCCAGAACCTCCAACTTTTAAAACGCGACAGCGCACGCACTGCGCCACGGAGGTCGTCAAAAGTTAATAATTAACATCCCACGCTACTATGTTTCTTACGGGATTCTTCTCGGCAGAATTTGTCCTCAAATCAAATCAAAAATATCTTTAATCATATTAACCTATAGCACCCTTACGTGGTTAAAATCCAACCTAAACGTTGATCCAAATGATTTGGATCAACGTTTCTGAATTGAACCGCTAAGGTGTGGAACTCACTTTCAACATCTGTGTTTGCAGCCAAGTATAAGCTTAGTACCTTCAAGGGAAGAGTGAATAGGCATTTTCTAGGCAAGCGCGCTCCAACCTAGACCTCATCAGTGCTTTCTGGTACTGATTGTCGTCAAGCGCAAACCTATCTCAAAATAATAGTAAAAAAACAGGCATCTATGAATCATTCATATATATAACATTTTTCATTATTTCTCTTCGTGCAGTGATGGTGATAACTACACTCGCCAACTTAAAACTAAAGCTAAGTTCCAATCGCGACCAGGTCTAAGAAAAAGCCCACCACAAAGTTAGCCTGGTTTTTTTGTTACCACCATCTCATATAATCAATAATAAATTATAGTACCTATGGAGATAGAGCAATTCACACCCAAGCTTTATATAATAGGGGATGATAGTTTTTGTTTGTATTTTTATTATGAAGTCTACAAGCTTGAAATTTTGAAAATAGGTTTCTTTTAGGGGGTATAAGGTTAGAATTTTTGTCATCCAAATCTAACCCGAAGGGGGTAAAAGAGTGGTTGGAAGTTTGTATGAAAGTCCTTTGTTTTTTAATTTAGATACACGAAAATCGGCAATTTGACATTTGCCTGTAGCTTACTTTCTAAAGCCGCAATGGTAACCTCAATCTCAAGGGAAATCAGCAATTCTACGCAGACGAAGTCGCGGGCAACAGCTAGTTATAAAATAAATACCAGATTCAGAACAAGATTCAGGTGGAAAGATACTTAGATACTTTTGTTGTTCAGTCTGCTAAACGTTTCAAAGGATTTGTAAAGTGGGTAGGTAGGATTTATTAAATTTGTACATCGATAGATAGTCAAATACCTGTGTCAAAGCTTCCATTTTGGGTACAGGCTGGTTCAGCGGCCACAAGCTTTTGTCTGTGTCGTAAGTTTGTGTCCCGTGTGACAAAGGTCTGGTCAACTCGGCGCCGCCGGATCGGTACCGAGGGTTCGCTGACGGATGTAGTGATAAAATGGCCTGTGGTTAAAAGGATAATAGTTATACATATTGAAGTTGTGATAGCCCAGTGGTTAGGACGTCCGCCTCCTAATCAGAAAGTTGAGGGCTCAAACTCGGACACGCACCTCTAACTTTTCGGAGTAATGTGCGTTTTTAAGCAATTAAAATATCACTTGCTTCAACGGTGAAGGAATACATCGTGAGGAAACCTGCACGCCTGAGAGTTCTTCGTAATGCCGCTCCGTTCTCGAAGGCGTGTGAAGTCTGCCAATCCGCACATGGCCAGCGTGGTGGACTATGGCCAAACCTTTCTCATATTGAGAGGAGCCCCGTGCTCTGTAGTGAGCCGATATATTAAGTCAGGATCTAATTAATTATGATCATAAGAAATTATAAAATTTGATAGATAAACTGTGTTTGTCAACTAATCATAAACGAAACGAAATGAAATGAAATTCCCGTTGGCTTATCTATAATACAAATAAATATGCCAACATTTTATCAAAAAAAGTACGGCGAAAAGTAACGTTAGCCGTTTGAAAGAAGAAAGAAAGATAATGGATTTATTCTCATATATATATATATAACACTACATACCCATGTCCGTCTGTAACATCAACCAGAAAGGGTGATGGGAAATCGGCATATGCCGTGCCTTATATGACAAACACGACACTGATTTTCAGCTGAGACCAGGTCATCAGATAAAATTATTCTTTATCGTCTTTCTTTTACGTAACTATTTTTTTTATACACTACAAGTTAGCCGTTGACGTCTATCTCACGTCGTGGTAAGTGATGATGCTGTCTAGGATGGTAGCGGGCTAACCTATTAGGAGTATGGTAAACCCACGCTCCTAATTGGTTTCTACGCGACATCGTGGCGGAACGCTAAATCGCTTGGCGACACATCTTTGTCGGTAGGGTGGTAACTAGCCACCCGACCAGACTCGAGCCGGGAATCGAACCCAGGACCTCTAACTTTATAATGCGAACGCTACGCCACGAAGGTCGGCAAAAAGTTAGTATTATTCTAACTATTAGTAGAATATTAGAAGTACAGAAATTTGCTTCTATAAGCTACCTTATAAAACAGGCCTAATGCGATCGCCTTCCTACACGCCGGAGCGGGTTCAGGAGAATACTCCACAGGTTTAACATCCTCATTCAATAACTCCAGAGCTTTTCGCAAAGTTTGCTCAGTGAAGAGCTGGTGTCCTTTGAGGAAATTTTCAACGGTCCTCGCGTGGGTGAAGTCAGGAGCGATGGATCCATAGACTATGGTGGAAGAGACAATCTTTTCATCGGCGTCCAAGGTAAAATAGAAACCTGCGTTGACGATGGCGTGGGCGTTTTGGGCGCGTGGCATTATCTGGAATAAGGTTTTTATGATTAATCCAGTAGGAACAGTAAAAGATCTGCACGCAGAGACGATTTTGATTATCAAAAATTTCAGAAATTATAATTGTGGTTTTGATGCTCAATTTTGTCTACACTACTACAGTCAGAAACCCAGCCAGAATAAAACCGGTAGGACAGAATATGTAATTTTAAACATAAGCGTCGCTTGGTGGCTTGGCTACGGTCGAGTGCACGAGTGTTCCCATAACCCAGCCACCAGGCGACGCATCATCGCTGGGTTCTAGTGGGTATTCTGGACGGCAGTCTGGCCGCCGGCGAATCCCACATACCCCGTAGGAAGCGACACTTTTTAAGGGAATTATGATAAAATACTAACCTTATACGTTCTCATCAAGTACTTATGAGATATAGGTGGTAGCTTGACATTCAAAATGAGTTTATCCTTCAAGTCAGCTGTTAAAAACTTCTCCAAATTCAAATCACTGTGCTTGAGATTGCTATCAACTGAAACACAATTTTAATAGTTAAAAAATCATTAAAACCCATTAACTAAGTAACAGTTATTGTGTAATTTTGTGAATATATCTTGTATCTGTAAATAACAAAACAAGAGTCATTAACCAAAAAAACCTCATAAAAATTGCATTGTAAAAATATTCAAAAAATACCTTAATTGCAAGAATATTTGATTGGTTTATTTATTAACAATATATTTATTACATTATGCATTAGTTATTGTTCATTATTTTTAAATTTCAACCTAAGTTATGCTGATAAAATCACATATAATCGTTGTGATAGCCTAGTGGTTAGGGCGTCAGCCTCCTAATCAGAGGTCGGCGGTTCGAATCCGGGCACTAACTTTTCGGAGTTATGTGCGTTTTTTAAACCATTTAAATATCACTTGCTTCAACGGTGAAGGAAAACATCGTGAGGAAACCTGCACGCCTGAGAGTACTTACTCCATAATGTCTTAAAGGCGTGTGAAGTCTGCCAATCCGTACATGGCCAGCGTGGTGGACTATGGCCAAACCCTTCTCATATTGAGAAGGGACCCGTGCTCTGTAGAGAGCCGGTAATAGGTTGATTATGATGATGATGATATAATCATATCTATGATTCATAGATATAATTTGTGCACTAGTTTACCTTAAATAATTCTTGTTAGTATTGCTCTTACAGGATTTTTGCGTTTCTTCAACGGTTCCGTTATATTAGTCTTCAAACGTAGTAAAATAGGAAATGAAACGAATCATTTAGATTTTTGGCCAATTTTTAAATTCTTAATAATACATACCTATTGTAACAATTGCATTAACCGTTTCGAATATGATGAAGACATCGGAAGGAAAGTCTTTATGAGCGTTCTTCAGAGCCAGATTACCTCCAATTGTGCCGATCTGTAAGATATAGCAACTGGATCAAAAATTAAAAAAAAAATCTGGTGATTTTTCTAGAATTTATTAATATTATTTGTGATTCCGTAAATTTCCAAGTGACAATTCGTCTTGCAGAAACTCCCACTCAAATTTCCACCTTTTTTTTTTAATTCACTACAAGTTAGCCCTTGACGGCATCTCACCTTATGGTAAGTGAGGATGGTAGCGGGCTAACCTGTTGGGGGTATGGTAAGCCCATTGGTTTCTACACGACATCGTGCCGGAACGCTACATCGCTTGGCGAAACGACTTAGTCGGTAGGGCGGTAACTAGCCACGGCCGAAGCCTCCCACCAGACCAGACTCGAGCCGGGAATCGAACCCAGGACCTCCCAACTTTATAATGCGACAGTGCGCCTGATGTGCCACGGAGGTCGTCAAAAGTCCAAAATCCTAAATCGAGGTCTGAGCATCATATAAGGTGCCCTTAGTTCCATTCTATTTTTTCCCGTTCTCTCGATATAGTCAAGCCCGGATGCTTTTCTCTCAGGCCAAAGCTCAGGTGAAAGTTGTAATAACTAATAGTATTATCTTCTTCTTCTTCTGCATCGTCATCCTCATTACTGAGGGTCGCGATCCTTAGCATGGATCACCTTCTTTCGTACGATTTTTCTCCAGATGGTTCTGTTTCCAGCATTATGTAGTGCGGCGTGGAATGATGTTCCGAGTGCAGTGCTGATCTGATCGGACCAACGCATGGGGCTACGTCCTCTTAGCCTTCTTCCCTCCACCTTGCCCGTTACGAGCAGTTTATTTAGTATTATCACCTAACGTCAATTCGAAAGAACAATGAATTAACTAATTCATTAATTCAAACACGCCACTAAAACAAATCCCGCCTGTACTCACATTTTTAACTGGTACGTGCGCCACTAATTCTAGGTGGCGGTAAAAGTGCTCCAAATAGCGGAAATTGTCATTTTTCATCTCCCTCTGGAATATCGCCATCACTTCATGGATAGTGAGACCAGCTCCAAGCACCAGGTTTTCGTCTAGCAAGCTGTCCTTTAAAGTGCTTATTGAGGTAATGTCGATGAACACACGAGGTTCACTTGCTATTGGAAATACTCCTGAGGATTTTAAGTTTAATATTAGTTAATATATATACATTAGCTGTGATAGCCGAGTGGTTAGGGCGTCAACCTCCTAATCAGGGGTCAGCGGTTCGAATCCGGGCACGCTCTAACTTTAAGCAGTTATGTCCGTTTTTAAATAATTAAAATATCACTTGCTTCAACGGTGAAGGAAAAACATCGTTAGGAAACCTGCACGCCTGAGAGTTTTCTCCATAATGTTCTCAAAGGCGTGTGAAGTCTGCCAATCCGCACATGGCCAGCGTGGTGGACTATGGCCAAACCCTTCTCATATTGAGAGGAGACCCGTGCTCTGTAGTGAGCCGGTAATGGGTTGATCATTATGATGATGATATACATTTATTTATAATGATCGTTGAAATCGCCAACCGGCATTGGAACCCGTGGTGGATGGAAGCTCCAAAATCATCCTATGAGGTGGGACGGTAATAGGCCGGGGATGATAAATTCACCAAACCCGTAAGGTAATATTCCCAACCTCCGTGGTTCATGTGCTGTCACATTATAAAATTGGAGGTCTTGGGTTCGGTTCCCGGCTCGAGTCTGACCTGGTTAGAGCTGTGACAAAGACATGTCGCCGAGCGATTTAGTGTTCAGGTACTATGACGCGTAAAGCCCGCTAAAAAAATTGCAGTATTAATATAGATACACGGTTTGGATAGATCATACAGACGAGTTATATGTAAAGATAACATTAATAACGTTTTTTCTGCGTTTTTTTTTTGTGAATAATAATTTAGGTTTAAAGATTTTTATTCTCAAAAGAAATAATTTCACTTAATGAGAAATTAATAAAATAATTAAAAGAAGTGGTGTCGTGGGACACCAGGTAGGAACGAAGTTCCTTCGACTAATATTCTACATTAGTAATATTCGACAAAGGGATGAGAGAACTAAAAGAAAGAGGGAGAAAGAGAAAGGTAATATACACTACTCGCTTGTGTATACGACTGTCGCGCACGTCACATTTGAAGGTTTTATTCCACAGACTTTTTCTTACGGTTTTACTATCACATTTTTTTCAGTTCGGTCGCGCAGCAAAATCCCTATCTCCTCCAAGCTTGCCGTAAGGAATTTCGTTCCAAAAAATAAAAACAGTTTACATAAAAATTACATACTTTTACTAAAAATATCTTTTGTCTTTTTAAATAAGGGTTGTTCTTCCAAATAGTTTTAGTAGATTTCATTATTATCTGAAAGTTATATCCAAAATATAAATATTTATATTCCGTACCTTTTCCAGTGTTTCCTGCGACAAGTCTGTAGCTGTCTAAGCCTTCTTTACTAAGGACCTAAAAAATAACCAAAGAAATCCCTTTAAATACAGTTATAAAACACGGTTATGCGTCGCCATTTTCTTCAGTGAGTTCAGAGGTATAACTAAACTCATAAACATAAAACTAGGATTAAAGGACGAGGTTTTGAGAAACGCCCTGATCTAAGAAGAAGCCTATTCGTTTTCGTTATCACCATCTCACAATTTCACTAAAATGTATTTAAGACAAATCTTAACTTCTTAACGATTGCGTTTTATTTTAACTTTGAATACGTCATATCCACTACACATTTTTATGGGGGGGTTGTGATTTAATTTCGGCAGTACTACACTAATTAAAAAAGGTTTTCGAGGTATTTTGCCTTGATACTCAGTTGATTGGTATTTAAGACAAATCTTAACTTCTTAACGATTGCGTTTAATTTTAACTTTGAATATGTCATATCCACTACACATTTTTATCGCGGGGTTGTGATTTAATTTCGGCAGTACTACACTAATTAAAAAAGGTTTTTGAGTGATTTTGCCTTGATACTCAGTTGATTGTTTAATACTCAGTTATATGGCATTTCAAATTATCTGTTTTTGTACATGTAATGACGTTGATAATGATCACATCTATATTATGCAACTTACCTTAAATACATCTTCTAAGGAGAAAGCTTTGTACCATCGGTTCGCATCCATTTTAATGTCCAACAATGTATTACTATTGTTATAAATAATACACCAATCACTTTCTTCCTTGTTACACTTTTTAGTGCATTTATTGGCACATTGCATTTCGTGTAGGTCTTCTAAATCCTGAAATTTGCACACTAAACTTAATATTCTTCTATATTTTACAGCCAATAAATTTTACAGGCAGAAATACTCGCAAATATGTAAGATATAAAAGTAAATATTTAGTCTAGATTAGTTAAAAAAACAACACACACACATGCACACGTGCACACACCCACACACACTAAAGTAGTGCTTTCCCAGTCACTCCTTCATATCACTATGGGTTATGCCTGAAAACCATCGCTGCAGTCTATTTTGACGCAGCATCAAGCTGAGGCAGCGCTCTGTTCAGACAATTTCTAGACACATAAGTTTTGTATGTACGAGTATTTCTATTTAGGCTGAATAAACGCAATTTTATTTTATTCATAAACTTGACGGAAAGAGAAATATCGACAAAGCTAGTCTAAAAGCGGTTTCCCAAACATAAAAGACTACCTTTGAAAATGGAAACTTGTCATGTACTCAACAAGGTAAATCCTAGTCACAGTATAAAAGCCGGAAAACGTCGAAGTTTAAGTGTAAACTACGGTTAACTTACCTTAATTTTAACAGTGTCTTGGTCGGTATCAGTGGCGAAACTTTTGAAGGCATCCAGAATGGGCCTGTAGCCGGTACACCTGCAGATGTTGCCGGCGAACGACCTCTCTATCTGATGCATCGAGAGTTTCTTTTCTGACCTCTCATACAAACTGAAATAATATAATCATCCTTCTAAATAAAGACATCGTTCTTTGGTCTTTATCTAGCCTGCTCTTTTTACATATTTAACATTATTCTAGTAATTACTTTCTACACTCCGCATGTCATGTTTATACCATGCTGGTCTATTACTTCTCATCTCTTCTGTCTCTTTTAAACTTACACGGACTAAACAACTCCACCTTATCCTATCCATCCCATGATCGTTTTATAAGAGTATTATATATTACCGTATTTATTCGTTTCCATTTTTTTGACGACCTCCGTGGCGCAGTGCGCGCTCTGGCGCATTATAACGTTGTAGGTCTTGGGTTCGATTCCCGGGTCGAGTCTGGTCTGGTGGGAGACGTCGGCCGTGGCTAGTTACCACCCTACCGACAAAGACGTGTCGCCAAGCGATTTAGCGTTCCGGCACAATGTCGTGTAAAACCAATTAGGAGTATGGGTTTACCATTCCTCTAACAGGTACCATCTTAGACCGTAGCTAGGGCTAACTTGTGGTGTATAAAAAAATTTAACTGTATACTTCTCTTATCCCTTAAGTAATATAACTACGTGAGGATTCCGTACCTATACATGTTCATGATCCATCCCGGCGTGCAGTATCCACACTGCGTACCATTAAATGTGGCCAGTCTGGTTTGCAGGACGCTGTAACCATCCTTCCGGTTCCCCACCCCTTCTATAGTGGTGATGTCCCACTCGTGACACGATAATATGTGAACCAGACACTGAAAGGTTGAATAAATAAATTTATAAGATGGAGGGATGCATATTTTTTTTAACACTGGGAAATGCGTTTACGCATTCCCCCGAACGTGGTATGCGGGATTGCCCGACGGCTAGACTGGTAAAAATCGGCCTTTTGGCTCAGATCAAAGTGTAGTATCTACCTCTAGTGCATATAGTCATCATGAACAACCCATTACCGGCTCACTACAGAGCACGGGTCTTCTCTCAATATGAGAAGGGTTTGGCCATAGTCCACCACGCTGGCCATGTGCGGATTGGCAGACTTCACACGCCTTTGAGAACATTATGGAGAACTCTCAGGCGTGAAGGTTTCCTCACGATGTTTTCCTTCACCGTTAAAGCAAGTGATATTTTAATTGTTTTTAAAAAACGTACATAACTCCGAAAAGTTAGGGGTGCGTGCCCGGATTCGAACCGCCGACCTCGAGCCTGATTAGGAGGCTGATGCCCTAACCACTAGGCTATCATCGCATATAGTAATCTTTATTAAAAGCAACGTGAAGCTATCTTTTAAGTTACATAAACTAAGTAAAATTAGTGAAAGTTATATAGGTAAATCTTGAAATAATTAATACTATTTTTAGGTCGATTTTATGTAAATAAAGTTTGCACTTTACAACGGGTTATCTGAAGGTTAATTAAATTGATAAGGCTAATATAATTATAAAATACGTATGTTAGGACGTAACATACATATTTTAATTACATTAATTTAATATGTATTTTGCGTGTAGGCGAGTGAAATCACGGGGAACAGCTATCTGTATTTGTGTAGCTGGTATTAAATTAAGATTTAAATAATAGAACAACAATATGCTTATCTCTTTCAGTTTCATTAAATTAATGTATCGGCAAATGAACTTTACCTTTAACTTTTTAGAATTAGAATTTAAAGGTAAAGTTCATTTGCCATTTGTTCATTGTTCATTAACATATGAAACCCCTTGGGCTTGAATCACAGCGATGACGTTTTTTAACTTATGATGCCTTGATCGATTTAGTTTAAGAAAACGAAATCTCCGTCCAATGTAGAAAAAATATAATATATGAACGCTTCTTACATAGAGAAATGATTGATTTGAATAATTAAACGCGACGGTATCATTATCGCTGAGGGACACAATGGGGACCTCTTATTTATTTATACTAATTTATTGCATGCAAAAGGAAGGAAAAGAAAAATACATAATATGAAAGAAAGAGCAACCTTATCACTAAAAGCGATCTCCATGCCACCCTTTTGAAAGAAGCCGACGGAAATAAAAGACGGGAAATCTAAACACTTATACATATATACATAGTCTTACTTATTCGATTGATGTACTCACAGAATTAACAGCGAGAACGTGTTTCTCGTTAGTGCCTGGATGTGCCTTCGCAACAGAAACCACGCAGACCCCACAGCCGCCCTCGTGGCACATCGCCTTCGTGCCGACCAGGCCTACGGTGTTCCTTAGAAAGTCGTTGAGAGTTGTCGACGGTGACACTTCTGTGCCGGCTGGAATTTAATAGAGATAGGTTCCAGACAAATCCGTGTAAAACGAAAATAACTGCGCAATTAATTCATTCATTCAAATGGAACAAGAGTAAACCATATCCAGAAACTTTAAACTAGGTTTATTAATTTACCTATAGTTTGCACAAAAAATGGCGTGATGTCGTAGTGAACTTATTCTAAAAATTAATACAAAAATAGAAACGATTTTTTTTTCAAAAGTACCTACTGTAACAAAAAAAAGACGTGTGGCACTCGGTGACTGCCGCGGTAAAGCTATTGCATAGCATTTTTTATCAACTAAATTATTAATATTTCAAAAACAACAATGAAAATAAAAATATTAAAAATATTGCGGTTATTTTTGATAAAATTATAATATAAAATTATAATTCCACGGCAACTGTAATGGCCGTGGCGAAATATCTATATGGTAAAAAGTATCACCGCTGTGCCCGTCGGAGTGGGGAGCGTGAGGTTTTTTTTCGTTACGGCTTGGGTCCCCGCGCTCAAGGCCCTCGATAGAAGCTATGCAATAGCTTAAAATTCAGGTATGTTCGAAATTTACATTTTTAGAAATTTAATTAATTTATGAACCGTTTTTTTTTTTTTTTTTTAATCTCATTTTAAGAGCGGAGTCACTTAAGTGGCTATGTAGCTCTGGTGGGGCTACAGCTAACTAAATCTAACTTACATTACGTCTATTTTCTAAATTTTTTCTTATCATTTTATAAATAAATTTGGCGTCCTTAGAAGTTGGGTTCGCCAGGCAGGTGTTTGCCCACCCACAAAATATTTCCTGTGGCAATTCGCTACGGACACATTCCATTAAAACATGGTAGACGTCTTCTTTTATGCCACAATCTGGACAATTGGGGGAGGGCACCTTTCCCAGCATAAATGCAAATCTATTCAATGGCATGTGTCCGGAGCGAAGTCTAAATGCAGTAACTATGTCCTGACGACCCATTTTACAATTGTCTACCCAAGACACATCCCAGGGTTGTGGTTGCATCGTCTTATACCAGATGCCTTTAAGTTTTGACCTCTCGTCGAAGTATTCATTCCACTCATATTTGCACCTCTCTTTAACTAACCGCACACAATCCAAGTAGTATGGAGTTACGTTCGTGGGAATACCCTCACTACAAGCCTGCTTAGCGTAAACGTCTACCATCTCGTTACCTAAAATACCCACGTGTGACGGTACCCACTGAAAAATGATTGTTTTTTGATTTTGCTGCAAATTAAGTACGAGTTCTAAAATTGTGTAGGCTATCGGTGTTCCTCGTAAAGACGAGGTACATCGAGCCATATGTTGTAAGGCACTTTTTGCATCAGAAAGTATTAAAAATTTATGAAAACTAATCAAACTTATGTAAGACAGTGCCTCGGCTATTGCAATTAATTCCGCGTACATAATGGATATATTGGAAGTGATCATTAGTTTAACATTGGTGTTGGTTTGCGGGTCGTAAAATGCAACACCAATTCGACCATGTCTATCGAGAGAAGCGTCAGTGAATATTTTATAAAAGTCAGAATATTTATGGTTAAGATGCCTCGTACACCTCCTCTTTAAATTAATAGGGTTATATGCTCGCTTCGCCTGATCAATTTCAGGTATGTTGGTAATAATGCTAGTTGAGATATTAATTTGCGACGTCCACGTGTTTAGTGAGAACATTTCTAGCTGTGCACTTGAGTGGATAGATATACTTTTATATTCGATGTGTATTGAAATTAATAAAGGTTTTTTCTTTCTATTCCAGTAGGCTCTTTCATATTTTTCTAGTGACTCTTCCAATAAAGCGATAAGCGTGTTTTCCTTGAGCGATTTCGATCGAAGCCAAAATTTGCCGCCCAAGTATCGTCTACGTATTTCCAGAGGGGGTAAACACAGTTCACTCTCCATGACGTGAATTGGGGTCGTTCTTACAAAGCCTCCAATAATTCTCATCGCTTGATTTTGTACAACATCCAATTTAGATAAATGTGTCTTTGCACAATTCCCGAACAAAAAGCTAGCGTAATCAATTCTACTTCTGATGATGGCTATGTACAGTCTTCTCAATCCTTTTGGATGAATACCCCAGCCCGGTCCGGCTAAGACTTTAAATATATTCAAATACTTTGTGATTTTATGTTTAATTTCATTGATATGTTTACCCCATTTTAATTTTCGATCCAACCACAACCCCAGATATTTTACATAATCAACTGTTTCTATACCGTAGTCCTTAACCCTAAGATTTGTCGATTTCCCAATATAACTTCTATCAAATATACATATTTTGCTCTTGTGAGGAGAAACGTCTAATCCTAAGTTTTCCATCATAACTCCAAACAAAGTCAATGCACTTTGCAATTTATCTGTCGCTATGGATAAATTTTTGTCAGAGGTATAAATCACGAAGTCATCAGCGTATTGAGAAATCGAAACATTTTGAATTGCTTTGCATACCTTTGCAGTAGCTACATTAAACAATAATGGAGAAAGCGGGTCTCCCTGAGCTAAACCACGACTACTTAATCTACTTATATTAATTTTATCAATATTTATACATAAATTTCTATTATTTAAAAATCTCCATAGATAACCACACAGCTTCGATCCTATTCCATAATCGTCTAATACGCGCAGGAGTTTGTAGACATCAATATTGTCGTAAGCTCTCTCTATATCTAAAAAACAACAGATTGTAGGTGTTTTTTCTCCTAAGTTGGTTTCTATATTTAAAATTAAGTGACTTAAATTATCCAGACAGGAACGTGATTTTCTAAAGCCAGTAGTACTCGGCGAGAATAATTCACATTTTTCGAAATACCATTCTAGTCTCTTATTTAGTATAGAGTGAAAAACCTTACCAACACACGATATTAGGGATATCGGCCGAAGGGAGTTCAGTGAGTGCTCATCTTGTCCGAGCTTAGGTATTGGTATAACACTAATTTGAAACCACTGCCTCGGGACGAATCCATGCTTAAGGCACATATTGTATAGGTGTAACAACCAACTCTTACCAACTTCAGGTAAATATTTAATCATAGAGAAGGATATCAAATCCGACCCCGGGGCCGTGTCTTTTGATTTGATAGCCACTTCCAGTTCCTGTCTGGAAATAAAAGTTTCCAAGTGTGAATTATTAGAGTGAAACTTTGGGCAATCATTTACTACAAAATCAGGAGTGAGGCTTTTAAGAAGATGTTTGGCGCGATCTTGATCTATGTGACTTTTTTTTGAGTATCGCCCCTTAATCCATCTCATGCGTGCCCACATTTCATTGGTCGATGATACCTCACTGATAGAGTTACAGAAATTTTGCCAAGATTTTGATTTCGAATTCCGTAGAACTTTTTGAGCAATCGATATCTTTCGTTGCAAAATTTCTATCTTGTTTGGTGTGGGATTATGTCTAAACTCAACCAGGGCTAAACGTCGTTCAGCTATACTTTTAGAGACAATCATATTCCAATAACATTTAGGTTTGAAATTTTTGCCTGGGTTTAAATTAATTTTTATATACGGGATATGCTTGTCTGCTGCCTTGTTTATACAGTCAACAAATAGATCGTAGGCGCATTGCAAATTCTCCGGCATTACTAAGTTATTAAGGAGATTTTTTATTTCGGAGCTGTACGAATCCCAATCTGCGTGTTTAAAATTCCTCTTTTTGATGTAGTTATCCGAGGGTCTACAAAGGTTGAAAGACAATTTAATGACTACATGATCACTACCAAGCGTCTCATTAGTACCTTGCCAGTCAAAGTCGAGAGCTATATCGGATGACGCTAAAGATATATCCGGGGAAGACTGTTGTAGGTTTCCATTAACTAACTTGATTCTCGTCGAGCAACTACAATCGTTTAGGGTTATAAAGCTACTGTCAATCAAGGCATCAAAGATTTCAGAACCCCTACGGTCAATTTTATTGGACCAATTAGAATAGTGTCCGTTAAAGTCGCCTAATATTAATGTTTTACTGTTATTTAATGCAAATACTTCATCCCAATCACTATGCGAAGTTCGAATTGATGGCGGACAGTAAATGGCTAAAATATTTTCGAGGCTTCCACAATTGTGAACCTTCACATGAAGGAATTCAATATCTGCATTACTAAGGCGAGTGTCACATACCTGCGTTCTTACAGAGTAATGTGAAAATATTGCCACTCCCCCGTAACCATCACTTCTATCCCGACGATAAATATTATAGTCTGTTAGCCTCAGGTTTATATCTGCAGATAGCCAAGTCTCACTAAGAACTGCAATGTGTACTTTTTCTTGCCATAAAAGTTGTTCTAATTCGTTAAACTTTGGCTTCAGGCTTTGACAGTTCCACTGCATTATCTTGATTTTATTATCCATTTACGAAAATGTTTTGGAGAATCGGTAACTCACAAATCAATTCCTTCACCCATTCCATAGTCCAGTCTCTGATCATTTCCCACGCCTTTATAATTTTATCTTTCCATGTAAGTCCCCGCATAAATATCATGTTTCGCAGTTTTTCTAATAACTGTTTCACCGATTGTCCCCTTCTTTGTCTGTTAGACTGACTCACTTCTTGTGCATCCTCTTCCGACTCTGAAGACATATCCCAATCCATAGGGTCACGTGGTCGAGTTTTCTTCCTATGTTGAGAATATCTTTTTTTAGCGGCTTTGTGACCTCCAGGCATATTCGTGTCTGAAAACCTGTGCGCTTCTGACTGGTTTTTAACGGCTTCTGAATATGTTTTAGAGTCCTTAGGTTGATCCGGTCCTGGTTGGTATAACGTGTCACTTTGGTCCATAAAGGATGGAAAATTTTCCTCGTCTAGCTTTACTTTAATTGGGACTGGAGAAGGTGGTACATATACTACAGTTGCTCGCTTATATGTGCAATTAAATTCCGCCATCAGCTCTCTTATTCTTTTCTCTTTTAAATAAGTAGGACAGGAACGTAGAAGTGCCATATGTCTTCCCCCACAGTTTACACATTTAAAGTAGGTCGTTTCGCAGTTACTATGGCTACCAGCACATTTGGGGCAGGTAGGTTTTTTAGCCGGGCAATAACGTAGCGTATGTCCATATCTGAAGCATCTGCTGCACTGTGTTACTGAGAATATGTATCGTTCAACCTTAACCTTCATTCCATGTATAAAAATATATGGAGGTAAGGATGAACCCTTGAATCCAAGTCGAATTGATTCGCTTTCAGTCCATCCTGGTGCTATTTCACTTCTTCAAAACAATCTTTTAATCGAGACGATTTCCGTATTAGATGAAATACTGGATCGTATATCTTTTTCATCTACATCCAATTCAATATCCCTAATCGTGCCGTATGATACTGCGACTTCCTGTGACTTGTGACACTTCCAACCCTTTTCTAAAAATAATTTTGACGTCATTAATTTTTCAGCACTGCTTTCGTCTTCGAATAAAATGAATATTTTATACGGGGACACATATTTAACTTTGAATATATTCTCAATATTTTGTTCTTTGAGACTTCTAGCTAGTTCAATTTTTTTTGGCAGTTTGTCCTTACCGGTTATGCAGATTTCAATCTTGCTTTCCTCTTCTTCCTGGTAATTCGTTGCACTTTTAGGCTTCTTTTTCCTGTCCGTATATAAGGTCCACGATTCTTCTTCATTCATCTCTCTTGTTCGTTTCCTGTTTGTATTACATTCACTCCTGTTAGTAAGTTCTTCGTGTTCAATCTCCCCATCCCCAATCTCCACATCTTCAATCTCCTCATCCCTAACGCCATCCGTAGTAATATTAATTCCTTCAGCCATTTTTCGCACCACGCATAGTCTGTATTGTAATAAAATGAACCGGCCGCTAGAACTCCCGCTTGTGCGGAGCGCACGATGCCTAGCGGCTGCACCGGTTAAGTATTATTTCGTAGCGTAATAATAGCTCGACGCGGCAAGACGCGACCGCCTCGCACGGCCTGCGCTTCGAAACTCCTTTATGAACCGTGTAAAAGCAAAATCGTGTAAAACGAGTATCGTGTAAATCGGGGGATAGGTGTACTATATAACATATACTCACATAAAGAATAACGTTCTCCGTTAATAGTAAAGTTAATTTTGTCCATTTTTAACTTTTATTTTGCACTTTTTTAACCTGCTCGCAGTTACACCTGAAAATAAAAAAATTACAAATAGTTTCATTTTTAAAGAGCATGGTCGGATGTCCTGGCGTTTTTTTTAATCGATGTAAATTTTCGACGTACAATTTTGTTCGAAGAGTTTTACCTCGATTTGAGAGCGGAATCTAGAGCCCGAGGTAAGTACTCCACGTTGCTAGACCACTGAAGCAAAATGGTTACGAAATATATATTTTTTATTTTTTGTCTACCTCCTGTTTTATATGGTTTTTATTTTTATTTATTAAAGTATGTATTTAGTATATCTAGTTTTGTCATGATGTAGATACCTCTTTGACCTATTAAATTTTATATAATAATTAGCTTTGCCATATAAATTATTTCTAGAGAATTTCTAGTGTAGAACAAAAATAGCTAACTCATTGTAAGTGTGCAAGGATGTGGTTTACGAGTGAAAGAGGCATGGAGCGCTGTGGACGATGAGGGTAAATAAAAAAAAAACAAATATAATTTTCGTTCAAAAAATTTAGTTTTTTTTTTATAAATTTTTAACATTATAAAAAATGTCCAATAAAATTAAAATAAATAAACAAAATAAGATATCAGGAAATTAAAAAAAAATACGTGAAGTATTAAGTTTTATCCATTGAATATTGTTTAACATCATGGTATGATTTTTCTTGAAGCATGTATTAAATTTTCCTTAAACTAATTTAAATTTAAATTTTTAGGATCATATTGTAGAAATTATTATAAAGAAACTCTATCTGAGATCTCGAAGAAGTAGATAGCAGATTGTATTTAGTAGCTAGTTAGTTAGCTACATGATACGTCAAATCAGAATAGAGGTTCGGTGTGTGTGTATCGGAAATGATCCAACTTGCACCTGTTTCCCGCGTCAAAAACAAGATGGCGTCCCGACCCCGCTCGAGCGCGGTAACCCCTTCTCTGATTGGATGTAGCTAGTCATTCAATAGACAAATAAAGTTGTCACGTTATAAACGTTAAAAAAAAATTAAAGCAAATATGTTACGGAGAAATAAAAGAATGGCGTGGCCTTTTTATAGAGGAGTTTAAAAGCTAGTTTTACCTCTGGCTTAAGACAAGGCAGACTTTTGTCAGACAAACAAAGTTGTCACGTTATAACCGTTTAAAAATAATTAAAGCAAATATATTATGGAGAATTTTATTTCTCCATAATATATTTGCTTTAATGGCGTGACCTTTTTATGGAGGTATAGAGGTTTGGTAATTCTATTGTTTGCGATATTCGTGTTGTCACTTTTCGACAGGCGTGCCATTGCGTTATTGAGGTAAGTAGGTAGGTATATGGGCAGCGAGCCCTAAGGGCCCCATGCCATTCAATAAGTAATCGAGATCATTACCAATAGATATGAATCAATATGATATGATATATGAAGCGGTGATAGCCTAGTGGTTAGGGCGTCAGCCTCCTAATCAGAGGTCGGCGGTTCGAATCCGGACACGCACCTCTAACTTTTCGGAGTTTTGTGCGTTTTTAAACAATTAAAATATCACTGGCTTCAACTGTGAAGGAAAACATCGTGAGGAAACCTGCATGCCTGGGAGTTCTCCATAATGTTCTCAAAGGCGTGTAAAGTCTACCAATCCGCACATGACCAGCGTGGTGGACTATGGCCAAACCCTTCTCATATTGAGAGGAGACGCGTGCTCTGTAGTGAGCCGGTAATGGGTTGATCATGATGATGTGTGTGTGTCTCGAAAATGATCCAACTTGCAAAAATAACATAAATATATATATACCTATATATAATAGTATCATTGCAACTGTTATATTATTAAGAGAGTACTTTATTCCAAGAGGAAAATTCGCAGTGCTGTTATTATAGATTGTCAGTCCATTACATAAATATCGCAAACAATGGACGCCGGCGAAGACGAGGTCCCCGCTATCTTACGTCATCCGGACGTGGGCTCCATCCACGGCCTCGGACACGTACGGACCACTCACCGTCCGACCCCCCCGTTATCCCAAACGTCGCCTAAGCCGAGGTTCGGCCTCAAAGGAGGCGCCCTTAGGCAGTCGTTCCCATAGTTTCTTCGACCCCTAGGGCTCAAAAATTTCTTCTGGCAGAGCTTCTTTCCAAAGCTCGCTAAACAGCCCGGTTACGCTGTGGCAACCAATAGGGTTTGTACAGCTAATAGACAGTCCGAAAAAAAAAAACAATGGACTTACCAAGTAGGTAAGTCTATTATTTATATTGTAAAGGTATACCTCTACAAAAAGGTTTCGGTTTATTCAGCCTCGTTGATCTATTGGGTAACTCGATCGCTTATTGAAAAAAGTAGTCAGTGTAGTGATAAACGATTACGACTCACGAGATGTTAGATGGTTCGATGCTCTACGTGCTCTGGTAAGCACGATATCACGTAAATACCGGTGGTCAACTAAAAGTGACAGTGTGGTTATGAGTTTCCTAAGCCGCATTGGACTGTAGCTTGCTCAAAAACCCTCTCTGTTGTTGCGACAACAAAGAGGGTTTTTGAGCAGAAAAGACTTTTGCCCGGCAATGTGGCAATTATAATATCTAGAAACATATACTTTATACTTACTAAAGTCAATGATATCGTAAAGATCCTATAGTTAAACGCGGAACGATAAATTTGTTCGTTTAATTTTTATTTATATGTTCCAAAAAATACTTTTTATAAGTACAACCGATTCGGAGGCTGGATATGTTAATAATGATCAGATGTACTCAGACGCGAATTCATCCACTCACCGGTGGTCACATACCGCTGAGCAAGCGTGGCTTCCTAGAACTAGACTTAAAACAAGAAGAGCGAGGTGTAATCATAACCACTTACTACCTAGTAGTAGTCTCATATTGCACTTTGGTAAGGTACCCTTAGGTAGAAGAACCAGAGTTACCGACATAGCTCAGCGAATTGCGAAGTTGAAGTGGCAATGGGCGGGGCACATAGCTCGGAGAACCGATGGACGCTGGGGTCCCAAGGTGCTGGAATGGCGACCCCGCACCGGTAAACGTAGCGTCGGTCGACCCCCAACAAGGTGGACAGACGACATCAAACGAGTCGCAGGGAGCCGCTGGATAAAAGCGGCCCAAGACCGTGGCTATTGGAACTCCCTACAAAAGACCTATGTCCAGCAGTGGACGTCTATCGGTTGAAGTGAAGGTACCCTTTGTATGTGAGTGAAAATAATTGCTTTTTATTTTTTTTATCTTTTCATAAAAATTCGTATCCCTGAAAGACCAACTGACATAATGTATTCTCTAAAAATAAAATAAGATAGCTCTTAATATAATTTTAAGTGGCATGTGAGATGGTGATAACAAAAAGAAAATTTACCTGGCTAAGTTTATTGTGGGCTTCTTTTTAGTAGATGTAGTTATCACCATTAAATCACTACTATGTAAATTATTGACGCGTCAAAAGTGCCTTTTAAAGGACTATTTGAATAAAGATTATTTGAATTTGAATTCAAATTTGAATACCCTTGAAACATGTCTATCCAATGAATTCAGTGGAAAATATTTTGTTTTGTCTAGCGTATTATTAATTTGAAATGAATAATTCACGAGAAACCGCGTCTGTTACGACCTTATGTGTTATATTTGTTACGTAAACACGTGAACGATTTCTACTGCCAATGACAAGGACAGAGTATCGAAATACTACGGTACAAAGACAATAATTACATTAACAACAATTTTTTTTTATTGTAAAATTCGAAGTCGAGTACTTTTATGAATAGCTATTTTTTTTTTTAAAGAATCCACACATTTAATTTCAATAAATCAATCAATCAATCAATCAATCAATCGATCAATCAATCAATCAGCCTATACGAGAGCGCGCCACCACACACGGCCCTCCGCTTTCCTCATCCACCCGCCACCAGCGATCCTTTTCTGGTCGTCGGTCCAGCGAGCAGGAGGTCGTCCTACGTTGCGCTTGTTGGTACGCGGTCTCCTGTCCAGAACACGTCTGCCCCAACGGCCGTCGGTTTTGCGACAGATTTGAACCGCCCACTGCCACTTCAGCTTGCTAATCCGTTGGGCTATGTCAGTTACTTTGGTTCTCCTATACTAAACTATAAAACAAACGAACTTGAAACTTTGAAGGTAGATTCCTTTTATGAAGTAGAGGTCAGCTAAGAAAGGGTTTTGAGAAAATGCACTCCTAAGGGGTTGAAATGGGGGTTGGAAGTTTGTATGAAAGTTCTATATTTTTGAAGTTAAAGACATGAAAATTGGCAATAATAATAAAATAAGTTTTTAATTATAATTTATAATAAAGATCTGAACGATCAGTGTTACGGAATCCACCCCAAAGGGGATGAAGCCCGAGCCCCAAATAACAGCTAACAAATAAATTTGAAAAGCAATAACAATATAATGATATAAGCCTTTTAGGAGGGGAACTTGAAGGATGATAGCTCACGCGCAAGGCGATTTATGATTCAGGATGTTGCTTATTATATATCTTTATTTTTATCTTAATAATCACGTTTTCTTCATCATCATATTTAGCCACAGCCTAATTATGTCCCATTGCTGGGCACAGACCACAAATAATTCAGATTTTAGTGCTTGGCAACACCAAACAAACTCCTATTCACCGTTTAAGCAAGTGATATTTTAATTCCTTAAAAACGCGCATAGCTACGAAAAGTTACGGGTGCGTGCCCGGGATCGAACCCCCGACCTCAGATTAGGAGGCGGACGTCCTAACCGCTAGGCTGTCACAGCTTTTGCGAACTCTTATATATGAGTAATTGATTAACTAAGCGGAGCGGACGCGAACTACAGAAGCGGTGATAGCCCAGTGGTTAGGGCGTCAGCCTCCTAATCAGAG
Organism: Lasiommata megera; assembly: GCA_928268935.1. Classification (NCBI taxonomy): domain Eukaryota; kingdom Metazoa; phylum Arthropoda; class Insecta; order Lepidoptera; family Nymphalidae; genus Lasiommata; species Lasiommata megera. Next base: position 2,384,277 of record OV743321.1, read on the forward strand.
GTCGGCGGTTCGAATCCGGGCACGCACCTCTTACTTTTCGGAGTTACGTGCGTTTTTAAACAATTAAAATATCATTTGCTTCAACGGTGAAGGAAAACATCGTGAGGAAACCTGCACGCCTGAGAGTTCTCCATAATGTTCTCAAAGGCGTGTGAAGTCTGCCAATCCGCACATGGCCAGCGTGGTGGACTATGGCCAAACCCTTCTCATATTGAGAGGAGACCCGTGCTCTGTAGTGAGCCGGTAATGGGTTGATCATGATGATGATGATGATGATGATGATTAACTAAAGCCGTACAGTTCTACGCCAACAAGGCGTTTTATTATGGACTTATATAATATAATATATTTACCACCACACAATAGGTAGGGTACGTACGTACCTTACGAATCTTAAAACATAGGTAGGTACATAATTTACTATTGTGCAATAACAATTAAGGCTTAAGAACCTGTCAGTTTTTACAGCTTAGTTATAATTGCGAATAAATAGAAAGAGGAGTTTTATGGCCGCTACAAAAAAAACTCCTTTACCAATTCTTCCATATTATTAATCCTTTTGTTTTTGCTGTGACGTCACTCGCGTCTCAGCTGAAATCAGGGTCGTGTTTTTCATATAAGACACGGCATGTGCTGAGCTGTACATCCTATCTCTGGTTGGTGTTACAGACGGACAAAATTTCTGTTGGTTTTTTTTTCGGACTGTCTATTAGCTGTGCTAACCCAATAGGGTTACCACAGCTAATAGACAGTCCGAACCAAACCCAATCAATAGATTGCCATAACGTAACCGGGCTGTTTGGCGAGCTTCGGAAAGAAGCTATACAAGAAGAAATTTTGAGCCTTAGGGCTATAAATTAAGGGAACGTCTGCCTAAGGGCTCCTCCTTTGAAGCAGAACCGCGGCTTAGGCGACGTTTGGGATAACGGGGGGTCGGACGGTGAGTGGTCCGTACGTCGTGGCCGTGGATGGAGCCCACGTCCGGATGACGAAAGATAGCGGGGACCTCGTCTTCGCCGTACTTTCTGATTAGAATAAGATGTACTGTGAGTAACATATGAGAATAAATACATTTTCTTTCTTTCTTCTTTCCATAGGCAGGTATTTTGTATATTCTATAGAACGCCCTATTACCTATATCAATTATGTTGGCATTACAATTAAGTTATCCAAAAGTTGAAGCAAATATGTTTAACTTAATGTGTGACGACCTCCGTGGCGCAGAAAGCGTGCTGTCGCATTATAAAGTTGGAGGTCCTGCGTTCGATTCCCGGCTTGAGTCTGGTCTGGTGGGAGGCATCGGCCGTGGCTAGTTACCACCCTACCGACAAAGACGTGCGATTTAGCGTTACGGCATAATGTCGCGTAGAAACCGATTAAGAGTATGGGTTTACCGTACCCTTAGCAGGTTAGCCTGCTACCATCTTAGACTGAATCATCACTTACCATCAGGTGAGATTGCCTACAGGTCTGCGGGCGGTATCGTAGCAGGACGAGAGTTGAAAATTTCGCATAATGTATATTACCTTTTTGCTGCTCTAACAACAAATAATACACATAAAATAAAGTTAAAGAATTTAGAAGAAACCCTATAAAATAAACGTATTTTCGGTATTATATTCTCGACCTTATTATATCTATTGTTTTAACTCGCAGATATCTGAATTTTTGATATTGTATTTAAATCAGGAAAAAGATATAAGTCTGTAACTATCTCGCAATTATGTCGTAAAGATAAATACTATATCTTAATTAAGGTATGCTCGGCACAAGGTATTTTCCATTATACAATTTTATATACCTTGTGCTAAGCATACGTATTATTTATAGTGGTGTGTAAATAATAACAGATGTGAGTAGATATGTACTTAAGTATTGCAAGACGCGATGCGAAAACTCTAAATCTCCCAAAATTTTTGACTCGTCGCTGTATTGAACAAGCCTATTTCTATGGCATAGAATATCCACTGAATTTTTACATTTTTTTAGGTAAATAAATAAACTTACTCACTTAAAAGTGAGCAAGTTTATTACGGAAATACTGCATCCATTATAAAACAGTGCAAGACGATTATTAGTAACTGGCTCAAAAACCTAACATACTTTGATACCGAAGAGCTATTGCAAGTTACCAAATAGCATTTAGACACAGACACACACACACACACACACACACACACGCACACACACACACACTCTAATTAATTAATTGCATAAGTTTTTAAGTTTGTATTTGGCACTAACCGTTGTAACCTTTGGTTTGTACAAAATAATGTGTCTCGGAAATGAGGGCCTGTTAACTGCAACTCAGTTTTTACTAATGCAGTTAACAAGGTTATTTTTTATATACTGTATTTTCAAGTATTTTGTTCCCAATAAATAAATAAATAAATAAATAAATAAATAAATAAAAAATTAAATTAATTTCTTATCGGTTTTGTTACTTACCCTAAACTCTACACTATAGTTTTCTTAAATATCTCATCCGAACAACTTGTCATGAACACATATCTCCATAGATATGCCAACGACAAGTCAATAATATTCACTAAGCATATCCAAACACGAAAAAAATATTTTGGCACTAAGTATAGAAAAGTTTGTTGTTTTAAATGCGGTGATTTTGATTTTAAACTCAAAATTAACACTAAGTTTCATTAATACCCCTTTTCTTTAACTTCATAATTACACAATCACAAAATTATTAAATAAAAAACTTTGTAATACCAAAAGGTATTATATTTATATGCGAAATTCCTGACCAGCCATACTTGTGTTCTGCGAGGCGCGGTCATAAGCACTGTTTGCTATGCGTAGGTTTATGTCGCGGGACAACTGGGAGACATCGAACTTGTACGAAGAACCTGCTACGATTACAAAGTAGCTGTTAATAGTTAAGCAAAAACATTTTTTCGGAAGCCTCTAGAGATAGATATAGTTAGGTATTAACGTGAACCGATATTTACCTTTTTGAATTTTTAACGCAATTATGTAGATAAATTCAAATTCAAAATAGTCTTTATTCAAATAGTCCTTTAAAAGGCGCTTTTGACGCGTCAATAATTTACATAGTAGTGATTTGATGGTGATAACTAGATTCGTAAACTTAAAACTAAAGCTATGAGGGTTCCAAACGCGCCCCGATCTAAGAAGAAGCCCACAACAAACTTACCAGGTAACTTTTATTGTTGTTATCACCATCTCACATGCCACTTAAAATTATACTAAGAGCTATCTTATTAGAGCAATATTTCACACCCATGCTTGTTTATCATTTACGTAATCCTTTACACTATAGTAGGACTTTTCTACAAGCTTACGTTTTATATAAACTTTGATAGCAATAGAAACATGATCTGTCAAATTTCAACAACTATAACATGTTTGGCCCAATATGGTGGCCTATACTTTAGTAGGAAACATGAATAAATATTTATGTTCTAACCTAATCTAACCTTTGTCCATTACCACTGTATTAAATCATTTCATTCTATATAAGCCAGTTTAACCTCACCTTTGATTTTAAGAACAGTTATACCGATACAACATTATGTATCCGATATTCGTTCTTTTTACACTTACTTCTTATGTTTACTTACACAGCCAAGAAGAGATCTATATATAAAGATAAGCTTTCTTTGTATAACCCTATTGGTTGACACAGCGTAACCGGGCTGTTTGGCGAGCTTCGCAAAAAAGCTCTGCCAGAAGAAATTATGAGCCCTAGGGCTCGAAGAAACTAAGGGAACGTCTGCCTAAGTGCGCCTCCTTTGAGGCCGAACCTCGGCTTAGGCGACGTTTGGGATAACGGGGGGGTCGGACGGTGAGTGGTCCGTACGTCTCCAAAGCCGTAGATGGAGCCCACGTCCGGATGATGTATGGTACCGGGGACCTCGTCTTCGCAGTGTTTTTTATCATCACAGTTCTGATACAAAAATAATGAAAATAATCTCAACTTTTACAACAAATAAGTATCCTAATTTTGTTATCTAACTTGGGTAAGCTGAGCGATATCTTATTTAGTGTTCTATTATCCATTGCTTTACAATTGCTAGGTTTTTCGCAGAGACTCGGTTTTTCAACAATCCAGCGACGCATAGATACGCTTGACTAGATGTTTACAATGAGAGATAGCGTCCAGTGAACTTAACGGAACAAGATTTTTAAATAAACAATGTTGTTTTTTTTTAAATCTCTGGATTTGACAGTAGAATATGGATAAGGTGTTTTGTTGTTTGTAACACATTCAGTCCCACATGGGCATGGATCTAAACTCATAGAAGAGAATACTGTACCATATATAATAATGTAAAATGTAAAATTTTCTATGAAGCAAATACACAAATACAGTGCGACCAACGAATCAAAATTTTTAGTTTATTTTTCATCTAAAGTTTATATTATCGCATTCCTATATTGATGTATGGGTGCGACAATACGAGTTTAACGGTAACGGTAAACGATACTAACGGTTTTAACTCGGAAAGAAGCAATTGTCAGAAATAAAACACGCAATTTTAATCTATGATCACCAGACACTAAACAAACAAAGCTATTTAGTATAATCCCTATTTAGTTAATCCCACCTAAAACATTCTGTATAAACTAGCCAAGTCTCGATGGAGCTGCTTGTTTGTCTCTAAAAAGTAATGAAATCTAGACAAAGGCATGCCAAGTCTAAGGTTCCTTGTTGCGATTTATTTATTATTATAGTTAATGTTGTATGAAGCAGTGATAGCCTAGTGGTTAGGGCGTCAGCCTCCTAATCAGAGGTCGGCGGTTCGAATCCGGGCACGCACCTCTAACTTTCAGGAGTGTGTGTGTGCGTTTTTAAAAATTAAAATATCACTTGCTTCAACGGTGAAGGAAAACATCGTGAGGAAACCTGCACACCTGAGAGTCCTCCATAATGTTCTCAAAGGTGTGTAAAGTTTGCCAATCCGCACATGGCCAGCGTGGTGGACTATGGCCAAACCCTTCTCATATTGAAAGAAGACCCGTGCTCTGTAGTGAACCGGTAATGGGTTGATCATGATGATGATGAGTGACTTGGCCGTTGAAGGTTACAAAAGGGTAGAAAACCAGGTGTTCCATGACCACTGCACCAATCCGTCGCCAGAACCGCTACCCATTGACGATGGCAAATGCAATAACCGAAATATTAGTTTTTCTCAATAAACAGTGTTTTATTTGAAACAGTTTCGATGTATTCTTTTAAGGTTTATTATGTCGTTCCAAAAAACTCTATCATAAATGATTGGCGGGAAATTGGCCGCGGCTAAAGTGGTGTTATTTGAGTTCTATATTAAGAGTGATTGTCATTTTGGCAATTGGCAACAGGATGTCAAATTGCGGATCTAATTTTGTTTTGAGCACAATGCACATCCTTGAATTCTTCATCATATTGTTCTCTCATAGAAGAGAGGAATTTAGAGCCACCACGCTGTTAAAATTCGGATTACCAAGCAAAGTATCACTAGGTTAGGACGTCGCTTTCTAATCAGAGGTCGGGGGTTCTAGTCAGTCTAGTGGTTATTACGTCCGTCTCCTAAACGGAGGTCGATGCTTCGAACTCAAGCACGCACCTCTCTTCTCGGAGTTGTGCGTTTTTAAGCAATTAAAATATCACTTGCTTCAACGGTGAAGGAAAACATCGCGAGGAAACCTGCACGCCTGAGAGTTCTCCATAATTCTTTCTCCATAGTTCTTAAGTAAACAGTAGGTATTACACCTAAGTTTATATTTGTTTTTCTGTAATTGGTTATATTAAACGTGAAGTCTGCATCCGCACATGGCCAGCGTGGGGGACTATGGCCAAATTCATATTGAAAGGACCAGCGCTCTGTAGGGAGCCGGCAATGGGTTGATTTACTACGACGTAATTGTTTTATCTCTTTATAGTAATTAATCAATTGAGGGTGAGGTTGACATGGCATTACATTGAAACAAAATATGATTAGCTTTTTATTTCTATTAGATGAGCTGCCTAATTTTACTATGCTAAGAAGTAAAATCAGGAAAATTTAGCTTTATGGCTTGCTTTTGCAAACTTTTAATTTCACAAAATTTCATCGGCAGTATTTTTATTTTCAGTTATAGTTTCCTTTATGTTGTGGTATAGAAATAGATAATAAAGAAGATAAACTAAAATAATTTTGTTAAGTTTTGTTGAACAAGTCAAACAACCAAGGGGTGCCAGGTCGGGTAACCTCCACGTGTGCCCGGGTGGGTCCCTCTTGATTCGTCCGGGGGGAAGAGCAGCATTCGCGTCGGTACACCCTGGTAACATCGATAACAATATCTTTTGTGCGAATAAATATATCCTTTCCGCGTCATTAGCCATCGGCTAATATTGTTAGCCTATGGCTAATGACCCGACGCGGAAGGGGTCTCCGCGCCTCCCTCTGACCGAGCTGAGGGTGCAGTGGATGACCCAGCGGGTGCATCCCCCCGTGTGGTGAAAGGCCTGCCCAGGTATGGGACTGGAAGCCGGGGGTGGGCGGCAGTCTGCTGCTGGAGGTGGGGGTGACGACTGTGACTGGTCGTCCCCATCGGAAGTTTGCGGCCCGTCCAGGTATGGGACTGGTGGGCCGGGGTGGACGGCGAGCGTTCGCTGCGCTTGCCATCGGCGATGGAAGGCCGGGTGCGAGAGAGTGTTTCCTTTCCACCTTTCTTGCTCCTGTGCTTCGGAGGACTTGTGGGCGAAGGAAACGGGGCCGTCCATAACTCACAGTACGGTTCTCAAGTTGGCTGGTGTGCTGTTGTTCCGGCACACCTCTAACCGGCGAAACTGGGCACGTTGTGCCCAAGGAGGGTCTGCTGCGGCGGACACCGGCTGGTGGAGTTGCGGTTGTATGCGGAAGCTTTCCCGTGGCTCCACCTTACAGCGGTGAGTAGGAACACGTGGGGGTTTTAGTCAGTAGGAGTCTGACATAACCTCTGTGCCTCCCCGTGGCGCAGAGGTACCTACCTATCCATGAGGATTTACGCACGATAAAAAAAAAGTCAAACAACCAAACCAATTTGCATGACAAGTTTTTAAGTTTGTATTAGACAATAATTGTTGCGACTTATGCATTGATAAAGTATTATTACTAACAACGAGGGCCTGCTAACTGCGACTCAGTTCTTAGTCACACAGTTTCCAAGGTTTATCTTTTATGTAAATAGATTAATTATTAAATAAAACAACTATTGAATAACAAACATTTTTTTAATTGCTGATTACCATAATTATACATAACAACTGTATAAACGAGAATTATTAACATATGGCGTAAATCTTATATATATATATATATATATATATATATGAAACTGTTACACTATTTATAACTCAAGAACGGCTGCACCGATTTGACTAAAAATCTGTGGGGAGGTAGCTTAGAACCAGGAGAGGGGCATAGGATATTTTTTAACGTGTCACATTTCCCGCGGGATTTATGAAAAAGTGAATTTCGTGTCGATGAACTCTAACTATGAGTTCACTCTGCCATAGCAAACTTCCTTGAAATTCGACTTATATCATGGGAAAGGGCGCGAAAATAAAAACGGGAACACGAATGAGCTTGAGATAATGATCTTCAATAACAAACGTGGCATTTTCCATGCGAGTTTTTAAAAACCCGTTATCTACGCGGACGAAGTCGCGGACATCGACTAGTAGGTAGTATATATAATTAATTAAGTTCTTGTTGCGCTAACATAGATTTTTTCAATCCGAGCTATTTCCTTTTTTAATTAAGTTAATCTCTAAACAAAAACACTATTTAGCCACGTAAAACTGATAACCTGAGAGAAAAATAAAAATAAGACGCGAGAGATTTATTAGCTGAAAACTTAAAATCGATTATAAAGATATAAACGCTATTAATAATAATTCATTAACGTTGTAGGTAATTGACGATATAACAATTATAAATAAAGTAACATTTATAATATATAAAATAGAAAAATCTTAAACTTCATTAATGCATAAAAGAAGTAGCTACCCCAGGAGCCAATAAAATGTACCAGTAGGCGTCCATTTATACAATAAATATAATACATATATATTTTTTCACTACCGTTAATAATACATAAGCCACGATGAACTTATTAGCTTATGTAAGATGTAGGTAAAAGTCAGTTTTCAATATTTGATTGAAGAACTGTATAACACCTATATATATAATATAATATTAAATATTTGTAACAAATACTCTATTATAATATTTTTTCTATAACATATTATATAATTTATATTTTTATAATTCTCCGATCGTAGATAGGATCAAAAAGGTTTCTGGGGATTTTTGTCTATTACTTATGGAACACTTATGTTTTACTCTGTTCTAATTACTGGAATTCACGAGTAAAGGTTTTTATTTGGAGAAAGGCGGGAGACTTAGTATTCGGCGGGCGCGGTTTTTTCACGCTTTTCTTGAATTAATGTTTGTTGGCTAATTTTGAAAAGGATTGGTGTTGGTTGTGTTGTGAACATTTTAGTTTTGGTATCGTTTGTGTAGTGGCTAGTTTTTTGAATGGTAAACATGTATTTATATGGGAAAGGTTTGAGGGAGCCGCGTCCGCCGTGCGAGGTTTCTCGCACTTTTTCCCTAACTTCAATTCTTCATTGCTATAAACATGACGTTGGCTAATCTGTGTAAAGCCATAAAAAGAGAAAAAAAAGGTTTTTATTTTTCTTTTGTTTGTTTGTTTGTATGTAGAAAGAACGCTACTCTGCAAGCTTACGCGTTTTCACGAGAAAACAATACTTTTCCATTTGTTTTACCAAGCGAAAGAAATACAAATAGATTGTCGGTACGTAAGTACAAACATTTGTCTAAGATCTTAAACTTCTTCACGACTGTTAAGTTGCTTGTAGAAACTGTGGCACAGAAGAATTGCGTATATATTTAGACCTGAAAAAAAAAGGTTTGAAAGTGTCATAAATAAAAGAAGGTATTCAAAAACGAAAAATCTATACTTGAAATTCATCATGTTCAACCCATTGCCGGCTCACTACAGAGCACGGGACTCCTCTCAATGTGAGAAGGGTTTGGCCATAGTCCACCACGCTGGCCATGTGCGGATTGACAGAGTTCACACGCCTTTGAGAACATTATGGAGAACTTTCAGGCGTGCAGGTTTCCTCACGATGTTTTCCTTCACCGTTGAAGCAAGTGATATTTTAATTGTTTAAAACGCACATAACTCCGAAAAGTTACAGGTGCGTGCCCGGATTAGAACCGCCGACCTCTGATTAGGAGGCTGATGCCGTAACCACTTGGCTATCACAGCTTACTTGAAATTAAATCTACAAAACTATTTATATATTGTGGAGGATAAGCTATCGAAAGGAAAGTTCTAGACTTTTGTAATTATGTAAAGATAAACAATTCAGAGATTAGAGCATGCTGGCTAGGTTGTGGTTGATGGCGCCAGTGTTCTCGTGACCCAGTTATCAGGTGGAGTGTAAAAACAATGCTGGGTTTCAGTTGGTATTCTGGTCACTGCCCTGGACACAGGCGCAACCCACATAAAAACAAAGAAAGAATTAAAAAGAATCACCAACTTAAAGACCGCACTAGCTGCGTATTATGCCTATGGTTATGCATTTTTGAGATACGGTGTTATTCTCTGGGGAAATAGCACTGATGCTCCGGATCTCTTCCTATTACAAAAAAAGTGCGTACGCATATTAGTAAACACAAAAAGTACGGACTCATGTGTGCCCCATTTCAGGAAATTAAAAATCCTCACTCATTCAATCTATATCTTTGAAATGTGCAAATTTGTCAAAAAAAAATCTACACTTTTATAAAAAAAAAGAAGAAAACCTCGTCGATTTCCCGAAAAATATACAAACAAATTCTCAAAAAAATACAAATAAATATACAAACAAAAACTCCCACCATCAAAGCTAAAACTCCACACCTCTAGTCCCTACGTAATGTCTGTGAAAATATATAATGGTCTGCCAGACTGCATACAAAACTTAGAAAAAGAAAATGAATTTTACACAGTATTAAAGAATTTTTTATTGGAGAAGGGTTATTACACTGTAAACGATTTTTTAAACGATGCAAGTAAAAATAAATGAAATCGGTCTCTCTACTGCGGTCGATTCCAGACCAAGTTGCAACACCCAAACTGGGTATGTGTACACAATATGCAACGAAATAAATAAATAAATAACATATTTCCTAGCGTCTAAAAAAAGCATAATTTATCTACAAAAACGAGGTTTTTTTAACTGAAACGGTTTTGTTATAAATGACCGACTAGAACGTGGAACGCGCTCCCATTAAGCATAAGACAGTCAAAGTCACTCGCTGTTTTTAAAAGAGCTGTCAAATTTTATTTCCTCATGTAATAATGACGACTTTCATGTTTATTTTATTTCCTTTTATTAATATTATAAGGTATATATTAGTATATTTATTTCATATTTATTAATTACTTCAACCGATAGACGTCCACTGCTGGACATAGGTCTTTTGTAGGGAGTTCCAATGGCCACGGTCTTGGGCCGCTTGTATCCAGCGGCTCCCTGCGACTCGTTTGATGTCGTCTGTCTACCTTGTTGGGGGTCGACCAACGCTACGTTTGCCGGTGCGAGGTCGCCATTCCAGCACCTTGGGACCCCAACGTCCATATTTATTAATGTATTGTATTATTTATGTAACCCGGTGTATGTATTAGTATGTAGTTATTAGTACGCAGGTTTTTGCTTATATTACTACTTACGCCACCTACTTTCGTCTACTTTCTTTTTTCCTAATCCTAAGGTTGCCTGGCAGAGATCGCTACTAAGCGATAAGGCCGCCTATTGTATCCTGTTTCTTCTTGTTTTTCTTATTATTTCTATTAATATGTGGTGTACAATAAAGAAAAAACTTAAGAGGTGTCAAGGGACACCCGGATGGAACGAAGTTCCTTTCGATTAATTAGTGAAGGAATTGTAATAAAATTTTATTTTATTTAAGTTATAATAATATTTTTTTTTATTATTAACAAATATAATGTTATATAAACTTAATCAGTAGGCTCAATTTTGTACTCCATCAGCAATATCCGGAACTTGTGCAGAAACACTGTCAGGATTCATTATTATTATTTTTTATTATTTATTATTAACAAAAAACCTGTATACACTCAACAAAAATAATCGTCGTGACACCACACTGTTCAATGCGAAATAGAAATGAAAATATCTGGCTTGCTTTCTATAAGAGAGAGAGAGAGACAGACAGAGAAACATGCGACGCCGCACAGCTTACAATAACAAAAAGTGTCGTGGCAACTTTTCGTAAGAATTTTTTCCGTCTAGCCCCCTTTCACAACGCGCGATAAGGAACTTCGTTCCAATAAAGAATAAATAATAACGTGATTAGTCACCATCGTTATCGGTGACTAACAACGTTCCAGCAAAATACCTACCAATGTAGAAAACCTCCATGCAGATGTGTCCGGCGCTGTAATGGGGGGCGTTGAGGAAGAAGGTGAACATCGAGAGCAGGAAGAACACCACCCACATTATGAAGTACGCCCGAATTATACCGGCACGCTCCTATACAGACAAAAGTGATTTTTCATATAGATAATCCATTTTCTTACCTTTCTTATATAAAAAGAAATGTTTACATTACTTTCTCTTGTTAAGGTTTTTTTTATACACCACAAGTTAGCCCTTGACGGCATCTGATGGTAAGTGATCTTGCGGTCTAAGATGGTAGCGGACTAACCTGTTAGGGTATGGTACACCCATACTCCCAATTGGTTTCTACACGACATCGTGCCGGAACGCTAAAACGCTTGGCGACACGTCTTTGTCGGTAGGGTGGTAACTAGCCACGGTCGCAGCCTCCCACCAGACCAGACTCGAGCCGGGAATCGAACCCAGGACCTCCAACTATATAACTATTACTTTCTTTTCTAAAGTAAGATGACTACTATATAACTATTACTTTCTTTTCTAAAGTATGATGTAAAAGTAAAAAAAAAATAAGAATTAGGGTTCTATGGCGTAATTAAACCGTGGCAAATTCATCGAGGCGGGACCCTTAGCACTAACTCAGTGAAACACTGCAAGCGCTGTCATTTTAAGTTAGATTTCCTGGGTTTGATTCCTGGCTTGAATCTGTTCTAGTGCGAGGCTTCCGCTTGGCTAGTTACCACCTCACCAACAAAGACGTCTCCAAGAAATTTAGTTCCGGAACGATGTTGCGTTAAAACCAATTGGGAGTTTAGGTTTACCACACACCTAACAAGTTAGACTGCATAATCACTTACCACCAAGTGAGATTGCCACCCAGAGTTTAACTTGTAGTAAAACAACTTACCGCCAAAACACCATACACGAAGAATACGTCAAAGAAGAACTTGGCGAGGAACATGAGGCACAGAATTATCGACATCGCGTAGAGACCTGTGAAGGCAGCTTCAGCGTCGAAGTCCTTCTCATCTGCAGCTAGCTCTTTGAACGGCTCCAAAGTGCAGGCTACCACCACCATGATTATAAACATCACGAATGACAAGAACTGCAAAAGAATATATCATCATCGTGATCAACCCATTACCGGCTCACTACAGAGCACGGGTCTCCTCTCAATATGAGAAGGGTTTGGCCATAGTCCACCACGCTGGCCATGTGCGGATTGGCAGACTTCACACGCCTTTGAGAACAGTATGGAGAACTCTCAGGCGTGCAGGTTTCCTCACGATGTTTTCCTTCACCGTTGAAGCAAGTGATATTTTAATTGTTTAAAAACGCACATAACTCCGAAAAGTTAGAGGTACGTGCCTGGATTCGAACCGCCGGTCTCTTATTAGGAGGCTGACGCCCTAACCACTGGGCTATCACTGCTTGTATTCATTTTATATCATTATCAACCTAACCTAACCTTATGTGCTCTTCTCTAATTGAAGTTTGGCGGACATAATGCGAAAAACTTGTTTAGTATTTCACGCGTTTTTCAGTTTCATGAAGCAAGTTCAGTTTACCCTCCTATATCGTCCAACCATTTACGTATTTACGATCGGTTGCCATCTTGCCAATACGTTTACTTCCACTATTTTTTAATTATGCATTATCTTTCTGGTTGGTCAATCACGGTTATTAAAACTCTCTACCCCATAAGAGTAGCGTGTAGGGTATGCTTTTTAAAACCCTATGCCCAGCAGTGCGATGTAAAGAGGTTATAGATGAACGAATAGATTTGCGCAGCCGTGACGGAGCGCTTGCGCTTACGCATTATAAAGTTGGCGGTCCTGGGTTCGATTTTCGCCCCGAGTCTAGTCTGTTAGGAGGCTTCGACCCTGGCTGTTTACCACCCTAGTGATAAGGACGTGTCGCCAAGTAGGGTTCCAGCACTATGTCAAGTAGAAACCTAAATAAAAATTATAGTTAAAAAGGACGCTCTCTTTTTACCAACCGCGTTTATAGAACCCATAATAATGTTTCCAGTCTTCAAGTCGAGGACAAAACAGCATGTTTCTACCCGGGGTAGGCCCATTGTGAACTGAAAATATAAAATGATTGTTAACGCCTGAAAAAAGAAATAGCATTCATGTTACAACGAGAGACATATATAACATAATATATGAACGTGGAAGACCAAAGAATGGATGGATGGATTGTAAAAGAGGATAATATGCCTGTAAAAGGTGTGGGTAGTGAGATAACGGCTGATAGAAGTGAGTAGAAGAGTAAGACGTGTTGTGCCGACGTTGTCTGATGTGGGATAAGGTGAAAAAGAAGCAGATTTTAGATTAACATTACCAGTTGCATGATATTAAATAAATACTATTTTTAATTATTGTTTTTTATCGCAATACTTCCTAATATAATAAGCAAAAGTCAGTAATCATATTTAGTCGGCCTGTATTACGATACATAAATTATTTATATTTAAGTGTATGTTATTCAAAATAATGAATGAATACACTTTCATTGAACACGACACAAAAGTACAGAGCAATGAAATTAAAGAAGAGTTACAACGAGAAAAAATGGCATGTTATATTTAAATTAGTAAGTATCAGCTAGCCGTATCAATATAAAATAATAGTTATGCGACGCAGTAGATCATAGGAATGTTAAATAAGTAGGAGGTCCCATTGCCTGCTCGCAATTCGGAAATTTATAAAGGTAGGTAGGCTAGCTAGTGACGTGGCGCTGAGCTTATCGTTACGAGTAAGCTGCGAAGAAACCGATAAGAAGCAATGGCTTACTGCTATACCTCTTAACAGGGTAAGCTCATCTTAGACTGCATCATCACTTACATGTGAAATTGCAGTCCAGGGCTAACTTGTAGTGGATGGAATAAAACATATGATAATTAATAATAACAAGACGTTTACACTTATAAGTGGAACACTTTTAAAATAACTAGTAGAAAATGTAACAAAAATTATTAGTTGGCCACTCAATTTTACCACGATGCCAACCTTGAGTTAAAATATTTTATTTTCTTTACGCCGCATCTAATAAACCAATTTATTTGTATTTTCTTAGCTTCTTTAGAAATCAAATATTAAATGTCCTTGCCGATCATACGTAATATTTAACGCAAACTTGTACAAAAAATCTATCATAGATTAAAAATCTTGGGTATAACTTTATTGCTCTAACAAGGTAGTACTCAGTGACAATGATATGGTGATTTCAAAAAGAATACAAAAACGGCAAAGTTAGTTGTTGGTTAGTTACACCTCGTTGCTTTAGTTTTAAGTTTACGAATGTACTTAACACTATCAACTCACTACTGTATAAAAACCCATTAGTTAACCAGAATTTGACGACATAAGAACGCCCTAAGGGCGCTTTATGTGAGGCAAGGTACATCGAAATAGATTGACCTTGGGAATTTGGCGTGTTGTACTGTGTGATTTATCCGTACCTCCCCGCGACTTTGTATGATACCCACGTAACGATGACGTCACAAATCAGAGAACTCGTCTTAGCTAGCGAATATTCGAATATATAGCAGTTCGTATATTATATATAAGAGGTTAATTTCGTTTTATTGTTTAAACTGCATAGGTGGATTTGGCGGTTGTTGGTAGTATATTTCTATTGTATCTATTTCATCATCATCATCATCATCATGATCAACCGTTTGCCGGCTCACTACAGAGCACGGGTCTCCTCTCAATATGAGAAGGGTTCGGCCATAGTCCACCACGCTGGCCATGTGCGGATTGGCAGACTTCACACGCCTTTGAGAACATTACGGAGAACTCTCAGGCGTGCAGGTTTCCTCACGATGTTTTACTTTACCGTTGAAGCATGTGATATTATAATTGTTTAAAAACGCACATAACTCCGAAAAGTTAGAGGTGCGCGCCCGGATTCGATTAGGAGGATTCTGATTAGGAGGCTGACGCCCTAACCACTAGGCTATCACAGCTTCTATTTACATCTTACTTATCGGCTGTTGTTGCACAGATGCGTAAATAGTTTGCAGGACGTACTTGAGTTAATGTGCATAGAAACTTAACAGCTCACTTCACCGTTCACTAAAAAACAGCGTGATGCAGAAAACGGTGGCATTTTAATGTGGTTGACATTGAATTAACGTTGAAATATTTAATCCACTTATACAAATGTTGCTAAGTTGTAGAAAGATCTACTGGCGTCTTTAGCTCCTACCAAATATAACTTCAAAAAGAATCGAACAGGCTTCTTCTTGTTCAATGCAGTCCAAGATAAACAGATTTCATCACGCTTTCCATCACGTGGGATGTTCTTCACGCGCTGGGCTTTTATTATATAGAACTCGCTTTATCCGGCGTGTATTGCAATACCAAGTAAAATTAAACATAAAACGTTTATGTCACATTTTTGGGTTAAGGAACCTCGCGAGCGTCTCTAGACTACGCTATCAAAGTTTCAATACAATCTGATCAACAGTTTTGGAAAGAATAGAAAAAGAATATCATGACATGACATGACATTTTTGCACAATATTAATGAAATAATCAATTAACTTACTTACTTACTTAATTAACTTTAATGAAATAATAAGTTCTTATACTTATAATACTAAGTATACGAACTTACGGGAACGGAGAAATCCTAAGTGCTTCTCAAGGTTCTATTATTAAACTGAGTAATAGCAAAGCGGCAGTCGCTTTTACCAGAAGAATAAAAACTACACGACTCGTAGTTGGATAAAGATACTTAGGTAACACTACTTACTGAAATAAATAGACTCCTTTTACTGAAAGTTGAACTATGTAGCACTGATCACAGGAGTGAAGACACAATATAACTACCTAAAAATGAAGGCTCTACTAACATCCCCTACGCGGCAAAGAGTATTTCGCAGATCTATCTCGAAATATTCATGCCGAACGGAAATTCAACCTTAACTTTGTGCCCAAGTAAAACCAATCTTTTGTGACCGCTTTCAGTGTACGGACAGTAATCCGTTTAAGAAGATATGAGATGATAATTTCAACGCCAGATCTTCTTAAACGGTTCACTATAGAGCAGTCGTGGTGGTTACTTAAGTGTCGTGGCACTCTGAACTATGTCACCAATCTCTCTGTCAGCTGTTTTATTCGTAGGCTACCGCAGTCTTTACTTACTTTGGCGACCTTCCGCGTACTTCAGTGCCCTCGACTGTTCCCTGGACAACTAGGCTTTCGATGGAGATATTTTCACGTCCAAATATGTGACCAAAGAAAGTGAGAAAACTACTTGCTGAGACGCTACTTGTTGCTGGATTTTGGGCTATACGGACCCACAAGATCCAGATTGCTTATAATCGAAGAACATTCCAAGATACTCTCTACATAATCTACATCACTTTGGTGATGTGTTCACCTTAGACTTCATTAGGTTATTTTAATTATTGTTTTACGGCTATGCACGATTCACAAGTACCGTTTAATGTATGTACCAAAGAGTTTTTTTAAGCAAATAATGTAGGTACAATCTAGAATCAATCTAGGAACAAATCCTAACCCAGACTTGCTTCAACGGCGAAGGAAAACATCGTGAGGACACCTGCACGCCTGAGAGTTCTCCACAATGGCCAGCGTGGTGGACTATGGCCAAACCCTTCTCATATTGAGAGGAGACCCGTGCTCTGTAGTGAGCCGGTAATGGGTTGATCATGATCTTTAAGACTATATCAGGACACGCTCTGCATGATACACTTGAAATCAAAAAAAAAAATTCGTCATCATATACAAAGAATTCCACTCTTCTACCTTAGTCAGAACGCACGAACGCATATATATATTAGATAGCGGATAGCGGTGTATTTTTGATCAAAACATAGCAGGAAATGAGTGCATTTTCCTGTGCTTCGTTACTTATTGTTGCCTAGTTTTCATTTCCACCACTGTGTGTGACTATGCGTAAAATACTCTTGTACCTAACGCATCATTTGCGATTCAATTGATATTGTTGTCTGTCCACCTAGTGAAGCTTATTATTTTGCTTATTTTGACGACCTCCGTGGCGCAGTGCGTGCGCTGTTGCCTTATAAAGTTGAGAGGTCCTGGGTTCGATTCCCGGCTTGAGTCTGATCTGGTGGGAGGCTTCGGTCGAAGCTAGTTACTACCCTACCGACAAAGACGTGTCGCCAAGCGATTTAGCGTTCCGGCACGATGTCGCGTAGAAACCAATTAGGAGCGTGGGTTTACCATACTCCTAACAGGTTAGCCCGCTACCATCCTAGACAGCATCATCACTTACCACCAAATGATAGCCGTCAAGGGCTAACTATAAAAATAAAAAAATAATAAAAAAAAGCTTGCTAACGCAGCACTCGTTCTCCACACTGTCGACTGGAAGAGATCGCTTATAGTGATAAGGTCGCCTTGTGCTTGTACGTTATGTACCTATTCGAAAGAAGCAGACAGATATATAAAGCACTAGTGCTGAAACTTTCCGTTTTTTGTTATTGAATAATAATATAATATAAGGCTTTAAACTATTAACTAACGTACTTATTCATTTACGTATATATTGTCACTTGGTACCATAATTACACTAGTAAGTGTACTGCAAACTTGTGATGGATAATAAAGCAAACGAATGCAGGCAGGTAGTAATGTCGAAATTCTATTAATGGTAGACAAATATGAGAATATACTCCCCCGACCTAAGCGCTCCTCACCGAAAGAGGAGACCTAAACATATCCTTCATGACCCTGACGATCAGATGACTACTGACAACATACTCGTACCACCTACCACACAATCATACGCTACACACCGTCTTCGCCGGCGAAGACGAGGTCCCCGCTATCTTACGTCATCCGGACGTGGGCTCCATCCGACCGTCCGACCCCCCCGTTATCCCTAACGTCGCCTAAGCCAAGGTTCAGCCTCTAAGGAGGAGCCCTTAGGCAGACGTTCCCTTAGTTTCTTCGAGCCCTAGGGCTCAAAAATTCTTCTGGCAGAGCTTCTTACCGAAGCTCGCCAAACAGCCCGGTTACGCTGTGGCAACCAATAGGGTTAGCACAGCGAATAGACAGTCCGAAAAAAGAATGAGGCAATATGATGAAGCATCTGAAACTGTGATATTCTTTGCCATACTCCGGCGTCGGCAAGTCGGCTATTTTAATCAATGTCTCTCGAAACTCCAACCAGTGTGAACGACCGAGTTTAGACTTTCAGTTCCTAGAATTTTCACTAGAGGGCACCGGGCTGCTCTATTTATTTTTTTGATTGGATTTATATATTTCTTTATGTTTGAAGTTTTTTTTTGACGACCTCCGGGGCGCAGTGCGTGCGCTGTCGCATTATAAAGTCGGAGGTCCTGGGTTCGATTCCCGGCTATAATCTGGTCTGGTGGGAGGCTTCGGCCGTGGCTAGTTACCACCCTACCGACAAAGAGGTGTCGCCAAGCGATTAAGCGTTCCGGCACGATGTCGCGTAGAAACCAATTAGGTGTGTGGGCTTACCATACCATATATCCACTCCAAGTTAGCCCTTGACAGCTATTTCACCTGGTGGTAAGTGATGATGTAGTCTAGGATGGTAGCGAGCTAACCTGTTAGGGGTATGGTAAACCCACCCTCCCAATTGGTTTTACGCGACATCGTGCCGGAACGCTAAATCGCTTCGCGACACGTCTTTTGTCTTTCCATTGTAAAAATATTCAAAACAAAATCTGAACAGTTCGGATATCGATAAGTTCCAAATTTACAAAATACCTCTTAAATAATATTATTATGTAGTGATTTAATAATAGTAGAAATTGGGAATATATGGGTTTTATTTATTAATTAGAAAGTACAATATGTACACATACCATGTATTTATTACATTACTTAATAATAATAAGGCAACCAGAAGAATATTTTAAATCGAATACAGGTAAATATGTTAGGTAGATACTTTTATATTAGGTAACGAGAATATATCAACGTTTTAGTATATGAAACTCGTTTGTTCTTCACACTCTTTGAGAGCGGTCGCTTTCTCCCATCAGGACCCATTGGCTTCGGATGACGAGAAAGTAGTACACACCGAGCACTGAAACATGAATGCAAAGTTAAACTAGTTCCCAACATAACCCAGGATAGTAAAAGGACATTAACAGCTAGCCCAGCTCGGGTTTCTAGGAGCTGGGTTTAAAAGAAATGTAGTATGTCTCATGAAATCTCTGTCTCATGAATCGTCGACAAGGGGCAAAAATTTAATATGAAAAGGAATTGAGTTGGGTTTCAAAAAATGTAGCTAAGTCAAAATATAAACACGTTAATTATCATGTAATCAACCCATTATGGGCTCACTACACGCACGTGTCTTCCTCTCAATATGAAAAGGGTTTGGCCATAATCCACCACGCATGCCATGTGCGGATTGAAAGACTTCACACGCCTTGGAGGACATGATAGTAAACTCTCAAGCATGCAGGTTCCCTCACCATGTTTTCCTTCACCGTTGAAGCAATTGCTTAAAAACGCACATAACTCTGAAAGTTAGAGGTGTTTGCCCTGGATTGAACCCCGGACCACTGATAAGGAGGCGGACGTCCTAACCACTAGGCTATCACAGCTTTATTACGGTAATTATATAATAAGTTTATAAAGATTTATTATTGGAAACAAGGTGTGCATGCTAAATAATGCCTTCGGCTTAAATGGTAGCATTGAAATGTGATCTTTATATCATCCGCATAGGGTTTTTTTTGTCAAATTCAAATTCACATTCAAAATAATCTTTATTCAAATAGTCCTTAAAAAGGCACTTTTGACGCGTCAATAATTTGCATAGTAGTTATTTCATGGTGATAACTATATTCGTAAACTTAAAACTAAAGCTACGAGGGTTCCAAACGCGCCCCGGTCTAAGAAGAAGCCCACAACAAACCGCCGGGGGTGTCTTTCTTAGACCAATATAATAAGTTTACAAACGTTGTCCAATATTCTTATTCATACAAACTTTGCTTTTATGTATGATATATGCTCTCTTTATATTAAAGATAATAAAATAAATCATATGAAAATACTGTGAGTATACAATGTTATAATTGTTAGCTCATAGTAAATAAAATGAGTATACAAATATACTCATAGCAAATTTACTATGGAGATGACAGATCAAACAAGTTTAAGTTGTCAAAGAATGGGTACACATCAAAAGTGCCGTTTATTTTGTGGACTTAAAGTTTTGACTTTGACTTGCACTTGAGAAGTTTACTTACGTATTCCAGCTAAGGTGCTAAGAGTGTAGCCCAAGTCAAGCGGCTGGGTAGAACACCTCACGATGAACATTATTGAGTAGAGGACGATGAAGATCAAATCGTATATCAAGTAAATCTTGACATACAGTCGACGCTCCTAAAAAGTAATAACTGATATTGGTAGTATTATATATGTCAGCGCGAAGGAGTCATTACCTTCATTCAGCGGCGCCAAAAACCTCAAGAATTCAATAATTACCCGCATTTGAACTCTTGATGATTTTGCTAACACAATTTAGACAGTAGCAATCAATTTTGTACAAGCATGCTTTGCTATAAATACGGGCGGTCGATGTCTTTCGTGGCGCAGCCCGACACCCCAACCCTCTAGTGGTTGAGGCATGCAACTACACCCCCGACCCTAACGCTCCTCTCATAAAGAGGAGACCGAAGAACATCCTTGACGAACCTGACGACCTACTGACATTGGTCAACATTTCCCAAGTAGGTCACACACACACACAACAGTACACAGCGTCTTCGCCGGCGAAGACGAGGTCCCCGATATCTGTCGTCATCCGGACGTGGGTTTCATCCACGGTCACGGGGGCGCTCGGACTGAGACACCAGTCCAAAAAACCCAACAAGTCCCAACGTCACCCTAAGTCGAGGTCCGAGTCTCACAAGAGACGCCCTTAGGGGGACGTTCCCTCAGAAGTCGTCGAGCCCAGGTGCTCTTCTCTCAGGCTGAGCTTTTTGCTCGCCAAAAACCCCCGGTGACGCAGTAATAAACACTATGGTTGTCTGCAAATGTCAATTCGAAACATCATCCTTTCGTGGCATTCTCGCTCGAGACGTCGGACCGTTCAGACCAGTTAATAGTGTATTATCTATGCTTTTAATTATGGTCGCAATAAAAGTGTAATCCCGCAAGTTGTGGTGTTAATTACTATGAGCGAAAGTAAACAACTCTTATTTAAAACAGCTTGGACAGCCTTCACTCGACATTTCGAAGAAAGGAAAAAAAAAAAAAAATATATATATATATATATATATATATATTTTTAAACTCTTCAAGTTAGCCCTTGACAGCACCTCACCTGATAGAAAGTGATGATGCCCATACTCTTAACTGGTTTCCACACGACATTGTGCCGGAACGCTAAATCGCTTGGCACGTCTTTGTCGGTAGGGTGGTAACTAGCCACGGCCGCAGCCTCCCACCAAACTAGACTCGAGCCGGGAATCGAACCCAGGACCTCCAACTTTATAATGCGATAACTGCGCCACGGAGGTCCTCACCATCATCGTCACTTGCACTCACCTTATGTAATCCAACAACCAGAATTATGGAGACGGGCAGCAAGACTACCACTAGGAGAAGTACGACGACAGAAACAACTATGAGCGCGTCTATTGCACTTTCGTTGAGTTCTACATCTGAATTTGCAAGCACAGCACCCACGGTGGTAAGTGTTAATGTAGTAACAATTGTGAGACATATCGCTGCAAACTGTGGATGGAAAATATTTTTAAAAAGATATTTTTTTTCTATCCATTTGCATTATTAAATTACAACTTAGACTAGTTGTAAGTTGATAATGCAAGGAATACCTGGATAGGATGCTTTAAAAGTGTGAAGCAAATATCTCCACTTATTTTATAGTCGCATTTCAAGATTATATGTGTATTGAAGCGATCATGAATGGGTAAATTTAGGTCTTGGCTCACTTATCGACTATCCATTTACACCGTTTCCATTAATGTCGATTCAATTTCCATTAATGTCGCGTAGAAACCGATTAGGAGTATGAGTTTACCATACCCCTAACAGGTTAGCCCGCTACCATCTTCGACTGCATCATCACTTACCATCAGGTGATTGCTGTCAAGGGCTAACTTGTAGCTTGTATAAAAAAAAATTGAACTCAG
Organism: Lasiommata megera; assembly: GCA_928268935.1. Classification (NCBI taxonomy): domain Eukaryota; kingdom Metazoa; phylum Arthropoda; class Insecta; order Lepidoptera; family Nymphalidae; genus Lasiommata; species Lasiommata megera. The sequence continues at coordinate 2,406,845 of OV743321.1, forward strand.
GACCTCCTACTTTATACGATATGCAACGCGCTGTGCAAAAAAATGGACTAGGACTTCATGATCCGAAGTCGAAAATGTTAACCACTAGTGACAAGACCAACGCCCGCAGGCTGAAAAGTTTACCAGATGCAAATAGCCCAGTATCAGACACCCGACCCTCAGCGGTATGCAGAAGCAGCACGAGCTAAACTCTAGCATGTTGGATCTGAAAAAAAAACAAAAAAGAACATACTAAAACCCACTCGCTTAGAAATGTGAATAATATGTATATATGTATAGGTGTTGCGATTTCCCAACACCTATACATATATACATACTAATATTATTCACATTTTGAGTTTTGGTTCAGTATGGTAACAAAAGTTAACATACTTAACCAAAACTTATGGTAGCATCATGATCAACCCATTACCGGCTCACTACAGAGCGCGGGTCTCCTCTCAATATGAGAAGGGTTTGGCCATAGTCCACCACGCTGGCCATGTGCGGATTGGCAGACTTCACACGCCTTTGAGAACATTATGGAGAACTCTCAGGCGTGCAGGTTTCCTCACGATGTTTTCCTTCACCGTTGAAGCAAGTGATATTTTAATTGCTTAAAAACGCACATAACTCCGAAAAGTTAGAGGTGCGTGCCCGGATTCGAACCGCCGACCTCTGATTAGGAGGCTGACGCCCTAACCACTAGGCGATCACCGCTTTATGGTAGCATATATAATATAAAACATATCGTTTCTATAAGATGCATTTTGTAATAGTACTAACTCAGATAACATCTCTTCATTGGATATCGACCATGTAACCTCTCCGTTTATTGGGTTTAAATTAATATTTAATTGACAGTGATTAATAAAGAAAAAAATCGTCGCCACTTACGTAACAACGTAATAAAAATCACCTTTAATTTAGGTTAATGTAAAAATGACGTGGACTGCTTTTGGTGTGTAAAATTGTGTTGTTTTTTAAGCAAAGGCAAAATATTTAACAATATTTTAAAAAAAGTAACAAAATATACCACCCGGGTGTAAATATCCATCATGAGTAGGATTTTTGTGATAAGAACTTCTCAGTATAAAGCAAAGACATTATGAGATTTTTTTTGTATTTACAGTAATGTCTTTCCCACAGACTACAACAGGTTTAAAATATATAATTAATGAAGGTGTGGCAACATTTTCCATAAACCTCTCTGATGAGATCACTAAATACAAATTTAATTATGAGTCCTATTATCTATAATATAATAAAACTGTAAAAGGACGAATTCTGTGCATTAAATATATTTTAAAAATTTAATTGAAGGATGCTTTACTATCCGATACTAAGCTCAAAACAATGTCTGTCTGTCTGTCCGTCTGTCTGTCTGTATCTTGGCCGCGCATCACGCCAAAACTACTGAATGGATTTGAATGAAATTTGGTATAGAAGTAGCTGATACTCCGGTTCAACATAAAGGATTGTTTTTAATCCGGAATTCAGTACGGTTCTCTTGGGAGAGGGGATGAAAGTCAAAATGTGTATTTAGTTGTTATTCATTAACGCGTACTCCGAATTCACTCATTCTTTTTTTTTGAAAGGAGATACTTAAATGTTTATCCTATAAATATTTCAAAGTCGTCGGTTTAGTAATCCATTGCTTCGTGATTGGAAGACAAACAAACACACTTTCACACGCACTAACTCAACGCAGACGAAGTCGCAGGCGTCAGCTAGTATCATTTACGAATCTAACCACACGATGGTTAGACAAATGATTGGTTTTGGTAAGAATATAAATTGGGAACTTTGGTTAAAGATAGTTATCGAACTAGCCAACGAACTGAAAGCCTCCTTTTTATATATTATATACTCACCTGATGTACGTTTTATTTAAATATTGTAAAAACTTTTATGACATAAAACCTTTTGGCCACTCCACTGTAATTTGAGTACGTTTCTTTATTAGGACTATGACAGAAGTGATCTGTGTATATGTATTGATGGATATGCACTTTATGAGTTTATAATGATAGCTATGTGTCACTTATCTATTAATTACTTGCGTGCTTAGTTGAAGCAAGATAAGAAATCCTTTGTAAAGAAAAAGTGAGATTGGGGTATTTAATGGGTACATCAAGTTAGAAGATCGGAATTTTAATTAGGTTTTTTTAAACACTAGATACAAGGTAGCTCTTCACGGCAATCTCACCTGATGTCAGACTGCCTAAGTATTCCGTAGTTATTCCACGTTTGTAGTATCTAGTTATATGATGATAGGGTTGTTACTTGGATCGTAACTTCAGTGAATTGACAGGAGTCACAACTAACTCATTCACTATCACTATGTACATACATATCTACATACATACACACACACAAACAAACTCACTCACTAACTCACACACACAATTATACATGCACACCCACTTGTTAAGTTGTTGTTCACCCTAGTCAGTTTCACTTAGTTACATTTAAATTTTTACATATTTTGTATATTATATTGTGTAATCCCTTTGGCCTTATTTTATGACTTTCTCAATTGTATACCAATGAAATATAACGCTGTTGATTACTTGCAAATAAATAAAGTATAAAGTATAAATAGTTAAGCAAAAGTAGTTAAAGTTCGCAGCATTCTCAGATTAAGCAGAGAAAGGAAACGAAAAGAAAAAGAATATAATTAAAAATATATATATTAATGAACAATGAAAAAAAAGTATAGTCAGGGTAAAACACCCAATACATGGCACTTGGATTGACATGAGCAATTTACGTAAACATAAAATATAATAATATACAGAATTATATATGTATATAAAATAATTTTGTTCATCCGCACTCTTTATGCACCGTTGAAGTTGCTCTCGCCCATTGTGACCCAGTGGCTTCGGATGACGAGAAGGAAATATACACTGAGCACTGAAAAAGAATGTAAAGGTCAGTATCCCAACTCCCAATCCAGATATAGACTTGATGATAGATGGCAGGTCGCGGGTTCGATTCCGGGATCGAGCACTCTCGAGAGGTATTGGAGGGAAGATTCAGTCGTGGCTGTTTACTACGCTTCTGGCAAAGATATACCACCATGCGGTTAAGCGTTTAGGAGGATGGGCTTAGATATTGTAGGCGACGGTAATCACAACATCAGCTGACCGTAGTGGGAGAAGAAAAAGACTGAAGAGAACTTACATATCTGGATCAAAGTGCCTACGATATAGCCCGCATCTGGCGGCAGCGTGGAACACCTCACGATGAACATTATTGTATAGAGGATGATGAAGACCAAATAGTATACCAAGTAAGCCTTAACAAATCCGCGGCGTCCCTAAAAAAGTTTAAAAAATTAATACAAATTGTGGCATCTTTGAATTAATTTATTCTGTGACGTAACCTGCGTTTTTAATGACCCCAACATCGACATATTTCATGACTCGGCTATTGCTTTCAACAAAAAACTGACTGACCATTTATCCTATCTGTAAATATTAATTGTTTGTTTAGAACATTACCTTTCTTTTTTATTTCTTATTTTAATTAATTAAATTATGTTTTAATTACTTGTATTATTAACCTAATTAAAAGTTTATTGCTTTTTTTTTATTCTTAAATCTGTTGTAACGTAATGTTTGCTGGGCGCATTGTGAATGTTGCGTACACTTATTATTGATATACGTATCAGTGTATGTAATAGTGTGTAATTATGTGGCGAGTGTATGATATGTATATTGTTAATGTTCCTTTTTAAATAAATAATAATAATAAAGTATAGTAACTTTTTTAAAGCTCTTAATGAGCCACACGTAGATAAGAAAGCGTCCGTGCAGTGGCTGCGCTTCGGTGACCTCTTTGGGGAAACCGAAGGTTTTGTCTGTGCGATACAAGATCAGGTGGTTAAGACGCGGAACTACCGAAAGTATATTCTGAAGGATGGCACTCACGACATCTGTCGAGCCTGTCGCCATCCCGGCGAGTCACTCAGACATGTGCTTTCGGGATGTTCCGCGCTTGCCAACACTGAGTATTTGCACAGACACAACCAAGCAGCCAAAATCCTTCACCAAGAGCTTGCTCTGAAGTACGGTCTCCTGGATGAGAGGTTGCCCTATTACCAGTACACACCGGTGCCGGTACTCGAGCGCGACGGAGTCCGGCTCTATTGGGACCGGTCCATTATCACGGACAGGACTATTCTCGCGAATAAGCCTGACATCGTGTTGGTGGACCGGGCACAGTCGAGGGTGTTTTTGGTGGACATCACCATCCCATATGACGAAAACCTCGTGAGAGCTGAGACGGAGAAAAAACGTAAGTATCTCGATCTGGCTCACGAGGTTTCCGACATGTGGCATGTGCAGTCTGCTGAAACCATCCCAATCGTAATATCTGCGAATGGGTTGATCCCAGTAAGCCTCGCTCACCATCTGAGGCGACTGGGGTTCCGTGGCAGTTCGCTCGCAGCCAGGATGCAAAAAGCGGTCTTGCTGGACTCGGCTAGGATAGTCCGCCGGTTTCTCAACCTGTCGCCCTGACCCCCGGCCGTTTGGTCTCCCCTGCCGGGGCGTAATCCTCCGCCCGGTGCAAATATGTATTTATGTAATGTGTATGTAAGTTTAGTTATTTTTATCTATGTACGTATATTATATCTCTTTTGGCTTTTATATGTATTTATTTTGCACACGGGCGTGAGAGCTAGTATATACAAAAAAAGTATAGTAAAAGTAATGCTAGGAGCCTGCGTTATCAAATCAGAAATGCACAATTAAATATGTTAGAGTCACACTGTAGTTCAACTTAAGCTTTAACCCTTTTGGTAGGGCTTTCTAGGCCCTCATCCGGGAAGTATACAACGGGTCCCCCGGGTGTCCAGTGAAACCTGCGAGAGGGACATGCCGTGGTGGTTTTTAGTTCGGGTATACCCCCCTTCGGGAGTGGGAGTCCAGTCTTTCCCGCCCAAGGGTACGGAGGTAGCTATAAAGCTTTTCCACCATGACCAAAAAAAAAGGGCTTTCTAGGCCCTGTAGTTTATAGCCCGGATAAGTTTGCAGGGTTCTCTCATAAAATTGAGCGCGTTTTTTTTTTTTTTTATTCACCACAAGTTAGCCCTTGACTGCATCTCACCTGTTGGTAAGTGATGATGCGGTCTAAGATGGTAGCGGGCTCACATGTTAGGGGTATGGTAAACTCATACTCCTAATTGGTTTCTACACGACATCGTGCCGGAACGCTAAATCGCTTGGCGACACGTCTTTGTCGGTAGGGTGGTAACCAGCCACGGCCGAAGCCTCCCACCAGACCAGACTCGAGCCGGGAATCGAACCCAGGACCTCCGTCTTTAAAATGCAACAGCGAACGCGCTGCGCCACGGAGGTCGTCAGAAACCCTCCTAGCTTTAGTAGACGAATTTAGTTATAAATAACATCTCCTTTAATGAAAATAATTAAATTATACTATATGAACGCTTAATAGATGCCTGTATTAGGTTTACATTAATAAATCAAAGCAAAACCGACACCTACAAATAAGTGTCGCAAATCGATTTAGATATTACACGATGTCGCGTAGAAACTTGTGTCATGATTTCCAAATGTTTTAGATTTTAGTGTCTTTGAATTTACATACATAGAATACCTTAGTCATTAAATGAGAATATATAATTGAAGTATGTGATTTGACTTAAATTATTTAGCTTTACTTTTGACTATTTTAATGAAAAGTATCTCAATTTACTGTTTTCTTAAGATACCGGATTTGAATAAGGCAAAACGGAAAACATGACGTTCGAATCGACCCTTTATAAGTTAGTTAGTCGTTGGTCATTGTTGGCTAGTTCTTGTTTAGTGTTGGTACCGAAAAGTGGTCTCCAAGGTTCTGGTTTTACAAAGATGTGTAAAATGGTATAGATAACAAATATAAATATTGAAGAGTTGTGTTCCTTATCAATAAGGTGTTTACCATCCTGTAAATAAATAAGAATAGATACTGAAGAAGTGTGTTTCTTAACACTTGTTAGCAGTATGGGTTTACCAAAGGCGTGTGAAGTCTGCCAATCCATAGCATCAACATCCATCATGGCCAACGTGGTGGATGGTCAAACCCTTCTCATATTGAGAGGAGACTCGTGCTCTGTAGTGAGCCGGGAATGGGTTGAGTTTAGAAGAAGTGAATGGTCATTTGGTCATACCTTATGCAATCCCACGACCAGCAGTATGGAGAACGTCAGCAACACAGTCACCAGGATAAGTACGATGACGTAAACTGCTATAATAGCGTCAACCGCGCCCTGGTCGATGTTCTCAGGGTCCGCAGACGCGAGAACAGCGCCCTCGGCCGCAAGAGTTATTATAGAAACAATGGCCAGGATTACTGACGCGATCTGAAATAATATTAAGAAGGGTATTTGCACCAGTAAAGAATAATACTCCACATTGTCTTACATTTTTTTTCCACTACAAGTTAGCCCTTGACGGTAATCTCGCCTGATGATAAGTGATGATGCAGTCTAAGATGGTAGCGGGCTAACCTGTTAGGGGTATGGTAAACATGTATTTTAATGTAAACAACATAAGATTGTTTTAAAATAGGTTATAATGTTATTATGATATGTGCGTTTTTTAAACAATTAAAATATCACTTGCTTCAACGGTGAAGGAAAACATCGTGAGGAAACCTGCTCGCCTGAGAGTTCTCCATAATGTTCTTAAAGGCGTGTGAAGTCTGCAAATCCACACATGGCCAGCGTGGTGGACTATGGCCAAACCCTTCTCATATTGAGAGGAGACCCGTGCTCTGTAGTGAGCCAGTAACTGGTTGATCATGATGATCCTTTGTTACTTTTAATACTACTCTAATACCCCAAGAATATATATTCAAAGTTTCATGACGATCGGTTCAGTAGATTTTGTGTGTAAAGCGTAACAAAGATCCCTACATTCACATTATAATATTAAGTGAGAATTGGCATTTTGTCCTTGACAAGGCTAGATCGAAACATAATCAAAAAACCGTTTACCAGATGCAAATATCCCAGGATCAGGCATCCCGTCCTCAGCGGCACACAAAAGCAGCATGTATTAAATTCTATCATGATGAATTAAGTCTGGAAAGAAAACACAACAATAGAGATAAAGTATGGATGTTTAAAATTAAGTTTGTTGATGAATATAGTCTGAAAATAAAAAATCTATTTAGGTAAATTGGGGATGCAAAAAAATGTATGAAAGCCTAGTGGTTAGGACGTTCAGGTTCAGGTTGAATCCCGGGAACGCCCCTCTAACTTTTCAGAGTTATGTGCGTTTTTAAGCAATTAAAATATCACATACTTTATTGGTGAAGGAAAACATCGCATGTCTTAACCGAAACCTGCACGCCAGAGAGTTCTCCATAACGTCTCAAAGGCGTGTGAAGTCTACAAATCCGTACATGGCCAGCACTCTGTGCTCTGTAGTGTTCTGGCAATGGGTTGATCATGATGAGGAAGTTTAAAAGAATAAACGCGAAAAAAATCTGGTAAAATCTAGTAGAGCTGCAGCTTCCGAAAGTAGATGCTCCAAGCTATTCGCATAGTAATTAGCTAATAATTAGCCAATAGTAATTAGTAATAAGCAAATAAGTGAGAAGCGGTCATAGAAAAGTCGTAATTTAGCAATGTTAGGTACATTACTTAGGTATGGGTTTTTGGATTTTAATTACTTTATCCATACACTACGTCATTAAATAAACTTTACTTATAATATTTTATATCAGTATATAATTCACATAGTTTACAGTCATAACAAGATTAAATTGCGAAAGAAATAAAAGGAAGAAGAATGGAATAGTCAGCCATATGCTCTTCAAATTGCAGTTGTTTATTAAAGTGAAAACTTTAAGATTTATCTTTGAGATATTTAACTAGAGAGGAGCTATATTATATCCTCTCCAATTAAATATCTATTGTACCTATGTTTTATTATAATTACGAAGCAACACATTACTATGTACGAGTATCTTCAGTAGAATCTGGTTTCGTAAAATTGCCCTAATCAATATATAAGAACCCGTCAGTTAGGTAGCAGGAATTTTCCTGCAATTTTAATTGTATAGTAATTACTTACCTACATTAGCCATGTATACCGATTATTGTAAGCTAAGATACTATCTGTATATAAATTATAGTTAACCATACCTATGGGCACGTAGGTATCTATCATAAATAAATTATTATACTCGTAGGTTGGGGGAAAAAAAAAGACGGGTTGCACTCCGGGAGTGCCGGCAGAAGTGAAAACTTGATTATTAACGTTGAGCATGTTTGATATTTTGGAATGGTTAGGGAATAATTTTGCACCAATTGCTTTATCAGTATAAAAGTACTATCATTTATGTGGTAAAATACAATATTCATTTATTGCGCTATCGTACACAAACATGACAATTTATATTACATTAAAAATTTAACACTTTAAAACTATTACAATTATTTCTGTCACCATCCATGGATGCGCGTGGCACGCTGTAACATACACGAACATTCGCGCAAGCGCCCTGCGCTGCCTAAACGAAACAGTAGGCCCAGGCATACATTTTCGCCGCGCCGTAGAGAGGGGATAGCTGTCTACTCTCCATCCGTCTTACGCTTTTTCGATCAGGTCACGTGTCCTGACGCGAGTTTAAGATTTTATACCCATTACAGAAAAAGTGCTCAACGCCGCTAAAGAAGTTTTCACTTTAAAAAATCTACGCTTACTTATGATTAAATCAAGTTTATTTTTGTATAAGATTATTTTCATTTAACTACTTTATATATATATATATATATATATATATATATATATATATATATATATATATATATATATATATTGTTCGATGACTTTTTGTCATCTTGTGAGATGGGCTCGATGCTGTAGAAATGTTGGGACTTCCGATAAAAAAACAACGCGAAAATTAGTTTGGCAGTCTAAAGAATTCTCAAGAAGTGAATCAATCTTTATGGCGGATTCATTAACACTCCCCGACCAAACTCTTTTAATTATTGCTGAGTGGTTAAACATGTGAGTGCATGTTTTGGAACGAAGTTCCTTATCGCGCGTTGTGAAAGGGGGCTAGACGGAAAAAATTCTTACGAAAAGTTGTCACGACACTTTTTGTTATTGTAAGCTGTGCGGCATCGCATGTTTCTCTGTCTGTCTCTCTCTCTTATAGAAAGCAAGCCAGATATTTTCATATCTATTTCGCATTGAACATTGTGGTGTAGCGACGATTATTTTTGTTGAGTGTAGGTATACAGGTTTTTTGTAAATAATAAAAAATAATAATAATAATGAATCCTGACAGTGTTTCTGCACAAGTTCCGGATATTGCTGATGGAGTACAAAATTGAGCCTACCGATTAAGTTTATATAACATTATATTTGTTAATAATAAAAAAAATATTATTATAACTTAAATAAAATAAAATTTTATTACAATTCCTCCACTAATTAATCGAAAGGAACTTCGTTCCATCCGGGTGTCCCTTGACACCTCTCAAGTTTTTTTTTTCTCAGTATTCATCATTTGTCTAGAGGTACCATATGAAACACCTGCCGCTCCATCTTCTTTTTCTTGATGCCTGACCCAAGATAAAATGTAGTAATAACCTTAATAATAATTACTGAATAAATTCCTTATGTTAGTTATCGTGCTGCCAATCGCGCAAAAGCTTTGACATTTTTATCGGCCTATAATTTGTTACTTAGGTAGGTAATAAGGTCACGCTGTGTCAGCGGATTGGACACGGAAACGAAAGGTACAGTTTCCTATAATCAGGTTTTCATATAAAACACTAGAATTAAAAATAAAGATAAGTAAAAACACCAAAGCCAATTTTCCTATTAGGCACCTACATTATATGAGATAAAGCTCGCTATCAAATTCGAAAATTTTAACCGCTAACTAGTTTTAGAATAGGCTACTGTACCCTTTGAATACATATTTACCCTGAATCGCTTTAACACACGCGCAGAAATTTAAGTAGGTACCCATAGTAGGGTTTTGTTTATTTTAGTACTTTAAGAACTTAAAAGAATCTACAACATTAAAAATAAGTTACTTACATGTAATTGTTTTAACTCAACTAGTGACTCAGAGCTAGCACCACCAACCAGCTTACCACTTCGCCTCTATATATGTAATGAAATAATCCATTTTTGTTTCATAAGTATACCTAGGTGTGCACTTTATTAGTATCTACCACATACCCAGACTTCGTCCGTGCAGGATTTCTGTTAAACCTCAGCTTTAGTTTTAAGTTTACGAATGTAGTTATCACCATTAAATCACTATACTCTTCTTCTTCTTCTTCTTGCCCTTATCCCACATTATGTGGGGTCGGCACAACACGTCTTCTTCTTCCACTCACTTCTATCAGCCGTCACCTCACTACCCACACCTTTTACCCGCATATCCTCTTTTACACAATCCATCCATCTCTTCTTTGGTCTTCCTTTACTCTTTTGCCCTTCCACTTTCATATATAACATTCTTTTGGTGACATCACTTTCTTTCCTCCGCATTATATGACCATACCATGCCAGCCTGTTACTCCTCATCTTTTCTGTCACTGGCGCTACTTTTAGACTTCCCCTTATATATTCATTTCTTATCTTATCCATTCTTGTCACACCACACATCCATCTCAACATTCGCATTTCTGTCGCATGAACTCTTCTTTCATCCGTTCTTTTTGCCGCCCAACATTCTGATCCATACAACACGACAGGTCTTACGACTGTTTTATAAATTTTCCCCTTAAGTTTAAGGGGCATTTGTGGGTCGCATATCACTCCTGAGACCTGTCGCCATTTCATCCATCCCGCATTCATTCTATTGTACACATCTCGGTCAATATTACCGTCGTTTTGGAAGAGCGAGCCGAGGTACCGGAAATCCGAGCAGACTGGTAGGGATACACTATTTAAGGTAATTTCGGAGAAACGAGAGGGGCCGCCAAAATCACAAAACATATGTTCAGTTTTCGTTTGGCTTATCTTTAGGCCCACGCTCTCTAATTTATGTTGCCATTTTGCCAATCTGCTCTGGACCTCAGGACTTTCCGACAAGAACAATGTCGTCAGCGAATAACATGCACCAGGGTGCTTCCTCCTGTATGTTTGATGTAAGAGCATCCATTACCAGGAGGAACAAGTAAGGGCTCAAAGCCGATCCCTGGTGCAAGCCCACTTCCACACTGAACATGCCAGTAACGCCAGCTTCTGACCGGACATACGTGGTCGCTTTTCTATACATCTCTTTCACAAGACTCACATACTTCCCAGGCACTCCTTTCCTTTTCATAAATCCTTCCTTCCTTTCCTTTTAAATCACTATACTATGTAAATTATTGACGCGTTAAAAGCGCCTTTTAAAGGACTATTTGAATAAAGATTATTTGAATTTTTTAAGGTGTTCCCTATACAAGAAAGGTGTTATTGGTGTTTTATGCTTTTTTCTAGCAATGTAACACTCCATTTCTATTAAACTGTGTTAGTATGTAACAATTTTTGCTTTACTTTGAAATAGCAGAAAAGTTTTTAAAAGAAATAATAAAAAAATCATTCCAATCATTCAAATCATTATAAGGCAATTATTAAAAAAATAAGGTTTATAATTTTAACACATTAAAATGTGACTGCATTTTAATGTGTTAAAATTATTTTTTATTTATTTATTTATATATAAATATCAAAGGGTATAAGTTGAATCAGCCACGAGTTTAAACATGAGACAGACTTATGTATGTCGCATAACGCTGTCTCGTTTTAACTGTTTCTTAAGTTAGAGGTAAGTGCGTTTGACCCGCTGTCAAATTAAGGATGCTATTGGGGCTTGCAATGGCGATAAATAAAAGCATATCGAGCTATTTCATTAATTTTTATTATTATTCATAACATCATTTCTAAATTCAATACATTAAGTACCTTTGTCTAGGTATAATTTATTCGTTATAATGTACTAGGAATTCGTATTAAAATATATACTTTAATTTTTATGCTCTTTAGCTTCTGGGTTCTTTTTAGTCGTTTTAATTTCTTTTTGTCACACATTTAGTACCCCTGCTCTTTTAAGCGTATTCTGATTTCTCCATATATATTTAATACTATAAATACTATAATAAAATATATTTTATATATAAGACAGAATATGTTAATAATAAATATCTTGATGAAAAAAATATTTTCATGACGTGTACCAATTATTAGTTAAATCGACAAAGTTTTTTTAGTGTGAAATGTGTAACACCAGTAAAATTTTGTTTTCATTGTAAATATTTTTGAACGTATAAACAAACACGATTATCAAACTGGGAAATCTGTTAGCTCATTCATATACGCCACCCGCACATACACACACGCACGCACGCACCCACGCACGCAAGTTTGCACGCAAAATGGAAGCCTAGTTTGGAAGTTTGTAATGGTTTGAATATATTCTTGTAACTTATGATATAAAAAATGTATTATTATTAATACCAATTAAAAAAAAACAGTATGTTGCTATTAACTTTAAAATTCAACTATCTAAAGAGATTTGTGATACCTCGACATAAAGCGTACGCAATAGCCAATAGCAATTGGTAGTATGTTAACGTAGTGCGTTATGATTGGCTAAAATAAATCAAGTCATTAATGTTTAAATTCAATATTTTTATTTGAAGCGTTCGTCATAAAAACATTCGTTAACATAAAATTAAGCTACTATATTTTCATACCTGCCAAATTCTATCTAGTTATTATTCGTCAAAACATATATATATGTAATGCATAATGTAGTTTTGCTATATATCTCGCGCGGTATAATAAAAATACATTTGTTAGTCTGTCGCGTTTTATTAATACATTTTTCATTATTCCATCCCCGGCGGCACAGGCTCCATTGCGTTTTGAATGTAACTCGGTGCCTGAAATACAAATATCATTTGTAAATACAAGTAAATTTTGTAAAAGTGAATTCCTCACGTGTATCGAACGACGTTTTTCAATACATTTGCGAAGGAATTCCAAATTTCGTTCATAATTCAGCCAAGCAATCTCTTTTAATACCCTTTTAGCTAGAGATCATAATTGTCACTCATTAGATCGGTCATTTGTAATATTCGTTTAATTGAATAAATTTGATGTGATAAGGATAATCCTTTTAATAGTCAGTAACACAATTTTAATCTTTTTAATATAAGTTTCAACGTTAGTTAAAAAATAACTGAACAATCATTTTTACAATTATTTTTTATTTTTTATTGCTCATGCACTAATGCGCAAATTCCAACTTTCCGCACGAAATAAAGCTACAAAGTGGCCATTTTTTTTTAACAATTGTATTTAAAAATAATATGCAGTAGACACTATTTTAACGACGAGTAAAATGCAACCCTGACCAGAAGATATAATCTATAGATCTTCGAAGTTCATCATTGAACATTGTTATAACGCTTTTTATAGTACGGAAGTCTTTATAGAAGACCTATATCCATCCAGCAGTAAACGTCTATACGTTTAAAGGATGATGATGATGATGATGAAATCAGTTTACCTGCGGACACAGCGCTGCGAGGTGCGGGGGTAGAAGGGAAATGGCTCGGAGGGGAAGTTCGGCCAGCACTGGCACGGCGTTGGTGCCGAGTCGCTCGCTGCACTTCACCCAGCCCTCCCAGGCCACCTTGTTGCTCCACACCTGGACAAAGAACACCATTAGCCATTACTTTGGATGGTTCTACAATATGATGTCAACTTTCCATGATAAATAGAACCGAAGAAGCCGCAGTTGAAGGACGATGGGGTCGCAAAGTGTTAGAAACGCGACCCCGCACCGTAGAAAAAGACTATGATACCACACTGTACGGACGAAGTTGACGTAAAACGCAGCCTTGGTAAACCCCATTGTACGGGTAACATTAAACATAGCTTGGTTGGTACTCCGACAGTACGGACAATACGCAGCGTTGGTAGACCCTAATGTACGGGTTTCGTCAAAGGAAGTATTGGTAGAGCCCAATGTACGGGCCAAGACAAACGCACCGTTGGTAGACCCTAATGTACGGGTTTCGTCAAAGGAAGTATTGGTAGAGCCCAATGTACGGGCGACGTCAAACGCAGCGTTGGTAGACCCTAATGTACGGGTTTCGTCAAAGGAAGTATTGGTAGAGCCCAATGTACGGGCCAAGACAAACGCAGCGTTGGTAGACCCTAATGTACGGGTTTCGTCAAAGGAAGTATTGGTAGAGCCCAATGTACGGGCCAAGACAAACGCAGCGTTGGTAGACCCTAATGTACGGGTTTCGTCAAAGGAAGTATTGGTAGAGCCCAATGTACGGGCGACGTCAAACGCAGCGTTGGTAGACCCTAATGTACGGGTTTCGTCAAAGGAAGTATTGGTAGAGCCCAATGTACGGGCCAAGACAAACGCAGCGTTGGTAGACCCTAATGTACGGGTTTCGTCAAAGGAAGTATTGGTAGAGCCCAATGTACGGGCGACGTCAAACGCACCGTTGGTAGACCCTAATGTACGGGTTTCGTCAAAGGAAGTATTGGTAGAGCCCAATGTACGGGCCAAGACAAACGCAGCGTTGGTAGACCCTAATGTACGGGTTTCGTCAAAGGAAGTATTGGTAGAGCCCAATGTACGGGCGACGTCAAACGCAGCGTTGGTAGACCCTAATGTACGGGTTTCGTCAAAGGAAGTATTGGTAGAGCCCAATGTACGGGCCAAGACAAACGCAGCGTTGGTAGACCCTAATGTACGGGTTTCGTCAAAGGAAGTATTGGTAGAGCCCAATGTACGGGCGACGTCAAACGCACCGTTGGTAGACCCTAATGTACGGGTTTCGTCAAAGGAAGTATTGGTAGAGCCCAATGTACGGGCGACGTCAAACGCAGCGTTGGTAGACCCTAATGTACGGGTTTCGTCAAAGGAAGTATTGGTAGAGCCCAATGTACGGGCCAAGACAAACGCAGCGTTGGTAGACCCCGACTGCACGGTCCACAAAGTCAAACGCAGCGTAGTTAGACACAGCTAGGACTGGCGACATCGTCACTACACCTTGGATTTCGGATCTTCCTACATAAACACCACCTGAGAACATCCATTGGTGACCATTTTATTCATTTTTGTGTGGTGATGTTCTAGTCTATGGTTCGCGTTTCATTGTCACTGGCGAGTATAATAAACGTACTTTAACTGTGATAGCCTAGTGGTTAGGGCGTCAGCCTCCTAATCAGAGGTTGGCGATTCGAATCCGGGCACGCACCTGTAACTTTTTGGAATTATGTGCGTTTTTAAAAATTAAAATATTACTTGCTTCAACGGTGAAGGAAAACATCGTGAGGAAACCTGCACCCCTGAGAGTTCTCCATAATGTTCTCAGAGGCGTGTGAAGTCAGCCAATCCGCACATGGCCAGCGCGGTGGACTATGGCCAAACTATTCTCATATTGAGAGGAGACCCGTGCTCTGTAGTGAGCCGGAATGGGTTGATCATGATATTTAGATCACAGATTTTGTCACAAGGCATTGTCAAGCGAGTTGCGATATAAAGAACTTACCTCCCGTTCGATCAACAGCTGTAAGATGTTTAGTGCTAGCGGTCCGAGGCCTGGGTACAAAGTGAGCGCTTGTAGAACAGTTCTCATCATCAGAACCGGGATATCGGTCTCTTCAGCTAACCTCTGCAGCACAGCAGATAGCACCTACAAATAAACAAAATGAAACATCATGATGGGCATGTTAATCGATATTTGAGTCGATAGAATAAGTCAAATTCAAATATGGAATGAGAACATTTCTTTGAATTAATTTAATATGTATTTCGATAGATGGCACCACTAGTTCTTTAACTCGCACTACCGAAGTGCAAATTGATTATAAAGTCATGGAAATATTGCGTATTTGTTCAGTAAGTACATAATACTGTTTAGAAATTCAGTGCAACGTGAAATGGCGTAGCCTGATGTGCTTCCTCATAGGTATGTATTTGGCATGAATACCGAAGATTACCAACAAAATTTGTCATCGTACCGGTTATTCGAATTAAGGGATAAATATCAAGAAGGATTAAATAAGAATACGATGTGGTCCTGAAAATAATACTTTACACCAATCCAGTCCATAAAGAAATCAACTTTTTCAAAGAAATTAGTTTCAAGATTATTATGAACATTAAAAGTCTAATTTAAATAATCTTCAGTCGTCCTGGTGTTAGCCTAATTGCTACCTAGGTACGGGCCCAGTTTTTGGCTGTCGGCTGGCTCAACAATAAGTAAACCTCCTGAGCACAAATTGCCTATAGACCTTTAGTAGTAATTAAAAGTGATTTACGTAATTAAAATCGCAGTCTATCATTGGAGAACATTTACAAAATAATAAATGATTTTTAGTGTCTGTTTTGTGTATTTTTTATATCAACCAAGTGTCAGTAGGCAACGCACGCTTCGTTCCGACACCGGATCATCCTAACGAGATGTTGGCTTCATAACGTACAATAAACTAAGCACAACTTAGCTTTGCTTTGATACGCATTTTAAATTTACAATAACGTTCGATATTTCCCTCGAGTCAAGGTTAACTATAAGTCACTTTAATCTTAAAAGAATTCATGAAGGAACAACATTAAACAATCTTCAGTAACTTGTCAAACTTCGTATGGAGATGACATGATGCCACTGGTTAGCAACTCTCAACAAGTAGATGGATGGGTTCTTACTACTACTACTATTGAAAAGATGTCCAAAACAAGGTAATCACTCACGTCTTGGGTGTAGACGTGTTTTACGGCGAAGCAAAGAGCTGTGGCCTTGATGATGTACTTCAAGTCCGCCTTGCTCGGGTCGATCAGGTGCAGTGCCACCAGCAATTCTTCTGGTGTAACTGGGTCATACAAGTTGAATTATTTTAAACAAACTGTTACTCAGGTCTACTATATATATTATTTAGTGATATTAGTGATATTATTCATTTAGTGATAATGCAATAATAAGATGTAAAAATGAAATGTTTCATCAACTGTATAATAATCACTCAATATGAACCGGTACGAGCGGCGTTTTACGAGGGCGCAGTTTAAACAATTTAACGCATTGGCGTCCGCACGGGCAGTCCGGCGCCGCAAAATGGCATGGCAGCGCATCTTTTCCTTATTTGATACCAAACATTACATATTATTGCAATATCTTCCCAACCCTTCAAATCTATATTCATGTATAAAATTCAAACTAGATTAGACTAGATATAATTTTTTTCTGTTTTCGGTAGGTCTATTACTTATCTATCTATATCTTGTACTAATTGACGACCTCCGTGGGGCAGCGCGTGCGCTGTTGCATTTTAAAGTTGGAGGTCCCGGGTTCGATTCCCGGTTCGAGTCTGGTCTGGTGGGAGGCTTCGGCCGTGGGTAGTTACCACCCTACCGACAAAGACGTGTCGCCAAGCGATTTAACGTTCCGGCACGATGTTGTGTAGAAACCAATTAGGAGTATGGGTTTACCATACCCCCAACAGGTAAGCCCGCTACCATCTTAGACCGCATCATCACTTGCCATCAGGTGAGATGCAGTCAAGGGCTAACTTGTGATGAATAAAAAAAAATTTTTGTACCTCTTTGAACTATTACTACCCCTAAGTGTAAGAGTTATATGGTACAAGGATGATACTCCTACCTCCACCATCCCATTTTTCATTCCCAATTTTAATGATTGTTAACAATATCGGCAGAACGTTTGCCGGGTAAGTTAGAATTAGTTTTTGTACTAAATCTGTGATAACAAACACATAAATAAGGGGTTTACAAAGGAAATAAGTTTTATATTGTTCATTACATATCCTATTTACGGAGATACAGTTGTAATATGGATGAATTATAACGGATATTTTTGAAGAAATGTAACCAAGATAAATAATTAAATTTTAGTAAAATTATTAAAATATTACTCACAAACTTTATCTGGAATGTAATATACGAAAAATTCTTAAAGCACAATTGGTTTTTTACAAAAATCAAATACAAAATCATTATTTAGAGATGAGTAATAATAAAAAAATACCTGGGCACTGTTCCTCACTAGTACTCTGCAGACCTAGGAGTTTATTGAACACTTCTTTAACAACTGGTGGGTTGAGTTTTATCAATTTCGGTAAAGCAGCAAATATCTGGAACAAAGCGAAACAATCATCTTAGGTTTTTTGTAGAAACATACAGTCAGAGTTCTCCACAACGTTTTTAAAGGAATGTGTATTCTAAAAATCCGCAACTGGCCAGCTTGGAGAAGTGCGGCCAAAGACCTCTTCATCCTCTCTCTATAAGAAATTCGTGCCCTGTAGGCTGGTGATGAGTTGATAACAAATTTGATGATGATCCACAAAACAATATTCAATTCAATTCAATTATCAAACTTATCAAAACTAGTCATAATTTTACATTAGTAACTATTTTAGGTGTCTGTCTGCTTGTCTATATATTTTTTTTCTGACTGTCTATTAGCTATACTAACCCTATTGGTTGCCACAGAGTAACCGGGCTGTTTGGCGAGCTTCGGAAAGAAGCTCTGCCAGAAGAAATTTTGAGCTCTAACGCTCGAAGAAACTAAGGGAACGTCTGCAAGTCTGTCCCAAGAGCGTGTCCTTTAAGGCCGAACCTCGGCTTAGGCGACTTTGGGATAACGGGAGGGTCGGACTGTGAGTGGTCCGTACGTCTCCGAGGCCGTGGATGGAGCCCACGTCCGGATGACGTATGATAGCGGGAAGCTTGTCCATACCATTACCAGTTAGTATTTGGACGTTTATATGGTACATAGTCAATATTCATATTTTAATTAAGAGAAAAATGAGTTATATAAATATCTTCCTGGGTTCGATAACTAGCAGAGGTAAATTGGGAATTGATAACTTCTGACTGTGCTCTGGCCTAGTCGTTCCCAAAGGGGATGAAGGCATTTTCCAGCGTTAGCAAAAAAATCTAATCATACAAGCTGCTAGTTTAAGGAATGATTAGAGATAAGAGAGATTAGTTAACCAAACTCACTTCCTTTTTGGATAGTCCATTGAGCACTGGAACGAGGAAACGCACGTCTGATACCCGCGTTGCGTATAAGTCCCGCACTCTGGACACCAACTCCGGAAGTGGGGGGGCTGGAAAACCGTATTTCAAAATATATTATAGATGTTATGTTATATATTATAATATAGTTGCGTACACGCAGGTAGCGTGCATGGACGATAACAAAACAAATAAACAAGGTGTTCAAATGGGATATGTGTGGTAGGGAGCATAGAGGTTTGTGTTCTCGTTAAGACTGTGTGTTAAAATCAGTTTGAAACTGGAGTTTTTCTCCCTTACCGCACCTTTTACGTTTCATTCTACATAAGCTCAAGCCTGTATAAATAATTAAATCTTCAGTTTTACAGTTTAGATTTGACCATCCATTATAAAGTTGGAGGTCCTAAGATCGAGTCTGGTCTGGTAGGATGCTTCGGCTGTGGCTAATTACCCCCCAACTGTCAACGTGTCAAGCGACTTAGCGTTCTTGCACGATGTCGCGTAGAAACCAATTAGGAGCGTGGGCTTACCCCTAACAGGTTAGCCCGCTACCATCTTACACTGCATCAACAGTTACCAAGTGATATTGCCGTTAAGGACTAACTTCTGGTATATAAAAAAACCTATGGGTTTGCCATACCCCTAACAGATTAGCACGCTACCATCTTAAAAGCGGTGATAGCCTAGTGGTAAGGGCGTCAGCCTCCTAATCAGAAGTCGGCGGTTCGAATCCGGGCACGCACCTCTAACTTTACGGAATTATGTGCGTTTTTAAAAATTAAAATATCACTTGCTTCAACGGTGAAGGAAAACATCGTGAGGTAACCTGCACGCCTGAGAGTTCTCCATAATGTTCTCAAAGACGTGTGAAGTCTGCCAATCCGCACATGGCCAGCGTGTTGGACTATGGCCAAACCCTTCTCATCTTGAGACCCGTGCTCTGTAGTGAGTCGGTAATGGGTTGATCATGATGATCTTAAACCGCATCATCACTAGGTGATATTATCGACAAGGGCTAACTTATAAGGTATAAAATAAAAAAAGTGTACTTACCCTTCTCGGTGAGAATATGCACAAGTTTGGTCAGCAAAGTTTCTGCGCCGCGCGGGCATTCGTCCAATAACGCTTCGAAAGCGGGCCGTAATTGGCCGGGTTTCGGGTCGATTTTCTCGTCCGGGTCGGACGGAAAGGGCTGGTTTATTACAAACTTTAGCGGCCCTTCTAACTGACGTAACACGCATCGCTTGGCCTCCGCGTCCGCGCATCCGTATACACGGGCTATTTCGATTATCATTTCTGAAAATAATCAGTTGGATTAAGTACTTTAATTAGTTACGAATTAAGTACTTTAATCTAAAATTAAAGTACTAATACAACATTGGCAGAGAGCAAGCGATAAAGTTGCCTTTTGCATTCTGCTTATGTTTCTGTTCTTGTTGATTTCATCTAATTACGTGGTGTACAAATAAACAGAGAAATAAATATGATACTGTTGAAAAACTAACTTGAAATAGTTGAAACATTCATATTTTAGACTAACTCCTGCGTCAAATCTAAGCGAGCAAATTTAGATTTATTATGAGAAAAATCATCATCATCACGATCAACCCATTGGCGGCTCACTACAGAGCACGGGTCTCCTCTCAATACGAGATGGCTTTGGCTATAGTCCACCACGCTGGTCATGTGCGGATTGGCAGACTTCACACGCGCACGAGAACATTATGGAGAACTCTCAGGCATGCAGGTCTCTGCACAATTTATTCCTTCTCCTTTCAAACAAGTGATATTTTATTTGCTTAAAAATGAATCGAACCCGCGACCTCTGATTAGGTCTTAACCACTACTTTATCACAGCTACCTCTGAGGTAGCATCGAATGTACAATATGTTGTAATAATGATATAATATTTATTAACCTTCTTTCTCCGGGAACAGAGCCATCACGAGGTTTAAGCACATCTTATAAAGTTCATCGTTCCATATTCTGTTCATGCTTCTGTTACCAAAGAGTTCTTGGGGCGGCGTGGATAGAGAGATGAATCCTAAGTACAGAAGGGCGTGTTTGACGATGACTTTCTTAGCTGCTTCCGTACTCCGGTTGTAGATTTTGATAGTGGTCTTGAGAGCCAGATCGCGTATTTCTTCGTTTTCGCTCACTGAAAACCCGAGAAATGAGAATTACAATGAACACTAAGTGTTGAAGCAAAAACTAAACGCTCCAAGTAGTGGAAGCCCATTGGCCCGGGTGACGCGCACCGGGCATAGATGTTGAATATCAAATGTCAAAAGTCAAAAACGAATAACCGTCTCTTGCTTGTAACGCGTACGCGCAGCACTATCTCTCATTGTAACTCCTTTTGTAACTTTATACGAAAAATACACGATTTAACCAGTACCCCGCACACAGTTAACGCGTAAACACTAAGCATTCGCCACTTAATATTATATTATAAGAAAGAAAACAGACTTAATTGTCCTTTGCCACCTTTAAATTAGAAACGTCAATTTATATGATGTTTGCGTCACGGACGACCTCCGAGGCGCAGTGCGTGCGCTGTCGCATTAAGACGACAAAGACGTGTCGCCAAGCGATTTAGCGTTCCGGCACGCTGTCGTGTACAAACCAATTAGGAGTATGGGTATAGTATACCATCCCCTAACAGGTTAGCCAGCTACCATCCTAGACAGCTTCATCAGCCGTCAAGGGCTAACTTTTAGTGTATATATATATAAATAAAATAGAGACAATCCATTGCAGTCATACGTCACAGACATAAAATGGTCGTGATCAACCCATTGCCGGCTCACTACAGAGCACGGGTCTCCTCTCAGTATGAGAAGGGTTTGGCCATAGTGCACCACGTTGGCCATGTACGGATTGGCTTCACACGCCTTTGAGAACATTATGGAGAACTCTCAGGCGTACAGGTTTCCTCTTGATGTTTTCCTTCACCGTTGAAGCAAATGAAATTTTAATTTTTAAAAACGCACATAACTCCGAAAAGTTAGAGGTGCGTGCCCGGATTCGAACCGCCGACCTCTGATTAGGAGGCTGACGCCCTAACCACTAGGTTATCACTGCTTCGAAAATGGTCACGACTCAGCATATTCCTGTAGGTTTTATATTTAAACCTGAGTCATTGTTTTTTGCCGCAACCAAACCGAGAGAAACGCGAGCTCAAGGTCATAGCAGTTGTCACATGTTCTGTAGTGTGCGGAGTGGATTCGGTAAACTTACAAGAGGCATTTAATGTGCGTATGCGCACTTACGTAAAAATGACATCATTATAAATAAAAATAATTGGTTTATCGTTCAATCGCGCAGAACAAAGCAAGTTTTCTTAATTTTTTGTATAGAGATTTTGGTCTCCGAAGTATGACATAGGATACATTAGTGAAGAAATAAGGATATATGAAACTCGCAGACCCTGTTCCTGTCAGTGAAGTGTCTCTGAAAATAAATGAATATAAAATGACTTACAGACATGACACACCAACGCAGCTACATATTTATGAGCCCTCGGTGGTCTCATGATACACAACTCCTCCAACATTTCCAATACTAGGAAAGCAGACTTCTCCTCCGTCACTAAATGCTTTAAGAATTCGACAGCTTCGTCAGTAACTGCGGGCGCTTCTAAGTAAATCTTCCTCAACAACACATCCTTGCTTGCTTCCATCAATGGGTCGCCTCGCTCCGATATTTGCGTAATCAAAGCGCAAAGCAATTGGTTGTAATTTTCATCATGTTTTTCCTGTAATTTTGGCTGTAAAGTTGCTGGGTGTCTGTTAAACCCTTGCATGAAAGCATACTCCTCGTATAACCAGGATAAAGCTAAATCAACTCTATTGAGAGGATCCTCTAATATGTAATTCAGTACTAATTCCCTTATTTCTGGAGTATAACTTGATGCGAAAATCGTAATAAATTTCGAGCGAATTTGAACTGCACCGCCTATAATACTTTCTTTCTCTGCCCTTAAAATCCTGTCCACCGCTTGTAAGATCAGCTTTTCTTTTATTTCTTTAGGTATAGGTCGAGTTAATTCTTGCAGTTTTAGCAATTTCACCTTTTGTTTTAACTTAGGAACTGTTGGTGTGGGAGGAGGAATCAACTTTTCTTTATCTTTGGTCTTTCTTTCTTCTTCTTTGATATGTTCCTGTCTTGTTTCTTCCATAAGTTTGGTAACCGCGTTTTCCATTTGCTTATCAGCTTTTGTAGATTCTTGGAGTTTGGCTACAGCGTTTTTAAGCGAAAGCTTTTCATCATCATCTCTCAGTAAAGGTATTTTAGTTTCAGAATCAAATGATGGTGGAACAATGTTAATACTGGAATATGCCAGTGGTTTTTCGTCTTTGATTAAGGCAAGCATCATTTTTGCTAGACTTCGTTTCTGAACATTAGTTCCAGAATTAGGTATGGGTTTGTACTCAGTCATAAAACCGACTGACATGACGTTAGGTAAATTATTTATAAGAGTTGCCGTGACTAGGTTAACAACGTTCTCTACATTATTAAGCCCCTCGTAAATGGAATCTTCCGTTGCAGTTGCTTTAGTTATTACAACCGGCAAAGTTTGCTGGTTACTATCTTCATCGAAAATATTGAAATCGCTTCGACTATTGCTGTTACTATCACTTCCAGGAGCACTTTGTGGGGAATCTACTCTCGAACGTTTTGCTGGTGTGTCATTTTTTATTTCTCCCAATCTCTTATTCCTTCTTTCTTTTGGTAAAGCTTTGTTTATTTCCTGAGAAGTCATCCCTATATCTAGGAGTAATTGAGTCAGCTGTGGCATCAAATCACCAGCGGCTTGATGCTTGACTAGTATTAACAGTTGCATTTTCAAATGTTTGCGAACAGAATTCACTTGAGATTGCGACAAAGTGGGCGGTAGTGTTGTATGGAGATCTCCTAAAGCTTGGACAACACTTGTCATATACTTGGGTCTCATTTTGGCGACTATACACAAAGTAGTCATACAAGCCATTAGGTTTACGCTCGATATATGTTGCGAATTGTGAAATTTGAGTAGCAGTTTGAAAATGTGCCTGTAAAATTATAACTATTATTAATTTTAATTTCATTTGAAGACCAGTGACCAAAGCTTTTGGATAAAATGTCATGTTATATAACATAGTCGAAAGATTGGCATGAAAATTTTACTAAAAGCAGGCTTTACAGCATTATTTCTGGAAATCTCTTCCATGCCATACTTCATTTCTTAAAGACCAACGGACATTGCTCGAAAACATCTTTGAAAATCAGTTTAGCTTTACTGGTTCACTTGCAAGGACGCAATCTGTTCTTTTAATGTTATATGCTTATTACTAAATAAATATATGATTACTTACTCAGATTCCTCTTCCATGGTTTTTCTTTTGACGAATGGTAAATTAGGTGGCAAACGATCGAGGCTTAATTCGTCTTCTGTATCCTTGATAGGGTTAGAACTTTGTAGTATGACCATCTCTTCAAGAAACTTTATAGAAAATGTTCGTATGCCCTCGTTTTCATTGTCGATCATGTTTAATATTAGGAGCTGCAATGGCAAAAAATATATACAAGTTCAGAATAATAATCTAGAGATATTAGATATTGGACATAACTTCAGGAATGTAAGCTATAACATTATATAAAAACACCTCTCAAGATTGTTTAGATGAATCCACATATAGGCTACTCAAAATACAGCTGAAAACATAAATATAAAATAACTAGATGGAATTTTATCTATCTTTAATAATAACTGTTAATCACCTTCAACTTGGCAATCTGTTCCCACACATACTGCATATCTGATACATCACCAGTGCCTTTATAAATCCATAACAGAACATTCCTGTAAACTAAGCTGGCTGCCTGAATAGCTCGCTTTTGAACAGCAATGACAGTATCAACCACTAATAATTGCAGCTGCGTAATAATTTTAGGTAGAAGGTTCTGATGAGACTTGCTGAAATTTAATTAATACAAATTCAAATAATCCTTATTCAAATAGTCCTTTAAAAGGCACTTTTGACGCGACAATAATTTAGATAGTAGTTATTTCATGGTGATAACTACATTCCTAAACATAAAACTAAAGCTAAAGCCCTGACCTACAAAGAAGCCCACAACAAACTTAGCCGGTTTTTTTTGTTATCATCATCTCACATAATCAATAATAAATTATAGAGCAATTCACACCAAAGCTTTTTATTGTTTATAATATCCTTAATATCGTAATATGATTTTTCTAAAAGCCTTCGTTTTATATAAACTTTGAACTTATTGATAGACATCTCCAAGATATCAATAGGTAATTTATTATAAAATAAAATTCAATTTCCTTTGAATGGATTTTTAATTTTGTGCAGCTTACTAAACAGTACTACAAGTTTACTTTTACTTCTAATGTTCAGTGTGTTACAGTCCATTTTTTCTTGAATTTATCAACATTTTTAAGAACAGGAGATAGTCCAGAAGAACTACATACAACCAAACACATTGCTTATATTATCTTACTGCCTCACAATGGATTAAATTATAAATTGAAAAGACTTTTTGGATTCTTTTGTAAACCTAAACCTTCACCTAAAATAGATAAGGCTTGTAGATAGGATACGGAACAATTGATGACAGAATGTACACCTCAGCAAACTGTGAAAAATGTAGGTCAAATGTGAGAGGATATACAGAAAACTGGAAAGTTTAAATCTTGGAAGGGGGACGTGAAGGAGAGAATCCAATGTAGAAAAGTAATAGAGTAGACCAATGCTCAAAAAAGGCAGTTGTTCTGAAGGAAATCAAAAAAGTTAAACTTGTTCCGAATAAAGCTTTATAAACTTTAACTGCAAAATATATAAATATTAACAAAATAAAGATACTTTGTTGCTGTAGAAACTTTTATCTAATTTCAAAAGATTTTTTTTTTCCCCCACTATAAGTTAGCCCTTGATGGCAATTTCACCTGCTGGCAATGATGATGTAGTCTGAAATGGTAGAGAGCTAACCCGCTAGAGATATGATAAGCCCATACTCCTAATTGGTATGTACACATCATGCCCAAACAATTTTGAAATACCTATTTTAGGGCAAATAGGATTATGATAACTAGAGCATTCATTGATAATATAGAATATAATATATATGAATATTGCATCACAACACTTAAATACAAGTTGGTGGGCTAAACATTAATAGTTGCAAGATGTTAGTAATAATTTAGCGATCTAACGTCAAGAATTTCCTAACAATAATACTGTCACGATTACTTGTAGACTTACTTGGCTTGATTCAGAGTGATATGAGCCTGTGATTGTAAACAATACTTGGTATCCAAACCCAGATACCTGTCCAACATATTTTACTTACAATGGCAGTGAATAACTGCTGACTGCTCTCGCAGGTATGATATATGATGGTAGATTTTGTGCAACAAATGTTTATGCAAGAACTTGTTTATCTAGCCTTACTCTTTCTAGGTTTATAGTGATTGTAACTAACCCCATAATTCAAGTTATTTCAGAGAATTGGCCCTTATTTGAGCATCATGGATGGGTGTATATCCCTCATTAATGTGGGTGGCCCATAGATGTGATATTAACAGGATGGTGACCTACCTCAACTCCTCAATAAAGCTAACAACCACTTTTTTAACCTCGGTGGTCTTATCGCTGACATAACTCAATATGTTTTCCATGTAAACTGGCACCATTTGAGGCACCTGATGCAACAGAACCTCTATGATTTTCCTTAGTAGATTCGCCTTTTTCTTGCCCTCTGACATTCCAGCCTCGTTTATCCATTTTATTAGCTGAAATTTAAGGGGAAATGAAACACAATTGAAGTGCAATCAATCAGTATATTTCAAGATAACATTACAAAAATGTTCAGGCGCAACACACCTGATTTTGCGCGGTAACATTAGATCCTTGCTGATGTTTGCTCGCCATTTTTCTTGTTTTTAACTGCTATTACATTATTCCCAACGAATTCATGGAATTAATTTGTATTACCGTTTTGAAATCCCTTGTCATCAAAAATAATAGAAACGGCCAAACGCTATCGCACTTTAGTACACATACACACGACAATCTAAATGTCATCTGTCATTATTTGTCAGAGCCAGATTGTCAGAGTCTAAAAATAACATTTTGTAAGTTTGCTGTAAGGCTTTGGATTCGTGTTATTTATTAATCGATCACAGAGAAATTTCTATCACCAGAGATATTATAAGTTATATCTTTATATTGTTAGTTCATACAAAGAAATAATTGTGATACAAAGAGTGATACTTGTGTGTTCGACGCAGATGCCTATCCTCTATATTATATAGGTTAAACCCAACTTAATCCTAACCGTAGTGTAACATTATTGACTTATAATGTAGTGTTATAATATACTTCTTGCTTTTTTTAAAGATATAATAAGTAAGCGTTAGTTAAATTTTAAACTTATGACTTGGGTTTTCATAATTATACTTTATTTATAACTTTACTTGTACTTTGAACTTTGTTATATATTATTAATGTAGGTACGTAATTCCGTAAGTTTATATTGACTTAAGTAGACAGGTAGATCTACATGATTGTACTTTATTGATAAATCGTTACATATTGAACCTGAAGTTTAGCTTTATATTAAAAGAAACATTTTTAGGTAAGTAGATATTTTTTTATTACAATAGAAGCGGGGCTCTGTGAGGAATGTAAAGATTTTGCATTTCGAAATCTCTTGGTTTATTTTGCTCTTCGATTTCTAAGTATGCGCTACGTACCACTAGGAGGCAGTAAAAAATGATCACTGAAAATAAAACATGTAGTTAAAAATTGTATTCATTCATATAGAAATATCATATTGAATTGAGGCTATATCAATAACATCTGATAAAGCTTCAATTTAAGGCAAATTTAAAAAATAGGATGTAAGTGATTCAGAGATCAAAGCGTCACCGTGGTATATACGTGTTAAAACTGAAAGCTTTCAATAATAAACTTTATATAATAATAAGCTGAGCTTTTGGTATCAGTAAATATTTGTTTGCATTAAATACCGATTGACGACCTCCGTTGCTCAATGCGTGGAGGTCCTGGGGTTTCCCGGCTCGAGTCTGCTCTGGTGGGAGGCTTCGGCCGTGGCTAGTTACCACCCTACCGACAAAGATGTGTTGCCAAGCGATTTAGCGTTCCCGCACGATGTTGCGTAGAAACCACTTAGGGGCATGTGTTTACCATACTCCAAGCAGGTTAGCCCGCTACCATTAACAGCATCACACTTACCACCGGCTGAGATAGCAGTCAAGGGCTAACATGTAGTGTGTAAAAAAAATAACTTACCACACCACATGAGTAGCGTGATCGTTGCACCAAAATGTAAAAATACGGTAGAAACAACAACTGTCGCCAACGCTAGTATCAGCAAAAACAATCCACTATTGAAGTAGGTCTTCATAAATACTGTTTTTTTCTGAAACAATAGTTTTGTAAGCATGTAAACATTGAAGCTGTGATAGCCTAGTGGTTAGGACGTCCACCTCCTAATCAGAGATCGGGGGTTTGAACCCGGGCCAGCACCTATAACTTTTTGGAGTTATGTGCGTTTTTAAGCAATTAAAATAACACTTGCTTCGCTTGGAAAACATCGTGAGGAAATCTGTATGACTGAGAGTTGTCCATAATGTTCTCAAAGGCGTGTGAAGTCTGCCAATCCGCATATGGCCAGCGTGGTGGACTATGGCCAAACCATTCTCATATTGAGAGGAGACCCGTGCGCTGTAGTGAGCTGAGAATGGGTTGATCATGTAAACATTCCAAGTAGTATTTCATTAACCACGATTCAGTAACTTTTTCAACGAGTTTCCAAGTGCTGGTTATAAACGCATCGCAAATCTTTATTGAAATAACAAACTGTCACCGGTAAATCTTTTGAAATTTCCGAACTGACCTCCAAAGTTCCAGATAAGCGCATACTTCAGGAAGCTTTAGGACGAAAAGTTATCGAAAGGAACCTACGCCCTAAAACCCTACGACGCAATTAGTCGCCTTCTGTCAATCTCAGACCTTGACTTAGGGAGTTATGTCGAGAATAACGTGATTAGATTGAGATTAGTCCGGGAAACGGAGACCACGTCCAAGAAATTTCCGGACTCTGCAACCCAAAATAACTTGGTGCAATGTTGGCCATTACTTGGACGTCCAGGTTGTTAAGGTTATGCGTAGTGTGGTGCGCCGTCTTAAAAGTGGGCGGCCTCGGGTTCGAACCCAGGAGAGACGAAAGAAATTTATCATTTATATATTTTTTTCTGGTCTGATTTTGTAGAACCCTTTGGCGGTGGCAAGTTACCACCCTACCGACAAAAACGTGCTGCCAAGAGATTTGTGACCACGTGAGATTGCGGTTAAGGGCTAACTTGTAGTGCAATAAAAACAATGCAAAACAAAGGGTGATAGGATATTATAAACAGATGTAGGAATGATAAAAGTGTACTGACTATTCAACCAACACGACCATAAACAACTCTCTATGCAGCGGTATATATGAAAGACAGATTATAAAGTTATAACATGCTACTTAGTACTCAAATGTAATTGAGTATACAAACTAGTTACTTAGAGCAATACTAGGTTTTGGAGTGTGACCCAAATGGCCAGGACTGGGCATGAAAAGAAGAAGGAATACTCACCATATGAATTCCAACAATGAGGAATAAACTTATAATAAAGTAATACAGATACACCAATAGGAGGTACGCGTGTGAAATGTAAAGGCTCTGAGCGATTCTTGACATTTCCTCGGGCGTATGTTCAGGAACTGGATCGTTCTCGTGACTTTGAACGAATGTGATCACTTTGTACAGAGAGAACGACGTAACGCTGATAGAGAGCAGTGAAAATACCTGAAATATAAAGACATTTCATTATATAATAAAAAAATAAAAAAACTTGAGAGGTGTCAAGGGACACCCGGATGGAACGAAGTTCCTTTCATGAAGGAATTGTAATAAAATTTTATTTTATTTAAGTTATAATAATTTTTTTTTTATTATTAACAAATATAATGTTTTATAAATTTAATCAGTAGGCATAATTTGTTTGTTTGTTTTGTATCAGCAATATCCGGAACTTGTGCAGCAACACTGTCAGGATTCATTTATTATTATTTTTTATTATTTACAAAAAACCTGTATACACTCAACAAAAAAAAAATCTTCGCGACACCACACTGTTCAATGTGAAATAGAAATGAAAATATCTGGCTTGCTTTCTATAAGAGAGAGAGAGACAGTCAGAGAAACATGCGACGCCGCACAGCTTACAATAACAAAAAGTATCGTGACAACTTTTCGTAAGAATTTTTTCCGTCTAGCCCCCTTACTTACAACGCGCGATAAGGAACTTCGTTCCAAAAATCGACCTTAATTAATGTTATACCTGTATACTTTAGCACGTTGTAAATTGCAAATACCATTAGCTTTATCGCAATTTCTATCAATCAACAATGCAGCTTATTAAGACTTTAAAGTCTATTTAACCATTCTAGTTACGTGTTACAGATAATATATTAATATATTTATTTTTTATCTATTGTACGTATGTAGGCCTTTTTACAGCGACAATTTTTTATATTCACATGATAAATATGTTCGTTTGATAGAGATCTATTAATGTAATAAACTCTTACTTACTAGAGAAATATATCCAATTATGAGTGAACCTATTCTCAGTGGTAGACAACAACAACACTTTTTCAACCTGGGCACTCGTATAGCCACCATTATTACAAACACAAAACAACTTTACTTATTTATATACCTACTCAGAAGAAACGTGCCTGTTAAAGAACCCAATTTAATTTCACCAAGAAGTTTGGAATAAAACTAGGTCCTATTGTCACATTCACTACACTATCTGTATTAAACCTTCTTGCACTCGAGACAAAAACGTGCCTATATTAGGAAAATAATTTTATTTTTCACTATTTTACATATTTGTATGATCAGTATGTTTGAATGCAGGAATTTGTAGCAAAGCTTTTAACAAAATGTAGGGCTTGTTTTATTCCTACTGTAGCCGTACATCATACTTTACAGGCGTTATCACTCTTATCAGATTAGTCGAGGCGATAAAAATATTGACTGACCAATTTGGGCGAAACGGAGAACTAAAAAAATAAATGCATTGATTTCCGTGATTGCATTGCTTTCGATAGCGTTGCGATAAAATTATAAATTATAGAATAGATACTATGCCTATACCAATAATCATCATCATCATGATCAACCCATTGCCGGCTCACTACA
The DNA here is from genome assembly GCA_928268935.1 of Lasiommata megera. Classification (NCBI taxonomy): domain Eukaryota; kingdom Metazoa; phylum Arthropoda; class Insecta; order Lepidoptera; family Nymphalidae; genus Lasiommata; species Lasiommata megera. The sequence continues at coordinate 2,438,151 of OV743321.1, forward strand.
GAGCACGGGTCTTGTCAAGAATTTGGCCATAGTCCATCACGCTGGCCATGTGCGGATTGGCAGACTTCACACGCCTTTGAGAACATTATGGAGAACTCTCAGGCATGCAGGTTTCCTCACGATGTTTTCCTTCACCGCTGAAGCAAATGATATTTAATTTTTTTTTTAAACGCACATAACTCCGAAAAGTTAGAGGTGCGTGCCCGGATTCGAACCGCCGACCGCTGTTTAGGAGGCTGAGGCCCTAACCACTAGGCTATCACCGCTTACTCGCGTCTTATTTATGTCTTATTTATTATTATTTAATTATAAAGTACTATGAAAGACATTATAATTGTTACCTACTTGTACCACAAATTCTCATTTCTTAGACAGGTATCTTTCGGTCTTCTCGCAGTTTAACGTAGTTGCTATACACCACGATGAATGAATAAAACTCTAGAACTGGAAAAATGGATAATTATCAGCTCATTGATATTAAAATAGGTAGCTATCCCATCGCAATAGATGGTCACATAAAAACTGCAATTAAGAATGAATTTTCTAAGTAGCTCACCCACGAAGAATAATATGCCCAAATACCAGCCGATGAGAAGTTTATGTATTATGCACAGGGTTGACAAGAAACACACCTCTGCCAGCCATGTCAAGAAACGGCAAATCAGATAATGTTCTAGTAAATGCGTTTTGAACTGAAAATTTAATTATTTTCAAAGTTTGGATGAAAGATTATCTCAAAGTTTTTTAAGAGTTTTTGTGAAAGATTATTATGAAGTTTTTTTTTTGAAAGTTTGAATGAAAGATCATTTTGAAGAGTTACTGATTAATAAACGCTAGATACTCTCAAGGTAGGTACTCTCTAGGCGGTAGATAATGGTGTCAACAATTTTACAAAAATCTTATATATAAATCACTAAAATAAATCACTAAAATAAATAATTGGACGTAGTTATGCAAAGAGTATTCAATCCATCCAAGTTTAGTTATTTAGCTGGAATATCACTAATTATACGTTTGTCTAAAATTTGTTAATTATAAATTACACATTTGTCTAAAATTTAGTATAAAGAATGCCAGCCATAATAATTTGATCACACAATAACTTTTGGACGTTTTTGTGTACGTATTTAATCTTTATTGCAAAACTACGTCACGTTGATACCTGTGAAACATAGTGATTTAAATTTCTAAAGGGAATAACTGTGAACTGGACAGCATTGTCTTCAGACATGTCAATTTAGTGTAGTCTAGCCATTTGTGGACAACAAAATTGGCAACAAACCGATTTTTTAATTCCTGGCATGTAGTAGACATTTCGTATCAGAAAAAAGAAATATATATATATGTATCTTACAATTTTTTGATCGCTCATCCTTTTATAATGCTATAACAGACTGACAACAACATTTGATGGTAAATGATGACGGCTTTAGGTGATATAAGTATATGATATAATTTATATCACCTAAGGCCTACCTCCACACTGCTACTACTACTACTACCGCACTGCTCCACGGAGGTCGTCACCTCCGTGGAGCAGTGCGTGCGCTATCGCATTATAAAGTTTGAGGTCCTGGGTTCGATTCCCGGCTCGAGTCTAGTCAGGTAAGAGGCTTCGGCCATGGCTAGTTACCACCCTACCGACAAAGACGTGTCGCGTAGAAACTAATTAGAAGCGTGGGTTTACCATACTCTTAACAGGTTAGCCCGCTACCATCCCAGATAGCAACATTACTTACCAGGTGAGATTGCCGTCAAGGGCTAACTTATAGTGGATAAAAAAAAAAAAATGTCACTTACACGCGTTAACCCAATTACCATATGAATCATAAATACTAGTAATATACTCTCACAAAGCAAAAGAGCAACTAGTATGTAATACAGGAAGTACACGTTATCTGTTTCCGGTTTCCGTAAGACTAGCCAAGCGCCCAATGGAAACTTCTCGCCGATCAGAATTTCCAGTATCGCCGTTGTGGTGAAAATCATGCAGAAAATTGAGCGTAACTGTAAAATCAATTGGATTAATTACTAGCTAATGCCCGAGACTTTTTTAAAATTCCAAATTAGTAAGCAATATTTGTAATTTGAGCACGCACCTATAACTTTTCGGAGTTATGTGCGTTTTTAAACAGTTAAAATATGACTTGCTTGAACGGTGCAGGAAAACATCGTGAGGAAACCTGCACGCCTGAGAGTTCTCCATAATGTTCTCAAAGGCGTGTGAAGTCTGCTAATCCACCAATCCAATGGCCAGCGTGGTGGACTATGTCCAAACACTTTTCATATTGAGAGTAGACCCGTGCTCTGTAGTGGGCCGAGAATGGAGTAATCATGATGATGATGCTCATGATTTGTAATTTTAGATTATCCCATGTCTTATTTCAGTTCCCGTTTTCATTTCATATAAATCTTATTACAAGAAAGATTTCATGGCAAACTAATGCTAAAGTTATAACTCATCGACATGAAATTCAGTTTTTCATAAATAACGGGGGAACCATGTATTATCCCGGGAAAAAAAGCATTAAAATTAAGCAGCAAAATTAAAATTGTAGTTCAATTCAAAGGGATCTTACCAATGTCCACAGAAAAATTAAGTAGGAACCACATTGTAAAGAATACACAAACAAGAATTTTTCGATTGTTGGCAAAATTATTTCGATGTTCACACACATCCTTGAATTGACGATCAGAAAAACAACGGAAGTACCTACAAAGATTTCATTGAACAGTTAATGCATTTAAACTAGTATATTTGCACATCTACCTACATGTACATTTTATCAACGATTTATATAATTTAATTTAAAAAAAACATTTGTTTGTTTCAGAGGAGGTCAGGGCTCTGTTGCGGCTGTACAAAAAATCCCTCCGGGAAGTGGTAATACTTTAGCATTGTATTTAGTTCTAATGGTTTTGATTTTTACTCTCGTTGAATTGGGAATTAACATTCACAATTATAAACAGTGTTCCTTACAGAGTGACCTAATCCTATCCAGGATCAAGCTCCTTAAATAAAGATTTAAAAAAAAACTATTGTTTTGAGAGTCATGGTTAATATGTAAATACATTTTTTTTCACTATGATGGAGGCCCCCTAACTCCGTCCGAGGCGGGCCAGGAATATTGGAAGCGCCTCACGACCCGAGGATTAGACTCAACGAGTGAAGATGCCTCTCATCCATCACCCGGGGCTCATCGTCAGGGGGGCAGGCGGCGATTGTGCGCCTGTCTCCTGCCCCCGCCCTACGAGTACGACGTCGGAGGGGGTGCATACATTATAGGTAAGTACTATAAATAAAATATTAATAACAAGTACAAACTATTATAAAAAATTCTATTAATCGCCCATCGGAAATTTATTGTGTTACTAAATCTTACTTTTTTGCGCTTCTGTTCCATATTTCTTTAACTATACCATATCGCACACTTTTCCGTCCATTCAGGAAGCTTGTAAAAGTGTACAAAGTGTAGTTTTGTATTTCTAACCTATAGGTAATTATTTGTAAGTGTCGTTATCATAGAGTAATTTTTAGGGAGAGAGATTCATAGAGTAAAATTAGCCGTCTTACAAATACATTGATATAATTTTTTACATCAAAGAGGATATAAACAATATGTTGCCACTAAAGAGTTTGTCCATTTACTTTTGTATCCTCTTTGTCTGCGCTGCTTATAATATTATAAACGTTATGTTAACTGGGAACGATAGTATAAAGTGCTCTTTGAGGCAGGCACTTTGGGGTAAACAATGCTAATAAAAATAAAATAAAAATATATAAAATAAAATATCGTAACACCGGGCTGGTACTGAGAATTTCTTAGCAAAAAACCACAGTAAGTATGTAATAAATTTTGGTTTAACCCAGAAATCAAGCTCAGGATTATGAAGACCTCGTGTTTCTTAACCAAACGTAGCCAACTATAACCTAACCAACGCTTTGAACGGGCTTTTGAACGGGGTTAAACATTAGACACGATCATCCAATCAAGAGATTGACGTCCACAACTGGGCATAGATCTTTTGTAGACAGTTCTAGTCTTACAGCGTTTGTTACCAGCGACTCTTCTGATGTCGTCTGTCCATCTAGTTTAGGGTCGACCAACGCTACGTTTACCGGTGCGTGGTCGTTATCCCCACACCTTGGGAACCCAACGTCCATCTGTTCTTGGAGCTATGTGGCCCATTGCTACTTCAGCTTCATAACTCGTAGAACTATGTACTCTGGTTCTTCTGCGGATCTCCTTATTTCAGATTTGATCAGTATCATATTGAATACAATAAAAATAAATTGTTCTCTATTGTGGGTCTTTAGGGTAGATAGTTTTAATAAGCAAGTATAAAACGATAATATATCTAAGTAAGTTTTTGAAAAACCAAAACTGACATTGATTTCTTACGATTATTTTTCTATTTCTGGGGTATGTACCTACTGCTTTTATTCACATACGCCACTACTGCAAGCTACTACCTACGAGACAATTCGACTATAGAGCAGTATCAAGTTAAATAAACCAATTTCGTCTTACCAAATTTAACTCTTGCTTTAATCCATCAGTAAAAAAACAGCTTCAAAACAGTAACTATGCAAATGGTGTTACGGGTAAAACAAACCGAGTGTGTTAAAGCCGGAAATAGTAAAACATTTTTGTCATTTCTCTTAACTATATTTATGGAATAAGTATAAGATAACGAAAATAATAATTCAAAATAACATACGAGTATATGAAAATTAGATAAGATTATAAAGGAAATAACAATTATTTTCAACGCGTATTTAAATTATTTATTGCTACTATCAGAAGTACTAGATGATAATATTTATCAGAATAGATGAAGCCTTGAATTATGTTTTAAAGGAAATTGCATACAATAATGCATAGACTACCGGATTGGATGTTGGAATCGACTCGATAAGTTCAGTTTATATTAAACGTAACTTTATAATAAATTCTATAATAGTAAAAATAAAAATCATCATCATCATCATGATCACCTTATTGCCGGCTCACTACAGAGCATGGGTCTCCTCTCAATATAAGAAGGGTTTGGCCATAGTCCACTATGCTGGCCATGTGCGGATTGGCAGACTTCGCACGCCTTTAAGAGCATTATGGCATGCGGCATTCCTCACGATGTTTTCTTTCACCAAGTGGTATTTTAATTACTTAAAAACATATAAAACAAAAAATAATTATTAATTTTTCCTTAGACTAGGTTGCTCTAAAATTGCTTTAACTGACAGTGTGAGATGGTGATAACAAAAAGAACATCCGGCTAAGATTGTTGCGGGCTTTTATATGCAAGTTAAGTTGTTTACGAATAGTTTGCTGCAAGCAATCCAGAATGTACAATGTAAAATTACTGCCTGAAGTTTTTGTAAAATGCTCATTCTCTTACAAAGGTTGTAAAACTTAGATAAATGTTTTTGATAACTGTTATCGCATTGGGTTTTGGTTGACCGCTTTTATTTACCTTAGATTAGATGATAATACCACTTCGGGAAGTCGAACGTATGGTTTATATGATCTTAGAGTGTGCAGTGTTGTATGATGGAGACGTGGAATGTTATGTCTGTGAACGGATTTGATCGAAAAATTCTAGAGCGGTTTAAAGGTAGGTTAGTGTTATTTTATTCTTATCGTAATTATTAAAGTAGGAATTTAATGTTCTACTGTCACAGGCCTCGTCTTAAACAGAAGTAGGATATAATGAAGTTATTCAACCCACCGCCTCATCATCATCATGGTCAACCCATTACCGGCTCACTACAGAGCACGGGTCTCCTCTCAATATGAGAAGAATTTGGCAATAGACCTTACATACTATTTAGCTTTACTTTTCTCGCTTGTGAAGTCAACATCTCCTGAGGATGATCCGGTGTCGGGTCGAAACGTGCGTAGAGGTTCTAGTGGAAGATTTTGTGTGGTGTAATTTTATACAAATCTCCCGGTGGTCGGCGGAATATAGCAAATTATACTTGCTGTTTATTGTTTATCATGGACTTCCGCAAAGTAACGCCTGCTTCTATTCATTATTTGGTTCCCAACGTGCCCTACCCTAAGAAGAAGCCCTCAACAAACTTTACCGGGTTGGTATTCTTTATTTGTTTTTTCCGCATGTAACTTAAAACTATTGAAGAGCATTATTAGCGGAGTATATCTCACCGATAAGCTTGTTTATCACTGTACATAATCCTATATATTATAATGCGACGACCTCTGTGGCGCAGCGTGCGCGCTATCGCTTTACAAAGTTGGAGGTCCTGGGTTCGATTCCCGGCTCGGGTCTGGTCTGTTGGGAGGCTTTGTTGAATAGTTACCACCCTACCGACAAATACGTGTCGCCAAGCGATTTAGCATTCCTGCACGATATCGCGTAGACCAATTAGGAGTACGGGTTTCCCATACCCCTATCAGGTTAGCCCGCTACCATATAGACTGCATCATCACTTACCATCAGGTGAGATTGACAGAGAAGGCGCCATCTATAGTAGTGTTATTATCTCCCTGCAGACTCGGCCATAAATCATTCGAGTGTTTCGCTCTCTTTCCCACTCACGGGCCCCATGCCACGGCTTTTGTATATAAATGGGTGATAGAAATAAAAACAGGGGAGATTGCCGTCAAGGGCTAACGTGTAGCGGAAAAAAAAAAAAGATAAGTAATAAGATTTGCGCACTGCTAACAGAAACGTGTTCCAGGATGAAGAAAGCGATGAAGTGCAACTGGCCAGAGCCAAGCTTGTACTGCGGTTGCTGCAACCTGTCCACCGGAATATACATCAGATCTGTGCTAATCATAGTAAGTACTTACGCAATGGTTTCCTCCGACCTAAGCGCTCCTCTCCGAAAGAGGAGACCTAAATATATCCTCCATGACCCTGACGATCAGATGACTACTGACAACACACTCGTACCACCTACCAAACAATCATACGCTACACACCATCTTCGCTGGCGAAGACGAGGTGCCCGCTATCATACGTCATCCGGACGTGGGCTCCATCCGCGGCCTCGGAGACGTACGGACCACTCACCGTCCGACCCCCCCCGTTATCCCAAACGTCGCCTAAGCCTGGCTAAGGTTCGGCCTCAAAGGAGGCGGCCTTAGGCAGACGTCCCTAGGGCTCAAAAATTTCTTCAGGCAGAACTTCCTTCCGAAGCTCGCCAAACAGCCGGTTACGCTGTGGCAACCAATAGGGTTAGTACAGCTAATAGACAGTCCGAAAAAAAAACGCAATGGTGTTTATTCTGTTGTGTGGTCTTTTTAAGTGGTTTGTAGTACACCCACATACTATTTCGCTATAATATAGCAGACCCAGACACGATACCGTCAAATACAAATAAAAAAAAAAATACTTCTCATACTTACTTTCTATTTTTTGACGACCTACGTGGCTCAGTGCGTGCGCTGTCGCATTATAAAGTTGGAAGTACTGGGTTCGTTTCCCGGTTCGAGTCTGGTCTGGTGGGAGGCTTCGACCGTGGCTAGTTACCACCCTACCGACAAAGACGTGGGCTTACCATACCTACCCCTAACAAGTTAGTCTGCTACCATTCTAGACTGCATCATTACCAAGGAAAATCAATCATATAAAGAGAAATTCAATATTTGTAGATATCTAAAAAACTACTAAAAAGCGCCCGTTAAATCTTTAATATCATGAAAATGAGAGTTTAACAGCTAGTATAGTTTTCGTAGGCGCTACGTATTGGACAATATTAACGTATATAATATTATTTGCACCCGAACTTTTAAAATGTAGTGATTACACATAAAATTGCAATAAAAAATATTTATAAAAATGTGATAATTTCTGAATTTAACGGGTTATTAAATAATGGGGTCCAACTTCGTCCTCCTCTTTTAAATAACAGCATAATATACTTATATTTTAGTTTTTATTCCACAACGAGTTATTTCATATCACAACTGCAAAACTTTCTGATGGTTAGTGAAGATGTAGTCTAAGATGGTAGTAAGCTAAACCGTCAGGGTAAGGGCAGTATTACCGATACTTTCAATTTCCTATTTCCCCAAAAATTTCAGGGGCGACCTGGGAATCGAACCCAGGATCTCATTAGCCTTAGTTAAACATGCCAACAAATAGACCAACGAGGCAGTTTCAAGAATTTATTATAAAATTATTCTTTAATAAAAAATTGACAACTCTAAATAATAGCAATACACTACGCCATAAGACGTAAGCACGTTTGTACGTACTTACGTCTCATGGTCCGATATGAGATGTTCACCCGCAACCTACACTAACTAATTAACTAACTTTCCTAGACTCCACCATCACTTACCATCAGGTGAGATCGCCATCAAGGGCTAACTTTGTAGCATATTAAAAAATAAACGTTACACATTCAACTGAGCGATCTTTTATACACTGTTATATGTTTATCCTGTAAAATACCATAGAACGTTTTATTTATTTATACAATTTTATTGCATGCAAAAGAAAGGAAAAGAAATAGATAAAATAAAAGCAAAAGGTGACGTTATCACTTAAAGCGATCTCTTTCAGGCCACCTTTTTGTAAGAAGCTGACAGAAATAAAAGACAGGAAATCGCAACACTTATACAAACTAATAATTAAATACTATTAAAAAATATTAAAAAAATAATTTCTATAATTTATACATATTAATATAAATATAGAAGGAATAAATATAAATTAAATTGACAGATAATGCTTCTTAACACGGGTTTTAAAAACTGCTAATGTTTGAGAGCGCGGAATTTCATCTAGGAGAGCATTCCACAGCTTAACTGCTTTCACAGTGAAGGACTCATAGTTCTCCGAATTACATCTCAACATTCTGAGCTTATTTTCCCTCAAGGAACGCTGAACGTTATTATGTTTTCAGGCAGTTACCATGGTGACCCTTGGAATAAACGGTTGGATCCTGGATTTCCTGCTCGACCTTCGGCAGCAGGTCTACGACAAGAATATGACGGTTATAGACGAATTCTGGGATTCAGAAACAGATTTGGAAACAATTTTCTTTATATACAAAGCCATGGTTGTTTACTATATATCTTGGATAGTATTCAAAGTTGTGTACATTTTGATAGTCATGTGGACGATATATGCTATTTATAGGGTGAGTACTTACATGTGTTTTTTTCCTCTACAAGTTAGTCCTTGACGGCAATCTCACTTGATGGTAAGTGATGCAGTCTAAGATGGTAGCGGGCTAACCTGTTAGGGATATGGTAAACCCATACTCCTAATTGGTTTCTAGGTAACATCGTGCCGGAACGCTAAATCGCTTGGCGACTTTGTCGGTAGGGTGGTAACTAACCACGGCCGCGCCTCCCACCAGACCAGACTCGAGCCGGGAATCGAACCCAGGACCTCCAACATTATGATGGGACAGCGCCCACGCTGCGCCACGGAGGTCGTCGGAGGTGTAGATTAAGGTATGAGGCAGATGTCATATATCTGTTTCCTCTTTTTCTTTATTACTACTCATATAGAAAAGTCTTATACACTAGTAACAGGGTGTATGTGAGAATATAGGAGAGATGTTTTATTACCACTGTTTCATATAGAAAAGTCTTATACACTAGTAACAGGGTGTATGTGAGAATATAGGAGAGATGTTTTATTACCACTGTTTCATACAGAAAAGTCTTATACACTAGTAACAGGGTGTATGGTATATGTGCGAATATAGGAGAAATGTTTTAATAGAGTTACCAACCACGTTTACCAACCGTGATCCAACACGGGTTGGCAACCGAGACCGGTAACTTGTTCTTCCTGTCCACTACAATTTAATTAGTCATAATGCCTCACTGCTTTTTTAAAAAATGTATGTTTTTTTAAACTTATCCTTTTCAACCAGGCATCCACTAGTATGTTCAGGAGGGACATGTTTATTAAAAAGAAAATTAAAATATTTTTTTTCAAATAGTCCTTTAAAAGGCACTTTTGACGCGTCAATAATTTAGATACTAGTGATTTGATGGTGATAACTACATTCGTAAACTTAAAACTAAAGCTATGAGGGTGCCAAACGCGCCCCGGTCTAAGAAGAAGCCCACAACAAACTCAGCCAGGTAAATTTTCTTTCTGTTACCATATCTCACATGCCACTTAAAATTATATTAAGAGCTATCTTATTAGAGCAATATTTCATACCCATGCTTGTTTATCATTTACATAATCCTTTACACTATAGTAAGACTTTTCCACAAGCTTACGTTTTATATAAACTTTGAACTTATTGAGAGACATCCCAGAAATTTCATTTGGTAATTTGTTATAGAATTGTATACAATTACCTTTAAATGAATTTCTAATTTTTTGTAGTCTAGTAGCGTGTCACAAAGTTATTTTTACTCCTGATGTTCAGGAAGTAGATGTTTATAATTTATTGCATCAACTTTCGGTAAGTTTGTCCTCAAACTGTTTGGAGTTATGCGCGATTTAGATTACAAATACCAATTGAAGTGCCATTGCACTTGATTTTATGGTGAATGAATACAGTGTGACAATACCTGTAATCTTATGGGTTTAAAAACCTTCCTTCCAGAGAAGACTTGTGCCCTGTAGAAGCCCGTTTTTAGTTTGATAAAAATAATGCTGGTTAATAGGTTAACCCTTTTTCTATTTCCAGAAACATACGAAGATGATAAAAATATTGGTATACATCAGTGTACCAAGCTTAATTTTGGACTTCTTCATATCGGTAGCTGGTTCTATGCTCCTCGATCACTTTGTCAAGATAGTACTGCTGATTTGCATTCGTAAGTTTATTTCTTTTACTAATTTTTGATTTGCTGCCATGTTCGTGTCAAAGTTCAAATCCAGAAATCCAAATAGAAATTTCTTAGCATTTTTTGCCCCTTAGAGGAAATGTAACTAATTTAAAGATACTTTTTTACCTTAATCTATACAGTTATCCGTATGCCAAATTTAAGTCCGATTTGTCCAATGTTAGTTAGTTTAGAAAATATGCGAATAGTCAGTCAAATTACCCTTAATTGTAATAGCATGAATAATTGATTTTGGACGCTCTTACTAAATAAGTTTTTTTTTTTTAATTTACCACAAGTCAGCCCTTGACGGCATCTCACCTGATGGTAAGTGATGATACGGTCTTAGATGGTAGCCGGCTAACCTGTTAGGGGTATAGTAACACACCTAATTGGTTTCTACACGACATCGTGCCGGAACACTAAATTGCTTGGCGACACGTCTTTGTCGGTAGGGTGGTAACTAGCCACGCTCGAAGCCAGACAAAAGTTTTTAATTGTAGAAGTGTACATTTACATGTTATAATGTAAATAATACTTTCCGCTTGCATTCCAGTATCCGAAGGCTACAACATTCTAGCTATGAATAGCGAATATAAGAAAATTACAGGAAAATCAAGAGCAGTAGTCGCGAATGAAATTGAATTTGAATATAACACACAGCAAGTTTACCCTAACAATAACACAAATCTAGACGGAGATCTAGTATTAAGATCTGGTTACAATAATGCACATTGTAGTAGCTGTACTTGTTATACACCCAATAATCCACCAGAATATAGTAGTACTACAAATATAGATACTGCACAAACTCCGTCAGAACCTGTTATAAATATTGTATCTGAAACTAGTCCGACCATTCCAGCTGAATTTAATCAAGAAGCTTCTAGACCTAATGATGACCAAGAAATAACTAGGAATCCAAATAATATTACAAAAGAAGTTGGTACTGCCGATTTTATTACTAACCCTGCGGTCAGGCCATCCAATCTTAATACAAGCATGGTTAGAGCAAAGAAGGTAAAAATGGAGTTATCAGATTATCCTGTTATATATGATGAACAGCAGTTAAATGTTGGTACAAGTCCAGTGATTGAAGACAGATCAAGTTTGAGGAATGACTAAGAAATTAACCGAGATGATAAGATGGAAATCAAAGTTTTACAAATATAGATACTGCACAAACTCCGTCAGAAACCGTTATAAATATTGTATCTCAAACTAGTCCGACAATTCAAGCTGAATTTAATCAAGAAGCTTCTAGACTTAATGATGATCAAGAAATAACTGGGAATCCAAATAATATTACAAAAGAAGTGGGTACTGCTGATTTTGTTACTAACCCTGCGGTCAGGCCATCCAATCTTACACGCATCATTAGAGCAAAGAAGGTAAAAATGGAGTTATCAGATGATCCTGTTATATATGATGAACAGCAGTTAAATGTTGGTACAAGTCCAGTGATTGAAGACAGATCAAGTTTGAGGAATGACTAAGAAATTAACCAAGATGATAAGATTGAAATTAAAGTTTCAAGCTGGTCTCATAGCGTCGAGGAATTGACTGGCAGCCACTTTGGAGTTTGGCATAAAATTCAGGCTGAAAGAAGAGTCGATGCCGGCATTGGGCTCTTTACACACTTGGTTGTTGAATTAAAGTTGATGTTTTTGATTTTTACAGTTATTCTATTAATTGTTCCTTTCGAATATAAATTAACAATAATAATATTATAACCAATGATGAATAGAAGCAGGCGTTACTTTGCGGAAGTCCATGATAAACAATAAACAGCAAGTATAATTTGCTATATTCCGCCGACAACCGGGAGATTAGTATAATATATACAGTACTTTACAGTACTTACTTTTCTCGCTTGCGAAGTCAACATCTCCTGAGGATGATCCGGTGTCGAATCGAAACGTGCGTAGAGGTTCTAGTGGAAGATTTTGTGTGGTATTATATTATACTAATCTCCCGGTTGTCGGCGGAATATAGAAAATTATGCTTGCTGTTTATTGTTTATTATAACCAATGATTGCATAAAAAAATTTGGACTCATCTTTTCAACCTTGAATGTATGTGGGGGCTCTCTTGAAATTATCACTCGTTCTTATTACAAACCCATACATTTTAAAATCTTGGTGAATTATATTATATACATGTATATCTAAGGCTAGCTTACAATGTAATGTTTCCCCTAGGTCTTTAATAATATTAACTCTCACTAAACTACCATTGCTAAGTGAAAACGTAAAATAGCTTATATTGCCTATAACTTCTTGCCTTGACTTGTTCGTCAATGCCGGAGTCATCCCGGACATGAGAGTGAATGGGACCAGGAAATCCAAATTTGTTTTTAAAGTCCGGTCGCAGAGCGTGTAGTCCAACTAGCCAGTTGAGTAGCCCCGTCTCAGAGAGTAGAAGAAAAAGGTACAGATGTAAAAATTTTAATTTTAACCCCTTTAATATTTGAATTATTATGAATTATGACTTTTAGCGTTGATAGCCTAGTGGTTAGGGCGTCAGCCTCCTAATCAGAGGTCGGCGGTTCGAACCCGGGTACGCACCTACAACTTTTCGGAGTTATGTGCGTTTTTAAGCAATTAAAATATCACTTGCTTCAACGGTGAAGGAAAACATCGTGAGGAAACCTGCGTGCCTGAGAGTTCTCCATAATGTTCTCAAAGGCGTGTGAAGTCTGTCAATCCGGTCATGCCCAGCGTGGTAGACTATGGCCAAATCCTTTTAATATTCAGAGGAGACCTGTGCTCTGTAGTGAGCCGAGAGTGTTTTGGGATGAGAGGTTGATCATGATGATGATGACTTTTAGACTACGTCGCGTCGTTTCTCGTAAAATGAGTCAGTCCGGATGAGTTTGAACTTTGGACCTATCTGGCTGTGGAATTTGTAGATAAATCTGTATTATGTTATCAAATATACCTAACCTGGGAGTTTGTGTACACTCTATGGTATAGAAAAAAAAACTTGTTTATGTAGGTTTGCTAATAGTTTTCAGTTTTTTTTTTTTTTTTTTGACAAGTAAGATTGTAAAAAGATGCACATGGCCAGCGTGGTGGACTATGCCAAACCCTTCTCATATTGAGGAGGAGACCCGAGCTCTGTAGTGAGCCGGTAATGGGTTGACCATGATGATGATGTTGAAATAATTTATGTGTTATAGTATCTATATTTTATAAATCTCAGCCTAAGTGTTGTTGGGTTCGCTTTGGTATCGACTATCGTTCTCCTCTCGGAAGTCATTTGCGATGTTCCTCGTATTGATACCGCTTATCGGGATGGTGGGCGGCAAAAAAACCGACGTCAACAAATAATATTATTGCACTGATAACAATATCACAGTGTTTATACAATTAATGCAAAATCATGACTGTGTGGTGTAAACTTGAGATCTATGGAGCGTACTTTGACTTATTAGTGTTAAAACGAGACAGATTATGTCGCATTTTAACTGTCCTCGTAGCTTTAGTTTTAAGTTGGCGAGTGTAGTTACCACCATCACTGATAGAAATTATGAAAATCGTATTCGTAGGTAATCGTTTCGTATAATACCTTTATATGAATACAGCTAGTTTTGATTTGATTTGATTTGTTTTCAGGTAAGGCTCGGCTTGCTTTATGTATCTCGGCCTAAGATATCGATCTTCTACTCGATTTCGACAGGCACCTTTCACTTTTCACGTATGTGCGTAAATATGCTTACTTTAACAGCGATGAAACAAACTCTCAAACAAACCCTTTAAGACCCAGATGACTAACTGAAATCGATAATGCTACCAAGTATCAATCAATCAATCAGCCTATAGACGCCCACTGCTGGACATAGGCCTTTCCAAGAGCGCGCCACCACACGGTCCTCCGCCTTCCTCATCCACCCGCCACCAGTATCCTTCAAGGTCTGGAATAGCAGGGTGACCGGGAATTGGGGGCCATTGTGTATTGGCGCTATTACTCGAAAGATATAGATCACATTAAAAATCAGGCGAATAACAGTAATTTTTTCGGCGTGGACGAGGCCCCCGATTTCTGACGTCATGTAAACGTGGGTGTCATCCACGTTCACGATGGCGTACTGAAATCCTAGTCCAACAAGTTATATTTGAAACGCCACCATAAGTCAGTCCAAGACTTACTCAACAGCCCTTACGGTGACATTATACCAAAGTCGTGAAGCCTGGTACTCTTCTCTCAGGTTAAGCGTGTTCGCAAATACCGGTGACGCTGAAATTAATAAGTTTATTTGCTATCGTCATTTCGAAACAATAAGGGGTAAGGAACACATCCTGAGGAATTTGCATGCCTGAGAGTTCTCGATTATATTGCCAAAGTCGTGTGTAATGTACAAATCTGCATTGGTACAAATTTGTGATGAACTTTGGATTTAAGTTGGAGTTAGCACTGCTGTCAGGCCGCTGTATTACTGGTTGGCATGCTGGTAACGTACAGTAACTTTGAAGTTAAAGTTACTGTACATTACTTTCATTAGGAATCCATTTTACTGTACTGTATCTCTACGTGATCAAAGCAGAAATGAAGAGATCCGTAGAAGGACCAGAGTTACCGACATAGCTCAGCGAGTTGCGAAGTTGAAGTGGCAATGGGCGGGGAACATAGCTCGGAGAACCGATAGACGATGGGGTCCCAAGGTGCTGGAATAGCGACCCCGCACCGATAAACGTTGCGTTGGTCGACCCCCAACAAGGTGGACAGACGACATCAAACGAGTCGCAGGGAGCCGCTGGATACAAGCGGCCCAAGACCGTGGCATCAAAAGACCATCCCATGTCCAGCAGTAGACGTCAATCGGTTGAAATGATGATGATAATGATGATGATGCATATCATAGTTACGCAAAAACTGTTCCTACACATTATGTGCATATTTATAAATTGGTGGATATATATCATTAGGTAATATAGAACTATATTTTGGAAAGTTTTCATTTTGGTGCTCATCAAGTCCTCACCTTTTTATCAATTAAGATATAGTATGGTTGGATATGTATATGATATCCCGTAGTTACGTATGAAGAGCATTACTTCCTTGTACCTTATCATCATTATCATTATCCACCCACTACAGGAGCAGTCTAATCTCAGTATGAGCAAAGCTATGATCATCACTTACCACGCTGGTCAAGTTTAGAACTTTATGCTGAACTCTTAGGCATGCAGGTTTCCTATATAAAAATTAGAGGGAAATCTGTTTTTTTTTATACACCACAAGTTAGCCCATGGCGGCTATCTCACCTGGTGGTAAGTGATGATGCTGTCTCGGATGGTAGCGGGCTAACCTATTAGGAGTATGGTAAACCCACGCTCCTATTTGGTTTGTATGCGACATCATGCCGGAACGTTAAATCGCTTGGCAACACTTCTTTGTCGGTAGGGTGGTAACTAGCCACGGCCGAAGCCTCCCACCAGACTAAACTAAAATTAAAATTACTAAAATTAGAGGGAAATCTATTTTTTTTTATATACAAGTTAGCCCATGGCGGCTATCTCACCTGGTGGTAAGTGATGATGCCGTCTAGGATGGTAGCGGGCTAACCTATTAGGAGTATAGTAAACCCACGCTCCTAATTGGTTTGTATGCGACATCATGCCGGAACGCTAAATTGCTTGGCAACACTTCTTTGTGTGTAGGGTGGTAACTAGCCACGGGCGAAGCCTCTCACCAGACAAGACTTAAGTCGAGAATCGAACCTAGGACCTTTGACTATAATGGCGCAGCGCACGCACTGCGCCACGGAGGTCGTCAAAAATTTAATATTATTAGCGTCTATTCCCATGATAGATTTTAAGAACCTACTTAAGATAAAGTTAAAGAAACACAAAGTTACGTAACCAATATATCTGCCCGGTTTTACTTAGGCTGAGCAAAGCCAAACTACGTAATCGAATACGCATCGATAATATCTTTAATACTTTTGTTGCTAATTAAAAGTACCGCACGCTTCTATTCAATATTTAAAAGTCTGTTACAATAAATTATATTTTGACTTTGATATCGATTCCAACTATTCATTCTGGTACTATCAAATTTCACAGAACCATTTTATTATCTAGTTATTTTGTTGAAAAAATACAGCGTATTTGCGTAGCTCAACGATTCTGGATACTATCTGTTTTCGAAATATATATGATATATAATACAGTTCGCGTATTGTTAGCTGTATATTCTATATAAATTTACGGACGGACTTACTCACTGTCACAGGATTCAGGATTACTCCGACCGGCATCGCGAGAGCACGCGTGGTGGATTTTTAAACGGAATTTAAATTTGTGGTGTTTTTTTTTTCTCTCAAACATGTTTTGCGAGATTCCCGTATTTGGAAGATGCTGTTTTTGCATGCCTCTAAGAAGAGGCATATTGACTTTTGGATATCTTAACATCGTGAGTATCCACCGTTTGTTATGTTGCGAGATCTTCGATTATAATAGACTTAGCGTGCTTTTGTCGGAGGATAATTCAAGGGTAATAAAGAAATTGATGTGTCCTGCATTTTTGTACGTGAGGTAAATTGGATTGGATTGGATTGGATTGTGTTTGTGTTGCATGTGTGAGTGTTTATGTTTTTGTGTCGTGTGGCTCAGGATGCGTTGGAAGTTTTTGTATGCGAATGAAAAACATGTTAGGTTGGTCTATCAAGTTATTGTACAACGTAGGCGTATTTGGCGTTTTAAATGTATAGTTACTACGTTAGCGAAATTGTTTTTATTGATTCAATTTATTATTAACTAGCTGATGCCCGCGACTTCGTCTGCGTCGAGTTGATGTGTTAAAGTGTGTTTGTTTGTCTTCCAATCACGAAGCAATGGATAACTAAACTACGACAGACGACCTTGAAATTATTACAGTACTTGGCCATTGCAACATTACTTTATTTTTCTAAAATAAAAGACTTTTTCTAAAATAAAAGTAGCCTAAGCTACTCCTTATTACATCAGCTACCTGCCAATAAAAGTCCCGTAAAAACCAGTCCAGCCATTTCAGAGATTAGCCGTAACAAACAGACAGACAGACAGACAGACAGAAATTGTAAAAAATGTTATGTTGGTGTATGTACCGTATACATATTCATATGCATGTAGTAAAAAACGGTCATTTCAATATTACAAACAGACACTCCAATTTTATTTATTTATATAGATAAAAAATTTAAAGTTTTAATTTTTAATAAAAACCCCGTTTATTCTCATAGCTTTTTCAAAACAACTAATACTACTAAAAAGTAGTGTTACTATATAAACCATACGAAGCTTTTATTTGTTAGTAATTTATAAATATTATGCATATAAATAGTTATGAGATCAGAACCCCTTCCGGGGTAATGACCTCCCCAGTACTCTTCCTCTCAATTAATGATAATACAAAGTACGACTTAATGCCAACTTAATTAATAGTTATTATATATAATAGTATTAGTGGTGATAGATGGATTAGGGGTTATAAGGTATATTCTCATGAAGTTATCGGTGATTTCATTTTCTTGTTTATGGGATGCAAAAGCTCATATTTAATAAAAGGATGTGCTTTAATAAAGGAATACTTAGCTGGTATGTGTGCAAGCGGAAACTATAAAATTAATGACAAAGTAAAATAGTGTTAATTGCGGTGCGTTTCTTTAATAATAATTAGAACTTTAATTAAAAATAAAATAATTAACTATGTAAATTGAGTAAATAAAAAAATATTAAACCGTTAATTGGACCTAAATTGAAGTTCCTGTGTCAAAATTTTACTTAAAGATGCATTTTGTTTAGTAATAATAATTGTAGTGTTTAGCTAAATTTTTTTAAGGCTTTTCTGGGCAGGGTGTTTGTAACCCTGGTAGCTTTAGTTTTAAGTTTACTAATGTAGTCATATTGAGTGGTCTATAGGCGCCTCTTCAAAGGCTTTAGCGTAAGTTTTCTTGTCAACTAACGTCACTAAGAGTTAGCGTAAAACCGTCATGTAAGGTGGATGACCGAAAGTCATAATTCGACAATTCTATTCATAAACATGACAGATTAAAGTTTATCTGTATGCTTGGATCATTAATAATGTTCAATTTTAGATGGTATGTCAGATTACCACCCGCTTCAAGGGCAGCTGAGCACATCATCATTATCATGATCAACCCATTGATATATACTGGCGATATGCGAATTGACAGACTTCACACGCCCTTGAGAACATTATGGTGAACTCTCAGGCATGTAGGTTTCCTCACGATGTTCACAGTTGAAGCAAGTGATATTTTAAATGCTTAAAAATCACTGATCACATATTTCCTTACTGTAAAAAAATATATTTATAGGTCGGTAATTTAGGTAAACGTGGGTAGTTTCGGGCAAATAGACCAGATACTCTTGGTAGAACAGAATTACAATTATAAGTATCGTAATTTATAACGAGCAGACTATACGCTCCACCAAGTACGACTATGCACTACCACGTCTCGACCACCGATCAATGCAATGAATGCAATGCGCCATCCCGCGCCACCGGTACGTCTTTAAGAACCTGCATACCCCACTTAGTGTTGCGTAAAGAGAGGGGGTGATCCCACTCTCTTCTCTGTCGTACATGATTCTAAAACTAGATGGCTCTACTCCCTGATTGCCGTCATATTAAAAAAAAATCTTTATCTTACAGTTATTCGCAGCGTTCATGGTGGGAGTCTACAGTTACTCCGTACACCATAGCTACTCTATGACTATGGTGTTTCACGGAGTGGCCAGTGACATAGACAGTGCGCTAGGAGTCGCTATATACTGTGCTGATATTATTTTCAGCGGTATATTGCTCTATGGTGCCCACAGAGTAAGTAAAACCCTACTTTTTTAATCATCCCACTTTTTTTTATTCTACTGCTAGTTAGCCGTTAACGGCTATATCTACTGATAGTAAATGTTGAAGCAGTCTAAGATGGTAGCGGGCTAACTTGTTAGGGGTATGGTAAACCCATACTCCTAATTGGTTTCTACGCAACATCGTGCCCCAACCCCTAATCGCTTAGCGACACGTCATCGTCGGTAGGGCGGTAACTAGCCACGGCCAAAGCGTCCCACAAGATAAGACTTGAGAGGCGAACCCAGGAGCTCTGCGCTACGGAGGTCATCAAAAATAAGAACTATTTTAATTAAAATTTGGACGGCATATATTGCTTGTAAATATATTTCAGGCACATAACATTATAACTTCATTGTAGGATAATTTCAGTTTTATCGTACAAAATTGCTTTTGAGAACCAATTTAACTATTAAATTTCAAATTCAAATTCAAAATAATCTTTATTCACATAGTCCTTTAAAAGGCGCTTTTGACGCGTCAATAATTTACATAGTAGTGATTTGGTGGTGATAACTAGATTCGTAAACATAAAACTAAAGCTATGAGGGTTCCAAACGCGCCCCGGTCTAAGAAGAAGCTATTAATTTAATAATAATGATCAATTGCACAATTAATTAAATTATGAAAAACTACAATCTTCCTACTAGCTATCTCCTTTTTTAATTTCCAGAAGTATGGGCTTACCATACCCCTAACAGGTTAGCCAGCTAGACCTCTTAGACTACATCATCACCAATAATCAGGTGAGGTGCCGTCAAGGGCTAACTTGTGGTGTATAAAAAAAATGCGTTGCATTTCCCAGCATTATAAAAAAGGCCAATGCATAGTTCCCATTGGAAACGTTTCAGGCTCGATCTCAACTGCTCCTTTTATTTTTCCAGCAAATCATAATCTACCTCAAAGTGTTCTACTACTACACTTTATGCACTTTGTTCGCTACGATTCTTCTGGAGATCATAGCGTGCACTCAAAGATATTTCTTCATGGAGTTGGAACTGTTACCGTTGTTCTTCGCCGGATTAGGTAAGAACGCTTGTGGTTTTCGAACGAAGTAATCAATGTCCCTGTAACAAACTTAAACACCGTGTCCTGAATTATTTTTTTAAATTTTGGAACAACTAAGTAAAGCTATTAGATTTCTGTCAAAGGACTTGGTCTCGTATGATTCTTGGTTACTATCCTATAATCTTATGTCACTAAGATCAGACGTAAAATGTTAGACATGGTTTTTTTCTACAAAATCATTAATGGATACACTGATTCACCGGAAATCCTGGAGCGTCTGAGGTTTAGTGTGCCGCGTAAGGGTAGTCGCCTCCGGAATCGAAAACCGTTCCATTTACCGTTTTGTCGAACCAAGGCTGGTCAGCATGCGCCTGTCTATAGAATATGCTCAATGCTGAATGATCACAGGAATATCTGCGACATCTGCAGTTCTGTGGCCTCTTTTAATGCTGTAATAGATAGTCTTACTGGCTTTAGGTGTAAATTGAATTATTTAGATGTAAGGTTAATTTTAAGGTTGTGCATGTTGTGGTCATTGCTAGAAAGTCACTATCTGGTGTTTGTTCTTCTGAAATGTTTTTTGTTGTTTTTATATAGATATTTACTAGTTTAATGATCCAATAAAAATAAAAAAAAATAAAAAAAGGAGTGAATATTTGGCAAACCAACTCATGTGTCTTTTTTTATATTAAAATAACCGTAACCATAAAACTACGAGTATCAGAATAAATAAGTGTTATTTTTATTTTTATTAATGGTTATTATATTATTAAATTCAATTGGTTGTTAAGAATTTAGTCGGCAGGGAAAACGTATAGTAAAAAGTCAAACTTCTTTCTAGCCTTAAATTACCATCTTGGCTTTTGTTTTAAGTTGTCGAGTGAGAACTCTTAGGCATGCAGATTTCCTGACAATGTTGCACCGTTGAAACGCACATAACTCCGAAAAGATATAGGTGCGTGTCAAGAGTTCTTTCTTTTATGAGTAATATATTATGATCAATCGAAAATTAACAAAACTGCCTCATTTATTTATAGAAAGGGGGATCCCATCTAAAAATAAATGAAGCAGTTTTAATAAATGAAGCAATAGAATGAAGTTTCTTTTATTGATGACTAAATTCGCAGAACCCGTTGACCCAAGTTTATAAGGAATTAAAAATGTACATTGCGCAGTCTGAGATGTAAAATATATTCTTGTTTCTCTACAGCTATACACGTCTACCTGATATTCCTGGTGAGGAGTCTCCTGAGGAAGCTGGAAATCTCTGGGCACACCTACGAGAACCAACTCCACCAAATAGTCAATGGCGAAATAGTTAAAGAAGCAGGCACTGTCTACCCAAGCACTGTGGTACCTGTGGAGATTGCGTAAACAACCTACTCTCGTGAAAATCCATTACTTTGACATTACGAATAGAAGATGACGTCATTTGCGTTCAACTAGTCTCGCCCAAGTTTGAAGTTCGGGTCTTGTATATTCGACACATATCAAATCTAATTAGAAGTAACTATTTGTTATTTTAGCGACAATACAACTGCCTACTTCATCATCATCATTATCAACCCATTACCGGCTCACTACAGAGTACGCGTCTCCCCTCAATATAAAAAGGGTGTGGCCATAGTCCACCACGCTGGCCATGTGCGGATTGGCAGATTTCACACGCCTTTGAGAACATTATGGAGAATTCTTAGGCGTCCAGGTTTCCTCACGATGTTTTCCTTCACCGTTGAGGCAAGTGACATTTTAATTGCTTAAAAACGCACATAACTCCGAAAAGTTAGAGGTGCGACTATAGACGTGTACTGCCTACATACTTTGATAAAATTAAAAAAAACTACCTAATTTAATGCAGCTCGAAGATATACTGACACACAGACAGCCGAGGTTCAAACCGAGATAACCTTACCTCTGACTTGAGCAACAGTTAAAATGAGACAAAGTTACGTATCGGACATAAATCTGTCTAATTAAAAACAATAACCGTCTGTCAAAGACTAAGTACGCTCTATATATCACAGGCTTAGTAAATATGGAATCCTTTCCCTAAAGGAATCCAAAAACCACGAAATTGATCTTGAAATATCGACGTCAGTATAGGAACTTAAATTAGGCATGACAAGTTCGCAATGTCATCCAAGTAGTAGTTGGTGTTTAAATGACTGTGAAAATAAGGTATTTAATTTATTAGCTACCGGTAAAACAGGATTTTACACAAAGGAAGAGGTCGTTGGCCGTCTTAAGGCCAAATACTAAGCTTTGGTATTAATTCTTAGTTCGTAGTATTTTGATTATGAGGGGCGTTTTATCATTTTAGAAACTTTTTGGACCTGTCCTTATGTTAAAGAGGTGAGATAAAGGCTTGACTGCAATATATATTTTTTTTTATGCCCTTCAAGTTAGCCCTTGACTGCTATTTCACTTGGTGTTATGTACGATGCAGTCTAAGATGGTAGCGAGCTAACCTGTTAGGGGTATGGTAAAACCACACTCCTAATTGGTTTCTACGCGACATCGTGCCGGAACGCTAAATCGCTTGGCGACACCTCTTTGTCGGTAGGGTGGTAACTAGCCACGGCCGAAGCCGTGAAGCTCGAGTCTGGTCTGTTGGGAGGCTTCGGCCGCGGCTGGTGGTAATTACCACCGATAAAGACGTGTTAACCAACAACCATTTTTGACTGTATCATCAAATTCAAATTCAAAATAATCTTTATTCAGATCGTCCTTAAAAAGGCACTTTTGACGCGTCAATAATTTACATAGTAGTTATTTCATGGTGATCACTATATTCGTAAACTTAAAACTAAAGCTATGAGGGTTCCAAACGCGCTCCGGTCTAAGAAGAAGCCCACATCGAACTTCACTTACCACCAGGTGAGATTGCAGACTACGGCTTACTTGTAATGCAATTAAAAAATCCCTGTGAAATTCCCGAAATTAATCCCCTCTGGAATAGAAGTAAGGGCTTCTCAAGAAAGATACAAGCTAAGGCCGCTGCGCCACTGAGGTCGTCGAATATACGCTGATACTTTTTATTACCAAAGATATTAGACAAGCCAGTCATAAAAATAAATATAAATTAAAAACCAATGTAAAAGAGAAATTGTTCACCATTATGTTGATAGATAGCTACTAGTTTGTATTATAAGTAATGTTGTACTAAAAGTCTATGTACACGGAGCATTTTCTGCGCGCAGACAAAACGCGGCATCAGTAGTTAAAAAAAAACTCTAAAGATACACCTCAAAAACCGTGCAAGAAACATTTTCTCAATTTTTCTCCATACTTTCAACATTATTACAAATTACTAGTAAAAAAATATTAAAAAGTTTATTTAATATATAAAATAGCTTTTGACCGTAGGGTACCTGACGGCATAAGCGTTATGCCATCAGG
Organism: Lasiommata megera; assembly: GCA_928268935.1. Lineage (NCBI taxonomy): Eukaryota > Metazoa > Arthropoda > Insecta > Lepidoptera > Nymphalidae > Lasiommata > Lasiommata megera. Next base: position 2,462,192 of record OV743321.1, read on the forward strand.
TGCTATGACAGCCAAGGAGCGTTAATAGATGTTTCACATCGATTCTTTTTCTTTCGGTTTGGCCGTCAGAATGGCATATTTCGCCTTTCCTGTCACGAGGCTGAATAGCTGGGCCGCACTTGCGATACCAGTCCACTCCCTGTTTGCAAAAATCTAACTTAGTAATAATAAATCATCGTCATAACCAACCCATTGCCGGCTCACTACAGAGCACGGGTGTCCTCTCAGTATGAGAAGGGTTTGGCCATAGTCCACCACGCTGGCCATGTGCGGATTGGCAGACTTGACACGCCTTTGAGAACATTATGGAGAACTTCTCAGGCATGCAGGAATCCTCACAATGTTATCCTTCACCGTTGAAGCAATATTAGTTAGAGGTGCGAGCCCGGATAGAACTTCCGTCCTCTGATTAGGAAGCGGACGTCCTAACCACAAGGCTATCACAGCTTCAGCTAGTAATAATAAATAAATCTAACTGACTAAGTAATATTAAAACTAAGTTATATTAAAACGCGCGATTGTTGGGCGTGGTAAATACACCGTATGCATCTGCCCTAAATCTCCGACTTTTAGAGCGTTAATTGCGTTCGATGCGAATTAGCTTTAAGTTTTAATTTATACCATTATAATAAATGTAAATAAAATAGATTTATGCACTGTTTATAAATAAATATTACTAATTTGTTTTCTATACCTGTTTTATTTGTTGAGCATTTTTATATTGCAGAAATAAATTTGGAATAAAATAATCTCCAATATGCCAGTTTATTTTTGGTAGAGTGTTTTGTTAAAAATGGTTCAAAACTGACATGAAATATTTCTCATTCTTTTTAGTGTTCCATACCCGGACCCTATTAGTAAGACTCTCTACCTGTCCGTTAGACCGTCAAACTTACATTCACATTTATAATATTAGTAGGGATTGATTGCTACACTCGTATTTGTTGCACATCTAATAAATTTGTGGATTTCATAGTTTCTGTAATAAAAATCTCTCTTATTATTCTTACATTCATAAAAAATTTATCAGATAGGCAATAAATATGACGTTCCTACCACCAAATTATAAAAATTCATTGACGACCTACGTGGCACACTGCGTGCGCTGTCGCATTATAAAGTTGGAGGTCCTGGGTTCGATTCCCAGTTCGAGTCTGGTCTAGTGGTGGTAGTCGTGGCTAGTAACCACCCTACTGACAAAGACCGTGACCGAAGTGCCGGCACGATGTCGCGTAGAAACCAATTAGGAGTGTGAATTTACCATACCCCAAAAAGGCCCGCTACCATCCTAGACTGTATCATTGCTTACCAGGTGAGATAGCCGTCAAGTGTATAAAAAAAAGAAGCCACCATAATTACTATAACTGGAGGTACCTAGGTAAATGGCTGCGTGAAAAAATAGTGAAGAAAACCGCCTAAGAAAAACAAGATTGGCTTATCTTCAGCGCTATCTAACTATAGATGATATTGGATCATTGGATGTAAGAACACGTTAATATGCGGAAAGACGAGCTAGATAATGAGCCTCAAGCTTAATTTGAAACAACCAGTGTATTGTTTCTCGCGAAAGTTCAATGCTAAAAAAACTTTATTTAGTTTTTCCTCAACACCACACAGATCTTCAAAAATACGGGACTAAGAATAAAAAAATTTAATGCCATAAAAAGCTGTGTAAAAAAAATTCTTGCCCTTATCCCACATTACGTGGGGTCGGCACAACACGTCTTCTTCTTCCACTCACTTATAACAGCCGTCACCTCACTACCCACACCTTTTATCCGCATATCCTCTTTTACACAATCCATCCATCTTTTCTTCGGTCTTCCTCAACTCTTGTATAAAAAATTAAATGCAACTCTATTGTTCCCTCTTCAGGCTTAAAGTACCTGAGCCGATTTTAGTTAAGTATGGTACCTTGGTAGCTAAGGTTTGTGGATAGTGTACGCAGCATACTTAAATCGCAAAAAAACTATTGTTATGGAGAAAATTTCGCATTAACGCTCATAGATATTTATTCAGCAAGCGTCTGCGACTCATACACTTTTAACTTGCAGTTAATTGAACCATAAAACGCAATAACTAACTTCTATAGGTAGGTTGTCTACAGCGACATTATCATCGTTATCAATGGGCCCATACTGCCCGGGCCTGTTCCTTAAGATTCCTGCAAATAACTCCAATTATGCGCTGTATCTCCAATTGAAGCGGTGATAGCCTAGTGGTTAGGGCGTCAGTCTCCTAATCAGAGGTCGGGGGTTCGAATCCGGGCATGCACCTCTATCTTTTCAAAGTTATGTGCGTTTTTAAGCAATTAAAATATCACTTGCTTCAACGGTGAAGGAAAACATCGTGAGGAAACCTGCACGCCTGAGAGTTCTCAATAATGTTCTCAAAGGCGTGTGAAGTCTGCCAATCCGCAGACTTCACACGCCTTTCGTAAATCCGGAGACCCGCTCTGTAGTGAGCCGTGGGTTGATCATGATGATGCGCTCGATTTCTAACTTTATAAATCAATACATTTAGCGTCTACCCATCCATGCCAGTTTTGGCACTGTACTTCAAAGGCATTGATGCTTGGTTGACTTCAATTTCTTGGATGGTCTGTGCTCTTTTATTAGCTTGCCCATTGTGATCTTGTGCCTTTAAATACTTTTTTTCTAAATCGCTTAGCGACACGTCTTTGCCGGTAGGGTGGTAACTAGCCACAGCCGAAGCCTCCCACCAGACCAAAGTCAAGCCGGTAATCGAACCTAGGACCTCCATCTTTATAATGCAACAGCGCAAGCACTGCGCCACTGAGGTCGTCAAAAGACTTCAATTTCTTGGATGCTCAATTCTCTTTTATTAGCTTGCCCATTGTAATCTTGTGGCTCTATAATGCGTTTTTTACTCCAAGATTCTAGTTAACCACTTTACCGCGTGGGTAGGTGACCAGCCAACATATTGCACAAACCGTCCACAAATGTCGCATATCCGCGACGTTAATAAGATAATTCTGTTATGGTTTGTATTAAACCTTACGATACGACTGTAAGGAAACAATATCAGTTGCAATAATCATTAGTCTTGATTCATCATGATTAACCCATTACCGGCTCATTATAGAGCACGGGTCTCCTCTCAATATGAGAAGGGTTTGGCCATAGTCCACCACGCTGGCCATGTGCGGATTAACAGACTTCACACGTCTTTGAGAACATTATGGAGAACTCTCAGGCGTGCAGGTTTCCTCACGATGTTTTCCTTCACCGTTGAAGCAAGTGATATTTTAATTGTTTGAAAACGCACATAACTCCGAAAAGTTAGAGGTTCCCGGATTCGTACCGCCGACCTCTGATTAGGAGGCTGACGCCCTAACCACTGGGCTATCACCGCTAGTCTTGATTATTTATCTAAAAATCTGCAGTCTTCGACTAGTTGGTACTTGTTTTTACAGTTTTAATACTACTAAGCTAGTAAGCTTTTTTTTTTATCCACTACAAGTTAGCCCCTAACGGCAATCTCAGCTGATTGTAAGTGATGATGCAGTCTAAGATGGTAGCGGGCTAACCTGCTAGAGGTATGGTAAACCCATACTCCTAATTAGTTTCTACGCGACATCGTGCCGGAACGCTAAACCGTTTGGCGACACGTCTTTGTCGGTAGTGGTAACAGGTCGAAGCCTCCCACCAGACTAGACTCGAGCCGGGAATCGAACCCAGAATCTCCAACTTTATAATGTGCCACGGAGGTCGTCAAAAGCTCTTCGAATGAACTAGTCTCTCGTATAAAATGCTTATGTTCCTCTCTACTCAGTATTCGCTGAGCTTTGCATTCGATACTATAGCCAAATAGTATACGCCAGGATGCATAATGCATCGGTAGAGATTTAAAAAGTGAATGGAAACTGACTACACCTATTTTGTTAAAGTATAATATCTTTACCTATATAATCATCCATAATGTTCTCGAAGGCGTGTGAAGTCTGCCAATCCGCACATGGCCAGTGGTGGACTATGGCCAAACCCTTCTCATATTGGGAGGAGACCCGTGCTCTGTAGTGAGCCGGCAATGGGTTGATCATGATGATCTTTACCAATATATCATTTAACTGTCACATACATTTGATTTGGGCTTTTATTTTAGACCAGTTTAGGCGTACTATTTTAATTTTTTTCAGTTTTATTATTCTAGTAACTAAAATGAATGCCATTGAATTAAGTTATTTTTTAGTGCAAGAGCTTGGACATAATATTGTCGATTGGAAGAAATGAAAAGTACCAGATCTTTGTGGAACTAGAAGATGTTCTTTAACACTCACTAATTACAATTTTATACGTTATTTATTATTCTCACTGGTTTTTGTTTGATTATGTCTCTTATCCTACGATTATTTTCTGGTATGGTATCTTTCAATGTCTTATCGTCTCGTTACAGTATACATTAAAACTTCCACAAATGAGCCATTACCCAAGATTCTAGAGTTCAGATTAAGACCTTCAAACAACGGAGTAAAAAACATTTAAGGCACTTTAAGCATAAGAATAAAAGGACTATTAGTGATTGTGTCATCGCCACGTCATTTTGGATTAGCTGTTAAATGCAACAGATTAAAATGAAAACTGGAACTGGGAAGAAGAAAACGGAAATGAAAACATAGTTCCATTAATGAAGAAAGGCGGGAGACTTCGCATACGGCGGGCGCGGTTTTTCACGCTTTTCTTGAATTAATGTTTGTTGGCTAATTCTGAAAAGGTTTGGTGTTGGTTGTGTCGTGGACATTATAGTTTTGGTGTCGTTTGTGTAGTGGCTAGTTTTTTGAATGGTTAACATGTATTAATTTGGTAAAGGTTTGAGGGAGCCACGTCCGCCGAGTGCGAAGTTGCCCGCCATTTTTCCCTAACTTCAATTCTATATTGCTATAAACTTGACATTGGCTAATCTGTGTTAAGCCATAAAAAGAGAAAAAAAAAAAGATCCATTAATCCATAAGTCCATTTATCAATATGTTTACTTTGACATATATAATATGACGCATTGTAATTGAAATAGCTTATCGAAATCACAGGCGCCAAGTGTGTTTCTTTATGCTCATAATTATATTGTTTTTTTTTATAATTAAGTGGAAACGCAAACTAGGCTGCCACAATAACAGTTAAAAAATAGGATATAAAGCATCGGAATAAAGACGTTAGAATACAAGGAAAAGTATGAAGAAATTCTTGTCCTAACATTAAAAATGCGTCTGGAAATACCCGAGTGTAGGCGATGTTGTTGCTGTGTACCATTAAGACGGGGTGTTCTGGTTTTTGGATACCTCAACTTGGTAAGTATATGAGCTTACAAATAAATCCTATAGTCTGTTGTTTGTGACTCCGAAATAACCACCTTGTAATAAGCTCATTAAAATATTCGTGAGTGTTATGGCTAAGGATCACGAAATAATGGTCAGGAATTATAACTTATACATGAAGTTTTTTACCTTTGGATAACAAATGTAAGCTTTCGTCTGTAGTCAGGAACCAAAGTAGAAAGACTTCGTGTTGTTAAAATACTTTTAATGACGTTTCTAAAAATATTCCATTAACAATATTTTTCGTCATCTGTCAAAAATGACCGATGACCACAGATCATATACAAAAGTCAGGCAATAATCCTTGTTACCTTTCACAAATAAATCTTGTAATATCGTGAGTAAGAAAGGATAGTTTATTAAGTATTACAATGTTTTATTAGTGATTATAACCAGATATGATGGGAGAACTTTCTCTCTGAAGCGTGAGGACGGGCAACGTAAATTTATGCCACTGGACTGGTGCTGAAAATTCCTAAGCAGAAATAACATAATTTTAAGTGGCATGTGAGATGGTGATAACAAAAAAAATACCTGGCTAAGTTTGTTGTGAGCTTCATAGACCGGAGCTCGTTGGAACCCTCATAGCTTTAGTTTTAAGTTAACGAATGTAGTTATCACCATCAAATCACTACCTACTATGTAAATTATTGACGCGTCAAAAGTGCCTTTTAAAAGACTATTTGAATAGTCACATTTTGGTTGCGATACCCAGTTTGGGTATATGTATGTAAACAGTATGTAACGAAGTAAATAAATAAACAACACTATAAATTAATGTCTTCTCATGGTTCTTAGCATGGCTTCGAATTATGTAAGCTTTTTCTCAATGTACATCCCGGTATTATATTTATTTTATGTTAATATAGTAATTTGCTATAAAATTGTATACAAAAAAAAACTACGCTACGCTACTTTTCGCGCTTGTGAAGTCAACATTTGTGTGGTGTTATATTATACAAATCTCCCGGTTGTCGGCGGAATATAGCAAATTATACTTGCTGTTTATTGTTTATCATGGACTTCCGCAAAGTAACACCTGCTTCTATTCATTATTCATTAAAAAAAACTACTTTATACTGATCGTTGAATTCGGGGATTGGTACTTATTATGTTTTATTTTCAGTGTTTTACAATATTTGTCATCACGGTAGAGGTGTGGGTAGCCATGGCTGAGAACGCGGGGCGCAACACGATGACGATGATCCGGGGGCTACAGTTCTACAGCCATTTGTGGCTTTCATTGTCCATGCAGGTGGCAGAAATAATCTTCAACATAATTCTTCTGGCCGGGGCTCACATGGTTTGTAGATTTAGCACCGATGTCCGTTTTCCTTCTAGGTTTTCTTTTTATATACTACAAGTTAGCCCTTGACAGCTATCTCACCTGATGGTAAGTGATGATGCTGTCTAGGATGGTAGCGGGCTAACCTCCTAGGAGTATGGTAAACGCACGCTCCTAATTTTTTTTACGCGACATCGTGCTTGAACGCTAAATCGCCTTGACACGTCTTTGTCGGTAGGGTGGTAGCTAGGCACGGCCGAAGCCTCCCAACTTACCAACTACACAATTATACCTACCTTCTACAAAATTACAAAAAATACAACCTACTACAAAATTATATTTATATTTATACTTTATCAAGGATATATTTGTCTTACTTTGGCGACACATTTTTATCGATTACGTGGGAATCAGACCAGACTCGAGCCGGAAATCGAACTCAGGACCTCCAACTTTATAATAGGACAGCGCACGCACCTTTGTATGGTGATAAGAAAGCTTTTTTCTTTTTAGAAAAAACCACTGTTAATGCGGACGTATTACTACTACGGTATCACAACGACGGTAGCGTCATTTGTGTCCTTCATCGTTCTTTGGGTGAAACTGGATTGCAGACACTGTTCTGTGATAGACTATCTGATGGAAGCCGCCTTCCTTGCAAGCGGTATTGGTAAGTGTTTCATCGGGCATCTCAACCCAAATCTGTTTGAGGCTGCGTCGTAAACAAAGCCGGAAAAATTGGGGATTACAACTTACGGCCTTAAAGCATGGTCAAGCGAGCGCATCCAAGCGTAAAAGTTGGCGTCTTGGGAGCAACCAATCACAAGACGCGCCAGTTTAATCAAGTCTGGTGATTGGTCGATCTCAGAACTGTAACGCAGCGCTTATTTAGTGGCGTCAAAAATAACGCCCTAATAATTTATAATAATAATAAATATCTTATCTTCAGTTCAATTAATCATTTATAATTCATATTATTAAAAAGTGACAATAAAATTACCCCTTTCTCGGCCCATATTGACCTACGAGGGTAGTAAGTTTGACATGCTTAAAGTTTAAATGTGTAGAAGGTCTACACAACTAATGGATATAAAATAACCGACCGAATTAAGGAATCCCCACAAGTAGTAATATTGTCAAAATTGTTTGTTTTGTGACGTAAACTTAGTGAATAAGTCTTGTAATATCCTTTTAATATCTTTTAACAGCTTTTGATAATTATTACTATACTGTAGCGTATAAAAATTTACATTCGCTATTCTACTAAAAAAATAATCTTTGATCTGACGTTTTCAAAAGTGCTTTTAAAGTAGACCTATTTGATTTAAATTGATTTTGAATTCGACTGAAAATTAATAAAAAACTATATATCTCCGAAAGAATGGTATTATTGAAGTGAAAACTTCTTTAGCGGCGTTGAGCACTTTTTCTGTAATGGGTATAAAATCTTAAACTCGCGTCAGGACACGTGACCTGATCGAAAAAGCGTAAGACGGATGGAGAGTAGACAGCTATCCCCTCTCTACGGCGCGGCGAAAATGTATGCCTGGGCCTACTGTTTCGTTTAGGCAGCGCAGGGCGCTTGCGCGAATGTTCGTGTATGTTACAGCGTGCCACGCGCATCCATGGATGGTGACAGCTGATGGCTCGACCGTCTGTGTAGTGATCACATTGTTGTGTATTCGTAAAATTCGTGAATGTAAAGTGCTTAAAATATGGAAATTGATATAGATAAACTTTTTAATGTAAAATAATTGTACTAGTTTTAAAGTGTTAAATTTTTAATGTAATATAAAATGTCATGTTTGTGTACGATAGCGCAATAAATGAATATTGTATTCTACCACATAAATGATAGTACTTTTATACTGATAAAGCAATTGGTGCAAAATTATTCCCTAACCATTCCAAAATATCAAACATGCTCAACGTTAATAATCAAGTTTTCACTTCTGCCGGCACTCCCGGAGTGCAACCCGTCTTTTTTTTTTTATTTGTAGTTTTTCATAATATTTGCCATCATGTCTTCCATGATGACAAATATTGTAAAACATTATGGAATACTGATAAACGTTAAAAAATGCTTTCCAGGAATCCAAATTTACCTCCTGTTGCTGATCAGAAGCGAACTGCGCAAGATAAAACAAAACAGCCATCTTTGTTACGTGAATCATGCTTCGGAGGTGGTGGTGGACACGCCCCTTCAAACTGGACACAATCCTTTTTAGAAAATGAAAAGCCGCAGAAAATATACGGAACTTAAGCAACGTCACAAAATTAATACGAAGTGTAACCATTTAAAATACCAAATAAAATAAATATTTAATGTAAATAATGATGTCTTAATACAATTTTTTATCCTTTATTCATGTTAAATGTTAGATCAGTATAAATTTTTTTTTGATTGAGATATAATATATATTTTTGACAATTAGTTGTTAGGAATACATATATAACTTAAAATAAAACTTAGATTAACCTAAAAAAAAATCTTAAAAAAATAAATAAATATTTAACATCATAACTAAAATATATTATTAAAAGGAGTCCCTTTTAGGTTACGAAGATCAGAATTATATAACAATATATTTTAAGTGCTTTTTATTCCAAATGACGGTCGAAATAGGGGTCAGAAGATTGTATAACTGTTAGAAACACCATAACAACAGTAAAATAAATTGAAAAGAAAATTAAACCTAGCAAACGATTTTTGTTGGAGGTCCTGGGATCGATTCCCTGTATAGCACATTATGAACACCTCCAAGGCACACAGGTTTCCTCACGATGTTTTCGTTCACCGTTGAAGCAAGTGAAAATTTATAGGTGCATGCCCGGGTTCGAACCCCCGGCCTCTGGTTAAGAGGCGGACGTCCTAACCACTAGGCTATCATAGCTAGTCGTAACCATAATAATTCCGATTTCTTTAGTGGGCACTAGGTAGGGTAGGTAACTACAGACAAGATTGTGGACAAAGACTTCACAATGTCGCGTTTCCGCGCCGTAAATAAGATAATTCCGTTGCCGTTTACATTTAACGACGTTACTATACGATTTCAGAGAAAATATTTTACGTCTAATTACTTTTGTGCTTACTTTAGACTAATATTTAAAAAAACTCCTGATAAAGGTACGCGAGTAATATATTAGACGACCTCCGTGGCGCAGCGCGCACGCTGTCGCATTATAAAGTTGGAGGTCCTGGGTTCGATTCCCGGCTCGAGTGTGGTCTGGTGAGAGGCTTCGGCCGTGGCTAGTTACCACCCTACTGACAAAGACGTGTCGCCAAGCGTTCCGGCACGATGTCGCGTAGAAACCAATTAGGAGTGTGAGTTTAACATACTCCTAACAGGTTAGCCTGATACCATCTTAGACTGCATCATTACCAGGTAAGATTGCTATCAAGAGATAACTTGTAGTGGATAAAAAAAAATATGCGTATGACATTATTCCGTATTATAAAAAATATAACGCAACTAAATGTCATAAAGACATATTAAGAAGATTATTTGCAGACATTCTGTGCCGACCTCATAGGACAAGGAGAAGAAAATATTTAACTAAATCCCGACTTCAAAAGAGGAAAAAAAGGTCTCTTGCAGTACGTCGGTAATAGCAAAGAACAAAATCAAAAAGCTCTCGAGTAAACTCACCGACATATTGAGATTTTGTAGAGCACGGAAAGAAGAAGGAAAGACGGCTAATAAAGACACTCACAACTCAAAACTGTTTATTGACAAGTTTTGCCCATGAGTATTTCTATCAGCGACACAATTAATTGTGTACAGTTGGGTGGTATTACGAATACTGAATCATGGGTATGGGGTTGTAAAACATTTTTTTTAATTTTGAGTCTGTCTAGTCTGTAGTTAAAAATTTGGTGTTCTGGATGACTCTAACAGCGCTGTTATTTAAAAATGGCCGCGATAAATAAACCTTTAAGAGCAATGAAATAATTTCATCAAAACAAAAATGATTTGTTTCAATGTACGAAAACTTTGATGCATAAATGAGGACGAGATTGAGATTTTAGAACGACATCTTACGACGTCGCAACGTAATCGTCTAGTAACAGTGCACATTAAAACTTCCAAAGAATGATCCATTATCCAAGATTGGATAGTACACAAGATCTGCGTGAACTGTGAAGTTAGAAACAGTTTAAGAATTCTAAGTTTTGAAATAGTGCTAGTGACATTGCTGCGTTGTTTCGAATGGAACACATTGAAATAGGAGTTTATATCTAAATTGAAAGGCAGAAAACGAAAAAGACATAGAAACCTAGACTTGGTTCCAGTAATATAATAAAATATCAGAAAGTAAATTCCTCATTATAAACAAATTAACAATTATGGATGTTAAATTCAAAGAATGAGATGAACAGTTAACCGGGCTGTGTTCCGATGGAAGTTGTATAACCATACAATAACGTAACAAAAGTAAATACTCTTGTAGGATTTGTGTCTCGACTATATAGCATATTAAATAAAGCCAATAAACAAACCATAAATAAAGCAATATTAAAAATACAATGACAAAAGATCCAATAATATAATAATAATAATTCATTTATTTCAGGTAATAACAATAAACGAAAAAGAAAATTTAAAGCCAAGCCAAGACGTGGTTAAAATTTTCAAACGCAGTATAATCGAGTTGCAGACAAAAAGCGAGATTGGTAGAACAAGGAATAGTGTTAAAGAAATTCCTTCAAATTTTGGTGTTAAAGTAAATGAATATGCATTTAGAAATACCAGAGTGTAGACGGTGTTGCTTCTGCGTGCCGCTAAGACATGGTGTTTTGATTTTTGGATACCTTCATTTCGTAAGTACCTATTATCCTATTAACTAACCTTTATTTAATTATTTTGAATGAATCAAGTATGGAATACTGGTTAATGAATTACCGGTGGTAACAATTAATCCGCACGAGGTTGCAAGGACACCAGGACCACGATCTTCAGTAATGAAGGAAGGACTGCAGAGAGTGAGAGAGATTCATCATCATCATCATCATCACGAACAACCCATTACCGGCTCACTACAGAGCACGGGCCTCCTCTCAATATGAGAACGGTTTGGCCATAGTCCACCACGCTGGCCATGTGCGGATTGGCAGACTTCACACGCCTTTGAGAACATTGTGGAGAATTCTTAGGCGTGCAGGTTTCCTCACGATGTTTTCCTTCACCGTTGAAGCAAGTGATATTTTAATTTTTTTAAAACGCACATAACTCGGGAAAGTTAGAGGTGCGTGCCCGGATTCGAACCGCTGACCTCTGATTAGGAGGCTGACGCCCTAACCACTAGGCTATCACCGCGACTTGAATACTTAATAATCGAGTATGATTTAGTATTATCGTCGTTGTAGAATAGTAAACTTTTACTTTAAAACAATGCGTGTTTTTATGCAGTTTTGCTATATAGTCATTATCTTGGTAAAGACATATTTCGTGGAATTTTTAATTTATTCCGGTCCGGTCTGGTGGAAGGCTTTGGTCTTGGCTATTTACCACCCTACCGACTTAAAGGTGCTGTTCAGTGATTTACCGTTACGGTACGATGCCGTGCAAAAACCGTTTGCGTTATAACTATAATTTAATACTTAACCTTTATTTAAAAATTAAAATATCACTTGCTTCAACGGTGAAGGAAAACATCGTGAGGAAACCTGCTTGCCTAAGATTTCTCCATAATGTTCTCGAAGGCGTGTGAAGTCAGCCAATCCGCACATGGCCAGCGTGGTTGACTATGGCCAAAACCTTCTCATGTTGAGAGGAGACTCTTACTCTATAGTGAGCCGGCAATAGGTTGATCATGATGATGATGATGATGATGAAGTGATGGTACACCATCACTTACCACTGGGTTACATTGCAGTAGCTAAATAAAATAAAGTGGAATATATAAAAACTTCCAAATACTAATTAATAGGTACAGTCGCTAAGGGATACATTAATTTCGGCGTCAGTGGTATGTGGACCGTTGCTTGCACTCAGGCCGCAATTGCCAGAGAGATGAGGGTACAAATCCCACCCGTTTCGAAAACTTTTGAATGCATTTTAAATTTATAAATTACATTAAAATTGTATTAATTTTTTTGTGTATATCTGAAAGTTTGTTTTCAGGCATTCACCATATTTGTTGTGGCGGTAGAGGTATGGGTTTTCTGCACCGGCGAGGTCACCTACCACACGATCACGATACTCCGGGGAGCACACATGTACATCCATTATTTGGTCGCAGTGACGCTGCACGTGGCTGAAATAGTCTTCAACATTGTTCTCCTGGTTGGAGCCCATATGGTTTGTAGAAACGAAGCGACTGATCGAAGCGAATTCGAAAGACCATAGATATAAACGTATCATAACAATTGAATATAGCAGCATTTATAACTCAGTGGTTAGGGCGTCCGCCTTCTAATAAGAGGTCGGGGGTTGTTGTACATTTTTAAGTTATTAAAATATCACTTGCTTCAACGGTGAAACAACATCGTGACGAAACCTGCACGTCTGAGAGTTCTTTATAAAGTTCTAAAAGGCGTGTGAAGTCTGCCAATCCGCACACGGCCCGCGTGGTGGACTATGGCCAAACCCTTCTCATATTGAGGGTAGACCCGTGCTCTGTAGTGAGCCGGCATTGGATTGCTCATGATTACAACAATTGAATAGTTATGCATTGATTTGTAACACTCTGACATTTTGACAGTTGAAGTGAAGGGCTTTATTACCCGCAGAGTTTTTTGAATGAGCACCACCATACGAGTATAATAAAGTACCATTTACTCGTCCCATTAAAAACGGTTGGATTCATAAACACTACGAGTCAAAATTTACAAGTATCACGAATACAATGCAAACATACGAATTAAATACTAACGATTAATAAAAAAATACATATTTCAGGTTGACTTTCACGGAATCAAACATTTTTTACCCTTACTTCTTGACGTAACTTTTTGGTATATGGATGGAAAGAGCACTCAAGAAAGGCAAAAATTATTGTTTTTCTTCTCTCATTATGTATCTTGATAAATAGTGATTCATAAAACGTAATTTCCATTGTCTACATCTGTTTTTGACATGGCTTTATTTTAAAGGCTGTTAATGTTTTAGTTTTTATTAAATTTTTTTAAGGTTATCCAAAATTATACTATGTATATATATGTAAATAAATAAACAATATGGGCTTAATACCCAAGTCAGGTCATCATTAGATAAATATTAGGTTTTTCTGTCCTGTAGTTTACAGTTACTGCATTTACTGTTCGAGATAAGTCTCATATTCCCAAACAGAAGTGGGATACAACTAGGCTGAAGAATGCATGTTTTACTTCTTAGTTTTATTTTCAGAAAAAGCCACAATTGTTGCGGGCGTATTACTATTACGGGATAACAACAACCGTGGCTTCGTTCGTCACATTTGTCGTACTTTGGCTGAGACTTACGTGCAGACACTGTTACTTCATGGACTACCTCATTGAAGTAGCCTTCCTTGTTACTGGTATAGGTGAGTACTTCGCCACCCCAAGCTATTAGTGACTGTTCTCCTTTCTGATCCACTAAGGTGTGGAACTCACTTCCAGCATCTGTGTTTCCAGCCACGTAACCTTACGTAATAACCTTAGCACCCTCAAGGGATTAGTGAATAGGCATTTTCAGCAAGCACGCTCCAACCTAGACCTCATCAGTGCTTTCCGGTACTGATTGTCGTCATGCGCAAACCTATTTCGAAAAAAAATATATCTAGATGTGAAAAAAATATGATTCGATGTGAAAATATGCTTCTGAAACCGCGCAATAAATATTGTGTATCCCCAAGATATGGCCACTTCTAATTCTACTGCATCTCTACCACTGGCAAACTAACATACCCAATTTTAGAATTTTTACTATTTTATACTTTTCCAGGCATCCAGATCTACCTTCTGCTCCTGATCAGGAGTGAACTGCGCAAGATCAGAAAGAACAACCACGTATGTTACGTGAACCATGCTTCAGAGATGGTGGTGGACACACCCATACCAACTGGGCACAATCCTTTCTAGAAAATGATAAAATTGGTCATTGGCTACAAAATGTTTAGCAATTCTGATTAAATGATGAATTTATAGCTGGTAATTTTAATATTACTTACAAAAATTTTCATAATATATATTGGTGTCTGCATGGGTCTTTATTTGATAGGTCTAACTTTCTATACAAATGTAGATCGATACCATATCCGAATCCTTCAAAACTTGTAAAGAAAGTTCGAGTTAATAGATGTTATATATAACAGATATTAATCTAATTTACTTTCAATTAAGAAATAGTAGAATTTTTTAAATAGAAAAAATTTAATCTCAAGAATACATATAGAAGAAGAAGAAGAAAACCTTAAAAAATATAATATCATATCTAAAATATATTATTAAAAGGAGTCCCTTTAGGCAAGGTTCCGAAGATACTGGCAGCGTCCCCCCTTTGAATAGCTAGACTAATTCTTTGTCCGAGGTCTTCTGTGATGTTGACTAACCTTTTTGCTATATACTTAAAAAGCATTATAGCTTTCAATTAGTTTATAATTTAATTTTGGGCCAATGAACTGACCTGCCAATCCGCACATGGCCAGCGTGGTGGACTATGGCCGAACCCTTCTCATATTGAGAGGAGGCCCGTGCTCTGTAGCCGAGAATGGGTTGATCATGATGACGATGATGATGAACTGACCTTATCGAACATGAGACCTTTTACTTATAAGACCACAGCGCTCACCTTTGCGCCAGAGAGCGTATATCAAAATATCTACCTAACGTAACTGAACAACTCATTTTCAACAAACATACATAAATATCCGGCGATATTGTCAACATTTCTACGGATATTATAAGTAATTGCGGGTTTTCCATAAATAAACTGAGTTAATCACATGACGTGTTCAAAACACGCCCGAGTTGACATGACAGTTATCTAAATTCCCGAAGATCAAAGTTCATTTACGAAGTATTATAATACAATTACTATTATCTGATGATTACTGATATTTTATGCCTGGTAAGTATACTTTGGGCCAAAATAATGTTCTTTTTTTTACAAACTTAATCTTACACGTCATCATGTTCAACCCATTACTGGCTCACTGCAGAGCACGGGCCTCCTCTCAATATGAGAAGGGTTTGGCCATAGTCCACCAAGCTGGCCATGTGCGGATTGGCAGACTTAACATGCCTTTGAGAACATTATGGAGAACTGTCAGGCGTACAGGTTTCCTCACGATGTTTTCCTTCACCGTTGAAGCAAGTGATATTTTAATTGTTTAAAAAACGCACGTAACTCCGAAAAGTTAGAGGTGAGTTCCCGGATTCGAACCACCGACCTCTGATTAAAAGGCTGACGCCCTAACCACTAGGCTATCACAGCTTCAATCTTACACAGTGACACAATAGATAGATTTACACAATTCATAACTTACGATTTAGAATACCACGTTACTAATTTAATAAAATACACAAGAATAAATAAATTAATCTCAAATTGATAATTTACAATAGCAAAACCCTGGTAATTTTATAAATTTATTATATCGAATAAATGTGGTTATGACCATATGGGGTAAACACTCAAACCCCTCTTCCTTTCTATGTTACAGTTCTTGCAATTCACGAAGGCGAGTGGGATTTACTTGTGGTAAAGACGTATCTGTATATGTGTAACAATGTGCGTGAGATCGAAAGCGGGTATGGTTAGCAAAAAAAAGTAAAAAAAAAGCCAGTTGCTTCCGCAGTACATTTAAGTACGTTAGCCAATGGACTTAAATCACGTTTGTCACTGTTATTCACTTTCATAAAATTATATTTTTCTTGAAGAAATTGAAAGACTTTAGCGATAATTGTTCGTCCCTACAAATAAACATACGAAAACATTCGATTAAATATCCAAAACAGTTACAAAATTGTTGCATGTCAAAAAACCTTTTCTTACAAAATTACATCTACTGTCTATTCTTTCTGACATATCAAAATAAACATTTTTAATATTTATCAACAAACGATTCAACATAAAAAAATGCCTTATCTCGCTATGAACAACTTTGCGTTTTGACATGCTGACAGTACTTCGTAGCAGTAACCGTCGTCGTGGAAACAACACGCACACTGCAGCAATGTGCATATACACGTTCAACCACTAGTAAAGCTCAATCGCCTTCGTGAATTGCAAGAAGTATAACACGAAATGTTTAGGGTCGAAATTTGTCACATAAAATTAAAAAAAAGTATAATATGGCAACATTTTGGGTTTTACCTCGTATTATATCCAATATCATCCAATTATATCCAAATTTCAACTCAATTATAGATGTAAGACCGAGGAAACTTAAACTCGAAAATTATAAAAAATATTAGATACTTATAGACAACTTAAAATGGTTCACTTAATCAAATGATAATAGACACTTAGATTTATGTATATTAAAAAATAAAGAAATGATCACCATCATCATATATCATCATCTAACCCTCTTTTCCTCGTGGGGGAATCTTCATGGATTTACTATCTACGCGTCGTGGGAAGATCTCACTGATTCACAGCAGATAATATAAAAAAATTATAAATCTATCATCATCATCAGCCAATATGGATCCACTGCTGGATAGGCTTCTTTTAAGCGCCAACTCGTCCTATCTCCGGCTTTTCGCATCCAGTCGATACCTGCCACGTTTGGAGATCATCGTATAATATAAATTCTATAGTAAAGGATATTTTCCTATGAAAGATAACCACTTACATCATCATTTGATTCGATGATTTGGTCGTAAACTCCGCGGAAAGGTTCTTGGTGTAGGAATCTACTATTTTTATACATACTTTGGATAATTTGTGTCATCTTAATCAGTCTACAATTTATTCTCGGTCCAGATAGAAGTACAACATTTAGATTATAAGTTTTAATGCGCAGTTTTTATCAATATTATTGGTTTTATTGGTAGGTTTAGTGATAAAATTTTATATTTCCAAAAATGTGTTTCCGGTCAACCAGCTGTTGTTTCTGTGTTCCTCTAAGGACTGGGTTATTTATTTGGGGATATTTTGCCTTGGTAAGTTTACCTACTTGACGGTTTTATCAAAAAAGTAATAGGTATCCAGTGCCATTTGAAGTTTAAATTTTTTTTTAATGATGGTTTCATCGTCATCATAAACAACCCATTGCCGGCTCACTACAGAGCACGGGTCTCTCAGTACGAGAAAGGTTTGGCCATAGTCCACCATGCTGGCCATGTATGGATTGGCTGACTTCACACGCACTTGGGAATTTGAAGAACTCTGAGGCATGCAGGTTTCCTCACGATATTTTCCTTCAACGTTCAAGCAAATTATATTTTAATTGCTTAAAAAAATTATGGTATAGCAGATTTTATTTACTATAAAGGCTATATATTAATTTCTGTTGTACACCTACCTATATTCGTATTATATCCTCGGCTCGGTTGCCTGGTAGAGATAGCTCTGTAGCGATAAGGCCACTTATTGTAATTCTTTTATGTACTGTCTTGTATTTCTTATTTGTATGGTTTACTTTAAATTGGAAGCGGTGATAGCCTAGTGGTTAGGGCGTCAGCCACCTAATCAAAGGTCGGCGGATCGAATCCGGGCACACCTCTAACTTTTGGGAGTTATGTGCGTTTTTCAACAATTAAAATTTCACTTGCTTCAACGGTGAAGGAAAACATCGTGATGAAACCTGCACGCCTGAGTACTCCATAATGTTCTCAAAGGCGTGTGAAGTCTGCCAATCCGCACATGGTCTGCGTGGTGGACTATGGCCAAACCCTTATCATATTGAGAGGAGACCCGTGCTCTGTAGTGAGCCGGTAATGGGTTGATCATGAAGATTTCTTATTTGTATGGTGTACATTAAATTGTATTTTCATTAAATTTTCATTTCATTTATATGTATTTATATGTATAGAATATTCTGTTTCAGATATTAATTTATATGAATATCCTGTTTGAAATGTATCAACTGCAAGGTTTATTCGACGAATCGAATTCGTCTCAACCTGAAAAGTTTGTTTATGAAATATTTAGTGTACTTGGAAATGTTATATACTTCTTATTCCACGTTATATTGGTCGCTGGGCTGCATAAGGTAATCAATCAATCGACCAATCAATTTACAATAACCTTGACTTTCAATACATTAATAATTTAGTAGCGTGTTGATGGTGATAACTACATTCGTAAACTTATAACTAAAGCTACGGAGGTTCCAAAAGCGCCATGGTCTGAAAAGAAGGCCACAACAAGCTTAGCAGGGTAAGCATTATTGTTGTTATCACCATATCACATACCACTTAAAACATTTAAGAGCTATCTTATTAGAGCAATATTTTTACCCAAGCTTGTTTACTACATAATCCTTTGCACTATAATAGGACTTTTCTACAAGTTTACGGTTGTTTCTTATGTTTGTTTATTGAGAGATATCCAAGAAATGACGACCTCCGTGGCGCAGTACATGCGCTGTCGCATTATAAAGTTGGAGGTCCTGGGTTCGATTCCCGGCTCGAGTCTGATCTGGTGGGAGGCTTCGGCCGTGGCTAATTACCACCAAATTCAAATAATCTTTATTCAAATAGCCCTTTACAAGGCACTTTTGACGCGTCAATAATTTACATAGTAGTGATTCAATGGTGATAACTACATTCGTAAACTTATAACTAAAGCTGTGAGGGTTCCAAACGCGCCCTGCTCTAAGAAGAAGCCCACAACAAACTTAGCCGGTTTTTTTTTCGTTATCACCATCTCACATAATCAATAATAAATTATAGTACCTATGGAGATAGAGCAGTTCATAATCCTACCGACAAAAACGTGTCGCAAAGCTATTTAGCGTTCCGGTACGATGTCGCGTAGAAACCAATTAGGAGTGTGGGTTTACCATACCCCTAATCGGTAGCCCGCAGTCTAGACTGCATCACCACTTACCACCAGGTGAGATAGCTGTCAAGGGCCAACTTGTAGCGTATAAAAAAAAATATTGTTCGGTAATTTGTTATACACACACATATAAAAACTAAACTTAAGTTATAGTGTTTTTAAAGTTCTTTCACTGGTTCTCTTTCCAGAAAAGCTACGGTTTATTATCAGTGTACAAGGGCTTCGTAAT
This sequence comes from Lasiommata megera, assembly GCA_928268935.1. Lineage (NCBI taxonomy): Eukaryota > Metazoa > Arthropoda > Insecta > Lepidoptera > Nymphalidae > Lasiommata > Lasiommata megera. Next base: position 2,481,955 of record OV743321.1, read on the forward strand.
AATATCACTGATACTGGAAGGCATTGTCGCAGCACTGTACATACCTTTGATGCTCTTCAGAACATATCGTAACGTCATAAACATGTTAACAGTTGCCGAAGTATTTACTGTATTGCTGAGACTTCTGGCGATCGCTGTTGCTTTAATAGCTGTGGTATTTTGTAAGTATAGAAAATATTTTCCAGGTCTTCGATCAATGATGTCGTAGATATGCCAGTGCCCAACAAACCCAGCAAAAATACTTTTTTTTTATTTTTTACTGATGACCCCTGTTTCGAGTATAAAGCATTAAATGTCTAAAAATAAACAGTACTAGCTTTTATCCACGGCTCTGCTCGCATTTAAGCATTTAAATAAGTATATCAGTACATTAGAATAGAAATGAATCAACATGATGGCTATATTTGAAGAAACTATTTTTTTATGTTTGAAATTTTTTTTTTTTGTATCATGACGATCGGTTGGGAAGTTTTTATGAGAAAGCGTAACAAACATCCCTTTTTCACATTTATAACATTAGTAAGGACAGTAAGGATTATGCAGAAGAGAATGGCACATCTCCTGTTTTTCCTAAGAGTAGTTTTGGCCGTAGTCCACCACGCTGGCCAATTCGGATTGGTAGACTTAACACTCAACAGTCTTTGAGAATGTTATGGAAAACATCAAACATGCAGGTTTGTTCATGATGTTTTCCTTCAGCGTTACGGCATTTATATAACGAACTTCGATAAATTAGAGATAGAGCGTACTGGAGATCGAACATTGGTTAAGAGTATAAGCCCATAATAGAATTAAGCAATGTGAATATCACATTAATCATGATGCAATATAAAATCTAATTTAAACAACCTATTTCACACATTCAATATTTCAGTTCAGGCTGTTTTAGAACCTTTACCCCTAATGGATGTTTATGATGATAATTATTGTTTTTGTTTGTTTCAGTTTTAAAGATACACATATTGGCATGTGTGCGGGGCATGATTTCAGCCCTAGGTTATGATGAGGACGGTTTTCCACTACAACAGGTCACGGAAAACCCTGAAGTCACTGTACATAATAATAAAAACACTAGCGGACAAGATAAAGATATTGACTAGTCATACTGCATACTTTAACACGGTTTAAAATAAGATATCTAAAGCAGGCGTGAGGACATAAGCACCGACTAGTAAAAACACTGAAGGTTTAATCCACACCAGTCAATGGGAAAACGGAATGAAGTGATGAACTTTTATAGCAGGCGCGCCGCGCGTTTATATTTAAATTTACCTAGGCTACAATAGGGCGAGCGAAATTCAACCTTATCACAACAATCAAAGGTTCAACTTGCATGCTAGTGTATTAGTAATATATAGGGCTGACTCGTGTGAGATGCTAATGTTACAGTTTAACGGGGTGCGTTATATTTACAACGTGTGCGACTACGATTTGGCGAGCCAAATTCAACCTTATCACAACAAAGGAAAGCTAAACTTGCATAATACATGCAAGTGTATTTGTATTTAGGGCTGACTCGTCTGAGACGCTGCTTTTTCCGTTTAATGAGGTGCGTTATATTTACCTAGACTACGATAAGGCGAGCCAAATTCAACCTTATCACAACAAAGAAATGCTCAACATGGATTATACATACAAGTGTAATTGTAATATTAAGGGCTGACTCGTCTGAGACGTTGCTGTTACATTTTGACGTAGTACGTTATATTTACCTAGACAATGATAGGGCGAGCCAAATTCAACCTTATCACAACAATAAAAGGCTCAACATGCATAATCCATGCAAGTGAGGGCTGACTCGTTTGAGACGCTGCTGTTACAGTTCGTCGTTGCTAACCAGCAGGACGGCGAATATGAAATTTTTGCTCTCCCATACCAAACCAACAGGAAAAGGAGAAAATTAAAATAGAACAGTTATAAAATATCATGAATATGCTGTGAAAAATAAGTATTATTAAATAAAAATTATTTTATGAATTATCTAAACATTTGTTTTACTTTAATCCCAATTGGCTGCTATCCATACATGATATCATCATCATCTTCTTCTTCTTTCTTCTTTTCTTGCCCTTATCTCACATTATGTGGGATCGGTACAACACGTCTTCGTCTCCCACTCACTTCTATCAGCCGTCACCTCACTACCCACACCTTTTACCCGCATATCCTCTTTTACACAATCCATCCATCTCTTCTTTGGTCTTCCTCTCCTCTTTTGCCCTTCCACGTTCATATATAAAATCCTTTGGGTGACATCACCATACCATGCTAGCCTGTTACTCCTCATCTTTTCTGTCACTGGCGCTACTTTTAGACTTCCCATTATGTATTCATTTCTTATCTTACCCATTCTTGTCACACCACACATCCATCTCAACATTCGCATTTCTGTCGCTTGAAAAAAATTTAAACTAAGTTGTTCCACAATCAATTTACAATTTATTATTGATTGGTTAAAATAAATATAGTAAGTGTATTTACTGTCCACGGAAGTTACATCCCACATTGTGATAATCTGTCGCAGGAAGCCGCTCGATAAGGTCGCCTATCCACAGCGTGGTGGGATGTAACCGAGCTTGCAAACTATGTGGCCCTTTCACCCAAAGCTTAGTTGAGAAATGCCTCATTCCCGGTTCTCCACATAATCAAACTCGGCTTGAAAACACGTTATTAATTTGTGATAAAGATTTCTATATATTTTATATTCATATAATATACAATAAATACACAAGATAGATAGAGCTGTGATAGCCTAGTGGTTAGGGCGTCAGCCTCTTAATCAGAGGTCGGCGGTTCGAATCAGGGCAAGCTCTAACTTTCGGAGTTATGTGCGTTTTTAAACAATTAAAATATCACTTGTTTCAACGGTGAAGGAAAACATCGTGAGGAAACCTGCACGCTTGAGAGTTCTCCATAATGTTCTCAAAGGCGTGTGAAGTCTGCCAATCCGTACATGGCTACCGTGGTGGACTATGGCCAAAACTCTTCTCATATTGGGAGGAGACCCGTGCTCTGTAGTGAGCCGGTAATGGGTTGATCATCATCATCATATGGTATGATTAAACAAGTTTATTTTATCTTAATTGTGTGCAGTAACCACTAATCATGTTGCTTCCAGATTTTAAAGCTGTGGCTACATTCAAAGAGTGATATTTAATTTTTAGTGGAATAAGCAATATTTTTTGATTCCTTTCTCACTGCCTTTTCCTACATTAATTCAAATTCAAATGTCAAATTCAAAATAATCTTTTTTCAAATAGTCCTTAAAAAGGCACTTTTGACGCGTCAATAATCTACATAGTAGTTATTTCATGGTGATAACTATATTCGTAAACTTAAAACTAAATCTATGAGGGTTCCAAACGCGCCCCAGTCTAAGAAGAAGACCACAACAAATTTAGCCGGGGTTACATACATACATATATTATTATACATACATATATTATAATGCATGTTACGTGAAATAAAGCTACAGTTGTAGCTCATCGACGTGAAATCAGTTTGTTTTTAAAATGGTCCTCGGCCATGGATTTTCCGAAATAGAAAGTGTGTTGTCCCTGTTTTCCGAGGTACAGTCTCAACTAGTTCGGAAATCTTCTTTTCAAACTTCTGTTGTATACCTATACCTATGTTTTGCTGCAATAAATAAATAAAAAAAGACTAGCTCTATCGCTTTTACATTTTTTTACCTAAATTTGTTCAGTATTTATACGAGAGTAACAAACATACGCACACACACAACCCTTCGGCTTTATGATTGTATGACTACTTTATAACCATTGTCGTGGTCGGTTACTCGAAACACATCCTATGCACATCATCGCTCAGCTCTGTGTGTGTGAGTTGCCGTATCATCCTTCTATAAAAACTTAAGAGTACACAACAATGGACGATCCGCCACAACACACAACAGTCGTCCCTAGAATAATTCCAAGACCAGTTTTGCAAAGAAATACTCGGAAGATCCAATAAACTAAAACACGTTTCGCCGATACTAAGAAGCGCTGACCTAAAGTAAAACAAATCTTGTTTTCTAACCTAGGGTGAAGATAAATACGCACAGCTGATAAATAATAAACAGTTTGATTAGCAAATCAATTATAAGTGAACGTCCAGTTAAATGTATTAATATAGCATATTAAATAAATCTTTAATTAACTGTAAATAAACAAATAAATAATATGTGAGAAAGAAATGTACTTACTAAGATTTTTTTTACAAATTCTTATATAATATGATTAAATATTACCTGTTAGAGAGCAAAGTGATTTGATTTTGTGTGCTCAGAAGACGATATTGAATAAAAATCAAAAATGAGATGTGAAATACCAGTTTTACTGCGGTGTTGTTTTTGTTTTCCCCTAAGGTTGGGTTTACTTGTTTGGGCTTACGTAAAACAGGTGAGTGGGGTCAAAGTACCTTTACCCTTTATTTAGATAATTAATAAAATATTTATACGTCGTTTTTTCTATAATCATCTAATTTGTAATATAATATATATCATCTACACATGCATTAGAAAATTATAGAAACAAACTAATTTAATTTATTATTAACATGTTTTCTAAGCTTTAAGTACAATGTAAGTGATATTTACCCACAAAATATGTGTTTAAGGAACATTTGTGTTTTTTATGCCCCACAAGTAAGCTCCCGATGACAATCTCTCCTGATGGTAAGTGATGATGCAGTTTAAGATAAGGGCTAGCCTTTTAGGAGTATGGTAGTCTTAATTGGTTTCTACGCGACACGCCTTTGCTGGTAGGGACCACCCTACCGTCACTAACCACGGCCGAAGCCTCCCAACAGACCAGACTCGAGCCAGGAATCGAACCTAAGACCTCCAACTTTATAATGCGACACGAAGGTCGTCAAAAATCATCACTTTAGGAGTCAGTGTTTTCTTCATTATTTAAGTCAACATAGTTTTTATCATATTTCCACACCTCGGTTTCAATTCATTTCTGGGCCCCCTTGTATCAATTAGGAATTGGGTTTCACTATTTTTAATTACCGCATTTCTTTTTTCGCAGATATTAAGTTTAACGTTCCTCACTTATGTTATACACAACTTATGGGCGAACTTCTGGAGGCTGAACGTAGCGAGCTATGTGATGTTTTCAGTAACCATCGTCTTGACAGCCGTGGACATTGTGTTTCATGTCCTGTTCATTATAAGCGCTCACACTGTAAGTATAAAATTCTTCTTCTTCATTACGTGCATCTAAAACTAGTGAAGTTTAATCACTTAAATGGAAACCTTATATTTATAATATTACCAGAATAATTTACACATTTAACTACATAATGAATAGAAGCAGGCGTTACTTTGCGGAAGTCCATGATAAACAATAAACAGCAAGTATAATTTGCTATATTCCGCCGACAACCGGGAGATTTGTATGATATAACACCACACAAAATCTTCCACTAGAACTACATTCGTAAACTTTAAACTAAAGCTATGAGGGTTCAACGCGCACTGGTCTAAAAAGAAGCCAACAAAAAACTTAGCCAGGTAACTTTTCTTTAGATAGCTCTTAACATAATTTTAAGTGGAACGTGAGATGGTGATAACAAAAAGAAAATTTACCTGGCTAAGTTTGTTGTGGGTTTCTTCTTAGACCGGGGCGCGTTTAGAACCCTCAGAGCTTTAGTTTTAAGTTTACGAATGTAGTTATCACCATCAAATCACTACTATGTAAATTATTGACGCGTCAAAAGTGCCTTGTAAAGGACTATTTGAATAAAGAATATTTGAATTTGAATCTGTTATCACCATCTCCCATGCCACTTAAAATTATTTAAGAGCTTAGTTATTAGAGCAATGCTTTTTATTATTGACATAACACACACCTCCTTTACACATCTCTACTTTAAACCTCCCACATTTAAGACCACAGCGCTCAACACTGCGTCAGTGAGGTCGTCGAAAATCGATTATGATTTTATTTAGCAGTTTTCCGAAATTCTAAAAACATCATCATGGGATCATATCGGCATTGCGGTCCGTCTATAAATCACATAAAGAATGCTTTGTTTTGTTTTTCATTAAAAGTAATGTATGGATATAAATAAAAAACTGTGTTTCCTTTTCAGAAAGACTACAAGAAAATGAGAATATTTTACAGATACAGTGTCACTATATTGTGCTTGAACTCCGCTATGCTGACCATTCTGTTCATAGGACACTGTGTGTACTTCATATACGTATCTCCTGTTATACTAGTGATATTGTTATCACTTATGTGGCCCACGCTGATAATGTCTCTTATAATTGCTTGTAAGTATTTAGTTTTATTTTATTAATTCAAGTGGATAGTTTAATAAAGTTTTTATAAAACGAAAGCTTGTAGAAAAATCATATTACGATATTAAGGATTATATAAACGATAAAAAAGCTTGGGTGTAAATTGCTCTATCTCTATAGGTACTATAATTTATTATTCATTGAGATGCTGATAACGAAAAAAAAACTCGGCTAAGCTTTTTGTAGGCTTCTTCTTAGACCAGGGCGCGTTTGGAACCCTCATAGCTTTAGTTTTAAGTTTACGAATATAGTTACCACTATGAAATCACTACTGTGTAAATTATTGACGCGCCAAAAGTGCCTTTTTAAGGACTATTTGAATAAAGATTATTTTTAGAACTTTGAATAGTTCAGCGATTTTTTATAGAAGCAAAAGTTGTCACTGAGTCTGCGTTACCGACCGTAAGTTTTTTTTTAAATTCCACAACAAGTTAGCCCTTGACGGCATCTCACTGATGTAAGTGATGATGCAGTCTAAGATGCTAGCGTACTAACCCGTTAAGGGTATGGTAACCCACGCAGCCTCCCACCAGTCCAGAATCGAACCGGAACTTGTACCGTGTAATTGGGTTCAAATCCCGGCTCGATTCTCCACCAGCGCGACGGAGGTCTTAAAAGAAGTTTATGACTATATTGAAACATAAATTTCTTTTTTATGATCGAAATATTTATATCGAATATTTTAATGCAAAATGCGGAAAAAAAACCCTTACTAATAATCATTTTAGGTGCAAATCATTGTAAAAAATATATATCACATTTTTAAAATATGCTATTATTGACCACAAATACAAAAAGTTAATTCTTAAAATTATTAATAAACTTTGCTAATTAGTAACCATTGTATGCAATATTTTCGCCATTTTTCAATAAAATGCTGAGAACACAAAAGAACAATTATTTCTTTATTATGTTTTTCCTGGTAAGTCATAAACTCACCCACCTTCAGAATTCAGCTTGACGTTTAATTATGAGACACCCTGTTATATATAACGAAAGATGGACTTATATCAAATTCAAATTCAAATTCAAAATAATCTTTATTCAAATAGTCCTTAAAAAGGCACTTTTGACGTGTCAATAATTTACATGGTAGTTATTTCATGGTGATAACTATATTCGTAAACTTAAAACTAAAGCTATGAGGGTTCCAAACGCGCCCCGGTCTAAGAAGAAGCCCACAACAAACTTAGCCGGGGTTTTTCTTTTTTTTTCGTTATCACCATCTCACATAATGAATATATATATAAACCTCTCATGCATTTATGTCTGAATCATATTACAAAAATTAGTATGTATTGTCTTAAAAATACACATTATTAATTACAAAAACCAGTAGTTAGGGCTTTAACTATTATTAATTGTTTATTTTTGTATGTTTCAGTGCTCCAAGTCTATTTAATAATACTCGTGCGAAGTGAGTTTGTTAAACTGAAAAATAATTCACAGTTTGAGTTCGTCAACCACGCGGCTGAAGAAAAATGTACCGCCAACATAGATTTTGTGAAAGAAATCCCGGTCTCAGTATGAGATCGAATACAAATGAGTTGAATATAAAGGGCTCATAAGCAATCGAGTTAAGCTCTTATCACAGCGTTCGAGGGCACATTGTTGTGACACCAGGCTATATGTTACTCGCCTCGAGTAGTCGCCACTTCTTCCTGCTTGCTGACACCCTGGTACACTCACGCAATGGAACGCCCACAATTTGACCTTTCATACAACTGAATGATGTACCTTTTTGTTGGGAAGTAGTTGTACTTCCAAATTGTTTATTTTCAAATAATAAATAGAAGCAGGCGTTACTTTGTGGAAGTCCATGATAAACAATAAACAGCAATTATAATTTGCTATATTCCGCCGACAACCGGGAGATTTGTATTAAGTCACTTTACTTTTCGCGCTTGTGAAGTCATCATCTCCTGAGGATGATCCGGTGTCGGGTCGAAACGTGCGTAGAGGTTCTAGTGGAAGATTTTGTGTGATCTCCTGGTTGTCGGCGGAATATAGCAAATTATACTTGCTATTTATTGTTTATTTTCATACAAAACGCATACTTTTGTACGGTTCCTCATGAATTACACCCACACAATGTATGTATAAATAAATTCTACGCAAATGACCGGCCGGACTCTGCCCTAATAATCAATTCATAATACATAAATTTTCAGTAGTTATTCATAAGTCAAAATTAAATAAAATAAAGCTGTGATAGCCCAGTGGTTAGGACGTCAGCCTCCTAATCACAGGTCGGCGGTTCGAACCCAGGCACGCACCTCTAAATTTTCGGAGTTTTCGTTTTTAAGCAATTAAAATAACACTTTAACGGTGAAGGAAAACATCGTGACGAAACCTGCATGCCTGATGGTTCTCCATAATGTTCTCAAAGGCGTGTGAAGTCTGCCAATCCGCACATGGCCAGCGTGGTGGACTATGACCAAACCTTCCTCATATTAAGAGAAGACCGAGCTCTGTAGTGAGCCGGCAATGGGTTGATCATGATAATGATGATGAAAATTTAATACTATATTTATTCTATGTGTAACCCTTTTTTAATATTATTCCTGATATAAATAGTTTCATAGCGTATTGTTCATGAATATTATGTCATCAAAATATTTAGGTGCACTTTTTGTTTTCCATTATATGAACTCTCGCTTAGTCTCTGATCATAAAACTTAAACGGATGTAATCACAAACTTTTAGGCTTTAATATGATGTACGGTATATTAATTAACATGTATATTTTAATTAATGCGGTGATAGCCTAGTGGTTAGGGCGTCAGCCTCCTAATCCGAGGTCGGCGGTTCGAATCCGGGCACGCACCTCTAACTTTTCGGAGTTATGTGCGTTTTTAAACAATTAAAATATCACTTGCTTCAACGGTGACGGAAAACATCGTGAGGAAACCTGCACGTCTGAGAGTTCTCCATAATGTTCTCAACGGCGTGTGAAGTCTGCCAATCCGTACATGGCCAGCGTGGTGGGCTATGGCCAAACCCTTCTCATATTGAGAGGAGACCCGTGCTCTGTAGTGAGCCGGTAATGGGTTAATCATATTTTAATTAGGGCACAGTCACATATACATTCCGATCATGTATGAAGATTGGGGAAGAAATCACATCTGCTTTTGCATCCATTTCTACCTTATTCAATAAGGGACTCTTTGGTGTCTTTTTCGTTGAGTCCCTAAAAGGGTTTGTGAAGGTGTACTAATGTATTTTGTTTGTAGAAACTCAAACTTAACATGAGCGAAGCCGATCGGTTAATTACAAGGTGTCAATTATCTACTTACTTATATTTTGCAGTTGTTTTTATGCCGCCAATGTAATGTATTTTAAATTATAATCACACTTTAATACTTTTGATTATAATAAGTACTAAATTATGTGCATATTATATTTTTGTTATTCATTTCTATCATATCTCACATAATAGAATCTTGGGTGGATTTATGAACATCTACAACACAGATATAGCTTAGAACAGCTAGAAATTATGAAAAATCAAAAATATATATATGGTAGTCATATATTTTGTATACACTACAAGTTAGCCCTTGACTGCAATCTCACCTGTTGCAGTCTTAGAATGGTAGCGGGCTAACCTGTTAGGAGTATGGTAAACCGAAACACCAATGGGATCTACGCGACATCGTTTCGGAACGCTAAACCGCTTTGCGACACGTCCATGTCGGGAGGGTGGTACTAGCTACGTCCGAAACCTCCCACTAGACCAGACTCAAGCCGGGAATCAAACCCAGGACCTCCAAAGTTATAATGCATCAACGCAAGTGCTACGCCACGGATCTGGTCAAAATATATATGCCACTACAAAAATCATCATCAGAATACAAATCATCATCATTCTACTATAGAAAACAAAAATTAAAGAGAAATTTAAGAAAGAAAGAGATTAACAGCTGTGACAAAACTTATCTTAAACTATTTAGTTCATTCCAATAATCCCTAATGTACCTATATAAGAAAAAAAAATGGAGTAGAACTATAACTAAGCAATTAATATATAACTTGCTTCAACGGTGAAGGAAAACATCTTGAGGAAACCTGCATGCATGAGAGTTCTCCATAATGTTTTCAAAGGCGTGTGAAGTCTGCCAATCCGCACATGGCCAGCGTGGTGGACTATGGCCAAATACTTCTCATATTGATAGGAGACCCGCGCTCTGTAGTGAGCCGAGAATGGGTTGATCATGATGAACGGTTACCTCAAAATAATAATAGTTTTCTTAGCCTACATTATTGCGAAGTTTTTTGCATTGTATTTTTACGAAAAAAGAATCCCTCACTCCTATAATCAGTCACAGGAAACCAGAATCCTCGATAAAACAGCCATTATCAAACATTTATCTATCTATATGGCTGTATGGCCTGTGCCGCACGCAGTCTGACCTCAAACGTGTTAAAACGAAGTGTTTGCAAGCAAATCCTACTAACTTGAATAATTAGAAACGCAAATTAAAGCGCACTCATTGAATTCAAAGTCGAGAACAAAATAAGTAGTTGGGAAACACAGTGTAATATTGGACCCAGATTTCGTTTTATAAATATTACAACTAACTCCATTAAACTGAAATAAAATTAAATAAAAAGTTTTCAAAGAATTAGGAACGTTGAAAACTCAGTTTTATCTATATAAACTAATTCATAAGATTTAATAAAATTCTAAATGTTATTTACGTGCATTTAAATTTTGCTTTTAATTGTCGGAAAGGAAACGGAGAGAGCTTCGAATTTGGGAATATACAGACAGACACGAATAAGAACTAGAAATGAGCGGTGAAATACCAATTTTTTTGCGATGTTGTTTCTGTTTTCCTCTACGATATGGCTTAATTGTTTGGGCTTACATAAAACAGGTGAGTGACCAAGACTGAACAGAGATTTTAAAAAGTATCCCGTCACATCGGTTCAACCTGGCAAAAATGACGGACACAGAATAAAAGTATTCCATAAAAGTACAAAAAGGAATCATTTCGGAGGGCATTAAAATAAAATTTAGTTACGAAATATATCATGGCTACCTATTAAATGATCTATATTGACAAAATTTCACAGATGTAAATATATATACTAGCTGTTGCCCACGACTTCGTCTGCGTAGAATTGCTGATTTTACTTGAGATTGAGGTTTCCCGTGCGGCCTGCTCCCTGCTTAAAATAGTAAGCTACAGGCAAATGTCAAATTGCCGATTTTCGTATCTCTAAATTAAAAACATAGGACTTTCATACAAACTTCAAACCCCTATTTTACCCCCTTCGGGGTAGATTTGGATGAAAAATTTTAACATTATACTTACGCCCTAAAAGAAAGCTATTTTCAAAATTTCAAGATTGTAGACTTCATAATAAAAAAATAAGCAAAAACTGTCATCCCCTTTTTTACCACCCTTAACAGGTAAAATTTAAAAAAAAAAATTATGTACATGTTTTTTATTTATTATTATTAATCTTAATGCAAATTCTTGTGTCTCTAACTCTAAAAACAAAGAAATTTCATACAAACTTCCAACCCCCCTTTTACCCTCTTAGGGGTAGAATTTCCAAATATCCTTTCTTAGCTGACATCTCTTAACTATCAACTACCTACTTGCTAAATTATAGCTTTATACGTACAATAGTTTTTGAGATCTCGTGTTTAATCAGTACGTCAGTAAGTCAGTATGTAAGTATGTAAGTGACCTTTCGCTTTTATATATATATAGATAATACTTTTAAGGATTTAAATATTTAAAGCAGGATTAGTATTTCAAGTAGCTTATATTAGCGTGGCGTAGAAAAGAACTAACATTATGACATTAAAATTATCACGCAGATGTTAGATTTATTCCTACTTACTTGACACATCGATATTTTTGACAATTCACACAATATCTTTATAAATTGGAGTCTATGTGTTATTCTGATGTATTGTTAATTTTAATTAACATCCATTTAGTAGTTTTTACGTGAAAGAGTAATAAACATCCACCCATACTTACAAACTTTCGCGTTTATTTAGTAGGATAATAACAAAATTTTGAATTGGACATAATTATTAGATGTGATTGTTTGCAGGTACTGAGTTTGCTATTCTTGGCGTTCATTATTACGATATTTACTTTGCATTACCTGTGGATGAACATATGGGGCTGTTTGGTTTTATCAGGAATTATCATGTTAACGGTCGTCGACTTCGTGTTCCATGCACTTTTCATTATAAGTGCGCACAGAGTAAGTATCGAAATCTTTTAATGGTTCTGTATCCGAAGAGTGCCAACGGGAGCCTGCTGCCAAACCTCTGACCTATTTTGTTATCCACTACAAGTTAGCCGTTGACGGCATTTTCACCTGGTGTAAGTGATGATGCAGTCTAAGATGGTAGCGGGCTGACCTATTAAGAGCATGGTAAACCTAATGGGTTTTACGCGACATCGTGCGGGAACGTTAAACCGCTTTGCGACACGTCTTTGTCGGTAGGGTAACTAGCCACGGCCGAAGCCTCCCACCAGACCAAACTCGATCCGGGAATCGAACAAGGACTGCAAAGATGAAGGCGCACGCGCAGCGCCACGGAGGTCATCAAAATCCTCTGCAGAGCATTTTTCCGCCTGTCTGTCTGTCATCTCATAAACTGTAGATGTAGGTTGAAAGTTTTCAATTTAGTGAAACGTGCTACAGAACACTTGACGTACCCTGGGTACATGTAAAAACTCAGATGATGTTAAGGTTGTCACGGCGTATTAATTTATACACTGAAAACCTTGTGGTTAAAATTTCGTACTCCGGAACGCACTCAACTTTTGCAGTTATTTCTTTACTTTTCTTTTTTTTTGTTCGTCTTTATCAAACGATCGACTATGAGCAGATGATTAGAGTAAATTGGAAAACTCAGAAAAAACTTCCGCAATAGAAATAACTCTATATCATTTAGGTTTAAAATGAAACCATTAAACATCACTTGCTTTTACGGTAAAGAATAAAATCTTGTGGTAACCTACATGTCTGCGAGCTCGAAAATGTTCCCAAGGTCGCGTGAAGTCTACCCATCCGCACTTGGCCAGCGTGGTTGACTTCGGCCTTAACCCAACTCAGTCTGAAAGAGGACGCGTACTCAATGATGGGTCGGTAATGGGTCGACAATTATGATTATCTTATGAAAAGTGCAGTTATATTTATAAGCGCCTAACTTTCAAGCGTGGCATTACGTTGGAAGAGTGATTGGTTGGTGGGTTTGGCCATAGTCCACCACGCTGGCCATGTGCGGATTGGCAGACTTCACGCTCCTTTGAGAACATTAAGGAGAACTCTCAAGCGTGCTGGTTTCCTCACGATGTTTTCCTTCACCATTGAAGCAAATGATATTTTAAATGTTTAAAAACGCACGTAACTCCGAAAAGTTAGAGGTGCGTGCCCGGGTTCGAACCCCCGACCTCGGCTCAGGAGGCGGACGCCCGACCCGCTAGGATATCATAGCTTCAATTCCGACGTTACGCCACGTTTATTTGTAAGTCACTATTAGAAATTACATTTATTAATTGGCATTTTCTCTCCCATTTCAGAAAGACTACAGAAAAATAAGAATATTTTACAGATACAGTATCTTCTTTTTCTGCGTGTGCTCGATCATACTGATTCTGTACACAGGAAGTAGATTCTTGTACCTGTTAGACGTACCATTATACATCTCAATGTTTCGGTTTTATTATTTATTGCCAGCTGTGGGCATGCCTGTTGCCTTATTGAGTAAGTATGCATATAACGAATATATTTATAAGCGCATAGTGGCACGTTTTTGCGATTTAGCATTTGTTGTTGCTGATTACCACCATAGCGGGCTGGCTCCGCACGAAATAACGACTTGACCACTCAACTCAAACTAAACCATTGAATTGTGAGCTTTACGCTAAGTGACGACCTCCGTGGCGCAACGCACGCGCATTTTAAAGTTGGAGGTCTTAGGTTTGATTCATGGCTTGAGTCTGGTCTGGTGGGATGGCTAGTTACCACCCTACCGACAAGCGATTTAGCGTTCCGGCACGATGTCGCGAGGAAACCAATTAGGAATAAGTTTACCATTCCCTTAACAGGTTAGCCCGCTATCATATTAGACTGCATCATCACTTACCATAAGGTGAGATTGCCAGACCAGACCAGACTCGAGCCGGGAATCGAACACAGGACCTCCGATTTTATAATCCGACAGCGCAAACACTGCGCCAAGGAGGTCGTCAAAAAGTAAATGAGACAAAGAACAGTGTCTGCCAGATGCCAGAGAAATCACGCAACACGGTTTTTTAGTAGGTAATAGACCTAACACGAGGCTGGGCTGAGGGTGATGAAGGGTAACTGGTATTTCATACAAAGGATTAATCCATATACGGCCAGCGTGGTGGACTATGGCCAAACCCTTCTCATATTGAGAGGAGACCCGTGCTCTGTAGTGAGCCGGTAATGGGTTGATCATGATGATGATGATGATGATGTCATCCAATATAACATCAGTAAAGCTAGCGTACTTTAGATAAAACCAGGTGAATATTTTTCTTATTTCTTCTGGGTAATTTATGACACATTTTTTTATTAGTTTTATTTATATGTATGTGTAATTTATTGTATGTATTATATTATTGCCTTTTGCTTTTATTTTATGTATTTTTTATTTTTCTTTTTGTATGTAATAAAGTTGTATAAATAATATTATATTTTTAAGTGTTCATATTGTTTATCATGTATTATTTGTAACACCCTAAGCCTGCTTGTATATATATTATAACTGGTCTCTAGGTTGCCTGGCAGGATCGCTCTTTAGCGATAAGGCCGCCTATTGTACCTTCTTTTCTTTATGTTTTTCTTTAATGTCTTGATTTCTTCTGTGGTGTGGTGTGCAATAAAGTGTATTTTCATTTCATTTGATATTTTAATATGAATAGGGGCGTAGAACAGGGAGGTTCCGCCTCGCCAAAGCATTATATTGTATTCTGAAAGCAGTATTTTGATCCTTGAATACCTGTTTATTTTTCAGTAAGCCAAGCCTACCTCATTGTTCTGGTCAGAAGTGAATTCGTTAAACTAAAAAATAACTCTCATTTTGAATTCGTTAATAATGAGACTGAGGAGAAATGCACTGCCAACATCGATTACGAGGAAAGACTCCCAGCATAGGAACACCGTTTCATGGCCATGTTGACTAATACCAGCCTCACATAATACTGGATATACGCTACGTTTTTGAAGCTTTCATCTTTGAAGAACTTTATATTTACAATAAAACAATTATTGAAAACTACATCGCTCTAATGAAAATTGCTCTTACGTTACAAATTGTATGAAAATATTTTTATTTGATAAATTAAGTTCTAGTGTTAATACCTATATGATTGCTTATAATTCTTTGAATTGTTATAATACCAAACCCTATGTAGAACGCCATATATCTACCCAAACAAGAGTTTAGCTAACTTTTGCATTCATTCGTATATTTGACCTCTGAGATAATCTGAGTTTTGGAGATGGACCCTGGAACAAAATACCTTAACGCAGTTGAGAATTAAGACAGCCTCCCAAATCATCAAATTCTTCTTCTTATTCGTTGACTCTTGGCAGAGTGGTCGTGGTTATGATTTGGCCTGCACAGCAGCTTTTACGATCTCCTTCCAGCGATTTCTGTTGGTGGCATCTCGGGTGCACTCGGTGACAGATAAATTTGTAGCGAATCAGATTGAGTCCGTCCACCTAGTAGGGGAGCGACCACGTGGACGTGTGCCCACGACTCGACCTTGGACTACGAGATGTTCGATAGTACCAGTCTTCCTTGTTACATGCCCAAAGAACTTAAGGACTTAAGTTATACAGTTGGAAATTCTGATTACTGATCTACAATATACAAAATACATAGTACTTATGACTAAGTACTAAAAACATCTTATTTTCTCGTGAATTGTAAAAGACGTGAATGGTGGGAATAATAAATTACAACTTTTAGAAAGTTTTATTCTTTCACCCACGCATTTGAACCATATTGAATGCCCCGTCGCTGTTATAAGAGGTAAGGATATGGCGGCACTCCATGACAGAGTGAGAGTCGCGAATTTATAGAAAAAATAAAGTATGTTTTTTTTTTATCCACTACAAGTTAGCCCTTGACGGCAATCTCACCTGATGGTAAGTGATGATGCAGTCTAAGATGATAGCGGGCTAACCTGTTAGGGGTATGGTAAAGCCATACTCCTAATTGGTTTCTACACGACATCGTGCCGGAACGCTAAATCGCTTGGCGACACGTCTTTGTCGGTAGGGTGGTAACTAGCCACGGCCGCAGCCTCCCACCCGACCAGACTCGAGCCGGGAATCGAACCCAGGACCTCCAACTTTATAATGCAACAGCGCGCGCGCTGCGCCACGGAGGTCGTAAAAAAATGCAAATTATGAAAAATGCTACTGCATCGAGGCTTAACTTGATGATGATCTGGAATAGGAATAATTCCCATTTCCCATTATGAGACCTAAAAACTCTAACTTCAAAATTATAAAATTTATATTAAAATTTATCTTTATTAAAATAGTCCTTTAAAAGGCACTTTTGATGCGTCATTAATTTACATAGTAGTGAGTATCCATACCATTTTCAACAATAGCGAAAATGGTTCTTCCACTAACGCTATATACTTATGGGTACTATAGCCGTAAAAATCAAACAACTTGGTAATTTTGTTTGGCAGCAATGCTCAAGTTTTAAAATACAAGTTTTACAAAGGAAAAAATAATGTAAATGAAAAAACGTTTATCAAACACAAAAATAAATAAAATGACACCAGGCAATCTCGTATCGTGGTGCCACCGCAAGTTGTGTTATTTTTCTCTCGGAAAATAATTGCTCAATATATTTTTGTGTAATTGAAATGGTTTTAACTATTTGTATTTAATCTGCGACGTTTTGTCCGTTGTCCATTCTATACGTTGTGTCAAACGTCAAATTGTAATCATTTCTTCTCAATGCCAACCTTCCCAGCATCGTTGTACCATTGTTGCATTATTAGCAGCACAGTGAATAAATTCAGGTCAAGTCTAAGTAGTTTTCTATACAGATACTAGTTATAGTGTAGAAATAATTTATATGGCAAAATAACGTTCTATTGTAGAAAAAAAATAACTAACTTATTGTGTATAAGGATGTGTGTATATGAGGCTCTTTCAGAGCATGGAGCGCTGTGAACGATGCGGGAATATAAAAATACATAAATATTGTTAAAGTTCAAAAAATTTTGCTTTACAATAAGCTCAGGGAATTTTAGTCGAATTAGAGTGAAAAATATTTACAATAAAGACGATAATGGAGCGATATCACATATGATTAAATTACTGATTAGCACCGAGGACAAACCTCTTTGGTTTTTTCGGTGCCTTTATTATATAACTAATTTTATTCCTTGTATATTAATAATAAATAAAAAAATAATAATAAAAAAATACTAAAATGACTATTAAAACTTAGGGGTTGACGATAGAATGGTGAACATTTAGCAAAAAGAAAATTTACCTGGATAAGTTTTTTGTGGCCTTCGCGTTTTTTGTGGACGCGTTTGGAACCCTTATAGCTTTAGTTTTAGGTTTATCAATGTAGTCCATCAACTCACTACTATGTGAATCAATGACGCATCAAAAGTGCCTTTTAAAGGATTACTTCAAAATAATATTCAATGAATCAATCATATCATTGAATATTATTTTGAAGTTAGAGCTTTTAGGTCTCATAATGGGAAATGGAAATTATTACTATTCCAGATCATCATAAAGTTAAACCTCGATTCAGTAGTATTTTTCATAATTTAGTTACTTTAATTTTTTCTATAAGTTCACGACTAGCACTCGGTCATGGAGTGCCGCCATCCTCACCTCTTACAACAGCGGGTGTAAAAATCACACTTTCTAAAAGTTGTAATTTATGTTTCCTATCCCTTAGTACGTCTTTTTGTATGTATATTATTATTTATTTATAAATATAGAATATATAATTAGATGTCCAGTACAATTAGACCTAAAAGCTCTAACTTCAAAATAATATTCAATGAATCAATCATATCATTGAATATTATTTTGAAGTTAGAGCTTTTAGGTCTCACAATGGGAAATGGAAATTATTACTATTCCAGATCATCATAAAGTTAAACCTCGATTCAGTAGTATTTTTCATAATTTAGTTACTTTAATTTTTTCTATAAGTTCACGACTAGCACTCGGTCATGGAGTGCCGCCATCCTCACCTCTTACAACAGCGGGTGTAAAAATCACACTTTCTAAAAGTTGTAATTTATGTTTCCTATCCCTTAGTACGTCTTTTTGTATGTATATTATTATTTATTTATAAATATAGAATATATAATTAGATGTCCAGTACAATTTATAGTTATGATGTTAAATATTTTATTTATTTTTTAAGATTTTAGTTTTTGTTTTAGGTTAATCTAAGTTTTATTTTAAGTTATATATGTATTCCTAACAACTAATTGTCAGTGAAATATAACTTTTAAAATATCTGGAATGTGGATACTTTAGTTCCATTTCTGTTATTCAGAAAGAAAATAGTCTTGTCAATTTAGTTTAGTGTAGATATTTGTGTACAACAGAATTTTACGATATATTTTACGATATATTTGAAGTTATAAGCGATAACAATAAGATTCTGTCATAAAAAAAAATAGTTTTTATCATATTGTATTTATTAATAAGTGCCTATAATTATAATCACATTACACTACATTGAATATAAAACTGTTTATTTGAAATCCTATCTAAAGTCTAAATACTTAACTGCGTTTAGGTATTTTGTTCCAGGGTCCATCTCGAAAACAGCTTTATCTAGTACTAAAATATACGAATGAATGCAAAAGTTAGCTTTAAACTCTTGTTTGGGTTGATAGATGGCGTTCTACATGGAGTTTGGTATTAAAACAATGCAAAGAATTATAAGTAATCATATACCTACACTAGAACTCAATTTATCAAATAAAAATATTTTCATATAATTTGTAACGTAAGAGTAATTTTCAAACAATAAACAGCAAGTATAATTTGCTATATTCCGCCGACAACCGGGAGATTTGTATGATATAACACCACACAAAATCTTCCACTAGAACCTCTACGCACGTTTCGACCCGACACCGGATCATCCTCAGGAGATGTTGACTTCACAAGCGCGAAAAGTAAAGTCGTTTACCTACCTCCCGATTGACGGCGGAATATAGCAAATTATACTTGCTGTTTATTGTTTATCATGGACTTCCGCAAAGTAACGCCTGCTTCTATTCATTATTAGAGTAATTTTCATTAGAGCGATGTAGGTTTCAATAATTGTTTTATTGTAAATATAAAGTTCTTCAAAGATGAAAGCTTCAAAAACGTAGCGTATATCCAGTATTATGTGAGGCTGGTATTAGTCAACATGGCCATGAAACGGTGTTCCTATGCTGGGAGTCTTTCCTCGTAATCGATGTTGGCAGTACATTTCTCCTCAGCCTCATTATTTACGAATTCGAACTGTGAGTTATTTTTTAGTTTAATGAATTCACTTCTAACCAGAACTAGAAGGTAGGCTTGGCTTACTGAAAAATAAACAGGTATTCAAGGATCAAAATACTGCTTTCAGAATACGATATAATGCTTTGGCAAGGCGGAACCTCCCTGGTCTTCGCCCCTATTCATATTAAAATAATAATCTGGCAGACACTGGTCTTTGTCTCATTTACTTTTTGACGACCTCATTGGCGCAGTGTGTGCGCTGTCGGATTATAAAGTCGGAGGTCACCTGATGGTAAGTGATGATGCAGTCTAATATGGTAGCGGGCTGAGCTGTTAGAGGTATGGTAAACCCATACTCCTAATTGGTTTCTACGCGACATCGTGCCGGAACGCTAAATCGCTTGGCAAGTAACCGGCGTGGTAACTAACCACGGCCGCAGCATCCCACCAGACCAGACTCAAGCCATGAATCAAACCTAAGACCTCCAACTTTAAAATACGCGCGCGTTGCGCCACGGAGATCGTCACTAAACGTAAAGCTCACAATTCAATGGTTTAGTTTGAGTTGAGTAGTCAAGTCGTTATTTCGTGCGGAGCCAGCCCGCTATGGTGGTAATCAGCAACAACAAATGCTAAATCACATAAACGTGCCACTATGCGCTTATAAATATATTCGTTATATGCATACTTACTCAATAAGGCAAGAGTCATGCCCACAGCTGGCAATAAAAAATAAAACCAAAACATTGTGACGTATAATGGTACGTATAACAGGTACAAGAATGTACTTCCTGTGTACAGAATCAGTATGATCGAGCACACGCAAAAAAGGAAGATACTGTATCTGTAAAATATTCTTATTTTTCTGTAGTCTTTCTGAAAAGGGAGAGAAAATGCCTATTAATAAATGTAATTTCTAATAATGACTTACAAATAAACGTGGCATAACATCGGAATTGAAGCTATGATATCCTAGCGGGTCGGGCGTCCGCCTCCTGAGCCGAGGTCGGGGGTTCGAACCCGGGCACCCATCTCTAACTTTTCGGAGTTACGTGCGTTTTTAAGCATTTAAAATATCACTTGATTCAACTGTGAAGGAAAACATCGTGAGGAAACTTCTCCTTAATGTTCTCAAAGGCGCGTGAAGTCTGCCAATCCGCACATGGCCAGCGTGGTGGACTATGGCCAAACCCTTCTCATATTGAGAGGAGACCCGAGCTCTGTAGTAAGTCGGCAATGGGTTGATCATGATGAACGTCCGAATAGTTAAGCAGTGTTTTGTCACAAGACAACAAGATTTGAAAGAGTGTGATAAAACACTGAATCACTCTTCCAACGTAATGCCACGCTTGAAAGTTAGGCACTTATAAATATAACTGCACTTTTCATTAGATAATCATAATTGTCGACCCATTACCGACCCATCATTGGGTACGGGTCCTCTCTCAGACTGATTTGGGTTAAGGCAGAAGTAAACCACGCTGGCCAAGTGCGGATGGGTTGACTTCACGCGACCTTGGAAACATTATCGAGCTCGCAGTCATGTAGGTTACCGCAACATTTTTTTCTTTACCGTAAAAGCAAGTGATGTTTAATGGTTTCATTTAAAATCTAAATGATATAGAGTTATTTCTATTGCGGTAGTTTTTTCTGAGTTTTCCAATTTACTCTAATCACCTGCTCATAGTCGATCGTTTGATAAAGACGAACAAAAAAAAAGGAAAAGAAAAGAAATAACTGCAAAAGTTGAGTTGCGTGCCGGAATATGAAATATTTTAAACCACAAGGTTTTTAGTGTATAAAATAATACGCCGTGGCAACCATAACATCATCTGAGTTTTTACATGTACCCAGGGTACATCAAGTGTTATGTAGCACGATGCACCAAATTGAAAACTTTCAACCTACATCTACATTTTATGAGATGACAGACAGACGGAAAGATGCTCTGCAGAGGATTTTGATGACATCCGTGGCGCTGCGCGTGCGCCTTCATCTTTGCAGGTCCTTGTTCGATTCCCGGATCGAGTTTGGTCTGGTGGGAGGCTTATGCCATGGCTAGTTACCCTAGCG
Source organism: Lasiommata megera (assembly GCA_928268935.1). Classification (NCBI taxonomy): domain Eukaryota; kingdom Metazoa; phylum Arthropoda; class Insecta; order Lepidoptera; family Nymphalidae; genus Lasiommata; species Lasiommata megera. Next base: position 2,503,859 of record OV743321.1, read on the forward strand.
ACTAAGACGTGTCGCAAAGCGGTTTAGCGTTCCGGCACGATGTCGCGTAAAACCCATTAGGCTTACCATGCTCTTAACAGGTTAGCCCGCTACCATCTTAGACTGCATCATCACTTACACCAGGTGAGAATGCCGTCAAGGGCTAACTTGTAGTGGATAACAAAATAGGTCAGAGGTTTGGCAGCAGGCTCCCGTTGGCACTCTTCGGATACAGAACCATCAAAAGATTGCGATACTTACTCTGTGGGCACTAATAATGAAAAATGCATGGAACACGAAGTCGACGACCGTTAGTATGATAATTCCTGATAAAACCAAACAGCCCCATATGCTCATCCTCCGGTAGTCTGAACTAAATATCATAACAATGAACGCCAAGAATAGCAAACTCAGTACCTGCAAACAAATACATCTAATAATTATGTCCATATCAAAATTTTGATATTATCCTACTAATATTATAAACACGACAGCTTTTAAGTATGGATGTATGTTTGTTACTCTTTCACGTAAAAACTACTAAATGGATGTTAATTAAAATTTACAATAATATAGCTTATACATCAGAATAACACATAGGCTCCAATTTATAAAGATATTGTGTGAATTGTCCAAAATATATCGATGTGTCAAGTAAGTAGGAATAAATCTAACATTTGCGTGATAATTTTAATGTCATAATGTTAGTTCTTTTCTACGCCACGCTAATATAAGCTACTTGAAATACTAATCCTGAAATACTAAACGAAGTCGCGAGCACCAGCTAGTAATGTTATAAATATTAAAAAAATAAGTAGGTATGTCTTTTTACATGCCATTTTCACACATAAACTATTGATAACATACAATAGGCCATGAGCTAAATTTGCTGACCATGATTTGCTGACCAAATAGCTCTTTCACAGCTCGAGCATATATCTTCCAGTTATCCAAATCTTCCAGAATGCCCTCTCCACACAAGTTTCGACAGCATCCTTAGGAGATGTTGACTTCGCAACTTTTAATTTCTTATTGTTATAAGTATATAAGTTTGTGAGGCTATTCCTCTAAAATATGTATGGTAAAATATGTATGAACCGTGAAGATTTGACAATTTTGACGACCTCCGTGGCGCAGCGCGTGCGCTGTTGCATTTTAAAGTTGGAGGTCCTGGGTTCGATTCCCGGCTCGAGTCGGGTCTGGTGGGAGGCTTCGGCCGTGGCTAGTTACCACCCTACCGACAAAGACGTGTCGCCAAGTGATTTAGCGTTCCGGCACGATGTCGTGTAGAAACCAATTAGGAGTATGATTTTACTACACCCCTAACAGGTTAGCCCGCTACCATCTTAGACCGCATCATCACTTGCCATCAGGTGAGACGCAGTCAAAAGCTAACTTGTGGTGAATAAAAAATATATATATGCAGATTGCAGCACATTAAGCTTAATCCTGCTTCTATTCAATAAAAATTGCCACATATAAAGAGGGGAGGATATGGAGGATAAATTGATTTCGCGGTCCAGTACGACACCGCATATTAACCGACTATGGGTTTGGGTTTAACTGAAATAACCTTCTAACTAACTATCTAACAGGTTAGTACTATCAGCTTGACTAGTATAGTATAGCTAGTAGCTAGGTAGCTTCTATCCGTGGTTATGCCCATTCAATTCGGGTTTTGTTGCGGTCGAGTGCACAAGTGTTCCCGTGACCCAGCCACCAGGCGACGCGAAGGAGCATCGCTGGGTTTTAGTGGGTATTTTGGTCGCCAGTCTGGCCGCCGGGGAGTCCCACATACCCCGTCGGAAGCGGCGCAGTCTTGCTTGCATCGCTTCCGGAGGGGATGCGTAAAAGCATTTCCCAGCGGAAAAAAAAAATTGGCATGATCCGTTTAAAAGGCTTAAATGTCTACACAACGTTAAACGTCTGTAAAATTTTGACAATATAGATCATTTAATAGGTAGCCATGATATATTTCGTAACTAAATTTATTTTAAAGCCCTCCGAAATGATTCCTTTTTGTACTTTTATGGAATACTTTTATTCTATGTCCGTCATTTTTGCCAGGTTGAACCGATGTGACGGGATAGTATTTTTTAAAATCTCTGTTCAGTCTTGGTCACTCACCTGTTTTATGTAAGCCCAAACAATTAAGCCATATCGTAGAGGAAAACAGAAACAACATCGCAAAAGAATTGGTATTTCACACCTCATTTGTAGTTCTTATTCGTGTGTGTCTGTATATTCCCAAATTCGAAGCTCTCTCCGTTTTCTTTCCGACAATTAAAAGCAAAATTTAATTGCACGTAAACAGCCTTTTGAATTTTATTAATTTATAGTTTATGTCGACAAAACTAAGTTTTCAACGTTCCTAATTCTTTAAAAACTTTTTATTTAATTTTATTTCAGTTTAATGGAGTTAGTTGTAATATTTATAAAACGAAATCTGGGTCCAATATTACACTGTATTTCCCAACTACTTATTTTGTTCTCGACTTTGAATTCAATAAGTGCGCTTTAATTTGCGTTTCTAATTATTCAAGTTTGTAGGATTTGTTTGCAAACACTTCGTGGTAACACGTTTGAGGTCAGACTGCGTGCGGCACAGGCCATGTTGCGAGATAAATGTTTAATAATGGCCGTTTTATCGAGAAGTCTGGTTTTTTACTGATTAAAGGAGTGACGGATTCTTTTTTCGGAAAAATACAATGCAAATAACTTCGCAACAATGTAAGCAAAGAAAAGCATTAATTCAACGCAATTTTTAATTTCTAATATTGAAATGAAGTAAATAGTTTATAAAGAGTTTTTTCAGAGATGTTAATTTCTCTCTATCTTAAGTTTCTCTTTAGTTTTTATTCTCCATAGTAGAATGTTGGTGTTTGTTTTCTGATGATGATTTTGTAGTGACACTCATACGTGTACGATTTCAGTTTTTAATGTTTGAGACTAGATATTAATTTCTACCCTGATTAGTTGGTTTAGTAATTTACATGAATATGGATTTTGAAGATCAGGGTTCTGTATCAGGGTCATCTAATTCTTAGGTGGAGCAATTCTTAGGTTTCAGGTACCTATCAACATGATCAACCCATCATAGACTCACTACAGAGCACGGGTCTCCTCTCAATATGACAAGGGTTTGGCCATAGTCCACCACGCTGGCCATATGCGGATTGGCAGACTTTACACACCTTCGAGAACATTACGGAAAACTCTCAGGCGTGCAGGTTTCCTCACGATGTTTTCCTTCGCCGTTGAAGCAAATGATATTTTAATTGTTTAAAAACGCCGAAAAGTTAGAGGTGCGTGCCAGGATTCGAACCACCGACGTCTGATTATGAGGCTGACGCCCTAACCTATCACAGCTTCATTAATAGAGTATCAATGACTCATAATTACAATTGATCAATATCGCTTTGCAGAAAAAAAAGAATTATCAGGTATTTCTATAGCATTAAACGGAACATTAAATTCCGTTTAATTTTAATGTTCCGTTTAATTGTAATGTAATTTTTAATTCGCTTAATTTGCTGGTGGAGTAATAATTAGCCGGAACCCAATTCAACGAACAGATGAGATTTGATTCAATTTAGAATCTTGAAGACCTCTGTGGCGCAGCGCAGAGGCTGTCGTGTTATAAGGCGAGAGGTCCTGCGTTCGATTGCCGGCTCGAGTCGAGTGGAGAGAAAGCAATTTAGCGTTCCGGTATGACGCCAATTAGAAACCGATTTGTTCAGCTGACAACGCATCGGTAGTCTAGTGTTGCAGTTGTTCTTTTTTTTTTTCAAACTTTATTGCACAAAAAAAAACTGTACAAAAGGCGAACTTAATGACTTAATGCTAAAAGCATTCTCCACCAGTCAACCTTGGTACATTATGAAAACTAATGGTAGGCGCACGAACAAAAAAAATACGTAAATGTATATATATAAAAGTAATAGATACCATAATATAATAATAAAATAATAATAAATAAATACCAACAGATAATTAAAAATATATAAATATAAAAAAAACAAAGAATGATGAAAAAAAAAAGATGTTCATATGCGATAATCACTTATCATCAGGTGACGAGTCTGATCATTATCTCGTTGATTGTGACATGTAACATAAGTTATTTTTTTTTTTTTTTACTTTTGATATTTGTAACTATTAATCCATCCAAGATTCAATGATGAGAGATATGATAGAAATGAAAAACAAAAATATAATATGTACATAGTTGTATGTACATAGCGGTGATAGCCTAGTGGTTAGGGCGTCAGCCTCCTAATCAGAAGTCGGCGGTTCGAATCCGGGCACGCACCTGTAACTTTTCGGAGTTATGTGCATTTTTAAACAATTAAAATATCACTTGCTTCAACGGTGAAGGAAAACATCGTGAGGAAACCTGCACGCCTGAGAGTTCTCCATAATATTCTCAAAGGCGTGTGAAGTCTGCCAATCCGCACATGGCCAGCGTGGTGGACTATGACCAAACCCTTCTCATATTGAGAGGAGACCCGTGCTCTGTAGTGAGTCTATGATGGGTTGATGATGATGACATAGTTTAGTACTTATTATACTTACTTATTATAATCAAAAGTATTAAAGTGTGATTATGATTTAAAATTTTAAGTGGTTTTGAATAAATCATGATTGTTAGGGCTATAGTACCCATAGGTATATAGCGTTAGTGGAAGAACCATTTTCGCTATTGTTGAAAATGGTATGGACATATATTTATTTCGAGTTAAATGAATATGTGATTGAATGGACTGGAATGGTATTTGTTATAATTTTGCTAGTGTTTTTACGGAAGAGGCTTCCCACACTCTGATAATCTGACAGGAAACCAGGCGCCACGATATCTCAGTTTTTTGGGTTCAGTTAATGGTGCAAAAAACTTTTATGCTATCAACTTGAATTAGGAATTGTTGCAGAGAATGCTTGTAATTATATCATCTCCGAAAATAAAACAAAATAATACTTTAATTTAACCATTAGATGATGAGGATGGGATTTCATATACAAATACTTATTTGAATATTTTAATCAGGATTTCTCTCTACCTAAAAATTTTTTATTTGAAAAAAAAACCGATTCATCTGTTTAACTCCTTAGGAAAAATCTAAATAAAAAAAATAATTACTATCATCATTATCATGATCAACCGGCTCACTACAGAGCACGGGTCTCCTCTCAATATGAGTAGGGTTTGGCCATAGTCCACCACGCTGGCCATGTGCGGATTGGCAGACTTCACACGCCTTTGAGAACATTATGGAGAACTCTCAGGCGTGCAGGTTTTCTCACGATGTTTTCCTTCACCGTTGAAGCAAGTGATATTTTATTTTTTTCTAAAAAAGGACATAACTCCGAAAAGTTAGAGGTACGTGCCCGGATTCGAACCGCCGATCTCTGATTAGGAGGCTGATGCCCTAACCACTAAGCTATCAAGTGGAAGCACTTACTTTAAACAGACTAAATTACTTTGCCATTATAATTTTATGCACCATTATGGTGGTAATATGCCTCCAAAACTGACATCCGGCAGGCCACAACAACATGTCAAGAAGTCCATAGAGAAGTGAAGACATATAATGCCGATCCCACATAGCCTGAGATGCGGGCAATTATAAGAAGAAGAAACTCACAAACAAATTGCAATTTTGCAGCATTACGAGGGGTTATATGCATTAATTTATTTCCAAGGTACGGAACCCCCCTATGCAGGAGTCCGTCTCGAACAAGCCGGTTCATTGTGACACAAAATGGCCTCTTCCATAAACAGTTTAGCCTCGAATCTGTTAATACAAAGATTTTTTAAATAAAAGTCTTCAATATAGTAAATCGCAATTTCATGGTACTTTTATTTTGTGCAAGTGAAGTAAGCTAGTAACATCTAGTGTTGATATGTAATTTTTTTTTAAATAACAAAGTAACATTAGAGTTTTACGTAATTTGAAGTGTTTTTTTTTTTATTTCACTATAGCGAAATAATTTGTGATTAGTATTATGAATTGATTTAACTCATTATCCTTTTTGCCTGTGATCATCTACCTCACAAACACCGCCCTGGCCCCACAGGCCAAAATTGAGACGGATCACTCAGCAAGACACGAGTTTTGCACGCTGAACAATTGCAAATTTGTACACTCCATACGGCTTTGAGAATATTACGAAGAAGTTCTCAAGTATGCAGGTTTCCTCACAATATTTTACGTTGCCGTTAAAGCAATAAAAAAACTTAATTCAAATGGGTTAATACTTAATATATAAATTACCTAGATTAAAACGCATATTACTCTGAAAAGTTAGTAATTATTTAATATATAAATTGCCTAATTTAAAACGCACATAAAATTACAGGAACACGGTTCCCCCACAAAAGGGAGGCCGAAGTCTTTAACACAAGCTTTCACCACATTTAACCTTTAGGTCCATAATACTTCATTTAACTGTTTGCAGAAACTACTGAACTTGAATATATATAGAGAGAAAGATAAAAAAATCCAAACATGAGGTGTGAATTACCTATTTTGCTAAGATGCTGTTTCTGTTTCCCTCTAAGATATGGTTTACTTTTTTGGGCTTATTTAAAACAGGTGAGTGAATGCGACTGTAAAATATAATTCTATTCTGCTAAGAAAACTTCGAACAGTGCGTGTTGCCAGTGATGACTTACGGCTCTGAAACGTGGTCGCTCACTATGGGCCTCATAAGAAGACTCAGAGTCACTCAGCGGGCGATGGAGAGAGCTATGCTAGGAGTATCTCTACGTGATCAAATCAGAAATGAGGAGATTCGTGAAGCCTGAGCTTAATTTTTTTTATCCACAGCCATTGACGGCAATCTCACCTGGTAGTAAGTGGTGATGCAGTCTAGGATGGTAGCGGGCTAACCGATTAGGGGTATCTAAAGAGCATCAAAGGTATGTACAGTGCTGCGACAATGCCTTCCAGTATCAGTGATATTATTACGAAGCCCTTGTACACTGATAATAAACCGTAGCTTTTCTGGAAAGAAAACCAGTTAAAGAACTTTAAAAATAGACTCTTACTCTTTAAAAATAACTCTTTTTGTTTATACGCTACAAGTTGGCCCTTGACGGCTACCTCACCTGGTGGTAAGTTGTAAATTTATACTATTAATTGATTTCTACGCGATATCGTTCAGGAACGCTAAATCGCTTGGCGACACGTCTTTGTCGGTAGGCTGTTAACTAGCGCCGCGGCCGAAGCCACCAGACGAAACTCGAGCTGGGAATCGAACCCAGGACCTGCAAATTTATAGTGCGAGATTCATCAAATTTATAAAATTGCTTCCCTTAACCCCACCCCGCCCCACGAGTTTTGCTTCTATTCAACAGAGGCAACTTTACCCAGCTAGGTTTCAAATGTTACTGTGATTTTCATAAATGTTTTATTATTTCGCAGATATTAAGTTCACTATACTTAGCGCTCATTATTTTCAAGTTTTATGAGGACTACCGGAGAATGCCAGTTGGAGGTTATGTGGTGATGTCTGCAATCATCATTTTAACGATCGTGGACATAGTGTTTCATGTATTCTTCATCGTCAGTGCGCACACAGTACGTATCGAGACCCCTATTTTATTTCTGCTTCAACGGCGATCCAACTGGAGTAATGTTAGGGGTATGGTAAATACATACTCTTAATTGGTTTCTACGCGGCATCAAATTCAAATTTAAATTCAAATAGTCCTTTAAAAGGCACTTTTGATGCGTCAATAATTTACATAGTAGTGATTTGATGGTGATAACTACATTCGTAAACTTAAAACTAAAGCTATGAGGGTTCCAAACGCGCCCCGGTCTAAGAAGAAGCCCACAACAAACTCAGCCGGGTTTTTTTTCCGCTATCACCATCTCATCAATAATATATTATAGTACCCATGGAGATAGAGCAATTCACACCCAAGCTTTTTTATCGTTTATATAATCCTTAATATCGTAATATGATTTTTCTACAAGCTTTCGTTTTATAAAAACTTTGACCTTATTGATAGACATCTCCAAGATATCAATAGGTAATTTATTATAAAATAAAATGCAATTTCCTTTGAATTGAGAACTCTCAGGCATGCAAGTCTCCTCACGATATTTTCCTTCGCCGTTGAAGCAAGTGATATTTTAATTGCTTAAAAACGCACATAACTCCGAAAAGTTAGATTTGCGTGCTAGGGATCGAACCCCCGACCTCTGAATAGGAGGCGGACGTCCTTACCACTAGGCTATAGGCACAGCTTTATTTTGAATCATCCTTCCATTATTTCTCATCTTTGGTAATAAAGAATCAGGGTTGATGGAAATTACAGTTATTCATTAAAAAATCTTTTTCAGAAAAACCACAGAATAATGAGAATATTTTATAGATACAGTATTGGTCTGTTGATAGTAAATATGATCATCATGGGTCTGTACATCGGAAGTTGGTTGGTTTACATATTTCACTATTCTCCATACATGGCGATGTTCTTATGGTCAATTATATTGCCAGCCATGGGCATGGTTTTGGTCTTGATATGTAAGTATCGATCGATGTATCATAAACTTTATTCTCTCTCTCTCTCTCTCTGTGCATCGCCACCTTACTGAGGGTCGCGATCCTTACCATGGATCACCTTCTCCCGTACAACGTTTCTCCAGGTGGTTCTGTTTCCGGAACTATTTAGTGCAGCGTGGAATGATGTACCGAGTGCAGTGCTGATCTAATCGGACCAACGCATGGGGCTACGTCCTTTTGGGATTCTCCCTTCCACCTTGCACGTTACCAGTAGTTTTTCTAAATTCACAGGACTACAGTGGGCAATGTGTCCGAAGTATTCCAAGGTGCGCTTAAGAAATATAGTCGACAGCCTTGTTGTTATTTTTAGCCCTTTCAGGATAGATGCGTTGGTCCTGAATTCAGTCCAGGGTATCTTTAGCACCGCAGCACCTCGAAAGTATCAGTGCAAACAGAAATCAAAGTAAAATTTTCAAATAATCCTTTAAAATGCGTCAGTAACTTACATATTAGTAAGATGATAAATACATTCGTAAACTTAAAAAAAAAGCTTTGGAATTCCAAATTCGCCCTGGTTTAAGAAGAAGCCTAAAACGAAACAGACACTTTTCTCTTGTTATCACCATCTCACATGCCACTTAAAATTATTTAAGAGGTATAGAGCAAGATTTCAAATCCAAAGTTGTTTGTCAATTACTTAATCCTTTACACTATAATAGGACTTTATTCAAATAATCCTTTAAAATGCATGCGTCAATAAATTCATCTTAGTGAGTTGATAGTTCTATATACATAGATATGATAGATAAATTCGTAAACTAAAACCAAAAGCATTGAAATTCCAAATCCACCCTGGTCTAAGAAGAAAGTAAACAAACCAGGTAAGATTTCTTTTGTTATCAACATCTCACACGCCATTTAAAATCATAAAGAGCTATCTTATTAGAGCAAGATTTCATACCCAAACTTGTTTGTCATTTACTTAATCCTTTACACTGTAATGGGACTTTTCTACAAACTCACTACAGTTATTTCTATACTTTCGAAGCCGCCAGGTTCTTTTCTTCGTTAGGTTTAATGTATCTACAGTTTTATTCACAAGTTCGATTAATAAATTTTTAACATTTGACTGTCTTTTTTATACAATAGGTAAGATTTTTGGAATTCCTGTTTTAATAATTGAATAAATAAAGAATTATTCTCAATAAATTACTAGATTAAAATTGTTTTTAAACTGCATACATTATATAATGCGAAACCCATTTTGCTATTTATACCTTCTATTTACGTTACCTACTATTTTATTCGTTGTAACGGTGTTAATAATTGATTTAGATGAATATAGATAGTAATAAAGATTAGTGAATAAACAGCGTTGACTCACGCCAGTAAATCGATGAACGATAATCGATAATCAGTGAACTTTGAATCAATTTTCGCATTAACGTTCACCTAATGAAACCAGTTTGGGGCAAATCGGTTGGACGTTATAAAAGCCTAAAGGACATTTTTGTTTTATTTACCAGCTACACTGTATAATGCTCTCCTAGTTGAAATTGGGCGCTCTCAATCACCCAATCAATCAACCAATTTTAAAGCCCGCGTCAAGAAGCATTATCTGTTACTACAATAAATATTTATTCCTTTCTTGTTTTTATTTATATAACATTATTACATTATAATGTATATATTATTGACAATGTTTAAAAGTACAAACAACATTTGTAATATTAGTAAAACTTTTATTTATACTCGTTTTACTCATGAATAATCACTAATTAATATTAATTGGCAATTCGTCAAACGATCGCGTCCGAATGCTCCGCGCCATCTGCGTCTGGCGCCATCTTTTTACCTGCTCTTTTTCCCACCCAGATTTAACGATCACGTGGTGCAGAAGAAACGCGCGAATCATAAGCAAACTCACAACATAATATCATTTCTTTTATTATTTATTTAACTATTTCAAATTATTGTTTAATAAATAGTAATAACTTCAATTTAATTATAATAGTTTTTTTTTATTGTTAACACATTTTTGTGTACTTTAAAATCCAATAAGAGAAGCAAATAATAAGAAATCAAGAAACATGAATATTACTTATTTACTAGCTATTCGCTGTGGCTTCGCACGAGTATTAATTAAATTTGTTTTCCTATATTTCTGTGACGTCACGGCCTATTGTGTGAGCCCAATCTAACGTGGGATGAACTTGTAGTATTTTTAAATTTTATTATTTCGTAACCTACAATTGTAAAGTTAAGAATAAATACATAAGCCAACAAACAAAGCAATAGTAAAAGCTTAAAGTAAAAGCTTTTTTTTTCGGACTGTCTATTAGCTGTGCTAACCCTATTGGTTGTCACAGCGTAACCGAGCTGTTTGGCGAGCTTCGGAAAGAACTAACTAGCTAAGATATTACAATATTTTTAAAAGATACATAGGAATTCTTACAAAAATTAAACAATAACAGTAAAAGATCAACAGTATTTCCCTTAGAAACAGATATTTTGTACATTTTTTTATATATAAAAATATTAGCCATTGGACCCCACACTAGGTGAATACCTGTATCGTAGGGTCCGAGCAAACAACTTAACCTTGGTTTAGCTTCTGTTGGAGCGGATTACAGGGAAGATTAGGAGAGGCGTGATTCTAATAGATAGCATACTATATAATATATTATAGTAATAAATAATATATACTTATTTTAATAAATAATAAATAATATAAATGTTTGTACAAATTATGAGAGCATCTGTTCAGTGTCCTCATAGGATAGTGTGTCTAGCCAAGATGACAACTTTGCTTTGCCTGCCTCATGGTAAAATTTTTAAGATCTACGAATTTTAGAGTTTTATTGTAGATACATGCATCTATGAACGGTATGAATGAAAGAAATTATGATACAATATTAGGATATGAAACGTCTTTAACTTGTCATGTACAAAGCGACTAAAATGAACTATTTGTATATGTTTCAGGTAGCCAAGGATATCTTATTATCCTAGTGAGAAGCGAATTCATGAAACTGAAAAATAACTCTCAGTTTGAATTCGTAAATAATGCTATTGAAAATAAATGTGCTGCCAACAACGATTTCCTGAAAGGAACGCAAGATAATGTACCATAAGATTAAATAAAAACTAATTTAATTGTCATAATGTCTTTATTTCGTCATCATCATTATAACGAACGTCCGCCTCCTAATCAGAGGTCGGGTTCAATCCCACGCACCTCTTACTATTCGGTGTTATGTGCGTTTTTAAGGAATTAAAATATCACTTGCTTCAACGGTGAAGGAAAACATCGTGAGGAAACCTGCATGTCTGAGAGTTCTCCATAATGTTCTAAAAGGCATGTGAAGTATGCCAATCTGCACATGGCCAGCGTGGTGGACTTATGGCCAAACCGTTCTCATATTGAGATGATACCCGTGCTTTGTAGTGAGCTGGCAATGGGGTTGATCATGATGATGAGCATTCCAAATTCCAATAGAAAACATAATTTACATCTTTTGTTTTAATTTGGTGGGTTTTAATAGCCAAAATAAATGCCTCGGTATTATGGGTAACAGAATTAGGGTTACTTAGTACCTACCTACTGGGCTCGATTCTCAGGTCAAGTAGAAATGCGAGTTATTCTAGGTTTCCGTCAGTTCTATAAAGATCGTTTCTTTTTCTCAAGCCCATTAGCTTTCAAGCACGATGCCACGTAGAAAAAATTAGGAGTATGGGTTTACCGTACCCCTAACAGGTAATCCCGCTACCATCTTAGACCACATCATCACTTACCATCAGGTGAGATTGCCATAATGGGCTAATTAGTAGTGCATAGAAATAAAAATAAATCTTTTATGCTGTCAACAGCAAAATCAAGTTTGTTTGAGTTGCGTAATTCGATTAGTGATCTATACGTGTGATAAAAAAATACTTTGATTCCATTCCATCATTAATGGTTACCTTGAAGAGATCGCTATATAGCGATAAGGCTGCAAAGTTTTTATATTGTTTTCTGTTTTTTTTCCTATCTTGTGGTGTACAAAAAAAGTGTATTCATTCATTCATTTCATGATCAATCCATTACAAGCTCACTACAGAGCACGGGTCTCCTCTCAATGTGAGAAGGGTTCGGCCATAGTACACCACGCTGGCCATTGGCAGACTTCACACGCCTTTGAGAACATTATGAAGAACTCTCAGGTTTCCTCACGATGTTTTCCTTCACCGATGAAGCAAGTGATATTTTAATTGTTTTAAAAATGCACATAACTCCGAAAAGTTAGAGGTGCGTGTTCGAATTCGAACCGCCGACCTCTGATAAAGAGGCTGACGCCCTAACCACTAGGCTATCACCGCTTACATCATATCATTACAATAAGTTGTCCACCGAAATAACACTGTAGTGGTGACCCTAATCTGGACTCGCGTAAGGAAGCATCCTATTACAGCGAAGGATGTCTTTATAGATGTTACTTAAGATTATTTCGCCGTGTCCTGTCGCAGCATTATTCTCGCGGAGTGGTTCAAACTAGGATCACTCCAATATCACAGAGTCATTCATAACTTTTCAAGTGTTTGGCGGAATAAAAAGCAAGTGGTTCGAACTTGGTTACATACAAATAATGTGGTAATATTATTGATACACAAGCGTTTGCCTCAAAAGCAAGTGATTTAAATTAGTATCAAACATTGACCGTATCAAGGCACAATAATACGTTTCTTGTTATATTTGTTATAATGGTACTATGGTTTAAAAATTCTAGTCGGAAAAATTTCAGCTCCGTAACTTTTGACGGTTCATGAGATACAAACGCGGCAGACGTCAATTCGACACCCCAACCCTCTCGTAGTTGCGGCTTCTTTTTACTCCCCCGATCTAAGCGCTCCTCTCCGAAAGAGGAGACCTAAACACATCCTTCATGACCCTGACGATCAAATGACTACTGGCAACATACTCGTACCACCTACCACACATCGCCGGCGAAGACGAGGTCCCCGCTATCTTACGTCATCCGGACGTGGGCTCGGAGACGTATGGACCGTCTCACCGTCCGACCCTCCCGTTATCCCAAACGTTGCCTAACCTGATGTTCGAGGCGCCCTTAGGCAGATTTTCCCTTTCTTCGAGCCCTAGGGCTCAAAATTTCTTCTGGCAGAGCTTCTTTCCGAAGCTCGCCAATCTGCCCGGTTACGCTGTGGCAACCAATATAGTACAGTATAATAATTTTTCATGTTTTTGACGATACAAAATAAATTGTCTATGTGTTTATTTATTATTTTATTTAAAATACTAAAATGGGAACCGTATTTTTCTGGTGCCGTAAGCCCTAAAGTTTTTATTATTATAGGTATACCTATTGTTTTAACAGTTTTCACCTAATTTGTACATTGCTTATCGCTTGCTCAGTCAGAAATAAACCGACTATATATAGTATATACAGTCGGTTTATTTACGTAGTGTTGTAAAAAAAAATTGTTTTATTTCAAGTAGGTAAGCCTACCTCCTTTTTAAGTATCCAATCTGGATATTGACAATACAACCAATTTGGGAAGCAGATGCTGAAAACTTTAGTAAACTTTCGACTTTGAAAAAGTTTTTTTTTTTCATTGTAACAGAAACGTCATTATTATGAAGTGTTGTGATTTACAAACATTTAAATGTCCAGTGGTGAAGAAGTGCTGTTTTTGCGTGCCCATTAGAAAGGGGGTGATTATTTTTGGATATGTTAATTTGGTAAGTGAATATCTTAGACTGTATTTCTGCAAATTCAAATTCAAAATAATCTTTATTCAAATAGTCCTTAAAAATACACTTTTGATGCGTCAATAATTTACATAGTAGTTATTTCATGGTGATAACTATATTCGTAAACTTGAAACTAAAGCTATGAGGGTTCCAAACGCACCCCGGTCTAAGAAGAAGCCCACAACAAACTTAGGCGGGGTTTTTTTTTCGTTATCACCATCTCACATAATGAATAATAAATTATAGTAATGCACTTTTATTATTCCCCATTGAACTTGACAAAAATGACACTGACAAATAGAGTACAAAAATAAGTTAGAAGATACAATTTGGTGGCACTATTGCTTCCCTACCTATCTCTTCGAGGCAACCAAAGACCTAAAATGAAAATAAATCCATTGCCGACTTACTATAGAGCACGGGTCTCCTCTCAATATCGTTCGGCCATAGTCAGCGACGCCGGCCATGTGCGGATTGGCAGACTTCACACTTTTTTGAAAATATTATGGAGAACTCTCAGGCATGCAGTTTTTCTCACTATGTTTTCCTTCACCATTGAAGTATGTGAAATTTTGATTGCTTAAAAACGCAAACAAACTCCGAAAAGTTAGAATTGCGTGCCCGGGTTCGAACCCCCGACCTCTAATAAAGAGGCTGACAGCATACAATATGTTATTATTATAAACAAGCTTTATTATATTTTAAGATATCTTGTCTCATTCTTCTTTCCTCCCTTTCGCTCCCTTTCCCAATATATAAGTCTTTACGAGGTATTTCGTATATATAGCAAACTAAAGCTATAGTTAAAGCACATTCAAAAATCCCTCGGGAGCCATTCATTAAAAAAAAAGTAAGCTAAAAAGCAAGCTGTGTTATTCCAGAGTTTTTTTTTTTTCACTACAAGTTAGCCCTCGACGGCTATATCACCTGGTGGTGAGTGATGATGCTGTCTAGGATGGTACCTCGAACCTGTTAGGAGTATGGTAAACCCACGCTCCTAATTGGTTTCTACGCGACATCGTGCCGGAACGCTAAATCGCTTGGCGACGCGCTTTTGTCGGTAGGGTGGTAACTCTATCTCAATTCAAACTTTCAGCCAAATGGTTGTAGTACTTCCAGCGTAAAACCATTTTTAAAGTAATGTTTAAATTTCACTAGTAAACATTTTAATGATTGTATAAATTATTATTACTAAAAAGCTGTGATAGCCTAGTGGTTAGGGCGTCAGCCTCCTAATCAGAGGTCGGCGGTTCGAATCCGGGCACGCACCTCTAACTTTTCGGAGTTATGTGCGTTTTTAAGTAATTAAAATATCACTTGCTTCAACGGTGAAGGAAAACATCGTGAGGAAACCTGCACGCCTGAGAGTTCTCCATAATGTTCTCAAAGGCGTGTGAAGTCTGCCAAACCGCACATGGCCAGCGTGGTGGACTATGGCCAAACCCTTCTCACATTGAGAGGAGACCCGTGCTCTGTAGTGAGCCGATAATGGGTTGATCATGATGATGATGATGAAAAATTATTAATTGTAAGGAATATCGTTTTAAGTACGTTGCATCTTGACCCGCCTTCGGCGAATAACTAAATGTAAACACGAGAAAAAAGTATCAATACAACACGTCAACCGGTTACTGGTATTTTTTAGTAAACACGTGTGCAAGCGTCGATTTTCTTAGAAGTTTAAAATTATTATTTCTATCTTATCTATTTTAAGTATATTATTTTAAATATATGTACATACTAGCTGTTGCCCGCGACTTCGTCTGCGTAGAATTGCTGATTTCCCTTGAGGGTTTTCATACAAACTTCAAACCACTATTTTACCCCCATCGGGGAAGATTTGGATGAAAAAAAAATCTTATACTTACGCCCTAAGAGAAACCTATTCTCAAAATTTCAAGCTTGTACACTTCATAATAAAAAAATAAGCAAAAACTATCATCCCCTTTTTTACCACCCTTAACAGGTAATATTTAAAAAAAAAATATTTACATGTTTTTTATTTATTATTATTAATCTTAATGCAAGTTTTTGTGTCTCTAACTCTAAAAACAAAGAAATTTCATACAAACTTCCAACCCCTATTTTACCCCCTTAGGGGTGGAATTTCCAAATATCCTTTCTTAGCTGACATCTCTTAACTATCAACTACCTACTTGCTAAATTATAGCTTTATGCGTACAATAGTTTTTGAGATCTCGTGTTTAATCAATAAGTATGTAAGTGACCTTTCGCTTTTAGATATATAGATTCTGTGTCTTTTACATTTATGGTTGCCTGGAAGAGATAGATAAGGCCGCCAAATTTTATACTGGTTTTGTGTTGTTTTCTGGGTTTTATAGTGTCCATTAAAAGTGTATCAATTAATCGTAATAATTAAATCGTTATATTTTGTTATTGTAACAGTTTATTCTAATTAATTTGACTTTTATCCTCACATATTATTACTATCGGAGACCATAGATCTCAGTATCGTAACGCGTAGGTATATAAGTGATATAAATTGGTTAACCAACACGTCCGCCATTTTCTTTATTTACCAAAATAGCGACTACGCTTAAAAACTAATTAATATACAGCAACTACATCTACGTATTAGGTAGTTAATGATGATGAATTTCTGTTATATCATCGTTTCAGGTGATCTCCCTCCTCTCGGTCCCTTTCCTCCTGTTCCTCGTCGTGGACGGGATAACGAGTGCGAGGGAGAACGAAGAAGAGCAGAAAGCACCGGCGCATGTGCTGCACATACCATTGACTATTGCGTTCGTCGCGATAGATGTGATCATAACGATTGTGCTGCTGGTTGGTGCTCACAAGGTAAAGCAATCGTCATGATCAACCCATTGCCGGCTCACTACAGAGCGCGGGTCTCCTCTCAATATGAGAAGGGTTTGGCCATAGTCCACCACGCTGGCTATGTTCGGATTGGCAGACTTCACACGCCTTTAAGAACATTATGGAGAACTCTCAGGCATGCAGGTTTCCTCACGATGTTTTCCTTCACCGTTGAAGCAAGTGATATTTTGATTCCAAAATAAATATGTGTAAGTAATAATGCCTGTAAAGGCTTATATTTAATATACTACTATTATTTTTCATTATTTTTCAGAAAAAACGAATTCTGCTGGAAATATATTTTTACTTTGGGACGTTGTTCCAAATCTTGACACTCTGTGTGGACCTCATGTATTATGACTTTAGAGAATACATGGAGAATATAGTGTACTTCATCTTCTTTGGTAAGTTCTTTGCGAAATGCGCCTACTATTTTACTATAGATTGGAAGCCCATTAACAAAGGTGTCTTATTAATCTTATAATAATAGAAGTTTTTATTTAATTCGCTGTCACTTTAAACTAAATATAACGACTGTGGAAATCAAATAGCAATATCATTGTTATAAAATTAAATGCCTGATAAAATTTAATAGCAATATAACGCTTTGACGTCATCTGACATCAACACTATAACTACGGAATTTAATTGTCCCCCTGAAAAAACCCTGTTATTTTACGGGATAAAATGGAAGCCGTGATAGCCTAGTAGTTAGAGGTAGGACGTCCATCTCCTAATCAGAGGTCGGGAGTTCGATTCCGGGCACTAACCTCTAAATTTTATTGCAGTTATGTGTGTTTTTAAGCAATCAAAATATCACTTGGTTCAACGGTGAACCAATCCGCACATGTTTTTAATTTTTTTCGGACTGCCTATTAGCTGTGCTTGCCCTATTGGTTGCCACAGCGTAACCGAGCTGTTTGGCGAGCGTCGGAAAGAAGCCCTGTCAGAAAATCCGCACATGGCCAGCGTAGTGGACTATGGCCAAACCCTTCTCATATTGGAGGAGACCCGTGCTCTGTAGTGAGCCGGCAATGGGTTGATCATGATGATGATGATACTCGTAACGTTACCTGTTGCTGTTCTCATGCACGAGATCATGAAGATGATGATGACACCTATTGCTGTTCATGTTCGGCACGTCTCCATCTATTTGTATTTAATCTTATAGAATGCATTTGAATAAAGATTCATCGGTTTAATTTGAACCGTTGCTTGTTTCAGGCTTAAACGTCTACCTGTTGTACCTGGTGTATAGCACCATACAAGTGATGAGGGAGAACAGGGAAGTACAGTACGTCACGTACCGGGAGCACTAGCTGAAACGGGAATATGCTGCCTCTTGCTTTATTAACGTGAGTAAGAATTAAATAAACGTTGATTACGTATTACCCGCTAAATCCTGACGCATCTGAACGTTGACGCGTTGAATTTTCTTTTTTTTCTATTTTTTTTTAAACAACTTTATTGCATTATTGATAAGTATAGGCTGCCATAAATGAATTTGTTGCTGTTTAATTTTTTTATGCACTACAAGTTAGCCCTTCACTTCTATCTCACCTGGTGGTAAGTGATGATTGCTGTCTAGGATGGTAGCGGGTTTATCATACTCCTAACAGGTTGTTAGGATTATGGTATACCCACGCTCCTAATTGGTTTCTACGCGACAACGTGCCGGAATGCTTAATCGCTTGGCGACACGTTTTTATCGGTAGGTCGAAACCAGACCAGACTTGAGACGGGAATCGAACCCAGGACCTCCAACTTTATAATGCGATAGCGCACGCACTGCGCCCCAGAGGTTGTATTTGAGTAACATTTTTTTCTGTCCATGTAGAAGACTTTATAGACACCAACGTTATATACGGCGACCTTTTTTTTTTTTTAACGTGGGTAATCCTCATGGATACCCCGCGTCCGAGGAGATGCGGCGGTTATGTCAGACTCTTACTGACTAAACCCCCACGGTGTATATCCTTTCCCGCCGCCTGGTGGCCGGGTCACGGGTTTCGCTCGCGCACACAGCCGCAACCAGGCCGGCGGAGTCCGTCCTTAGGACGGTGCCAGCTCGGGGGCAATATCAGATGCCCCCCAATTGAACGCCATAAGACGCACCAGGACCACAGGGTGCGTCTTCCAGCTCGAGGATATACAGCGACCTGAGGACCTTACATCACGACATTATACCTAACGAACTTGGTACTCTACATCACGATATTATACCCAACGACCTTGGGACTCTACATCACAATATTATACCTAACAACCTTGGGACTCTACATCACAATATTATACCTAACGATCTTGGGACTCTACATCACAATATTATACATAACGACCTTGGAACTCTACATCACGATATTATACCCAACGACCTTGGGACTCTACATCACAATATTATACCTAACAACCTTGGGACTCTACATCACAATATTATACCTAACGATCTTGGGACTCTACATCACAATATTATACATAACGACCTTGGAACTCTACATCACGATATTATACCCAACGACCTTGGGACTCTACATCACAATATTATACCTAACAACCTTGGGACTCTACATCACAATATTATACCTAACGATCTTGGGACTCTACATCACAATATTATACATAACGACCTTGGAACTCTACATCATAATATTATACGTAAAGACTCCAAAATTCTACAAAAAGGTATTTAGAACGTTGAAGCAAGTGATATTTTAAGTTTTTAAAAACGCACATAACTCCGAAAAGTTAGAGGTTAGAGGCCCGGCTTCGAACCTCCGACCAGGCTGATAGAGGCTGACGCCAAAACCACTAGGCTATCACCGTTTGATCTATTTCTATATATACCTAAATCAATAAAGATTAATCTGACATAAAATTATAATTATTAATTTCTCATTAAGTGAAATTGTTTCTTCTGAGAATAAAGATCTTTAAACCTATAAAATAACGTACGTAGCACTGAAAATACGGACAAACAAGCAGTACACCTTTTTGCTTCACAAGCGTTGCGTTGTTTCTTTGCGCAACTAGGGTAATCAACTTCGCCGAGTTGTTAATCAGGTGAACGGCTAGTTTTAGGACTATTCTATGAGGACGTAGGAGGCCTCCGAACTTGACGACCTCCGTGGCACAGCCAGCGCGCTGTCGGATATTAAAGATGGAGGTCCTGGGTTCGATTCCTGGCTCGAGTCTGGTCTGGCTAGTTACCACCCTACCGACAAAGACGTGTCGCCAAGCGATTTAGCGTTCCGGCACGATGTCGTGTAGAAACCGATAGGAGTATGGTTTTACCATACACCTTACACGTTAGCCCGCTACCATCTTAGACTGCATCAACACTTACCATCAGGTGAGATTGCCGTCAAGGGCTAACTTGTAGTGGATAAAAAAAAAGGCCTGGAATAAATGCATACATCTTTACGCATTTATTAGGCACTGGAAACAAAGGCAAACATCGTGCAAACACGGTAAAAATGGTGGTCTTCCCACGATATCCCCTTTGATATGAAACTATTGTAATGATATAGAGCTGTATATATTAGTTACATACGCTTAAAACATCTCTTAATAATATATTAGTGTTATTTTTGAGGATTATTTATTTATACTTTATTTATATTTATAGATATATATTAATATATATGCAATTCAGAATTAAATAAGTAATTAAACTTTACCCCTATTACCTTACCTATATCTATTTATTCCCAGATCGTCAGTGTAAGTGGGCAAATGAATAATATTTGATTTCATACAGAGTGTTATATGTTTCTTTAGTTAAATTTTAAATATATTGTGTATCTATTTCATTATTTACAGATACTTTTATATATACTTACTTATAATATTTTAAGATATATATTAATGTGGTTATTATTAGTATGTATATATATTTGTTTATATCAAGGTATATATTTATGTATATATTTTGCACCACCTTCCTTTTTCCGTATCTCTATATCGTCTATATATTTGGTTGCCTGGAAGCAACGCTATTTATTTAGTTAGAATGTTATGGTCGACTTATTGTATTTTTTTTTATACTCTACAAGTCAGCCCTTGACGGCTATCTCACCTGGTGGTAAGTGATGATGCTGTCTAGGATGGTAGCGGCCTAACCTATTAGAAGTATGGTAAACCTACGCTCCTAGTTGGTTTCTACGCGACATCGTGCCGGAACGCTAAATCGCTTGGTGACACGTCTTTGTCGGTAGGGTAGTAACTAGCCACGGCCGAAGCTTCTCACCAGACCAGACTCGAGCCGTGAATCGAACCCAGGACCTCCAAATTTAAAATGCGACAGCGAACGCACTGCGCCACGGAGGTCGTCAAAATAATTGTATTCACCATCTCATTATTTGCAAACATTCTTGCAATAAGGAATAAGTCATTTATAAGTCTCGTATTTTGCCATGGTAAATACAATAAAAGTCATAAACATTTATTGTCAAAGAAAATTACAGACGAAGTACCTACATTCCTTATCAATCTAATAACCCTTTAGGCTTTTTGTTTTAATGGAACTGCCTCTCTGATTTTACCGTTTACTGCAAAATGCAGACAGACTGCGAAACAAAGAGTGTAAGCGGTAAACATGGCGGTGTTCTCATAGCTGTTGCGTTTGCTTGTATCAAAAGATCCCACCCTTTGATGTAAATGACAGTGGATTCACATGGAGCTGATGTGTGATTGAATGAAAATTATCAGTATCAATTGCAATGACCCCTATGTATAATTTAATTAAATGAAAGTATCTGTAAATAATGAAATAGATACACAATATATTTAAAATTTAACTAAAGAAACATATAACACTCTGTATGAAATCAAATATTATTCATTTGCCCACTTACATTGACGATCTGGGAATAAATAGATATAGGTAAGGTAATAGGGGTAAGGTTTAATTACTTATTTAATTCTGAATTGCATAAAACTTAATAATATATAAATAATAAGTACCGGTGAAGCCCAAGTCGGTTCTAAAAAGGAGAGTGTATCGTAAAAACCTCGAAAATGATTGTAATATTTAATAAAAAAATATTTACCATTCATTAAAGCTTTTTTAACCTGTTTTTTCTTATCTTTCATTCAAAGACTGATAACTTTGTGTTATGAATTGCGTGAATGTGCTAAACTCTGACTGTAACAGAATGAAGAAATCAAGTACTTTAAGCAAGTGTTTGCTTTTTTGACCGGCCGTTTTCCGATACCAGGTTCCTTTATGTTATTAACTGCCTCATTGGTCCTATAGTCTAGTAAAGTATATCTATAGTGTAAAACCGTCTGTTCATCTTATATTAGGTTACGTTAAGTTCACGAACATGAGATAACATTAATAAAAACCCTTTTGATAAACATCAGTTCGCAGTTATACTTTTATTTATTTATTTATATTTATATTTGTAATAAATTGTATGTATTATATTATAGTCATTTATATTTTAAAAGTTTATAGTGTTTATCATGTATTATTTGTAATTGTATACCCAAAGCCTGCTTATCTATATCGCTCTTTAGCGATAAGGCCGACTATTATACCTTTTTATTTTCTGTGTGTTACTTTACTGTCTCGTATTACTTATTTTGTGTGGTGTACATTAAAGTTTATTTTCATTTCAAACACCTACCGTGCCTATATGCTCTAAAACCCCGTCCGGACTTTAATATGCTGTGGTAACGCAAACATGCGGTATTAACAACTCATTATCATCACAAACTCTCAGTTAGAGCATCAAACAAATGTCAGTGAGCGTGATTTCGCGTCGCGGTGCGCTCGTCCAAAATGTCGGCGACCGTCGAAACAAGTTTGAAGTAAGTCAGCGAAAGTTTTACACCTACCATAATACAGCTGTTATAACACATTTTCTCAGATCGCTGTGATTAAAATATAATCTGTTTATATATTAAATAAATTGTGTTATTCATTTTTCGGTAAGTGTTTATGTTTTCACTTAGATACCTAACGGGTTTCGTTTACAAGGAATTGCAATTTTTTTGTCGTCGTATTTTTGAAGTAAGTCAACGTTAACTTTATAGAGTTTTGAGTCTTTTATTCCCGATTGACTGATCCCCAAATGTTGTGGTTAAAAACAAGAAGGTATTTATTATTAATTCCCATACGAGCTCATGTTTTACCTTAGGATACTTAGAAGTTAGAAGCGGTGATAGCCTAGTGGTTAGGGCGTCAGCCTCCTAATCAGAGGTCGGCGGTTCGAATCCGGGCACGCACCTCTAACTTTTCGGAGTTATGTGCGTTTTAAAAAAAAAAAAAATATCACTTGCTTCAACGGTGAAGGAAAACATCGTGAGGAAACCTGCACGCCTGAGAGTTCTCCATAACGTTCTCAAAGGCGTGTGAAGTCTGCCAATCCGCACACGGCCAGCGTGGTGGACTATGATGGCCAAAACCTTCTCATATTGAGAGGAGACCTGTGCTCTGTAGTGAGCCGGTAATGGGTTGATCATGATTATTGTATTTCTTTTTCGAGTAAAAGGCTAGCGTAGGTAGTACATGTTTTTAAGCGTAATACTCGTTTATTTAATAGCGTTATTTAATCAAATTAATCAAATATTAGACAATTTTGTTGTTTTTGTTGTTGGTTTATGGGAAAATATTCTTATTTCTCACCATAGTCCATAGACACAAACCAGTCTTGTGTCATTGTTTGCGGAATATCGGGTCCAAGTGGATACCGAGTCGGCGGCTCTCTAGGGGTTATCTAGAGAAAGTGACGATGTCCCGATTTCTATGTGGTAGAGTCAATGCGAACCGACAGACTTGCCGTTCCAAAAGCACTAATAAAGTCTTATTGGAATAAATTTACTTTAGAGGTTCATAGTATAGATACCGTTGGAATAGTTGGAGTACAAAGCGCAAGAAAAAACATTTTATATGAAAAAATTTTACGTCCTCCCTAACACAGTGTTGAGTGCTGTGGTCTGAGAGAGGTCCCGGGTTCGATCCCTAGCATGGACAAATTAGAAATTTATTATTTCTGAATTTTGGTCTGGTCTGATATGGCGTGAGCTTCGGCGTCCGCCAACCAAGTAGCGTGCCGGCACGATGTTCAACAAGCGAAATGCTTACGTGAGGTAAGCAGCCCAGAGAAAGAAGAACAGCTAAAGTGTCATATCACTTACCACCAAGTGACATCGCCGTCAAAGGCTAACTTATAGTGGAATAAAAAATTAAATAAAATTAATTAAAGAAAAACATGCTGTCAGACATAAGGTAAAATCAAAAAGAAAGAGGTTCTACGTTCGTCATCATCATCATTATATGACAACCTTTGACCGACTACGGATCTCCTCTTCGCACGAGAAAAGTCCGAAGAGAAGACCCGTGGACGGTCAAGGGCACCAAGTTCGGATTGGTAGACTTCAAACGCGTTTGGTCACATTACGGTGAACTGTTAGATATGCAGGTTTTACCAATATATTACCTTAACCACCGCAAAAACGCACATAAATATTTAGAAAATTTATAAAAAATCATTTACTGTGTAGGCAATCGTGTTAAGAATAAGAAAATCAAGTCACCCAGTGTTTTTAAAAGTGCTGTCAAACGCTAAAATTATCTATCGCAAAAATGATATAAAAACTACATTCTAACAATTAACTAAATACTTTTACTTATTCTATTTTTATTCATTTAACATTTATTATTATGGTATATTATGTGCGAAGTGGTGATAGCCTAGTGGTTAGGGCGTCAGCCTCCTAATCAGAGATCGGCGGTTCGAATCCGGGCACGCACCTCTAACTTTTCGGTGTTATGTGTGCTATGTACGCTGTGGCAACCAATAGGGTTAGCACAGCTCATAGATAGTCCGAAAAAAAACCACAGCTAAAGAGGGTTTAATCTGTTATACGAGGATCTAATCTGTTATACGAGGATGATAGCCTGTAGCGATGATAGCCTAGTGGTTAGGGCGTCAGCCTCTTAATCAGAGGTCGGCGGTTCGAATCCGGGCACGCACCTCTAACTTTTCGGAGTTATGTGCGTTTTTAAACATTTAAAATATCATTTGCTTCAACGGTGAAGGAAAACATCGTGAGGAAACCTGCACGCCCGAGAGTTCTCCATAACATTCTCAAAGGCGTGTGAAGTCTACCAATCCGCACATGGCCAGCGTGGTGGACTATGGCCAAACCCTTCTCACATTGAGAGGAGACCAGTGCTCTGTAGTGAGCCGGTAATGGGTTGATCACGACGACGAGGATCTGTTATGCGTAGGGAGGCAGGAGTCCCCTAGGCTTTCACCGCTTTGGCTAGGTGACTTTATTCTTTGTCTGGGTTTGAATAGATGGCTTTGATAATTATTTACAATACACATCGAAAATAGATAAATTACCGTAACAATGCCTAATTCACAATCGGGTATTGTTCAGACAGACTATTATAATGCCAATTCCTCATTGAAAATGACAGCTTATCCGTGATATGTAATAATACTTACTCATTAATTGGGATGTTTAACACAAAGGCTAAAATATACTGTGAACATCATCATCATCATGATCAACCCATTACCGGCTCACTACACATCACTCTCCTCTCAATATGAAAAGGGTTTGGCCGTAGTTCACCACGCTGGCCATGTGCGGATTGGCAGACTTCACACGCCTTTGAGAACATTATGGAGAACTCTCAGGCGGGAAGGTTTCCTCACGATGTTTTCCTTCACCGTTGAAGCAAGTGACATTTTAATTGCTTAAAAACGCACATAACTCTCGACCTCTGATTAGGAGGCGGACGTCCTAACCACTAGGCTATCACAGCTTTAAATTTTATACACCGACTAAATAACCCTACATTAGGGGGGCAGAAAAATTTTTCTTCTGTCTCTCATAAATATACTTTTAAAACTAAATTTTAACGAGTAACACTGCAGATTACAAACCATGTTTACGTTTCTAAATTTAACTTGTGACGTCATCGCAGTCACGTGTCCCCACATGAAAGTCAAAGGAGCGTTTACGCGGCAATTTTTTTATTAGAATTTTATTACGGATTTTTATTTAAAATGAACACTAAAACGAAAAAGACATGCAGTTAGGTTTAAAATAGATTTTTACTCAAGTTATTTTCAAAAGGCAATCAAATACCAATAATAATATATAAATAAAGAGCGCTATACAGCGATATAAGGTTACCAAATTGTATTCTGTTTTATTTAACAATAAATCAATTTTTAAGCACGTTTTTGTGATAGCATTTGTAATATCCAATGTGATCGACGCATTATTGCTTACCTCAATTCAACAAATGAACTCCTTTTTTACTCACTTAAACCCCCTCGGCCCTCGGTGGCCACCATCAGCACAAAACAGTGGGAGGCTCCGGGATCTCCTAAGAACGCACCGGTGCCTCCCTTGTGCTCCTATTTTGCCTCCTCACGGACGTGGGTCCGCAAAACTACGGGGCTTACTGAATAGCATGACTAACGTCACGAGGTCGCAAAAAAGTTACTGAGTGACCAGATTCCCCGCTCTTCCCCGCTCTCTCACGACCCCAAGGTCCCCCCAGAGTACGGAACTATTGGATGGTCAGAATGGTGTGGTGATCTTGACCACCCTGACGTCTACGTCTTCGCGCAGGATCGGACCGCTCTCGATCCCGCTCTGCGGCCTCTTTCTTTAACATTTCAATAACAGTAACAGTACAAATGAACTCCTAGTAATTGGTGAAATTAAAAAAAAAAACATAACTTGTTTATGATTTGAAGAATCGAAAGTCTATGTTTTATGTTCTAAGATATTCAGGCATGTGGAATTGCAGCTCTCTTAAGCCCAAATAGCTTAGGCATGATTGGGTCATTGCAACCAAAATATGTTCGAATATGATCCAGCCGAAGCCGTGACTATAATATAGTTATCTAATGAGGTTATTACCTATTTACCAACTTAGATAATTATTTCAAACAATGACGTCTTGTTTATTTTATTAAGTGCCTTGTGTTTTTTGCTGACGGTAAGTTCGGTCACCATTTTGCCCAACTAGCTTACACTTTCTGCCATCCGAAACACAAAACAACCCGTAGGTCGACGTCGGCTACTTAAAAGACTGTACACCGGCAGTGTATATTGGATCGCCGTATGTAACTGACAGCGAAGCTTTTAAAACAAGCACACAAGTGATTTGGACACAAAACTAGACTAACTTTTTGCTTATCGCTTAGTAGCGATCTCTGCCAGGATTAGGAAAAGTTAAAGAAGAAGAAAGTAGGTGGCGTAATATAAACAAAAAACCTACATACAAATAACTAAATACTAATACATTAACCAGATTACGTAAATTACACAATAAAGTAATAAATATTAATAAATATACTAATATATACCTTATAATATAAAAAAATTAAATGATATAAACATAAAAGTCGTCATATTTGCGACATATAATGAAACTTGACGGCACTTTTAAAAACAGTGAGAGACTTTGACTGTCTCATGATCAAAGGGAGCGCGTTCCACAATACGATTGCCTGCACTGTAAATGAACTATATATATATAAAAACAAAAAAACTATATATATATATATAAAAAAAAATTGTGTCACCTACTATCTACTATTTTTTTTTGTTTTAATATATATATATATATATATATTTACTCCTCGGAATTTTTTTACTCCTCGGAAAAACTCACCCAAACCGGCAGAAAAACAGTTATTAACAGACCGTTAAAAAGATGGCGCAAGAAATCTCGTATTGTGGCGTCATACGTGTAAGAGGTATTATTATCTATAGGCAATTAATGAACGAACATTAAATACAGGATGCTAGGTGTAGAGAGCTATAAATCATGTTTCAACCTACCTACATAGTAGACACGTAGAATAGAGCAGAAATGTTAGTGTGTAATCAAATCAAAATTTATTAATTAATTGTTTTATTATAAATTTAAACTTATACAGGCATATATGCACATATAAATATAATATATTTTTCTTAATTTTAAATCGTGAGGTGATAACTACATTCGTTAATTTAAAGCTAAAACTTCCAAAGGTCTCAGAAGAAGCCTACTTGTGAGTTCTCCTCTCAATATGAGAAGTTTGTTGGCCATAGTCCACCACGCTGGCCATGTGCGGATTGGCAGACTTCACACGCCTTCGAGAACATTGTGGAGCAGAAAGCAATAGGTATATATTTTTTCTCTTTTTATGGCTTTACACAGATTAGCAAATGTCAGGTTATAGATATAATTCTTAATAGTTACCGAAAAGCAACAGATAATATTTCTAATATTATAATATGACGTGTTTTTGTATGTATTGATTGATTGATAAATATCAGTCCAGGAATTACTTGTAATAATAATCATAAGCTCTATTACACCCACATTATACCTAAAAAAAGAATACAAAAAAGAAAAATTAAAAAAAACATAAAACAGGGTGGCAGCGCTGCACTACTACTTGTAGTTAATAATAATGAAAAAAAAAAACATTATCTTTGAAGGTAGATACTCTAGTCGGTACATGGCTAGAACACGGACCTTAACAAATCGTATGAGAAAAGTGATTTTAAATTTTACTAGAACAGTTTCGTGTGAAATAGTGTCAAACCTACATCAGGCACGCGCCTATATATATTTAGACTTGGCAAGTGTTCATTTAGAACAACGATCTCTGCTGAAATTGCATAAAAGTCACGCAATTAATAGAAACGCCCGTCACATATGAGTTTGAGTGAACTCACGTAAGTACCACTAACGAAAATACATTACATTTTACTTTTTTTTACATTGTAGTGTGTAGATGAAGTAGAGAAGCTGTGATAGCCTAGTGCTTAGGGCGTCAGCCTCCTAACCAGAGGTCGGCGGTTCGAATCCGGGCTCGCATCTCTAAATTTTCGGAGTAAAGTGCGTTTTTAAAAAACTAAAATATCACTTGCTTCAACGGTGAAGGAAAACATCGTGAGGAATCCTGCACGCCTGAGAGTTCTCCATTATGTTCTCAAAGGCGTGTGAAGTCTTCCAATCTGTACATGGCCAGCGTGGTGGACTATGGCCAAACCCTTCTCATATTGAGAGGAGACCCGTGCTCTGTAGTGAGCCGAGAATGGGTTGATCATGATGAGTATGTAGATGACATTCGAAAACTTATAATTAAATGTATTACGTTCCGAATACCTAAAAACTACGTCGAAATCGGTTTAGTTTTTGCGAAGATTTGCCTGTATGAACAATTAGTCAGCTATAATTAGATGTAGTTAGATAATTTGCCCCTTTGATTAGAAAAGATACCACAATATAAACCAGACTCCCCGACACCGTGTCGCATTCGCTGTAGGGTGTTTATAAATGTAGCGTTTTAAAATATTTCTTTTTTTCGGACTGTCTATTAGCTGTACTAACCCTATTGGGTGCCACAGCGTAACCGGGCTGTTTGGCGAGCTTCGGAATGAAGCTCTGCAAGAAGAAATTTTTGAGCCCTAGGGCTCGAAGAAACTAAGGGAACGTCTGTCTAAGGGTGCCTCCTTTGAGGCCGAACCTCGGCTTAGGCGACGTTTGGAATAACGGGAGGGACGGACGGTGAGTGGTCCGTACGTCTCCGAGGTCGTGGATGTAGCCCACGTCCGGATGACGTAAGATAGCGGGGACCTCGTCTTCGCCGACGAAGACGGTGAAAAAATTAATATTACATAGTTGTATTATAAAATTTGGACACTGAGTCGCTTTTGTGAGACTACACAGAGACTAAGTACATTCGAGTATGTAGGTAAAGTGACAATATTACCCAAATAAAACTACTGTTAAAGACGGGCATCATGAAATTAAGGATTCCATATTCGGCGTATAATTAACGGAACCGTACTAAGAAGGTTTATTTATACTTACAAAATGTTTTTAAATACAACGACGTTTTTTTTCTAGCTTTCAAATGTGTTTTCGAATTTTCGTGCGGCTTTTGTACTCTACAAATTAGCCCATGCCGGCAATCGCACATGATGGTAAGTGACGATACAGTCTAAGATGGTAGCGGGCTAACCTGTTAGTGGGTATGTCAAACCCATATTCGTAATTGGTTTCTATGCGACATCATTCCACAACGCTCAATCGCCTGGCAACTTGTCTTTGTCGGTAAGGTGGTAACTAGCCACGGCCGAAGCTTCCTAGCATACCAGACTCGAGCCGGGAAATCGAACCCAGGACCTCCAACTTTATAATGCAACAGTGCACGCACTGCGTCACGAAGGTTGTCAAAGCATGTACTATATAATGATATGACATAACTTTAACACTTTGTAGAGACTTAAGACTTTTAGGCTTTTGTAGAGTCATGACAAATTATTTAGAACAGTTAATTGCATTATGGTTGACAAGTTATTGCCTAGTGGTTAGGATGACCGCCTCCTAATCAGAGGTCGGAAGTCGATCCCAGGCGTACCATTACCGTACTCCTAATAGGTTAGCCCGCTACCATTTCATTTTCATTTCATTTCATTTTCATCTTAGACAGCATCATCACGTACTACAGGTGAGATTGCCGTCAAGGGCTAACTTGTAGTGTGTAAAATAAATAAAAGAAAATGCTCTTTACGCAAGCCCGGAGTTAGGAAATTGGTAGTGTCCAAACCCGTACATCAAGTCATCTGTGTCAAAGTTTTTTTTTTCGGACTGTCTATTAGCTGTACAAACCCTATTGGTTGCCACAGCGTAACCGGGCTGTGTCAAAGGTTATAAAGCCCACCAACCAGCACTAAAGCAGCGTAGTTTGCCCACCTCTCCCTCAGAGGAGGTCTGTGCCCAGCTGTGGTACGTAAATAATTAATTTTCTTTTAATTACTTTGAGTGCCAACAATGTTTTAATAATTTACAAAAACGATAAAACAAAATTCTAATAAATTTTAATTGTTAGAGAATACTATTTTTTGTAAGCTGTCTTATTTTAAAACAGGAAAATCTAAGTTCGAACCTAACCTAAGTTTTTTATTATGTCACTATTATTTATACGGATCTCATTCTATTTATATTACTATAATAATTCGTGATGTTACTTGATCATATACTCGTATTTAAACATTGCTTGTATACGGTTTTCATTAACAGTACCAACTTTATGCAATGATTTCTCAAAGAGTATTCATATATTATATAAGCGGTGATAGCTTAGTGGTTAGGGCGTCAGCATCCTAAACAGAGATCGGCGGTTCGAATCCGGGCACGTACCTCTGACTTTTCGGAGTTATGTGCGTTTAAAAAAAAATTAAAATATCACTTCCTTCAACGGTGACGGAAAACATCGTGAGGAAACCTGCACGTCTGAGAGTTCTCCATAATGTTCTCAAAGGCGTGTGAAGTCTGCCAATCCGCACATGGCCAGCGTGGTGGACTATGGCCGAACCCTTCTCATATGGAGAAGAGACTCGTGCTCTATAGTGAGCCGGTAATGGGTTGATCATGATGATGATGATGATATAATATCTATTATTAGGTAATTTTTAATACCTCCTATCATCGGAAGGACTGGAATTCATACTGGTACTTGAAGTGGGTACAGTGACCAAAAAAATTACTTCAAACCTTACAAAGCTACTGTGTGTGAAGGAGCATACAAACACTTTCGTATGATATAAGTAGTATGACGTATAAAGTGACCATTGTGGAGTGTGGAGATGATTTGCGACCTCATTATGTCCACTACACGAATCGTAGTTTATTATTACCCAGCACGCCGAGCGTAACGAAACATATTGTATATTACCCTAGCAAAGCGCCTCGAGCACGATATGGGCCATAGACAATGTACCTTGCCATAGACAAGCTGTAACCTTCAAACAATATAGTATTTATTGACTACATAATTAAATATAGGAATTCAAAAAGACTAAATATTTACGTTAATAGAAATCGAACTATTGAGGTTGAAAAATATTAATAAATACAACCGAAAATTAAGATTAAGATAGTTAAGTAAATATTTGTGCTAGCTAAAAACTAGCAAATGATATAACAGATGACTCGTTCTTTCTGTGGTCAGCATTTTCGACTACGGACACCTATTTTTGTATTCATTCTGACCGAATCCAGATCCTCGGTGTCAGTCATGTGTTGGATCGTTTCGATCCGGTGTCGGGTCGAAACGATCCAACGTGCGTAGAGGTTCTAGTGGAAGATTTTGTGTGGTGTTATATTATACAAATCTCCCGGTTGTCGGCGGAATATAGCAAATTATACTTGCTGTTTATTGTTTATCATGGACTTCCGCAAAGTAACGCCTGCTTCTATTCATTATTATATGTATATTTTAAATTTTGATTACGTCCGTGATTTTACCGATACTCAGGCTACCAGTGAAAACACTGCTGAGTGGGTTCCCTTCTTGTGGTCTTTATCACCATTAGGTAGATTACTTTAGATATTATTTACGATTTACGATACATTATTATACGTATGTCAATGATGATGACGTCATCATCATGATCAACCCTTTCTCGGCTCACTACACAGCACGGGTCTCGTCTCAATATGAGAAGGGTTTGGCCATAGTCCACCACGCAGGCTTTGAGCGGATTGGCAGACTTCACACGCCTTTGAGAACATTATGGAGAACTCTCAGGCATGCAGGTTTCACGTTTTCCTTCAGTGTTGAAGCAAGTGATATTTTAATTGCTTAAATACGCACAAAGCTCCGAAAAGTTATAGGTGCGTGCCCGGGCTCGAAGCCCCGACCTCTGATGAGGAGGCTGACGTCCTAACCACTAGGCTATCACAGCTCTCAATACTTATCCGTATATGAATCGTACCAAATAAAAGCTTTTTCTTTCTTTCATTACAAAGTACACCAAAACTAAACCGAAATTCGCGTAATTTTGCGGTTACAGGTGCGTTCAAGATAAGGCTACAGCATACCAGAAAAATAAACGATTGCTGTGGTGTTTTAAAACAGGCATTAGGGTAGTTCAGCAGATGCCGCGCTTTTGGCATTTTTTTAAAATCTGAGACAGAAAATAAGGCTTTAAATTCTAGTAAATTATAAAGGTATTAATTAAGGACTAGTCTAGTCAGAGTCGCATTAAGTTACAAGATTTAAGGTACTCGATATAAAAAATAACAAAGTTGGCCATTTTTGTAATGCTTTTTTCAAGACGATGGCTAAACTGTTGATAATTTTTTTCATTTTAGTTTTGTACCCAACTAAAGACACCTAATAATTCTAGACAAATTCCTAGAGTTAGACTTACTAAAACTTGTACAAGTTGGTTTAGTCTCATTTTCAGTAGGAATATGAACTGTTAAGGTAGTGATTTTTTGTCATGTTCCATTGATGTATAATCGCAGGCGTTTGTATGTTTGTGCCAATGATTAAGGCGAAACACAAACAGAGATGCTAAACTGTCTATCGGTTGATTCAAGCTCCCTCTAATCACTACATAGTATAAAACAAAGTCGCTTTGTCTGTCCCTATATCTATGCTATGTGTGCTTAAATCTTTATAACTACACAACGGATTTTGATGCGGTTTTTTTTTAATAGAGTGATTGAAGAGGAAGTTTTATATGTATAATAACATCCATTAAATAGTGGAGAAAAACTGTTATTTTTGATTTCTAATGAAAATGTTGGTCTTCAGTTAAAAAAACTTTAAATGGACTATCTTATTAGTAAAACACTAAAAAGGTACAAGTAAGATGCTAGGAAGACAAAAGAAAGTCGTAAGTAAGACACTAATAAGACACTAAAAACACGCTAGTAAGACTCGAGGACACTAGAAACTATGAAGTAGTTTCTAGTGTCCTAATCGAGTCTTACTGAATAAATAAAATTTATTTTTAAATCTATACATGCATATAATATAATATGCTGTGATAGCCTAGTGCTTAAGCAAGCCTACCTTTCGGAGTGACCAAGCACGTGTTTTGTGTTAAGTGTTTTTTAATGTAAGCAATGAATGTATGAAAGTGCTCCATAACTTTTTCAAAGGCGTGTAAAGTCTTCTATACCGCACTTGTCCAACGTAGTGGACTACAACCTAAACCCTTATTATTCTGAGCATTGATCTAAACTTAATGCTTTTTATATGATGCATACACGTGTTAATGTTTTAACAGACTGGACAAATATTGAACGATGTCCACGTGTGCGCAAAGCCTTATGAGATTGTCCCAGATAATGAATAGGGCAGAAAATGACGGTCATGAGAAAGTGGGCACGCGTTCAATTTAAATGATTTTTAACTCTATTCCGTTCACATAAAGATGGTTTTAATTCAACGCTAATTGTATTTTAATATTGTTTGTGTCAGTTAAAATGTCACGTGATATATTGTGATATTGAAGGAGCGGGATTGGGTGTAAGAAAATACCTTTAAGATTTTTTTCAACTCTTATTGTTACTTCGAATGACGTTTCTTCTATACAGGACTTTTATAGAACCCTCCAACTCATTAGAGATGTAGGTATTTTAGATTGATCTTTTTATGGTGGGTGACAAAATCATTAAAGGAACTTACCTTTGAATTTTCCATGGATATTCCGTTTCCGTTTTCTTACATTATTCCACATGACTCCCCCCCCCCTACAAAAAACCCAGTAAAATAGAAGTGTCACTTCCTGTTATTCTATAATCTACCTATGTTCAAGCAATAGTCTGGACAAAATGACAGTCGGGCAAAAATTCATATAGAATTCGGGATATGCTTCATTGAGAAGCGGTTATTTCAAAATCACAAGCATGTATTGTATTTACTTATTTTAACTCAATGTAATTGAATCAATATATATTCAGGGTAATTTGGAAAGAGGGTTTAAGGATTCTATAATTAATTATTTAATATATTATAATTAATTACTATTTTTATTTTATTTTTTTTAATTAATTACTAAATCTAATATTTAGTGAAATAATTCAAATCTTTATATATATAAAAGAAAGTCGTGTTAGTTACACTATTTATAACTCAAGAACGGCTCAACCGATTTGGTTGAAAATTGATTTAGGTACCACTAGCCGTAGATAGAGCGCGTCATACAAAAACAAGGCGAGAATTTGTCACCAACTAACTATACATTCCTACATATCGGTATATCGATGTATTACAACCCGTCTAATACACTAAACATCTGGCCGTTATATTATCTATAGCGGCGCGTAGTGCTTTGTATTTCATTCGGATTATACGGCTCGAGTGTTAGAATAGGTGACTTTCGTCTAGCCTTGTCACACACTGGGGGAAAGGAGTGCACGCGTCGCTATTTGTGCACTACTTTTCCGTCCCATTTTTTGAGCGTTAATGATCGATCTACGGCTAGTGGTAAATCAATGTATGGTATAGACCAGTGATTCACAACCACTGTGCCGCGGCAATTTTGTGTGCCGCCCAATTTCAAAAGTGTGCCGCCAAATTTTGCAAATATATAATAATGAATAATGAATGACTTAATAATCGTTTCATTATTATGGTAGTATATATTAGTTTATTTCGTATATTTAGAAATTTTGTCATAAACTATTTATGCAGTGTGTTGTAGTAAGTAAATAATTTTTTACTTTTTCTTTGTGTGCCGCCAAATTTTGAAATCGTTAAATACGTGCCGCAACAAAAAAAGATTGAGAATCACTGGTATAGACAGTACTATCTATTCTACAGCATAGCTGCATAGCCCATTGTTAGAAATTGAATTAAACTCCGCAGTATTTGCTTACGTAACGATACACAACCCAGAGTTACGTGTGTTCGTACGTCGCAACGATTATGCTCAAGCAAATTGTGTTAAACCCATTGTTTGCACTATAATAAAAGTAATTATGATTTACATTTCAAAACACGCATTCCTATGCGAAGCGTGTAAAGAAGAGAATAGAATAACGATATAAACTGGTAGATATTATTGTAAATTATAACAAAGTCCTTTTTTTCAATAATCCTAAATATATCATTATTATTATTTTTTTTTTCGTTTTATTGCTTTACACAGATTAGCAAATGTCAAGTTTATTATTTTATTAGTTCTCTCTTTTTATGGCTTTACACAGATTAGCCAATGTCAAGTTTATAGCAATGAAGAAGTTAGGAAGGAATGGCGGGAAACTTCGCATTCTGCGGACGCGGATCCCTCAAACCTTTACCAAACCAATACCTGTTAACCATTCAGAACACTAGCCACTACACAAACGACACCAAAACTGTCCACGACACAACCAACACCAGTCCTTTTCAAAATTAGCCAACAAATATTAATTAAAGAAAAGCGTGAAAAAACCGCGCCCGCCATATACGAAGTCTCCCGCCTTTCTCCTATATTATTATTATACATTATAAATTATACATTACTAAGCGGTGATAGCCTAGTGGTTAGGGCGTCAGCCCCCTAATCAGAGGTCGGCGGTTCGAATCCGGCCACGCCACACCTATAACTTTTCGGAGTTTGTGCGTTTTTTAAGTAATTAAAATATCACTTGCTTCGACGGTGAAGGAAAACATCGTGAGGAAACCTGCACGCCTGAGAGTTCTCCATAATGTTCTCAAAGGCGTGTGAAGTCTGCCAATCCGCACATGGCCAGCGTGGTGGACTATGGCCAAACCCTTCTCATATTGAGAGGAGACCCGTGCTCTGTAGTGAGCCGGTAATGGGTTGATCATGATGATATACATTTTAAATGTGGAAGTGTGGATGTTTGTTACTCAATCGGCTTATCGGATACTGTAATATGTGAACAAATAAATTTTAATTTCATTTTTTTTTTCATTCTGGTAGTTAGTATCTCACAATTCTAATAGATCCAACTCAGTGACACGGGTATAGTGGATTGTAAATGAAAACCCGGACACAAGGCGTCAAGTGCTTTTCAAGGCACGAAAAAGTGCTTGCTAGCTTTAACTTGAATATCGTAATAACCTAGCTAGATTTTAGCAGTCTAAAGCAAAATCAGCCGTCTTCCGTAGTGGTCATTAAAAATAGATACACGTCTTCATACTTTAACTTCCTATTTTAGGAAAACTGGTTATAAAACAAAATAAAAAAACAAGTTCTTGATAAGTAAATGAGTACAGGTAGGCAACTATGACGTCTTCGCTTGTTAACATGTTTACGTATTATCATTTTATTTTCTTTCTTTATATGTATTTTTTAATCATTAAAAGTTACCCCTTGACGGCAATCTCACCTGTTGATGCAGTCTAAGATGGTAGCGGACTAACCTGTTAGGGGTATGGTTAACGCAAATCCTAATTGGTTTCTACCGTGATGGAACGCTAAACCGTTTGGCGACACGTCTTTGTCGGTAAGGCGGTAACTAGCCACAGCCGAATCCTCCAGACCTGACTACAGTCAAGAATCGATCCCAGGACATCACGGAGGTCGTCAAAATATTCTTGTTAGTACTCACGTATTGTTTTTGATATATAAATGTTTTACATGTAAATATTACGCTTCGGCGAAAAGATAACGATAGGTCATGTAAATATGCAGGAGAAACCTATGTCTGTTTATGAACAAATAGCTGCCGTGACTTTAACCATGAAGGAAAACACCGTGAGCAAAACTGCATGCCTGAGAGATATCCATGTTCAGCTTGGAAACCATAGATATTTCTACGGACTACGTTCTCAATTTTTTTCATCCTGAGAGACTCATCGGTCATTATAATAGGTCTATAATGATAATTATGATATTATAAAAAGATTATATCAAACCTAGAACACTATTTGCAAAGTTATTTCATAGCCACATATTTTTAATATTTGATTGGAAGCTATGTAGCGATAAGGCCAACAAACTGTGTTATTATCATTTGTTATTTTTAATTCATTTCTGTACCTACTTTTGTGTGGTGTACAATAACTGTTTCATTGCATGTATTAAAATAATGTGTTTTCATTAATTTATTTATTCATTTGAAAGTTATGTCGATATAGGTGTTATTTTTCCCCGTTGAGCGAAGATTATTTCTCTATCTGTAAAAAAGCAATCGCAATTGGTTCTGCCCAGACAATGACAAATAGATCGACAAAATTTACGTACTTCTTCTTCTTCAAGTGCCTCTCCATTACTGGAGGTCAGCAGTCAGTTTTTTGTAACGTTCCTTGTCCATGGCTAAACGGAACAGTTGTTCGACCGACTTGATGCCAGTCCACTCCCGTATGTTTCTGAGCCACGACTTCTTTCGCCTTCCAACACCTCTTTTTCCAGCAATCTTCCCCATCAAAATAGTTTGCAGCAGGCGGTACCTATCGTTACGCAATATATGACCTAGGTACGAGATCTTACGCTGTTTGATGGTTCTGACCAACTCGGTGTTCTTCTGCATTCGGGCAAGGACTTCAGCGTTAGACACTTTAGCCGTCCAACTTATGCGGAGCATCCTACGATAAGTCCACATCTCGAAGGCCTCAATCTTTTTTCGTAAGGCTTCCACTAAAGTCCATGCCTCGCAACCATATAAAACAACGGGCCAAATGTAGCATTTTAGGAGTCTGGTTCGGAGTTTTAGAGAAAGTTGACGGCTGCAAAGAACTTTTTTCATCTTCATAAAAGATGCGCGAGCAATTTCTATGCGAACTCGGATGTCAGTTTCGCTTTTCCACGAGTCTGTTAACCATGAGCCAAGATATTTGTATTTGTCAACTCTCTCCAAGATATTAAATCCGATATGTATATGTGACGTCAACTGTGGCTTCCCCGAAATGACCATATATTTTGTTTTTGACACATTCATGCTTAACCCTACGTTTTCGCTGCACTCGTTTACTCTATTCACAATTACTTGTAGATCTTGCTGTGTGGACGCTATTAGGACAGTATCGTCAGCATACCGTAAATTATTAATAACTTGTCCATTAACGATGACTCCTAAAGCAATACCATCTAGAGCATCTTTTATTACATTTTCAGAGTACAAATTAAATAATAGCGGTGACAGAATGCATCCTTGTCGCACCCCTTTTTCGATCTTAATAGCGTCTGTTTCTTCACCATCTACCCTGATTGTTGCTGTTTGCTCCCAATACAAGTTCCTTATTATGCGAATGTCCTTAGTGTCTATGCCTGTATTGATAAGCAACTTTATAAGAACCTCGTGTTGAACACGGTCAAAAGCCTTCTCATAATCAATAAAGCATAAATACACGTCTTGCTGCATATCTCTGCATTTCTGGACCAATACATTAAGTGCAAACTGTGCCTCCCTTGTTCCCATACCTGCTCGAAATCCAAATTGATTGTCGCTAAGTTGGTCTTCACATTTTGACCTTATACGCTTGTGTATGATCTTCAAAAAGGTTTTTAGC
Source organism: Lasiommata megera (assembly GCA_928268935.1). NCBI lineage: Eukaryota > Metazoa > Arthropoda > Insecta > Lepidoptera > Nymphalidae > Lasiommata > Lasiommata megera. The sequence continues at coordinate 2,543,180 of OV743321.1, forward strand.
ATGTGACTCATGAGGCTTATAGTACGGAACTCTTGGCATTTTCTAGCATTCTTCTTTTTAGGTAGGGTTATGAAAGTTGACTTTAACCAATCTTTAGGGATTTTCCCAGTACTATAGATATAATTATTTACGTACTTACGTGACGTAAATTTAGGATCATCCAATCCTTCAAATAATCGTACTATGAACTAGTAAAGTAAAGATATATTATATATATTTGCTAAGATATTTTAGTATCATCATCATCATAATGATCAACCAATTGGCGGCTCAATACAGAGCACGGGTCACTTCTCAATATGAGAAGGGTTCGGCCATTAGGCGTATTAGCAGACTTCACACGCCTTTGAGAACATTATGGAGAACTCTCAGGCGTGCAGGTTTCGTCACGTTAATTTCCTTCGCCGTTGAAGCAAGTGATATTTTAATTGGTTAAAAAACGCACATAACTCTGAAAAGTTAGAAATGCGTGCCCGGGATTAAACTCGTCACCTCGGATTAGGAGGCGGACGTCCTAACCACTAAGTCATCACAGCTTCATATTATATATATTTCTAAGATTTTACATAAAATTATACTAAAGTACCTATTTCTCGATACCTCAGTTACCTAGGTCATCGTTTAACGTGTTGTTGGAGGAAAATTCCTTTTACGGATTCTTGATGGTCAAATATTCTAGATGCTTACTGTGAACATAAGGATTCTTCATCATAATAAGCAGATGAAGTACCTATTTTGTTGACTACAAGTTCACCCGTGACTGTTCTCACCCGGTTGTAAGTGACGCTGTCTTAGATGGTCGGGGGCGTAAACTGTTAGGGGTATGGCACAGGGTGCCGTTCCTCGGCACATCCCCCATGACGGTCCCAAAGAGGGCTTAGTGAGTGGGGCACCGTACACCGGTGATTTCATAGTCCACCACGCTGGCCATGTTCGGATTGGCAGACTTCACACGCCTGTGAGAACATTACGGGGAACACTCAGGCGTGCAGGTTTCCTCGCGATGTTTTCCTACACCGTTGAAGCAAGTGATATTCGAATTGCTTAAAAACGCATAGAACTCCAAAAAATTTTAAGGTGCGTGCCCGTTTTCGGACCTTCGACCCTAATTAAGAGGTGGAAGACCTAACCACTAGGCTATCACAGCTTAATCTAATACTACAATACAGTAAATTCAAATTTAAATAATCTTTATTCAAATAGTCCTTTAAAAGGCACTTTTGACGCGTCAATAATTTACATACTAGTGTTTTGATGGTGATAACTAAATTCGTAAACTTAAAACTACAGCTATGAGGGTTCCAAACGCGCCCCGGTCTAAGAAGAAGAAGTATACGATAATAAGAGCGACGTATAATTTAGTAACAAAGCATTGCGACATGTCCACGTAGAATTGTGTAAATGCTCCCATGGTAACGAAATAACATGTACAGGTAAGTAATTACTAAATGAAATGATGTGAAAAAATGTTAAAAGCAACTAGCGAAGCATAATGGACAAAAAAAAAACACTTATTTATGTTATCACAGACAGTTAACGTCGGTCTGCAATTATACTTACTAATATTATAAGCGGAAGCCCACGACTTCGTCCGCGTAAATTAGGGGTTTTTATAAACTCCTATGGCACGTTTGTATTTCTTCTTCTTCTTCTTCATCAACCGATAGACGCTGCTGGACATAGGTCTTTTGTAGGGAGTTCCAATGGCCACGGTCTTGAGCCGCTTGTATCCAGCGGCTCCCTGCGACTCGTTTGATGTCGTCTGCCCACCTTGTTGGGGGTCGACCAACGCTACGTTTACCGGTGCGGGGTCGCCATTCTAGCACCTTGGGACCCCAACGTCCATCGGTTCTCCAAGCTATGTGCCCCGCCCATTGCCACTTCAACTTCGCGACTCGCTGAGCTATGTCGGTAACTCTGGTCCTACTACGGATCTCTTCATTTCTGATTTGATCACGTAGAGATACTCCTAGCATAGCTCTCTCCATTGCTCGCTGAGTGACTCTAAGCCTTCTTATGAGGCTTATAGTGAGCGATCACGTTTCGGATCAGTAAGTCATCACTGGCAACACGCACTGTTCGAAAACTTTAAGCTTCATTTAAAGATTATTATCTCATGTCTCGTTCCTGTTCCCGTTTCTGTATTCGCGCCCTTTCCCAAGATGTAAGTCAAATTTCGAGGTAGTTTGCTGCAATCTGAAGCTATAGTTATGGATCATCGACGTGAAATTTAGTTTTTCACAAATCCTGAACTGTGGACTTTGGGGGATATAATGTAGCCATTTGGCTATTATGATATTTAGACACTCCTTGAGAATTTTTAGGAGTTTTTAACCAAATGTTGCTTCGAACGAACGCCTAGACTGATGTTTTAACTGATAAATTTATCAATAATTAATCTCAAAATTTCATAAAGGATAAAAAGTATTCATCGAGCCGTTCATTAGTTACTGAAACTTTCTTTTATATATACCTATAGATGTGAATGTAGGGATGTTTGTTACGCTTTCACGCAAACACTTCTTAACCGATCGTCCTGAAACTTTGTACACATATTCTTGGAGGTATTAGATGTATACTTAGGATACTTTTTATTAAGAAAATAAATGTTTTTACGAAAGTTAAAAATAAAGTTTGTGAAAATATAGTTATCACATTTATATTTATATTGTAATGATCTCTGATATCATAATGGCTTCAATGCGAGTGAAGCCACGGGTAAAAGCTAGTTATATTTCAAAGAATTGCTAAATGATATTAAATTTTCCTCTAACACTGTCTGTCTGGCCTTATCTAATATTTGACAGTTTATCTTTAATGTGCTAATAGAGTAACTTGTTTGTTTGTTTATTTCTTAAAATGTCTGATGTGTCAAATTCTTACTGGGCGCGCTGTCGCATTATAAAGTTGGAGGTCCTGGGTTCGATTACCGACTCGAGTTTGGTCTGATAGGAGGCTTCTGTCGTGGCTAGTACCCTACTGATTAAGACGTGTCGCCAAGTGATATAGCGTTTCGGCACGATGTCTAGAAACCAATTAGGAGTGGAGAGGAGTAAAACCCAGGTTTATCATACAACAGGTTAGCCCGCTACTGTATTGCTACATAACCACTTACCATCAGCTGACATTGCCATCAAGGGCTAACTTGTAGTGTATAAAAACGTCCAGTCTTTAACGTTTGCAAAGTTAAATAATTTTATTATTCATATCGATAAAATATTTACGCATATTTATTGTTATAATTAGGTATTGTTATTTTTATTTAACTATGAGTTATGACTAATTTTATAACGATGTATTAATAAAATAATATTATTGTTTTGAGATAAACACGATGTGTAATTTAAATTGGTGTCGCAGATGATTTAGTGGAATTAATATTTGCTCGCTGTAGTTGACAGTAGATTGCGTAGGAATATATTTATCAGTATGAAACAGCTTGTGACCCACAATTCTTGCAAATATTACTCATATTATTTTAATAGTATTATATGTTATCTCTATGGGGATTATATTATGGCTGAAATTATACAGAAGATGCCTTGCGATTAAAACCTTTTTCGTGATAATGACACAAATTAAACGATGTTGTTATTAGTTCCGAAAGCACTCTCCACTCATGATTGCCTGGTCCTTTCATGAAATATCTCTGTACTGGCGAAGGGTGAAGAGAAATCATAAACAATTATAAATATTATTTATTGATATAAATACGGGAGTATTTAAATTTCTATTTTTAATTAGACAATTAGTTGTTAGGAATACATATATAACTTAAAATAAAACTTAGATTAACCTAAAACTAAAAATCTTAAAAAAATAAATAAATATTTAATATCATAACTAAAATAAATTATTAAAAGGAGTCCCTTTAGGCAAGGTTCCGAAGATACTGGCAGCGTTCCCCCCCTGAATGGCTAGACTAATTCTTTGTCCGAGGTAGCTGGCAGCTCTTCGGTCCCCTGTGATGTCGACTAACCTTTTTGCAATTTCCTTAAAAAGCCTTAGAGCGCTAAGATCCCACGGACCAAGGGTCTCGACACCGTATTTAAATATATATAGCTAACAACAAACCTAAAATTAATAACCTTAAAAATATAACATAATAACTAAAATATATAACTAAAAAGAGACCCTTTAGGCAAGGTTCTGAAGATACTGACAGCGTTCCCCTTTGAATAGCTAAAACATAAACTATGTAAGAGTAAGAGTAGCAATACTCTTACTCATATATTGTAGGAATATATATCTCTCGTAGGCCAAAGCCATTCAAAAATAAGATTGTATATGTGTGATGTTAAAACAGAAATAAAAAGCCGGGTAAATTTATTGTGGAATTATTCTTAGACCTGGGCGCGTTTGGAACCCTCATAGCTTTAGTTTACGAATGTGGTTATCAGCTATAAAAAAAAATGTATTATATATGTACGCGTCATAGATGCCTGTAATAGATTTAATAAAGCTATTTCTAATTGAAAAAGATTTATGCATGAAATAAAGGTATCTATTTGTTCAAAAATCGTTACCTGCTTTATTTATATGCGTTGACTCTAAACAATTAGTCTATAAAAGATCGAAATAAAGTCCATGATAACATATAGTAACTCTATATGAATAATCCACTGTGATATTTTTAAATATTTACAGAATACTGTATTTTTATTTTTGAAGTGAAAACTTCTTTAGCGGCGTTGAGCACTTTTTCTGTAATGGGTATAAAATCTTAAACTCGCGTCAGGACACGTGACCTGATCGAAAAAGCGTAAGACGGATGGAGAGTAGACAGCTATCCCCTCTCTACGGCGCGGCGAAAATGTATGCCTGGGCCAACTGTTTCGTTTAGGCAGCGCAGGGCGCTTGCGCGAATGTTCGTGTATGTTACACGAACATTCGCGTTATGAAAAAGTCGTTGAAATTATGGATGAAAGTTGATTTTTCGGAGAGATAAACTTTTTAATGTAAAATAATTGTAATAGTTTTAAATTAGTGTTAAATTAGTGTTAAATTAAAGTGTTAAATTTTTAATGTAATATAAATTGTCATGTTTGTGTACGATAGCGCAATAAATGAATATTGTATTCTACCACATAAATGATAGTACTTTTATACTGATAAAGCAATTGGTGCAAAATTATTCCCTAACCATTCCAAAATATCAAACATGCTCAACGTTAATAATCAAGTTTTCACTTCTGCCGGCACTCCCGGAGTGCAACCCGTCTTTTTTTTTTTACGAAGCGGTGATAGCCTAGTGGTTAGGGTGTCAGCCTCCTAATCAGAGGTCGGCGGTTGGAATCCGGGCACGCACCTCTAACTTTTCGGAGTTATGTGCGTTTTTAAAAATTAAAATATCACTTGCTTCAACGGTGAAGGAAAACATCGTGACGTGAACGTACGCACGCCTGAGAGTTCTCCATAATGTTCTCAAAGGCGTGTGAAGTCTGCCAGTCCGCACATGGCCAGCGTGGTGGACTATGTCCAAACCCTTCTCATATTGAGAGAAGACCCGTGCTATGTAGGGAGCCGGTAATGGGTTGATCATGACTGTATTTTTTATATTTTTATTGTATTCACATCGGGGACAAACGAGGAGACGGATCATAGGTTTTTACTCGGCATCGTAGCGGAACGCTTAATCGCTTGGTAGATACTTGCAAGTAGGGTAGGGGTGGTAACTAACCTTGGCCGAAACCTCTTACCGGGAATCCAACCCGGTACCTTTCACTTTAAAATACTGCAGCACAGACACAACCTCCTGACGACCTCCGTGGCGCAGTGCGTGCGCTGTCGCATTATAAAGTTGGAGGTCCTGGGTTCGAGTCCCGGCTCGAGTCTGGTCTGGTGGAAGACTTTGGCCATGGCTAGTTACCGACAAAGACGTGTCGCCAAGCGATTTAGCGTTCCGGCACGATGTCGGTAGGGTGGTAACCAGCCACGGCCGAAGCCTCCCACCAGACCAGACTCGAGCCGGGAATCGAACCCAGGACCTCCGACTTTAAAATGCAACAGCGCACGCGCTGCGCCACGGAGGTCGTCAAAAGGTACCATACCAAGGTTGCATTATTTTCCTTTATTTGCCTAATTCATCGGTATCCTCAATTTTAAGTGCTATAAATCAGATAGGCAAGTACTGTCTGTCTACATAACATTACCGTAATCCCCGTCAGCCGGTGCTAGTTACATGCCGTTATGTAACATTACCTACATAACTGCGTTGGATATTACATAAATTTATCTGTCTATCGCTGTACACGTAAGAAAATATAGGAAATTGATTTCCGTTAAAAGTACCCTAATTGGTAAACACAGTAGTATTGGCCCTTCTTTCTGGGTCAGTCGGGTAATACTTCCTTGTGTTCGGGGTTCGATTCCCCACAGGGACAATATTGAAATTTATCTTAAATCAATCCATCAATCAATGTAATTTTTTCGTTGGTCTGTGCCGGTTTTCTGGTCCGATTGGTTGAAACCAGTAAGAGTATGTGTTGTTACCATACCCCTAACAGGGTAGTTACATCTAGAGTCCACTCACCACCGGGTGAGATTGTCTATACCTATTAGTCTATACTAACTATATCTACTTAATACCGTAAGCTAACTTGTAGTAGAAAAAAATAATCTTCTTCCTCTACTTTAAATAATACAATTAACTTTAAAAAATATATCTCATGTTGTTTCATAAACGGTATTTATTTTCGGAAGCGTATATAGTTATAAGGTGCTACAATTAAGTAAAAAATACTACAGTTTCTTGTTCTCTATAAAAATTACTTGCTACCTGGGAAACATTACAGTATAAAGCATAATAATGGAGCTGCAAGATCAGGGACTATTCACATTTATCGTGATGGCATTAAACGGTTAACAGTTGCTTATGCGTTTTGGGTCGAATTACATGTATAATGCTGTAAATTCATAAAATAAAAGAATCAACTTGAATAAATCATCATTAATAAAATTTTAAGCTGTGATAGCCTACTGGTAAGGACGTCCGCCTCCTAATCAGAGGTCGGGGGTTCGAACCCGGGCACGCACCTCTAACTTTTCGGAGTTATGTGCTTTTTAAGCAATTAAAATATCACTTGCTTCAACGGTTAAGGAAAACATCGTGAAGAAACCTGTACGCCTGAGAGTTCTCCATAATGTTCTCAAAGGCATGTGAAGTCTGCCAATCTGCACATGGCCACCCTGGTAGACTATGGCCAAACCCTTCTCATATTGAGAGGAGCCCCGTTGTCTGTAGTGAGCCGATAGTGGGTTGATCATGATGATGATGATGAAGAAAACTTCACCGATAGCAAAATAATTTATTAGACAAGTACACCATTCAAAAATATACGTAGCAATACCCGTGCGCGGCCTAACAACCGCTTCTTATGCATCTTCTCACTCCTCTCCTCTCCTATTCTCTCCTCTCCTATCCACTACGCTTTGCTTTCTCTCTCTCTTCTCTCCGGCTACTCTTTTGTTGCAATGCTTTATTCAACCGACACGTTCGGGTAACATTTAGTTTTGCTATTCATGTGGAGCGGCTGCCCGTATCCTAGGTAAGTCATGCGAGTATCCGAATATGGGCTAACAAGCATTTGTTTTCGGTCAATCCGACACCCCAACCCTCTCGTAGTTGCGGCTTCTTTTTACTCCCCCGACCTAAGCCCTCCTCTCCGAAAGAGGAGACCTAAACATATTCTTCATGACCCTGACGATCAGATGACTACTGACAACATACTCGTACCACCTACCACACAATCATACGCTACACACCATCTTCGCCGGCGAAGACGAGGTCCCCGCTATCTTACATCATCCGGACGTGGGCGCCATCCACGGCCTCGGAGACGTACGGACCACTCACCGTCCGACCCCCCCGTTATCCCAAACGTCGCCTAAAGGAAGCGCCCTTAGGCAGTCGTTCCCTTAGTTTCTTCGAGCCCTAGGCCTCAAAATTTCTTCTGGCAGAGCTTCTTTCCGAAGCTCGCCAAACTTAATAAAATAGGGTTAGTACAGCTAATAGGCAGTCCGAAAAAAAGAAAAAAAAAGTTGTTTTCGACATCCCCAAACCATGAACTTCTAGATTTCAAGCTGTTAACCTTCTTGTGCTGGCAAAAGTTACGTTGGGCGGGTGTTAATCAAATCTGTATTTAATTTGTAGTCGGTGCTTTGAAAATAATTCTGTTTCTCACGATGGCAGTATATATTAGAGAAAACAAAACTCGATCCATATTCTACGGTGGACCAAAGTTTCTCCAATCCACAGACAGTTAACTTTCCCATAATTATACGTAGGTAATATAAATATGTATATTTAACGTATTTTATAGTTAACTAGTTACAAGTATACAATTTTCACTATAGCTTAAGAAAAAGTTTAGAGTTTAATATAACTTATATTGTACAAGGATTAATTTAATATAGCAACAACTATGTCCTTTCCTAACTCAGAAAATTCGTGGTTTAGACGACATTACTTGTTTGTTTTTACTTTGTAAGCGGCGATAGCCTAGTGGTTAGGGCGTCAGCCTCCTAATCAGAGGTCGGCGATTCGAATCCGGGCACGCACCTATAACTTTTCGGAGTTAGCTGCGTTTTTAAGTAATTAAAATATCACTTGCTTCAACGGTGAAGGAAATCGTGAGGAAATCTACACGCCTGAGAGTTCTCCATAATGTTTTCAAAGGCGTGTGAAGTCTGCCAATCCGCACATGGCCAGCGTGGTGGACTATGGCCAAACCCTTCTCATATTGAGAGGAGACCCGTGCTCTGTAGTGAGCCGATAATGGGTTGAACATGATGATGACTTGTTTGTTTAAGAGTTAGTGAGGCCTTGTAATTCCTAGTAGCATATCATAGAATTTGGTCAAGAGTCAAAGCTCTGCACCCCTCTCTTCTATCAAATAGTAAGCCAATATATACCCAGCATTGGACCGATGTTGTTTCATGAACCTTTCAGTATGTTAAGTACATAGCTAAGAGCAGTCTAGTTAAAAATCGTGTTTTTAAATATTGGGAATAGTTTTTTAATTTCCAACGATTGGTATCGGACAAAAACTGAAAAGTGTAGATTACCTCTAAAAAAATTGTTCTGTTATTTTTGAACAGTGGTTACAATACCACCCATTGTTTTTTTTTATACACTACATGTTAACCCTTGACGGCCATCGCACCTGGTGGTAAGTGATGTTACAGTCTAGGATGGTAGCAGGCTAAACTGTTAGGGGTATGGTAAACCCACACTCCTAATTGGTTTCTACGCGACATCGTGCCGGAACGCTAAATCGCTTTAGGACACGTTTTTGTCGGTAGGGTGGTAATTAGCCACGGCCGACGCCTCCAGTCAGGTATGTAGCGAATGTACTGAAAAACTTTAAAAGAGAACCCCATACCTATATATTCTTTGCCCAACCCAGGACCTCGTGGTCCATAATAAAACATGATAACCACAAGACATGCAAGCCAGTAGTTTACTATAGATATAAACTTACAACCATGATAATTATTTGGACACCACAACAGGAAATTAGATAAAATAGTCTGATTATTATTATGAAAGAAGAAGTCCGATACACAAGGCAGCCTTATCGCTTGTTAGTGATCTTTGTCAGGCAACTTTAGGATTTGGAAAACATGAAATAACATAATTATAAAAAAAATCATTAACAAGGAAATATGACTGATGCTATATCAGGTGTATATAATCATCATCATCATCATGATCAACCCATTGCCGGCTCACTACAGAGCACGGGTCTCTTCTCAATATGAGAAGGGTTTTGGCCATAGTCCACCGCGCTGACCATGTGCGGATTGGCAGACTTCACACGCCTTTTGAGAACATAATGTAGAAATCTCAGGCTTGCAGGTTTCCTGACGATGTTTTCCTTCACCGTTGAAGCAAGTGATATATATATTTTTAAAACGCTGATAACTCCGAAAAGTTAGAGGTGCCTGGATTCGAACCGCCGACCTCTGATAAGGAGGCTGACGACCTAACCACTAGGCTATCACCGCCACTGTATCAGGTGTATATATTAATAATTATTACTAAGGCCACATAACTTAAAGGGGACTAGCTGCAATAGCCACCGACACTCACCGATCTCTGCGAATTTGTTGCCGGTGACTTTACAGGTACAAGTTAGAATATCAGTGAGTTAATCAGTAGCTCCCAAAATGGCCTAGCAATTAAGCGATAACATGGAAGGTGCAATTCACGGATAAGCCGCCGACAATTGCCAACAGCAATATGTCGCCGGGTATCACAAACGGTAGCTAGTCATTTTATTAACCGATTGACGTCAAGTGCTTGACACATAGGTCCTTTTTAAGATGTTCAACAGTCCAAGGTCAAGACTTGGCAACTTGGCATGGTTGGACAAGGTTGTGTTGTCTGTCCAACTATTTGAGGGTCGAAAAACTGCGATTAAATTGCTGGGTCGCCATTCCATCACCTTGGGACCCCAACGTCCGTCGGTTCTCAGAGTTTATTGTCAAAACATCTCCGCGTACACTGCACTTTGACACCGTTATCGGCAGCCATTACTGAACACAAAGGACGGAAAGAGGTGGAAGCATCCTTCCTTTTGATAACAATATCGAAACTATTCATTTACGTCTGTGGAAAGTTCCTCAGTTCTAATCAATTTTTATACAACAAGTTACAAATTACCTAATCCTACTTATCCTATTGAATATTATAAACGCGTAAGTTTGTAAGTATGGATGTATGGATGTTTGTTACTCTTTCACGTAAAAACTACTGAATGGATTTTTGTGAAACTTTACAATAATATAGCTTATAAATCAGAATAACACATAAACTACAATTTATAAAGATATTGTGTGAATTGTCCAAAATATGACGATTAGTTTCAAGTATCTAAGTTTAAAAAAATCTACCAAACAACCGAATGGATTTTTGTGAAACTTTACAATAATATAGCTTATAAATCAGAATAACACATAAGCTACAATTTATAAAGATATTGTGTGAATTTTCCAAAATATGACGATAAGATTCAAGTAGGTAAGTTTAAAAAAAATTACCATCTGTGTGATCATTTTAATGTCATAATGCTTGGCACCAGCTAGTATTAAATATTAGCTTACTACTCTCTTTATCTTATTGTAACTATGCGATCGCACGTCATGGCCAAAGTACACAAAATAGATACAAAAAGTAGTAGGTAGTTAGGTTATAACAGATGAAGGTCCGGCAGTCTCGATCACAATCCGTCATTTTCTTATCACTTGGCGGTTATTTTAATGTCACCAATTTTACAACTACCGCCGATGTACAATCAATTAGAATCAAGAACCGTTTTCATGTTTTATAATTAGCGTAAGTTTCATACTATCAATCTTGTTACTATTAATATTATTCACAGATTTATTTTTAAAGATAACAAATAACTGTTATAAAACCTATTTTCTTATTTGTTATCTTTATAAATAATCTTCAACTAAATAAACGCGATATCCGATTCAGTTATGCACTCAGGTACTGGGTTATAATATATTATTCTACTTTATTAATTTTATAACCCTACCTTACCTATACCCGTCTATGCTGGATATAGTCATTTTTAGACCTACCTCTTATGTAGGGGACAGTTCATATAAAACAAGGTTTCCAATTTGAAAACAATGAAATTAAACTAAGATCCTGTTCAGTATTCAAACTATGGTTGCACGATTTTGTCAAGCGGTAATACTGAGTTCACTCCTGTTTACTATGGTTCCGTCCGCGGCGCTCGCTGATTGGCCAAAATGCCCGATCGCGGAAGTCGAACACCGCCACCTAGCGGGAGGAAGAGCGTCGCGGCCATTATTCAGTATTGTTCGGGAACGCGCGTTCGTAACGCCAGCGACCATCACCTCTGTCGATCACAAAAGCGAAAGATCTACATTTATAAGGCACCGGCTAGTACTTCCTTATCCACAAAACATTGCGCCGTGCTCAATCAGCTGGAGGAAGATTGCTGCGTGATCTGGACGTTCCAGTAACAGTGGAACGTCCAGTAACAATTCTTTTATTGCCGGTTGTCAATTTTGTGTAATCTGGGGTGAATCTGAACAATCTTAAGTCCTTAGAAACATATAACCTACACGATGGTAAATACACTCGTTTAATGTGACATCCAAACACGCTTGTCTAAGAAGAAGGTCACAAAACCCCCCTCTTATTACTGCCTTTGTTATCAGGATCTCACAGTGCCACACAGTTATCCGAATAACTTTTTATCACGTTTCATGTATGCTCATTATAATATGATATCGCGAGTACAATGCCTTGGCTAATAGCTGATATGATAATTATATTTCCGTTGAATTCCATGAACTAATGTTCGTTTAAGATATGTATGTATACAGTTTCTTGAACTACTCTTATTTAATTAATATTGTAACGAACTAAATTCAAGCCCAGTGGTTAGGGCGTCAGCCTCCTAATCAGAGGTCGGCGGTTCGAATCCGGGCACGCACCTCTAACTTTTCGGAATTATGTGCGTTTTTAAACAATTAAAATATCACTTGCTTCCACGGTGAAGGAAAACATCGTGAGGAAACCTGCACGCCTGAAAGTTCACCATAATGTTCTCAAAGGCGTGTGAAGTCTGCCAATCCGCACATGGCCAGCGTGGTGGACTGTAACCAAACCGTTCTCATATTGAGAGCAGACCCGTGCTCTGTAGTGAGCCGGTAATGGGTTGATCATGATGAAATTCAAGGAATCATGATCATCGTGAGCAATCGGCTCACTACATCTAAGCTGATTGCACCTCTATAGCTGGAACGTATAAGAATCATATGTAATCATCATGATCAACCCATTGCCGGCTCACTCCAGAGCACGGGTCTCCTCTCTATATGAGGAGAGTTTGGCCATAGTCCACCACGCTGGCCATGTTCTGATTTGCAGACTTCACGCGCCTTTGAGAACATTATGGAGAGCTCTCAGGCGTGCGGGTTTCCTAACGATGTTTTTTTTTACACCGTTGAAGTAAATTATATTTTAATTGGTTAAAAACGCACATAACTCCGAAAGTTTGAGGTGCTCGGGATCGAACCACCGACCTCTGATTAGGAGGATGTCCTAACCACTAGGCTATCACAGCTATTACAATTCTAGGAATGTACCTATATGTTATTTATGCTATTTATATAATAACCGGCAAAAAATAGGCAACTTTTCTCGTATTACGTAATAATAAAGTGCAATTCAAAACACTTAAAAGTATCGACATATTTAAGATCTAGCAGTTTTATAGATTATTTTTGTTTTTTTGAAGTGAAAACTTCTTTAGCGGCGTTGAGCACTTTTTCTGTAATGGGTATAAAATCTTAAACTCGCGTCAGGACACGTGACCTGATCGAAAAAGCGTAAGACGGATGGAGAGTAGACAGCTATCCCCTCTCTACGGCGCGGCGAAAATGTATGCCTGGGCCTACTGTTTCGTTTAGGCAGCGCAGGGCGCTTGCGCGAATGTTCGTGTATGTTACAGCGTGCCACGCGCATCCATGGATGGTGACAGCTGATGGCTCGACCGTCTATGTAGTGATCACATTGTTGTGTATTCGTAAAATTCGTGAATGTAAAGTGCTTAAAATATGGAAATTGATATAGATAAACTTTTTAATGTAAAATAATTGTAATAGTTTTAAAGTGTTAAATTTTTAATGTAATATAAATTGTCATGTTTGTGTACGATAGCGCAATAAATGAATATTGTATTCTACCACATAAATGATAGTACTTTTATACTGATAAAGCAATTGGTGCAAAATTATTCCCTAACCATTCCAAAACATCAAACATGCTCAACGTTAATAATCAAGTTTTCACTTCTGCCGGCACTCCCGGAGTGCAACCCGTCTTTTTTTTTTTTATAGCAGCATAAGAAATAAACATTGTGTGCGAATGTCAAGTGTACTTTAAGATTACTTTTCGTATTAATTTTGTAGATTAAAAAATCATTTTTTATTTTTTCAGAGATAAAATTTGCAGTCACGTCGAGATCCCCATACTTACAAGATGCTGTTTTTGCTTGCCCCTGAGGAAGGGCCTCATCGCCTTCGCCTACATCAACTTAGTTAGTATTCTTTGCTTAATTCCATAAGTTATAACTAACTAACTAACTAACGTAAGTAGTAGTTAGACTCGCACAGCAAGGGTACTGAGGTGTAATTTGAAACGCTTTTAAACGTTCTAAAGATTGTTTTGTTTGTATAATAGCAGCAATAGGGTAATTTTTGTTTGTTTTTATTGACGACCTCATTATAAAGTTGGAGGTCCCGTGTTCGATTCCGGGCTCGAGTCTGGTCTGGTGGGAGGCTTCGGCCGTGGCTAATTTGGTAATTACCGTCCCTACCGACAAAGACGTGTCGCCAAGCGATTTAGCGTTCCAGCACCCATACTCAACCCATACTCCTAACCGGTTTCTACGCGACATCGTGCCGGAACGCTAAATCGCTTGGCGACACGTCTTTGTCGGTAAGATCAAGTAAGTGGGGATATTAAATATTAAATAACAATACATACTTATTTAATTCGTGTTTAGCGAATTTAACTTAATTTAACTGCACATACATTCTATAACTGCAATAAATCACTTTGTAATGATATGACGTTGCTGCGTGAATGAAGCACACTTACAAGCATACTTCCGCAAAATATTGTATCTCTACCTAATATACATACATACATACATATATAATGCCACGACGCGACGCGATCAGCTGCGAAGCGTTGCGACGCGACGGTAGCTTCCCCGCATTACTTGATTAGTTGTATTGTAATTGCAAGCCAAAGTGTTATGTTAATATTAAAACGAAATAAATGTTATTTATTTATTTATTTAACTCATACCTAGGTACCCTACCTAGGTTACATTATACAGTATGTTTTTTTCTATTAACCTACATTACGAAAAGCAAACTGTCGCAGATTTTATACATTTAGGTAGCTAAATGAAACATAAAAATCAATTCATCAAAAAATTTGTTAACTTTCGAGTTAAATATATAGGTATTTGCTTACATTACAATCAGCAAATATTAATATATCGTACAGTAAAGGTGATGCAACGATTATTTCTTTAATAATCGTTTAAATGTAAGCAGTAAGTTTACTTATGGAAACGGTGATAGCCCAGTGGTTAGGGCGTCAGCCTCCTAATCAGAGGCCGGCGGTTCGAATCCAGGCACGCACCTCTAACTTTTCGGAGTTATGTGCGTTTTTAAAAAATTAAAATATCACTAGCTTGAAGGAAAACACCGTGAGGAAACCTGCACGCCTGAGAGTTCTCAGTAATGTTATCAAAGGCGTTTGAAGTGTGCCAACGCACATGGCCAGCGTGGTGGACTATGGCCAAACCCTTCTCATATTGAGAGGAGACCCGCGCTCTGTAGTGAGTGTGTAGCGGTAATGGGTTGATCATGATGAAAGAAATTGAAATAGTAGCAGCGAGAAATCTGTTTTACAACACAAGGTCGTTGTGTGAGATGCTCGGATGATTCTCGGTCAAATGCCTGCTCTTAAAACTACTGGTTTATTACGTAATTAACAGTAAGTAGTGTCTATTCCACCTTGTTATCTAGGATATATGTTAGAAGTCAGTCAAACCGCATATAACTAATATATTAAATATTTTAAAACACACACACACACACACACTTTTTAAACTTTCATTCCTAATAATAGTATTAGTAGTAAATAGTAAGCTGACGCCCTAACCACTAGGCTATCACCGCTTGTTACTGTAATGTTATTTCTTCTATTTTATAAACCCATTATTCTGTTTCAGGTTCTAACCGTGGTGGTGACCACTCTCCTGTCGATGTACATCTCCTACATGCGGTACTCGGAGACGCAACTGCAGGACTCCTCCGAATACCCCCGACTGATCGCGGACACCACGGCGCTGGTGTTGGAAGTCGGCATGACCATCGTCTTCATAGTGGCTTTGCATCTGGTAAATTTCCCCCACTTTTACAAAATCCACTAGCCTAGCTTTGCTTTAGCATCGACTGAAAAACGTAAGTAAACGTAAACGTAACGTAATAGATTCAGTCATTATATTATGCTCTCTAACTCTAACGGGTCATGAGATCACAGCCCGCTGACAGACGGACTGACGGATGAAGAACGAGGTCTTAGTAGTAATAAAAATGAGAAGCCTATGCCAGTCTTTAACAGACGATTTTTAGAGTCAATCTTATCCAAAATCTTCATATAGCAGATTGAATTTATTAGTGCTATTTTTTTTCTTTCGCTTATAAATAAATCAATAAATATGGCGCCACTTAATTCAAAGTTTTTGGTTAATAACTTCAGGCGTAAAACTGTAGATCCGACAAAGACGTGTCGCCAAGCGATTTAGTGTTCTGGTACGATGTCGTGTAGAAACCAATTAGGACTATGGGTTTACCATACCATTGACAGGTTAGCCCGCTACAATCTTAGACTGTATCATCACTTACCATCAGGTCAGATGCCGTCAAGGGCTGACACTTTTTTACACACTTCAAGTTAGCCCTTGAGTGCTATCTCACCTGGTGATAAGTGATTATGCTGTCTAGGATGGTAGCGGGCTGACCTGTTAGGACTATGGTAAACCCACGCCCCTCATTGGTTTCTACGCGACATCGTGCCGGAACGCTAAATCGCTTGGCGACACGTCTTTGTCGGTAGGGTGGTAACTAGCCACGGCCGTAGCCTCCCACCAGACCAGACTCGAGTCGGGGATCGAACCCGGGACCTCCAAATTTAAAATGAGACAGCGCGCGCGCTGCACCACGGAGGTCGTCAAAAACTAGTGGTATATAAAAAAAAATCATGTCAAATTATTCCTTTGGTGCTGGAATAAAGAAGAACAAACAAAAACTTTCGCGGTGCTCATTTTATTACCAACTTAGATAGATACCCTTTATTGCACACAAATTTTAGAGAAACAGCAACACAAAACACTTGATACATAAGTATGCAAAGGCGGCCTTATTGCTTAAGCAATCACTTCCAGACAACCCTTGGGGAAATAATAAATGATAGATTAGGTTAACGGCTCAATATATAAACTAAATATAATAAATATTACCAGTAAATATAATATATAAATATATAGTTTTATGTTTAAATACATATAGTTGGCATACGTGAATATGCCAAATTAAGTTGGTGATCATCGGGTCGTGAGGCGCGTCCAATGGTCCTGGCGCGCCTCGGACGGAGCTCGGGGGTCAATATAGGCCCCCCGTGGAGGGTCTGCCTCGGCGGACGCCTCTGGCTGGGCCGCGGTCGAGTGCATCAGTGTTACCGTGACCCAGCCACCAGGCGACGCGAAGGAGCATCGCTGGGTTTTAGTGGGTATTCAGGTCGCCAGCCTTGGCCGCCGGAGAGTCCCACATACCCCGTCGGAGGCGGCAAAGTCTTGCCTGCGTCGCCTCCGGAGGGGATGCGTAAAAGCATTTCCCAGCGTCAAAAAAAAAAAAAGAAAAAAAAAAGTTGGTGATCATTGTACAAATACGTGATTCGACCACCACATCACGCTAATCAGATCAATGGCAACGAATAATGTAATTGTCAATGCCATTATCCGACCAATTTAGTGATGTAACAATGGTATAATAGTAGATTATTCAACATGGGGATAAAGCAATGTAAGACATTTTTATTTATTCTTTATTTGTACACCACAAAAAGTAAAAACAGAAATAATAAGAAAAACAGAAACAAGAAGAACTAGGATACAAAAGGCGGATAGGATTACGAAAAGTAAAAGAAGAAGAAAGTAGGTGGTGTAATATAAAAACATAAACCTAATACGAATAACTACAAATACATAAACCAGATTACATAAATAATACAATACAGTAATAAATACACAAACATGAAGAAGAACATCTATAAGAAAATCCCACATACGTGTTTTAGAGCAGCTCTCGATATAATGAAAATTAAATGAAAATATGCTTTATTCTACACCATAAAACAAGAAGAACATAGAGCAATAAAAATAATATATAAAAATAGGTTATTTTATGGCAACTTCCGTGTAATTATTAATACATCGGCTTCAACGAAATGGTTACCTGGAAGAGATCACTATTAGTGATAAGGTCGCCAGTTGCTAATTGTTTTTGTCTTTTTCATGTATGTAATATCCTATAGATTGCAATAAAGTTATATAAATAAATAAATAAATAAATAAATAGATATTATGATATAGTGCAGCGAACTTGCGAAGGGCTGAGGGGAGCTTAAGACGTAGGTAGCATTACCTTTACGTTAATTACTCTACTTTTCACACTTTAATATAAAGTTTCAGAGATACATTTTGCTGGTTACTTCCAATAATCTGTACGTTGCGATTCGGGCTTTTCCGTCTCTGGTCAGTAAAAGGGACACCGTCATTGATCGAAGTGTCATTATCAGAAATAGCAGAAGTAATGAGGTATACTAATATAACTTTAGATAACAGATCTCGTAATAAGACAATGTCGAGCGAGTTTTCCGAAAAGATTATTAATGGTAATGTAATCAAATAAAGCTATTACTAAAGTACATCGAAGCAAGCAGAACGCGAAAACAAAAGATCATCATCATCATCATCATAATATCAATCGAGTGATGTGCACTGCTGGGTATAGGTCATGTGTAGGGATCTCCAGAAGACACAGTTTTGTGCTTGTATACAGAGTCTTCTGCGCAGCATTAGTAAAAAGGAGAGTCATTTTTACTAATGCTGCATTTTCTGATGAGAAGTCACTTCTCCAAAACTCCTTTGTCCATGGATCATCTGAGCTTTTTGGCCCATTTATTACCACTTCATCCGCGCAACTAACTGAGCTACTAACGGTCACACTAGTTGTCCTGGAAATCTCCTCTTTTTTTTATGATCACGTTGGACTTCTCCGAGCATTTATCTTGATCGCCTCGCACTTAAAAGTTGAATTTTTAGAAACTACCAGAACAGACAGTAGGTTAAAAATGTTTTGTGGATACTTTAGCAGCGACCCTAAAATGAAGCCGGGCGAATCATGTATGATGGGGCCGAGAGATACAGATTGGAAACCGGGTACTGGGCATTTGCCGACCACCTCGATGGCGTAACCATACCGTGAAGGCAGCCGAAAAAACTGGATGCGGTCACCAGTCACAGAAACTCAGAAGAGAATTGCTTGCTTATGAAGAGGCCTTAGTCTAGCAGTTGGTTGATGATGACGAATTCTCACCGCCGTGGTCAGCGCAGTATGCTTAAAGGTGTTACGAAATGATCTGTTGACGCTGACGATAACAAATAAAAATTCCACATAAGAAATATCATCAAATAAACATGCGGGCCAGGAGGTTATCATGCCATTTTCTCGTGTATTCTCATAGAAATGGGACGTGAAAATGGTAGACATAATTATTTCGTGGCGCGCTTGGTAAGCCGTAACAGGCAACTTTTTGTGTGGTTTAAATACCAGCCGCCCTAAATCGTTTACTTATCTATTGTTTGGCATTTTATCACTAAATGGTAACAGTGCTGTAAACAAAAACACGTTGCCGGCTTTTTTATCTATCTTGATAATTACCACAAGGTTACGATATCATGTTGTAATTATTCACCTGACCTGGCAACCTCGCTTGCGCTCTTCATCCTTGTTTTGACTGATTGAACTACTGCTGATCATAAAAATGTTGTATAATAAGCTGTAAAGACGCGACGTTGTCCACATTTCTTTAGATTTTTTTAACACCGTTTCCTTACCCAAAATATAAAGTACGATCTTCCCCAGGTTATATATATTTGGTCACTATAGGTTTTGATGCCAAGCGCGAGAGATTCTGTGAGATTATTCCGGCCTTCGTCATCAGCCAATTAAATGCACTGCTGGACAAAGGCCTCGTCGTGTCTCCGACTTTACACATCCAGTCAATGCCTGCTGCTTTTCGAAGGTCATCGCTCGACCTAAATGAGAGCGTCTCACACTTCTTTTGCCGAGACGTGTCCCTAACAACTCCGATGTTCATTTATCCTCCGAAAAAGAGCTATTCCCCGAGAAGTCATTTCATGCTACAAGTGAGTCGTTGTGCCAAGTATCGCTGATTTTAAAGCTGTGCATAGCTGACACGTGAGGCACAACATATACATTTATGTTAATAGGATTTCACGGTCTACAGTTTTGTGCTCAGGAGCTCCCTGCAATATATTTTATGTCATCTACCCATCTACTACTGAAAGACAGTGTCTAACCTTGAAATTTAGAACATAACTCTCGGACTCAGATCTTGAGTCGCGACTGGACTGGGACCTCCGAGATGTGAGTCCTGTTTCAGTTAGGCGCCTTTTTCATTTCTGATTATTCGTATTTGATTGCTTCATACTATCAGCTTAGCTAACTTGTCCACAAGCTTCGAAATCATATCCCAAAATAATCTCGAGAAATGCGGTATTCTAGACCTAACTCTTGTATATTCTACTTCTTCTGTTCGCGTAGTTCCAACTTCTAATGTACTATTAGCTAGCAATTTTACTTTCCTTAGTAAACCATCATGCCCATCTTAACTTTCACTATTTGCAAAAACAATTTAATGCTCGGTGTTAAAAAAATATTGAGGTGAAACGTGGTGACCTGGAAGAGGAGCAGACCTGTACGCTTAGTGGATCGACAAAGCGGCCTTGCCGGTCCATTAGTCACGAGTGATGATGAACAAAAAAATGGCAACTTTAAATAAAATCAAACTTACTTCTTTAAAAATGTTAATCGGTATGCAGTTTATCTATCGCCTTGTTTTTACTGTCTTTTTAAAACTACTGGATTGATTTTACTTTTACATTAGCCATTCGTTGATTATCGCCAAACTTACGTTATCGAACGTAATTTAGTCGATAACTTATCATGATCAACCCATTACCGGCTCACTACAGAGCACGGGTCTCCTCTCAATATGAGAAGGGTTTGGCCATAGTCCACCACGCTGGCCATGTGCGGATTGGCAGACTTCACACGCCTTTGAGAACATTATGGAGAACTCTCAGGCTTGCAGGTTTCCTCACGATGTTTTCCTTCACCGTTGAAGCAAATGATATATTTTTTTAAAACGCAAATAACTCCGAAAAGTTAGACGTGCGTGCCCGGATTCGAACCGCTGACCTCTGATTATGAGGCTGACGCCCTAACCACTAGGCTATCACCGCTTCAACCACTAGGCTACTAACAATGGAATACAATAAAGAATCAAATTCATAGCCTTTTCAGAAAAAACTACTCTACTAAACGTTTGGTAGGTACCCAATTAATAGTAGTACAATAATCGTGATTGAGTCTCGATTATTGTACTAGTTGCAGATAGATGCATTATTTATGTTTTCAAGTATATGGTAAACTCTTTACGACGGTTAGATACTCTGTAAGTACAAAAATATGGAATAATCTATACATAGACAAGAAAGTGGTGTTAGTTACACTATCTATAACTCAAGAACGGCTGAACCGATTTGACTGAAAATCAGTGGGGAGGTAGGTCAGAACCAGGAGATGGACATAGGGTACTGTTTATCCCGTTACATTTCACGTCACTGAACTATAACAATAATTTCAGCTTGCCAAAAAAAATTTCCTCGAGTTTTTAGCTTATTTCATAGAGTTTTTAAAAACCCCTAATCTACGCGGACAAAGTTGCGGTTATCGACTAGTATAACATAAGTAAGAAACTACCATTTAAATTGGTGATTGTAGTTTTAGTTATGATAAAGTCATAAATGCAAATTTGGAGCTAGATTAGCTGATTTATGCTTTATGCCCTAATATTTGACTTTTTGTTATTCCAGAAACGCGTTCTTCTTATGAAGGTCTACCTTTACTTCGAGATAGTGTTCTCAATTATTGGGTTCGTGTACAGCCTCGCATTCCTCACCAGGGAAACGGCTAGCGAACTGTTCCTGATTCTTTTCCAACTGAGTAAGTATTATAGAAGGATCTATCTGCTTTTGAAGGTTGCTTTGTTTCTTAACTTTGAACCGTGCCTTCATCAGATTTTCGCCTCGATATTTTATTGAAAAATGTTAACCTTAATAGTGCAGAACACTACGCTTGAGCGCTATGCTCTTATAGTCGGAGGGCCTAGGTTCGATCCAATTGAGAAATTTATAATTTCTAAATTGTCTCTGATCTCGGCCAGTGGGATGCGTTGCCAAGCGATTTCGGTATGGTGTCCCATGGAAACCTATCGGGAGTATAGGTTAACCATACCCTAACAGGTTAGGTTAGGTTAGGTTAGCCCACTGCCATCTTAGACTGCATCATCACCTACCACTTCACAGATTGCCGAATGGTAACTCGTAGTGAAAAAAAGAACTTAGAAGATTCTAGAAATACAGCAATCAATTTCAGGTCTACCTCTTATTTGAAATGCTGTTCTCAGTAATCCCAATTATTAAACTAAACGCCATTATCTGGTATAAGTGTAAGTGGTTCTATAGAAAGTTCAAGCAACACATACTGCAAATAAATCAGATGAAAGTATCAGGTTCAGAAAATAATAGATAAAGCGCTTGATGACCTTGTAACCAGATCTAATTTTACCCTTCATTAATTGGTACTTTATGGAAATATATATATAGGATGACTACGAGGCGGGTGCGTGTCTTCGTCGATAATTAAGGTAGACGCGGGTAGTTTCGGGCAAAGAGACCAGATACTCTTAGTAGAACAGAATTACAATTATAAGTATGGTAATTTATAAGGAGCAGACTATACGCTCCACTAAGTACGAATGCACTACCACAGCTCAACCACCGGTCCGACCCGACCGAGTGCAGTCAATGCAATGCGCCGTCCCGCGCCGGTGAGTCTTATAAGAACCTGCATACGTCACTTAGTGTTGCGTAAAGAGAGGGGGCGATGCCACTCTCTTGTCTGTCGTACATGACTCCAAAACTAGATGGCGCTGCTCTCCGATTGCCGTCATATATGTATATTTTTTTTATTTCCAGTGGTTCAGATCTATCTGGTGATCCTCATCTGGAGTTCGATAGTGAAGATGAAGCGAGACGGAACAGTGAAATACACGCGCGACCAGGACATCGCATAGTGATCAGCCAAACTGATAGATTAGGTTCTTCCTTAGATTAATTTAGTTACCGAAATATAAGCTATAATATATATAATATTAAAACCTAAACCCTTTAGTTCGAAATCGTTGATTTTGGATAAGATGAACTTTTAAATATATGTGGTACCCAAATATACGTTATATATTATGCTTGGATAACTTAATATATGGTGATTATAAATTAATATAATTAGTAACAATGTACAAACGATAAGCTTTCGAAATATTATGATAGTGTTAAAATTATTTCCTTTTAGGGATAGTGATTGATAATAAAACTGTAATATCTACTTTTATAAAAATTTACAGTTAATTTAAGAGAAGTGTATTTTTGGATAAATTATTGCTATTTAATGAAATGTTAATGTCGCCATTTTGTGACTTTCAAATAACTTTGGCACCTTTATAAATAAAATAAATATATAAGTCGGAGGAACCAGTCAAATACGAGTTGATTGTTGGCAATAATACGCGAGATATTGGTTTTAAACTTAGAATTATATTATAGAGTTATAACATTTAAATATTGCCGTTAAACTCGTTATTTAATTTAGGCCTCGAGCGTGGTCGGGGCGCCATCTTGTTTTTCACGCGGGAGTCAGGTGGATGTTTTTGCAGCGTTCGTTGATCGAGTTGGATCATTTTTGAGAGCGTTTTGGTGATAATTGAAAGATGGATGGATAGATTGACTTACAGCACTTTTAACGCGTCTAAAAAGTGATATTAAACCTTACTAATCCTACGCACTTATTTTTTGTAATTTATTAAAATTAAAAATTAAAAATGTTATATTCATGTAAACCTAGTAGGTATGGACATCTTTAAAACTTTCATATCGTATATTTTACATTGTTTTAATTAGCGAGGTGGTGGTGATAAAAGCATTCGTTAATTTAAAACTAAAGCTAGGAGGGTCCAACCTTATCCGGATTATTTGTATGTAATCACAACTGTAAGAAGAGTCAATAATTTATTATAATGAGACATCTCCGAAATTTCAGCCAGAAATTTGTTATAAATAATTGACTGCACAACAAATTTTCATCCATATTTTTGTAAAATTTGTAAAATTGTATTATATATTCGTGTTATAAAGATAGATAGAATGCTGTGCTGCTGATTTTTTTTTCTCCAAATATACTAGTTTGTAAACAAACCTTAATTTTCTATTATATAAGTCTGGGTTAAATTTTAAGAAAACACCTTTTATTAGTTTCAAATGTGATAGAAGTATTGATTTTAGACATTTACGCTAACCGTTTAAAACTTTGATTGTAAGTTACGAAAAAATATATTTGTTTTATAATATTCATATTAAAATTGGTATACTGTAAAAAATCTGCTCAGATCGTGGCATTCGAGCAATGAATATTTAGCGATTAGAATAATTATAATTCTTATTTTATACATAACTGTCCTTTCAAAATAATACATACTTATTTTGTGTGGATATCGCAAAACATATTGTATAATACTAAATGTCATCCTGCGGTGGTAGTAAGACCCTGATCGGAGAAAGGCGGGAGTCTTCGTATATGGCGGGCGCGGTTTTTTCACGCTTTTCTTGAATTAATGTTTGTTAGCTAATTTTGAAAAGGACTGGTGTTGGTTGTGTCGTGGACAGTTTTGGTGTAGTTTGTGTAGTGACTAGTTTTCTGAATGGTTAACAGGTATTGATTTGGAAAAAGTTTGACAGAGCCGCGTCCGCAGAGTGCGAAGTTTCCCGCCATTTCTCCCTAACTTCTACATTGCTATAAACTTGACATTGGCTAATTAATCTGTGTAAAGCCATAAAAAAAAATAGACCCTGATCTTTTTCTATTACGATCATAACGTAAATATTTGTGACGTAAATAAACAAAACTTAATAATTTTAACGGAGTTGCGTCTGAAATTATAAAATCTTTAGAATATTTATAAAAAATTCTGACACTTCATGTGATTATTCGAGAATAAGAATAAAAGATAAATAGATTTATTGCATTTTACAGTCTGCCACTTTCTGACGTGCAACATTTTTGATTACTTTTACTTTTAACATTACAATTTTATTATTGGACACACTTAATACTATAATACAATAAATCCGTTACATTTCAAGAAAATATTTGTACTTATTAAATATCAAATCAGATGAAGTGACAGAATCCTGCTACTGAAAAATTAAAACAATTTCAAGTGTCGGTTGAATAGCAATATGAATAGATATGATGTATTTTTATAATTGTTTTTAAAGAATATCGAAATATTTTTGTAAATAAAATAAGATTTTAATATGTATCGTACTTTTGTCAGGTCTGTTTTAAGAAGATTATAAAAAGAAACGCAAGTTTACGCCAAATAAAATATTTTTAAAAAATTGTTTTTTTTTTTGTTGAGGCACATCGTAGAAACAAAATTTATCAATAACCTAGTAAGTATATATCGTGAGGTTAAAGTTCACTTCTTCTAACTTCTTCTTCTTGCCCTTTTCCCACGCTACGTGGGGTCGGCACAGCATGTCTTCTTCTTCTAATCTCTTCTATCGGCCGTCGCTTCGCTACCTTTACTTGTTACAGGCATATCCTCTTTCACACAATCCATCTATCTCTTATTTCGTCTTCCTCTACTCCTTTGCCCATTCCATAAAATAATTGTTGTAGTATTGCTTTCTGCTGTGATAGCCTAGTTGTTAGGATGTCCGCCTTTTAGCCAAAGATCGGGGATTCGATCTCGGGCACGCACCTCTAACTTTTCGAAGTTATGTGCGTTTTTAAATAATTCAAAATATCACTTACTTCAACGGTGAAGGAAAACATCGTGAGGAAACCTGCATGTCTGTAGGTAAGATAATGTTCTGAGCAGGCGAGTGCCAATCCGCACATGGCCAGCGTGGTGGTCTATGGCCAAATCCTTCTCATATTGTGAGGAGACACTCTAGTGAGCCAGCAATGAGTTGATCATGATATGATTGCTTTGTTCTCCCTGTATTATATGACCATACCATATGCTAACCTATTCTATATAGAGAAAACTTCAATTGCGATGATGGGAAAAGTGAACCGTATTACGGAGGCTGAACGCACGTCTATTGCAGGAACGAATAAGAATCATAAATAATTAATTAGTCATATTAAATAGTCATTTATTTACTAAATACAATATTTTATAAATTTTACAAGAATGTTTTACATTAAAATCAATATAGATATCTAATAGATTTAATAATAATATACCCACTAACAGGCTAACTCAGATGTATGACTAAATTGAAATATTTTACAAAAATGAAAAGGGGGGGAAAAATACTGTAAAATTGAGTGTTATCTCAGTACGGAGAAATATATTTTTTGATCTTGCTTAAATGAAACGCTGGAGTTTTGAAAAATGTCTAAGTCTGCTTTTTAAATATATTATTATAGGCTAGGAAGCGTTTTTTTTTATTTCAACCAGCTAGCCCTTGACGGCAATCTCACCTGGTGATGAAGTGATGATGCAGGCTAAGATGGTAAGCGGGCTAACCTGTTAGGGGTATGGTGAACCCATACTCTTAATTGGTTTCTACGCGACATCGTACTGGAAAGCTAGTTAGCTTGGCGACACGTTTTTTTCGGTAGGGTGGTAACCAGCGGCAGCCGAAGCCTCCCACCAGACCAGTCTCGAGCCGGGAATCGAACCCAGGACTTCAAACTTTATAATGCGACAGCGCACGGAGGTCGTCAAAATTATAACACTGTGCTGCAACGAATGCATTTTTTAGTTCAATGATTGTCCGATAGAGGGTGCTACTGTATGTTAGGTACGTAATACAAGCGTCATTTAACAGAAAGATCGCGAAATTTAAAACTATCGCAAGACTGTTTCGAGATACGTAATCAGCTTGTAGTCCGAGTAATGTTGCCTATCATAACTAGTACATACAGACATACGACAAAATAAGGAGTATATAGTCACTAATAAAATTAATATAGCTAAATTATTTAATACAATATGTTGCTAATGGCGAGCGCATTGCGTTGAATTTACTAGTTGAGGCTGTAACGAGGCGATTTATTAAATATATTTTACTGAATCCAATATTTTCATTCAACAAAATATTTGGCAAATGTTGTTTTAAACTGCTTCGTTGGTCTAGTGGATGCCGGGTTCGATTAAGGATCACTAATTACTCAGTTCAAATCCCGGGTCAGACCAAAAATTAGTAAGGTATTGGCCCTTCGTTTTAAAAAATTCTCAGTACCTACCAATCCGTGTTTAGAAAATAGGCGCTTTATTGGAAAACAAGTTTAGCCATTGATCTCGGTTTAATATCACTAACGCTTTTTTTTTCGGACTGTTTATTAGCTAACCATATTAACCAACCAACTACAAGTAACCATAGTAACCGTTTGGCGAGCTTCGGAAAGAAGCTCTGCCTGACGAAAATTTGAGCCCTAGGGCTCAAAGAAACTAAGGGAACGTCTGCCTAAGGGCGCATCCTGTGAGGCCGAACCTCGGCTTAGGTGGTGAGTGGTCCGTACGTCTCCGAGGATGTGGATGGAGCCCACGTCCGGATGACGTAAGATAGCGGGGACCTCGTCTTCGCCGGCGAAGACGATGTGTAGCGTATGATTGTGTGGTAGGTGGTACGAGTATGTTGTCAGTAGTCATCTGATCGTCAGAGTCATGAAGGATATGTTTAGGTCTCCTCTTTCAGAGAGAAGCGCTTAGGTCGGGGGAGTATCACTTACGCGCGGAAGTACTCGTTTAAGACCACCGACAAGTCAGCTACCCGTTGGAAAAGCGTTTTGGATTAATTTAAGCATAAACCCAGTACTACACACTAAGTCATACCAAATACAATGCAATGCGCTGAGATACACTCAATCACCGTTTGCTAACTCAAGCAGTGTTATACCAATTCTCAGTATTAACTAGATCACGTAACCTCTCCCTTTCTTCTTGATTCCTCTCTAACAAGTGCTTGTAGAAGCTGGAAACAATCATCAGCATGTAGAAACGGACCGCTGAAATAGAAACGTTTTATTTTTATTAAACTTGTTACCCATCAGACACTTCTGTATCTATATGAGATAGCTTGAACACCTAACAACTTACTTACGAAAATGCAGAAGATTAAATAATCCTTATAATATAAAAATGAAAATTAAAAATTAAAAAAAAATATTCAAAAAATACGTTTTACATAACATTTATCCGTTGTTGGGACATCCTTTTAAGTAATTATTTTACTTGTGCCAGGATATCCAAAAGGAATGTAGGTATACTCTGCGATTTCAGGGAGCTAATAAAACTGCTTTTATTAGGATGAATAATCTTATTTGTCTGGTTCAATTGGTAAGCATTTCCTAAGCAACCTGTTTAAAGTCCTTGGTTTGATAGACATTGGGTTTTACTGACAAATAACTCACTTCAAGTGCTAGGAATAAGGAAGTCGGCGTTGTTTCCCCTGCGCCTTGGAGAACAAGTTAAGCATTGTCTCTAAACCATGTTCTACCATGAGAGAGGATATCTGTCGATTACAGGCTGATAATGATAAAATGGGGACAGGTCATTCTGTGATTTGCAATTTGTAACCTTCTCTCTCATTGAAGAGTTTGATCTATTAACATCTTCATAAGCATCGATATGAGAAGCGGTGATAGCCTAGTGGTTAGGGCGTCAGGCCTAATCAGATCGGCGGTTCGAATCCGGGCACCTCTAACTTTTCGGAGTTATGTGCGTTTTCAAGTAATTAAAATATCACTTGCTTCAACGGTGAAGGAAAACATCGTGAGGAAACCTGCACGCCTGAGAGTTCTCCATAATGTTCTCAAAGGCGTGTGAAGTCTGCCAATCCGCACATGGCCAGCGTGGTGGACTATGGCCAAATCCTTCTCATATTGAGAGGAGCCCGAAATCTGTAGTGAGCCGGTAATGGGTCGATCATGATCGATATTAAAAACCAATTCGATATACACATGAACTACAATTATAGCAGGGAGCAAAGGTACATAGAGGTCAGAGCTTAACGTAGGTTCAAGGTCCTAGGTCCAACTGTTAGATAACGTACGATAACCGCGTACTTTCCGAGTCCCGGAGGAAAGGTAAAGTCCTAATTCCAGCCCTCCAAAACTTACTCAAGCCCAAAAATTCGACGACATAGATGAGAAGGGAGTTATGCCCGTAGTGGTTGATGACGCTCAGGGTGGACCAGAACACGAACACTAGCACGGAGAACAGGACTTGCAGTGAAGTCCAAATTATCCAGGGCTTTACTAGCTGGCCTTTTTCCTGAAAAGATGTTCTTTTATTAGTCAACCGCAGGATTAAGATTTGAACGATCTTCGCTTAGGATCAGAACCATTGTAATATTTTATTTTGACGACCTCCGTGGCGCAGTGCGTGCGTGCGCATTATAAAGATGGAGGTCCTGGGTTTGATTCCTAGCTTGCGTTTGGTCTGGTGGGAGGCTTCGGCCGTGGCTAGTTACTACCCTACCGACAAATACTTCTGTCCCTAAGCGATTTAGCGTTCCGGCACGATGTCTCGTAGAAACCAATTAGGAGTGTGGGTTTAACATGCCCCTAACAGGTTAGCCCGCTACCATCTTAGACTGCATCATCACTTACCATCAGGTGAGATAGCCGCCAAGGGCTTACTTGCTGTGTATTAAAAAAATCACAAAACTTAATAGATTTTAAGGCCGCGAAGATGCCATACCTTTAAAACGCCAACCATCATGATGGTGCTAAGGAACAGTGTGACGGTGTGTGCGATAGTTATGCCGATGACCACGCCGTAAGACACCATGACTTCAACGTCGTCTGGCGTCCAATGCGGAGGTAGGACATTGAGTGCAGCCAGGCATTGTGCTAGCGCGAAGATAGAGTACAGCTGCAAATAATTCCTTTATAGTACAAGAATAACTGACCAAGGTTAAACAAGGGCAGGTTGAAGTGGTAATAGCCTAGTGGTTAGGGCGTCAGCCTCCTAAACAGAGGTCGGCGGTTCGAAACCGGGCACGTACCTCTAACTTTTCGGAGTTATGTGCGTTTTCAAACAATTAAAATATCACTTGCTTCGACGGTGAAGGAAAACATCGCGAGGAAACCTGCAAGCCTGAGAGTTCTCCGTAATGTTCTCAAAGGCGTGTGAAGTCTGCCAATCTGCACTTGGCCAGCGTGGTGGACTATGGCCTAACCCCTCTCATATTGAGAGGAGACCCGTGCTCTGTAGTGAGCCCGTAATGGGTTGATCATGATGAGTACAAGAATAACTGACCAAGGTTAAACAAGGGCAGGTGGACCAATACACTATATGGGATATCTTACAGTTTACTTGTATTATTAGTATCAGCGAATGTGTTTAGCAGGGATTATGCTAGAAACTACATTTGCTATAATCCCGTAAAACTAAATTAAAGATACTTATAATTGTTTTCTTTCAACACTACAATCTTCGAAATTGCGAGCATCCTCAATAAATGTTAAATTATTCACCGCCATTTTTGGAAAATCTGCGTGGGTTTCTCTGATTGTAGCGAATAATATAGTAAATAAAGTTTTGTGTTTATTGTATAATAAAGGCTTAAATAGGATTTTTCTGGGATAAAGGTAGATTTGTAATGGTATATTATTTGTGATATTAGTATGATGGAATGTGATTGGTTGGCAAGTTGTGACCTCTCTTCTGGAGGTGTTAGAACGGTCCACATATAAGTGGCTTGGATAAGATAATCATTTATTTTAGTGCGGACGACATTGAGGCCAAACCTCTGTGGTTTTTTTCAATGTCTTTGACGATCATTGTAAATTTAATTATTTTGTAAATAAATAAAAATAAAAAAAAAAAAAAAAAAAAAAAATTTAAAAAACAGGTAACTGGTAGGGTGATTTCAAGGACGAACCGAAACTCGTTGCCATTGCGTTTGTATTATTATGGAATAAGTAAACTAGTGTCCTTCAAAAAGAAAGTTGTGCCATCGTTCCTGGCATATTCACTATATAAACAATGCTATAATAATATCGTTAGTATTTTTTTTGGAGCCGCATTCAAGAGATGAGATGCCCAGCAAGGAGACATGAAATAAAAATCAACTTTGTAAATAATGGGATAAGGAGGTTATTTATCTCATAAAAAGCAGGACAACAGACGACATATTAGACGAAATGAAAATGAAATGACGGTGACAATGGTACTGAATAGGAAGAAACAAATTTTTAATGACATATTTCTGTTCTATAATAACGAAAGTTGTCCATATTATTATTGGTTGTTACAATTATTTTATAATATTATGTTAGCTTGATCAATTCAACAAATGTCTACAATCAAGATATATTACGATTACGTAATACCTATATGAGATTTTTTATTAGAAGTCTTCTTTTGTTAGTTGTCTACCCTTGTATCTGGGATGGAACGTTAGACCCTGATTAACTTATATGTGAGAGAGAGAGAAGTCTTTCAAACGCTCAATCCCCCATTCATTAACATCATCATGATCAACCCGTTACTGGCTCACGGGTCTCCTCCCAATATGAGAAGGGTTTTAACTCTCTGGCGTGGAGGTTTCCTGACGATGTTTTCCTTCGCCGTTGAAGCAATAACTCCGAAAAGTTAGAGGTGCGTGTCCGAATTCGAACCGCCGACCTCTAATTAAGAGGCTGATGCCCTAACCACTAGCTTATCACAGCTTCATTAGAATCCTCCATTGGAGCAGCGTAAAGGGAGATATGCTTTAAAACCATCTCACGCCAACTCACAAAACATTGGTTGGCTGACGACGAAATTTCACTTTGGGTTCTATTGTGGCAAATACGCATAAATTAGGCTCTGTTAGAGCTAGGATGAAATTGTACAGGCGGTTTACATAATTTACAAGTTTAATAGGTAACTTTACTTACAATTAAAATCAAAGCTGACAGTACGCTCCCAAACTTCAGGGAGAGACAGGCAAAGCCTGACTGAGTCGGTATGTTGTCCAAAGATACTTGAAATTCTGAAACATCAAATTACATTTAGGATCAATTTTCTGTTAACTATTGGCAGCCAATTCTTCGGCGTTAGTTTATCCAGGGTGCTATATTGATTCAGTGTAGCAATATATAATAAACCGCAATGATTTTTTTTATTATTTATTGTTATTATAGGTTATACATTATGGGATAATGTCACCAAAAATATTGTACGGATGATTTTCATCTGGGTTTCTTTCGGAGTCACTTTGAATCTTTGGTAACTTAAACATAAAATCAAATTTAAATTCAAAATAATCTTTATTCAAATAGTTCTTAAAAAGGCACTTTTGACGCGTCCATAATTTACATAGTAGTTATTTCATGGTGATAACTATATTCGTAAACTTAAAGCTAAAGCTATGAGGGTTCCAAACGCGCCCCGTTCTAAGAAGAAGCCCACAACAAACTTAGCCGGGGTTTTTCTTTTTTTTAGTTTTTTCGTTATCACCATAAATTATACAATCATGGAATTTAAATAATTAAAAAAGGGTTAAACTAAGTAGGAGATGAAACGAGTTCAAGTGACTCAACAGAAAATCGAAACCATATCTTAATTACTCTTTTACTTAATTGTAGCTCTACGTATTATTTTGGTATAAAGTGTTAAATTAGTTTTTTTTTGGATAACATCTTTAGTAGGTAGACGCCTGCCACCTACGTTATCAATAAATTATCATAAACAAAGTCTACCAACACAGGAATGCAATATCAGCTGGTAATAATAATAGCTCGTAGTATCTAGATACAACATAATACGTCTTAGTTCTGATTTATATTTTATAAATTCCTCAATAATCTTTAACGAAGAAACAAATGAAGGATTGAGGACGATTAAGCGTATAACCTTAGTTCCTTCAAGGGGATAGTGAATAGGCATTTTCTAGGCAATCGCGCTCCAACCCTAACCCCATCAGTGCTTTTTGGCACTGATTGTCGTCAAGCGCAAACCTATCTCAAATAAAAAAAAATAAAGGATTAAAAAAGATTTCGCAAGTAACCATCTGACAAATGAATTTCGCAATGCTTCCTAAAACTCATAGACAAAACTTGACTAAGTACTATTCAATTGGACAAGTTTTAAAGTAGTTATCCAAAAATGTTTCAAACGATATGACGTAGATTATGTAATATTTAATTTGTTTTGCTTTTAAAATATATAAATAAAGCTACCAAATGTTCCAAACGTGATGTGGTCTAAAAAGAAGTCCACTAAAATCATACCTACGTATTTTTATTATCACATTCAGAAATTGCCTTATTCACGAAATCACTTCAGAAATACGTTGTATAACAACATATAGAAACAACTAAAAACTCACTCGATTTCATTGTAACTTCTACACAACACTATCCAATATTCTTGTTGTAATCCTGTAGGATACAGCACTTCCTTGAAGAGTACCAACGAGGTCTGGCTAAGAAGTGAGCGGTGAACTGGTCTGTGCTAACAATGGACACTGATATGTTATCAAAACAAAGTTTAATCGCGTACTAGATAATGGACACTATCGCAGTGTCACCCGAATTACAGCTATTTGTATATTTAAGGATATCGATAAAAGGATTTTGTTTGCTATTTCACCAAACGTGCACGTTCAAATTAAATTAAGTTACCGAAGAGCTGCCAGCTACTTCGGACAACGAATTAGTCTTGCAATCCAAAAGGGGAACGCTGCCAGTATCTTCGGAACCTTGCCTAAAGGGACTCCTTTTAATAATATATTCTAGTAATTATATATATACATATATATATATATATATTTCACAATTAAAATATAACTTGCTTCAACGGTGAAGGAAAACATCGTGAGGAAACCTGCACGCTTGAGAGTTCTCCATAATGTTCAAGGCGTGTGACGTCTGCCAATCCACACATGGCCAGCGTGGTGGACTATGGCCAAACCC
Source organism: Lasiommata megera (assembly GCA_928268935.1). NCBI lineage: Eukaryota > Metazoa > Arthropoda > Insecta > Lepidoptera > Nymphalidae > Lasiommata > Lasiommata megera. Next base: position 2,577,161 of record OV743321.1, read on the forward strand.
TTCTCATATTGAGAGGAGACCTGTGCTCTGTAGTGAGCCGGTAATGGGTTGATCATGATGAATTATATTATATTTTTTAATGTTTTCAATTTTAGGTTCAATTTAAGGTTTATTTTAATTTTCAGTTATAGGATATTTTGATGAATACCTAGCCGCATTGTGTGCGCTGCCGTATTGTATTGTGGGAGGCCCTGGGTTCAATCCAGCTCGAGTCTGGTCTGACCTGGCTTCGAAAGACATACCGCCAAGCGATTTAGCGTTCCGGTATGATGCGGAGTAGAAACCGATTAGGACGATAGGTTTAGGCGACAACGTTTTTTATGGGTGATGATTCAGTCATCATCAATTCAGCCGGCAAAGCATCATCGTGCCCGAGGTGCAATATAAAAAAAAAAGGAAAATGTATTTATTTTTAAACTAATACTTCTCTTAAAGATTGATTGCGACCTCTGTGGCGCTCGCTATCGCATTATTAAGTGGGAAATCCTAGGTTTGATTCCCGGCTCGAGTCTGTTCTAGTGGGAGGCTTCGGCCGTGGCTAGTTACCACCCTACTGACAAAGATGTGTCGCCAAGCGATTTAGCGTTACGGCACGAAGTCGCGTAGAAACCAAGTAGGAATTTGCGTTAACCATACCCCTAACAGGTTAGTCCGCTACCATCATAGACTGTATCATCACTTACCATCAGGTGAAATAGCCGTCAAGGGCTAACTTGTAGTGTATAAAAAAAGGGTTCGGCCGTGGCTACCGCCAAGTCAACAAGTTAGCCCGCTACCATCATAGACTGCATCATCACTTACAGGTGAGATTGCCATCACAAACTATCTTGTTGTGGGAAAAAAAGATTATAAGAAGTGTAAAAATGCCGAGAATCCATTTAAAATTAATTACAAGAACCACTAACCTGAAGGGTTTAAAGGGACGGGCAAAAAAGTCAGGAGCGTATAAAATAAAATACATTACAGATACATTAAAATCATCCATTTATTTCTCGAGTACCATACGACGTATTCTATGACATAATATAAGGCATGACAATAACCAAATTGGTGGGAACGTTAACATCTATGAGGATATAAAAAAAAAATTCTATTAAACTGAAAACAATGCCATACATTAAAATTGAATATTAAAAAAAAACTTGAACTATACCTGACCTCACACATCACCAATACCTTGCAAACTCATGATAATCTCATAATTAAATAGAGTTTTTGTCATAGGTTTAGCTCTTTAAGTAGTAGTTCATTTCCATTCACTATCATTTACAACAAATACATTTATGGGATCCTGTCTGTACTTGTCAAAATACCCTTCCACGGTAAAATGCCAACCAATTCATACAAATATTCTTGATTGTTATAATTAAGGCTTAATTATAGACTCTTTTTAAGTGTTCACTAATAATATTTTTTCATTTGTTTGAGTGATATTCATAACTTAAAACTATAGAGCTTTAAAGATACCAAATGCACTCAAATCGAAGAAGAATCTCAAAGCAGTTACAAAAGTATTTATCCATTTCGTCGCGAGACTTGTCTATAAAAAAAATGCATGCATTCTATTCCCATAAAACCACTGTAAATTTTTACGGCATTCCCTTAACCCCAAAGAACAAAAAAGAACAGAAAAAGGTCATTGGACTAGATTAACTAAATCGAGGGTCCCCTTAACCAACAATAAAATTACTACATTTACAAAACACCTACAAATATTTGGCAAATGATTCCACAAGTCATTCCTATCACGTGGTGTTTTTTGGTAACTTTAATACCCGTGGTGGTACAGCGAATGCCCGCCGTGATGCAATATTCCACCTCCATATCCAATTGCTGAACCAGCGATAACTGAATGGCCGATCGAACCAATAGAACCAATCTTTGGAACGCCCGAATATAATCCTCCAATGCTGCTGATACCTCCGATGCTACTTATTCCTCCGATACCACTAACTCCTCCATACCCCCCGTATCCATATCCACCAATGCCAAGGCCTCCAAGACCACCGACAGCAACACCAGATCCAATTGAACCAATAGATACAGCTTGAGTTGCTACTGGTACAGGCACTCTCACAGGCACTGGTGCGGGAACGCTGACAGCATAAGGTTGAGGTACAGGAATACCAACTCCTTGGGTTACTGTAACCGGTACAGGTTGTGGTACCGATACAGGCACTGGACGGTCTACTGGTACGGCTATAGGTCTAGTGACGAGATGTGGTACAGGCTGAGGGACAGCCACAGGGACGGGGCGGGGGCTATCTACAGGTACCCCGACGTGTACCGGTACGGGCACAGCTCGTGGTACGCTGACTGGAACAGGATGGGGTACAGGGATGGCAACTCGATTGTTGTATTCGGAATAAGTATGTCGCACTGGAATGTGACCATAGCCGTATCCCGATGGTGACCTTTTCTTGGTTTCAGCACTTACTTGTGCGGTTATGAGGCATGTGGCCAGGAGGATCTAGAAATGAAAATTTAGTACAATTATGCTTTGTTTAGTATTTGGGTACACTTTATCTGACAGCACAAAGGTATATTCCATTAATCAATTTTGTTTTAAGCAAATGAATTCCTTATCCCACGACTGGCAGCCAAAGTTGATGACAGCTCGACGACGACCTCCGTGGCGCAGCGCTTGCGCTGTTGCATGTTAAAGTTGGAGGTCCTAGGTTCGATTCCCGGCTCGAGTCTGATGGAAGGCTTTGGCCGTTGCTAGTTACCACCCTACCGACAAAGACGTGTCGCCATTTAGCGTTCCGGCACGATGTCGTGTAGTAACCAATTAGGAATATGGGTTTACTATACCCCTAACAGGTTAGTCCGCGACCATCTTTGACCGCATCATCACTTACCATCAGGTGAGATACCGTCAAGGGCTAACTTGTCGTGTATAAAAAAAAAGCTGTTAATTTAATATTGTCACTCATTAATATAATTAATTAAAACATAACATCATGGAACTTACAAATTGGTATTTGTACATTTCTAAGGTAATAAACTGGACTGCACGAGTCCAGTGCAAATGAGACTTAGTTGAAAAGTGGTGCAACTGACGAAAGCTTGGTATTTATATGTCACATGTGATTATAACATATTAAACCGGATTCTAAGCGGAAACTAGGCGCATTACCTACACCAGACTCGATGAAAGAAAGCAGGAAAATTATGTGATAACTAGAGTTGCTATTACCTACATGTAAAAACTTAGATAAATACGCTAATTAACTTGAAAACCTTTTTCAAAAATATCACTCAACTCATCGCAATATCCTCATGGCGTCCATTGTTATTGCTATTTTGCGTGGACCAATCACTGGCCACCGTTTTGGCGGGATCCAAAACATGGCGGCGCGACATGATGACAACCTCCTTAATACGTTAATAATAGTATTCTAGTCAAGTTGTATACTCTTTTGTACGTATACAGATTAATAACATTTTAACCCTTACAAACAACTTGTAAAATATATGTCTTAATTATTAAATACATCATAATGCTTCTTAGAATCGTGGCGATAACATACACTCTTACTAATAATAGTTTTAGATTGATAAATTGTTTGAAAGTTTTTACTGGACAATTAAATACGTAAAAAGTGAGCCAGGCATGTTAGGATATTTAAATGTTTGCTTACTAGTAATTCATTTAACGCGTATAAAAGGCAGAAGTGATTTCGACGAGCTTCGACACACAAATAGATTGCGACATGGATTAACGCATGACATACCTTTAAATAATTGTATTTGCGCAGACATATTCGATGCATAGAATTTCAAATGAAATAAATATTAAAAAGGTGCAACACAAGTGTCGTTAGCCTGTTCTGTTTTTTTTATACACCACAAGTTAACCCTTGACGGCATCTCACCTGATGGTAAGTGATGATGCGGTCTAAGATGGTAGCGGACTAACCTGTACGGTAAACCCATACTCCTAATTGGTTTCTACACGACATCGTGCCAGAACGCTAAATCGCTTGGCGACACGTCTTTGTCGGTAGGGTGGTAACTAGCCACGGCCGAAGCCTCCCACCAGACCAGACTCGAGCCGGGAATCGAACCCAGGATCTCCAACTTTAAAATGCAACAGCGCACGCGCTGCGCCACAAAGGTCATCTGCGTATTATAAAGGTACTGCCGCTCTCAGAAGGAAGGTAGGAAATAAAGTGTATAACGCAAGTTTACAAATTACGCTACATACATAATTTCTATGGATGATAGGGATTATAGCCAATAGTTTGTTGAACATAAGTTTGTTATATATTTCAGCAAAGCAATGGCTATTCACCGGAATAGCCGTTGCTATAACAAACACTCGAAAGCTTTGGTTAAAAAGAAAACTAGTCATGAAGGTTACTTCAGCCGCACTCATTCATTAATCGTTTTCACTTCGTTTTCGTTTCACTTAACAAACTTTACTTTTAAGAGAAATTAATTCATCAGTCATTAGAGATCTTCTATTTAAGATTTTTATTTCTATACACTTTACTTACATTTTACTTGAACTTTTTTCAAAACAAATCTAATCAAAAATAGCTTTATTCAGTGCGTTACAGTCCATTTTTTTCTTGAATCTATCAATATTTTTATGAATAAAACGCCTTTATCGGTAGGATGGTAGCTATCCGCGGCCGAAGCCTTCCAGCAAAGCAGACTCAAGGATCAAACCCAGGACCTCCAATTTAACAATGCGACAACGCACTCGCACGAAACGGAGGTACTCCAAAGCACAAAGATCACAAGCTTATCTTGCAATGTTGTATCGAAAGTGGAATGAAAATGAAATGAAAATATACTTTATTGCACACCAATACAGAAGAAAAAAAAGACAAGAAATAAACACACACAGAAAATAAATAGGTGCAATAGGCGGCCTTATCGCTAATGAGCGAAAGTGGTATTAACATCTCCAGTAGTTACTTTTCCGCCAGCGTTGTAGATTGTAGTATCAGTGTAAGTGGGCCTGCACTTACAAAGGCATAACGCGTCTAGACCAGATGAAAACGTAATCGTCTGTAACCGTTCTGTATCTGTAACTTTAAGTTAAGTAACATCATTATCAACCCATTGCCGGCTCACTACAGAGCACGTGTCTCCTATCAATATGAGAAGGGTTTGGCCATAGTCCAACCTCCAACCCAATCAGAGGTTGGACGTCCTAATCACTAGGCTATCACAGCTTTTTTAATGTTAAGAAACATAACCATAAACGAAGTGTTCATTTTTTTCTGTTTATACAATAAACAAAGCAAGTATAATTTGCTATATACCGCCGACAACCAGGAGATTTATAATATATAATAATATAATAACTTTATTCTCAAAACAATAAATTACAAAGATCCTTAATTTTACATTATAGAAATAAGCTTAAGTACATCTTAAAACAAACTAAAATACAGCTTTATATAAGAGTCATAACGTAATGTAAAACTGACAAGCGTCCCGTGAGTATGTTAATTATGATTTTTTGTACTTGAGCAATATAATCTACTGCCCCTGATTTAGGTATATACCTATATTTCAGGCGGCAGGACTCTCCTAAAATTATTTAACCACTGATTGAGTGTGTGTATGTGTGTGTGTGTGTGTGTGTGTGTGTGTGTGTGTGTGTGTGTGTGTGTGTGTGTATTCGTTTTATAACTTAATCCGAATCTAAGACTTCTAAGAACCTGAGTGTCTAGAGCCAATAATGTAGTATTGCCTCCCAGTAAGTTTACTTCTGTGTCTTTCTGTCTGGAATATCATGTCAACTCTTCTCTTATGTTGATTTTTAACGTAAGTAGTGGAACAATGTTTTCGAATAATAGTTTGAAATATAAAAAGTTGGCGAACTGATAAAACTTTACAGTCTTTATTTAATTCTATAGTGGGAATATTTTGTATTATATAACACACAAAATCTTCCACTAGAACCTCTACGCACGTTTCGACCCGACACCGGATCATGCTCAGGAGATGTTGACTTCACAAGCGAGTAAAGTAAAGCAGTCTTTATTTTCTCGCTCGAAGATTTTGTGTGGTGTTATATTATACAAATCTCCCGGTTGTCGGCGGAATATAGCAAATTATACTTGCTGTTTATTGTTTATCGTGGACTTCCGCAAAGTAATGCCTGCTTATATTCTTTTTTTTTCTGTTTATTCTTTGTCACTTCTTTTGTTATATGCGACCTTAAACGCCGCAATCTACATTTCATTCAGCTATAATTTGTCAATCCACACCGGCTACGTAAGCCGCATGAATCGCAGGCATGTCGAAATTCGTCACTACTACGCAAATTTGCGGTATTCGCTGGTAGATAAAGCTGACCGTGCATCGCGCACGTAAAGTAATACTGACACAAACTTTTATCGCAACAGTTAGGAGACAAATATGTCTGTATCATTCAAAAATCACAATCATGGATCTGATCAGCTACATTAATATTATAAAGAGGAAAACTTTGTTTGTTTGGTTGTAATGAATAGGCGCAAAAAATACTGGACCGTTTTTTTTAAATTCTTTCACCATTCGAAAGCTACATTATCCACGAGTAACATAGACAAAATTTTATTTTGGAAAAAAATAGGGTTCCGTAAGATATTTGGGTTTTTTCGGACACAAGGTGTAAAAAATCAACCAAACAAAGTTACTTGTTTTGCGTATGCTGCCTAAACTATAAAAGATAGAACCATAAAATGTTCATATTATTTGTAGATCTTATAAATATCTGCAAAAAGTGCGCGGCACACTATCTATATCTATATACGAAAGCGAAATACCACTCACTGACTGACTGACTGACTTATGATCACGATATCTCAGGAACTATAAAACATACGAATGTCTATCCAGACAAAATTTTAATAATATTTATATTACTATGATTTTGCTGGATAGACATTGTGTGTTTGTATGTTGGTTTGTCCTTCAATCACGTTGCAACAGAGCAATGAACCGACGGGATTTTTGAAATTATAGTTGAGGAACTAACTGGAGAGTGACATAGGAGAGTTTTTTAGGAATTTTTATATCGTATTCTGACTGAATTTTAAAAACCAATTTCAAGCGGACGAAGTCGCGGGTGCCAGCTAGTAAACCATAAAAAGAGGTTTAGACTAAATTAGTGACTGAAAATCACCACCAATAATATATTTACGTAAATACTTTAAATTTGTGAATTTTTGTAAATCACCACCAACTAACTATATTATACGTTTATTATACATATATGTTTTATACATCACAATTCGTTTTAAATTAACTTCACAACCTAACAATTGCGCTGATAGGCTGTGAAGTCGGCGCACTTATGCCTTGTGAGTTAACATATCCTGAGGATATCACAGGATTAGAATAATTCTTAGAGTGTTTAATTTCAACAAGTGTAGATAAAAAACAGTGAGTTGTAATGCCTAGACTGAATATCACTAACCACTAGATGAGTTTGTCGTCATAGACCAACTTGTAGAATATTAAACAAGGGAACCTGTTTATCATCATCATTATAATCAACCCATTGCCGGCTCAATACAGAGCACGGGTCTCCTCTCAATATGAGAAGGGTTTGGCTATAGTCCACCACGCTGGCCATCACCTGTTTATATAATTTTTTTTTTTATTCACCAAAAGTTAGCCCTTGACTGCATCTCACCTGATGGCAAGTGATGATGCGGTCTAAGATGGTAGCGGGCTAACCTGTTAGGGGTATAGTAAAATCGTACTCCTAATTGGTTTCTACACGACATCGTGCCGGAACGCTAAATCGCTTGGCGACACGTCTTTGTCGGTAGGGTGGTAACTAGCCACGGCCGAAGCCTCCCACCAGACAAAAGGTTAATAAAGAAACTAAAAGTATACGGTACTGAACTGTCCGGCTGTAGTGGGTAATAGCAAATTAAGCTCGAATTCACTGTATAAATGTGCGATCGCCTTGAGATGTAGGTATTCCTAGTTGACTTACTTACTTACTCTATGAATATTTATAAGTTTCCCTGTCGTAACGTCATCTGGGGATAGTTGAGATGCCGCTTATCACGTGCTCCGATTGAAATATCACCTCCTTATTAGGCATTTAGTACCGTTTGGTAACTTTTTAAATACGTAATCAATGATGTTCTTCGCACGTAGTCCTTTCTGGCTACTTTCTGGGTAACTAACTAATGGCGTAATATCCGGGATGCATAAACATGGTACGTCAGCTAAGTGTTGAAAATAGGTTGAATCTAATGAAACTTTGAAATTTTATTCATCATAATCAACCCATTGCCAGCTCACTACAGATCACGGGTCTCCTCTCAGTATAAAAAGGGTTTGGCCATAGTCCACCACGCTGGCCGTGAGCGATCCCAGGCACGCACCTCTAACTTCCCGGTGTTATGTGCGTTTTTAAGCAATTAAAATATCACTTGCTTCAATGGTGAAGGAAAACATCCTGAGGAAACCTGCACGCCTGAGAGTTCTCCATAATGTCCTCAAAGGCGTGTGAAGTCTGCCAATCCGCACATGGCCAGCGTGGTGGACTATGGCCAAACCCTGCTCATATTGAGGGGAGACCCGTACTCTGTAGTGAGCCGGTAATGGGTTGTTCATGATGATGATGTATGATGAAGAATGACCGAGAATTGTCTCTGATCTACGCTCGCGTAGAAAAGAGACAACGCTATTTAAAATTGAATAAGTTTGTCTATTTCTTACAATAACTATACGCGCTGCGTTCTTGGACGTTGTAAATGAAGACCTCCGTGGCGCAGCGCGCGCGCTCTCGCATTATAAAGTTGGAGGTCCTGGGTTCGATTCCCGGCTCGAGTCTGGTCTGGTGGGAGGCATCAGCCATGATTAGTTACCACCCTACCGACAAAGACGTGTCGCCAAGCGATTTAGCACTCCGGCACGATGTCGTATAGAAACTTATTAGGAGTGTGGGTTTTCTATACTCCTAATAGCCCGCTACCATCTTAGACCGCATCATCACTTACCATCAAGTGAGATGCCGTCAAGGGGTAACTTGTGGTGTATAAAAAAAATAAAGTTTTTAAGTTTTAAGTTGAATCTATATATATAAAAATCAATTGCTGTTCGTTAGTCTCGCTAAAACTCGAGAACAGCTGAACGGATTTATCTTATCTTGGTCTTCAAATGTTTGTGGAGATCTGGGGAAAGTTTAAAAAGTGAGAAAAATTCGATTAATTGCCAGGAAAACTCTAAAAACAGCCCTTTTCTTTTTCCCATAACGTTTTCTAAATGTAGAGTCAATTTGAACTTTATTGTTCATATTAAATTATAATCACTCACTGTTGTCTAAGAAATGTAAACTCGATGTCCATTTATTGAAGTCGGCTATAGATATTTAGGCAATATTTTATCCAATATTGAACTACGCGGGTGAAACCGCGGGTCACAGCTAGTCAATTATAAAAATGACCCTTGTGCTCTTTTACCCGCAATATAAAAATGCAGATGGATTTCAAACGCGAGTCAATTTGCACCATTTCTAATTCCATACAAGTAAACTTAATGGTTTTTCGTATACCTTAAACATAGCGGCTTGTACCAGAAAATCTATTTATATCATGTGGTGCAACGTCTGCCGTTTTGTAGTTTGGTTTTATAAAAACGGTCGCGTCCTGTGTTGCTTCTCAGAATTTCTATTATTCCGCAAAACCAGATCACTTGGTCGGCAGCCTACTTTTCGGAAAATTACGTCATACTGTCAAGTGTACTGTCAGTGATACAAATACATCACACCTACGTGTCAATCATCATCATCATCATGATCAACCCATTATCGGCTCACTACAGAGCACGGGTCTCTTCTCAATATAAGAAGGGTTTGGCCATAGTCCACCACGCTGGCCATGTGCGGATTGGCAGACTTCACACGCCTTTGAGAACATTATGGAGAACTCTCCGGCGTGCAGGTTTCCTCACGATGTTTTCCTTCACCGTTGAAGCAAGTGATAAATTAATTTTTTTTTTTTTTTTGAAAACGCACTTAACGCCGAAAAGTTAGAGGTGCGTGCGTGCCCGGATTCGAACCGCCGACCTCTGATTAGGAGGCTGACGCCCTAACCACTAGGCTATCACCGCTTCTATTGCTATCGTGTCAATGAATGATACAAAATACCTACTGCCAATGAATGATACAAAAGTTCAAATTTTTTTTACGTACGTAAGATCAATTTTTTTTTTGCTAAAATACAGTTATCACATTGAATCATTTCTATTTTAATCAAATCTGATACTTATGGCTTCAATGCGAGCCAAGCCGCGGTTAAAAGCTAGTATGTGTTAAATAGGGATTCGGTTAAAATTAGTCTGGGACGAACTACTTCGGGTCTCATGATTTTTTTTTTTTATTATATGCTACAAGTTAGCCCTTGAATGCAATCTCACCTGATTTTAAATGCATGTCTAATATGGTAACGGGCTAACCTGTTAGGGGTGTAGTAAACCCATACTCCTTATTGGTTTCTACACGACACCTTAACGCTAAATCGCTTGGCGACGTCTTAGTGGGTAGGGTGGTAACTAGCCACGGAAGAAGCCTCCCACACACCAGACTCGGGAATCGAACCCAGGACCTCCGAATTAATAATGTGAAATTCGCTTTGCCTTCGCTTTATTTGCTTTTATTTTAGCGCTTCTGGGTCTGGGAAAAAGATATTAACTTCATGATATCTATTGAAGTCTATAACAGGATGTTGTTCTTTCCAAATTTCACGGTTGGGCCCAGTAGCTTCCAGTAACTCTTTTGATATCGTCTGTCCACATATATTGGGATTTACCAACGGTGCGTTTGTAAGTGCCAAATGTTCAACACTTGGGACTATGGGAAGACATAGGACTTTGTTCATTGCTCCTTCAGATTTGCATTTCATTGAGCTTTGTTAGTAACCCTTGCTTTGCTTTTATCTAAGTGATATTTCAACCATCGTCCACTGAGTAACTCGTATGAGGTATATAGTAAGCGATCTACGGCGTACAAATAAATCTATGTAGTGTATTTCCAAATGATTGCTTATCATTCTCTGCTGCCCATACAATTTTAAAGTGAACATCATAACCAAACAACAAACGGTGAGTGGGTCGTCCTCCGGCCAGGTGGAGTGATGACCTCCGAAAAGTGGCAGGTATCGACTGGATGCGAAAAGCCGGAGACAGGATGAGTTGGCGCTACTTCAAAGATGCCTATGTCCAGCAGTGGATTAATGTTGGCTGATGATGATGATGATGATGATGAACATCATAAGTTTGTCTGTTTGTCAGACCAATTTCCTGGATGTGGTTCAAAACATTGCTCAACCAATTACCAAAGGGCTTTAATAAAGACACAAATAGGATAATTGAACCGGTTGGTACAGAGAATCATTGAGGACAAATTCACGGTTTACTGCTAAATATAAATAACAGGGAAGTCGGTTCTGAGAAACATAAACGACGCAGCCAGAAAAAGGTGAGTCGGGAAATGTTTCAGCCTTATTAGCGGACAGACGGACCGACATTCCTGCTGAGACGTGACGTAATATGCCGGCGGAAAAGGAGGGGCATAAACTCTAGAGCATAACTAGATTGAGAAGGTGTTTTATCAACCTACTTCCAATAAAAGTAAGACGTATGTTTTTTGTACTTCAATTTTTTTTTTTTAATCTACTACAAGTTAGCCCTTGACGGCAATCTCACCTTATGGTAAGTGATGATGCAGTCTAAGATGGTAGCGAGCTAACCTGTTAGGGGTATGGTAAGCCCACACTCCTAATTGGTTTCTACACGACATCGTGCCGGAACGCTAAATCGCTTGGCGACACGTCTTTATCGGTAGGGTGGTAACTAGCCATGGCCGCAGCCTCCCACCAGACCAGACTCGAGCCGGGAATCGAACCAAGGACCTCCAACTTTATAAAGCGACAGCGCGCGCGCTGCGCCACGGAGGTCGTCAAACTAAATATACGAAATGAAAAACAATACCCTATTATTTCGCTACGACACTTTCGAATCAAATTTTAGGGAACACTACTATATGAATTCTATATGTATACATATATCATCATGAGACCCGAAATAGTTCGTCCCAGACAAATTTTAACCAAATCACTATTTAACGCATACTAGCTTTTAACCAAGGCTTCGCTCGCATTGAAGACAAAAACGTGTCCTCAAGCAATTTTACGTAAAAACCAATTAAGAGTATGGGTTTATCATGTCCCGAACAGGTTAGCCCGCTACTATCTTAGACTGCATCATCAGCTGAGAGGACATCAAGGGCTAACTTGTCTTCTTCTACGTCGTAAAACTCTTGGCGGAGCGGTCGCGGTCATCAAGCAATGTCTTTGAGGGCAGATGTTATACGCCTCTAACTTCTTACTTCTTCCAACTTGTAAGGTACCTGCGGATAGCAAGAGTGTCTATCAAGGTCCATTACTACAAAAATTCAAATTCAAATTCAAATTCGAAATAATCTTTATTCAAATAGTCCTTAAAAAGTAATCGCGTCAATAATTTACACAGTAGTTATTTCATGGTGATAACTATATTCGTTAACTTAAAACTAAAGCTATGAGGGTTCCAAACGCGAACCGGTCTAAGAAGAAGCCCCCAACAAACTTAGCCGGGGTTTTTCTTTTTTTCGTTATCACCATCTCATATAAAAAAACTATAGTACCTATGGAGATAGAGCAATTCACACCCAAGCTTTTTTATCGTTTATATAATCCTTAATATCGTAATATGATTTTTGTACAAGCTTTCGTTTTATAAAAAACACATTTCTAATACATTTATTTAGATTCCTTTCACACAAACATCTAAAGGACCAATCTAAAGGCTAATTTTCGAACGCGCAACACCACGTGGTCCGCCATCTGTTCAATAGCGACGACGCCGTCCGATGAGTAGGTCTACGCCCATCTTTAGTAAAAAAATTCGCGTGAATATCGAATCTATATATATAAAAGCGAAAGGTCACTTACATACTTACATACTGATTAAACACGAGATCTCAAAAACTATTGTACGTATAAAGCCATAATTTAGCAAGTAGGTAGTTGATAGTTAAGAGATGTCAGCTAAGAAAGGATATTTGGAAATTCCACCCCTAAGGCGGTAAAATAGGGGTTGGAAGTTTGTATGAAAATCCTTTGTTTTTTAAAATTTGCATTTAGATTGATAATAATAAATAAAAAACATGTGCATCATTTTTTTTAATACTACCTGTCAAGGGTGGTAAAATAGGGGACGATAGTTTTTGCTTATTTTTTTATTATGAAGTCTACAAGCTTGAAACTTTGAAAATAGGTTTCTTTTAGGGCGTAAGTATAAGGTTAGAATTTTTTTTCATCCAAATGTACCCCGAAGGGGGTAAAATAGGGGTTGGAAGTTTGTATGAAATTTCTTTGTTTTTAGTTAGAGACACAAAAATTTGCATTAAGATTAATAATAATAAATAAAAAACGTGTACATGATTTTTTTTTTAATATTACCTGTTAAGGGTGGTAAAATAGTGGATGATAGATCTTGCTTATATTTTTATTATGAAGTCTACAAGCTTGAAATTTTGAAAATAGGTTTCTTTTAGGGCGTAAGTATAAGGCTATAATTTTCTTCATCCAAATCTACCCCGAAGGGGGTAAAATAGGGGTTTGAAGTTTGTATGAAAGTCCTATGTTTTTTAATTTAGAGATACGAAAATCGGCAATTTGACATATGCCTGTAGCTTACTTTCTGAAGCAGGAAATCAGCAATTATACGCAGACGAAGTCGCGGGCAACAGCTAGTTTTAAGACTAAAAATACACAAATTTAATGTGTAAACTTGTACTTGTGGATTTGAAAAAAGCCTCAAACACGTACAATACACGGCTCGCCCATAACTTCGCACGGTAGCACTTTGTACGAACCACAAAGAAACTCCCATATTAGCATTCAATACGATCGCCTTCATTGTATCGGTTTGCCAACAAAGCCAGCTGTTTTTATTACGATTAATGCACTATGAATTTGTGGATTTGTCGTGTGATGTAATTACATTCTTCGGACTTTATTGTCTGTCTGATCACTGATTGGTGTGAACGGATATTGTCACTACAACAATTAATTTACCTTGCATTTCAAACTTGAATGTCCTGGGTTCGATTCCCAGCTCGAGTCTGGTCTGGTGGGAGGCTTCGGCCGTGGCTATTTACCACCCTACCGACAAAGACGTGTTGCTAAGCGATTTAGTGTTCCGGCACGATGTCGCGTAGAAACCGATAAAGAGTATGGGCTGGTCATACCCCTAACTAGTGGTTAGGGCGGCCGCCTCCTAATCAGAGGTTGGGGGTTTTAATCCGGGCACGCGCCTCCAACTTTTCAAAGTTATCTGCGTTTTTAAGCAATAAAAATATCACTTGCTTCAACGGTGAAGGAAAACATCGTGAGGAAACCTGCAAGCCTGAGATTTTATAATACTTTCAAAGGCGTGTGAAGTCTACCAATCCGCATACGCCAGCGTGGTGGACTATGGCCAAACCCTTTCATATTGGGAGGAGACCCGTGCTCTGTAGTGAGCCGGCAACGGGTTGATCATTATGATACCCCTGACAGGTTCGCCCGCTACCATCCTAGACTGCATCATCACTTACCATCAGGTGAGATGCAGTCAAGGGCTAACTTGTGGTTATAAAAAAAACTTGGTATATTGAAATATCATTCCGTAAATCTATGTACTTATCTAGAACTATTAAAACTATGCCTTAGTTTTCCCGCTTTCTAATATCAAGATCGAATTAATAGATGTTGACGGAGCATGCGCTGAGATTATGTCATAGTATTAGCAGTGCAATCTATATGACTCAGAGTTAATGTAACGGAGGGCCTTTAGCTGCGTAACTGTACTTAGTTACCGAATAGCGTACCTAGTTACTGATACTTAGTAGATATAGGCCTAATAAAAGATTAATTGACATTTGTAATCATTGTATTTTTTATTGTATTCATTTATTAAACAACTTTAATTAATAGTGGAATTATGTTTTTCATTAATATCATTTTTAATTTATAAGGTTATGACGACCTCCGTGGCGCAGTGCGTGCGCTGTCGCATTATAATTTTCGAGGTCCTGGGTTCGATTCCCGGCTCGAGTCTGGTCTGGTGGGAGGCATCGGCCGTGGCTAGTTACCACCCTACCGATAAGGACGTGTCGCCAAGCGATTTAGCGTTCCGGCACGATGTCGCGTAGAAACCAATAAGGAGTGTGGGTTTACCATAACCCCTAACAGATTAGCCGGCTACCATCCTAGTCTGCATCATCACTTACCACCAGGTGAGATAGCCGTCAAGGGCTAACTTGCAGTATATAAATAAATAAAAAACTTAATTAATACTGCATGCCATAGGGCTGAATTTGGATAAGAAACAATTGCATTAAATAATACATAATTATTGTATAACCGAAATTCGCAATAAAGATTAATTAATAGATTGAAAAAAAGCTCTGATAGCCTAGTGGTTAGGACATCGGAGGTTTCGAATCCGGGCAGGCACCTCTAACTTTTCGGAGTTATATGCGTTTTTAAGTTATTAAAATATCACTTGCTTAAACGGTGAAGGAAAACATCGTGAGGAAACCTGCACGCCTGAGAGTTCTCCATAATGTTCTATATCTATATAATGTGGTGGACTATGGCCAAACCCTTCTCATATTGAGAGGAGTCCCGCGCTCTGTAGTGAGCCGGTAATGGGTTGATCATGATGATGATGAATAGATTGAAAACTAATACTCTAACAGGTGGTGTCGAGTGGTCTCCAGTCCAGGCTAACTAATCGTATGCATTTATTTACCTACATCACTTAAAGGATTCTCATATTAGCAACACCATCAGTTGATGGAAACGGACCCCACCTAGAAGAATAAACCTTACCTAGTCAGGTAAGCATTATTCTTCTAGGTGGGGTCCGTTTCTGGCTTCTGGGAGGTCATCAAAAAGGTTGAGATCTCAACGCGTAAACTGTGCCAAAGTTTGTGTTAAAGCGGGACAGATTTAAGTTTCTATATCTTTGTCTCATTTTAACAGTGCCTTAAATCTGAGAACTCAGTTCGGCTAGATAATTAATTAAAAAAACTTTATTTTAAACTTTACAATAATGAGTAATGAAAAAATTGTAAGCGTATAAGGCTAGGAAGAAATAGTAAATTATGTGCTCACTTGACGATTATGTGATGTATAAAAAAATAAATTAAAGGAAACCTGAACTGAATCAATTAAGATGGTTATACAAGTGTCTAATGCAGTTTCTGCAGCAAAAAAATGTCTGGAAACCAGCTCGTTGTAGTTAAAGAGCTAATAGCAAAGCGGGCTAACCTGTTAGGAGTATGGGTTTACCCCTAACAGGTTAGCCCGCTGCCATCTTAGACTGCACCATCACTTACCATCAGGTGAGACTGCCGTCAAGGGTTAACTTTTAGTGGATAAAAAAAAATGGTATAAGATAAGGATGAATTTGACAGAACCCTTACTACCATCGCTCCAAGCAGTATTATCTTAAAATAACTGTTCTATGTGAAATTTCTTAATTTATATACAATTAGAATTATGATTCTGAAACAAGAGTGCCAATGATATCAAAATAACACTGCTTTAGAGATGAAAACCTGTGTGGTAATAGAAAATTAAAATTCCGAACAAATTGTTAATGAGGCAAATAATCAAGATGACACTTTATAAAATTAAAATAAATGATTAGTAATTATTAAAGCTGTGATAGCCTAGATGTAAGGACGTCAGCTTCCTAATCAGAGGTCGGGGGTTTGAGCCCGGGCACCGGACACGCACCTTTAACTTTTCGGAGTTATGTGCGTTTTTAAGCAACTAAAATATCACTTGCTTCAATGGTCAAGGAAAACATCGTGAGGAAACCTGCATGCCTGAGAGTTCTCCATAATGTTCTCAAAGACGTGTGAAGTCTGCCAAACCGCACAAGGACAGCGTAGTGGACTATGGCCAAACTCTTCTCATATTGAGAGGAGACCCGTGCTCAGTAGTGAGCCGGTAATGGGTTGATCATGATGATTATTAAAAGAGTTACTACAAGTAATGGCGAAGGTATTAACTTAGATGTTTCACTATCTTAAATCTATTTATCGTGATTGTATTTAGTATAATTAAAGCTTACTTGTCAGTTTTGCTATTTTAAAAAAAACCTTATTTCAACAGCCATATGGAGTTTTTTATCACATGAACTACTATGGTACGTCTGAAATTGGGTTTTCTATCAAAATTCCACTATTATCTAATTCTACCAGTAAAACCAATAGACTGAACAAATTCCGCCACGAGCTCACGAACTGTTATGGTCATCTATGGTTATGTCACATCAACTCTTCATTACGAAAGTAGGGTACGCCATGTTTTATAAAATTGAGTAATGTTTGTTATAGTTTAGCCTTGAACTTGATAGATTTAGATAAAAATCTTTACTGCATGTACAACATATAATGTACAATATAGGGACTCCTTTTAATAGTATATTTTAGTTGTGATATAAAATATTTAAAAAAGCTGATAGCCTAGTGGGTAGGGCGTCAGCCTCCTAATCAGAGGTCGGCGGTTCGAATCCGGGCACGCACCTCTAACTTTTCGGAGTTATGTGCGTTTTTAAATAATTAAAATATCACCTGCTTCAACGGTGAAGGAAAACATCGTGAGGAAACCTGCACGCCTGAGAGTTCTCCATAATGTTCTCAAAGGCGTGTGAAGTCTGCCAATCCGCACATAGCCAGCGTGGTGGACTATGGCCAAACCCTTCTCATGTTGAGAGGAGACCCGTGCTCTGTAGTGAGCCGGTAATGGGTTGATCACGACGATAACGATGATTAAATATTTATTTATTTTTTAAGATTTAGGTTAATCTGAGTTTTATTTTAAGTTTTATATGTATTCCTAACAACTAATTGTCTAATTAATCATTAAATAAATTACATAAAATTTATGTGTAGATAATGTGCAGATAACTAGATACTAACTATCTTTTTAGTAGGGGTAGACGCTGTCGTTGTTGGATCGCGAGATCTTGGGTTCGATTCTTGGATCGGACCAATAATTTTCAGGTACCTAACTTTTGAGTTTTCTGTCAAGAAACTTTCAGCGCCAGAGTTATTGGAATTTTCCACCACCCGCTTGTGCTATGTTTTAAATGTTAATTATATATGGTTTGTCTGGTGTGAGGCTTCGGCCGTGTCTAGTTACCACCCTACCGACAAAAATGCGTTGCCAAGCGATTTAGCGTTCCGGACGATGTCGTGTAGAAACCAATTAGGAGTATGGATTTACCATACCCCTAACAGGTTAGCCCGCTACCATCTTAGACCGCATCATCACTTACCATCAGGTGAGATGTCGTCAAGAGCTAAATTGTGGTGTATAAAAAAAAATGTTATTTATCTCATAATATTATATGAGCCAATAACCCAGTATTGAAAACTTTCGCTTCACTCAGTATTAATCTTATTTTACTATGTATTTAATTGAAATAGCAATGAAATTAGAATGTTGGAATACAATATTAACATGCAAATATTGAACGTATTTACGCACACGCACACACAAACTATGTGTTAGTTACTAAAATAAGTTCTAATATTCACGTATGTAAAACATATATAACAAAAATGGAGTATATCTCGCAGACACAACAATAAACCTTCTTAGTGAACACAGATTAATAATTGTGACTCTACCAAAAAATAATAAAACCTAGACCTTATCAGTTGGTGTTGAATAAACTTTTTTTTGTATTCAAATTCAAATAATCTTTATTCAAATAGTCCTTTAAAAGGCACTTTTGACGCGTCAATAATTTACATAGTAGTGATTTGATTGTAATGACTACATTCGTAAACTTAAAAATAAACTATGAGGGTTCCAAACATGCCCCGGTCTAAGAAGAAGCCCACAACAAGCCGGGTAAATTAAGACAAATAAGTATTGATTGGTCCCCATCCACTCATCTTTTTTTTTTTATCCACTACAAGTTAGCCCTTGACGGCAATCTCACCTGATGGTAAGTGATGATGCAGTCTAAGATGGTAGCGGGCTAACCTGTTAGGGGTCTGGTAAAGTCATACTCCAAATTGGTTTCTACATAACTCGTGCCGGAACGCTAAATCGCTTGGCAACACGTCTTTGTCGGTAGGGTGGTAACTAGCCACGGCCGCAGCCTCCCACCAGACCAGACTCGAGCCGGGAATCAAACCCAGGACTTTATAATGCAACAGCGCGCGCGCTGCTCCACGGAGGTCGTCAAACTTTTCAAACATCGCAACTTTTATACTGTAGATACATTACCGATAAAGGACATTCAAATTCCAGATGTTGACCAAAACAGTCCTTGGAAAACGATGAATGTGGAAAGTAGACCATCTGAGAACTCTTGAGAGTCATGAAACTATCGACAATTAATTGTAGATAACTAACTCTATTAGCATCTATTTAAGGTTAAAATTGGATTGTTATTGTTATGGTTTATATGACATTTAAATAGATACTCTAAATATCATGAGACCCTTGACATGTTGCAAAACATTTTTAACTTTATGTTAATTACATAAGATTGTTAATCGATTAAATATGGAATGGTGCAAATGACTTTTGGTAAGTAAACCGAGTTATCTAGATCAGTTTTGTGGGAACAGAGGTCCTTTCAAACTGTGTAATTTATGAACCTAATCGTTACAGATAGGTAAGTCAATATGCAAATGAGTTGGCAAATAATTGTGGTAAATAACTCCTAAGACACCATTGCTTCATAGACTGAGCAAATTATTTCACTTGTATTCTTAAACCATAACGGTAATAATTAGGTATTAAAGGACTAAACAAATTTAACTGACAATAATTATTCCTAATGCCGGATGATTTGACGACCTCCGTGGCGCAGTGCACGCTGTCGCATTATAAAGTTGGAGGTCCTGGGTTCGATTCCCGGCTCGAGTCTGGTCTGGTGAGAGGCATCGGCCGTGGCTAGTTACCACCCTACCGACTAGCGATTTAGCGTTCCGGCACGATGTCGTGTAAAACCAATTAGGTGCGTGGGATTACCATACTCCTAACAGGTTAGCCCGCTACCATCTTAGACTGCATCATCACTTACCACCACGTGAGATAGCCATCAAGGGCTAACTTGTAGTGTATATAAAAAAAAAACTAGATATAATAGAGAGCCCTATTTATGTTTCTTAATTAGTCTTGGAAGTAAAAATCCTCGGCAAGACAGATTGTCTTACACGGATATGGTTAGACGAGATAAAATGTACTTTTTATTTTTAACTCTAGGAAATATGTTTTCTCAAAGACGTGTCGCAAAGCGATTTAGCGTTGTCGATGTCGAGTAGAAACAATAAGGAGTGTGTTTGTACCCTACCCCTAACAGGTTAGCCCGCTACCATCCTAGACTGCATCATCACTTACCACCAAGTGAGATAGCCGTCGAGGGCCAACTTGTCAAAAAAAACGTCACGCAAACGTCAAGTCGCGCGAAATATCTCTGTGATTTTTCCGTTATTAAAATTAAATTCTTGGCGTAAATAGTGCATCAGTGTTTGGAAAGTATTAATGTGGTCCTGAAGTATAGGTGTAAATGTTATTTTAGTGTGGAATTACAAAGAAGTGGCTTTGGTTGTAAAGCTGTATTGTTGTGGCAGTGTCAACAAAACTTACGTCATCTATCTGCAAAATGAGCCCAAAAATATCGAAAACCAATAAATGTGCTGCATGTTTAAACGATCTTGTAACAGCTGAACAACTGAAATGCGCTATATGTGGCCAAAGATATCACTTTGATTGCATCAATGCGCCAAACAAAAAATTCAAGGAGCTCACCAGTGACTTTAAATCTAAATGGATGTGTCCTTCCTGTCGCCCGAAACAATCAAGAGGAGACAATACAAACACGCCAGTGCGAGACCCTTCTAGTGCGTCTTCCGATACAAGTCCACCGTCCAACATCACGCTCAGACGCACGCAGCCTTCGTCTCATTCTCAGACACAGGAATACATCGCCATCGAACACGTAAAGCAACTTATGAAAGAAGAGTTAGATATCCTACTGGTTAAAATGGAAAAAAAATGGACTAAAATACTTGAAAATAAAACCAAAGAAATGTTTAATGAAATAAACCAGATAAAAGATTCTGTCAATTTTATTAATAACCAATACGAAGACCTAAAGGACGAGTTACAGGGAAAACTGACACAGGTCAAGGAACTAAAAAATGAAAATGAAATACTTAAATCTACAGTGAAAGACCTTAACAGCAGATTATGTGTAATTGAGCAGCACTCGAGAATAAGTAACTTGGAGATTCAGTGTTTACCAGAGCATAAAGCTGAAAACCTGCCTAACATCATTCAACAAATCGGTAAAGCAACCGGCAACAGCATTAGCGACGCAGACATTCACAAATGTACTAGAATCGCCAAGTTAAATCCTGACAATGCGCGGCCG
Source organism: Lasiommata megera (assembly GCA_928268935.1). Taxonomy (NCBI): domain Eukaryota; kingdom Metazoa; phylum Arthropoda; class Insecta; order Lepidoptera; family Nymphalidae; genus Lasiommata; species Lasiommata megera. The sequence goes on from OV743321.1 coordinate 2,598,629, forward strand.
CGATCTGTCATTGTAAAGTTCTCGAGTCCACGCATCCGAGACACATTTCTGGCTGGAGTAATTAAATTTAACAAAACAAACAAAGAGGAAAAACTAAACACTAGTCATATTGGAATAAGAGGTGATAAAAAACCAGTTTATGTAGTCGATCACTTAACCCCAGAAGTGAAGAAAATACACGCATTCGCCAGATCAACTGCCAAAAAATTAAACTATAAATTTGTATGGATAAAGAACGGTCGTGTATTTTTGAGAAAATCAGTTGATTCCGATCACATCGCTGTCAAGAGTATCGAGCAGCTGGAACAGTTAACATTCTAATTATTATTATTTTTTTAATTTTTATTATTATTTAGTGTTTAGTCTCTCTTCGCGATACTGTTTACATACGATAAGTTAAAAATATATTACCAAAATGTCAGGGGAATTAGGAGTAAAACACATGATATAAAAGTTAACATTTTATGCAATGACTTTAATATCATTATTTTCACTGAGACATGGCTCAATGATGGGGTTTTCGATGGGGAGTTTATTGATAGCCGCTACAATGTGTATCGTAGAGATAGGGAACAAACAGATATTAACAAGTTAAAAAATGGAGGTGGGGTCATGATTGCAGTCAAAAATAACCTTAAATCTAATCGTGTAGCACATTGGGAGAGTAAATGTGAAGACCTATGGGTTACAATTGAAATGCTCGTACAAAATAAGCCAAGCCATTTAGCCATTTGCTCCGTGTATCTACCACCACCAGTTAAGAAAGAGATACTAAATGATTTCTTGAAAAATACCTCCAAAGTCGTTAACTCTAATCAGCAGTTGCTAATTATAGGAGATTTCAATATGAGTAGTCTAACATGGTCGAAATTGTCGGAATTAAATTACTTAAATCCATCGAGTAGTTGGGGTTTGGATTCCACCCTCGTGGACTTTGTTGAAGAACACAATCTTAAACAATTTAACTCCATACTTAACATCAATAATAGAATACTTGATTTGGTTTTATCAAATAATTCCCAAATTACAATCAATAATATTACCAATCCCATCAGCACAGTTGACATTCACCATCCACCTTTACTCATAAACCTAAATCTTGGTAGAGTAGCTACCATAAACGAAAAAGTTGATGAAAAGTACAATTTCTATAAGGCCGATTATGATGCTATCTTGAAAGATTTGGACAATATTCCATGGTTAGAACTATTTCAAAATTATGACAATGTGAATGCTATGCTTACCATATTTTACGATACATTAAACTCAATTATTGCTAAACATGTACCAAAGACGAAAGTAAGAAACAGTAGGTTTCCAATATGGTATAACATTAAACTAACATCATTGTTGAAACTCAAAAACAAGTTTAGATTAAAAGTAAAAATTTATAAAAATCCACTAGATTTGCTAAAATTTCAATCTCTAAGAAGTGAGAGTAATAACCTAATTAAGGAGTGCTATAATAGATACATTATTTCAATCGAAAACATTCTAGCTAGTAATCCTAAATATTTCTGGACACATTTAAAAAATATAAAACAGCCATCAAACACGTATCCAGCCAAAATGATATATAATGACAAAGTTGCCACTGATGGCTCTAGCCTATGCAATATGTTCGCCGATTACTTCGCCTCAGTCTACGATACGAGTGATCCTCCCTATGCCAATGCGTACGTACCATCCTCTACAGGGAACTCCCTCTGTTACATTAATATCACAATTAAGGATGTTATTTTAAAATTAAAAAGACTTGACATTAGGAAGGGAGCTGGCCCTGACAAGCTTCCTCCATTATTTATTAATAAATGTGCTGTCCCCTTATCAAAACCAGTCTGCATGATATTTAATCAATCATTGTGCACTGGAATCTTTCCAGACTTATGGAAACGAGCAAGAACAGTACCAATCTACAAAAAGGGCTGTCGCAATAACATTACCAACTATAGGCCAATTTCAATATTATCAGCTCTGTCGAAGGTTTTTGAATCTCTCGTGCACCCAATACTTTCGCGTCATGTTTTGCACATGCTTTCTGAGGCTCAGCATGGTTTCTGCCGTTCCAGATCAACTGTAACTAATTTATCAAATTTCATAAGTTTCGTCACATCTTCTGTGGACTCCAGACTAGAAGTAGACGCTATCTATACTGATTTCTCAAAGGCCTTCGACAAAGTTAATCATAAACTGTTGATGAAAAAACTGTATTCTTTCGGACTTGGTGGATCACTCCTATCATGGCTCACATCTTATCTCGCCAATAGAAATTCTCATGTGGCAATAAAAGGCTATTCTTCCAAGTTATATAACGTGACGTCGGGTGTTCCCCAGGGTTCTGTATTGGGACCGCTATTGTTCAATATTTTTGTAAATGACATCCCGCAATGTGTACTTAATTCTAAGTGTTTAATTTTTGCGGATGACCTAAAATTAGCAAAAGAGATCACAACAGATAGTGACGTCCTTTCCCTACAGGAAGATGTAGATAGAATCGCAAATTGGTGTAAACTGAACGGCATGGACTTAAATCCCTCCAAATGTTCTTGTATCACCTTTACTCGCAAACGCACTGTTTTAGACAGAAAATACATAATCAACAATTGCCCACTGCAGAGGGTTGAATTTATCCAGGATCTGGGGATTACCTTAGACACAAAATTACGCTTTAACGTGCATATCGACAACATCTGTAGATCAGCTCGTAAAATGCTAGGGTTCGTTTACAGAAATGCCAAGCCTTTTAAAAAAGCTAATACCATGAAAACTCTATTCGCAACTTTTGTAAGAAGCAAACTCGAATATGGCACAACGATATGGAACCCTAGCTACCAGATCCATAAGGATCGGATAGAAAGCGTACAGAGGCGATTTACACTATTATGTTTAACTGGCAAAATCAAAAGATTACCTTATAGCACTCGACTGGAAACTGTTAAATTAATGTCATTGTCCGATAGACGTAAAATTCATGATATGGTCTTCTTGCACAAGCTCGTAAACGGTACATTTAATAACTCAGAGTTGTTGCGCCAAATCTCTTTCAAGGTTCCCATCCGAATCCCGCGCTACCCTGTTCCACTTTTCACGCACCGAGTTTGTAGGACTAATCTTGGTCGCCACTCTTTGATACCCCGACTAAGCAATTTATACAAACATTTCGTTTCTAAAGATAATTCGATTGATATTTTTAACGACAAACTAAACAATTTCAAAAATAAAATAATAAAAACCCTAGTCTAGTTACATTTTACATAGTCCTGTATATATATATTCCTTACTTCGTTATTATAAACACAAGGTTTACTTTTCTGTTCTTTTGTAATAAGTTCCTTTTTGTGTTTTTTGTTATTAGCTGTTTGTTAATTTCCATATTATATTATTAGCGACATATTAGCGTCGACTTAAGTTATTATATTAGGCATGCTGTAGTTACCTCTAAATTGATTTATATGTATACATCTAGCACTTAAGGTTTTTAACTGTTTATTTTTTTACATATAAATCTGTTGGTAGCGCTTTGGATAAATAAATAAATAAATAAACTTGTAGTGCATAAAAAAATGCCGTTGTAACAACAAATAATAAAATACAGTCTAAATATAAGGAGACCCCCAAGAAAAAGTGTTTTACTGTTATTGTTAAAAGTATGTTTTTTTTTATTGGTATTTTTACCACCTATAAAAAAATTACAATCCCACCTTCGCAGTTAACACATTATCTTCTACAATATGACGTCATATAGGTGAGTGGAGAACGGCGAGAAGTTAACGTTACACTATTTCGTCGTAACGTACAGCCGGCTCGTTGGTCTAGGGGTATGATTTTCGCTTAGGGTGCGAGAGGTCCCGGGTTCAAATCCCGGACGAGCCCAATCACTTTTTTATTTTTTAAATAATAGTTATCAGAGTTTATATGCTTCAACATCGATTCTTTTGCCTTTTTTTATAGTCAGACAATTAAAATTGAAGTACATTACTGAAAACATAATAGGTATGTACATAAAAAACTAAATAGAACTAGTCAAGTTCTATTAAAATATATTGAATCCATTAACTATTCAAAGGTATATAAATTATTTATTGCATGAGTTGAATGTATAATATATACAATTTAATATAGATATTGAATGAATAGGTACACTTTTACTGTACACAAGACAAATAAAAACTAAAAAAAAAAGAACCATTAAAGAGACAGACTACGGAAAAACGGTCGATGGGGCGTAAAAAGTATTTTTTTACTTTCATTATTTTGCTATATTTTTAGACGAATCAATTAATTCAGGTTAGAGATCTAAGGACAACAAAGTTTGCTCTATTACGTATGAAACATATTTTTGGTTAAATTAAAAAAAAACACAAAAACAAAACCTGTACTGGCATTTTTATATGTCTAACATCAAAAATCACTTTTAGGATAAAGATATAAAGTCATTGAACGCGATTTTTAGTTTTGCTATTAAAATTATATCGATTTATAATTTATTTTAAAGATACATTAAAAATGCTATTATATATTTTAATCAATCTTCTCTGTATTATTATTTATTACACATATGATGTACCTATGTTCTTTTTTTTTTTGGTTACACATTTTTGTGTTATTGTATTTTTGTTAACAGTAGTTTTTATTTATTTATTTATTTTATTTTATTTGCTAACAATTACAGTGATAAATAATTTTATGATCTCCCACTTTCCAAACTAGTGTAAACTGTATCTTGGAAAGTGGGAACTTCCCTCTATGATACAAACATAGTTGCTAGCATGTGTTGAGTATGTGCGTGCATGTGTGTGTTGTATGTGTATATGTGTGTGTGTGTGCTTGTGTCTGCGTGTGTACGTGTGCTATTTCGTGAATATTGTGTTTTACATGTTTTATGTCTTTTTATATTATCTCTATCAGAAGATCTTCAGTTTGGCCAAGCTTTGACGACCTCCGTGGCGCAGTGCGCGCGCTGTTGCATTATAAAGTTCTGAGGTCCTGGGTTCGATTCCCGGCTCGAGTCTGGTCTGGTGGGAGGCTGCGGCCGTGGCTAGTTACCACCCAAAGGCGTGTCGCCAAGCGATTTAGCGTTCCGGCACGATGTCGTGTAGAAACCAATTAGGAGTATGGCTTTACCATACCCCTAACAAGTTAGCCCGCTACCATCTTAGACTGCATCATCACTTACCATCAGGTGAGATTGCCGTCAAGGGCTCACTTGTAGAGTATAAAAAAACATGTTTTATGTCTTTTTATATTATCTCTATCAGAAGATCTTCAGTTTGGCCAAGCTTTATTAAGTTTTAAATTACACTCAGGGGAGTCGGCACTGAAGCTGTCGGCACAGGTACACCTAGTTTGATTTCAGAAGCGAACTATTTACTGTGTACGTATAAGTGGGTACATTTACGACTTTTACGTATTTCAAATTATTATAAATTAAAGTAACTAGTACCGAAAACATAAAATTAAATGGTTATGACAATTAAAACATAAAATATGTTGGCAACACTTCTACGACGAGGTCTCATTTCGTATTGAGGCTAAGATTAAAGCATAAAGATAGATGAAACGGTTAAGACTGAAATCCCACTATGCTACCAAGTCAAATAGCCTACCCAAACTGTCATTGACATTTCTGTTTCTAAATAGACGGAAATCAGAATGGGCCTTCTTAGCATGAGAAGTGTTTTAGTAGTATACTTAACTGGCCAGGATTTTTAAACATCACGGCTTTAATTATATGTACTTTTTCATAATTATAATTTTTCATAAGAAAGAATAATAAATTCTTTCTTTATTATACAAAATAAAATTAAATACAATAGAAAAAATTAAGTAATGTATAGCAAAACATAAATAGTTGCCCATGCTACCCATTTGACCAACGAAGTACTAAGTTGTAAAGTAATTATGGTAAATTAATTATTATTAAATTACAATCTAAAAGAGTAGGTTTAAAAACATTACGAAGAACTGATTTTGTTTAGGAAAAACGATAAAAAAGCTTGAGTATGAATTGCTCTAACTTCTGCTCTGTACGATGGTGCTAAACAAACAAAAAACACTGCGAAAATTGTTGTGAACTTCTAAAACCTGGGCGTGCTTGCCCTCCTAGCTCCTAGTTTTGAGTTGGCGAGTGTAGTCATCATCATCGAATAAATCAAAATAATGTAAAATATATATGTATACATATGTTTATTATATATATATATATATATATATATATATATATATATATATATATATATATATATATATATATATATATATATATACGCCTCGCCTCGTGGCGCAGCGCGCGCTGTTGCATTTTAAACTTGGAGGTCCTGGGTTTGATTCCCGGCTCGAGTCTTGTCTGGTGGGAGGCTTCGGCCATGGTTAGTTACCACCCTACCGATAAAAACGTGTCGCCAAGCGATTTAGCGTTCCGGCACCATGTCGTGTAGAAACCAATTAGGAGTATGGGTTTATCATACCCTAACAGGTTAGTCCGCTACCTTCTTAGAACGCATCATCACTTACCATCAGGTGAGATGCCGTCAAGGGCTAATTTGTGGTGTATAAAAAAAAATTTAAATTAAATTACAATACAAATACACATGACACTGAAAGGTTAGAGGTTTCTGGATCGAACAGTGCCACATGTTTAGATAATATCTTTACTAATATAGCACCAATTCATAAAAATATAATAAGTAATTTAGATTCTGATCATCTTGGCCAACTAATTCAGTTTAAAAGTTACAAGAAACCAGAATCTACACAAAAAATAACTTTTGTGCCGGTCACCTCAAATAGAATAGAAAAACTTAGGACAAGCTTAGTAAAGGACCTTCCATTCTTACCTTCAACCGTTGGTCCTAATGAAATGTATAACTCATTCTTTAATGTATTTAATTCTGTATTTAATTCTATATTTACGAGTAAGTCTGTTCTGATAAGAAATGCATTAGTTTTTAGTGAGTGGGCATCAGTTGAACTGCATACAAAAAGGCAAGAATTATATGAACTGTATGCAGAACGACAATACAATACTGGTGTTGAGTTCAAAGAACATGTAAAATTATGTTCCAAGAATTTTAAACGTGATTGTATCTTGGCTAAGTCACAATATATACAAAATAAGATAAAAAATAGCTCTAATATAATAAAAACCACTTGGAACATCATTAATGAGGAGACAGGAAATGTTACACAGCGAAACAGGGACTTTGAACTGAATGTAAATAATCAATGTGTAACATCAGATGAAGAGGTTGCTAATGCATTTGAAACCTTCTTTACCGATATTCCTGTCTCCACAACAAAACAATTGAACTCTTCACCAGATTCTGCTCTCTCTTTATTAAATGTTAATGTGCCTGAATGTAGTAGCATCTTTACATTCAGTCATGTTAACAGTTGTGACGTTATTAAGGCTTTTAAATTAATAAATAACAAGAAAACTAATGACTTGTGGGGCATTTCCGTTAACATTGTTACATCCTTAATTGATATTGTTGCAACTGACTTGGCAATCATATTTAATAATTGTATAGATTGTGGTGTGTTTCCTGACTTAATGAAACATAGTAAAGTAGTTCCACTGCTTAAATCCGGGAGTACAGCCGACCCCAGTAATTTTAGACCAATTTCTGTACTACCCACTTTCAGTAAAATCTTTGAAAAACTTTTATTAAATCAATTACTGAAACATTTTAATAACAATAATTTATTACACAACAAGCAATATGGCTTTACAAGGGGTCGCTCAACGACCGACGCTGGTGTTGAGTTAGTACACAATATATTTGAAGCCTGGGAGGAGTCACGTGACGCACTTGGTGTCTTTTGTGATTTGTCCAAGGCGTTCGATTGTGTTCAACATGAAACATTGGTCAGAAAATTACACCACTATGGAATTAAGGGTATAGCTCTAGATTTAATGATATCTTATCTAAGCGATAGAATTCAAAAAGTTGAAGTTAATGGAAAGCGGTCTAGCGGTTCATTTGTAAAATTAGGAGTCCCTCAGGGATCTATTTTAGGGCCTTTTCTGTTCCTCATTTACATTAATGACCTTCCTTACCTTGCTAAGGATAGTCATGGGATAGTATTGTTTGCTGATGATACATCACTCATGTTTAAAATTAAGCGTCATGAGAGAGCTTTTGACGATGTAAACAACTATCTCGCTAAAGTAGTAGAATGGTTTGAAGTCAATAATTTGGCACTAAATGAAAAAAAAACTAAATGCATTAAATTTACATTACCGAATGTTAAACATGTAAATACCACTGTACTGCTTAAAAATGAGGAATTAGATCTGGTAAATACTACAGTTTTTCTTGGAATAACTTTAGATGCAAAGCTTCAATGGGGCCCTCATATAGATCATTTATCGAACAGACTTAGTTCTGCTGCATACGCGGTTAAAAAGATACGCCATACATAGAAACGGCTAGGCTTGTATATTTTAGTTACTTTCATAGTATTATGTCATATGGTATTTTATTATGGGGTAATGCTGCCGATATTGAAACTATATTCGTGCTGCAGAAGAGGGCTGTTCGTGCAATTTATAATATGGCTCCAAGAGAGTCATTAAGAAAAAAATTTAAGGAAGTAAAAATAATGACATTGCATTGCCAATACATATTTGAAAATTTAATGTATGTCCACAGAAATATAACAAAATTCAATAAAAAATGCGATTGCAACAATCTTAACATCAGAAGTAAAAATAAACTTGTGTTGCACGCTACTAGACTACAAAAAATTAGAAATTCATTTAAAGGTAATTGTATACAATTTTATAACAAATTGCCTAATGAAATTTCTGGGATGTCTCTCAATAAGTTCAAAGTTTATATAAAACGTAAGCTTGTAGAAAAGTCCTACTATAGTGTAAAGGATTACGTAAATGATAAACAAGCATGGGTGTGAAATATTGCTCTAATAAGATAGCTCTTAATATAATTTTAAGTGGCATGTGAGATGGTGATAACAAAAAGAAAATTTACCTGGCTAAGTTTGTTGTGGGCTTCTTCTTAGACCGGGACGCGTTTGGAACCCTCATAGCTTTAGTTTTAAGTTTACGAATGTAGTTATCACCATCAAATCACTACTTTGTAAATTATTGACGTGTCAAAAGCGCCTTTTAAAGGACTATTTGAATAAAGATTATTTGAATTTGAATTTGAATTTGAACTTGGACTGACGTGTACTAGCAACCGACCGATGTCACGATGGACTCTTACCTGCCTGTCCTTCTATCACATTCGCTACGTCTGCGGTTAGAAGGTTGAAGTTAATCCGCACAAGTAGGCCATATTGCACTCCTTTTATCACAATTCACCAGCCAGGAAGCGATTGTTGGGCGTAGGTATCTACTTAGGTAGACATTTAACCTAAAACTGTTGCAGCTATAGTATTAAATACCGCCTTTTGTAACATGGCCTGACCTAAGAGATGGTTTGTGTTAGCCTACTATACAAAGCGTAGGCGAGTGTTAAATAAATCTAACACGACATGCAAATAATGCAATTTTTTATACAAAATAAACATATAAGTTGTTAACATTACGAATTAAAGTAAAAATCCAGTCTGGAAGACTAGATTTATTGTATATTGTACAATAATGTGTGTATTGTAATAATGTGAAGCGGTGATAGCCTAGTGGTTAGGGCGTCAGCCTCCTAATCAGAGGCCGTTCGAATCCGGGCACGCACGTGCAAGTATGTATTTATGTAATGTGTATGTAGGTTTATTTATTTTTATCTATTTAAGTTTATTATATCTCTTTTGGTTTTTTATATGTATTTATTTTGCACACGGGCATGAGAGGTAGTATATAGTGGAAATAATAATTTTAATTCACAACTTTATAAATAAGACTATGTTCTAAATTCTGTGCAATATTACACCATTTAACACCTTTTCACAGGAAGCGATTATTGGGCGTAGATACGATCTATTTCAATGTGTACCTAATTTACCTAAAACTGTTGCTTTACATAGTGCTAATAAGGCCTTTTGAAATACGGCCTATTTTCATGTGCAGAGTATACGTGCTAATGAGTATTTCGACGACTTATCTGGGGCAATGGTGGGCTACCATACTACGGTGCCAAGGTCGCGGAACAATTTAGCGGATTGTTTGTTTTTTTTTATACACCATAAGTTAGCCCTTGACGGCATCTCAACTGATGGTAAGTGATGATGCAGTGTAAGACGGTAGCAAGCTAGCCTGTAAGAGGTACGGTAAACCCATACTCCTAATTGGTTTCTAAACGACATCGTGCCGGAACGCTAAATCGCGTGGCTACACGCCTTTGTCGGTAGGGTGGTAACTAGCAACAGCCAACGCCTGCCACCAGACCAGACTCGAGCCGGGAATCAAACCCAGGACCTCCAACTGTATAATGCGACAGCGCGTGCACTGCGCCACGGAGGTCGTCAAAATTTTTATTTTATTTGTAGTGATTCATTTTGGCATGGTAATTCCCATAGATGGGATTGGGGGGCTTAAAATCTAAATTGTGTTATCAATCCATCACATTTACATGATCATTGTCGTCGCTTATAAAGGCTTACTGGTAGGAGAGTAGAGGGAGGAAGAGTTAAGAACATAAAAGGAAAAAGCAATAAAAGTGATGGTATATTTATACATATATGTCTCTTTAAATAGTTGGAGTTCCTGGGTTCGATTCCCGGCTCGAGTCTGGTCTGGTGGGAGGCTGCGGTAGTGGCTAGTTACCACCCTACCGACAAAGACGTGTCGCCAAGCGATTTAGCGTTCCGTCACGATGACCTGTAGAAACCAATTAGGAGTATGGGTTTTCCATACCCCTAACAGGTTAGCCCGCTACCATCTTGGTTGCATCATCACTTACCATCAGGTGAGATTGCCGTCAAGGGCTAAACTTGTAGTGGATAAAAAAAAAATATTACACATATATTACAAGTTATATATCATTTTATAAACAAAACATTTATGTAATTGATTGAAGCCTTGGTTGGTCAGCATAAACTTCATAAATCCGGGCTGGTACAGGTTTTTCTTACAAAATAGCTCATTCAAATTGAACCCAGGACTTCGTTGATGGTGATAACTACATTGATAAATTTAAACTAAAGTTATGGCGGTCCCAAACGCGCCCTGGTCGAAAAAGTAATCCAGGCCACAAAATAACAGATGTAATCCTGGGCAATACCTAGTGAACAACGTAAAGATAAAAACCATTACATACTTTTTTCGAATTTCCTACGTTATAGGCACTTTGAGTATTAATATATATATAATACATATGTTCAGGATTTTTCAGATAATGTCATCGAATGCAAAAAATCGTTGCACAGGAAATGACAAATTTTACACTGCCTTTACCTCTAGCTATCTGCTGTTCCTAAAACATAATTAACACTAAATACTCCTTTATTGAAGGAATTGAATTATCCTCCTAATCAGAGGTCGGGTGTTCGAACCCGGGCACGCACCTCTAACTTTTCGGAGTTATGTGTTTTAAAAAAAATTAAAATATCAGTTGCTTCAGCGGTGAAGGACAACATCGCAAGGAAACCTGCACGCCTGAGAGTTCTCCATACTGTTCTCAAAGGCGTGTGAAGTCTGCCAAGCCGCACATTGCCAGCGTGGTGGACTATGGCCGAGCCCTTCTCATATTGAGAGGAGACCCGTGCTCTGTAGTGAGCCAGCAATTGGTTAATTATGATGACTTCTTTAAAAATGTTTTTAACTGGTAGGTATGGTATAGTAACAGTTTAGAAGAATAGACTTGATGATAAAGGCAGATCCATATAATATAATGATAATAAAGCTTTCTTAGTAAAATATATAAAGCATAAATTACAAAACTAATTTTATTTAATTTTATTTATTAGGAATAACAGACAGTCATGCACAAAAATTACAAATACGATTCAGATTAAAATTAAAATAACACCAAGAACCACGTTTTCCACAAACTACTAAAAACATATTAAACAAAAAAATTAAAACAAAGAAGATCATGTAAAAAATATTACACAATTATTCTAAAAAAATGTAAGCTACATAATAATGTGAATTTTAAATATCAGCTTGCTTTTGTCAGTTTTAAAATAATATTAAATTGTTTATCAATTTTCAATGTACTAAGAGTTTCCGATACAAGGTTTTAACCTTGCTAGTTTATTATGAAGTCGCGGTATGGCGTTTAACCCTCCTGTATTCAATCAAAACCCTTCTGTATTCAATTCAATTCAGTTAGAGTAGCAAAATTAAGCCGTTATTTTAATAAACGCCCGATACGTAAAAATCCACTGCAGCCGAAGCAATTGCAGTGTTTTCGTGTTGCTAATAATTACGAACGCGGAGTCCTCCGAGTGGGGTGCTGTTTTGGCGGCTTATATATAACCAATGTGGGCCTTCCTTACAGCAGCAGTGCACTTGAAGTCGCAGTGTACAGTGCGGTGTTCCACATTACGATATGAAGGCCTTTGTAAGTCGCTTACATTACATCGCTTCATAGATTTTAAAGTTAATTCAGTCAATAGATTTAACATAAACAAAAGTCCAGTTTTTAAAGTTAAAATTCATTTTTTAAATCCAACTAAAAAAAACGCTAAATAGTAAAGAAATATATGCATATATGTATTATTATAATTTGATACAAATCTTTCTTTATTTAAGTATTTTTTTTAGATACTGAATAATTTATTTATAACATCTGAAACTTAAAATAAACCTTAAATTGAAACTAAAAATATAATTATAATTTGATATATAATTTTTATAATGTCCAGTTTTATTAAAAAATTATAATATGTTATATTAGTTTTGTTAACCACGTGTTTAAGCAATGGATTGGATGGTCTTTCAACTTTGAAATTGTTTAATCATTATATAACATTTCAGATATTAAAGTCTCCTTTAAAAGTTTTATTTTTGCTTCAACAGTACAAAGTAATACATATAATTCGATTGATAACAAACTTTCAAAAGAAACAAAAAAAATATATTAACAGATAAAAATATTAAAAAGCAACTGTGTCAATATATTCGATTTTATTCTAGGTTCACTATATTTACTCGTACATTTGTTGGTGTTTTTATTTTTATTTATTGTTCAAAATGTTTTAGTACAAATATACAAATACATTTTCATTGTAAGTCTTACTATCCTCCAGAAACTTAACGTTTCTGAGGAGGACGGCGAGTTCACCTTAATAATATGCTAATAAATCAAAACCTCTGTTTTGATCAAAAACTTATTTAACTTATCTAGGATAAGTTGATGCAGGAAACTTTTTATCCCACTAAATCACCTGGAACATAAGCCTAGAAAAATCCCGCCCGATAAATCCCGAAGAGCACAGGCCTCATTTCTTATAGGAGAGAGGGTTTCAGAGTATAGACTCACTGCGCTATTCCTAAGCGGAGTTTTTTTTTATACACCACAATTTAGCCCTTGACTGCATTTCACCTGATGGTAAGTGATGATGCAGTCTAGGATGGTACCGGGCTGACCTGTTAGGGGTACGGTAAACCCATACTCATAATTGGTTTCTACACGACATCGTGCCGGATCGCTAAATCGCTTAACGACATGTCTTTGTTGGTTGGGTGGTAACTAGCCACGGCCGAAGCCCCCACCAAACCAGACCCGAACCGGGAATCGAACCCAGGACCTCCAACTTTATAATGCGACAGCGCACGCACTGATCTTCGCCGGCGAAGACTAGGTCCCCGCTATCATACGTCATCCGGACCTGGGCTCCATCCACGGTCAAAATTTCTTCTGGCAGACAACAGCCCGGTTACAACCAATAGGGTTAGTACAGCTAGAAGACAGTCCGAATAAACAAATAAAAAGCACGCACTGCGCCACGGAGGTCGTTGGCTTTTACGAAAAAAACGGAACCGTGAACCGACCTGGTAACCGAACCCAACGGGTTAATGTAATTCCGGGCATCATCTAAGAATACTCACCATGATCTCGTGACCCATAGCTAAACAACTTAAGCCAACTAAGCTGTTATTGAGAGTCATCATCATTGTAAACCCATCACCGGCCCACTACAGTGGTTGAATTTCCTTTCCGCGTGAGACAAATCTTGAGAGAACTGGAGTGTTAATTTGTGTTTTACCCAAGCTATCAAAAAATCCCCTTGATTAACTATAGTGGTCCATTCCAGACCAAGTTGCAACACCCAAACTGGGGATGTGTAAACAATATGCAACGAAATAAATAAATAAATAGTATTTTTTACCTGGCTAAGTTTGTTGTGGGCTTCTTCTTAGACCGGGGCGCGTTTGGAACCCTCATAGCTTTAGTTTTAAGTTTACGAATGTAGTTATCACCATCAAATCACTACTTTGTAAATTATTGACGCGTCAAAAGCGCCTTTTAAAGGACTATTTGAATAAAGATTATTTGAATTTGAATTTTGAATTTATTACATTCAAGTGTCCAATAAAACGATCGGAAGAACGGAACCGAAAGTGAAAATAAAAAAATATAATAACAAACATTCGCACATTAATCATTCATAAACTACCGAAATGTTCATAATCCACTTAATATTCTGTCCGCGGCTGAAATTTCGTTTTCGTTCGCGCCCTTAGCGAATGTCAATCAAGTGACGCGCAGTGATGAAGTCATCACACGTAACTAGTAAAAGTGACGCCGATTGTTCAGTTTGTGATGAATCGGGCATGCCTGATCATATCGATTCGGTTTTGGCAATGTTGATTCGTATATCGGGTTGCGTAAATAACAGAGTAGAGAGAGAGTCATAAGAGAGTAGTGGGTGGATGTTTGGTGGCTTTTGGGAAAGACCTATACCAATTAAGAGTATGGGCTTACCATACCCCTAACAGGTTAGCCCGCTACCATCTCTATACACATACCATCTTTGACGACCTCCGTGGCCTAGTGTGTGCGCCAACGCATTATAAAGTTGAAGGTCCTGGGTTAGATTTTCGGCTCAAATCTGGTCTAGTGGGCCGTGGTTAGTTACCACCCTACCGACAAAGACGTGCTAAGCGATTTAGCGTTCCGGCACGATGTCGCGTAGAAATCAATTAAGAAAGTGGGCTTACCATACTCCTAAAAGGCTAGCCCGCTACCATCCTAGACAGCATCATCACTTACATCTTACATCACTTACCACCAGGTGAGATAGCCGTCAAATGTTAACTTGTAGTGTATAAAAAAAATCTTAGACTGCATGATCACTTACCATCAGGTGAGATTGCTGTAAAGGCCTAACTTGAAAGAGACAAAACAAAATTTTGTTCATCAACGTCGCTGGCAGAAATGACAGAATTTTTGACGACCTCCGTGGCGCAGCGCACGTGCTGTCGCATTATAAAGTTGGAGGTCCTTGGTTCGATTCCCGGCTCGAGTCTGGTCTGGTGGGAGGCTTTGGCTAGTTACCACCCTACCGACAAAGACGTGTCGCCAAGCGATTTAGCATTCCGGCACGATGTCGCGTAGAAACCAAGTAGGAGTGTGGACTTACCATACCCCTAACAGCGTAGCCCGCTACCATCTTAGACAGCATCATCACTTACCACCAGGTGAGATTGCCGTCAAGCGCTAACTTGTCGTGGTTAAAATAAAAATAAATAAATGATGATGCTGATGATAAATCATAGAAATGTGTGTTTCTTTCTTTCACTCGGATCCCAAATATACTTCCTACCTCTAAAGAATCAGCTTCATATAAAAATATTGATTGCGTTTGAACTCAAACAAGCATTTATAATTTTCAGATCTCATTCCTGTTCTTGACTGCCTCGGTTCTGGCCGAGCCTGAGCCGAGCAAAGTCGTGCAGAAGCGCAGCGGCCTCGTCGGTCATTACGGAGGAGCTATCATCGGCCATGGCGTCGGGTTGGGTCACATAGGCGGTGGCTACAGCAGCGGGGGCTACATCGGCGGTGGCTACGGATATGGCGGTCTAGGTATACATCATCATCATTATCAACCCATTAACCCATTACCAGTCTACTACTGAAGCTGTGATAGCCTAGTTGACGTCCGCCTCCTAATCAGAGGTCAGGGGTTTGAACCCGGGCACGCACCTCTAACTTTTCGGAGTTATGTGTGTTTTTAAACAATTAAAATCACTTGCTTCAACGGTGAAAGAAAACATCGTGAGGAAACCTGCATGCCTGATAGTTCTTCATAATGTTCTCAAAGGCGTGTGAAGTCTGCGAATCCGCACATGGCCAGCGTGGTGGACTATGGCCAAACCCTTCTCATATTGAGACCCGTGCTCTGTAGTGAGCCGGCAATGGGTTGATCATGATGATGATGATGACTAGAGATGTAGCCCGTCTCAGTATGAGTTGGGCTGTTGCGGTTTGGTAGACTTCACATATCTTTGAGTGCATTAAGAATATTGGAGAGCGCTCTCATGCATGCAGGTTCCTCACGATGTTTTAAAGTAAGAGGTGCGTGCTGCGGAACTAATTCGGTCCCCGAAGGGAGGCAAAAGTCTTAGCAACTAGGTTATGACTTGGTTATGCATTTGCATACAATTTACATTTGGACAACGGGACGATTGTTAGAAATTTTCGCGTAAGGCAAGACAAAAATCTTAGAACAGAACATGTTGCCAATGATGACATATGTATCCAAAACATGACTATAAGAACATGACTTAGGACTGATAAGGTAGCCTAGTCACTCGGCTTTTATCTATACTCGGAATACACAATAGTAAAATAAGAAATGTGATAATCCGTGATATAACCAGAGACACTGACATAGTTGAAATCGTTGCAAAGGAAGCTGAAGGCCTTAAATTCAATTTAAGTACTGGTATCATGTATCTGATAGTGAGATTGCAAATGAAAAAGAATGTCTTACATTTAAAATAAAAAAAATCAAGGACCACATAAATATCTAGCTAGCAGATGTCGTAGAAACGCGAATGAAATATCTAATTAATAATATCATTTATAACCCATAAATTACATTGTAAGATAACACACAAGAGCCGCTGATTACATAAAATACATACATTTATAAAATA
Organism: Lasiommata megera; assembly: GCA_928268935.1. Classification (NCBI taxonomy): domain Eukaryota; kingdom Metazoa; phylum Arthropoda; class Insecta; order Lepidoptera; family Nymphalidae; genus Lasiommata; species Lasiommata megera. Next base: position 2,615,643 of record OV743321.1, read on the forward strand.
ACATTTAAAAACAAATATATAAATTCAAACAGTATACATTCATAAAATAAAATTACCAAATTTTACAACACCTTTACCTACGTACATCCCTGTGCCCAACACGCAGTCCGTGCATAATTAAGTTACTGAACTACCTTCTTGATAAACCGTCGCCAGTGACAAAGTTTTATGAAAAACACATTTCATTTGCAGGAGGACTCGGCAGTGGACTGGCGCTGTCATCAGGCGCAGGAGGAATTGGCGGAGTTGGCACAATTGTTGGCGCAGATGTGCACACCACTGTAACCAAACACATCGGAGTACCGGTTCCAGCGCCCTACCCAGTAGCTGTTGACCGGCCAGTTCCAGTACCAGTGAAGGCGAGTATTTCGAATGTTTTAATGTTCAGTAATTTACCTACACTGAGAAAAAATACAGTCTAACAAGCAATAATATCACGTGTTTAAGTTTTTTTTTGCAAAATTCCAATAATAAAATTAAAGGACCGATAAACCAAATATGTTCATCTTGATCAACCCATTACCGGCTCACTACAGAGCACGGGTCTCCTCTCAATATGAGAAGGGTTTGGCTATAGTCCACCACGCTGGCCATGTGCGGATTGGCAGACTTCACACACCTGAGACCCAAATATGTTAATAGTGATTAGTTAATAATTTTGACTATTTAGTAAATTTAATTAAGTATAATGGTGGCTTCGCCAATTTTACTATGTTAAGTGGTAAAATCAATTATAAAGTTAGCTTTATTGCTAGTAACATAGTTTTTTATATTCCCCCATAGACATTTAACTTGAACCAATTGCCAACTGCCAACATAATTTTGTAGGCAGCGTTAATTATTTTATCAGTGTAGTTTCATTGTATCTCTCACATAAATTGACGACAAATTTTAGATTTTGAATAGCAGGGAATAGAGATTTGGAACTTGTCCATGCTGCTTGATTGAAGGTTGGAAGCGGTTTGCTAAAATATTGTATAGGTATACACTGAAACGGAACTAGAAATTCATATTAAAATGGTTAATTCGGCGTGAAGTATTATGTGTTTCACAATTATTATAAAAGACTTGTCAAGGTGGACCTAGTAAGAATTATGTCTGGATATCGTAGTATAATATTTATATAGCATTTTTTGTTATCATTTAATTCCATTGTCATCTGTATCTTTACAGAAATTTTATTCATCATCTATTTTAATCCTTTACCCACATTTTTCTTTAATGTTATATCAAGGTTTTGATTGTATAATTCTTTATTATTATTCGAGATGAAAATAATATAGCTATTTCAGTGTGCATTTCTTGGTATAAATATCACATTACTTCCCGTAAGGAAAACTTAGCAACTTAAGACGTCATTTTATTTTAACATCGCTTTATTAATACCCTCACAGAATAGGGGGCAAAATCTATTTTGTAACGCCAAATATAACAGGATTTGATACAATATCTTAAATCTTAAACGAAGTGGAAAATTATCAAATATTACTACTCTATCACCAAATCTTACATGCAATAACAAATAAAATCATACAACAATCGATGACATAATCAAAGTACCAATTTAAACCCATAAGTAATTTTTAAGCAGAAAGATGACGTATATTAAATTCAGAAGGGTTTACTAATATCAATTAGTAAGAAAATTCATGAAGCAGTATGAAAGATATGTAGAGAAGAGAAGAGAAGAAGAGTATGAGAAGGTTTAATGCCTATTAATTATATAAATATTAATAGGCTGAGGATATTATGATGATGAGGAACCTTACTATTATTATATTACTATACTTATGTATAGAGTGTTTGTTTTAATTAACATAGTCATATTTTTTTTCCAGGTGGCAGTCCCATACCCAGTAGACCGTCCTTATGCAGTACCAGTTCCTAGGCCCTACCCAGTGGCAGTCGAGAAGCACGTCGCTGTACCAGTAGACAGACCCGTACCGGTACCTGTACCTCACGCTGTGCCATACCCAGTTGTTAAACAGGTCAGTTCCAAAAACAAAGACATGATTCATTCAGTTTTAATATTAAACAAACCATTTCTATTGACCAGATTTTTCTCAGGCGATAACTATAGCGATCACAGAATGTATTATTCAGAACTATTTTGAGGTAATGGTGATTACGCGAATTGGTTTCCAAGCGACCAATGAGAATTTGGTCAAGACTTTGAAGATAGAATAGAATACACCTGTACCATGAAGGAAAATTTTCTACTAAGCACACTATTACATGGTCTACTATAATTATGGTCGTATTTTTACTGCATGTTGGTAAAATTTACTTCAGGCGTTACATTGCTAGAAATTACTTTAGCTCCAATAACATGAATCACTTTTTCGTTCATGATGGGATGATGTTTCAAGCATAACCTAAGGGAGTTAGCTCAACGAGTAACACAACACAGCTAGAATTTCGCCATTTCTGCAAAGCAGCAACCGGAAAACGCTGCGTTTGGAAATCCTCTGTAAATTGGACAGTCGTCATTAAATGATTTGCCACTTGCTATTAGCCACTAAAATTGGTAAAAAATGTGCTGTGACATGTGCAAGGAAAGCCACTAAAAAATGCGCCTCGTGATCATTAAATTTAGCAATGCTAATATAAGATCCTTGAACAAATATGGATTATCTAGATGGATCTCTTGAGATTACAATGATAAATCAAAATGTGCGTATTGCGTACGCAGTCGTATAAAGTAGGAGATTCTGGTTTCGATTCCCAGATCTAGTCTGTTCTGTTGGGAGACTTCGTCCGTGGCTAGTTACCACCCTACCGACGGAGACGTGTCGCCAAGCGATTTAGCATTCCGACATGATGAAATTACGAGTATGGCTTTACCTATACCCCTAACAGCTTATTAGCCCATTATCATCTTCATCATCACTTAGCACCAGATGAGGTTGCCGTAAAAGGCTAACTTATAGTGGAATAAAAAAATGTCTACCTTTAAGTATCTCCAAATATAAATTTTTCATTTTCAGGTCGGCGTTCCCGTACCAGCACCGTACCCAGTACCAGTAGCAAGACCAGTAGCCGTACCAGTGGCCCAACCTGTACCGGTTGGCATCGTGAAATCTGTCTTCAGCTCTGGTATATCATCAGGTATCCTCGGGTCAGGTTACGGCTCAGGGTACTACGGCTCCGGATACCTCGGTGGCGGTGGAATCCACGGGGGTCACCTCGGGGGACACCTCCACTCCAAAATCTGGTAGACGATTGAGCACGATGCAATAGAGGATACGAAAATATTTGATTTTTTATTAGGCCTGTACGCATTTTGTCCTATATATTTTTATTGTATCGCGAAGTTTACGATTGAATGTCTAATACAGAGAACAATTTCTGTATGTTATTGGTTGAGATTATCTAATCCTGCAAACAAAACTGATTTAATGTTCTTGTATTAAGAGTCTCGATAAACAGAATTTGCTTTGACCTGCCAGAATTTTGAGTATGTTTTTGACAATACTTAATACAGGTAACATTCTCTATAGATGAATATAGTTGAATTTTCAATAATAATATTCTCTATAGATTGTTGAATTTTCAATAATATTTTGATATTTGAATTGCAACTTGCGTAAGGCTTAATATAGTCATGTCATGATTGGTGTTTTGTGATTTAGCGTAAACTAGGTTTAGCGTATGTTTGTGTTGTTTTTGAAGCCGTTGTCTTGGAAAAGGGGCGATGTGCAATGAACTAGAGGCTATATTTTTATACGAGTGTAATAGACTTCCGTGAAAGAGCGATTTCTATGTACGTAGCCGTAACTGTCATTACGTATATCATATTATAATTTGCGTATAGCTGGAAAACCTTCAACGTGTATTTTGAAACATACAATACAAAATACAATACAATATTTATTTTATCTTGTATTTACTCAGTTTGAGTACAATAAAAATTAAAAGAATAGAAATTTTACTACATATACTCAAAATCTAATAAATAATTGGCCTTAATACAGTAGTATTTATACGAAAATTATGTGGCATGTTTAAGATCGGCCAACTTATTTTCTTAAAAAAAAATTAGTAACAAGACTTATTTATACACATGTTCATGTATATTATATTTAACATCATTTCAATTGGTGTTTTCTACATCATCTGTTATATTTAGTATATGTATAGTTATTTTTTTATAATCGTATATTAATTTGATCTCCTCAAAGTTTAATGCCGTAACGGATAGGCTTCAAATGTATGTACCTGGATTTATACCTTTTGTATATAGGATTTCCTTGATTAGTTTTAAGTTTTTGTACTTTGAGTTTATTTCGTCCGCAGTCGACTAAAACTATTTGATAGAGGACTTTCATTTCTAATAAAATTTACTTATGAAATATCCACTCTTTTTTTTGCAATTTCGCATATTCTTATCTCTATAACATAAATACTCTTCTTAACTACCTCTTTCGTCTAGTGGCTAGCAAGTTTAACTGTGGACCATGAGGTTGTGGGTTCATATAAAAAATTCTTTGGCTTCTCAGTGGCTCGGATAGAACGTGAAGCCGTCGACCAAAGTTTTTATCACATAATGTGATGATAATCAGATTTAGTAGCGCCATGGGTCTTTTTACTTATTTGCTATAAGGCCTGTCCAGTCATGGTGATGATAGAATGAAAAAATCATCACCTAACTAAATTAATACCATTGCTGAAAAGCAAGACAAGTAAGTCCCCTTCGTCATATCAGAAGGGGATATAGAGCAAAATATAAATGATAGGAATGTTGAATATTAAATTAAGAATAAAATTAACTTACTACCTTAACCCTTAGGTATGTCTCAATAACTAAAATAAACCAGATTTGAATAAAAAATTTGATCCAATAGAAAAAAACAAAAAATACTTAATGGATCACATAAGTGATAGAAAAGATTGGAAACAAGTTGTTAGTAATTTTAATGATAATGAAAGATTAACTAATTGAAATAATACCGGTCTAAGATTGGTTAGTTTTGTATAGGTATATAAAACGATTAAAAAGTGATGAGAAAGAACTAGATACGAGTATGAATGTTTTGCCTTGAATTCATATACTGAAACGTTAAATAAATCTCACTAAAAATGTTTCACATATATATATATATATATCATCATTATCATATCAATCGATTGAAGTCCACAGCTGGACATAGGTCTTTTGTAAGGAGTTCTAAAGTCCACAACCGACTTACCGATTCTCTGGCGATCCATCAAATGCGGTATAACCATTATCCATAACTATATCAGCTGGTCCAAAATTGACTGACAATAATGGGCAGCTGTTTTACCGATGCGAGAGGACCAGCACTGAGATCACCAACCCACTACCAAGGGTAGTGATTAATTTAGATGGTAGACACAAAATTTACATTTTTTTTTAAACACTACAAGTTAGCCTTTGACGGCTATCTCACCTGATGGTAAGTGGTGATGATGCAATCTAGGATGGTAGCGGGCTATCTTGTACGGGGTATAGTAAACCCACACTCCTACTTGGTTTCTACGCGACATCGTGCTGGAACGCTAAATCGCTGAGCGACACGTGTTTGTCGGTAGGGTGGTTTTTCTATGCTGATGGTGGCCACCGAGGGGGTTTTAGTGGGTAATAATCCCACATAACCCGGGCTTTTACCCAAAGCAATAGTCGGGTAGCTCTCACTACGAGATTTCCCCCCCGAAAACAAAAAAAAAGGTGGTAACTAGCCACGGCTGAAGCCAGACCAGACTCGAGCCGGGAATCGAACCCAGGACCTGCAACTTTATAATGCGACAGCGCACGCACTGCGCCACGGAGGTGATCGCACTTACATATGTAGTATGTGTATTTATATAAACAGTTGATTTAAACTGTAATAGTTTTAACCTATCTATATCACCAGTACTAGTTATCTAAAGATATAAGAACAAGTTCCTAGACGGTGCAACAAGGTGTTACCGTAACGAACTGGATAAATTGTATCATACATACATTCTGGAAAGTTGTTATATGTATATGGCGCACCAGTGTCTTATGTTACGCACTAGTTTGTTATGTAATACATCGATTAACGATAACCCTATTGCCCTATATCATTAGAGAAAACAAAACAAAAAGGAAAAGTGAAATATATGAGTGAATAGGCACAGATTTTTGCCGGATAGACAATCTATTTCAAAATTGACAGTAAGACTTCATTTAAATGGTTGTATGACTATTTACAATGTAATGACTTTTGTACAACTGTTTTACCGGGCAGACAAGCTGTTTCAAAATTAAGTGTAAGACGTAATTTACGTGATTGTATGAATATTTACAATGTTATGTGCCGATAAAGAATTTTATTAACATGATTTGACATACTAATAACATATAATTATTAAGACATTAGCAAAAATTTTAATAGTTATTAGGGTTTTTATTAAACAGTATCGAAAGTTCTCGTAATCCTAGTTCGTATCGACTATCGTAATCGATATTATGTTAATTGAATTGTTTAGTAAATGTAATCTTATTTCGACCTAATATCTTACCACGAGGTAAGCGATGTTACAGTGTTAGATGGTAGCGGGCTATCCTGGTAGAGCGTGTCAGTTTTATTCAACACATTCCCGTAATCGAAACTGACGTACCAAAAGGCTAAAATTGAACGAAGACTTGCCACTAGCCCGGATCAGATTTCCAAATTGCCATAAACAAATCTAGTATTAACTAACCACCTCGCCAGAGATTTTCACAAAAATGAATACAGATAATAAAATTAAATATGTGGTTGTAAGTAAGCCGCTATAGGAACTCTGTTGAAAAGGCGGGCGACATCGTATTCGGCGGGAGCGGTTTTTTCACGCTTTTCTTGAATAAATATTTGTTGGTCAATTTTGGAAAGGATTGGTGTCGTTTGTGTAGTGGCTAGTTTTTTGAATGGTTCATGATCAACCCATTACCGGCTCACTACAGAGCAGGGTCTCCTCTCAATATGAAAAGGGTTTGGCCATAGTCCACCACGCTGGCCATGTGCGGATTGGCAGACTTCACACGCCTTTGAGAACATTATGGAGAAATCTCAGGTGTGCAGGTTTCCTCACGATGTTTTCCTTCACCGTTGAAGCAAGTAATATTTTAATTGTTTAAAGACGCACATAACTCCGAAAACTTAGAGGTGCGTGCCCGGATTCGAACCGCCGACCTCTGATTAGGAGGCTGACGCCCTAACAACTAGGCTATCACCGCTTCTTTTGAATGATTAACAGGTATTAATTTGGGAAAGGTTTGAGGGAGCCGCGTCCGCCTGGTGCGAATTTTCCCGACATTTTTCCCTTCAATTCTCAATTGCTATAAACTTGACATTGGCTAATCTATGTAAAGCCATGAAAGGAGAAAAAAAAAACTTTGTTGCACCTACATGTTTAGCGCGGTTTCCTGCCAACATAATAATGCCACTAAACCCTTGATTCAAGTTTACGTAATAAGTAGCTAAATAAGTAGCTACTCATAAAACAGTTAACAGCAAGTAGGACCCACTTATAGTCGGTATGGGTTCCGCGTTTGACGCCCCGGTCACGTCTGATAGGTTACGCAATGTAAAGACACATTGTGAATAACTGTGATTAGCTGCGAACTAGACTATATGGGTAATCGGTTGCACGCTTACTTGTCATTCATCATACGGCTCACTACAGAGCGCAGGTCTCCTCTCAATATGAGAAGGCTTTGGCCATAGTCCACACATTTACAACGACACGACAAAATTAATTATTGACACAAATAAAAAACAGATTCAATAAAATAGGAATTTATGTAAAAAAACAATTAAACATAATTATAACTGACTCGGTGGCATTGTCTCTTGTTTTTTATAAACCACAAGTTACTTGACGGCATCTTACCTGATGGTAAGTGTTGATGCAGTCTAAGATGGTAGAGGGCTAATCTGTTAGGGGTATGGTAAACCCACACTCCAAATTGGTTACCACAAGACATCGTACCGGAATGCTAAATCGCTTGGCGACACGTCTCTGTCGGTAGGGTAGTAACAAGCCACGGCCGAAGCCTCACCAGACCAGACTCGAGCCGGGAATCGAACCCAGGATCTGCAAATTTATAATGCGAAAGGGCGTGGGCTGCGCCACGGAGATCGTAAAATTCAAAATCTCTGGTAATTAATGGCGTCTCGTCTCTAAAAATGCTAAGCACCGAATAAAAATTTTAGGGTCACACATGTACCGCTCCCAGAACCCTTATTTTACATAAAATTCACTGTGCCAACTAGTCTAACTTTAACATAACAAGTAAACCTTTCGAATATTCTGTCATGAAATGTAGACTACGCTACGTAGAAATTATAGGTTACCCTCAATATTTCATGACAATAACCCATTTAAAGTTGCCGCCGTAATAGATTTAGGTATTGCCATACATATTGGGGTTAATTGAAAACACGAGCGTAGCTAGGGTGTTTAAATTAGACAAATAATCAATTTTAATAGAAGCCATTACGGTGATTCATAGAAGTAAGTAGGTTTCGAAGCAATTGTAATGATTTCGAAGACTTCATTATACCCTGTACATAGTTGAAGCAATTGACGACCTCCGTGGCTCAGTGCGTGCGCTGTCGCATTATAAAGTTGGAGGTGCTGGGTTCAATTCCCGGCTCGAGTCTGGTCTGGTGGGAGGCTAAATCCGTGGCTAGTTACCACCCTATCGACGAAGACGTGTCGCAAAGTGATTTTGTGCTCAAGCACGATGTCGCGTGGAAACCAATTAGGTGTGTGGTTTTACCATAACCCTAACAGGTTAGCCCGCTGACATCCTAGAATACATCATCACTTACCATCAGGTGAGATTTCCACAAAAATGAATACAGATAATAAAATTAAATATTTGGTTGTAAGCCGCTATAACAACTCTGTTGAAAAAGCGGGAGACATCGTATTCGGCGGGCGCGGTTTCTTCACGCTTTGCTTGAATTAATATTTGTTGGTCAGTTTTGAAAAGGATGAGTGTCGTTTGTGTCGTGGCTAGTTTTTTGAATGGTTCACAAGCATTAATTTGGGAAAGGTTTTTAGGGAGCCGTGTCCGCCGTGATTGAAAGACAAACAAACACACTAACTCAACGCAGACAAAGTCGCGGGCGTCAGCTAGTTGTACATAAAATTCACTGACCCACCAGTCTAACTTTAATATAACCCTAACAGGTTAGCCCGCTGACATCCTTGAATACATCATCACTTACCATCAGGCGAGATAGCCGTCAACGGTTAATGTGCAGTGTGTCAAGATAAAAATATTAAGTTATTTTTCTCTGTCTTTATTTTCATAACGGGGCCCATTTTCGTAACTTAATCAGCCCGCGACTCTATCTATTACCCTATCTATCTATACATATCTAATAGATGACAATCTAGCGTCTAAATTACTATGGCGTGACATAACCAAGGCACCATTCGATAGACATGCATTTTTAATTTCTATCGATTGTCCCACAAAGCCGTTTTCACTTTACCGATGGTCGGGGAAATTTTTTATTAGATAGTCGTAGGACTGAATTATTAATTCGTTCGATATAGGTTGTGAAAATGAGCTTGCAATAAATACTCTACTACAACCAAATTCAATATAATATAAATAAATGTCTAAAAATACGTGTAAGGTAACTCTTTGTACCAGGACTGAGAAATGAAATATGGATATGAAAGAAGATTTTTTTTATATGCGGAAGCCCATCACAAATTGTGGTGTATATTGATTCATTCCTTATGATCCCTATTTTACAATGGTAATATTATAATTACCTGATCTAACGAGAATACAGAAAAATCTTTAAAAGTTTTTAAAAGAAGATTTCACCAATCGTTTTTAGATATTTATCTAAAAACTTACTTCTATCTACTATCAAAAATTCTTTTATTGAATACAAAATGACATACTTATTATTAATATTATTATCGCTATTTAGTTTATTTCTTGACATTTTTTAAATGATTTACATGTAATTACAATATTATTTTTGCACGCCTACCCGGCAGATTGTGAGAAACTCTAATTAAATGTAACACCAATCAGCTACACAATTTATGCAAATAAATGATTTGATTTGATTTGATTTGATCGACGAAGGAAACGATAAAAAAAATAGAATCACACGATGAGCTAAAAACTATATTAGTTTGGTGAGTTGGTACGTCACTTCGCTAAAACGGTAAAAAAGGAAAACTTTATTTATTACTATTTCATGATCTATACATTTTTTAAGATCTTTTAAATAAATACAAGAAAACTGGTAAAATCACTGAGAGCAATTTCAAAACGTAGACGTCTTGTCTGCAATCTGACAATGACAAGACAAACACAGCAAGATGACAGACGCCATTCCGTTCCACGATGACTTTGATTTCTCGTAATCGATTATATCATAGTAAAAATAGGATTATAAACGAGTTCACGAATTCAATCGTTTGGCTTTTTACATATTTAAACTAAAAATTGTTAAATATTATTCATCATCATCATGATCAAGCCATTACCGGCTCACTACAGAGCACGGGTCTCCTCTCAATTTGAGAAGGGTTTGGCCATAGTCCACCACGCTGGTCATGTGCAGATTGGCAGACTTCACACGCCTTTGAGAACATTATGGAGAACTCTCAGGCGTGCAGGTTCCTCACGACGTTTTCCTTCACCGTGGAAGCAAGTGATATTATAACTTTTGAAAATCGCACATAACTCCGAAAAGTTAGAGGTGCGTGCCCGGATTCGAACCGCCGACCTCCGATTAGGAGGCTGACGCTCTAACCACTATCACCGCTTAAATATTATTATTTAATGTTAAATATTTTTTTGTTAATTTTTATTTTGAAATTACAGCAGTGCTTCGATACACGCATTTTTGTCGTATCGTTTTAAAACACTGACAGTATATATAGACAGAAAATAACAGCAATATACACCAATATATATAAAGCAATATGAATTAAAACAATATCACTTTGTTTATTATTAAATTTTTGAATCTACCCCGTTTACTACATTAAATTAGTAAATCTTTTTAAGTAGAATATGATTTTAGTAGGCCTAAAAAAATCTTTTATGAATATGGGATACACATATATTATATACACGCATATATTGTTTCAGCAAAGATTTCCAATATTAAATATAAGCAATTATATAAAAGAGAACTTCAAGAGCATGACAAGTACTTGTAGTGAGGATTTTTCAAATCGGTTATTTATGTAATGCCCCGACCCTGTTAGGGGTGAATCTAAAGGACGAAATTAGTGATTGTTTGGGCGACCAGTATTAATATATAAATATCCCCTTACGCACCACCGTGCCAACTATCTACATCTGTTTAATACAACTGCATATCGCCCGTATATAAGAGATCACAAACACGCAAAAACTCATCTAGATTATGCGTGTTTTGCTAACTAGGTGAACCTCTTGCTTTTTGCAAGCCTTAAATGTACCGTCACCAGATTTATACGCGGCAAAGAGTTACGCGGTTGCTGTTGGGGGAGAAGGTATACGCAACGTTCCCCTCTGCCATGGTATTAACACAAAATAAATAATAGACTCAACTCGTACATGGGTTATTGAAATAGCCTTTTCTCATTTTGAATAGGCTTTGATGTACCGACGGAAGGCGACCACATACCCAATTTGGGTGTTGCAACTTGGTCTGAAATCGACCGTAGTAGAGTAGTATCTTTGCTAGAAATGAATTCTTGCGACATGCAATACAGTTTAGCATTTTTACAAATGTAATCTTCGATATCTTATATCGTGTAACAATTTTTTTAATCATCATCAATCATAGCTAATTACACCGCAGCTAGACAGTTATTTAACAGTTTAACCCACCTAATCATATAGTTATATACCCTCTCGAGCTATATATCCGAGGTTCCCCTCAATGATCTCGTAAGTCATATAAAAGCCTGCAAGACCTACCTGATAGATCCAATACAAAAAGGTTAGGAGATCTTCAAGCATATTCATTATATATTTTAACTTTTGATTGTAAAAGAATAGCAACAGTTGCTAAAATTACAATTATTAATTTATATTATATTACTATTTAAACATAACACATTGAATAACTAGTAGCTATAACCATTTGTAAGCAAATGGAACATACGGTATTTAATTATAAGAAGCTTCTTCGAAACATCTTCGAATCTTCATTCTTCCTCATAATTAATCTATTATATTGTAAAAATAAATGTAAAACTGTTTGTGGCTTAAATAATAAAAAAAAACAATCGTACGCAAAAAGATTTGGCATGGGATTTACCCGATAAATGCGGACGAGCAATTTTTTTTTTTTCGGACTGTCTATTAGCTGTACAAACCCTATTGGTTGCCACAGCGTAACCGGGCTGTTTGGCGAGCTTCGGAAAGAAGCTCTGCCAGAAGAAATTTTTGAGGGCTCGAAGAAACTAAGGGAACGACTGCCTAAGGGCGCCTTTGAGGCCGAACCTCAGCTTAGGCGACGTTTGGGATAACGGGGGGGTCGGACGGTGAGTAAACGAGCAATCTAGCAACTGGGCAGTTCCGATAGTAAATGTTGACTTGCGATTCCCCCCTGACCATTCGTGTGGCTCGAGCGCTATATCTCCTCGTGGGCTTATCGCTTGATGGTATGCAGGTGTATCCGGCGGGGCCCTTATTGATCGAAATAGATAGATGATATCAGTTAGCCTGTTTATTAGAAATTCAAATATTCTTGCATCTATGGCGATGTTTATTGCAGCGAGAGTTTGTATCTCAATAGCTCAATAGGGTGAAACCAGAAACCAAAAGTTTGTTGATTCAAATATTTTAATATACTTTATGTATTATCATCATCATCATCATCATGATCAACCCATTACCGGCTCACTACAGAGCACGGGTCTCCTCTCAATATGAGAAGAGTTTGGCCATAGTCCACCACGCTGGCCATGTGCGGATTGGCAGACTTCACACACCTTTGAGAACATTATTGAGAACTCTCAGGCGTGCAGGTTTCCTCACGGTGTTTTCCTTCACCGTTGAAGCAAGTGATATTTTAATTTTTAAAAACGCACATAACTTCGAAAAGTTAGAGGTGATTGTAACCTTTTTATGCGCGCTTTTTTATTTATGTATATTAGCACCTATTTTATTTCACCTCTTAGCTTGAAAGCCTATTTATAATCGTTTTGTGTGGGAAATAAACCTAACAAATCTTTGACGTCTCAACGTTAAGGATTTCTAATTGAAATTTTGGCAGGTTATCCAAATTAATAAAACTGCAGCGAACGAGTGCGCGAGCTTCCCCGTGACCCATGCATCAGGCGACGCGAAGGAATATCGCTGGGCTTTAATGGGTATTCTGATCCACCAGGGAGTCCCACAAACCCCACCGGAAGCGGCCCATGTTAAAAAAGGGTTAAAAAAATAATGATAGATTATAGGATATGTAAACATATGTTACGTATCCATATTTATTTTTGTTATTACCACTCGTATATTGTTGTATTATTGGTACTATTTGTTGGTTTGGAGGTGGGCAGTAATGGTTGCGCCACAGTTTACACTACTGCAGCCGTTATTGCAATACCGTGCTTATTATCCCTTATAAAAAAAAACTTGAGAGGTGTCAAGGGACACCCGGATGGAACGAAGTTCCTTTCGATTAATTAGTGAAGGAATTGTAATAAAATTTTATTTTATTTAAGTTATAATAATATTTTTTTATTATTAACAAATATAATGTTATATAAACTTAAACAGTAGGCTCAATTTTGTACTTCATCAGCAATATCCGGAACTTGTGCAGAAACACTGTCAGGATTCATTATTATTATTTATTATTTACAAAAAACCTGTATACACTCAACAAAAATAATCGTCGCGACACCACACTGTTCAATGCGAAATGGAAATGAAAATATCTGGCTTGCTTTCTATAAGAGAGAGAGAGAGACAGACAGAGAAACATGCGACGCCGCACAGCTTACAATAACAAAAAGTGTCGTGACAACTTTTCGTAAGAATTTTTTCCGTCTTTCACAACGCGCGATAAGGAACTTCGTTCCAATAATAATAGAAAGAAAAAAAAATTAAAGGTCACTGAAAAATTTTAATTTGGAAAAAGATATAATAAATCTTTGCTGCGTGATATAAAAATAGACCAACAAACTAACTAAACCTACCTACGCTCTTTAAATATAACTAATACATACATAAGAGATAAGAGTACTAATACATAAGAGATTTTTGCAAAAGATTTGCGAAACCCACCTCAGCGTATTAGCAGCGAGCGGACGACATAAATTGAGTTAACGAGAGCAAACGGCAATTGCCTAACTGCATTTATATGAAAATATATCCACATTTCTAGGGAGCGAACTTAATAAGGTGTAATTATAAATCTTACTGCAGCTACCTGCGATCGGAGACCCTATCGTGCAACTTATCACATCATCATGATCAACCCATTACCGGCTCACTACAGAGCACGGGTCTCCTCTCAATATGAGAAGGGTTTGGTCATAGTCCACCACGCTGGCCGTGTGCTAATTAGCAGACTTCACACGCCTTTGAGAACATTATGGAGAACTCTCAGGCGTGCAGGTTTCCTCGCGATGTTTTCGTTCACCGTTGAAGCAAGTGATATTTTAATTGTTTAAAGACGCACTCCGTAAAGTTAGAGGTGCGTGCCCGGATTCGAAACGCCGACCTCTGATTAGGAAGCTGACCCCCTAACTATCACTGCTTCCTTATTAACTTATCATATAAACAAGCGATTATCTATGCGATAATCTGTCTTTTTTTTTCTCTTTTAATAGCTTTACACAGATTAGCCAATGTCAAGTTAGCAATGTAGAATTGAAGTTAGGGAAAAATGGCGGCAACTTCGCACTTGGCGGACGTGGCTCCCTCAAACCTTTCCCAAATTAATACATGTTAACCATTCAAAAAACTAGCCACTACACAAACGACATCAAAACTATAATGTTCACGACACAACCAACACCGGTCCTTTTCAAAATTAGCCAACAAACATTAATTCAAAAAAAGCGTTAAAAAACCGCGCCCGCCATATACGAAGTCTCCCGCCTTTTCTTAATCTGTCATATTAGTGACGTTTTCGCTGACCTTGATACAACCATTCAGCCTGATTCAACGCGGTGGAAGACAACGTGACTTGCGTTGATGCCCTCTCTCACTGGCTCACTTGACTCTTCTTCCGATGAGACTTTTAACATTGTTAGACCTTATAACTAAGGGTCAGCATGAAGTAATGCAAAGCGGTTCCGTGTTGACTCGGAAGAATTGGGGGAGGTTGTTTTAGTCCGTGCAAGGTCACACCCTGCTGCGAGGCAGAAGTCCGTAGGAATTTTTTCCTCCCCAAGGGACAAAAAAAAAGACCTTATACCTAAAACTTTACCCTTACTTTTCCCTTTGGTGCGGCGTAAGTTGATGATATAAACAATGCACCAAAGAACAGCGCAAGTTGTAGGTATAAACCAAATGGACGATTAGAATGCAAATACATGGGTCTAGGCCCCGACTATGATTTTGTCCCAGGAAATAGCAAAAAGGTTAGTCGACATCACAGGGGACCGAAGAGCTGCCAGCTACCTCGGACAAAGAATTAGTCTAGCCA
Organism: Lasiommata megera; assembly: GCA_928268935.1. Taxonomy (NCBI): domain Eukaryota; kingdom Metazoa; phylum Arthropoda; class Insecta; order Lepidoptera; family Nymphalidae; genus Lasiommata; species Lasiommata megera. The sequence goes on from OV743321.1 coordinate 2,631,254, forward strand.
TTCAAAGGGGGAACGCTGCCAGTATCTGCGGAACCTTGCCTAAAGGGACTCCTTTTAATAATATACTTTAATTATGATGTTATATATTTATTTATTTTTTAAGATTTTTAGTTTTAGGTTAATCTAAGGTTTATTTTAAGTTATATATGTATTTTTGAAATTTAATAAATTTTAAGTTTTAGTAATAGAAATAAAATATCAATATTTATGACATTAAAAAATACTTGGAAGAGAACAGAATGTTTAATGTTAATTTTGTGCACTTATTATATGATAATTGAGGTCTTTGGTTCAATTCCCGAATCGAGTCTGGTCTTGTGGGAGACTTCAGACTTAGAAATCTTTATTGTAAGAATGGCTGCATTTACACATATAATAATTAAAATAAATTTTACACTACCAGTTTGTGACTAATGACCAAAAAGTAGTAATATGCGTTTATAAGTAAATTTTTTTTATCGACTACCTAAAAAGAAAGGAAACATGTTAGGGGTATGCTAAGAACATACTCCTACTTGGCTTCTACGCGACATCGCGCCGTATTGCTAAATCGCTTAGAGACACATCTTTGTCGGTACGGTGGTAACTAGCCACGGCCAGACTAGACCAGATTCGAGCCAGGAGTCGAAGCCAGAACCATCCATCCATCATTATAATGCCCATTGCGCCAGGGTTGTCGTCAAAGTCGAGTCGAGGATTTGTCTTGATGTTGTCGATTCTATGCCATATGCCCATCTAGTTAAAATCATCAGGTGCTTAAATTGAAGACGGTGGACGATCGAAAAGCCATCTATTAAGTCTGCGTAACTAAGTCCTAAGTCTAGTTAAGGACGTATATTAATTAAGACATAATGTTTAAAATAAAAACATGACGTTATGTATGGCAAAATGTTGTTTATTAATCATACATCCATCCCAAATGGTATGAATATTCTGACAACATTTCATATTCGCTTCTTATGACATGGAATTTGTGTAACTTTAATCATGGGCGAGTTTTTGTGTCACAATATTTTCAATAATTAATTGAGACAAATCAATAGAAATCGCTGTGTAAGATATACGAGTAGAAGCGACCGTTTCTTTGTGACAGACAAAACTTTATCTACCGTAATTTAAAGCCGTTTATATACGTAGGAGCACAAATCAATATTTTTTAATTGTTCAAGGTAAAGGACAATGTTAGTACAAGATTTAAACTTAATTTAACACAGTTCGTCTCAAACCAGGGTCCAAACGCAGGGTTTTTGTATCCAGGCTTGATTATGCAGTTAAAGACACAAACCTATTTGTAAACACAAGCATGGCAGGTTAAATACTATATCATCATCATGTTCAACCCATTGCCGGCTCACTTCAGAGCACGAGTCTCCTATCAATATTAGAAGGGTTTGGGCATAGTCCACCAGCCTGGCCATGTGCGGATTGGCAGACTTCACACGCCTTTGAGAACATTATGGAGATCTCTCATGCATGCAGGTTTCCTCAAGATGTTTTCCTTCACCGTTGAAGAAAGTAATATTTAAATTATTTAAAAACGCACATAACTCCGAAAAGTTAGAGGTGCGTGCCCGGATTCGAACCGCCGACCTCTGATTAAGAGGCTGACGCCCCAGCAACTAGGCTATCAAAGCTAAATTATATATATTCTGTTTTTATTTGAATTAAATACGTGAGATAAAGCGGTGATAGTCCAGTTATTACTACGTCATTCCTTGCAATTTATTCAATGCAAGTTTTTTAGGTATCACTTGCTTTGATGGTAAATGAAAAGATCGGGAGGAAACTTGCATGCCTAGTTCTCCATTAGGAATATGAAGTCTACCAATCCGTCTTGACCAGCGCGGTGGACTGTGGCTTCTCCAGCACCAGGGGAGCCTCCGATGCATTGCCGGCTGAACCGATCATCCGAATTAGTGCGGAATTGAACCGGAACGCTAATTTCTTTCGTTTTAATTAATTTTCTTCGTCTGCGTCGAGTTAGTGTGTGTGAAAGTGTGTTTGTTTGTCTTCCAATCACCAAGCAATGGATCACTAAACCGACGATCTTGAAATAATTACAGGATAATCTGTAAAATACATCCTTTAAAACAAAAAAATAATAAATGAATTCGGAGTTCGCATTAATGAATTACAACTAAATACCCATTTTGTTTTTCATCCCCTCTACCAAGGGGACAATTCTGAATTGCGGGATAAAAACTATCCTATATGTTCAACCGGAGTATCAGCTACTCCTGTACCAAATTTCGTTCAAAGCTGTCGAGTAGTTTCGGCGTGATGCACGGCCAAGATACAGACAGACACAGACAAAAAAATAAAAAATAAATTGTTTTGGGCTCAGTATCGATAGTAAAGCATCCTCCAATTAAAATTTTCAAAATATATTTAATGAATAGAATTCGTCCTGTTACAGTTTTATTATATTATATAGCTGTTTCCCGCGACTTCGTCTGCGTAGAATTGCTGATTTCCCTTGAGATTGAGGTTACCCGTGCGGCCTATGCCAATGTGTTTCTAAATTAAAAAAAACATATTAGGATTTTCATACAAACTTCAAACCCCTATTTTACCCCTTTCGGGGTAGATTTCGATGAAAAAAAATGCTAACCTTATACATACGCCCTATAAGATACCTATTTTCAAAATTTTAAGCTTGTAGACTTCATAATAAAAAAATAAGCAAAAACTATCATCCCCTATTTTACCACCCTTAACAGGTAATATTTAAATGAACATATTTTTTATTTATTATTATTAATCTTAATACAAATTTTTGTGTCTCTAACTCTAAAAACAAAGAAATTTCATACAATCTTCCAACCCCTTTTACCCCCTTAGGGGTGGAATTTCCTAATATCCTTTCTTAGCTGACATCTCTTAACTATCAACTAACTACTTGCTAAATTATAGCTTTATACGTAAAACAGTTTTTAAGATCTCGTGTTTAATCAGTATGTATGTAAGTCAGTATGTAAGTATGTAAGTGACCTTTCGCTTTTATATATATAGATAGATAGCCGATGTTAATGAAAATAATTAATAACCAACAAAAAAACTCAAACAAACTCAGGACGGAAAAGAGGACGTTCTCACACCAGCTCGCATTTTATAGCCAATCTTTTCCAGTTAAAAAGCTAATGTATATGTACCAAGAATTCGCAGACTACGGCTATGTTGAAGGTATTTTTCTAATAAATGTATGGCTTGACATAGAATGCTCGCCACATAATCCTTGTGAAAAATTCACGCAATCTTAATAATGCAATAGAAATACTCGTAAATATGATCACTCGACACACCTTTTTTCAATGTAGTTAGATATACCTAATGATTCATAGAAGCGGTGATAGCCTAGTGGTTAGGACGTCAGCCTCCTAACCAGAGGTCGGCAATTCGAATCCGGGCACGCACCTCTAACTTTTCGGAGTTATGTGCGTTTTTAAAAAATTAAAATATCACTTGCTTCAACGGTGAAAGAAAACATCGTGAGGAAACCTGCACGCCTGAGAGTTCTCCATAATGTTCTCAAAGGCGTGTGAAGTCTGCCAATTCGCACATGGCCAGCGTGGTGGACTATGGCCAAACCCTTCTCATATTGAGAGGAGGCCCGTGCTCTGTAGTGAGCCGGTAATGGGTTGTTCATGATGATGATGATGAATGATTCATAGTTAATTCATTCAAGTTACATAGACAATACGTTAAGAGAGATTTATTAATATTATTGATATATAAACAAAATACCAAACCGTCCGTTGAAACCGCAAAATGTGGTTTCAATGGACGTTTCGGTGCGACATCCTCGGTGGATAGGTTCACTCCGTAACGTACTACTAGATTAACTTAAATGGACATCATCTAGATCAGAAGCTTGGAACCACCTATAACTTATGTCAGCCGGTTTAATAAAACTGTCTAGCAATTTAAAAAAACCTTTACATATAATTAAGAACCGTTAATTACTTCTCATATTATTAAGCTACTCCGTTTATATTAGAATATTAGAATAGGATTTTCGATAAGCTATTTTTTTTCAAAAGCTTCTGAATTTATTAGGTTCAATCTTTTCCAGCATTTTCACGGTGGCCATGTGCGGATTGGCAGACTTAACACGGCTTTGAGAACATTATGGTGAACTCTCAGGCATGCAGGTTTCCTCGCGACTTTTCCTTCACCGTTGAAGCAAGTTATAATTTGAATTGCTTAAAAGCGCAAATAACATCGAAAAGTTATGGGTGCGTGTCCAGGTTCGATCCCCCGACCTCTGATTAGGAGGCGGACGTCCTAACCACAAGGCTATCACAGCTTATCGAGCATTTTAGCATAAAGAAATTCAGACTTCTGTATCCATTATTCATTACAACTTGAATTTAAACTCATACCATTTCACGACAAGTTTTTCGTACGATTTTTATTTTGCAACTGAATGTAATTTCTTAAACGATTGGTTGGTTAATTAAAAAGTCTAGTTGTCTCTGAAATTGGTACCATTTTGACTAGATATAGAAATGTGTTATTAATGGGATTGGAAACTATATTGAGTAAAAGCTTCGTAAGTAAGACGTTGACATGTAATTGAAAGCTCGATAGTTTGTTTATGTAACATTATAACTAAAAGAGTTTTAGTAAAATTACGCTAACTTTAACAAAACAAATAATTTTCGGCCGAAATACGAATACTTTCGGCCGAAAATTTACGAATGTAATTGTCACTATCAAATCACTACTATGTAAATTGTTGACGCGTCAAAAGTGACTTTTAACTATTGACTAAAGATTATTTGAATTTGAAATTAGAATTTACTATTTTATTTTAAGTTAGATATGTAGTCTTGAAATTTATAAACTGCCAATAAAATAAAAATAAAATAGTTTGTTAGTATGTTAGTAACATTTTATCCTCAATTACTATGTTAGTATTAATTATTAATATCATCAGAAATACAAAATAAATATTCTATATTTACTATTGAAGAAGTGAAGCTTAAGATTTTGAAATTCCTAAAAATGTTAGATGGTAGGTTTAGGCTCGCGTGTCTGAAGTAAACTTAGTTTAAAGGTTTCGAATCCGCATCCGAGCAGCTGTGGTGGCGATAAGGTGGCCTTACATCTACCTAGCGATCTTTTCTAAGTTGTATAATATTTTGTATTAGTTCAATTTCTTACTTAGTTGCTTTTGTATGGTGTACAATAAATGTCAATTCATTCTACATCGCGTCCCACTGACACAGACTTGCTCTCCCCTAGGAGGAGAATCTGTTATATAATAAAACTGTAACAGGACGAATACAATAAATATATTTAGAAAATTTTCATTGGAGGATGCTTTACTATCAATACTGAGCCCAAAACAATTTTTTTTTTTTTTGCCTGTCTGTCTGTCTGTATCTTAGCCGCGCATCACGCCAAAACTACTGGATGGATTTGAATGAAATTTGGTATAGGAGTAGCTGATACTCCGGTTTATATAGGATAGTTTTTATCCCAGAATTAAGCACGGTTCCCTTGGGAGAGGAGATGAAAGTCAAAATGTGTATTTAGTTGTAATTCAGAGCTGCAGAGAGGCCACACATCACGCCGAAAATACTGGTTAATGAAATTTGGTATAGAAATAGCTGATACTTCGGTTCAACATATAGATTTTTTTTATCCCGGAATTCTGCACGGTTCCCTCGGAAGAGGGGATGAAAGTCAAAATGTGTATTTAGTTGTAACTTATTAGCGGGTACTCCGATTTCACTCATTCTTTTCTTTTGTTAGAAAGGAGATATTTTAATGTTTATACTGTAATTATTTCAAGGTCGTCGGTTTAGAAATCCATTGCTTCATCGTCGGAAGACAAACCAACACATTTTCACCCTCACTAACTCAACGCAGACGAAGTCGCGGGCGTTAGCTAGTACATAATAATATTATACTCATATACATATAGTCCGGGATATACATATCCTATCTGTCACTACGCTTTTAAACGAAAATATCCATTACCATGACTACACGGCATTGGTTAAAAGGTTTGTTTGTACCCTTATTTTAATTTTATTATACCATAAAAATTTTCAGCCCGACGTGAAAATTTGTAATCCTTAGCTAAGCATTATGACTATTAAAATAACGAGGCATTTGATAAATAAATTTTCCTCCTCAGTGAACCACGTGTCAACTTATAAGTGTTACAATATTAATGACAAAATCACTCCGACCTAGTAAAATAAGTATTCTCTATATGGACTATGCAGTATCCGCCCTAACGTACAGATCTAAATGCCGTGCGCACACGCAATACCTCGTTCTGCGGTTAAGTCGTTCAATCACAAACTGTTTTAAATTAATCGTTTAAAAGGCACATTTGATGCGTCAATAAATTACATTGTAGTGATTAAATGGTTATAACTACATTCGATAACTTCAAACTAAAGCTACGAACGAGTAAAAATAACGCCATCAACAGTAATAATAACCTAGACCTACAAAACAAAAGTGCTCACTAAGGGGCAAGGTTGGACAACGCTTATTTCCTAAATCAGAGCAATTTTTATGGTTTCTGTCAGCTTACAAATAATGAATATTTGTGGAATTTAAGCATTTCAGATTTTTTTTATGACAACAAGTGATGACGTAGTCTAAGATGGTAACCGGCTTATGTGTTAGGGATATGGTAGACACATACTCCTAATTGGTTTCTACATAACATCGTGCCGAAACTTTATATCGCTTGGCGATACGTCTTTGTCGGTAGGGTGGTAACTAGCAACGCCCGCAAACACGCTCACCCGCAAACGCAAAGCCTCCCACCAGACCAGATTCGAGCCGGTAATCGAACCCAGGACCTCCAACTTTATAATGCGCAAGCGAGCGCTGTTCCACAGAGGTCATCAAACGTACACCCAAAAGCCAGGCTATTAGTCATGTTTCATACCCCGCCCCATAGACCATGATACTACTGTCAACCTGGACTCTTGCCATCATCCCTAAACTAACCGGAAAGATCCTACTGTGTCCTAATGGCCAGAACGTAGACTATATCATTGATATCTAAAGGCAATATATACGGGCGGCTCTTCTTGCGCAACTGAAATCTGAACCAACGCGACGCTGGCTGAAATAAGATTCATTCGAATCAGTTCGGTTAAAAAAAGTTAGAATGCTGTCGTTGTTGAAGTGGTATTCCTGCATCAGGGTATTAATCAAAAAGCTCCGTCTTATTTTACACGGCTTTTGACTGTCGATAGTGTGCGCAGGCTCAATGTCACGTTTCAAAACGAAGTCGACCTAGGATGACTGACCCAGCCCTGCGAGTCTCGCGCTGAAATTCCAAATCCGTATATAAGGTGCGATATCGCAGTATCTGACAGACTACATTTTTACCTCGCTAGCAACGGTCAACATGCGCTCCTTAGTAAGTACTAATTACGCCTACATAATAATAGTTTTTTAACTTCTTTTTTATGAAAAAAATAAATCAAATCAAACCAAATCCAAAATAAATTTCGTGTAAACTTATCACATTTTCCAATATTTATTCGTGAAGTGATGGTGACAACTGCACTCATCAACTTAAAACTAAAGCTTAGAGGGTTCCAATCGCGCCCAGGTATAAATATTTTTACTATAGTGCATGACCAAAATAAGTAATATCACTCACCGTTTGCCTAAAACCTGTGCTAGTAGTAGTAGGTTTCAATCACAATATCTGGATTAAAAAGATTGGCAAGGAACAAGAAAAGAGCATTCCAAATCCAAAATAAGGGAAGGGAATTAAAAAGTCTCTTTTTAACGGCTTTCTGTTTCCATCCCAATCCACTAGTAGATCCTGATTCCTCTTAAGCTTCTTATCTTCTTATGGGGTTCAACACCCCATATCTCTTTAAGAGGCTTGCTCTAGTCAGGCAGAGCTTTCTAAACTCTGCTATTAGTCACTATAGGGCCAAGCCATTCATATACCGAAAGACTGCTGGACAGCCTTTATTGGCATTTCCTAATTGCATGGCATTGTACTTGCGTCCAGCAGCTCAATGTATCTGATGTTGTTTCCCCATCTAACTGAGGAGCTCGGACATCTAACGGAGGTTATAAAATAACTGTCGACGCTTAAGGAGGAATATTGGTAGTGCAGTTAACATGAATTTTTTTACTTCCATTTTCAGGTATTATTCGCTCTCATCTCGGTGGCTGCGGCCAGACCCGGAGGTCTTCTGGGTGGCCTGGGTGGCCTGGGTGGATGGGACGGTGGAGTAAGTAGCACCAAATCAAAATGAAAATTTTGGTGACCTTTTTGGCATATGATGTGTTTGTTTAAGGAATCAAGCATTTCTCAACTGGACTGAGGGCTGACTCCCAAAGTTTAATGCGGTATGATTTCAATATGGTTGACATTCTTGCAATTGAATTATAATACTGAGTTTAGGAAACTTAAGCCATGTCATTGCAAAATAATACTGCTTCAAGTGGATGCCTCTGGAGTCTTTTGAAAGGCTATTTCTATACCTATAGTAGCCTTTAACGATCTGGTGGCGCAGTCTGAGTTCAATTCACAATCGAGATTCGAGCCTTTGGCCGTGGCTAGTTAGCACCCTACCGACAAAGAAGTGTTGCCAAGCGATGATGAACGATGTCATATAAAATCAATTACAAGTATGGGCATACCATACCCTTAACAATTAGCCCACTACATCACTTACCGCCTCACGCCTCACTTACTAGCGGGTGAAATCGCCGTTAAAGGCTAACTTCTAAAATTCAAATTCAAATTCGTTTATTGCATGAAAGTGGTACATTCATATAAAGATCTTAAGATTAAAGGGCAGCCTAACACATTCTGCCTAAAAGGCGTGCAACAAAAATCTTACAATGAAAAAACAATAATGTCACTTTAAAATTAAAATAAGAGTTATGAAACATACTTCTAGTGGAATAAAAAAAAGTCTCTCATGTGTAAATCTTAATGTTTATTATTAATATGTTACGTTATAGCTTAGCCTCGGGCACGCACCGATCGCCTACGCACAGCCCGCCCTCACTGTAGCGCACGCCGCTCCAGTGTACCAGGCCGCGCCCGTGGTCCACGCCGCCCCTGTCGCCATCGCGGCCAAAGCGGCCACTAGCTACTCATCGTTCCAGCGAGTGAGTACTACATTAGTCGTTACATTCATTACATTAGTCAATTTCGTACGGAAAGCCTCCTCCACAGTTGCGCAGCCATACCCATGGCACGTCGTACCAACCGCGCCTGAAGTCCACAGACAATATGGAAAACGCGACCCGCTTGACTTGAAAAATATGGAGATGGACTTAGTAAATTATAAAAAATTGGAAAGTACAAAGCACTAGTGCGAAAAGAAAAAAAAAACTATTGTAAAAATATAATGTTTGTTTGATCTACAGGTGATCCACCCAGCAGTAGCGCACCAAGTCGTCGCCCAACCTGTAGTTCACGCTGCCCCAGCCGTGGTCGCCCAGCCCGTAGTCCACGCGGCCCCTCTGACCCTGTCCCATGCCCCCATCGCCTCCTACGGTCATGGTTGGGGCCAAGGCTGGTAGAGAAAATAATGTATGTTAAATGTAAATAAATGTTTATATCATTTCGTTGGTTAACGCGTTGAGATCATGCCCAGATTGTCGGGGTGGTGCAAATAAAATAAATATTTATATCAGTATTTTTATATGCGTGTTTTATTTACTATTGTTTACTTATATCGTTTCATTGCATGCCACCGCAAGTTAAACAATTAAAAACTATATAGAAACAGATAAAAATAAAATACAGCAGCTTTATCGCATAGTAGCGATCTATTTTTGAATGGTTAATTGTAGCAAAGGTATTTTATTACAGATTAGGAAATTAACGGTCTTTTTACCTAACGCTTTGGGTACTATAACCCATCGAATTTTAAAAACAGTAACAAAATGTGCGTTTTATTGTGTATATATGTATTGGACCTATGTATGTTGTCATTCGTACATAAAGATTATTCAGGAAAAATGACTTGCCTACCTATTCATAACAATTTCGATCGATTATGTACATTAACTACATACGCATTCCCATATAAAACCTAACAGAAAAGTGTATTTTTTACTAATTTTAATCTGTTGTATTTTCCAAAATATTGAACATCACTTATCATAATTATTATATATATTTACTAAAGCGTTAATAATTCATAATAAGAAAAATAGAAAAGAAAGAAGAGGGAGAAAAAGACGGCTCGTATGGTGAGAAGGTTCGTAATTTTTAATAAAGAATCATATTTTTTTAGTTTCATATACCTATAATAATTCCCAATATAATATACTTATAGTAACGATTATTTCAATACTATTTTCACTAGCAATACAACGAAGTAATAAAAAATCCAGTTCTTTTAGTATTGATCGAAAAAGCTCAGAGTTATAGAATATTTAATTTTACTTACCTACTTAAGTAGTTAAACTCCTTTGTATCCAGTTAGTATTCCATAATTAAACAAGCTTGTCCTACTTTTCTCCTATATAAAATTTTAGTAGGCCTCAATATTCGACAAACATGGAAATAATTGACGCGTTTTCGATACAAACGTTATTTGCTATACTGTGTCAACAAAATACAGCGCAAACGGGACGTTTTCCATAAATAATTAATACAATGTAAACAAATAATCGATTTTTGTAGAGAAGTACCAAACAACTTTTATGAAAGTTTATTCTATTATTCCTGTACCTGTTCCTGTATGTACCTGTATGTATTCCTGTTCTTAAAGGTATAAGATACAAATAATCGTATAATATAAAATATTTTTCGAGTATCGAATTACTATTATATTACACTGCAAAGTTTTCGCACCTATCCACTAACTTAAGTATTATTGTACCTACCTTACAAACTTGTTATTATATTGGTTTTATGGTTTAGTATGGTTTTTTTCCGCTGGGAAATGCGTTTACGTATCCCCTCCGGAAGCGACACAGTCAAGACGGCGTCGCTTCCGACGGGGTATGTGGGACTCGTCTGCGGCTGGACTGGCGACCAGAATACCCACTAAAACCCAGCGATGCTCCTACGCGTCGCCTGGTGGCTGGGTCACGGAAACACCCGCGCACTCGACCGCAACCCAACCAGCGACGTCCGCCGAGGCAAACCCTCCACCGGGGGCCTATGATCGAGGCCTCCTAACTCCATTCGAAGCGTGCCTGGAACATTGGGCGCGCCTTACGACCCGAGGATTAGGCTCGACTGGTGAGGATACCTCTCATCCATTACCCGGAGCTCCTCGTCAGGGGGGCAGGCGGCGATGGAGCGAACCACGGTGGGTAGCGAAAGGTTGGGCCCCACCAAGTATGGATTAGCTTAACTTAACCCAGTGTCCGGTAAAACAGACAGTGGGTTTTGTGCCACTGAAATTATCAACAATGATCAACATTCTAAAAGTTTAATAAATAATAAAAAATTAAACATTTTTTTTTTAGTACTGAATTTAAATTTACGAACCCTACTAGTTGCTACAGCGTAACCAGGTAGGTTGACGAGCTTCGAAAAGAAGCCCTGCCAGAAGACTTTTGACACCTAGGGCAAACAGAAAAGAAACTAAGGGAACGGTTACGTAAGAGCGCCTCCTATGAGGCCAAACCTCGGCTTAGGCGATGTTTTTGATGATGGGGAGTTCGAACGGACTATAGATATATAAAGTCAAAGTAATATAGCCTTAGTACCTTAAATCATCCAGTTAGAGTCGCACATTCTATACTACGTTTATAATTCATACATTTACATACATTCCGCTAAGCGGTGACTGTAGAAATATGAACAGATTTGAGTAGTTTGAACGGTTTTTTTTATATCAAATAGGCTTGTGCTTTACAACTCTTATGATGATGGAAAACAACTCATAGGTCTTTGTTAGCACGCTCATAAAATACCTATTCATTCTTGCCTTGTAGACACTCAACTTATAAGAAATACCAATGCATGAAGAGCTTAGCTCTTTGTGTCACCCCCGACCAAAACGCTCCTCTCCGAAAGAGGAGACCTCAACATATCCTTCATGACCCTGACGATCAGATGACTACTGACAACACACTCGTACCACCTAACACACAATCATACGCTACACACCGTCTTCGCCGGCGAAGACGAGGTCCCCGCTATCTTACGTCATCCGGACGTGGGATCCATCCACGGCCTCGGAGACGTACGGAACACTCACCGTCCGACCCCCCCCTATCCCAAACGTCACCTAAGCCGAGGTTCGGTCTCAAAGGAGGCGCCCTTAGGCAGTCGTTCCCTTAGTTTCTTAGAGCCCTAGGGCTCAAAATTTCTTCTGGCAGAGCTTCTTTCAAAAGCTCGCCAAACAGCCCGGTTATGCTGTGGCAACCAATAGGGTTTGTACAGCTAATAGACAGTCCGAAAAAAAAAAAACAAAAATCTTTGTGTCAGAAGCGTGTTATCTTTATCAGTCCGCTGCACAAAAGGGCTAAGTCGTATTAATGAAAAACTAGGTCATGACAATTTCAGAAGCATTATCTGTTATTTGTAGCATGCAACTAAACACGCGAATCTCATGCGACAAACATGAGTGAAAAACAAATCCCAGTGTATAGCTTGTTGAATCGATATAGTGGCACATCACTAGTGATCGCGTGCAGTCGCCTATCAGACTGTCCTGTGAACTCACTCCAGTTGAAAGAGACCATGAAATTAGTTTTAATAGAGACTATTTAGTTTCACTGACATCTGAATAACATAATATTTTTGACGACCTCCGTAGCGCAGTGCGTTCGCTGTCGCATTATAAAGTTGGAGATCCTAGGTCCTGGTCCCGGCTCAAGTCTGGTCTGGTAGGAGGCTTCGGCCGTGGCTAGTTACCACCCTACCGACAAAGACGTGTCGCCAAGCGATTTAGCGTCCCAGCACGATGTGACGTAGATACCAATTAGGAGCATGGGTTTACCATACTCCTGACAGATTGTCGTATCATCCTAGACAGCATCATCACTTACCACCAGGTGAGATTGCCCTCAAGGGCTTACTTGTAGTGTATAAATATATATATATAGATTTATAATAGAGCTGAAGAATAAATTTTTGTATTAAATGTTAAGTGGTAATACGTAGTATAAGACTGTATAAGACATTATCCTCCCATTCAGGGCGATTGAGTTTAATCTCCAGAATGCACCACTATCTTTTGCGAGTCACGTGAGTTTGACCAATTAAATATCACATGCTTAAACGTCGAAGGAAACATTGCGAGGAAACCTTTTTCGTTAATGCTCAAAGCGGTGGTGGACTACGGTCTAAAGTATTATCTTTCTGAGAGAAGACCCCCGTAACCTTAGGGGCTTTATTATGTGATAATAATGATAATGATAATCATCATCATCAGGAACATTAATCCACTGCTGGACATAGGCCTCTTTGAAGTAGCGCCAACTCATCCTGTCATCGCTCCACCTGGCCGGAGGACGGCCCACACACCGTTTGCTAATGATAATGTAGAAAGGTAATGCTGAGATATTAAACCAGTCACAAAATTATATAAACGCAAGAGGATGGCGAATTTAAAACCTAAACTTTTATAATGAGTATGTTTTCACGTTTACTAACGTCGCATATTAGACGTACCTACTTTTTTTGTCATTTACCTCCATACTTATAAGTATGGAGGTAAATGAATAGATTAACGCTGACTTTTATGCGACGTTTATAACTTGATAAAATACCCTAAGGTTATCATTAACATCAATATACGAGTATTATATAAACTTTTCTGCAAAGCTGTCTATATGAGATATGTTCTATATGAGCGTGTTCTTAAATCATTTCGAATATCAGACAGATCTAATTATATGTATATATTTTTTTATTTTTTCTATGTGATCCAAGGTTGATTGGTGGACAATTCTTAGCATTAATTTCGCCTTTTGGTTTTTATTATAACAAAAAAATTTACTTCCATTGGGAAGTGTAGACGAATAAAAAAATATTACAGATAATTCATGTTGCTATTTGTCAGCACTGATGAATAGCTTTAGTCGGGTGCACGAGTGTTCCGGTGACCCAGCCACCAGGCGACGCGAAGGAGCATCGCTGGAGTTTAGAGGGTATTCTGGTCGCCAGTCTGGCCGCCGGGGAGTCCCACATACTTGCCTGCGTCGCTTCCGGAGGGGATGCGTAAACGCATTTCCCAGCGTGAAAAAAAAGGTTTATTGCTAAACTCATGGTCACCCTAAAAAAGCAGGCACTTCAGTGAACCACAGCAGGTTTTCAGTGACTTGAATGCCTTGAAACTAAACACACTAAGTTCGGTATTTCCATTAAACACGAATACAACGTACCAACCATTTTCATTCCGTATTAAAATATCAGTGTCAAAACTAAAAGCATTAATCGGAATATGAAATCATTTAAGTTTATTTATATAATATTTTGAAAATAGTTTTAATAAGCATAGCAGTTTTTAATAAAATAATATAAATAGATATATTTTTGTTTTGAAAATGAACGCGTGGTCGGGCGACGAACGCGATGTTATGGGACCAACTGTTACACGTGAGTTAACTAAAAAACATATAGGTATACCAAAATTTATTAGAGGCTTCCAATTTGTACTAATACTATAAAACAATGTGTGTCTATCGATTTGTTTATTTACAACCACTTCACTGATCTTTATGGAATTTGTGTCATATTATATGTTCCTTTATATTATATGTCGCTTAATTTTCATTGTATATCATATTATGTGTCTTATTAGGACAAGTGCTTTCTTAACACGGATTCTGGATATTAGGTATATATATATATATATATATATATATATATATATATATATATATATATATCATAATAGGTATAAATATATATAAAAAAATCTGATTAGAATAATCCGCTACCATCTTAAAGTGAAGCGCTAAATGCCAGATAAGATTGTCATGTCATTGGATTAAAAAAAAAAAATTGTCTTTTGACCAATAAAGTCACAATTTAAGAAAAGGACAGTAATGCTGGACTAAAGCCTTCTCTCACCTAGGGCAATCCAACCTTTTTTTTTTTTTTTGACGACCTCCGTGGCGCAGCGCGCGCGCTGTCGCATTATAAAGTTGGAGGTCCTGGGTTCGATTCCCGGCTCGAGTCTGGTCTGGTGGGAGGCTCCAGCCGTGGCTAGTTACCACCCTACCGACAAAGACGTGTCGCCAAGCGATTTAGCGTTCCGGCACGATGTCGCGTAGAAACCAATTAGGCGTATGGGTTAACCATACCCCTAACAGGTTAGCCCGCTACCATCTTAGACTGCATGATCACTTACCATCAGGTGAGATTGCCGTCAAGGGCTAACTTATAGTGGGTAAAAAAAAAAATCCAAATAAAAATAACATAACGTCGGAATAGTTATGCAGTGTTTTGTTACATTCAATTATCAGTACCTTTCAAGTGACAGAGTGCGACAAAACACTATTTCGACGTGAGTTTATTTTTAAGGTCCTAAAATAAAAGAAACATATATAAGTTGAAATACCGAAATACATCGCATCCTATAGACTAAAGTTTCACAAATCGATTCAATATAACGTAAGGTCAATAAACTGTGTTCCAAGTTTTAGTGTATAACTAGTAACCTATTAGTTTATTAGCACCAGTAGGTAGTTTGTTCCGAAGCGATTACAATCTTTTCTTCTCTGAATTCTACATTCATTCTACCCACCCACTAAACTTTACTTTACCTACAAATTCTTTGTTCTTTAACACGATATTTAAGGCAATGAACTAAGAAAGTTTGTTGACTTATTGATATTATAAAAATGGGTGCCTTGTTTTTTTTTATAAACTTTACTACACAAAAAGCTTGAAGCTGTGATAGCCTAGTGGTTAGGACGTCCGCCTCCTAATCAAAGGCCGGGGGTTCGAATCCGAACCTCTAACTTATCGAAATTATGTGCGTTTTTAAGCAATTAAAATATCACTTGCTTCAACGGTGACGGAAAACATCGTGAGGAAAGCTGCATGCCTGAGAATTGTCCATAATGTTCTCGAGGCGTGTGAAGTCTGCCAATCCGCTCACGGCCAGCGTGGTGGACTATGGCCAAACCCTTTTCATACTGAGAGGAGACCCGTGCTCTGTAGTGAGCCGGCAATGGGTTGATCATGATGACTACACAAAAAAAAATGGACATAAGGCGAACTCATTGCTACAAGCATTCTCCACCAGTCAACCTTGGATCATGGAGAAACCACCATGATAGGCAATTCAACAATATTATAATAAATAAATACCAACATATATATATATAAATAACACAAGAGTTATTAATTAACCCACAAAGCAATATTTTCTGGTTTACTTTTCTGACGTTTTACTACCTGTCTGCGTATTAGAATAGTCCCACCGTCTGTATGAGGATGTTTCTTCACTATATTTTATTTCACGGTTAAAGCAATGGCTATTTTTGAACCCAATTCAATAACAGAGTAACCCGACGTCTATAAAATATCATAGGAATATGCCCATTGCATTTTCAGGATCGCGACTTGTTGAGCATCATCAGCAAGTCTGTTACGGACCCATTCATTTCCTATTTATATTATTTTATGTCACTGGAAACGTTAACGGAATATGTATATTAGGATAAACATATTCCGTTTACTTTTTACGTTTTTTTGTTAACGTTTTTCGACGACGTCCGTGGCGCAGCGCGTGCGCTGTTGCATTTTAAAATTGGAGGTCCTGGGTTCGATTCCCGGCTCGAGTCTGGTCTGGTGGGAGGCTTCGGCCGTGGCTAGTTACCACCCTACCGACAAAGACGTGCCGCCAAGCGATTTAGCGTTCGGGCACGATGTTGTGTTAGGTTAGCCCGCTACCATCTTAGACCGCATCATCACAAGGTGAGATACAGTCAAGGGCTAACTTGTGGTGAATAAAAAAAAAACTTTTATCGGCTTATGTAGGCATAAACCTATAAAAACCATTACTCACATAATCCAAATAATGTGAGTCAATTTACTTATTTCCAAGGAGCAGCAAGTGCGAAACCTGCCACTCCACCACTGAAGAATGGCAATGATTTGAGAGGAGCTGGCTATTTGATAGCTGTTGGCTCTAGGACAGCTAGGTTCGTATTTAATAAATCAGCAATTGTCATTATTCTCAAACTGCTAAGCAGTATAGGGTCCCTCTCTCATAGGAATATGGTTTGGTTAGTGAGGCTTGAATCAAGCAATAACCTATTATTATGCTCCAATCCCGATCGGCAGGGTTTTTGGCAACTATTATAACAAGTAAGTGATAATGTATAATAGTGAAGTTTAGAAAATGAACGATAAAACATAATGCTACAAAAAAGCCAAATGCTAGAATCCAGACATGAAGAAAACTACAGAGAAAAAAAAGAAGCAGTAATATTAACCGATACCGACGCCATAGTGTGCTCACCAAGGCAATGGGGAGAGAAACACTATCCTGACCCCGAGTATGAATTGGGAAGACACGATATCTAACATTTTATTTGGCCTGACCTCAATCGAACGTTGCTGAACTTGTTAACCCAACCATTGCCTGAAATAAACCAACCACGCAGGTTTTCCATAAAAAATCTAACATCAGGCTGGTTAATGCTGTCAATAATGGTTAATTTGTTGTAACGAATTAAACATAAAGCTAAGATAGAATCGAATAGAAACTACCATAATCTACTTGCTTATGATATTGGCTGATATCAACAGTTTAACAGGCCATTCCATAAGAAATGCGCAAATAGGCACTTTAGATTTTATAAACTAGACCTCCGGTATAGGCTTTTATAGCCTCCAGTTCTGATAGAAGTCCACTTTGACCTCCAAAATCGTTGCTTTACCAATCGACTGTCATTGCATATCTAAATATTTTTCTGTGTACCTTCTATTTAAGAGTATATACATTTAATTTTCCTTTCTAGGTTTAGAAGAAAACACAGGAATAAATTTTTGATAACATTCTTGTTCATATTGATTCTACTTTTATTGTGTTTAGCAGTAGCAATGACCGTGTTATGTGAGTACACTTTCTGGTTTACTTTGATAGCGTAATATAGCTTTTCTAAAGGTATTCGATAATATTCTCGTTAAAATTTTTGGATTCTACTTACTGGGTTAATTATTTTCGGCTTTCATTACTTTATATTATTTTAGTTATAATTTTTTTTTTAAGATTTTTAGTTTTAGGTTCAATTTAAGGTTTATTTTAAGTTTTTAAGTGTTTATAATACATTACGTTACATTGTTTTAGTTGTTAATTATAATTGTCTAAAGTTTAAAAAATAATAAAAATATACTTACTTTATACCTATACATACATATCTATTGTTTCGTAATATAGTATCGTATTTATGGTGTAGATTATTAAAATAAACAAACCAAATTTCAGCAATACATAATAGCACATCCAATCTTATTCGTAAATGTAAAAGATCTTGTTGTTACAATATATAATATCAAACGTTTTCGTATTTATATATTACCACGTCTCTTTTTAGTTAAGAACACTGAACAAGACTTACTGAAAAACCAAATAATATTGCACATCTTTTACTTTATGTTGTGGGGTCCTATTCAGACAAGGGCTTCGTTCTATTGCTTTGACCTGATTGTGTATCTGTCAGGGATAAAAAATATAACATCTGTTCTTTTGTAGATGTAAAACAAAAACGCAACAAACCTATCCCTATATGCCATACGAAAGAATGCTTAAGATCAGCCGCAAATTTAGCACTATCAATGGACACGTCGACACACCCATGTCAGGACTTCTATCAGGTAACATTAATTCAGAAACTTTACCTGCATCATCGTATTCACTATAAAGTTTTGAATATTCATTATAAAGAACACATTTCTTATTTTTTTTTCGGACTGTCTATTAGCTGTACAAGCCCTATTGGTTGCCACAGCGTAACCGGGCTGTTTGGCGAGCTTCGGAAAGAAGCTCTGCCAGAAGAAATTTTTAGCCCTAGGGCTCGAAGAAACTAAGGGAACGACTGTCTAAGGGCGCCTCCTTTGAAGCCGAACCTCGGCTTAGGTGACGTTTGGGATAACGGGGGGGTCGGACGGTGAGTGGTCCGTACGTCTCCGAGGCCGTGGATGGAGCCCACGTCCGGATGACGTAAGATAGCGGGGACCTCGTCTTCGCCGGCGAAGACGGTGTGTAGCGTTTGATTGTGTGGTAGGTGGAACAAGTATGTTGTCAGTAGTCATCTGATCGTCAGGGTCATAAAGGATATGTTTTGGTCTCCTCTTTCGGAGAGGAGCGGTTAGGTCGGGGGAGGGACATTTCTTATGTATTCTTCAATATGAAACTATACTTTTTGCAATTTTAACTTTTGTTAGTACTTCTTCAAATTTATAGTAGTTAGCTACTAATTTGTTATTTACACAACTAGCATTAACTAACATTATTATATGTTTAAAGGATGCTAACAGTCCATTTGACATAAAACGTCTCACGTAGTAACAAAATACCATAGGCGTGGCTACGTGCCTTTAGTAGAAGATATCTTAGAACCTGCATTATGCAAACTATTTCATGAAAAAACCATTCGTTAAAGTGATAAAGATTGACATTGTTCCTTCGTGAAACATAATAATAAAATCCTTTTCAACTTAAAATCCACCAAAATAAGATTTTACTTAATTTTGTATTACTACGAAATTAATACTTTTAACATCTTCTTCATCGTCATCATCAGAATAATGTCAACCAATGTTCACTACTGGACATAGATCTAAGATTGATGATTTAAGATTCCACGGATTTGAGCCATTCAAGCCAACGGCTCCCAGTGATAGAAAGACTACTAATCTTCTAAATCTACCGAAGAGCTGCCAGCTACCTAGGACAAAGAATTAGTCTAGCCATTCAAAGGGGGAACGCTGCCAGTATCTTCGGAACCTTGCCTAAAGGGACTCCTTTTAATAATATATTTTTGTTATGATGTTAAATTTTTATTTATTTTTTAAGATTTTTAGTTTTAGGTTAATCTAAGTTTTATTTTAAGTTATATATGTATTTTTCTAACAACTAATTGTTTAATAAATTATCTTGTGATATTTTCGCACATTGTGATATAATGTGGGTGTCGATAGAAAAGAAAATACTAGGATTGCAGAAACACAATGGAGTTCTATGATTGTTAATATCTTCATCTCCTAAATACTGCTATAGCTCAACTTGAGGGTAATTTGTACGTGCTAAATTGTTGTCTAATCATATTTTTAATAGTATGTTTGCGGCAACTGGGCGGAGGAACACCCTCGCCCGGACGCTTACCGCTCCTACGACTGGTTCAGAGAGAAGCAGAATAAAGTGTACGCAGCAGTTCGAGACTTCCTCTCCAAAAACACCACCGACCACCCACGTCCGGTGCAGCAAGCTAGAGATCTGTACACCGCTTGTATGGATACTGGTGACTGCCTTTTTTATAATGAATAGAAGCAGGCGTTACTTTGCGGAAGTCCATGATAAACAATAAACAGCAAGTATATTTTTTTTTATTTCTTATTTTCAGATAGGTTTGCGCTTGACGACAATCAGTACCAGAAGGCACTGATGAGGTCTAGGTTGGAGCGCGCTTACCTAGAAAATGCCTATTCACCCTATTCCGCCGACAAACGGGAGCGCGAAAAGTAAAGTCAACTACTAAGTTACTTTTCGCGCTTGTGAAGTCAACATCTCCTGAGGATGATCCGGTGTCGGGTCGAAACGTGCGAAAAGGTTCTGGTGGAAGATTTTGTGTGGTGTTATATTATACAAGTTGTCGGCGGAATATAGCAAATTATACTTGCTGTTTATTGCCTTTTTTATCGCATTAATAAAAAAATACTTATTATGACCCAAGTCTTACTATTATAATTATGACGTTGCGATCGAAATAATCAAATCAAATCAAAAATTGTTTATCATGTAAACCTAATACCAGCATAATGCGTAAGCGGCGAAAGCGTGAATAATGTAAAATTATTTTTCATTAGGTTAATTCGAGATGTGATCGGCATTACTACGTTCTACGCCAGTTATAAGTGATAGCCCACAAAAAATTAAGCAGCGTTATTTTATGTTATCACCATCTCACATAGTAGATAATAATTATAATAAGCTATCATAGCTAATTTATTCCAAGCTCCTAGCTTTTTTACCGTTAATGAAATCCTAATATCGTAATAGGAATTCCTTTCCAAAATATTTAAAATTTGTATATAACTTTACTTCTACACGATAACTTTACTTATAGTATGCATTTTTTTTTTTACTTTTTCATTACTTACTAAGCTACTGCATTATTACTTTCAGACACATTGGATAAACTAAGTCTTAAGCCCATATTTAAAATACTAAAATCTTTGGGCCTACCACCTTACCCTACGTTCGTTAACGCAACAGATGGTCTCGATTATTCTAAATACACCTTCGACTGGTTAGATGCAGTAATAAATGTAAAGACACAGTTAGGAATGGATGTCTTGATTGGTTTCGACATATTCACAGATCCGAGAAATTCATCAATGTATCGCCTAGTTATGGGATCACCAGAGACTACTAATCCTTTTCCAAGGTAAATGTTACGTTGAAAAATATACTATTATAATGTTAACTTTTTAGACCGAACATAATTATGTATTGATACTAAAAAGTATAGGCAAAATCAAACGAAAACGAATATAGTAGTTACCCAATGACCTTCTGTGTATAGAATTGTGTAAAAGAGGATATGCGTATAAAAGGTGTGGGTAGTGAGGTGACGGCTGATAGAAGTGAGTGGAAGAAGAAGACGTATTGTGCCGACCCCACATAATGTGGGATAAGGGCAAAAAAAAGAAAGAAAGACCTTCTGTGTGGTCATTATTGTTACCAAATATATCAGAAAAGAAAAAAAAAAAAAGGGTAATATTTTTATTTATAAAAAGTGCACAAACGGTATGCCGCATTTACAGTCATCTAAAATAATATTTTCCGTGCACCACATAATCGGAAATTTTTTCTCCACTAATATTAGAACTTTCTACCCGATCAGAAGTAAGCACGGTTATTCAATATTATTTCCACATAAACAATTTTATTTTATAAATACAACCAAGTTGCTAATATTTAGATAATTGCAGCATGCACAATGAAAAGAAACAACATATAGGACGGAGAAGTTTCTTAGAAAGAAATATGGATTATTATGAGAAAAATATACGAATATTATTTAATAAGAAACAAAAAGATCACAAGTTCAAGTCTTTAGAGCAAAAAGATGACGAAGAAAAAGCTGAACACATATACAAACTTTTTTATGCAGAGATTATAAAACTTTTTATAGTGGAAAGTGTCCCAAAAGATTTGAATATAACTGAGTTGGAATTGGATCAAAATATTTTTCTAGCAGCAAACGAATATTATACTATGAGTGAGGATATGTATGAGGTAAAGATATCAACACTAATATTATTATAAAAGGAAAAATTATCAAGATTCAAATGTAATATTCTTCTCTTCTTCATAAGTAATAGAAAGAACATCATCTTGTCGATGAAGCTTTCTGGATTTTTCTTAGTGGCCATCCCACCTTTGCATAATAATATTTGGCCATCCTTTTCCTTCTATTTTTCTATTTATCCCTATGTTGGTGATATAATCTTTAGTGTCTAATTTGTGAATGGCGTGTTTCCTGGAGATATAAAAGCTAAACATGATGCAAAAGATGGGCCTATCTGAACAAGAGACTCTTAACGCCAATGCTTTTAATACGCTATTTTTATTTATTAAATTTAATTATTGTAACAAAATTGGTACTCAAATTTCTAACAGGTTAACCCGCTACCATCTTAGACTGCATCATCACTATACATTACGTGATATTGCTTAAAAGAGCTAACTTTAAGTGTTCCAAAGTTAGCAAAGTGTCTCTCTTAATCATGAGACTTACCCAAATGCAGCTTACGTCTGAATTGGGTACACCTAGGTTTTAACTAAAAAATATTCTTACATTTCTTCCGGTTATGCCATGCAAGTCTAAAAATCGTATATAAGTAACGTGTTTAATTAAAAGTGTACATCAAATGGTTATTTTTCAGCTAGAAGCTGACAATGTTACCAGTGCAGATGACGATCAGTATCTTGACGTACCAGATTATACAGTAGACGAAATTCAAGCTCATACCAATATGATTGTCCTAAATAACAACGGCACGCCTGTTCTCATATGGAGGAGATATTTGGAGGGTGTATTCAATATAAGCCAAGTGGACTTAGATTTCGAAAAGGATAAGATTCTCGTATCTGATCCCGATTTAAAGTACATGTCGTTGATGGCTGCGTACTTATCTAAAGCTTCGCCTTTAACTATTGAACTCTATATTTGGATAAAGGTGTGGAAACAAACTACTAACTCAATTGTTTAAATATGGTGTACCAGAACTTGTAACATGATGACCTCCGTGGCGTAGTGCGTGCGCTGTCGCATTATAAAGTTAGAAGTCCTGGGTTCGATTCCCGGCTCGAGTCTGGTCTAGTGGGAGACTTCGGCGTAGAAACCATTTAGGAGTGTTGGTTTACCCTACCCCTAACAGGTTAGCCCGCTACCATCCTAGACTGTATCATCACTTACCACCATGTGAGATAATCAAGGGCTAACTTGTAGTGTAAAAAAAAAATCCGCTTATGGCACAAGCTCTTTCTTACCAATTGTAATTTTACTCAAATCGACTCGTTTAATTATCACGTAAAAACTGTACACGAAGTACCGTCAAATAGAACATTTTTTAGTGCTTTGCTTTAATTTAAATTGAATGTGACAATGATAAATTTTAAAATTAAATTTATTTATTTATTTATTATTAATATACAAGGAATATAATTAGTTATACAATAAAGGCACCGAAAAAACCAAAGAGGTGTTAATCAGTAACTTAACAGCTTAAAAGTAGAGGAACTGAGTAAGCATATTAGGCATGAAAAGAACATTTCCTAACTGAGTTAGACGGTCGACACTAATGAGTCAACCGTCCAACTCAGCCAAAAAATATTGTTTTAATTTCGGTTTGACATTTTTATATGCACTGGCTCAGGGTACACCAGACCCCTAACGTAAGGTAAGCCAGGAATTATTTTTAAATTAGTTTATATCTGTTAAGTTCATTTTTATAATTCTACTTTCAATATATTTTCATTTTTTTCTAAATTTAAATCATAAGGTTTTATATGGGTCCCTGACCTGCAATAAAAAGATTTTTTTTTTATTTTTATTTTTTTTTTTATTTTTAATGTGTAATTTTTGGAACGCTGGAGGTTGCTCAATGTTGTAGGTTGTGGAGGTAATGGCAGTTCACACAACAACAGAGTTACGGCTGCTGTTTCAAAGATCCTATGATGCTTTGCGTCAGCACGATCTAACTGTTCCACCACGAAGTTTATATTGTGCGACTGCAATCAATGATTTACTAGGCATGGCAGTTTCGTTTGCAATTGCTAATCACGATTTCTTAACGAATACCAAGCCGAAGGTAATTTTCTTACAAAAAATGATATTAAACTAGTTTTTAAATGTTTTTTTATGTAAAGTTGGAGGTCCTGGGTTCGTTTCTGGTCTGGTGGGACTACCGACAAAGACGTGTCCCCAAGCAATTTAGCGTTCCGGTACAATGTCGTGTATAAACCAATTAGGAGTTTGGGTTTACCATATACCTAACAGGTCAGACTGCTACCATCTTAGACTGCACCATCACTTACCATCAGATGAGATGCCGTCACGGGCTAACTTGTGGTATACGAGTATATATTATATATAAAACCTAAATAATAATCATTTTATTTATACCTATTCTTGTTGGTCATTTACAAAGATAGAAAAAGCTCGATAAACTTAATTGAAGGACATATCTCTATTAAAGATGCGAATATTCTGAAATCAAAATATATCAAGATCCGAAGTGTAGAGTGAATTACAAAAACAAATTAACAAATTAATCTTAAAGCTGCAAAATATGTTACAGATTCAAGTTATGCTTAGCGAAATGAAAAACTCGCTAACACATCTTGTAGAGAAAACAAAATGGATGGATGATGATACAAAAATGGCAACATATCAAAAAATTATTGAAATGAAAACATTGATTGGATTCCCTGATTGGCTGCTCGAAGAAGGAAAATTAGAACAATTTTACGAAGGTGTTGAAGTAGATACAAAGAAACATTTAGAAAATTTGATAAACATCATACAAGTGAAGATTAGAAATGCTCTAAATAGGTTTCGTATTGGTAACAATTTCACTTGGGCTACAGACCCGACCGAGGTCAACGCTTACCACACTTTCCAAGAAAATACAATAAGTAAGTCTAATTTTTTAATTTGAATTCAACGAATTAGTCTTGCAATTCAAATGAAATGAAATGAAATGAAAATATACTTCATTGCACACCATACAAAAAGAAAAAAATAAAAGAAATAAACACACACACACAAAATAAATAGGTGCAATAGGCGGCCTTATCGCTAATGAGCGATCTCTACCAGGCAACCTAGCACAAATCAGGAATAAAATATAAAGTAAGGCGAGGTTAGGGTGTACAATCTTAAATAGAAAATATAAGGTTAAATATATGTACAAAATAAACAAGATAATGTTGTCTTAAAAAGGGGTAACGCTGCCAGTATCTTCGTACCCTTGCCTAAAGGCACTCCTTTTAATAATATATTTTAATAATTACATTATATTTTTTAAGATTTTTAGTTTTAGGTTCAATTTAAGGTTAATTCTAAGTTTCAGAAATTGCATTATGTCAGTGTTAAATAAAAAAATATATTTTCGATATAACACTGCTAATTTTAACATCATAATGTTATTAGCGAGATACTTAAGGCAAACTACTAAATAAATAATATATTTGTTCGTTAAAAGTTATTTGGAATGTTGGACGCAGCCGTACCTTTAGTGATGTTGCAATATCCTTTCTACGATTTAGGACTTGAGTATGTATATCTTTTAAATTTCCTAGAACATTGTGTCATGATTTCCAAATATTAATAAGATTTTATTGTAATAAAAAAAAAACTTGATAGACATAGAGTTTCCCGCCCAATGTATTCTCTTTTTTTCTTTCAATCCAATCACCCAAAAACTCAATGGATAGAAAACGCCAACAGACAAAAAAAAAAACTTTTTTTTTAAACACTGCCAGAATTAATTTGATCAAATTACGATATTATAATTTTTTTTTATTAATTACAATAAAATGTTATTGTTATTAATATATCTGTTTGCAATCATGACAATTGTTTTTTTCAAAAACTTCTAATATAAATTATTTTATGTTTGTAATATTTATTCCCAACAGTTCTTTAAACTATGGATCATTGGGCACTGTCCTTGGACATGAAATAACACACGGATTCGACAACTACGGTAATGGAATTGAATGAAGTTTTAATTTTTGATATATTGTATATTCATTTGTTTATTTTTCTTAGGTCGCCAGTTCGACAAAGACGGCAATCTTCTACCCTGGTGGACGAACGGGACTATAGCATCCTTTGTAAACTTAACTCAGTGCTTCATCGATCAATATTCCCTATACTTTGTCCCCGAACTAAATGTACACGTGAGTAAAATCAACGTTATTAAGACCAATTTTTTATCATGACCTTATCATTAAATAATTAAATATTCCTTAATTAGAGTATGCCTTCTTTTCATTTAGATAAAATAGTAGTTATTTATGATTTTTCATGCTGTGATCATTTCAAAAAGGTCATCTAATGTTTATTCTTCTTATTTTCGATTTTGTTTTCTGTTGTTTAGTTTGTTTCAAGAAGGTCACTATCTCATTTTATTCTTCTTATTTTCGTTTTTGTTTTCTGATGTTTTGTTTGTTTCAAGAAGGTCACTATCTCATTTTATTCTTCTTATTTTCGTTTTTGTTTCCTGATGTTTTGTTTGTTTCAAGAAGGTCACTATCTCATTTTATTCTTTTTATTTTCGTTTTTGTTTTCTGATGTTTTGTTTGTTTCAAGAAGGTCACTATCTCATGTTTATTCTTCTTATTTTCGTTTTTGTTTTCTGTTGTTTAGTTTGTTTCAAGAAGGTCACTATCTCACGGTTATTCTTCTTATTTTCGTTTTTGTTTTCTGTTGTTTAGTTTGTTTCAAGAAGGTCACTATCTCATGTTTATTCTTCTTTCTTCTGTTTTTGTTTTCTGTTGTTCATATGTTGATTGTTACTAGTTTAATGACCCAATAAAAAAAAATTATAAAAAATTTCATCCTTACTGACGACCTTCTACATATGCAAATTTAAGGCAAAGTTGGGTAAAATATATTTATTGCTGTTATGAAAATTTACCGTGTATAAAAATAACTTTCAATTGTAAAAACTCTTAAAACGTGTTGAAAATCTTCACCACTTTTTAAAACTTAACGCAGTTGTTTGCTTCTGTGCTTGGGACTAGTGGGCGATGGAAGCGGGGCCGTCCATCACTCACAGTACAGTCCTCAAGTTGGCTAGTGTGCTGTTATTCCGGCACTCCTCTAACAGACAAAACTGAGCATGTTGTGCCCGAGGAGGGCCTGCTGCGGCGGACACCCGCTGGTGGAGTTGCGGTTGTATGCGAAAGCTTTCCCGTGGCTCCACCATACAGTGAGTAGGAACACGTGGGGGTTTTAGTCAGTAGGAGTCTGACATAACCTCTGTG
Source organism: Lasiommata megera (assembly GCA_928268935.1). NCBI lineage: Eukaryota > Metazoa > Arthropoda > Insecta > Lepidoptera > Nymphalidae > Lasiommata > Lasiommata megera. The sequence goes on from OV743321.1 coordinate 2,658,925, forward strand.
CCTCCCCGTGATAATAAGCCCACGATAAAAAAAATGCAATACTAATAATAATACTTAAAATGTATGTATAATGTATAATGTTCAAAAAAAAATCAAATACTCTTCATTCAAATAGTCCGTTAAAAGGCATATGTGTGTGGGTAGTGAAGTAAGTGGAAGAAGCAAAAAAAAAAATCATTATTCAAAATTAAAATAATCCTTCAAAAGGCACTTTTGAAGCGTCAATAATTTACATAGTAGTGATTTGATGGTGATAACTACATTCGTAAACTTGAAACTAAACTATGAGGGTTCCAAACGCGCCCCGGTCTAAGAAGAAGCCCACAACAAACTCAGCCGGGTTTTTTTTTCGTTATCACCATCTCAGAGCAATTCACACCCAAACTTTTTTATTGTTTATATAATCCTTAATATCGTAATATGATTTTTCTACAAGCTTTGTATTGCAGGTAGATGGTAAAAAGACTTTGGGTGAGAACATCGCAGACAACGGCGGTGTTAGGGAAGCTTTTGGAGCGTTGAAGGAGCACCTTCATAAGCACGGTGAAGAGCCCAAGCTGCCTGGATTCGAGCACCTCAGTTCCGAACAGCTTTTCTTTCTATCATATGGAAATGTAAGACCACAATGAAAAACAAAAACCAATGTATGTAATTAGATACGTAAGAAGTCATACTTCGGAGGTGATGATGATAACTACACTCGCCAACTTAAAACTAAAGCTAGGAGGGTTGCAAAATGCGCCCAGGTCAAAGAAGAAACCCAAAAACAAAATTAGCCGGAGTTTTTTTTATTTTGTTATCACCATCTAACATGGATAACAATAAATTACAATTAGCTATGAAGTTAGAGCATTTCAAGCTCCCAAACTTTTCTATTGCTTATGTGATCGTCAATATCGTAATAGGATTTTTCTGTAAGCTTACGTTTTGTAAAGACTTAACTTATTGATAGACGTCTCCAATATTTCAATAGGTTATATATATATATAAAAGAAAGTCTTGTTAGTTACACTATTTATAACTCAAGAACGGCTGAACCGATTTGGCTAAAATTCGGTGAGGAAGTAACTAAAAACCAGGAGATGGACATAGGATACTTTTTATTCCGTCACATTTCCCGCGGGATTTATGAAAAATTGAATTTCATGTCAAATAACTATAATTTCTTGAATTGAATAACTATAATTTCTTGAATTGGTAGCTTATTCCATAGGAGTTTTTAATTATTTTTTTTTAAATAAAATACAATTTCCTTTGAATTAGTTACTAATTGTACGCAGTCTACTAAACGGCATCAACTACTAATTATTACTAATTAGTAGATAACGTGGAATTATGGATGGATGGAAAATGAAGTCTTATCTAATTTTTCTAGTTATGGTGCGGAGTGCAAACCAAAGAATCTCTGAAGTCAGAGCTGTCAGACGAACACTCTCCACAACATTTCAGAGCCCAAGGTGCCTTACAGAATAATGAAGACTTCGCGAGAATGTGGGACTGCCCCCCCGGATCACCCATGAATCCTGGGCAGAGATGCGTTATATTTTAACGTTTGTTTAAAAATTAAAATGGAAGAGAGGCAATAAAGGTTTTATTGGATAATTTTCTAAAATCAAAAATAATATTCGATATGTAACACAAAACTATAAAAAAAAATAGCAAACAATATTACCTATTGTCCAATGGCGTGCATTGACCTCGGGTATGCATTTCACACGAAGTAAATACTACATTAAGTTAAATTGTGGAACCAGCTTCCATCTTCTGTGTTCCCTAATGTTTATAATATGGGAATCTTCAAAGGGCGGATAAACAAATTACTCAAAAGCCAGTAACGCATTGGCGGTTCCTCTGGTGTTGCAAATGTTCATGGGCGGCGGTAATCACTTACCATCAGGTGACCCGCCTGCTCGTTTGCTCGCTATACATATAAAAAAAAATGATATTATTCCATTTTCAAGTTTGGTTTTAACTCAAATTACTTTACGAAACTTTATTTTTTTATATCATATAAAACTTTCTATGTTATAATAATGTAATAAAAACATGTACCTACCCCGATTTATCGATAAAGATGACACGCTTCTTCTTAACTTTCATAACTTAATAAGAAATAATATATCCCAACGTAACGTAGTAAAGTAAAAATAAACCCCAAGAAAAGCAAAACATAGACTAGTTTTTACGTAGCCACTAAGTCAAGAATAGGTAAATATCGTAATGAAAGAAACGTGTTATTTTATGTAATTACTGTAACATTGGTAAACAATATGCTTTGCGAATAATCTCTATTTTTATATTATAAGGATGGGAAATAAAACTTTCTTTGAGTACTTTTTAAGCACACCGAACAAAAACACTATATCACACGAATGTAATAGGTAACACTAAATAGAAACGATATCTCTAGCACTTGTCTAATATTAATTATTTTAGTTTTGGAAATGACTACTTTTGATTCATTCCATAAAATTTCCAAAGATCCATCAAAATTAATTAAATTAAATGAGTATATTAATATAAAAATACGAAAAATCATTGAAATTAATTACTCTCCATCTTGCGCTTTAGATAGAAACTAGACATTTTCATTATGTTTTTAATTAATTCAAATTAAACACATGATGAAAATCCTCAGTGGCCCCCTTTTTAAAGGCGCTGGAAAGACCTAAGGTTAAAGTACGCCCCACTGCTACTGTCCTTCAAGTTTGGGCATGTATTGCAAAGCTATTTTTTAGGTTAAGTTATAAAGAAAAAGAATTATAAACTTACTCATTTATTGAAAACAAAGGAAAGACAATAAAATAATATCATCAAAATCATAAATAATTTCAAAAGATTCTTAGTTCCTATTTTAGTGTATAATTTATACATTGATAGTTTGGAAATTAAAGATATAAATAATATATTTATTCTTTAGATAAAATATAATAATGACTCAGATCTTTTATTCATTAGAAACACTATACAAAAACTAATATACATAGTATATGAGCATAAAGTAAGTTGTTATGTTGGCGTAGATTATATATGTGTATTTACAGTATATAATTTAGAAAGGATGAATTTTCTTTTTTGGGTATGAAACATTATTGTTAATTTGAACAAAAAACTAAATAATTCTCGAATAAATTTTATTATGAGAGCTAATCTATATCATTGACTTGTACATTTTGGGTTTGCTACCACACAAATTAAACTTAATGGCTAGTGATGATTTTGGAGTATCCACCGGACAGGCCGGATGAGATGCCGTGGCCGGATACGATTCCGGATGAAATTCCACCTCCGATGAGACCGACTCCATGAGACAGACCACCTCCGTACGACACTCCACTGCCGTAAGACAATCCACTGCCGTAGGACAGTCCACCGCCGTAGGACGCCCCGCCACCGTACGACAATCCGCTGCCGTAAGACAATCCATTGCCGTAAGCCAATCCACCACCGTAAGACACACCGGAAGAGATAGCCGGTACAGCTGATACAGCCACTTGCCTCTCAACAACTACGGGTTGGGGAACAGCCACTGGCCGGTCAACTACAACTGGATGGGGCACCGGCACGGGCCTGTCAACGTGCACGGGGACTGGCACGTTCACTTGACGATCAACGTAAACTGGATGAGGCACCGGCACTTGACGGTCAACATACACTGGACGGTCAACTGGCACTTGCCTCTCAACCGTGACCGGGTACGGCACTGGCACGGACACCGGGACCTTGACGGGAATAGGCACTCGCTTCTCGTAGTACACAGGCACCTGCCTGGTCACCTCAACCGGCACTTTCTGGATGACGGGGTAAGGTCGGTCGACAGGGACTGGTACGTTCACCCTGTACGGTACGGGCACTTGGCGGTCGACTGGCACTGGAACGGGCACTTGGACTGGTACTTGGACATCCCTTGTGATGGTTCTCGTGATGAATCTGGGAACTTCTTGGCGGAGGATTACAGGGTTGGGCTGCACTGAGACGGAGGTCTGGACGGCGGCGGGGGCCACTGCTACTGCTGGGCCGGCCGAGACTGCCACTGCGGGCGCGGCTGCTACTCCTATCGCTGGCCCGGCTCCCACGGCTATCCCGGCGCCTCCTCCTATCAACCCACCTCCAATACCCCCACCTCCGATACTTCCACCTCCAATACTCCCACCACCAATGGCTATTCCCGAACCGGAAGATAAACCGATTCCTGAGCCGTATCCAATCCCTACGCCGCTGGACAAACCTCCACCGATGTAGCCGTGGCCAGAAGAAATGCCAGAAGAAATAATTGAAGAGCCAATCCCTGAGCCGTAGCCGAGACCGATGCCTCCTCCGTACCCATGGCCAGAAGAAAAGATCCCTCGTTTCGCCGGCTTGCCTGCGGGCGCGTCTTTGATTCCGTTCTCGAGGAGTTCAGATACTTTCGCTTTGCCGACCTCCTTAGCTGATAAACTACTTGCTACAAGCAGCACCTGTAACAAAAGAAATACATAGCAGTTATTATATATACGTTTAATCTCTTCTTTAAGACTAAAATCTTATTTACAACTAGTGAATTTTAAAAGTTGGCGTATCTCTTAGTGCTTGTATAATAAAGAAACAAAAATTTATTCACACCAAACTTCAATTACCTACTTAATTAGGTGCGTGATAGTTTTTGAAAAAGCAAAACTTTACAAAGATAAGGACAAGAAAAGATTTAATTAAAATGCCTTTTGGGGTTTTAAGTAGTAACTGGAGAACGAGTTAACATGAGCGAAGATAAAAACCATTTTTGACAATAACCTAAAATTTACGTCAAATAAAATGTATAACTAAGCCATCGCTGTTATTATTACGTCAATAGATAGAATTATGCAAGTAAGCTTTTGATATCGATCTGAACTGACTTTAAAAGAACTTTTTCACTTGTCACATGCAATGAAATAGAATAAAGCAACATCAGCATAAAGATAAAATTTCTGCACGAGAACTTGTTGTCTTCAATTTCCAGCAACAAATTAATCGAACCGACAAATTAAATTCATTATTTCAATTAGTAGGTCGTAAACTATTGATTTTTGGTTTCTTGATGTCCGTGGACAGAAGATAAACAGAAATAAACATCTCCACTGACGGAATTACGAGTAACTCCAGTGAGTTCGTGTGGATATTTCACATTACATGTTGAGTTAGCCCTGAAATGGGGTATACTATGTCAGTAAAAGATATTATATTAAAAATTGTACTATTGTTTATAAGTGAGCATTCACATTGTATACAACGTGGGCTTCCTAATAAATAAATCCCTTTGAATTTTTAAAGCAATACATACTTCAGTCAAAAATATACAAAATATAGAGATGCTATCAAAAATATAGAGATGCTATTTTAATCTTAAAAATGGGAATCAAATAAAGAGTAAAAATAAATATTTCAGACACAAAAAAGAACTGGTCACTTTGTCACCTATACTGACACAGCGAAGACATGAAATATATAAATGAAGACTTTAAAATAACAATATCTTTAAAGCTCAATGTGGTGTTATTTAACTAAATAGGTACATGAAGTACATGAAGGTTTTTTCTAGGCCGCTTTCATATGTATTACAGTAAGGTGCCCAACGTTCTGCAGTATTATAGATCTTGTCTGCGAGGGGCGGGTCAAGGCGAAGTCCGACTAAGCTTTATGACAACACGCAAGTACGAGTATAAAGCAGTCCCCACAATGAGGCACTGGCGGTCGCGTTTATCTATGCGACAAGAAGTTATATATGGAGAACTTAACCCACTTGTTCCTGAACCAACTTTTTTTCTCCGATTCTTTTGAAATTCACACTATAGGCTAATAATATGCTGTATTTAACATAAAAAATACGAAAAAAAAATTTAGTTACATGGAAAGCTCGGAAAATGGTGTTCCTTTAAAGGAACGATAGTATAATGTACTACTATGAAGTAGGGACAGGAAAGCAAAACACGTTTAAGTTTAAGGTAAATTTATTTGAGGATATGAACAATTTCAAAGCATTTTTTTAAAGCAGAGTTATGTTACACTTAACACAGTAAAATTTGGAATTTTTGTGACACACGGAACATCTCAGTTGGTTATCTCGGTACCGAAAAATATGGTCTCATCTAGATTGAAGTCCGATTCTGTAAAGATATTTTAATCGGATCTATAGACTCCTCCCATATTTTCATTATATTTTTGTTAACAGCAGGTTGCTCCACAAGTATAAAATTACTTGTTTTGCTGGCAATATCTTTGTTCAGCTCTGGTAGACAGGTACTTGTACGTACCTTTTGCTGTTCTTCTGTATCTCTCTGTTTGCTGGCAGTGAACATTGAGATACTCGATTTACTGATATAGTTTCTATGGTTTTTATTTCTCTCAATTCCTCTTCATCTATGAGCTTATGTAAAAAAGTTGATGAAAGTCAAAAAATAAAACAAACGAGGCTATTTATCTTTCTCAGAACATCTGCGTATTGTAAGACGACGGGTGTTGGGTTCGGGTTCTAGACCCAAACCCAAAACTTCTTTGTATTTATCTGATAAAGCTGATTGAAGGGAGCATAGGCTAAAAAGTTTTCGTTAAGTTTGTCAAACAGTAGACAGTTTCGCGAAACTGTCACCAAGTAATCGGTTTGCAGTAATGAACATTTGCCATAATAAATGTAAATCTGGCACTGGAAATAGCTTTATATACTAGAGGCATACCGCAGTTTGAAGCATTTTGCCTGTTTATGTTCCTAGTAGATAGTATGACTTATCTGCTATTAAGAAGTATTGAAAAAGCAAAGCATATCGTCTGAACTTACAGTGATTAGATTTGTTGGCCTGTTTTTTATGAATGTAAATTCGTGTATTGAACAAACTTGTTGATTATATCTGCGTCAAATATCATTTTGAAATATTATAGTGGACTCTAGTATACAGCACCGACCTGCATGTCCTCGGTAAATCAAAAAAAGGATCGAAAACACGGGTTACCCACTTGTAAGTTTTATTTAAAAACAGTAATTCATGCGCCATTCATCACCACGTGTTGCAGTACCACTTGAAGTTGTTGTCGTTGCATAGTTTGACTCTTGGAAAAATATTCAACTGTGTTTCGAGACTTTAATAAGTGGCACATTATCGTCCTCATTGCTAAGCTCAGCTGATAGAACACAAACCTCTACTTGTCCTCGTAATTGTAATTCTGGAAAATTATTCCAAGTCACCAAGTTTTCGTCACCCGAATCATCAGTTATATCCGAATTTCAGTTTTCTGGTGGTAATATGGATATGGATTCAGGTACTAACTCTTCATCAACTTTTTCACTCATTAACTATTTAATGTAGAGCCAAAGGGCGAGTCCATCGCTTCATTACTATAAAATAAAATTAACATGTTATAGCAGTGCATATTACTATCGTTTGATTAAAGGAACAGCAATTTAAATCGTAAAAAATGCGCATTTATAATAGCAATTTCAAAATTATAGATATTGTAACAGATAATAGACAAGACAAATAACTTAATTCTGTTCCCTTTAAAAAATATTTTTAATATTTAATATTTTTAACACTTACCTTAAAATATGGATAATACAACGTCTGTTTTTTAAAAATCGTAAAAATTCAGTATGTTTCAATGTACACTCAAATACTTAACATACCAGTCCGCACACTTGTAACCTATCAACTAAAACTAAAACTGTTAATACCAACAACCCTTAAGAGTCATAAATATTTTTTCTTGTGCACCGTTCTTTTTATGGAACGATAGTAACAAGTGGGTTAAAACATTCGAACATGTACCTAAAATAACCACGGCGAGTTTTTTCTTAATATATGTATTACAACTCACCATTTATCTAGTCAAAAACCAAAATAAATGATAAAAAAATGTTTTATTAATGTAAATCATCATAAGTAATGAAGCGATAACATCATATATTTTCATTATTTTAATTCGCGCAGTGATAGTGGCAACTATTTTCGTTAACTTGAAGCTGAAGCTAGGAGGGTTCGAAACACGCCCTGGTCTAAGAAGAAGCCTACAACAGACTTAACCGAGTTTTTTTCAATCTTTTTCAAATTCAAATTCAAATAATCTCTACTCAAATAGTCTTTTAACCCTTTTACATAGTAGTGATTTGATGGTGATAACTACATTCGTAAACTTAAAACTACAGCTATGAGGGTTCCAAACGCGCCCCGGCCTAAGAAGAAGCCCACAACAAACTCAGCCGGGTAAAGGGGTTTTATTGTTTATGCTATGGTTAAAACTAGCTAGATATGTTTTAATTTATTGTGACATTAGTGTGTCTGGATATTTGAAAATGATGTTTACGAGTTAACTGTGTGCGTTTTAAAATCAAAGAATCCTTTGGGTACTGGTTAATTCGTGTATTTTCGGTTAAAGTTACAAAAGGAGTATGTGCCGCGCGTACGCGTTACAAGCAAGAGACCGTTAATAATTTTTTGACTGTTGACGTTTGTAGTTATAAATTTATGACAGGATCCGGATGTGGACCAATGGGCTTTCACTCCTTGGAGCGTTTAGTTTTTGCTTCAACAATGACAATACGATTGTGCCAGCGTTGCGTAGCGTAGCGATTGCGTGGAAATCTTATACTACGGGTACGAATCGCTACCGCCACCGCCTCAGTGTGGGGAACGCTTAATGGTTCACCTTACCTAAGCAATGTACTCTATAATTATTTAATATCTAATGTTCGGAAAATGAGCAAAGTAGATCAAGTATTAACAAACAAGGTGAACGAATAATTGGAAAATAATACTGTAATACCCAATAATCATCATGATCAACCCATTACCGGCTGACTACAGAGCACGGGTCTCCTCTCAATATGAGAAGGGTTTGGCCATAGTTCACCACGCTGGCCATGTGCGGATTGGCAGACTTCATACGCCCTTGAGAACATTATGGAGAACTCTCAGGCGTGCAGGTTTAATCACGATGTTTTTCCTGCACCGTTGAAGCAAGTGATATTTTAATTTTAAAAAACGCACATAACTCCGAAAAGTTAGAGGTGCGTGCCCGGATTCGAACCGCCAACCTCTGGTTAGGAGGCTGACGCCTTAACCACTAGGCTATCACCGCTTATTATATGATTTTGTAAAACTTTTGTGTAAGAACTTTTCTGATATCAATATTTTTTTGGTAAATCTTCTTCGCAAGAAGACTACTTATACACTTATTGGGACTATATGGGGTCGGTACGAAATGTTTTCACATACTCTGTATTTAATTGTAGGGACATGTTGATTTGCTTTTATAATATAATATACCACCGTGTGCTTGATTGTCAATAATAAGGTTATTAGGACCCTAATAACCTTATTATCCTATATCCTTATTGAGAGACCTCTCACTCGCCTTTTCACGTGTCAAAGAAATAAAGAGATATAACTGCATAAAGTTTTATAGTGGCAGTGGCAACCATATAAAACTCGCTGCCATCACAAGGGTCAAACGTCGTACAGGTCCTTTATATTGTGGCAGTAGAACCACGTTAGCCAAGTGCGTATTGGTAGACGACAAACAGTGAAAACAACCATATAGAACTTTAGATATATAGGTTACACAAGACGTTTTCATTGACCGTTAAATTAATATATTTAAACAATAATTCACATGTACATTCACACAATTAGGAGTGTGGGTTTGTTTACCATACCCCTAACATTGTGTGTGTTTGCAATTAGGAGTGTGGGTTTACCATACCCCTAACATTGTGTGTGTTTGCAATTAGGAGTGTGGGTTTACCATACCCCTAACATTGTGTGTGTTTGCAATTAGGAGTGTGGGTTTACCATACCCCTAACATTGTGTGTGTTTGCAATTAGGAGTGTGGGTTTACCATACCCCTAACATTGTGTGTGTTTGCAATTAGGAGTGTGGGTTTACCATACCCCTAACATTGTGTGTGTTTGCAATTAGGAGTGTGGGTTTACCATACCCCTAACATTGTGTGTGTTTGCAATTAGGAGTGTGGGTTTACCATACCCCTAACATTGTGTGTGTTTGCAATTAGGAGTGTGGGTTTACCATACCCCTAACATTGTGTGTGTTTGCAATTAGGAGTGTGGGTTTACCATACCCCTAACATTATGTGTGTTTGCAATTAGGAGTGTGGGTTTACCATACCCCTAACATTGTGTGTGTTTCTATGTGTATACTCATGTGAGTATACAATGAAATCATTGCAAATAGCATCGCATAGCAAACGCATAAAAAAAAATATCTGTATTGTATTTTTTAAATTAATTGAGCATTAAATGAATGTACTTTTATTTTACCAACCAGTTATATAACAAAAAAAAATTGATTATTTGAAATTAAGTGGTAATACTTTTAACTTGTACAATATTAATTATAACATTTTTTTTTCTTACCCTTATCCCACGCTACATAGAGTCGGCACAACATGTCTGCTTCCGGCTAAGTTTGTTGTGGGCTTCTTCTTAGACCAGGGCGCGTTTGGAACCCTCATAGCTTTAGTTTTAAGTTTACGAATGTAGTTATCACCATCAAATCACTACTATATAGAAGTGCCTTTTGAAGGATTATTTGAATAAAGATTATTTTAATTTAGATTTTTTTTTTGCTTCTTCCACTTACTTCACTACCCACACATATATCCTCTTTTACACCATCCATCTTTTCTTTGGTCATCCTCTATCCCTTTGCCCTTTCACATACATATATAATATTCATCATGATCAACCTATTATCGACTCACTACGGAGCACGGGTCTCCTTTCAATATGAGAAGGGTTTGGCCATAGTCCACCATGCTGGCCATGTGCGGATTGGCAGACTTCACACGCCTTTGAGAACATTATGGAGAACTCTCAGGCGTGCAGGTTTCCCCACGATGTTTTCCTTCACCGTTCAAGCAAACAATTTAAACAATTAAAATATAATGTTACTTATTACATTAATTGGAATGATTATCGAATATATTTTGATTGCGAGCACTCAAGGAAATGTTAGATTATAATTTAGATTCCGGACCACATATACGGAAGCCCAGGCCGTTTACTCCAGCGCGTGTTCCAGATATGTCGACAATATATTACCCACATATCTGCTAGGTACTTGTTGGTTGCGCAAATATGGTTCTAGGGATATGTTATGAAAGCGCTAGTCTCTTTACGTCTTAAAAATTGATATCATAATGTATAATAGTATGTTTTATATATTAAAATTCAAAAAATTCAAAAATTCAAAATAATCTTTATTCAAATAGTCCTTAAAAAGGCACTTTTGACGCGTCAATAATTTACATAGTAGTTATTTCATGGTGATAACTATATTCGTAAACTTAAAACTAAAGCTATGAGGGTTCCAAACGCGCCCCGGTCTAAGAAGAAGCCCACAACAAACTTAGCCGGGGTTTATAGCAGTATAACAAAATTTCGTAGCATAACCGCCTTGTTGATCCACATCCGAGGTTAATTATTATCAATTTATCTATTTATTAAAACATTATTTGCATTTTTTATACAAACTAAGACATCAATGAAGCAAGATAGCCCTTGACGGCAATCTCGCCTGATGATGATACAGTCTAAGATGGTAGCGGGTTAACCTATTAGGGGTTTGGTAAGCCCACACTCCTTATTGGTTTCTACGCGCATCGTGCCACATGTCCCAGTCGGTAGGGTGGTAATTAGCCACAGCCTAAGCCTCCCACCAGACCAGACTCAAGCCGGGAATCGAACCCAGGACCTTCTACTTTATAATGCGAAAGGTCGCGAACTACGCTACGGAGGTCACTCTGGTCTTAGCTGAAAATCAGCGTCGTGTTTTTCATATAAGACACGGTACAGGTACAGGCTGTACACCCTATCTGGTTGGTGTTACGGACAGACAAAATTTCTGATTAGAATAAGATGTACTGTGTGTAACACCATATGCATATGAGAATAAATAAATTTTCTTTCTTTCTTTAATATCCCTTTTGCACCTTTCTTGCCACCAATCATGAGCGTCTGTTAGCTATCTACCACCTATCAACGGACGCGGGTTAAGACGGCATACGGAATGAAAATCTGCTGTTAAAATGTTTGGTTCGTTAGAAGAGTATCTAACAATTTTTACGTCCCGATGAATATCACAAAGTTATCAAACGATTTATTAGAAGCACATTCACCTTCGCTTATTCAACATCGATACATTTTAATTGCAATCGATTCGCTCTATTTACGCGCCTAATACTATAAATCCATGAATTGATCAATTAATTCCATCGTATGGACGTTACGTTACATAGAAATTTAAGACGGTTAGATTCGTACAAGTTAGCTAAGAAGTAACAGTTGATTCGAGAAAACTCGATTTATTATTACTATGATTCAGTTGTAATATGTATATTTCTTTTTAAACATGGCAACATTAATTGTTCTTACTCTGCGTTTAACTATTGAAATTTTTTATATAATCTACACAAAACAATATATGGGTCCATCTTAACTAATCCCTATAAAGTTTTGTGAAGTCATTGATATGAATTGACTTTTAAGACCATAGCAAGGAGGTTATTTATTATACATCAAACATTTTACATAAAACTTAAAATAAAACTTAGATTAACCTACAGCTAAAAATCTTAAAAAATAAATAAATATTTAAACATCTCTATTATATTTAAAAAAAAAATATCCACTACAAGTTAGCCTTTGACTCTCACCTGGAAGTGATGATGCAGTCTAAGATGTTAGCGGGCTAACCTGTTAAAGATATGGTAAACCCACACTCCTAATTGGTTTATACGCGACATCGTGCCGGAACTCTAAACTGATTGGCGACACGTCTTTACCGGTAGTGTGGTAATAGCCACGGCCGACTACTCGAACCAGACCAGACTCAAGCCAGGAATCGAACCCAGGACCTCCAACTTTATGATGCGACAAATATATATTATATGAAAAAGTCTTATGGGGTTTTCTAGTACTTTACTTTTTGGTGATCCACCCTCGTAAATAGCAAATTATTAAGTTAGTTACTTACTCTTATAAATCATAACATATAAGGCTTGAATTTCATACATCACCATCAATGCATTAATTTAACACCATCACCTCATAAATTAAAATATTGAAAAACATATAATATATGAACGCTTCAAAGATAATTTGTTTGTTGTGGGTTCGTTCTTAGCCCTAAGCGCGATTTGAACCCTATTAGCTTTAGTTTTAAGTATAGAATATTTCACGAATAGAAAATGTGATATATATGAACGATTAATAGATTCCTGTAATAGGTATATATGAACAAAGCTATTTTTGATTTGATTTGATTTGATTTATAAACAACTATGTTGTATTCCGTAGGTATGGCCAATTGGATAACGCGTTACATTGAGATTATAACCACAAATCGTGGTGTGATAAGAGGTCGTTATATTATTATATCTAAAAATATATATATTTTTTTTTATACACCACAAGTTAGCCCTTGACGGCATCTCACCTGATAGTAAGTGATAATGCGGTCTGAGATGAAAGCGGGCTTACTTGTTAGGGGTATAGTAAACCAATACTCCTCAGTGGTTTCTACACGACATCGTGCCGGAACGCTAAATCGCTTGGCGACACGTCTTTGTCGGTTCAAAATACACGTTTTCCAAATTTTTCAAGAGACTGGGGTAAGTTTGATTCTTTCATAGACAGTATACATGTTGTGACATATGTTTCTTTTTATGTCAGAAATCCCATCTAAGGGGCGAGAAGGCGCTGGTAGATTAATAAAGTCCCATTTTTGTATTTCAAAATCAATTAAGAAACACAAAACCTGAATGGCTGAAATAGGGTTGAGCGAATTGGGCATGGTATGAAATTGTGTCTGTAATTGAGACATTTAAATCAGTAATAACAATTTAAATAAAATTTCTCTATTTAGTAGGTATCTGTGAACCAATTCTGAAAGGTGCAGAATAGATGGCAGTTTGTATTAAAAAAATTACTAAAATGTCTGAAAAATTGTAAAAAATAATAGTTCATAAAATACAGTAATCATGTTGCTTTATATATCAATATCTCGATAATTTGTTACAAATAATTCCAATACAGATCCGTTTAGAATTTATAAGTATAACGTACAAGTGAGGTGTGGACTTAGCTAAGCAAGTTTACCATGACCTAGTTAAATTAACACTCATTGTAACCTGTTTATTTCTTAGGGTTCCCTAACCGAAGGGTGCCGACGGTCCCTCAGGGACTCCGCTGGTTCCCTTTTGAGTAACGGTATTGCCGCAGTAGCAATAATAAAAATGATAAAATTGTGAATCTTCCCCATGCAAGGAACGTTAATATTAAATTCTAATTCAAATAATCTTTATTCAAATAGTCCTTTAAAAGGCACTTTTGTCGCGTCAATAATTTACATAGTAGTTATTTGATGGTGATAACTACATTCGTAAACTTAAAACTAAAGCTATGAGGGTTCCAAACGCGCCCCGGTCTAAGAAGAAGCCCACAACAAACTTAGCCGGATTTACATTTTGAAACCCTTCGTGGACGAGTTTTATTCTCTTCTACGAACTAAATATAATAGAAAGCCCAATTTGAGTTTCTTAATTAGTCTTGGAAGTAAAAATCCTTGGCAAGACAGATTGTCTAACAGGGATATGGTTAGACGAGATAAAATGTACTTTTTATTTTTAACTTTAGGAAATATGTTTTCTCAAAGAAGTGTCGCAAAGCGATTTAGCGTTGTCGATGTCGCGTAGAAACCAATTAGAAGTGTGATTGTACCCTACCCCTAACAGGTTAGCCCCATAGCTACCATAGCTACCATCCTAGACCGCATCATCACTTACCACCAGGTGAGATAGCCGTCAAGGGCTAACTTGTGTATAAAACAAAACGCATCCCCTCCGGAAGTGTAGTTGACATTTATTTACACGTATGCTTAACCAAGTCACAACAAAACATACGTACCATGAAAAAATGAATCGCTGCCATTTTGAAAACTGTATCCTTTGCCCCGCTTTTCCAAATCACATTACTTTTCCAACCTGAAGTCGACCGTACGACTTAATATTTGGTGTCAGTCTAGTAGAAAATACCATGCGTACAGCTATATATACTCGGACTTCATGAATCGGTGGAGTTCAAACATATGCACCAAAAACCACTTTTCATCGTTAAAGGGTGGGCACTCCTGCCCAATCGCCAAACGAATAGCAACTTTATTATATAGCTAGTAAGAGCTAAATGATCTGTTAAATTTTAATTACAGAGACGAAGTCATCTTAGGTCTTAATTAGTCACACAGAATCTAGTTTTCCTCACTAAGGAAGGCTTTTAGTTTAAATTTAGACATCACTCGCCCTGATTTAGTGAATTATTGACCATTAATAGAGACATTAAATATTAAAATATTTTAGTATGTATTTGCGTAATATCATGAATACTGAATCAGTTTATCAATTCAGTCAATTGGACACGTATGCTTGTAATATATTTCCAAATAAACTATATTTTACAAGTATATATTTGTTAAAGTGTGAATTCGAAAATATTTATCAGGTTGTATTTTTGTTGGCTCACATTAAAAGGCAATACTTTAGCAAAATCTGGCCGTTTAGGTTTTAATAATTTGTTTAATCACTTTTAAACTACTAACGCCCGTTAAATTAAGCGCTATTCATACTTTAAATAAAATTTAATATTAAATTAATTTATTCCTTGAAGAATAATTGTTTATTTGATGAGGCAAAAGAAGGAACTGCGTTACAGTGATAAACTCCACCACCCAAACTTATGTTACTCCTCCTCCAACTCTGAAGCGTCCCACCAAACCAGACTCGAGCCGGGAATCGAACCCAGGACCTCTAACTTTATAATCCGAAAGCTCGCACACTACGCTACGGAGGTCATCAGCATGGTCGCTGGCGGCTCACATGACTTCGGGTTTCGTCAGGACTTCAGAAGGAGGATCAGGCCTCCTCAAAACACAGATTCAAATTCATTCATTCATTTGCGTGATTTCAGGAAAACAATTTTGGTCCTACATCATCAACGTGCAACAATCTGACATTTGGGAATCGAACCCAGGACCTCCAAATTTATAATGCAACAGCGCACGGAGGTAGTCAATTTCGGTTAAATAGATAACCTTCATTAAACTAATCGGTTAAACAAAATATATTGTTGTAACCGATTACTCATCAAAATTTAGCGGTAATTGAAAACCGAAACTGCTCTGCGTATAAAATCCTTTGAAAGAAAGGATTTAAAATCTCTGCCTTGCGTCAGAATAATAGAATTAAGTAATCTACCATCCTTCATTGGTCACTGAAACGTTATGCCTGCTACGTCACCCAACAATTATCCGCTTCAGGTTACGAAGATACCTGATTCTCAAGCTTCGTGTCCGAGTGAGATATATTTAAATTTTACGCACGATATCATTGGCTAATTATAACAAACACAATTACTTTCATCTATATATAACTTAGTAAGTTATGATAGCCTAGTGGTTAGGACGTCCGCCTCCTAATCAGAGGTCGGAGGTTCAATCTCAAACTTTTCGGAGTAATATGCTTTTTAAGCAATTAATTATCACTTGCTTCAACAGTGACGGAAAACATCGTGAGGAAACCTGCATGCCTGAGAGTTCTCCGTAATGTTTTCAAAGGCGTGTTAAGTCTGCCAACCCGTACTTCACCAGCGTGGTGGAACCCTTCTCATATTAAGAGGAGACCCGTGCTCTGTAGTGAGCCGGCAATGGGTTGATGATGATGATGATGAATTATTAGTTTGCTATAACAAAAGCAAAATTTCTTCCCCGAAAGTATTACCTGCAACAAAATTACCTGGCTAAGTTTGTTGTTGGGCTCTACTTAGACCGGGCCGCGTTTGGAACCCTCATAGCTTTAGTTTTAATTTTACGAATATAGTTATCACCATCAACTCACTACTGTGTAAATTATTGACGCATCAAAAGTGCCTTTTAAGGATATTTTATTTGAATAAAGATGATTGATTGATTGTTCGAATGGGACATGGGATAGTCTTCAAACACACGTCGCTTTCGTCACAGGATTTTTTATAAATCCTTTATCTACGTGGGCTTTTGTTACTCATCGATAACGTTAAAAAGTGAATATTTATTACTGTGCCCCCATACGTTTTACACATCTAACACTAATCACGTCGCATGGACAGCTTACGGCACTAACGAACTTTATTCCGACATGGAACGCCAGCGACGGGGAGAAAAAACTGTGATTTGAAGTCATCATGCCGAACGTGCCACAGAAATTATACTCATTTAAAATCCTACAAATAGCGGCGAGATTTATGGCCTGTGTTGCGTTTTATAGTGATGTAATTTCATCTTATCCAAGATGCGTTATCCAAGTACCTTACTTTTTTTTGACGACCTCCGTGGCGCAGTGCGTGCGTGCATTATAAAGTTGGAGGTCCTGTGGTCTGGTGGGAAGGCTTCGGCCGTGGCTAGTTACCACTCTACCGACAAAGACGTGTCACAAAGCGATTTATCGTTCCGGCACGATGTCGCGTAAAAAACAATTAGGAGTGTAGTTATACCATACCCAGGTTAGCCCGCTACCATCCTAGACTGCATCATCACTTACCACCAGGTGATTTAGCTGTCAAGGGCTAATTTATAGTGTGAGTTCTACAAATTTTTTTTTATATCGACATCGCGGAAAAACACGCTGATGGGCCACTCGATGATAAGTGATTATGAGCATCTGCAAAAATGGAGGAGTCACTGATACGTTGCCGTTGAACCCTATTTATCAGTTTATAATACCGGAACGGTAGATTGTTTGAATCAATATATGAATCTATTTTAAATGATTTCCCATTTAAAAAGAATATTAATCGTTGACAGCGTATCATATATATCAGAGAATAGCATATCGAAATATTTTTGGATAATTTTTACTTTGCGTATACATTTCTAATATCTTTATTTAGTCGCAAATAATTACAATTTTAAAAGGACAATGACTGTCAGCTTGTCAATAGTCCTAATAATAGATTAATTATTCAAATAAATCAACTTCCAAATGACTTTCCCAAATGCTGACCTACAGCATTTGGGAAAGTCGTACATACTACTCACTTTATGGGTACCTACTTGAACTAAAATCCTTTATTTGGCGCTAAATGTCTTGTCTTGCCTTTAATAAAAATATTTTAAAAGATTTTCTTATTTTTGTGGCATTTCATACGTAGATACATATATCGTCTCATAATCTCCAGCACGGATCTGATCTGGCTATTATCTTCAACATGTTACCACAAGTGAACTAATGTAAATTATGGTGACATCTGCATATCGTCTGCGAAAAGTACAAAACTCTAGATGTAAACGCCTAAACGGTCATCTTGGATTAGGAATAGGTTAAAACAATGTTTTTCACATTTACTACTCTTTACTTTACTTTCTAGAATACTAAAGGAATTTGCCCGGAAGAAGATGATTCTTCCGGATTTTTTGCCGGCTTCTTTCCGATAAAACCGGTGTTTGTGTGTTCAAGACTCACAATCAAACAAAAAAAGTTTCAAAAAATCTTTCAGATTTTGGTGTACTTTATTTAAATGTTTTTTTTTTACTTTTGAATACGTGATAATATTCGCTAGACTCACCTAGAGGCATTTATACTGAGACTATGCGTTTAAAAAAAAATTAAGGAGGTACTTAAGGAATAGTTGAGTGTGAACTAATTTTAAGAATAGCGTGTTACATTCTTTTCCCAAATTTGGCTGGAATTATGAAGTGGCGCATGCAAGGCAGATATCGGCCCCGCCCGAGGTAATCTTGTGCATCATTAAAGGACTATTGGAATCGATCGGTATCTGATCAAGGTATCGAGACGGTGCGATGTTTGCTAGGGATGTACTCACCTTTTTTTTTTTCTCGTTTATGGCTTTGCACTTTTTTTTTCTCGTTTTATGGCTTTACACAGATTAGCCAATGTCAAGTTTATTATTTTATTAATTCTCACTTTTTATGGCTTTGCACAGATTAGCCAATGTCAAGTTTATAGCAATGTAGAAGTTAGGGAGAAATGGCGGGAAACTTCGCACTCTGCGGACGCGGATCCCTTAAACCTTTCCCAAATTAATACCTGTTAACCATTCAGAAAACTAGCCACTACACAAACGCCACCAAAGCTGTCCATGACACAACCAACATCAGTACTTTCCAAAATTAGCCAACAAACATTAATTCAAGAAAAGCGTGAAAAAACCGCGCCCGCCATATACGAAGTCTCCCGCCTTTCTCGGCTTTACACTTACCCACTTTAGTATTGAAAGGTAACAATTAATCTTGCCTGACTTTGTATATGATCTGTGGTCAAAAATAATTGGCGCTAAGTTCGCGCCAATATGTTTGACAGATGACATCCTCGCGGGTGGTTTAAAGGATTGGCGGGAATATAAAATATTGGCATTATCGATAAATTACTCACCGGCTCACTACAGAGCACGGATCTCCTCTCAATATGGGAAGGGTTTGGCCATAGTCCAACGCGCTGGCCATGTGCGGATCGGCAGACTTCACACGCCTTTGAGAATATTATGGAGAACTCTCAGGCGTGCAGGTTTCCTCACGATGTTTTCTTTCAACGTTGAAACAAGTGATATTTTAATCGTTTAAAAACGCACATAACTCCGAAAAGTTAGAGGTACGTGCCCGGACTCGAACCGTCGACCTCTGATTAGGAGGCTGACGCCCTAACCACTGGGCTATTACCGCTTCACATCTATGTAGGTACAATTTAAAAAACTTAGGCATTTATTATTCAATTTGTACTTCGAGGTTTATGTGTACAAATTTCAATTAATTTATTCATTTCATTCTCCAAGATGAAAAATCAATTTAGAGTCAGGGTCAAACGTAATTCCCACGATATTTTAGTCTCCTGAACACCATAAAGCTTGACCCCCAAACCTTTTAAACTGTAAACTAATCAAGGCTTAAGCTATATTAGTCTCAAAAAAGTATCTCACAGTAAAGCGAATCAGGTCGCCTTTATTGGTTTTTGCATGAAAAAAAACCTCAGCAATTTGAAGGTGAGATTTGTCGTAACCGACCAAAACGAGTCTGATTATGTGCTAGGATCGCGAAAGTTTCTAGCCCGAAAGCCTCTACGTAATTATGAGGGGGTGTTTAATAGTTTATCAACGTCATCATTGTATGCCTGGTGCTGAGTACAGACCTCCCCTCTGATCATCATCATGATCAACCCATTACTGGCTCACTACAGAGCACGGGTCTTCTCGCAATATGAGAAGAGTTTGGCCATACTCCACCACGCTGGCCATGTGCGGATTGGCAGACTTCACACGCCTTTGGGAACATTATGGAGAACTCTCAGGCGTGCAGGTTTCCTCGCGATGTTTTCCTTCACCGTTGAAGCAAGTGATATTTTAATTGCTTACAAAAATCCTCTGATAGGAGACGGAATTGAGACATTCTCTACCTGACACTGACCAAAGACCTACCCTCTCCAAGGAGAATGGGATTGAGAGCTTAGACCTGTCGTGCTACTCTACATGCAGATTTTTGACTAAAGCTCAAATAATAAATCTTGCTTTACATTTTCAAGAAAAGTTAACTAATAAAGGTTAATGTCAAATGTTATCTTTTTTTTTATTGCTTCAATAAAAAAATGTGTGCTGACTGCTCAAATCATCTTTGAATTATAACGCAATAGTACCGTCTTACAATTTTTTAGTTAAATCAAAGTTTAAAGCTTCAACACCCCTGCTAAATTTCCCACGCCCTCTCGGCATATAAGATGCTATGTTTGGTTCAAATAAGATTCAAACGGGATTCGAACCGACGAATACATTAGTTAGTGCAACGCATACTATGTAAGGAATTATGCCCAAAACGAGGTTGCACATGCAAGTAAATTAAATCAAACTAAAGCGTCGCTTGACCGAAATGAAGTGATGGAAATCTTTCAATTTTTTCTATATCTTAGAACAAGTTACATGTACGGACATGTACTAACAGATAGCAACAGCCCGATGTCATAAGGTTATAGATAAAAAAACACACTCACGGGCGATTAGGTGGTATTCCCAAGTTTTATAACACCCTATCTATCGGTATTCTCAAAGATATACTCTCCTGTCATCCCCTTTTGAACCGTGAGGCATCGATAGAATCTGCACCCCTACGAATCTGATAACCCATCCATGGACAAAGTGTTTCGCTACCTAGTTTCATTCGCTTAATGCGCACGACAAATGCCTGGACCCTACCGACTTCAGTTTTACCCGCTACGCTGCTATTATGTTTCTCAATATGAAGAGTTAGATTCTTCTTAATCTAGAGTTTCGTTTCCCATCACTTTGATTACAGTCAAGCGCAAATCGTATTTTTTAAGTAATTAAAAATTACATAAACGCACCATTTGCATGATGAACCCGAATTATACGAGTATAATGTCAATGTACAAAGCGGTGATAGCCTAGTGGTTAGGGCGTCAGCCTCCTAATCAGAGGTCGGCGGTTCGAATCCAGGCACGCACCTCCAACTTTTCGAAGTTATGTGCGTTTTTAAAACAATTAAAATATCACTTGCTTCAACGGTGAAGGAAAACATCGTGAGGAAACCGGCACGCCTGAGAGTTCTCCATAATGTTCTCAAAGGCGTGTGAAGTCTGCCAATCCGCACATGTCCAGCGTGGTGGACTATGGCCAAACCCTTCTCATATTGAGAGGAGACCCGTGCTCTGTAGTGAGCCGGTAATGGGTTGATCATGATGATGATGATGAATGTCAATGTATAAATTAAAATTGTGCTATTAAAAATTGTTTATTAGGCTTATGACTCCAAAGAAGAGTCTAATTAATAAATTCCAATATAACGGATAAATTGCTTACAAATTACGATAATAAAAGGAATTGTGGAAAACACTCAAACAGTAGAAAATTTAAAGTATCAATACAAAATTGCAAATATCTTTGCTATTACGTATTGATATTAACATTGGCAAAACATTTCGGAAGTCCATATTAAGTGGTCATATTATTAAATAATTTCTAGACATATTTTAGCACAAAAAATTAACGTGCAAGTTTGTGTTGCACTTAATAGAATGTTAATTTGGTTGTATTGTCAGGGTTTGTTTAGATATAACAGTGTCAGGGCTCGGCGGGCGCCAGACATTAGAAACCGAGAAATGTATCGTGGGTGTGCTTTCTGTTATTTGTTTTCATACGGTATAGTTGTCAGCTTTTCAGCCTCGCGAGAGACAAAGCAAAATATGCCATTCTGACTGCCAAACTTAACTAGTTGGAGAGGCATCTAAAGAAGAAGAAGAAGTATAGTAGTATATTTGTTGTCATTTCATAATCATGATCAACCCATTACTGGCTCACTACAGAGCACGGGTCTCCTCCCAATATGAGAAGGGTTTTGGCCATAGACCACCACGCTGGCCATGTTAGGATTGGCAGACTTCACACGCCTTTGAGAACATTATGGAGAACTCTCAGGCGTGCAGGATTCCTCACGATGTTTTCCTTCACCGTTGAAGCTAATGATATTTTAATTGTTTAAAAACGCACATAACTCCGAAATGTTAGAGCTGCGTGCCCGGATTCGAACCGCCGACCTCTGATTAAGAGGCTGACGCCCTAACCACTAGGCTATAACACAGCACAGCTTCCATTTCATTTCATAATCTATAGTCGCTTTTAGTTCGTTTTTCAGTGTGAAGACTACGTCTATCCAAAGATAAGGACTACTACGACTCCAGACAGCCGAAAGTGTGATGTTAGTCCATTGACTACGTCATTACGTGGCGTCATAAAAAATAGGAAAATCAGCGTGTATTCAATTTTAGTTCGAAGGTTCCACACTGTGAAAATGAATTAGATCGGGTGGCACCAAATGCCGGATAGTTTTACCAGAGCATGTATAAGTCAAGGCATGTATACGTTTCGTCTGGTGGGAGGCTTCGGCCGAGACTAGTTACCACCCTACCGACAAAGACGTGACGCCAAGCGATTTAGCGCTCCGTTACGGTGCCGCGTAGAAACCAATTAGGAGGATGGTACCATACCCCCACATAACAGGTTAGCCCGCTACCATCTAGACTGTACATCATCACTTACCATCAGATGAGATTGCCGTTAAGGGCTAACTTGAAATATATAAAAAAACATTAAAGTGAGAGTGCTCCTTTTTTTTTTCTTTTTATGGCTTTACACAGATTAGCCAATGTCAAGTTTATAGCAATGAAGAATTGAAGTTATGGAAAAAGGGCGGGAAACTTCGCACTGGGTGGACACGGCCCCCTCAAACCTTTCCCAAAGCGTGAAAAAACGCGCTCGCCGAATACGAAATCTCCCGGCTTATTTTCAGAGTGCTCCTTACATGCGCAACTATACTTGGGTCAACGAAATTATATTTTTTATCTGTGTCCCTGACCTGGGCTCGGATCGTGTTATATCTGGGTAGACTTTAAACTGTTGCACATACTTGAGTAGTTTTTATGAACGACGTTAAATGTTATGGTATTGTGGCTTAGCCTAATTAATAAGGCTATAATAGTACTGGACCGAGCCAAAAATTGTTAGGTATTGGATTTTTCTGCTTACAAATTCTCATTAGCAGTTTGGAGTCAGGAAGTTGACATAGTGATTTATTTTTGTTGCCATATTGAGTATTGACAGTGTCCAACTCCGTGCCTCGCTCGCGCCAAGCTCGTTCCGTGTTGCTATCACTAACATGGGCTCAGCAAAGTTCAAGGCCACCAACTTGCATTACATCTATTTAATGTCTATTTCATTTTTTCCATACAGCGAGTGGTCAATCCAAGCATTGGGACATAAGATGAAATGGGATGTTAAACCCAAAATCTCCACAATCTGTACTAATGTACAGTCAAATCAAAATAATATGTGGCTAACGATATCGTCAAAGAGTCTTCTAGAGACAAGCTTCTGACGGATTACTTAATAATGGATACTAGAGGGTAGAAAGTGTAGGTAACTGAGTAAAACTTTATTTTCTTGAGATATAATTTATTTTTGTCTTAATCCTACTTATATTACAATAACTGCTATGGCGATTGACAATGACGATGATAGTGAATATGATAATGATAGGAGAATTTAAGGGGACCCATTTTCGACCCCACGGAACTTTAATTTATGCAATTTTTATATAGTTTTAACGATAAAGCAATACATCGTGAGGAAACCGGCAGGCCTTAGAGTTTCTCCATAACGTTCTCGAAGGCGTGTAAAGTCTAACAATCCGAATGTTGCGAATCTGTGAAGTGTCACTTAACGGAGAAGAAAGAGACCCGCATCAGTAGGCCGGTAATGGGTTGATGATGATAAATAAGGATAACGTTACAGAAGGTTCAGAATGGTACTGAACAAATATAATGGAGATGAATAATAAACAATAGAAAACCTCCGTTTCAGTAATAAGGTAGTTTATTTTCTTAAATTAAAATAAATACTTAATTTTACAACTTACGAGATAATTTTTAATGCCTGATCACATAAACGCTGACTAACATTCACGCACACCATAAATATATTCGTAAAAATGTCTTTTACCTTCATTAGTGTAGAATTACTGTTTTCCCTGGTACTGAGTTCCCAAAATTTAGATGAGATAGGTAGCCAATGTGGGATCACATTGGCTACCTATCTCATCTAAATTTTAAGACGGATATTATAATATTTATAAATCTGCACCCGATTGACCGTGAAGAGGTTATTAAAGTATCGACCAGTACCTCTATCAGTAGGAACTGTAAATTTTTCTGTATATCTCTGTTGAAAAATCACATTAATGCGCTGCTCTGTTGCAGCGTGATAAAAAGACATATCTACAAACACACTCGCATTTTATAATAATAGTTAGGAAATCATTCAGTCTCATTTTCATCATTGCTTGGCTCAGACGTGTGGACTGTACTATTGGTCGGAGTTTCCTCTATTTCTTCAACTTGCGCTGAAGTTTCTGGTACATCATCCACTTCTGATGTGTCTGGATCTTCTGGAACATCAGGAGCCTCTGGAGCTTCTGGAGCTTCTGGAGCCTCTGGAGCTTCTGGAGTCTCGGGTACAGCTGCTTCAGTGGAATTAGCAGGAGGCAGCATGCTATCGGGGAGTTCTTCACAATGCTTTCCGCTGATACCAGCCTGGCAATGGCATCTGTAGTAGCCATCACCAGATTCTAATGATTGGCACTGCCCTCCGTTTTTGCATGTGTCTGGATTTTTCTCGCAGTAGTTTAACTCTGAAGAAAAAATGTTTGAGTCAGTACTCTGTATTTTTTCCATTGGTACAAGTAAACAGTTTGAAATGCAAACGGTTGAGACAGTTTTTGACTACACTCCAAATCTTGATTACTGACTGAGACCTCATTTATATGATTGATGCAACATTAAATAAAAATAAAAAAGCCATTTATTCAACTACCAAGTCAATAAAAACAATAATTATGTCATAGTCCAATTTTCTCGGTTACTATAATATCGTAACAAGTTTTTGGTAGAAGTCGCTTCTCTGGCGTAGGCCTCCTCCAGCTCTTTCCAAGTCTTCCTCTCCTTTGCATACAACATTATTAAATGTTAATCTGACAAAAACTTTTACTATGGCTGTGCCCAGGTAACACTGACTGTACTGACCTTCATCACACAGCATGCCTCCCCATCCCTTCTTGCATATGCACTCCCACGGGCGTTTGCACGTGCCGTGCACGCAGCCAGGATACGGATGGCACTGCGCGCAAGTGGTTCCAGTCCAGCCGACCTTGCAGCGGCATTCTCCGGGACGCCTGCAGTATCCGCGCTCACCGTGGCAGCCCGCGGCGCATATTGCTGTGAAAAAACAAATACAATAGGTGATCAGCTGTTTGTCGTAGAATCCCTTTGAATATTATTAACGCGAAAGTGCAAACGCTTTGGTTTCTCGATTCCAATATACGACATTTGATGATGTAACGCAAAGATCTCGAATGCCCTTCCCGCTTCCATTTTTGCCTCCCCCTAAAATGTGAGTAGCGATACCCAAAATTTTTTTTAATAGGCATCATCTAGACACGCTACATCTTATTTTACCATGAGGTATGATTTTATAAAACAAATGGTTTATTTGAAAACAATATAAATAATTACGGATAAGGGTTTCTAGGTTGACATATTAACATGATTATAAAAATAAGTCTTAAAAAATCTGACAGATTCTGTCTCTGATTCAAACATATTTATTTTCTCTTCTGGCTACGCTGAATCTTCTGGAACATCTGGAGCCAAGGAGATATTAATTTTAGTTAATTTATACATGTGAATGTGACAAAAACCCTTTAAAATTATTTCGGATTTCCCGTGCACGTTGAATAGTAAATAAATTGTGACGACCTCCGTGGTGCAGCGCGTGCGCTGTTGCATTTTAAAGTTGAAGGTCCTGGGTTCGATTACCGGCTCGAGTCTGGTCTGGTGGGAGGCTTCGGCCGTGGCTAGTTACCACCCTACCGACAAAGACGTGTCGCCAAGCTATTTAGCGTTCCGGCACGATGTCGCGTAGAAACCGATTAGGAGTATGAGTTTACCATACCCCTAACAGGTTAGCCCGCTACCATCTTAGACTGCATTACCACTTACCATCAGGTGAGATGCAGTCAAGGGCTAACTTGTGGTGAATAAAAAAAAAACGTAATGGCAGGTATGTCTTACGCGTTTGGCACAGCAGGCCAGTGTAGCCGGGCAGGCACTTGCACTCTAGCGGCTTGTCGCAGTAGCCGTGCTGGCAGCCCGGCAGCGGCTGGCAGGCGCGGCACGTGGGGCCCGCCCAGCCCAGCCGGCAGCGGCACTCGCCGGGCGACTCGCAGAAGCCGCGGGTGGCGTGGCAGTCCGAGCGGCACATCGCTACGTTTGCAGACATGGTATCATCATGATCAACCCATTACCGGCTCACTACAGAGCACGGGTCTCTTCTCAATATGAGAAGGTTTTGGCCATAGTCCACCACGCTGGCCATGTGCGGGTTGGCAGACTTCACACGCCTTTGAGAACATTATGGAGAACTCTCAGGTGTGCAGGTTTCCTCACGATATTTTCCTTCACCGTTGAAGCAAGTGATATTTTAATTGTTTAAAAACGCACATAACTCCGAAAAGTTAGAGGTGCGTGCCGGGATTCGAACCGCCGACCTCTGATTAGGAGGCTGACGCCCTAACCACTGGGCTATCACCGCTTCAACTTGGACCATAATAAACATTGTAGATTTTTTTTTTTATTTATTTATTTGGGAGCAAACAATTGTATAGTAAATACTAGTACAAGATAAACTTACACATGATAAATATAAATAAATACACAATTAACAGCACTATCCACGACTTAATGAAAATGACAATATTAAGGGCGTGACAAAATAATTTAAAAAAAAGATTAACAATAATAAAAAACAAGAAAAGTAAAATAAAAATTAAAACATGTGAAAGAGAAAAAAAAGAAAAAAATTACGCATTCATAGCTTGTATATTTGAAAGCAAATATTTTTAGAAAATTTGAGATGTGACTTTCGTGACACCTAAAACTGAGTCGTGGTACAAAAGAAGAAAGTGCCAATTTCCTAAGTCCGAGCTGGTATGGATTTTGAGCCTAAAAACACGATACAAATTTTAACTAATTTTAACTCTCTGATCCTACAAAAATATACAATTTGTACTTAAATTTTGCCTTATTTACTGTGATCAACGGGATCTTAAAGTTGAATACACTAGATTAGATGAAAGTGATTTTAAAATTAAAATGTGAACATAAGATATATGGAGACAACCTTTCTCATTGTTTGCTGGGGCCAGTTCGATATTTTTCATCTTCAGTATATTAATTTAAAGTTCAAAGTTTATATAAAACGTAAGCTTGTAGAAAATTCCTACTATAGTGTAAAGGATTATTTAAATGATAAACAAGCATGGGTGTGAAATATTGCTCTAATAAGATAGCTCTTAATATAATTTTAAGTGGCATGTGAGATGGTGATACCAAAAAGAAAATTTACCTGGTTAAGTTTGTTGTGGGCTTCTTCTTAGACCAGGGCGCGTTTGGAACCCTCATAGCTTTAGTTTTAAGTCTACGAATGTAGTTATCACCATAAAATCACTACTATGTAAATTATTGACTATTTGAATAAAGATTATTTGAATTTGAATTTGAAATAAAACGATCAGCCATTTTATTACCGCAAGCATAAATGCACGTCTAACAACACACGTGAACGTAGTACGCTTTACGCAAACCGTTACGAATTGATCGTTAGGCCACTTGTGTTAATTAGATGAGAGAATACGGGTATTCACCCACAGAGATTGGGTGAATACTCATATTCTGTTTCGTAATTACCAAGCATGCGGGGGGTGAACTAAATCACTTCGGAAACCGAATTAATTTAGTTAACCGCTATGAAAGAGAGTCAGACCGCGTTAATACGAAGAAACACTCACGTTCAGAACAGAATATGCCATCCCAACCGTCCCTGCAGACGCATTCGAAGGACACGTTGCAGTATCCGTGCTGGCAGCCCGGCAGAGGAATGCACTTGTTGCAACGCTCGCCGTAGAACCCAAGCTTGCATCGACATTCACCAGGGCGTTTGCAGTACCCTATTTAAGGAAAAGATAAAATAAACATCATATATTTTGTTGATTTGTTTAACTTCTACTGCCAACTCGGTTTCTGCACTGTTCGTAAACAAAGGTTTTATGCTATCTCAGTTTAAAGACCAGAAGTCCCAATGTTAATTATATAGCAGAAAATTGGCACAGAGATTCCCTTTGTGGACTATGCAAAAGTATAGAACGAACGTTGTATATAATATATATTTTTTTTTATACGATACAAGTTAGCCCTTGACGGCAATCTCACCTGATGTTAAGTGTTAAGTGATGATGCAGCCTAAGATAGTAGCGGGCTAACCTGCTAGAGGTATGGTAAACCCACACTCCTGACTGGTTTCTACGCGACAAGTTGCCGGAACGCTGTCACTTTGCGACACGTCTTTGTCGGTAGGGTGGTAACTAGCCACGGAATGTGGTTTCTTTTTAACAGAATATGCTTTGAATCGTTTGTAGAGTCACTATAAACAAACAAACCTGAGATTTCAAGAGTAATATTTCATGTCATATTGAAATTTAACACAGTTCTGCATTTAATAATTAGCTGGAAGGAAGCGCGATCAGGTAGTTCAGATGTCAACAATTGGTAGGAAAATATAATCGGCGATATAATAAATATATTTAACGGCCTCCATGGCGCAGCGCGCGCGCTGTCGCATTATAAAGTTTGAGGTCCTGGGTTCGATTCCTCGGCTCGGGTCTAGACTGGTGGGAGGCTTCGGCCGTGGCTAGTTACCACACTACCGACAAAGACGTGTCGCAAAGCGATTTAGAGTTCCGGCACGATGTCGCGTAGAAACCAATTAGGAGTGTAGGTTTACCCCCCTCACAGGTTAGGCCGTTACCATCCTAGACTGCATCATCACTTACCATCAGGTGCGATAGCCGTCAAGGGCTAACTTGTAATGTTATAAAAAAAAAAAACTAATCACCTTGCAATGGATCGCATCCCTTCTTACAAATCGGCACATCGCACAAGTCACCCTGCCAGCCAGGGTGGCACTTGGGCTCCCCCTTGTCGTCACACACGTAGTGGCTGTGCTCGCTCTGCACCGCTGGCAGCTCGCACGCCTGCGCACTCTTCTGATATAGTGGCTGAGTGGTGGAGGGAAAACATGCTTTGTGAACGTGCTTTAACATTGACAGGTGAGAAACGTGCTTAACATAGAGAGGTAAAGAACACTTAATTAATAAACCCGTGTGAATGAGTGTTGACGTTGACAGGTAAGGAACACTTAATTCTTGACCCGAGTGAAAGAGTGTTAACGTTGACAGGTAAGGAACACTTAATTTTTGACCCGTGTGAAAGGGTGTTAACATTGACAGGTAAGGAACACTTAATTCTTGACTCGCGTGAATTTGTGTATACGTTGACAGGTAAGGAACACTTGATTATTGAACAGTGTGAATTAACGTTTACAGGTAAAGAATACATAAGTAGGACCCGTGTGAATGTTAACTATGAAAGGTAAAGATTGATTAATAACCCTTGTGAGTGTGTGCGTGTGTAAGTGTTAACAATTTTAAATTGCAAGGATCGTTTATTCATAAAGAACATTTACCATTGCTCGTGAATATAGAAATGAAAAGACCACTTCGTTTTAATCCGTGATGATGATGAGTGATGATGAATGAGTGTTAGCATTTACAGGTAAGGAACACTTATTTGTGAACTTAGGCTTTGCCAAGCTAACGCTTAGCCTGGTATTAGAGATAGCTTTACATATACCAATTCAGTAACTCCAAAATAAAGTCTGAGTTAAAACTTTACTTTGGAGTAGAGGACACTTTACTGAACTTTGCTCAGACAAAGTTAGTGTTAAAACTTGACAGACGTACTATGTAAGACACATAACTTTGTCTCGTTTTAACTGTTTATCAAGTCAGAGTACAAACACGCTTTATAGATCTCAGCCTCAATGACAGGAACGTGCTAAAGGGAAGGAGAGTGTTTTTACACTGACATTTGAAAGGTGTTGTCAGTTGAAATAAAACATGTTTTGTTTTATTTCAACTGACAACACCTTTCATGTTTTATTAAGCCCTAATGAATAATCGTTGTAAGTGGGAGTTAATACTGTCAGATATATAGAGACGTGTGTATTTTTACATTCAATACACCCAGCAAACATTGCTTCGTGATTATTGATTAGTCAAGAACGCTTAAGGTATCGTATATTAGAAAACCGAATAAGAAAAATGAATACATGCGAGCGAAGTCAAGAAAAAAAAACAAACAAATAGGTAACAAGCAATAAGTTAATCATGATTTAATAATATTGGTAGATAGGAATGAAATTAACAATTAAAGAACTTTATAGTGATGCCAGTTGTATTGTATCTCTAAATGGCCGTATCTAAAAATAATGCTATCCTTAGCCATGGGATAAAGTGTGGAATATATTATATTGGAATTCTGAATGAATTTGTAATTGCATTACTTTTTAAATTTAATTTAGTTTAAAGGTTTATTTACAACAGGTTAAATGCAAATTATAAATTATTTAAATTATAATATTTAAATCAAATTCGGTGTACGACTGAAGTAATGCTTAAAACTTGTAGCATTGTACTAAATTATTGTAGGCCATTGCACTGATAGTATAATTTACGTTTGACCCTTGAGTACTTTATATGCTACTAAGGGTAGCTAACCTCCTAAGTTCCATCTCTCGAAGTCAGCTACAAAAATATATTTGTAGAGTAACAGAATAGTTTTCTTTTCAAGATAAACATCTTGAAAAGAAAACTTCTTTTAAAAGAATACCTCACAATTTCGAAAGTCACCTACCTACCTACTTAGTAATGCCATAAAAATTATTCATAAACGAGCACAAAGCTATAACAATAAGTACGAGAGATTAAAAATAACGAGTCCAAAGGATTAAAATAATAACGGTAAATGTCCGTCATTAAAGTGAATGTTGTTCTTACAGCCAATCGTTGTCTTTGAAGTGAGTCAGATCAAAGAAAAGGAAAAGTATAAGTAACAAAAACAAATAGAACATATTTATAAAAAAAGAGCCACAGATAAGCAACAGTGCGGAAGATTCATTCCATAGATAATAAACCAATTATTAAAAATTAGTAACGCATTCAAAGGAAATAATATTTTATATTTTATTATTCCCATGAATCACTATGCTGGTTCGAACCATTGTTTATGTGGAGTTTTTATCATCAGCATTTCGACGAAAAGACGTTCAGTGCTGCACGTAGGTCAGGAATTCCCCACTCCGCAGTCTTGAACCTTATGTATGCAGCGTCTACCTTAGTGCATGCATAGGATATTCACCATGCACTGACCTTCAACTCGTTGACCAGTGTATTAATTGACCAGCTAACTTTGACCCACTGCTGCCACTTAGCGTCGATAAACCCAAGTTCCTTTCAACCCGTCAGGATGTCAACCGTGAGTCAGACACTTTCTAATATGCGCGAGAAAGCAGCGGGAAAGTGTGTCACCGTGACGCAGTGAAACTCCGCTCAAAATCAATATTTACACTCACATACTATATGTATATATATACTGTATAAAACAACATTCATTAATATACTCGTAGATTATCAGTCACTCGCTGGGTCTCGAACTCGACGCACGGTCACTTGTTAAACCGCGCAGTTACTGTTTGATTCAGGGGTTCTCAACTATTTTCAATATGTTTACGTGCGGGAGGTGCAAGAAAGATTTTAATGATGGCGCACTTTGCAGTGTTTGTAAGCGTCACTATGACTTCTCCTGTGCTGCGATCACAGAATCTGGATATCGTAAACTGGGGAAAAATAAGGCAACGTGGAAATGTCCACGGTGCAAGAGTGGTGGCTCGTCGACCAGTAGTCCCGAAGTGGGAATTATCTCACCAACGCCCGTCACCCTTGACCAGCTCCATGGGCAGTTACTCAGCATCACCGAGCAGTTAAAGCCCCTTCGCAGCTTGAACGAGGACTTGAAAACTTTAAAGGCTGACATAACGGAATTGAAAGAGTCCCTTCAATTCGCGCATGATACTATCAAGGGTTTCTCCGATAGGGTTGATGCCGTCGAATGTGGTCTGAGTCAACTCCAGAAACTAGCTGAGAATGTACCGAAACTGCAGGCTGAGGTTAACCAACTGAGTTCAGAGAAAAACGAGAGGGATCAATGGTTGCGCATAAATAATGTTGAAATTAAAGGCGTCCCGATTAAGAAAGATGAAAACCTTTTTGATATAACGGCACAAATTGGAACGCTTCTTGGTTGCACAATTAGAAAAGAAGATATTAACATGGTTACTAGAGTACCTACTTATCAAAAAGAAGCCCCAAAACCAATTATTGTCTCGTTTATTAACCGTTATATAAAAGAAGATCTTGTAGCCGCTATGAGGAAACGCAGACAGCTCTCGCCTAATGCTCTCGGTTTTACTGTCACCAGTGGTAGCATTTATGTAAACGATCACTTAACCCCGTTCTACAAGCAGTTGTTAACTAAAGCTAAGTCGATTCAAAAGAGCGCTAATTTTCAATTCATTTGGGTAAAACACTCAAAAATATGGGCGAAAAAATCGTTAACCTCCAAAGTTTTCGTAATAAATTCAGAACTGGATCTCCAAAAAATTTGCTAGTGTGTGTTAATCGTTTAATAGTGTGGTTAAAATATTTATATTTTCATCTTTCTATCACCTTTAATAAATTTACCGTGGTGATGCAGTCCACTCACTCACTGAGCGACCCAACGCTTGATAACTCCTGCACTGTTCTTTGTAACTATGAAGTATGTACATCTCCCACGGGGAACTCACTCGTGTGTTTTCTTCAGTCTCACGACAATTATTATATTATCCTCATACATTTACGGTTTATTTTCCCTTATCAAGGCACTAACCGGTATAGTCCACTTTCCTGGGAACTCACACATTTTAGTAAGAGATTTTTTAAGATTCACCCGCAAATGTGTAATACTATTAAACTTGAAAGATTATGTTCAAATTTTTTGTTATGTTGTTATTGCTCAACTTGGTCCTTGTTGACTTCTTTATACGTGAATTGCAGTACTCAAATGTTAAGTTATGTAAATAATATACTTGTCGAGTATTTTCATGGTTACAAGGAACGGCTTTTGTTTTGTTTTTCGAGTTGCTTGTTTGGTGAACTGACTGTTACTTATGATTTTGTACTTAATATAATTTGTAGTGCATTATCTTATCTTATTTACATTTGCAAATTTTCTTATCCTTTTATAGCTTATTCTATAAACTTTGTGTTTATTAATTCTTACTGCAATAAGTTAATTTTGGTGCTTGTAAAGTGGTGCGCTGATGTAAGAAAATTTACTATAACTCACTTTCGATTTAATCATTCAGTCCTAACAGAGCAGGCTAACATGTCAAATTCGCGGACTTGCACATTATACACAATGCACAAAACTTTACACATATCATTGTATTATTTTGATTCAACTATCTATTTACTCACTGCCAGAGTTAATAACATAATTTTTGTGTCTAGTTTCAAATGCCTCCTTGTCTGGGTTAATCATTTTATAATCGCTTTAGATTTGTCTTTACAGTGTTAAAGTTAACGATATACTATCAAAATGTCCGAGGACTTCGTACTAAAACCAATGAATTTAAAAAGTCACTCGGCTTATTGAATTATGACGTGTTGTGTCTGACAGAAACTTGGTTAAACGATCAAATAACTAGTGATGAATTATTCGATAGGCGTTACTGTGTGTGGCGTCGCGACCGCAACTTTTCTCGCACTGGTCAGTTACGCGGTGGCGGCGTGCTCATCGCAGTTAACAAGGATGTCCTAGCGGAGGATCAGCCCGACTGGCATTCTTCCGCGGAGGACATCTGGGTGACCGTGCGATTGAAACGAGCTCCTAAAGTGAACCTACACCTGTGCACGCTATATCTTTGCGAGGACGCCTCGGGTAATTCATTCGTAACACAGCTTGTCAACTTTTCTGATAACTTGGAATTGGTTATGGCCAACAATCCCGATGATAAATTTTTATTATTGGGAGACTTTAACATGAGTTCCATCGAATGGACTCATTGTGCGAATTCTTACCTGGAAGCCATTAATTTTTCATCTAGCCATTTAATTAGTTTCATTGACACACTATCTGTATGCGGCTTATACCAATACAACTCAGTCTTGAATCATTATGGTCGTCTGCTCGACTTGGCTTTGTACAACGGTTCTGACATTACTGTATCTGCCTGTCTAGATCCTCTTACACCTGAGGACCCGTATCACCCATCTCTTGATATAGTGCTTAACTTTCCCATCGATAATCATCTCATTCCTAGTAACAGAGTAGTTTACAATTACCGACGTGGAAATTTTGTTAAAATCAATGAAGAACTAGCTGCTTTGAACTGGTTAGATTTGTTATCCAATTCTGATATTGACCATGCTGTTGAACTCTTTTATAAAGTTTTGTACGATCTGCGTGACAGTTATATTCCCAAACGCTTAATAAAAAATAGGAAGTTGTACCCAGCCTGGTACACTACTGAATTAATTAAAATAATTAAAGAAAAGTTTAAATATCACACGAAATTCAAAGTATATGGTAATCTCGAGGATAAGTTTGAGTTTGAGCGTCTACGTGAGAAGGCTTTAGAAGTCGAGAACCTTTGCTACAGAAACTTTTTAAACAAAACTGAAGAATCGATCATTTCAAATTCTAAATTTTTCTGGTCTCACTTACATAGCAAACGTAAATATAACCACATTCCGGCATCCATGACTTACTTTGATGAAACAAATGACTCAGGTAAAGGTATATGCGAGCTATTTTCAAAATACTTTTTTTCTACCTTCTTGAGTAACCATCAAGGTTCATCAGACTCCACATCTGTTTCCACCTCCTCCCCATCCTATGATTTATTTATTACTGCAGCTGATATTCACAATATCCAGGTGACAGAAGAACTAGTACGTAAATTGCTAACGTCACTAGATCCAAATAAATCTGCAGGTCCTGATTCTTTGTCACCCATCTTCCTAGTCAATTGTGCAAAAACTCTGTCTTACCCCGTAACCTTGTTGTATAAAAAATCATTAAAGGATGGGATTGTACCTAAGATTTGGAAATCGGCATTTATAACACCTGTTCATAAGAAGGGTCCTAAGCACCTTATTAACAATTATCGGCCTATCTCTAAACTCTGCATTTTGGCAAAAATACTGGAACGCGTAGTATATGATCAACTCTACTCAGTTTTAAAGCTTCACTTTAGTCCCCTGCAGCATGGTTTCGTCAAAGGAAGATCCACAGTGTCAAATCTAGCTCTATTTACTGACTTTGTATCTGATAGAATGGATAATCGAGATCAGGTTGATGCAGTGTACACTGACTACAGCAAGGCCTTTGATCGAATCGATCATAATATATTGTTACTTAAATTAGCTAAGGCTGGCATAAGAGGAGACCTGTTTCGCTGGTTTTCTTCGTATGTAAAAAATAGATCCCAGGCTGTAGTACTCAATGGCTATACCTCATCCTGGCGTAGTATTCCTTCAGGCGTGCCGCAGGGCTCTTTGCTAGGACCATTGCTCTTTATTATTTTTATTCAAGATATTGACATTTGTTTCCAAAATTCTAATGTTTTGCTTTTTGCTGATGATATGAAAATCTTTAGAGTAGTAAATGACGATACTGACCAGAGCCGTCTTCAGGATGATTTACTTAGACTTGATCAATATTGTATAGTTAATAAATTAGACCTCAACGTCTCTAAATGCTTTGTCATGTCTTTTACGCGCAAGCACAACGTTTATAGATCCACTTACAAGTTAAAGAGTCATGAGCTGGATCGTGTATCTACCATACGAGATCTAGGTGTTACAGTTGACAGTAAGCTTATGTACGATAAACATGTGGACCAAATTGTAAGCAAGGCATCAAAAATGTTGGGATTCCTAATCCGTTCATCTAAAGATTTCACAAAACTTAAAACAATTAAAGTTCTATATTGTGCCTTAGTGAGGAGCAACCTTGAATATGCATCTCAAATTTGGAACCCCCAATATGAGGTGTATATTCAGCGTATTGAGAGAATCCAGAAAAAATTTATTCGATTCATCAAATACAAATTTAAACTCAAATCTAATATGAGCTATGAAGGCGTTTGTGCCCAGTTACACCTTCTACCACTAGCCATTCGTAGAAATATAAGTGATATTTCGTATCTTATCAATATCACAAATAACATAGTTGATTGTGCACAGCTTCTTGGGAAGTTATCTTTTAAAATCCCCATTAATACTCATCCTCGAACCTTCTCAATCTTGCAGACACCACACGCGCATACTAAGTTCCGAAAAAACTCATATCTGCTTAGATCTGCTTTATCTTTTAATAAAAATTTTAAAAATAACAAAAAATTAGACATTTTTTGCATCTCTGCATCCACTATTCGTAGAGCCCTGGCCAACGAATTCTTTAATTCGCGTGTTTTTGTTAAATAATTCGTTGACCATTCGTTTTTTTTTTTCTTTTATTTTGTTTGTTTTTGTTCTTTCTCCTTTTATTGTTATTGTTTTCCCCCTTTTATTCTTTTTTCTTTCCCCCAGTTGAGTTCTTCTTGTATTTCTTGCTGTTTATTTGTGAAAACTTGTAATTAGCTTTAGTTTTCTTCTGTTCTTATCTATTTAGTTTTTCTATTAGCTGTAAGTTTTCCTTGTAAAATAAAATAAAAAAATAAAATAAAAAATTAATTCTTCAATCAATCAATAAGCTGTGATAGCCTAGTGGTTAGGGCGTCAGCCTCTTAATCAGAGGCCGGCGGTTCGAAACTGGGCACGCACCTCTAACTTTTCAGAGTTATGTGTGTTTTTAAACAATTAAAAATATCACTTGCTTCAACGGTGAAGGAAAACATAGTGAGGAAACCTGCACGCCTGAGAGTTCACCATAATGTTCTCAAAGGCGTGTGAAGTCTGCCAATCCGCACATGGCCAGCGTGGTGGACTATGGCCAAAACCCTTCTCATATTATGAGGAGACCCGTGCTCTGTAGTAAGCCAGTAATGGGTTGATCATGATGATGATGATGAGATTAATTTTTAATGACAAATATGCTTGGACGCACTTGTCTCCGCTTTCGTCTGCACACGATAGAATAATATTAAGGTGTTGAAAGGCTTTTAATGTTTGATAACCAATACACAACTGCATAACTTCACGCGATGAACTTAAATCATCATAATCATGATCAACCCACTGCCGGCTCACTACAGAGCACGGGTCTCCTCTCAATATGAGAAGGGTTTGGACATAGTCCACCACGCTGGCCATGTGCGGATTGGCAGACTATGAACTTAAATACTGCTGGATTTATGTACCTAATATATAGGTAAGTTCCAAGAGATATCTTATTGAGTTAAAATCTCCTCTGTAAACCTCAATAAGTGTTTAAAATCACATATCTGGTACAAAAAAAAGTCTACGTCATAATCGTCCGCAAAGTAATAAAGGTTTTTTTTTATACACTACAAGTTAGCCCTTGACGGCTATCTCGCTTCTCAAATACATATATAGTGTTTAAAATAACAGATCTGGTACAAAAGTCAACGTGCTTGTCATAATCGTCCGCAAAGTAATAAAGGTTTTTTTTTATACACTACAAGTTAGCCCTTGACGGCTATCTCGCTTTGTGGTAAGTGATGATGCAGTCGAGGATAGTAGCGGGCTAACTTGTTAGGGGTATGCTAATACTAAACGCACACTCCTAACTGGTTTGTTTCTACGCGACATCGTGCCGGAACGCTAAATCGCTTTACGACACGTCTTTGCCGGTAGTGTGGTAACTAGCGACAGCCGAAGCCACTCACCAGACAAAAATAATAAAATAATGTGACGAAATAATTAATATTAAGTTTAGAAATACATACGACACATAAGATTATGTGAGGTGGTGATAACAACAAAAAAACCGGCTAATTTTGTTGTGGGTTTCTTCTTAGTCTTGGGCGCAATATGAACCCTCTTAGCTTTAGTTTTAATTTGGCGAGTGTAGTTATCACCATAACTTCACGAATAGAAATAATGAAAAATGTAATATACATTAACGATTTATGAAAGCTTGTAATAGGTTTATTTCAATAAAGCTATTTTCGATTTGATTTGATTTTGATTTATGATTATTCATTTACTTAATTAAATATATGAAACCGCCAATGATGAAAAAATGCATATATTCATTAACTAGTACAGTCGCATTCTCATTTGCATGTGATTGTATAAATAATCCATTGCGTATCTAGATTGTGCAATTACACCCTTTTTATGTGACATCGCTACCTAAAGCTGCTACTTGCTTTTAAAATAAGACTCGGAAACATTGACGAGAAAAAGCTTAAGTCAACACGTAGAACGTCTAACGTTATACAATGAAGTCTATAGTAAAAATATAAAATAAAATTGTTCGGTGAAATTCATATTGAAAACTAGCTGGTGCCCCGCGACTTCGTTTGCGTTGTGTTAGTGTTTGTGAAAGTGTGTTTGATTACTAAACCGACGTACTTGTAATAATTACAGGATAAACATTAAAGTATCTCCTTTCTAACAAAAAAAAAAGCATGAAAGAAATCGGAGTACGCGTTAATGAATTACAACTAAATACACATTTTGACTTTCATCCCCTCTCCCAAGGAAACCGTGCTGAGTTCCGGGATAAAAACTATCCTATATGTTGAACCGGAGTATCAGCTACTCCTATACCGAATTTCATTAAAATCCATCCAGTAGTTACGGCGTGATACGTAGCCAAGATACAGACAGACAGACAGAATAAAAAAAAGAAGTTTTGGCTCAGGATCGATAGCAAAACATTCTCCAATTAAAATTTTCAAAATGTAACAGGACGAATTCTGTTCTTTGAATAAATACATATTTACCTTAGCATATAATTTAGTTAGGTATATGTAAATTTTCGTTGGACTACATGACCGAATATTTTACATCACCACGTTTCTGTAGACGTAGAGTACGTTTTATGCACCGGTAATATATATATTTTTTTTAACCGATCCAATTTATTTGCCTTAAAACCTCCGTAATTTTTGAGCATTATTTAAAAAGTACTCAATGAGTTATTTTTAAAAGAAACATAGTCACTTACTAAGCACGCCGAGCATTTCCAGGTCTTACAGGATATACCACCCAGCTATGGCCGCGCTATGCTAATGATTATGACCAGTTTTAGTTGGACCATTTTCCATGCTCACGTTTATAGCGATTTAACCGAATTTATTAGCATCTGTTTACTTATTTTGCAAAACTTTAGGAAATTACTTAAAACCACAGATTTTATCGAGACTAGTGACTAGATACTTACGCGCGACTTTCCTTGGGTTGTTTTGAAAAGAAGTTATTGGTATGCGGAAGTTCGTAAAGATTCGGTCAATTTTTGACACACATTACAAACAAATGGTCGATAGTATCCTATCGCCTTTA
This sequence comes from Lasiommata megera, assembly GCA_928268935.1. NCBI lineage: Eukaryota > Metazoa > Arthropoda > Insecta > Lepidoptera > Nymphalidae > Lasiommata > Lasiommata megera. The sequence continues at coordinate 2,699,017 of OV743321.1, forward strand.
CAGTGACGCTTTAACCCTGTTGATATTAGATGATATGTGAAGATATTGTGTGAAGGGGTATTGCATATTTATTACACATCTCTTATATTTTATTTTATAATAAATTACCTATTGATATCTTGGAGTCTATCAATAAGTTCAAAGTTTTTATAAAACGAAAGCTTGTAGAAAAATCATATTACGATATTAAGGATTAAACGGTAAAAAAGCTTGGGTGTGAATTGCTCTATCTCCATGGGTACTATAATTTATTGTTCATTATGTGAGCTGGTGATAACGGAAAAAAAAACCCGGCTAAGTTTATTGTGGGCTTCTTCTGAAACCGGGGCGCGTTTGGAACCCTCATAGCTTTAGTTCTAAGTTTACGAATATAGTTATTACCATGAAATAACTACTATATAAATTATTGACGCGAAAAAGTGCCTTTTCAAGGACTATTTGAATAAAGATTATTTTGAATTTGAATTTGAATATATGGGTACTTCGCAATTTTATTGTAAACGACATCATACGGCTTTACACCTAATCGATTGGCTATACATTTTTAAGGGTACTTAATTAACTGACTGAAAAATGTTTCACTCTAGTTGCATCCTTAAAAACTAATTACGATAAAAGATGATAGTTATGTATCTGGTCAATCGATCTGATGAATCTCAGCGTGTTCGGATCGAATGCATGATATTATTTTAAAAGACTGTCAGCTCATTTAAAAACAACTTTAATATGCATATAGAAACGGTTAACTTTTTGTGACCGCTGCCTCACATTCCAGAGCAGAAAGACTAAAAACTCGATTTATATAAGCATAATTTACATGCGCAAACTAAAGTCTTGAATAACCGAATTAGCGATGCAAACTCACCTGTTTCTTCCATTTCGGGAGTATGTATTTAGCTGGGAGCACCACGGGTGCCACACAACTTACGACCACGATGAATATTAGATTATTCATGATTTTCTTCAACAACGATTACTTTAAACTAAAACCCCATTTGACCAACCGAATCTTTGAAACTATGTTTTATATATTTTCCAGCATTTACAACTAAGTATTGTTATTTTATTTCAAAAAATTTACCCTTACAATTTGATATAATTTATGTTGCTTTTAAAAAAATCATTTAAGGTTTACAAAATTTTTACGTGAAAAAGTTCGTCTAAACGGAAAGTTTTTTTTCTACCAAAACTGGCGAGTATTTTGGATGATCGAAATCGTCGGAATGGTCGATGGCGAGAAGTGCAGATGTAACGGTGTGATGCGCGGGCGCCGCGGTACTGTTAGCTGTGTTATTGAACTTGACTGGAGAAATACTACTTTCGCCAGCCTTGGCGCTCCTAAACGTGCTGTTTGCGTTAATACGACCTCTGTGGCGCAGTGCGTGCGCTGTCGCATTATAAACGAGGTCCTGGGTTCGATTGCCGGCTCGAGTCCAGTCCGGTGGGAGGTTTCAGTCGTTACCACCCTACCGAGAAAGACGTATCGCCAATCGGTTTAGCGTTCCGGCACGACGTCGCGTAGAAACCAATTAGGAGCGTGGGTTTACCATACTCCTTACAGGTTAGCCCGCTACCATCCTAGACAGCATCAGTCTAGGATGTACCACCAGTTGAGATTGCCGTCAACGGCTAACTTGTAGTGTATATAAAGAATAAATAAAAAGATACCTCTGCAATAATAATAATGCAAAATGCGGCCAAGTTACCCAACATCTCAAACAAACTTTCTTCTTCTTCGTCGTTACACTCTTTGCAGAGCGGTCGTGGTCATCACGAAGCAATGTCTTTGAGGCCAGAACATACTAACTTTACTCGTCGTCGTATGTCTAGAGTCGAGATTTTATTCTCATTCGATTGACAAACAAGGGTGTTTAAAGTCTCAGATCAAATGTAAATAAATAAATAAATAAAAAGCAATCCATTATTACTTGCCGTCACCAAATTGTTATCATAAATCCCCTACATAAAAATAATTGATCATTTCAAAATTTATTACAATAATATTACGAGGATATTTATAAAACTCAATTGTAATTATATTTTTGTTTTACCTGACATTTTTTTTTATCCATACCTACAGGTGAAGTTATAATACTAAATATAACACTAAATATTTATATATAATCATTACACTATGAATGTAGATCACGTCTGTTGCACGCTGGTTTCGTGACTCTAAACCAGCCTTAAAGATTAATAACTAGTCCGGAGCTTGATACAGTTTTCGAATCTAGGTGAATTTCTTGCAGCGAGCCTGATTCTTTAGTACTTTTATAATGGTTACCCACTTATTTATTCAGGATGTTCACTACTAGAATTTTATATTTTGGACGTGATTTTACATATAATCACAGGTAATGTTACTTCGTTTTTGTCGACTTCCGTGGCGCAGTGTCGTATATATTGCAGAGTGGGAGATCCAAGCTTCGATTCCCAGCCTGAGTCTGGTAGTGGCTAGTGACCACTCTACAGGCAAAGACATACCACCAAGCGATTTAGCGATGGGGTTATGATGCTAAGTCGGCAACTTATAGACTTCTTTGGTGCCGCAGATGTAATCACTTAACAGCTGGTGACACGTCGGCATGTTTGCCCGGGATTTGATATTAAAAATAAATGTTTTTTTTTTAACTTTATAACTTTAACTTTATTGCACAAAAAATTAAATGTACCTAAAGCGAAATTAATGCCACGTGCATTCTCCACCAGTCAAAACTTGGGTCATGTAGGGTCACTATTTATTTAGGCCTATCGAATTGGGTTTTAAACCTCGCTCGTTAACACAACAATTTTTAATTTTCCCACGAGAACTATATTGAGAGATCGGTATAGAGAAAACATGCCCTTTTCCATGGCATAGGTGACATGCATACCAAATTTCAAAGCAGTCTGCCCGCAGCTCGTAAACAATTTTCAATTTTCCCTTGGGAACTACTTAAAGAATCGGGATAAAAGGTAGCCTACATTCTTTTCCATGTCAAAGACTACATGCATGCCAAATTTTATCCAAATCCGTTCGGCTGTTATTGCGCGATTGAGTAGCAAACATCCAAACATCCACACACATAATTTATAAATAGGATCAGTACTTTGTATACTGTGGTCACCGAACAAACTTTATAACCACACATTCCTCAAGAACGGTGCTTTTAGTTTTTGTGCACAGTTTTTTTTATAATCCACTGACAATACTATTCATATTTTTATATATATGTAGATTGTTTATTAGCTAGCTTATTAGATGGTGTTATAAATAAAAAAAACGTGAAAATTTAAAATTATTTATTTTTTTATATTATTCTTTTATTATGTACACTAAAGCTATATACACACAGTTTAGGTCCATGTTAGATACATTAATTACATTGTAGAGAAACGTCCAATACAGACGTTTCGTAAAAATTTATAACAAGTACACGAATAAGGCTAGATGTACACCGGTGAACATGAATAAAACACTGGCACGATAGAAATATATATATTAAAACCATTTTTAATTTATACAAAAACAAGATTTATACTCGGAGAGGTAGGCCAGTTTATAAACCCTTCTCAGACAGAAGTTAGTATTTGTATATATATATATATATATATATATATATATATATATATATATATATATATATATATATATATATATATATATATTTATAATATATATATATATTTTTAAGCGTGGCCGAAGTACCAGACATTTGATTCAATTTAGAAATAATAAATTCCCAAATCAGTCCCCATTAAAATTATTAAAGCAAAGAAGCAAATAAAAAACATATTTTAAACCGCTATCAAAGTCTTACGTAAAAAGGTTTATTTGACACCTACACTTGAAAATATATTACTCTCTTTCATAAGCAGTGATAGGGCAGAAAACTTCTGTGATCGTAACACAGAGCCCTGCATCGAGGGCCTAAACGTGCCCAGGGATAACATTTCATTTCATTTCTATAACGTTAATACCTTAAACTAATCATTAGCGAATTGTTCCTCATAGAATATTGAATCACTATTACGTCAAAGTAAAATGAACCTAATGGGTTATCAATTAAACTCGAAAGATCAATTCTTCTGTCTTTTTTTTTTCAAAAAGAAGCACTGGTTGAAGAAGTGTAGAAGAACTTAAGCGTAATAAAAGATAAATAATTAGCATTTTTCTTGGACGCTAGTGATTAGATACTAGAAAATTACAAAATTGCTCTGCAATTAAATGCATTTACAAAATGCGCATAAATTTCATACCACGGTATTTTAATTAATTATTTATTTAAATAATATATATCAACGTAAATATACATAAATAAATACGTATCGTTTAGAAATAATGATATAATATAATGTACATCAGAGCCTTAACAATAAACAATTGTTACACGAATATAGACTTTAGCACGCGGTAAATAAAGGTTATATTACGAATAATAACCATACTCGTATTCACAAACGTCAGGTCTCACAGTAAGTAATTTTTTTATTATTTGTTGTATAGAAGTCTAGCCGTTGTCTCACCTGATGGTAAGTGACAAAGCAGCAAGATAAAGCTAACGAAGCGCGCTTATCTGGGTGGGGTATGGCGGTACATCGAATCTATTCCTTTAATTATTTTTTTTACTCAAAATTGGTTGAAAAATACATATTTAATATTGGTGACTTTAATCTTGCTAAATAAAAACTTGAAATATAAGAATAGAAAAGACATTGTGAGTCTCTTAAACGAACAATAGAGCTAGGCATCTGTCAAGTTAGAGCAATTTATTGGTGTTGCTATATAAAGACCACCCTTATCAAACTTTGAACATTTTGAAAAGGTAATGGATGTACTAAAACGTTAAATCTTTAACTATCCTTTGCTATGCATCTTCGTCGGTAGAGTAACTAGCCGCAACCTAAGACACCCAACAATCTTGTGCTGTACATTCGGTTAAACTGTGAGACCTCATAGCGTTTCGTGTATACGGGTAGTGGGCATAAGTATTGTTTGTTACATGGTATAATTATAAATTCCAATTAAACGGGCCTACAGTTAGGGCTCCACTATCCTATAAGAACATCTTGATCCGATAGTTACTCTTAAATCCGCTTTTATTTCATCTTTTTTAATGATGGAAAGAAGTTGCTTAGCGCGGTTAGTTGTTCACAAATAGAAATCATAACGTAAGGAATTAGCGTTGTACCCCCTCCACCAAGTCCTTCGGTTACGTCCGGCACAGTTCGGATTGGATCGTCAAACGCTGGCCGCCATACTTGTTTATATCCATCCCAACGGTTTAAGTAGATGATACTTCGACAAGGACACGACAAACAACCTTTTATTTGTAATACAAAGATTTGTGACATTATTAAGCAAATTAAGAATTGATTAGCAAGCTAAAGTGGCAGTGGGCGGGTCACATCTGTCGCAGAACGGATCGCCGTTGGGGCAGACGTGTTCTGGAGTGGAGACCGCGTACCTGTGAGCGCATCGTAGGACGACGGGTGGATGAGGAAGGCGGAGGACCTTTTTTTTTTATCCACTACAAGTTAGCCCTTGACGGCAATCTCACCTGATGGTAAGTGATGATGCAGTCTAAGATGGTAGCGAGCAAACCTGTTAGGGGCATGGTAAACCCACACTCCTAATTGGTTTCTGCGCGACATCGTGCCGGAACGCTTAATCGCTTGGCGACACGTCTTTGTCGGTAGGGTGGTAACTGGCCACGGCCAAGCCTCCCACCAGACCAGACTCGAGCCGGGAATCGAACCCAGGACCTCCAACTTTACAATGCAACAGCGCACGCGCTGCCCCACGGAGGTCGTCAACGGAGGTCGTTGTGGTGGTGCGCTCTCGGAAAGAACTATGTCCAGTAGTCTATGGGCCTATTGATTGATTGATAAGAATTGAACAGATTACACGTTAAAGGTTGGACTAGGCAAAAATCAATGTCAATTTGGATTACTAAAAGGATATTCCCTGAAAATTTTAAGTTTACAATTAAATTAGCTCCGATGTATGACTGACAAGAAGTTCTTATAACACAAAGGAGTAGCTATATACATAAAGAATACACGAATAATTTGTACGTTTACATGCTTTATGTATGAGAATTTACGAAAATACACTGATATTTTAAGATAGCGTACCAAATTAGTGTAAATATATAAATAACATAATCGTTTTTAATACGAATATATGAACGCCTTTATATAACGGTATGTTAGTGTACAAACATCATCATCGTCAAAAGTTATCCCATTGCTGAGCACAATCCTCTCATTGAAGAGTGGGATTTAAATCCTAACCTGACGCTCTACACGGCCCTAATTCGGGTTACAGGACTTTACGGTCTAATTTATGGCTTTCGCACACCATATTGACTCAAAATCGACTTTTCTCAAAGCCATGGGAATGTGAGCTTTATGTAGAGCGACATAAAGTTAACTTTTCAAAATTTTTGTGCCATTAGTATGAACTCAAACAACACCATCTCACATGACATATAGCGTACATTCCAATGCTTTAATTTCATTTTCGCTACGTTAATATTCTAACTACAAGTCAGTAGACAAAAAAGCCCTATACCCAACAACTGATTCCACCCAACACGGTAATAGAAATCTGCTCATCGAGATCCTCGTACATGCTTGCCAAATCTACTGATCATATTGTATAGATGCAAATAATACACGTAATGTAGCCGTCCATGTAAAGTAAAACGTCAGCACTTAGGGAACATTCAAGTATTACGTAAAGCATTTTGGGGGGAAGAAGGGGGGGACGGTGCGTTACAAGGGTGGGAGTATTTAAACATTTTTTTTTTTAAATAAAAAAGCTGGGAAATTATTTTCTTCCAAATCGGCAACCCTTTTCGTTTGTTTTACGGGGAATCTCTCGATTGTATTGTGCATTACTGATTTTTGTATCTTAAGTTGGCAAACGAATAAACGCAAATAAAAAATTATCTTACGTAATACTTGAATGCCCCCTTATGAGAAATGTCAAAATATATGCTATAAGTCAGAAACAATTTCATAACGAATTAAAATAGAAAACTTACAATAATATTGAGATAACTTAAAATAAAACATTTATAGTTAATTCGCGTTAAGCTAAGTGAGTCGTGATTTTCCATCCGCCCGTCCACGCAATAAAAAATCATATTAATTATGAATTTAATTTAGTTTGAAATAATTAAATTCATTTTGTACTAATAAGCTTAATAATCCTTGTAATATTAATATTACTCCACTCATGCAGTGTTATTAGAGGTGAATCTTTTTCTTATCGCGAATTGACTATAATTACTAAATTAAATTTATTGCTACGTGTAAATATTCCGATTTGTGACAATTAAGAATAACATTATTAAATTATAAAAGAAAAATATATTAACTTAAAATTTAAGAAATATATTATATCAGTATTTGTGGAACCGCTTTGCCTCTCGAACCGTTTCCTTCTGGCTTAGAGCGGCGATCGGGTCGAGATCGTGATACCTTCGGTTCCACGACCTTTGGTATCTATACATTTCTAGGAAATTATAAAATATACTTATATAAAGTTATGGTGCTACTCAGATCGTTGTAAGTCCAAAATTATAAGATTTAATTTAAAATATTAGGTAAATTTTAAACACAAGGTTATTATGAAAGGAGTACTACAAAACCATCCTAAAATCGCTAATACTTGGTTAAAATAACCGTATCATATGTTTCCATGAATAAGTAATTCCAAAAACAAAGCGCCAACCCTAACGCAATTACTAGACATCATATTAACACGTGTATGTGTGTTCCTGTGAACGTGTGTGTGAATAATTTTGTTTAAATGTCATCCAAGAAATAAACCTTTCTTCTGATTCTATAGTAATCCGCGACGCCATTAGACCTTAAATGAAAACACCTGCCTTTTATGTTAGCCGTTTACCCTGAGTCCAGAATAAGTTGTACTAATAGGTATAAATTATGATGAAAGATGTAACACACTGTCGACTTAGTACTCCTTCTAAACTAATTTTGAATATGCAACATTTTTCCTATGCCTATATATTTAAAGGATATATTAACTTAAAGCATAAAAATAAGACTCGCACATACAAATCCATAATAATATCATAAATATGAAAGTGTATGTTTTGTTGTTTTATGTTGGTTTATTTGCTACCTATATTCGGCTGCACCGATCGTGATGCAAATTTTCTAACATTAAGCTTGAATATGGGCATACTTGATATGGAAGGAAGTTTAATTTGTATGGGAAAGAAGAATAGCGTCGCCCATTTTTCAATAGATGGCGCTTTTTCGATACTATACAAATTTAATTTAACTTTTACGTGATCGAATTAGTAGACTATCTTGCTATCACTGGGCACTCTATTAATATTTAGCTGTATAAACCACAAACATATCATAAAAAGCACAAAATAAAAAATAACTAAGACAAATATATTTTAATAAGGAATGTTATAGTAATTGAGACTTGGATTTTTTAATACATAACTTTAATGTTAAACTGAGCGTTATCAGTTTATGACAATATAAATAATTGAAATCGAATTTGAATTGCGAAGTTAAAATTAACTGTTTCATTAAAATAAACGCATTATTAAAATTAAAATATTAAACTGAGTAATCAAAGCGAACTATTTATTAATGAAAATGAATGTAATGATATTAAAATTTTGTTATTAGGTTATTTGGGAAATGCGTTTACGCATCCCCTCCGCTTCCGACGGGGTATGTGGGACTCGCCGGCGGCCGGACTGGCGACCAGAAATACCCACTAAAAACCAGCGATGCTTCTACGCGTCGGTGGCTGGGTCACGGGAACACCGGCGCACTCGACCGCAAACCAACCAGCGGCGTCCGCAGAGGCAGACCCTCCACCGGAGCCGTATGATTGAGGCCCCCTAACTCCATTCGAAGCGCGCCAGGAACATTGGGCGCGCCTTACGACCCGAATTTGGTAAATACAACTGAGTTTTATGATTTATGTCGGCAAAATAGCGTCCAACTTAAACAAAGTAGTTAAAATTAACTCTACTAGTAATAACTAATTTTTTTTTATAACATGAACATTGAACACCCATAAAAAATCTTCGCTATGAAACTGAGTATACGAGTATAATGTTGAGTACATTAACTTAATTTGCAAAAAAATAACGATCACTTTATCTTAACTTCCTTAAGTCTATAAATAGGCCTATCTCGATTCAAATAAGCTAACCAATTGAACATGTTTACTTAACATAAAGAAATGAATGTGGAATCATTGTCTATTGTTAGAATAAATATTAAACAATAAATCCTTGTAGGCGCTATAATTTCGATTCAATAAACATTGAGCACCAGCACATTCAGATTGAAATCGGTAACTTTGGGGCGGCTGCCGTGACAGGTAGGCATTTGTACTGGTTATTAGATTGCATTCGGGGTTTGGGATAAATGCAAACAGCGTACCAAATCCTTATATATAAACCACGCGGCTCGAACCTCTCTTACGAAGAATTACTATCTTAATAAAATTTTATCATTTATCCCCGCTTGAATCCTCCTGAATCCTCCCCGCTGAATGTGTTTTTGGAACGAAGTTCCTTATCGCGCGTTGTGAAAGGGGGCTAGACGGAAAAAATTCTTACGAAAAGTTGTCACGACACTTTTTGTTATTGTAAGCTGTGCGGCGTCGCATGTTTTTCTGTCTGTCTCTCTCTCTCTTATAGAAAGCAAGCCAGATATTTTCATTTATATTTCGCATTGAACAGTGTGGTGTCGCGACGATTATTTTTGTTGAGTGTATACAGGTTTTTTGTAAATAAAAATTATAAAAAATAATAATAATAATGAATCCTGACAGTGTTTCTGCATAAGTTCCGGATATTGCTGATGGAGTACAAAATTGAGCCTACTGATTAAGTTTATACAACATTATATTTGTTAATAATAAAAAAAAAATATTAAACAAATAAAATAAAATTTTATTACAATTCCTTCACTAATTAATCGAAAGGAACTTCGTTCCATCCGGGTGTCCCTTGACACCTCTCAAGATTTTTTTTATACTCTACAAGCTAGCTATTAACTGCAATATGTCATTGAGTGATGATGCAGTCTAAGATGGTAGCGAGCTAAACTGTTAGAGTATGGCAATTATATTAAATACCCCATCGGTTCTACGCGACATCGTAACGGAATCGCTAGGATGACACCAGACAAGAGACAATTCAAAAATAATAAATTCCCAAAATGACCCAATCGTATATTGAATTTGGGTCATCTGCGTTTTGCTTTGAAACTGTTGCAAACGCAAACTCCCAGTAAACTATCGCGCGGGAACGCACACTTCGGCACGCTTGTATATTTTTTTTAACGCAAATGGCCTAGAGCTTAACCCACGCGATAGTTTAAAACGCCACTTTTATCTCACTAATCTACATTAATCTTATTGAGACATTTGCGTTTTGTTATTGAATTGCGGCCAACGCTCTGAAACAGCCAGATTAACGTGGCCCGCAATGTATATATGAAAAAGGCCGCGTTGAGAGATCTACGTTCTGTGTACGCAGCGTCGCCTCCAATCAACATTCCACGCCATAAAATTGAATATAAACTACAATAAGGGATTTCCTTTAATGTCCTTGGCACTACCAATATATTTTATCACATGCAGCTTGGTGTATAAAACGAAAGCTCAGTACACAATACTAGTACAAAAGTCAAAACACATCTATCTACACTTGTGCATAAAATCGGTGCTAAATGCATAAAACAACTCCCGAATTTTTCATCTTAGCTCGGACTTTTTAATTGGATGCAGTAAACTAACGTTTCGTAGGCTATTGGTTTTTTCGCGAAATAAAATTTGGGATACGGTGAAAATTTAACCCAAACTGGCAATTGGTTTCTGCGAGAGCAAATTCAAATTCAGCTGTTTCTATATCTAATAGAATCTTTAAATTCCACATCTGCTCGCCTAAAAACATCGGATTAAGTTGAAACAGTTCAATTTGGATGACAATACTATTGTACATCCCAAGTAATCTGATGATGGAGCTAGGAGGTTAGTCATCGTCACAACTAAAGAGTTTAGATCCATGTGACTTGATTTATCATGTCCAATGGATTGATCGAGTATTTAACATGAAAGCGTGTTTTGAAACTATTGTTAATTTGATATGAGTTTATTCATACAATTATAATGATAATAAGTTAGTTGCAACTTAAATCTATGGAAATTAATGATATCACTATTAAAATCACGTTGGCAATATTAGAAACGGAGAGATGTTTTGAAACGTCAGTTCCTGCATCTTCTTAAAAGTAAAACTGTAGATTAATTGAGTAACAATATACTATGTACTAAACACAGGTCAACGAAAAGAGATTATTCTTTTATTTTCGTTGGATAGAAAAAGGCACTTTTGTTTACTTCGCTCAGGCAATGTTAGTGTTAAAACAACACAGATCTATTAAACGTGTATGTAAACAAGCACTCAGGCGGTTATCTATCCGCCTGAGTGCTTGTTTCTCTATTACGCATATAAATAACGCAAGTATATATGGATATTTTAATCATCTGTTTCCGTTGGCCTTTGTATGGAGTCGTATTCAATGAAATCTGCGTGCCCGTCCATGGTCACGTGGTTAACAATAATGTCACATAATAAAGCGTTTAATGGATTTTTAAAATTACTTTATATAGGCAATATGGAGTGTAAAAAATCTAAAAATATCTTCATGAAGGTATTTGTAGATGTTTTAAGTGACGTGTCTTGACACAGGCTTCGTACCTTGAAGCCATTGGACCATAAAGCGTAGCGTACTCCAGTAAGTAGTACATAATGCATCATTACTCAAAGACTTTTACCCCACATAATTTATAATTTAGAGTGTAAACTACACCCCTTTATTTTATAAAAGTTAACATATACACGTCGCAGAGAAATGAGATTATCAGAGATTCAGCGGATTTCCTATAAACGTAATATTTAGAATTGCGTCATTTCACTGGTAAATTTCAGTTAGACCATACGAGCCCGGGCAATATATGCTTCCTTACGAAATTTAATAATAAACTTAGTAAATGATATAGAAGAACTAAGACTAACGTAGTTTTCGTCGAAGCATATCCGACTAGTTTCGATCCCATTCGGGGCTCTTAATCATAAGCTCGATCGCGCAACGAGGTATAAAATAACTGCGCGAACGTATAGAAACGCATAGACGTTTCCAGCCGTTGCTGGCATCGTCGACAATTAAAAAACAAACAAAAGGCAGCACCAATCCAAAGTTTCAACTCAATATATGTTCAACTCATTATGAAAATCCTTTTTATCACTGACATGACTCTCTACGCTAGTCTTTTTCTTTGCGATATACATACATTAACCGGTACATTTAACTCTAAACTATTTCAACTTTTACTGCGATATAAATTTTACATATTAATGTAAATCACTTGATAATATCCAGTCTAATCGCTTGTGCATACCAAGAAACGTGTACAACGCAAGCTAATTTGAACTTAGTATTCAAACATCACAAATCACAAATTCCATTAACAACTAAATTCTAGCGTTTGTAATTCGGCTAAGCCTATAACTTATGGCTGTTAGACCATGTTCAAATTCCGAATAAATTCAATAATAATAAATTCATTTATTTGCTATAAAACATGGGTGAAACACGGTGACATATAGAAACAGTATTTGAGATGGTTCCCCATAAGACAGAATCACTCGACAGACCGGTGGTTTATGTTATATAATATATATGTAGTTTATTATGCTATCATCATCATCGTTCTTGATGCACTACAAGTAAGCCCTTGACGGCTATCTCACCTGCTGGTAAGTGATGACGCAGTATAGGATGGTAACGGGCTAACGGGTTAAGGTTATGGTAAACCCATACTCCTAACTGGTTTCTAAATCGCTTTGCGACACGTCTTTGTCGGTAGGTCGGTAACTAGCCTAGCCTCCCAATAGACCAGACTCGAGCCGGGAATCGAACCCAGGACCTCCAACTCTATAATGCGACAGCGCACGCGCTGCGCCACGGAGATCGTCAAAAGGAGACTGTTATCGTCTCACTAGTGGGTTCAAGTTTTCTTAGGAGTCCACTTCCAACCGTCTTAGAGCGTACGCTAAACCTGACGCCAGTGCGTGCCCGGTATAAACACATCGCACGCATTAGCGTACCCGCGCAAATTTTAGCGTACGTAAGGTCTGTCCCATGAGTCAGTGTCTTCGCTTTGGGTTACTGTGTTTTCAACTTACATATGGTTTGAACGCGGTCTAAACAGCGAGTAATAAATCATTCTAGTGGTCTATAAGTCCTTTTGTCGCGTGTCCGGGTACTGCGGCACGTGTTTGTACTCAGGGAACGGGTATAGTACGAGGTGATCGGCCGTTTTGTACCAGGGTATTAGGCCGTTCTGAAAAAAAAAATATTTATCTTTAAAACTTATGTTCACGGATTCAAGGTCATCATATCCTATAAGTCTCACAGCTGGGAACAGGCTTGCTCTGCCATAGGAGAGAGATCAGTGAACAACAAATACGCTTTAGCTCACGTAGGCGAGATTTGATAATTATTTTTCCTTGTAAATGATATTGACTTGGACGTATGTCTTGAATTGTGAGTCAGATAATTTTCTATTTAATGTACAGATTCATTAGAAGTTGTACTTCAAAAACCTTGACAAACTTTCTTAATTTTTTACAATATCTATCTTCTTGGCTCAATAAAGTTACTTCTCCGACTCATTAGGCATGTTTTGTTTAGAATGTAACTCTAACTTAGAGCCAAATTTAAATCGCGTTTACACTGAGGTGCCTTATCAACACGACAAAATTAATAATCAAGGACCAAATGAATATGTAGACGAATGATAATACTTACCAAATTGGTACGCTTATTTGTTCCGCGACCGAAGCCGTTCCAATGGTTGCCGGCGACGCCGATTAGGTCACCGACCTGAAAAAAGCAATTTATTTTTTCGATTAAACGGCACTTTTTCCAAAAAAAATGTAGACTTTTTACTTATACAAGTTAAATATAGCGGTTACAAAATTACTGCTTTAAACTATAAAAGTAATACATAGTTAATACTAGGAATTGCCAATCTATTGCCAACTTCGGATCGATATCGGGCTGCTAAAAGTAAGCATTGTAGAATCAAAACTACTATTGGATTATCGATGAGAATATATTTTTATACAGTACTATTAGACCGGTCAAATTATACTTTAATAAATCTTTTCTGCTGTGCTAGGTAAGGCAATATAATCTCTTCCCCAAGAAATCGGAGTTACTTTTCGAAGATAACGCCATTACAAAACATGTAGATGTTTGGTAATGGGTTTATCTCTTAACGTTGGCCGCCAGTCGTAACGTGAAAAGGGTCTACGCTAGACGGGGGGTAGGGATCTTCACCAACTTAGCGAGTCGAGTCCCTAACCAACGTCCCACGCAGTGGAAACAACGGTCGGAAGCACTGAGCACGACAATGGAGAAACGACAGATTCCGGCGAGTGTCTCCACAATCGGAAAGCGCTCGGCAATGGGTTTATCTCTTAACGTTGGCCGCCAGTCGTAACGCGGAGAGGGTCCTCTCCAAGATAGACGGGGTGTCGGGATCTTCACCAACTTAGCGAGTCGAGTCCCTAACCAACGTCCCACACAGTGAAAGCAAAGGTAGGAAGCACGACGACAATGGAGAAACGTCAGAGTCCGGCGAGTGTCTCCACTCTCCACAATCGAAAAGCGCTCGCTGAAGCATTGAGATATGGACCACGCGGAGGCTGGATCCGTAGCCGAATCAAATTGGAATCAACTCCGAATTTGGATCATCTTACGCTAGCTTGTGGCAGTCTCTTCTAATTGGTTCTGGCGATCTCCCTAGCGCGATATAGTTTTTGCCAACATACAGCCAGCGCCATCTAGTTTCAACTTGGCAAGTTAGAGTGACTAACGCGATCTTCGCTTGCAAGTTTCGTTTGAATTTTGTTTGTAGTGTTAAATTTAGAATTACTTCCCCAGGAAGTCGGTGATACTTTTAGGATATAGACCCATTACAAAACATGTAGATGTTTGGTAATGGGTTTATTTCCTAACAAACGTAGATTTTAAGTTGAAAATCGCTTTAGATATGAAGAAAGATTATAAAGAGAGATTTTGCTAAATAATAATTAATAAGCTATAGGTATATAAGCTATATATTGGTGCTGCCTTCGGTTCACTGTCATTTTGTAAATTTTTTTTTCTTTTCTTTTTAATTTTTATTATTAACCCTTTTTTTGTAGTTACTTCACTCTGGTAACAGCTGAAAATCAGCGTCATGTTTTTCATATAAGTAACGACATATGCTGAGCTGTACTGTGTCTCTGTTTGGTGTTATAGACAGAAATAATTTTGGTTAGAATAAGATGTACTGTGTATAACACCATAGAGAGTATTCAAGTATTACGTAACGCAATTTTTGGGGGTGTCATGTAACGTTACGGTGCGTTACAAGGGCGGGAGGGGAGTATAAAAATAACACGTAACATCTATATACAATAATAAAGGTAACTTTGTTCATCATCATCATTTCAACCGATTGACGCCCACTGCTGGACATAGGTCTTTTGTAGGGATTTCCAATGGCCACGGTTTTCTGGCTCGTGGATCGTGTGTCCTAGGTATACATACTCGTCTACAATTTCCAGTGCAGAGTTCTCAACGATTACTGGGTAAGGCAGAACATGATCTTTGTCTTGATCATGTTCATACGTAGGCCTACCTGTTGAGAAACTCTGCTAAGGTCTTTGAGCATTGCGTTGTACCTCGACGCAACTTTGTTCAACATACTCGTAATTCTGACTTTAATGGTCACTTAAATGTAACGTAACGCTTAGGGAGGGGGAGAGGGTACAGAAAATCGTTACGGTGCGTAACATGGAGAGGGGGGTCTAAAATTTTCAAAAATCTTTATATGAGAATGAATAAGTTCAAAGTTTATATAAAACGTAAGCTTGTAGAAAAGTCCTACTATAGTGTAAAGGATTACATAAATGATAAACAAGCGTGGGTGTGAAATATTGCTCTAATAAGATATCTCTTAATATAATTTTAAGTGGCATGTGAGATGGTGATAACAAAAATAAAATTTACCTGGCTAAGTTTGTTGTGGGCTTCTTCTTAGACCGGGCGCGTTTGGAACCCTCATAGCTTTAGTTTTAAGTTTACGAATCTAGTTATCACCATCAAATCACGACTATGTAAATTATTGACGCGTCAAAAGCGCCTTTTAAAGGACTATTTGAATAAAGATTATTTTGAATTTGAATTTGAATAAATTTTCTTTCTTTCTATCTTATATACCTGGAATGATATCTCCTGGGAGACGGTCGCGGAGTGCGGCATGACGGCGCGTCTGTCGTGCGCGTTCTGCCCGCCGAAGTAGTAGATGTCGTCGAGCGAATAGAAGCTGTCCGACGCGTCCACGCGGTTTGTTTGCATCATTTCGTATGCGACGCGCCCCACCTGACGGTACAAGTTTTTTTTGTTCAAATCTTACGCCATACATCATCATCATCATCATCATCATGATCAACCCATTCTCACGTATTAGGGATATGGTAAATCCACACTCCTAATTGGTTTCTACGCGACATCGTGCCGGAACGCTAAATCGCTTTGCGACATGTTTTTGTCGGTAGAGCGGTAGCTTCCACCAGATCAGACTCGAGCCGGGATTGAACCCAGGACCTTCAACTTCATAATGCGACAGTGCAAGCACTGCGCCACGAAGGTCGTCAAGATAATGCGTGCAGAATAAATAAATAATTATATCCGATTATGGTCTAGTGATAATATGATAATGTTACTGATAAAAGTAAATAATACCTGGCTACTGAAAGTGCACACGAGGTAATCACACATGGCCAACATGTGCAAATCGACTAATAACCCAGTAAGCGACAGCGGGGTATATCTTCGATGGGTTGCAGCCGTCTTCGCTATAGATGAGTCACCCAAGAACTCATAGTCGGGGTATTTCTTTCTGGCATCTTCTAGTACCTGCAATCAATTTTATTATTATATTAGGACAATTTAAATTATAAATATAAATGAAGATGATTATAAATGAAGCGGTGATAGCCTAGTGGTTAGGGCGTCAGCCTCCTAATCAGAGGTCGGCGGTTCAAATCCGGGCACGCACCTCTAACTTTTCGGAGTTATGTGCGTTTTCAAACAATTAAAATATTACTTGCTTCAACGATGAAGGAAAACATCGTGAGGAAACCTGCACGCCTGAGAGTTCTCCATAATGTATCAAAGGCGTGTGAAGTCTGCCAATACGCATATGGCCAGCGTGGTGGACTATGGCCAAACCCTAACCTCTCATATTGAGAGTAGACCCGTGCTCTGTAGTGAGCCGGTAATGGATGGATCATGATGATGATGATGATATATAAAACATAAAAATTGATTATGAAACTTATGAGGTGGTTAGGGCGTCGCCTAACCACTCAGCTATCACCGCTTATATATATATATATATATATATATATATATATATATATATATATATATATTGACCAAACACGATACCTACATTAGCATCGTCCGTAGCTAGGTAAACTCTTCGCTTATCGACGTACTGCGTTAACTCCAGAGTCGCGTAGTAATCCTTCACGTGTAACATGTACTCGTCTATGTGGTGGAAAGCCGCCTCGGTGCCCACTTTATCTGTCCTTCTTATATGGACACTGTATAAAAGAAACGTCTAGAATGCAGGGAGAACATACTAAATATACTATACTTATATAAATAGCGTAAATTACTTAGTACACAAGTTCAAGGTCAATTGTGAAAACCAGCGAAAATTCAAAGTAAACAATTTAAACATCCAATTATGATTAACAGCGGATTTTCAAAGTAAAATGTTCAAGGTCAAATTTTAGCTTTAAAGACCTTAAACAATTTAAACATCAAATTGTGATGAACAGCGGATTTTTTGAGTAAACATTTCAAGGTCAAATTGTAGCTTTAAAGACATTGCATGTTTGAGAGTTAACTAGGTGGAGTAACGACATCAAGCGTGGCTGGAATCACTCAGCACCCTCTCTCCAGTGTGTGGAATTTGCACCTTAAGAGTCCCTCAGCTGGTCTACCCATCTGCATCACTGCATCACTGCATTACTGCATCACTCAGCACAGGACCACGGAATTCAGATTTCCTTATAAGAAACCCGATAACTAGCAGTAAATGTCCATCGCTTGAAACGATAAAATCGATGGTTGGGTTCACCTTTAACGTAATATGATTTTTCACACTACTGGCAGGTCCTTCGAAACAAAAAAATCGAAATCGTGACCTTCGAGAAATCGTGAGCGCGTGGTTAAAATCCAACCTACTCGGACGAAACGATTTGGATCAACGATTTGGATCAACGATTCTGAATCGAACCTCTAAGATGTGGAACTCACTTCCAACATCTGTGTTTCCAGCTACGTATAACCTTAGTACCTTCAAGAGAGGAGTGAATATGCATTTCCTAGGCAAGCGCGGTCCAACCTAGACCTAATCAGTGCTTTCTGGTACTGATTGTCGTCAAGCGTAATCCTGCCTCAAAAAAAAAGGCAAAATCAGAAAGCTCGATATTATTAACTTGATTTTCATAACATAACAAGACCATTGAGTGGTGTTTTTCTGGGTAATGTACAAAGTCTCACCCGACTATAGGGGTCTTGAAGTTCATCTTGGCTATCGTGTCGTTGATGGCCTTCTGCATGGCCGTGCGCGGCTTCAGGATGTACTTGAGCATCTGCCCGATCCACCACGATGACGGGTCACCGTTGAACCGGACTATCCTAAATGATATGAGAACACATTGTATTAAGCTGTTTATTAATTCAAAAATATTCTCTATGTTTCTAAAACACAAATATTCTAAATTATACACAACTTGTTTGTTTTCCTGTTTTCTATACTTTTATATGTTTATATGTACAACCAAAGTACGTATGTTCATTCATTAGTTCATTCTCAAACTGTCGTGAAAATAACATGGCTGAAACTCTATTGAGTTTTCGATGTTGCATGCCCAAACAACCGTTTGACAAACAGCTTCGCTTGACCACAAGCGAACGAGCTTGTGAAAAAGGATCTCGGATGGATTCAGAGTAGTACTACGAATATAAGAGTCGTAAGTTTCACCCGTGTTAAATAGACCAACGTTTAGACAATGAGATAGAAATAAATTAGCAAAAGGAAGTCAGTAATGTATATATGCGTAGTTAGTTTTGCTACTAAAATTACAGAATTGGCGAAAAATATTGCTGAAGTGACCTTGAAGTCAAAATCGCTGAGAATATTCACTTAATGAACAATTTCTTAGTTTTCTGTAATATATTTTTGAATTTTATATTTGTTACACTACTTGTTGTATACAAAGGGTGTCTAAACAGAAGAATAAATTATTACCTATGTGCCAAATCAGAAGGTATTGCTAGGGGCAGGAACTTTGGCTTCTGCGTAATGGAATCGATGAAAGGCAGTGATACAACCTTCGCATCATAAGAGGCTGAAAACAAGATTAAAGTAAATAAAAACACTACTAAATGTATAATAGGCATTTTAGCATACCAGGCATATTTGTTTGTGGGTTTCTTCTTAGATCAGGACGTGTTTGGAATGCTGGTTGTTTTGAGTTTACTTACAGTGCCTTTAGAAAACCAATTCGAACAAACATTTCTGACTTAGACTAATGTTAAAGAATAATTTGTACTTTCTACCGTAGTAAAAAGTACTTTAGTGTTTTTTATACACTGCAAGTAAGCCCTTGACGGCTATCTCACCTGGCGGTAAGTGATGATGCTGTCTAGGAGGGTAACGGGCTAACCTGTTATTAGTATGGTAAACCCAGTCCCAATTATTTTCTACGCGACATCGTGCCGGAACGCTAAATCGCTTGGCGACACGCCTTTGTTGGTAGGGTGATAACTAGCCACGGCCGAAGCCTCCCAAACTAGACTCGAGCCGGGAATCGAGCCCAGGACTTCCAACTTTATAATGCTTTAGTAGGTTTTTATAAGCAATAACCTTGGCTTGCTGATAAAGTCAATAATGCTTAATGGAAAGCAATAACAGTCTAGGTTAGAACGTGCTAACCAAGAAAATGACCCTAGAGTGTAGAACTTAGCGGTTCGTATGACATAGTAGATAGAAAAAGTTTCGTGCATGTTTTCTTACAAGTATTTAATAATGTTTGTTTAATACAATACAATATCAATATTAATTTCCAGACCCATATGCGTAAATTTAAGAAAAAGCAATTGTTATTTTCTTACAAGTATTTAATAATGTTTGTTTAATACAATACAATATCAATATTAATTTCCAAATTTAAGAAAAAACAATTGTTACCTGGCCATTGCACCACTTTGTCATCATAAGAGGAGGTACAGCTATCAGATATGGGGTGGAAAACATACTCCCACCCCTTGTTGTTGTACCTCCAGCCTTTGGAGTTGAGGATCAGAGTTCTTTCGGTTGCGTACGCGAATATGAGGCAGTAGACTATGTGATGAAGCTGGCAACCAAAACCGCAGCCCTAGGACAAAATATACAAGTTTTTAGAAATTTTTGTTGCGCACCGTATCCGGCACCAAAAGTTGGACCATTATTTGATTATTCAAATAATGGTCCAACTTTTGTAATACCCGTTATTAAAGGTTAACTCGTAGAACCCGTTTAAATAAAATTACCCGTTAAGCCATGGATCGTTGCTTTCATCATCGCGTTCAACCCATTATCGGCTCACTACAGCGCACGGGTCTCCTCTCAATATGAGAAGGGTTTGGCCATAGTACACCACGCTGGCCATGTGCGGATTGGCAGACTTCACACACCTTTGAGAACATTATGGAGAACTCTCAGGCGTACAGGTTTCCTCACGATGTTTTCCTTCACCGTTGAAGCAAGTGATATTTTAATGGTTTAAAAACGCACATAACTTCGAAAAGTTAGAGGTGCGTGCCCGGATTCGAACCGCCGACCTCTGATTAAAAGGCTGATGCCCTAACCACTAGGCTATCACAGCTTCCAATCGATCGTAACTTTATAGTTGTTGTAATTATTTTACTCAAAATAACTACAACTACTAACTAAAATATATATCATACGGAAAACGCGTCATAGCAAAATATTATTTATATCGTATATCATTAACTATCCTATTAGTACACAAATGAATGGAACACGATTTCCTTAACTATTGAATATCTTAAAATATATTAGTAATATTGCTACAGCTATTAAAAATCAAGGTTTGTAAGAAATTATGAACACAATAGGATAATAAAATTGTTATATTAATTATTAAAGCATACCATTTGGTACTAATATTAATAATAAGAATGCGAAAATGTGCTTGTTTGTTTGTTTCTTTGTTACCTATACTCGTCTCAACCACAGCATCGATCCTGATGATTTTTGCGCTTTTAAAAAATTGCATTGTAGAGAAACCGTTTTCCCGGAAATCATATCTATCAGCATTCTTGTAGTGGATAATAAAAAAAAAAAAACTCGCGTTACAAAAAACCTTTGTTGCCTATACACTATAACATGGGGTTTATTTGCAACAAAGGCTACAAATATTGGCTTCGCAACTAAGCCTACCTTATCCGAATTGCGCAAAGCTTGCATTCTATAAAAAGACATAGGATACATTTTACTCCGAGGAAGCAAACGGTTCCCGCGGTATTATTAAAAACCGAAAAAACAAAAAAAAAAGCGTACGAAGTCGTAGGAGGTAACTATTATTTAATTATACGTGCTCTTGAAAAATCGTGAGAAATCTTTTAATTGCAAAACCTTATATTTCTCACGAAAGGTCAAGTCTTTGTTACTGTCTATCAAGTGACCTTAAAAAGAGTAATAGTGCCTCTATTACTTTCTTCGACAGTTTCGTCATTAGAGAAATTCACCCCTCCCTCTCTCTTAGGAGATCTTTTAAATAGATCGCCTGCCATCACTGTTTTATCTAATCCATGTATAAAGAAATCACTAAGATCTATAATCAGAAGTTACATTTAACTGGAACTTACTTTTGCTGGAATTTTCTTTTGAGGGTAAAAAGTTAAAAAAATAATCCACGGACTTGAATAAGAATGGCGTTAGCCTTATTGTGTTATAGATTTGACGACCTCAAAATTGTTATATAAACATATACTTTATCTTTCCACATACCATTCATATCGCCGACATTGGGATGGACAGAATAATTATTACCCATATGATGTGCAGTTCAATGCAATATTGAAAAAAATATATAAATCGTCCCAGATCGCCCCTCTTTTGCTCTAACGATTGTTGCTGGGCAATTATTGCTCAAATAGTTGCCCGATTATCTGCACTAAATATCGACTAGTTTAGTTATATGTATTGTAGTAGGTACGCGTCGGGCTTGCCTGGGAAGAATGCAATGGTGTTCCCCGTGCGTCTGGAAAAACTCAGCGTGAGGGACACGCCGTGGTGGTTTTTAGTTTGGGTATACCCCCTAGGGGGGGGGAATCCCACATAACCTCTAGTCCTGCCCAAGGGACGGCAGTAGCAATAAAGCTTTTCCACCACGACAAAAAAAAGGGTACGCGTCGGGCTTTATAAAACACTAAACTTTACACAATTAAGATCGAGCAAAATCGAACGTTCCTTATATTCACTTTTCATATTTAAGTTTTTCTTTATTTCAATCTTTTGACGCCCTCAGTGCGTTCGCCTTCGCATTATAAAGATGAAATCGGTGGCGGCAGAGTCTGGTCTGGTAGGAAACTTTGAACGGGTTACAAACCTACCGACAAAGACGTGTCGAAAAGCGATTTAGCGTTTCGGCACGATGTCGCGTAAGAAACCAATAATGGTTTTACAATACTGCTAACGGCTTAGCCCACTACCATCCTAGACAGCGTCATCACTTATCTTATTATATAAAATATAATAAAACTTTTATGGTTATAGCGGCATTAGAAAAAATATTCCGTGAAAATTTAAACTGTACCTATGAGGGCCGGACAGACGGAAGAACGGAGGCACGGCGAAAGCTTAGTAAAAGGGTGAATTTTACCCTAAAAACCAATAACCATAAGGTTGGCATTTTTACTACTTCGGAACGGAATCCCAAAACTTAATAATAGTACGGTATCAGAAAGTTACAAGTAATCTAATGACCAATTATGCAAAAACAATAAAACACAATATGCCTAGTATTTATTTAAATATTTTGTGTATTATTACAAATAAGGAAAATATAAATTGGTTACTTAGATAAGAACATTCTGGTTTTAGCATGTTCAATTACGGATTTGGGTTTTTTGTTTATGTAATTGGTGTAAGCCTTCTATGCTATATAATCTTTGAAGCTCTCGAACCCGGATAAGAAGAGCGTGGAGACCGATGCTGTGATGCCAGCCTAGTAGTGAACCAAGTTGCAAGCACATAGACAGACAGGTCATTAACTAAACTAACATTATAATTTTTTTTTTTTACCACATCTCACCTGATGATGGTGCGGTATAAGATGGTAACGGCTAACCTGTTAGGGGTATGGTAAACCCATCCTTCTATTTGGTTTCTACACGACAACGTGCCGGAACATTGTCGGTAGGGTGGTAACTAGCCACGTCCGTAGCCTCCCACCAGACCAGACCCGAGCCGGGAATCGAACCCAGGACCTCCAACTTTTAAAATGCAACAGTTCACGAGCTGCGCCACGGAGTTCGTCGAACATGATGTATATAAATGACATTAATGGAAACATATTACAATAGCTCCATAAGCCTAAACTAACTATTACTATTTTCATGAAAATACCTACTTAAAAAAACTA
The DNA here is from genome assembly GCA_928268935.1 of Lasiommata megera. Taxonomy (NCBI): domain Eukaryota; kingdom Metazoa; phylum Arthropoda; class Insecta; order Lepidoptera; family Nymphalidae; genus Lasiommata; species Lasiommata megera. The sequence continues at coordinate 2,722,863 of OV743321.1, forward strand.
TTGCGAAATCTGTTAAATGATTAGTAACTAGTTGAACTTATTTCACGCAGCAACTGAGTTGTATAAGACTTAGTTGTTTATTTTGTAACTTAGACAATGGTATGAAAATTAATAGATGTACCAGGACAACATATGTATAGAGGAAATGTTTTGATTTTAAATAACTCACTTTATTCAAGTTACAGATGACCTTCCTAGCGTCCCTGCAGTCGGGCGGGTTCTGTAAGGCTTTGAGCCGCCTCTGGGTGAGATCGCTGAGGTCGGAGGCTTCCGTTCGGCGCCACTCGTGGTAGCCGTCGATCTCTATGAGCTTCTGCTGGTCCGATAACAATGACCTGAAATAATACATTCGAGTACTTAAACATAGTCGAATTCGTAGATGAAAAATGTTATAATCCTCGCATTAATGTATATGAAGAGAGGAATTAAGAACTGATGGCCAATGTTATGTTTAGTCCAGCGGGAATAGGTATATCAGACTTAGGGATTTATTAATAAGACGTTGGCTTGCTTCGTTTTAAAACTATAATATCTACACGACTGGCATTAGACACTGGACAAAAGATGTACAAAATATATACAACCTACATGCCACGCTGTTCTCTAATGACTCTCTAATAAGCGGGACGAATAACACAAATTTCCTATCCTCCGGCTAGAACGTTTATACAAAACGTAAGCTTGTAGAAAAGTCCTATTATAATGTAAAGGATTATGTTAACGTGAACAAGCTTGGGTATGCAATATGCTATAATAAGATATCTCCTAAATAATTTTAAGTGGCATGTGAAATGGTGATAACATAAAGAAAATTTTCCTTACGAATGTATTTAACGCCATCAACGTATCGAGTTGTAATGTAAATTATTGATGCGTCAAGTGCCTTTTAAAGTATTATTTGAATAAAGATTATGATTGATTGGTTGGTCCAACGTACTGATTATTTGTTTACAGAAAATCGTTTATCTTTTTTCTTTGCTTGACCTGTGATTTGAAGTCACGACCTCATGACCCGTAAACAGACATTCTAACCACTGAATCAATGAGGTATTATTTTACATATTGACTCAATGTTAAAAACAAATTTCTGGACTAATTATATCTAATCGAGATAACGCTTTTTTTTAAAGTCGAAATAATGCATTTTCAATATAATTATGTAGTTAAAAAAATAGATTGATTTCTGAGATTAAAACTAACCGGTTATTATTTTAAGAATCTAGCTTACGATATCAAACTAATAAACAACCGTTGAATACTAGTAAGAGCTTGTCTGAAATCTCATCTGGTGGCTAGTGATGATTCAGACTATATAAGATGGTATGTATGAATATATTAAATGCCCCTAATATTTTACAATTAAAATATCACTCGCTTCAACGGTGAAGAAAAATATCGTGAGGAAACCTGCACGCCTGAGAGTTCTCCATAATGTTCTCAAAGGCGTATGAAGTCTGCCAATCCGCACATGGCCAGCGTGGTGGACTATGGCCAAACCCTTCTCATATTGAGAGGAGACCCGTGCTCTGTAGTGAGCCTGTAGTGGGTCGATCATGATGCCCCTAATCGATTTCTACGCTCGCTCGCTCATGCACTAACCACGGCCGAAGCCTGCCACCGGACAAAAAATTGGTGAAAAATATTAGATTATAATTATTTAGCATTTTAAACTAACAATCATTTACATAATAAACGAACAACCATTTAAGTTCGCATTACAATGTAATAACACAAAATCATGCAATCATAAAACAACCTTTTTTCATGTATCAAAAAAGCACATGATTAGACTTGTCACAGTAAAGAGTAGACTTTGCTTTCATCATGAAAAAGAAAATGGCTGATTCAACCAATATTTAGGCTCCTACTGAAGACCAGCGCTGCGGTTTCAGCAACTGATGCTGAGTGGATTATCTTAATTTCGTCTTTATCAGCATATAATGTCAAATTATATTATGAACAACATGTATATTACGCCAAATATTTTTTTTCTTTCTATCTTTCTTTAGCTGTTTGAAGAGCAGGAGTTAAATTGCAATTTCACACTCAACCGAATGCTAGTTGACGAACTGCCTCGTTGGATCCAACTTATAGTGTGTTCGAGGTCAGTAGTTCTATTCCCGTAGGTATTAGCATGGAGTTTCCGTGAGGAAGTTATCAGTTAATAGTTATGCGTAACAACATTGCGTACTCGGGGGCAAGCTAGTTGTTAATACTATAGGTATATAAATATGGTCGATGCGTCATCGTGGCCTTCATTAGCACTCTGACTCCTGATTGGTCGTTACGAGTAAGGGTTGTTGCTTTCTTGTTTACGATTTATAACGTTTTACTACGTCGATACAAACATTTTATCTTACAAATTAAAAACTTTTATTTTAAGATAGCGAAAAATTATTCCTTTAGTAATTAACGTAGTTTAGCATATCGATCGTACCTATCCCATTATCGATATGCACCTCACTACACACCTACACACCACTCCATAAAACCTGTAAGTGCGAGCGGAACATACAGATAAATATGACTTACGACCTGGTGCCTCCACCCATTTTAAACTAAAAAGTGTCGACTATAGCTACACAGAGCACATAAAGTGATACAGAATCTTTATAATAGAACAAAACATAATGTATCTTATAGACCCGGTGGTCCAGTTCTCTGCTAGTAGTGATGATGACGCAGAGCTTCTTCCCCTAAATCCGCATTACTTATTGCTCTAGCGTGTCAACTTCATACATGCAGCCTGACCTATTACCGTAAACTAACAGCACATTGTATCATGTAAAACGCAGAATAAAATCTATGAAGTTATCGCCACAAAATAAAATCAAACCAAATATTATATTTTTTATTACAAGACATTTGATAGTTGATTTTTATTTTTATCATCTCCATTATATTTTGATTTATTTATTTGCACATAATATAAGTTTACAAAAACAATATTTCTAGCTAGCATCAGAAACCACCCAAGTTTGTAATATGACCTAAAAAAAGAGTTAACACTAGATACGTCTACTAATTAGATAATTTTGTGCAGTGTATGCTTAAATATAAATATTATACGAAGCTGTGATAGCCTAAGGGGTCGGGTAATCAGAGGTCGGGGGTTCGAACCCGGGCACGCACCTATAACATTTCGGAGTTATGTGCGTCTTTAAGCAATTAAAATATCACTTGCTTCAACGAACGAACTTCTTGCGAAAACCTGCATGTTTGAAGGTTCTCCATAATGTTCTCAAAGACGTGTGAAGTCTACCAATCCGCACATGGCCAGCGTGGTGGACTATGGCCAAACCCTTCGCATATTGAGAGGAGAGCCGTGGTCTTAGTGAGCCTAGAATGGGTTGATCACGATGATGATTGAAACCTTTTTCCCAAAAATATCACTCAACTTATAACAATGTTCCCGAGGCGTCGACCAATCACTGGCCACCGTTTTGGCGGGCTCCAAAACATGGCGGCACGACATGATGATAACCTCCTTAATACATTCATAGTATTCTAGTCAAGTTTTATACTGTTTTGTACGTATACAGATTAATAACATTTTAACCCTTACAAACAACATGTAAAATATATGTCTTAATTATTAAATACATCATAATGTATAAATATATAGCTTCTTCGAATCGCGGCGAATCATCATCATCATCATCATTTCATTCGATAGACGTCAACTGCTGGACATAGGTCTTTTGTAGGGAGTTAAAATTGCCACGGTCTTGGGCCGCTTGTATCCAGCGGCTCCCTGCGACTCGTTTGATGTCGTCTGTCCACCTGGTTGGGGATCGACCAACGCTACGGTGCGAGGTTGCAATTCCAGCAACTTGGGACCCCAACGTCCATCGGTTCTCCGAGCTATGTGCCCCGCCCATTGCCACTTCAACTTCGCAACTAGCTGAGCTATGTTAGTAACTCTGGTCCTTCTACGGATCTCTTTATTACTGATTTGATCAAGTAGAGATACTCCTAGCTCTCTCCATTGCTCGCTGATCGTGGCGAATACAATATTATAATTTTTTGTAAGTATATACTACGTGCAGCCTTTCGATTTCCATTCTGATTGAGCGTTAAGCTAATTAAAGGCTTCGTTTTAATCTTATTTATGAAATACTGCGCATTGCACGCGAGTTCATCAGTTCAGCGATATATTGTTTGACCGAGATATAAAGCCCGTAATATCAAATTAAAAACGATGATATGAAACCGCCATATTTATTTTTAAATTATAAACACTTTCAACTTCGATCTTCGATGACTTAATTTTTATTTTTTTATCCACTACAAGTTAGCCCTTGTCGGCAACCTCAACTGATGGTAAGTTATGATGCGGTCTAAGATGGTAGCGGGCTAACCTGTTAGGGTTATGGTAAACCCATACCCCTGATTGGTTTCTACACGACATCGTGCCGGAACGCTAAATCGCTTGGCGACACGTTTTTATCGGTAGAGTGGTAACTAGCCACGGCCGAAGGCTCCCACCAGACCAGACTCGAGTCGGGAATCGAACCCAGAACCTCCAACTTTATATTGCGACAGCGCGCGTACTGCGCCACGGATGTCGTCAAAAGTTATTTACACAATCTACATGCTGATAAACACAAATTTAAACAAACAATTATCATCAAAATAATATGCAATACTTGACCTACCTCTTTCTGTCAGCAACTTGGTCCAAGATTGCCTGTATCTTTTCAGTCTGTACATCCTCCCCCTTGAGTTTGGTCAGCTCGTGGTTGACAAAGTACCATATCTCTTTGGTGTTGGAGTATATTCTTCGTCTGAGATTCTCATATTCTTCGGAACCGCCTCCGCCGTTATGAAGAAGGGCTGACGTTTCTATGTCATTAAGGTTTACGTTAAATCTGCAAATAAACAGTGTTCCAGTCCTGGTAATCATGTAAATTAGGATTTCGTTTCGCTTTCGTACTTTCGTAGCGTAGCCATATAAATAAAGAAGAATTATTCGTAAATACCAACCATACCCCTTGTTAGGGATCATCCCAAATAAAAAAAAATAAAAAGAAAATAATCCTGCTACCATCTTAGACGGTATCATTATTTACAACCTTGGATGATCTCACTTGATCATCCATCAAGGGCTTACCTTAGTAGAATTAAAAAGACAAAGTTGAATGAATGAACACACTTTAATGCACACCACATAATATGAAAAATAAAAAAAAACAAATAAGACAGAAAATAGCAGAAACAGTAGTATACAATTTGGCGGCCTTATCGCTACATAGCGATCTCTTCTAGGCAAACAAATATATAAAAGATATAGAGATATGGAAACAGTAATTGAGAAAGAGAAAGAGTTGTTTAAACGGTTAACATTTTTGGCTATACAGAGTCTTATTCGAGCAGACGACAGACCAGCTGTATAATATCATATCATAATAGTTTATAAGTGGAATAACCATCGAAATTAGTGTTTCTTTTTTAATTGTTATAATATTCAAATTGTGCTAAAGTAAGTCTGCTAAAATCCATAGGTTCAAATAAAAGTTCTTATACATAACAAACTGAACTTAAAACAGTGGACGGGAAACATCTATTGGGATGCATTGGCGAGTAGAATCAACCCGTTTACCATCACGGCAAACGGCATAACGCTCTCTTGTACAGTCATCATGCCGTAATTTGAAATTTACCAGACTTTTCGTGACCGCCAATATTTATTGATATATTAAAACTTTTGCTTTAAAGTTATTTGATATTACTGATAATAATGGTTTTTGACCAAGGTGATCAGACATATGTATACTACAAGGAAAAAATATTCTCTAAATATAAAAAGTCTTAGTCTAAAACCTATATAAATTTAGGTCTTTCGTATATTTGATATACGAAACTTCTGACTTAATAATAATAATTGGTCTCTATTAATAGCATTTGGCAAAGCAATTGATTTAATTGCTCCCAGGTGTAGAATATGAACTTAAATGTATCAGATCCTCCGGTGATGATGACGAAAACTCTTATAACTAATAACGTTAAGCAACTAGCGAAGCTGTGATAGCCTAGTGGTTAGGACGTCCGCCTCCTAATCAGAAGTGGGCGGTTCGAATCCGGGCACGCACCTATAACTTTTAAGGGTTATGTGCGTTTTTAAGTTATTTAAATATCACATGCGGTGAAGGAAAACATCGTGAGGAAACCTGCACGCCTGAGAGTTCTCCATAATGTTCTCAAAGGCGTGTGAAGTCTGCCAATCCGCACATGGCCAGCGTGGTGGACTATGGCCAAACCCTTCTCATATTGAGAGGAGACCCGTGCTCTGTAGTGAGCCGAGAATGGGTTGATCATGCTGATTATTAAAAGAGTTACTACAAATTATGGCGAAGGTATTAACTGGGATTTTTCACTATCTTAAATCTATTGATCGTGATTGTATTTTGGATAATTAAAAATATTGAGAGGAGACCCGTGCTCTATAGTGAGCAGAGAATGGGTTGATCATGTTAAGCGACTAACTCTAAGAAACCATTTCTTAAGTTGGTCGCCAAAAGTCCGGTATCTATAGACCAAACAGCTTAAGACCGTTACACTCAAACGAAAACAATGGTACTGTAGAATTGTTCCCGTCAAAGAGTTCTTTATGAAAAAAAAAAAAAAAAAAAGACAGTGCTTTCCGCGTGAGTATCCACAATAAAGGCTGTAAAGTTTTAAGTAGTAGGCTCGGCGAGAAAGCGAAAAAATATATATATTCACGTAAACGCACATCTAGGCCGGCTGAAAATATCAAAGGCGGAATCGAAACATACCCTGAGGACTTTTTTATCTGTGAAATGAGGTTGCTGTGTTGCTGCTTCAGAGACTCCAGTTGCTTGGAGACAGATTTCAATCTCTTCTGGAAGTCCGTCGAGTCTTCTGAACTCCCGTCGCATCTGAAACAAGTATATATTATTACTATATTTTATACACTACAAGTTCGCATCATCACTTACCATCAGGTGAGATTGCCGGCAAGGGCAGATGCCGTCTAAAACGGTGGCGGGCTAACCTGTTAAAGGTATGGTAAACCCACACTCCTTATTGAATTTTACGCGACATCGTGCGTGCCGGAACACTAAATCGCTTGACGACACGTCTTTGTCGGTAGGATGGTAACTAGCCGGGAATTGAACCCAGGACCGAACTAGCCGGGAATTGAACCCAGGACCTCCAACTTTATAGCGCACGCACGGAGGTCGTCAATATTAATGCCCCCATATGTTCGAAATGACGGTTTAAGAGTTGCAAAAACATGTTAAGACTCCAAAAATAAGGTATTGATTAGAGGATGAAAAGTTGAGTGGGAAAATTTTACATATCATATATATTGAAGGCGAACAAAGTCGCGGACAAGCCGATATATAATAGTATTAGAGAATATAAACTTATAATTTGATTGCTTTAATCGTTTTATTGTGCACTCGCAATAAAGTTTATATCGGCGGTATAACACTGCCATTAAAAACATTGATTTTGAGCGATCACAAGATGCCGACTCTGAGCTAAACGAATGCAAGTTTTGCTGAAATTTTAAATTTGGATTGATGATTTATGTACTATGTTTTACATAGGCTTACATTATAGGCCGAAAAGGCATATTTATATTCCAGAAAATCCATGATTCGCGAAGGATTTGTGGAAAAACGATTTTTTTTATTAATAACTATAACTTACTCGAAATTATGTAGTGGTTAGGGCGTCCGCCTCCTAATCAGAGGTCGGCGGTTCGAATCCGGGCACGCACCTCTAACTTTTCGGAGTTATGTGCGTTTTTAAAAATTTAAATTATCACTTGCTTCAACGGTGAAGGAAAACATCGTGAGGAAACCTGCACGCCTGACAGTTCTCTATAATGTTCTCAAAGGCGTGTGAAGTCTGCCAATCCGCACATGGCCAGCGTGGTGGACAAACCCTTCTAATATTGAGAGGAGACCCGTGCTCTGTAGTGAGCCGGTAATGGGTTGATCGACTCGAAATTAGATGTATATGTTGGGAAATGTATATGTTGGAACAGGAGTGTATCACGAGATAACCATCAATTATAAGCTTCAAGCAAAGTTTATAATTTATCAAAGGATTTTTTCAAATAAAGCCGATATTAGCTGTTTTTCAATATATCTTTGGAAATTTGAAGTCGGTGGCATGAGCTAGTAGTTTATAAGCTTGAAATATTTATTTCGCTTGGTAAGTAGTCTACTTACTACATAACTTTATTTATGAGTAAAAAAGAAATCTACTTCACGGCTTACGCGGACAATATGAAAGCCCTACGGATAAAACTCCGTACCGTCTACTTCTCCAATTAAACTTCTAACTGCACTCCTGCATCATGCATTTGTATACCTATCTATAAGCTTTCCGTTTGTATCATTTCTACGGAAATATGTCCATAGTGCTGCAGACATATTGATATACCATCAATATCGTTTGTAGTATTTAAACACAATATGCTATGTGTTCTATATTATATGTTATATAGAACTTCACATATAACACATAATATGCTTTCAGGATGTAACAGGTCTGTTTAGATAGAGATCCGAATATAAACTAAAGAGTAAAGGGGACAATATGCATCCCTATCTGACAAATCTTTCAATAGCTTTCAGACCTTCCTTCAATTCTGAGAGAAGCTTCTTGAAAGCAATTACTGCTTAATTTAATTCCGTATGCGAAATTTCTTGTTTTCTGTTTTTGCCTCTCAATGCATTGTCCGAATGCCTGAAAGTTGGTCACCACCGGTAATCAGTACAGAAACACTTATGATAATGCTGATAAACAAAAATACTCCATAGGTACTCAAGATTCATGGACTCATGGACACATCATATAACCGAAGTCAATTTGGTGCTTGTTTACATTTTCTGTAATTCTCGTATTGCATTTTTTTTTTTTTTATATTTATATATTTTTAATTATCTGTTGGTATTTATTTATTATTATATTGTTGTATGTATTACTTTTATATAATATATACATATACTTTTTTATATATATATAAAAGTAATACATACAATATATTTGTTGGTGCGCCTACCATTACTTTCCTCAATGTTCCAAGGTTGACTGGTGGAGAATGCTTTTAGCATTAAGTTCGCCTTATGTAGTTTTTTTGTGCAATAAAATTAAAAAAACAAAAAGAAGATTCTGTTGTCTTGCCTTTTAGTCTCACATCTGATGATGAGCATTATATGAAGTCTAAAATAGAGTTAGTTAGAGTAGAGAACTCTACAAAGTCGCTGCAGAATTTAATTTATACATTGCGCCATATCTATTGTATAACGATGCACATTCAAAATGAAAATTTAATATTAATAACTCTCTCTCACTAAAGTTTCCGCCAGACGCGATGCAAGTAAAACTTGCCAGCCTTGGTGCTCGTGACCAGTATCGTCTGCATTATTTACATGCTTCGTCTCGCCACTTTGTAGTGCCTAACAATGACGCGTCCTCAGGCGATTTTCATGCCTCTCGCAATCTCGTTACGAATTCAAATTGCAAAATTTCAGGAGGATTTTACTTACAATTTTATTTTATTTTCCTCACTACTTCTATTCATTTGACTTTTATAGATGAGATCTTTGGTATTCGTGCCAATTTTCCGATCGCCATTAACAGCGGATTCAATAAGACGTATTGACATCACTAGCTGGTAACCAATTACTAGACTCATTATGAGATGTTGATAATGAATGAAAACACGATTTAGATAAATGATTATAATTTCAATTAGCTTCCTAATTCGCTTTTCATAATATAAAATACAACCTAACCTAAGTAATTCATTGACGTCACAATTATTTACGTCGTCTTGATTTGTGTGCAAATTGACTAAAATTCATAATAAATTAATAGAAGATTGGGCATTGGATTAATGCAATGTAAAAAACATTGCATTACGCCCTTGTTGAATAGTCTTATCTAACTTCTATTAATTTATTATGAATTTTAACTTGCTCGCCGCGATACAACCCATAGTAAAGAGGAATTCTGTAGTGACTGAATACCGAGTGTAGCGTAAAGGGGCGCTCAAAATCAGACAGCATTATCACTGCATTAAAAAACCTTGTATTACGCCCTTGTTGAAAAATGTACTATACTACCTATAATTTTATTATGGACAATGTAATATCTACTTAATCGGCATAGTATTATTCCCTTTTCGAGTAGCCGGGAATGATATATATCCTAAATTTTCACGGTTGGACTAACGTGAATTATCGAAGGAGTATGCCTGACTAGTTTGAACCCACCATTCGGGGTTCTTATTCATAAATTTTTAGCGCGCAGCACGAATACACCGCCAAACTCCGACGGAAAAAAAACAGTTCATTCGTGTACAATATTGTGCCTTGTACAACGAGACTATAGTCTCATAATAGTACATTTAATGGCTAACATAGTAAGAATATTGCTCGGGGACGCCTTAAACTAATTTCCTATCCAACCCCAAGGCTCCGTTGCATTAACCACGTAGCGTCGGATGTCTGCCACAATAATGGCCTTCGCACACCCTAGCGACTTGACACTAATTCAAATGAAATCAAAACATTACAATGTAATCTAATAATCTAATTATATATAATAACATGTTTGAAGTGTGACGTCTCCTTGTAACTACAGGCACAAAAACCTAGACATCTTTGCTTGGTGTCTCTTTTTGATTGTTGTGATTCAAGTCTGAGATCTACAAAGCGTACTTTGACTTTGGTCAGCCAACGCTTGTGTTAATGCGAGACAGATTTATGTGAGACACAGCTTTGTGTAGTTTTAACTGTGTCTAAGCCAGAGAAAAAGCTAAGCTCGCTATATATAGTACTAGCTGTAGCCCGCTTCGTCTGCGTAGAATTGCTGATTTCACGTGAGATTGAGATTTCCCGTTCGGCCAATGCCCTGCTTCAGAAAGTAAGCTACAGGCAATTGTCAAATTGCCTATTTTCGTGTTTCTAAATTAAAAAACATAGGACTTTCATACAAACTTTAAACCCCTATTTTACCCCCTTCGGGGTACATTTGGATGAAAAAAAATTCTAGCCTTATACTTACGCCCTAAAAGAAACCTATTTTCAAAATTTCAAGCTTGTAGACTTCATAATAAAAAAATAAGCAAAAACTATCTTACCACCCTTAACAGGTATTATTTAAAAAAAATTGATGTACACGGTTTTTATTTATTATTATTAATCTTAATGCAAATTTTTGTGTCCCTAACTCTAAAAACAAAAAAAAATCATACAAACTTCCAACCCCTATTTTACCCCCTTAGGTGTGGAATTTCCAAATATCCTTTCTTAGCTGACATCTCTTAACTATCAACTACCTACTCGCTAAATTATATCTTTATACGTACAATAGTTTTTGAGATCTCGTGTTTAATCAGTATGTAAGTAAGTAAGTGACCTTTCGCTTTTATATATATAGATAGATAGATGATGGTGTAAGAATACCTCTCAACCTGTTTATTTTTTTAGTGTTTTTTATTTGAACGTTTAATTCGGACATCGAAGCGGTAAAACTAACATACCAACAATCTGTGGAGATTGTTAGTATTTTGGTTTCCGGCGGATCGGACCGGCGACAACAGGTGACAACAAGCGACAACCAGTGACAACAGGCGACAACAGGTGACAATAGGCGACAACAGGCGACAACAGGCGACAACCAGCAACAACAGGCGACAACAGGTGACAACCGGAAACAACACGCGACAACCGGCGACAACAGGCGACAACAGGTGACAACAGGTGACAACAGGCGACAACAGGCTTTATGAGGTGCGACGGTTCCCATGGCCTGTCGGTCTGGCCTGGCGCGATCTGGCCTGTTATAACACGGGCCGTGGGAAGAGTAGGCCGAGTGGGCCGTGATAGAGTCGGAGAACTGAGCCGAAAACTGATGATGCAGTTCTAAACAAATGGCCTTACCTCAGCGGCGATATCACGAGGTAAGTGACAGCGATCCATATGATCAGCAACAGTACGGCGACTCGTTTCCATTTCGACAGGTACATCATAAAGTAGCCATTGAGGGGAGAGTGCCCGTTGGGATAGAGTTTCATCATGAAAGGCGCATTCTCGTGCTTTATCTGCTAGGACATCGGCTGGCTGGAATGTCTGTAACAATAGAAAACAATCTATAGGTGGTATCTTTTATCAATCGATCAATCATGAACTTTCTTCAAATAATACTTTGAAAGGTACTTTTGATGCGTTAATTACATAGTCATTAGTTCATGGTGATAATTACATGCGTAAACTTTTACTAAAGCTATGAGGGTTCCAAACTCGCCCCGATTTAAAACTTAATTAGCCGGGTTATGAATTAAACTCTCGTCGTAACGCTCGTCTTAAAACGTCTTCTAAGGGCCAAAGCGTTTTGACGACCACCGTGGCGCAGCGCGTGCGCTGTCGCATTATAAAGTTGGAGGTCCTGGGTTCGATTTCTATGGGATGCATAGGCTGTGGCTAGTTATCACCCTACCGACAAAGACATGTCGCCAAGCGATTTGGCGTTCCGAATAGAAACCAATTAGGAGTACAGGTTTACCATACCCCTAATAGATAAGCCCGCTACCATCTTAGACTGCATCATCACCAAGTGTGATTGCCTTCAAAAAGGCGATTTAGCCTCCATAATCTTCCTCAAGTATTGTGCTCTAAAAAAGAGATTTTACAAATCTAACCGATAGTTCCACGGATCAGCAAATTGAAGCATTTAAATAAAATAAAAAAACCTTCAGCTTTGTAATGATTAGTTAAGATAAGATAGAACCGAATCTCGGTCGGGGCTGTAGTGAGTTGACTTTAATCCCGAAATACTCCGAAAATGCACACTGGTTTTTAATGGATTCATTGCACCCGATGACTGATAATGTATAAGGCCAGATAAACGTCATTTTGTTGAACGCAGTTTGTTGCGTTATATTATGTTACCCGAAACTTCCCGCCCACAATTTAAAAAATTAAGCTCGCCTAGCCCCACGATAACATATTTTGATATCAGCAAACGGTAGCGTGCTATACCTACGAGGCAGGGGTGTACAACGACAATTATTTTGGTACTGAGAACTTCCATTCAACAGAAAAGCCTAATGCTTATTGGTTTTAGTGATTAATTATGATGGTTGTGGCGATGAAACGAAGCACTGGTATGTGAGATTTGTTGTCATAGAATAAATGACCCACAGGTTGACTACATACACTTTTCTCTGTTGGGAGGGTTCGTGACTAGTTACCACCCTTTTTTTTTTTTGTCGTGGTGGAAAAGCTTTACAGCTACCTCCGTACCCTTGGGCGGGAAAGAGGTTATGTTGGACTCCCACCCCCGAAGGGGGGTATACCCGAACAAAAAACCACCACGGCATGTCCCTCTCGCAGATTTTACTTGACACCCGGGGGACCCGTTGTATACTTCCCGGATGAACTAGTTACCACCCAACCAACATGTTGTACAAGAGTACCAAAAGGACGAATCACCAAGATTTTTTTTTCGGACTGTCTATTAGCTGTGCTAGCCCTATTGGTTGCCACAGCGTAACCGGGCTGTTTGGCGAGCTTCGGAAAGCTCTGCCAGAAGAAATTTTGAGCCTTAGGGCTCGAAGAAACTAAGGGAACGTCTGCCTAAGGGCCTCCTTTGAGGCCGAAATTCGGCTTCGGACGGTGAGTGGTCCGTACGTCTCCGAGGCCGCGGATGGAGCCCACGTCCGGATGACGTAAGATAGCGGGGACCTCGTCTTCGCCGGCGAAGACGGTGTGTAGCGTATGATTGTGTGGTAGGTGGTAAGAGTATGTTGTCAGTAGTCATCTGATCGTCAGGGTCATGAAGGATATGTTTAGGTCTCCACTTTCGGAGAGGAGGTCGGGGGAGAGAATCACCAAGAGATATAGCTATTCGGTATGTAACCTCGTATCTTGTATAGTTTTAATGACTATGAAATATGAATGAAATAACTACTATGTAAATTATTGACGCGTCAAAAGTGCCTATTTAAGGATTATTTGAATAAAGAGTCTTTTATGTAATAAAAATCACCACCAGTGTTGACTGGTGTTGCATCATGATATAATTTTAGTCATGTCGGTTTTGATAAGTGTGCGAAGCTGATAATAATGACAGTAGTTTTTATTAATTAATAGTGACACAAAATGGTTCATTAAATAACTCTTATTTGTTTTACTCCAACTAGTTTACCTAACCCACTGTTCGTTCGTTACAATGTTTGGACAAGTGCTTCTCGCCAACATTTGTGCAAATGTTTCTGTGTGACAAATTATCTCTTCATTAACAATATTTACTTAAATGTTCACACAATTTTTGATTAAAGTACAATACTTAGTTAACGTTATTGATATAGTTGGAAAGTCGTTGTGATGATGTTGCGTCATCAATCGATCTCTTTAATGATTGATTCAAGTCTTTATTAAATGTTAATGCTTGATAGCGAGGAGGGCTGGTTCATTGTCGCCTCCTTCTGCGAAACCGTAATGGAGTTGAAGGAGGCCGCAGAGAGGGAGAGAGAGCAGGCGGCTGATGCTCCCCCTCTCCGCAGAAGGAGAACGGGTGGCAGGAGACGCTGATACGCGCACCTGTTACCACCCCCGTAAGCAATAACGAGTGCACGGATGAGCGCGTCGGGGTGTCAAAGTGCATGCTATCGCGATCCTTTGGCACCCCATCTGGGACGCAGGCGGCTGCGCTGGGTTTTAGTGGGTAGTGTGGTTCGCCGCTTTGATGGTCGGCCTTGAGTCCCACATACCCGCCTGGAGCTTTGTTCCGGGCGGGATGCGTAAATGCATTTTGAAAAAAAAAAAAAAAAGTCTTTATTAAATGTCACCTTGTACCAAAATTTACGTCGCTTATAACAAAAATAACGTTTGAGAGTTCCGTACTGTACTCGTCACTACACGACTTTCATATCCAATTTAAATTAAACATGTTTTAACTTGTTGCCGTATCCCACCTACCAAGAGTTGAAACACCGAGAGGTTTTTCAACTCTTGGTTAACTCGACGTTACCCCTTCGCATCCCCGTCACAGAAGGTAATTAGAGGATATCCCCATTCGTAACCGTAGACTCACTTTCGAGTCTATAAACACTTTAGCGTCAGAGTATAGTTAACATTTTTTTTTTGGCGTGGTGGAAAAGCTTTTTGGATAGAAACCACCACGGCATGTTCCTCTGGCTGGTTTTGCCCGGGGGACTTGTTGTATACTTCCTAGAAGTTTACCAGCCGCCCCAGCCTACCTCCGGACCTCCCTAAAAGGGGGAGGATCAGGACAGCTTGGTCCTCCCGTGAGTAAAGTTAACCTAATTTTAAATGTTTTAAAGCTTAGGTTCATCTTTTTTTAGCCAGCGCTCCTAGCGGCAGTATTGTAAAACATAATGAGCTGCTAATAACGAACGTGAAATTCTCACACTAATGGCAGGTCCTTGAAAAAACACGAAGAGTAAGTATTACATTAAACACATGTTCATCTAGAGCTCCCATAATGATTAATGGTCTTGTCTTGTACTGCCAGCGCTCCTAGTTTTGTAAAACATAATGGCAGTGCCGAGGGGACGCACCAACCTCCTCAACCAGGCCCTGACGCGCGCACTTATCACTCTGAACGATGTCGCAGAGAGGCTGGACCCACAAGAGTGACATCATGGATGATATGTGACCGGAATATTTATATATTCATATATATATTCTCGTTCTCAAAAGGCGTGTGAAGTCTGCCAATCCGCACTCGGCCAGCGTGGTGGACTATGGCCAAACCCTTCTCATATTGAGAGGAGACCTGTGCTCTGTAGTGAGCCGGTAATTGTTTGATGATGATGATGATGATATATATTCAAATTAGGTTTTTATTTTGTAAAGAGATAAATAAATAAATAATTCAGCGGTAATGAACCATTACGGTTCTCCATTGCTAATGAACCATTAATGGTTCTCTACTACTAATAACGTGCGTGAAATTGTCATACTAATGATAGTGTCCTTGAAAAAAAGAGTACAAGCTATTATAAACACATGATTATCTCGAGCTTCGTAATGACACAGCCACATACACAACACAACTTACGCTCTATGTTATGTACCTACCAGACCTAATTAAAAAAATTATCATCAACACCCGATAGCATGTTATCACGACGGGTTTTGTGTGTGCGGACCCAGTCATAGTAATCTACAATGGTGGTCATTTTCGAGAACAGCTCGGTTACGCTGTGGCAACCAATAGGGTTAGTACAGCTAATAGACAGTCATAAAAAAATCGAGTGACAGCATGGTAAAACGTCAGGGTAAAAACGAGTGCGCGAGCTTCCCGTGGCCCAGCCCCCAGGCTACACGAAGGAGCATCGCTGGGCTTTAGTGGGTATTCTGGTCGCCCAGTCCCACATACCACGCCGGAAGCGGTCCTTCTGGTGAGATGCGAAAACGCACGGCAAAAAAAAATTTTAAAAATTCCATAATTCATATTATTTTAAAGCTTAAATTAGTCCACACATTTACAACGAACATCCTTGACAGAACATTTGTAAAATATTTGAATCACAGGACTAGTGAATTTTCAACTTCTATATTATGTAGATTAAAAAGTTTTTTATGCTTTGACGAAAGCTGGTAGTTGCTGGGCTTACTTATACCAATAATTATAGATAATTTTCGTTTATTTATAAAGAAATAGTTATAAAAAATTATTTTTGTGAGTAATTTATTTATTCGATATATTGATGGCCATTATATAGTACTCCTCAGCCTCCAGAGTGAGAGAGAAATTAGATTATTGAACAACCACACTGTGATACTAATCAAATACTTTAATAAATTTATTTTTACTATAAAGCACATCGTTACAGCAGTCATTATTTTATGCAATATTTAAAGTGATTTGTCTCTATAGCTTTAACCACTCGATGGATAACGCCATAGGAGTAATGTATCGATAAATTTAACTTTGACTTTCTCGCTTGTGAAGTCAACATCTCCTGAGGATGATCCGGTGTCGGGTCGAAACGTGCGTAGAGGTTCTAGTGGAGGATTTTGTGTGGTGTTATACTATACTAATCTCCCGGTTGTTGGCGGAATATAGCAAATTATACTTTCTGTTTATTGTTTGTCTTCCGCAAAGTGACGCCTGCTTCTATTCATTATTCGATAGATTTTGTTATGGCAACACACTGGCGTTTCTTTTTGTGAAGTAGCGTGACGTGTTGCATGTGTGTTTCCAGCTCAAACCACTCGATCATCTAACTACAACGGTTATCTCAGTGGACATCGGTGTAATAATACCAGTCACCTCAAAAAAAATCACAATAGCATAAAGTTAATACTTTGTTGTGTATGTTTTATGACCGAATATTAAAACGTCGATTTATTTTAACGCCCGTTTTAAATTGTGACTGCATTTTTTATGTTTAGCCGGTAAACAAGCAAGCGGTTCACACGTCATGGTAAACACGAGATGGACGTAAGGAGTATGCTCCTAAATGGTTTCTACGCGACATCGTGCCGGGACGCTAAATCGCTTGGCGACACGTCTTTTTCAGTAGGGTGGTAACTAATTACAGCCAAAGCCTCCCCACCAGACCAGATTCGAGCCGAGAAGATGTCGTCGTATAGAGAACAATTAGGAGTAACAGGTTAGGCTTCTATCATCTAAGACGGCATCATCACCAATTGAGATTGTCTTCAAAAAAAGCGTGATTTGGCCTCCATAATCTTCCTCAAGTATTGTGCTATCAAAAAACAGATTTTACAAATCTAACAGGTACTTCCACAGGTCAGCAAATTGAAGCATTCAAATAAAATAAAAACCTTCATCTTTGAAGTTGATTAGTTAAGACAGAAACGAATTTCGCTCGGGAATCGAACGCACGACCTCTAACTTTATAATGCGACAGCACACGCACTGCGCCACGGTGGTCGTCGAATTTCTCGCTATACTCAATTCTGATGTCAATGCAAACGATGTCGCGGCAGGAAAATAGTCTTAAATGCCACCTGTGAGAAGTTCTTGGAACGAAATTAAAAAATGCCTACCCATTAACTTCTAATGCTTCGCTAATATTTTGTTACACCCTTTTAAAGGGAATCGCCGAGCTCATTATTCAAACGTGCTTCTTAGGCTAAGAACTCACGGAGCGGTTTTCACCCGCATCCGCCGCGGTTGCGGGCCCGCAGCTTCTGTAGAATGCAGATATATATGTAAAAAATTAAAGCACATTTCACGACGCGTTTTATGCCCGCGGTGTGCGCGGTTGTTTGCGGGTCCCGCTGCACCGGCGGTCATCTTCTACTGGCGGGCGCGGGTCGCGGTCCCGCAGCCGCGGCGATTTGCACCCGCGCGTTCTGCGATCGGTTGGCGGGCGACCGCGCGTTGGCAGCTCTTCATCCTTCTTTAACTCATTAATAAGAGTAACAAATAATCCATAACGATCTCTTTCCACAATCAGTGGATGTATCCAGAATCTTTTAGGCCTTCTTTTTTTAATTCTTCTGTGAAGTAAATATAACTCAACAGCTCGTTTCTGGTGTGTATCCATGACGGTCTGGAACTGAACTGATCGTTTAACCACCCGTCTTGCAACCGCCCGTCCTGCGATAATCAACCGCTACGTTTGCGAGTGATAATCGCAACCGCGACGGCTGCGTTACCGCACAAAACTCCGGTCTCGTGAAATTGGAAAAAAAAACTCCATTCCGCCAACGCCGGCGTGCGCGGGTGAATACCGCTTCGTGAGTCCTTAGCCTAAATCATAACTGCATTTCTTCATGCCCTATCAAAAATGCAGGAACAGCATATAGTATTATAGATTTTAAAGCAAAGGTTGCTTAAAAAATGTATCTATAATATTATGAAATGTGTTTTTCACGTAATATACATTAATTAAGTGATTAAAAAAAAAAAAAATTATACAATTTTATTGCATACAAAAGAAAGGAAAAAGAGAACAACAAGAAATACATAAAATAAAGGCCAAAGGCGACCTTATCACTTAAAGCAATCTCTTCCAGGCCACCTTTTTGTAAGAAGCTGATAGAAATAAAAGACGGGAAATCGCAACACTCACACATATAAAAAATGTTAAAAAACAAAGCAAGATATTGAAATCAGGGCAGCGTTAGAGTCTTTAAGACAGGTACATTTAGACCTCGAGATAGATCAGGGCATCGTTAGACGAGTCTTTAAGACAGGTACATTTAGGCCTTTTGGGGAGCCTGGTTCTGCGGACACCGCTGGTTGGGTTGGGAGTGCGCGAGCGTCCAGGCGACGCGAAGGAGCATCGCTGGGTTTTAGTTAGTGGGTATTCTGGTGCCACATACCCTGTTGGAAGCGGCGCAATCATGCCTGCGTCGCTTCCGGAGGGGATGCGTAAACGCTTATCTCAGCATTAAAAAAAGAAAAAAAACAGTACATTTTGGCCTGTGAGTAATTGTAATAATCAACCAATGGAAAGACTGCGCTCTTTTTTATGTGAGGCGGCGCATACCAACGCAACCTCCATCGCTGCGATGATAGAAAAAGCTATTTCAGGCTTTACTAGACCGGAATCCCAAGTATTTGATGCATGACGGTATACTTATTTACTGCAGAAAAACATGTTTAATGTATAAAAAATACTTATGGATATAAAGATAATTATAATTCGAACAATTTAGTATAAGGACCTCATGAATCTCATGCTGTATCTCATGAACCGTAATAGTTACAGATAAAATTAAACGTATACATATTTATACGTGGAATATATAACTTATTAGGGAGTTTTATTTAATTCATCCACGTACAACTTCTGGTAAGTTTCCCATACACACTTACATCGGCTGTTCGATTCTATGTACCCTGTCCAACCGCGTCACATGGCCTGCCTGCTATTCCTTCTTTTTTTTTCGTACTGTCTATTAGCTGTACTAACCCTATTGATTGCCACAGCGTAACCGGGTTGTCGGCTTTAGAAGAAATTTTGAGCCCTAGGGCTCGAAGAAACTAAGGGAACGTCTGCCTAAGGGCGCCTCCTTTGAGGTCGAACCTCGGCATAGGCGACGTTTGGGATAACGGGGGGATCGGATGGTACTATTCCTTAGCTTGGTCATAAATACTTACGAGGTTTATAGTGAAGCCTTACCATTCTATAATAATCAATTCATATCCAAGTGGTAGTTCCAGAGAACAAACTTCTGCAGCTTTTTAATTCGTATTATACATATAAATTTTGGGAAATTTGTCTATATATATTTCTATATTCCACGAACATTAAAATCTATCTTTTCTAATATAACGTTCAGAAAATATGTTTGTTTGTTATCGATAAACGGTTTAAATTACTCAATCGACTTTACGCCATTAGCAAGCTACTTTTACTCACGTATTAAGATAGGCTACACTATATTTCAGTTATTATAAGATTTCAGCTTGTAACGGATCTGTAGATATTAAAGCTTACCCCTTATTCATCATGATCAACCCATTGCCGGCTCACTACAGAGCACGGATCTCCTCTCAATATGAGAAGGGTTTGGCCATAGTCCACCACGCTGGCCATGTGCGGATTGGCAGACTTTACACGCCTTTGAGAACATATGGAGAACTCTCAGGCACGCAGGTTTCCTCACGATGTTTTCCTTCACCGTTGAAGCGAGTGATATTTTAATTAATTAAAAACGCACATAACTACGAAAAGTTACAGGTGCGTGCCCGGATTCGAACCGCCGACCTCTGATTAGGCTGACGCCCTAACCTATCTAGGCTATCACCGCTTCCACCCCTAATATATATTATTATATGATATATATATATTGGTTCATTTTAGTCTTACATTAGGACTAAGAACTCATAGGTAACGCTAGTGATACAACAGGAAACTGCTAGTATAGAATAATTTACATAAGAAAGAAACCTTAAGCGTAGACGTACTAAACGTTTGTCACCACATGAGGCCATAGTGTTAATTTAACAAAAGATAGCAAACTCGGCGAGGACGAATCTAGTATTACGCATGTTTACAAATAATTAAGTATACGCGAAGAAAAATAGCTTGTTTCTAAACAACCTCCAATTATTTAAGCGAGAAGTCACGGCAATTCACGTAAATTATTAATATGATGAAGACAGCACGTGTCATTAAATTAAAATTTTAATATTTTTTTATGTCCAAATCAAACCTCTTTAATAACCAATTTACAAGATACGAGTGAAATAAATTATTCGATAATTTTATGTAAAATAATCCTATTAATATCCCATGCCTGATTTCACACTCTCGTGTATATCAAATTAAATATTTGATTTGAGGGCTAAAGTATAATCTCGGATTCTTCATAATTTTCATAATAAGCCTACCAGTGGCCAACTGTTGGCGCATTGGCTTTTTCTGTAGCAAAATAACACACCAAACAAATAAGTGAATTCTTATTTTTCACAAGCATTCCTTTACAAAACGAAAACCATTATTTTTAACACGCTATTATTACCTTGACATGTGTGTAAATATGAATGAATACACTTTTACGGTACAGCATCAAAAAACGCAAATACAATACAGTGGTAAGACTGAAAGTACAATTTGACCTTATTGCCACATAATATAACATTCTCTTCTAAAGGAGTAAATGAAAATGCTCAATGTATGGCAGGTGGTACAACCAAAAGGTAAACACTAATATGTAGGTATACCTACATATAATTCAAAATATGCATCATCATGATCAACCCATTGCATCCAAACTACAGAGCACGGGTGTCCTCTCAATATGAGATGAGTTTGGCCATAGTCCACCACACTAGCCATGTGCAAATTGGCAGACTTCACACGCCTTTGAGAACATTATGCACTCACAGGCATGCAGGTTTCTTCACGATGTTTTCCTTCACCGTTGAAGCAAGTGATATTTTAATTGCTTAAAAACACACATAACTTTGAAAAGTTAGAGGTGCATGCCCGGGTTCGAACCCCCAATCTCTGATTAGGAGGCGGACATCCTAACCAGCTTCGGTATATGCATAACTAATAGCATATAATATATATGTGTGTGTGTGTGTGTGTGTGTGTGTGTGTGTGTGTGTGTGTGTGTGTGTGTGTGTGTGTGTGTGTGTGTGTGTGTGTGTGTGTGTGTGTGTGTGTGTGTGTGTGTGTGTGTGTGTATGTACATAGAAATCTGTGATTTTCATCTTCAAAACGCTGAATTCATTTAAAACTTTGGAGACCTATCACATAATTCAGATAAGTTACCGACCTCTGATAAGGAGGCGAATGATCTAACCACTATAACAATTGATAATATGTACTAGCACAATTAATAAGACAAACACCTTTTCAATCTTGATACACTGACAGGCCCTTGTGCAGGCAAAGGACACTTAAAACAAATTCACTTAATGCAACCATGTAAAAGAACAACACTCAGCACACCTTTGACCCTCAGCATCTTCTAGAGTGAGCTTGACTGGCTGAGGACACTCAGTAGGTAGACAACAACCCTACTTACAATCCAAGGTTCCAACGAATCATGTACAGGGAGAAGTTTGAGAACAGAAAAGGTGTGCAAGAAAAATTATATACATCAAAAGGCTTGTATAGAATAACTTTTAACTCATATGCTGAAGTATAAACAAAAGAAAGACAGAAACTCCTCCTTCCTCCTAAAAGTTTCAGTCTGTATACAAGAGTGACAGATTGTCAACTTATCTCCATTATTATTGATTGGTTTAAAAACAGCTTTAGTGTCAAGGCCTCTTTATAACATAATTTTAAAGTGGGTAATTAGTATGCTGGTGTTATCATCTTTTTAGTATGCACATTTAGTTTCTTAGTACATAGTTTAACAACATCTATACATTAGTCATTATCAGTAAATAGAAGATGCTTGTGATTCATTTTATTTATTTGTCAATTAAGTATCATCATCATAATGATCAACCTATTACCGGCTCAATACAGAGGACGGGTCTCGTCTCAATATGAGAAGGGTTTGGCCATAGTCCACCATGCTGGCCATGTGCGGATTGGCAGACTTCACACGTCTTTGAGAACATTATGGAGATCTCAGGCGTGCAGGTTTCCTCATGATGTTTTCCTTCACCGTTGAAGCAATGATATTTTAATTTTTTTAAACACACACCCAACTCCGAAAAATTTGAGGTGCGTGCCCGAATTTGAACCGCCAACCTCAATAGCTGATTACCACTAGGCTATCACCGCTTCAATTAAGTATAAAAATTTAAATTTAATAAATCTAAATGACTATTCAAATAACCTTCCAACTTCAGTCTATCCTAAGTTCTATAACAGCCATCTGCTGAGAAGAAACATTAAGAACACAAACCCAATAACCTGCCTCAATATAGGCTAGGGTGCCTAACCCATTAATGCTTAAAGAATTAAAGCTATTGCTTTTCCTAACCAGAATGGTGAACATTTCCAGTTTCTAGTACCTTGATCCTAATAACCAAACAAATCAGATCAGACTCTGATATACACTTGAACAACCATACATATTCATCCATTGCTGTGAATTGATAGTGATAATTATATTCATCAATTCAATTGTTAAATAGCTATATTAATATAAAAACTCCTTGTAAAACAACATTTCCAGTTTCTAGTACCTTAATCCTAATAACAACCAAATCAGATCAGACTGATCTACTGAAATACACTTGAACAACCATACATATTCATCCATTGCTGTGAATTGATAGTGATAATTATATTCACCAATTTATTTATTAAATAGCTATATTAATATAATAACCCCTTGTAAACTCTTGTGGCCTGTTGATTTGGTTGAGCACTAGTTTTTCACCCGAGAGAACAGAATATTAGATACGGAATGTTTTTAAATGAGTTTAAGTCATGTAAGTTGTTTGTAGCAAAAGGAATACCAAGTTAAATTACATTCTGAGGAAGGATTTGATGATAACGTAAACCCTGGAAATCTTATAGTACGAGTGAGACTTAAAACTAAAACACTTTGTAAAGTTGCAGGAAACCACTAGTAAATTATATTTATGATCCTTTTAAATCAGGAGCCTTATAATGATTCATTCTTATTAGATTAAATGAAAACTTAAGTATTTAAATAAGGCATAGGCTTGTTTGGACAATGTGGATATATTGTTTATGTCTTTTTGAACTTACTCTGTGATAATAGTCAATATGAGATGTTCTGATAAAGAGCCCAGCTAACTTCAAAATAAGTAAGCAAGCTCAAATATAGAACTACAAGTCAGTGAACAACTAATTTGACTACCTATGCATTTCACCAGTGTAACCCACATTTGTTCTGTCGTAATCTAACTTTAACACCTTGAGTATACTCTTGGATAATAACTTCTTTACCCAGTCTTGGGCATACAATTTATTTGCTTTTTACGGTGATTTGCCTGCTCTGTAACTCTTCATAATGATCCACAAAATGTTAGCTAGCCAAAGTTCTGAAGGAATATTGGTCAATATTTATAGGTAACGGGATCTGTGGCGATAAATACCACCCATGAACTCTGACTCCGGATATCAATAATTTAAATCCAATCTGTCCCCGCCAATTACGTAGGTTAGAAGATACAACTTAAAATCCATAGCAATATGATTGTGCAAACAATATAGCAAAAAGTAAAACATTATAACGGTATTCGGAAATATTTAGAATTATTAGAATAAGTTCGAATCGTGACTTTTATTTCGAAATATAAAATCATGAAATAAGTTATGCTCAGACTTACCTAGTATGAATGTTTTCTAGATAAGCACAGTCAACAATAAAATGTTAGTACAGTTTTAACTACTATATAATAATATTTTATCACAAAACCAGTTTACGGTAAAAACTTTAACAGAGATAAAAAAACACAAATGCTTAACCACACTGCACAGGGAACAGAACAACACTTCACTTCAAGCGTATCTATAGTAATCTGTGACTTCAAGTTGCAACTTCAGTTCAAGCTTCTACAATCTACAGAGTATATTTAAACAGAATAACTTTGCCTCCAAGTAGTGATTATATTCTCTTTGTCTCTTACACTGCAAGTTAAAATTTAAAATTGACGTGGTAAATGCCAAATCCATAGGTTTTCTATGGCGTTTAAAGGCCCAGTCTGAGTCTCTAAAGGCGTTTACTGAACTTAATGTGCAAGTTGTATATCCTCTTTGCGCACTCAAAGTTTTACGCACTCAAAAAAAAATGAGGTAGGTCATAGGTATTCCACTACACCGAATAAAAACCGAAATAGACTGTTAAAGTGGTTGTATATCTGTGACTAAAGAAAATATAATCACCAATGAGAATATAATCACTACGTTTTAATAATCACTATGTTGTCTGTGACGGACGTCTATAATTTGTATCCAGGGCCGTGAAAACAATTTAAATAATAATAATAGAAGGACCTGTTGATTGGAAAATAATAAAGGATACCGTATCTATTTTCATGTTTGCGAATGCCGATCAGCAAACCGCCACTGCAATCTAGTTCTACTGCTATCGTTTGTGCTACACTGCTGCTACGTGCTCGCCACTTCTGCAAATATTCTGCATTCCTCTGATTTTGTGGGTAAATAAAAAGGCTTGCACATTCATATCGAAATGCCGAAGAAACCAACGAAGAACGCATTTTATTTCTACATGATCGATTTTAAAGAAGAACAACGGAAAAAAGGCATCAATTACGGCAACATGGCTGAAGTTGCTGAGGCTGCAAGTCCTCTATGGAGGGTAACTTATTTCTCTCATACGTTTTTTTAAAACTTGAAGGTATCGCAACATATCGTACAGTCTTGGGTGAACACTGAATTTTTTGATACGTCTTTTCCCGCGCTGTGTGATCGTCTTACAAATTAATTTACCTACTTATTTTTTTAATTTCTACCTGCTGGCGCTTGGAAGACATGGTATTAACTTAAAGCCATTTGATGAAATACATATTTGTTTAAAAATTTAATTTATACATCACTTACTCAAAAAGTGCCAAACAGGTCCCCATTATTAACGCTTTGTTTTGTGTCTAACTTGGGGGCCTATAAAGAATTTTGATTGATGTATCTTAATAATGTTGACCTTTATAATATTTAAGGATCTTGTAAACCTTTCTCGATAAACTGATAAAAATAGCAAACATGTTTTTCTGGTCAGACTGATATTTCCTGAGTAAAGCCTATTCAGATATAAACTCTTTATCGTCTTTGGGGTGCAATGTTATGTCTAAACCTAAATACTCTATTACTCATTATCACTTTTATTCTCTATTTGCAAGCCTTAAGTGTGGAATTCTTGAAAGTTTCATAAACTCATTTAAAAAAAATTTTACACACAGAATGGGCTTATGATTTTATTATATGTATAGACAAATATATTTGGTTTTATTTCAGGATGCTCCACCCCCAGTACGAAGCAAATATGAGGGAAAAGCTAAGAGGGAAAAGCAAAAGTTTAATGGTTCTGAACATAAGTACACCTCATATGGTGTCACCTACGCTGAAATAGATCAACAGGCGAGGGAGATCCAAGAAGCTATGGAGAATGAAAAAAGGGATATTATAAATATGGTCAACACTAGAGCAAATAGTAAGTATTGCTAGTAACTACAGTAACAGAAAAAATATTTTTCCTTATCAATTAAATTTTGGCTCATTTTTAAGTGTTATGTACTCGAAAATGCGTTAACATAATATATTTGATTGTCACCACTCCTGTTGAACACCTATATATTTTTGGATCTTTTAATTAAGTACAGTTAAGAATAGAAAATTATTTAATACTATATTATCAAATCTGATTATGATATTGTAAAGATTTTTATATTGGATAATTGATATTTATGGAGGTCTATAATATGTTTATTTTGTTGTTGTTTCATAACATATTGATTTATTATTTAAAATTGTAAATACTAAAAAAAAACTTTAACCACTAATCTTAATCATAATCTTCAGACTCCTTAATACTTTATCAGGGTGTGTTGTTTAACCTTAACCTAGTTAATATGTGTAGTTCGTAAAGGGGTTGTTTCCAATGTGGGTTATACAGTCTTTTTGTGTGCTAGAAGATTTGATATCTCAATATCTATTTACTATATTGAGGAAGGATATCATTACTTTTGAATTATAATGCTGCTCCAATGCTTGTGTAATGATAGAACCAATATTAAAATTAATGACGGGTGCCAAGAACTAACATTCTCAGGCATAACCACCTTTTTTAATTTTCTTGTCCAAAAGCGATTTCAAACATGCTATCCGCAAGATCAATAAGACAGCGTGTGGCCATCACTTAAAAAAAAAATGTTTTTATTACAGCTCTCAATACAATGGATATATATGTGATGGATGTGAACTGCTATTGCAAAGCCAGTGTCGATTATGTAATTGGTGAGAGCTCCCTTCTACGATTCAACATACAAGAAGGGATTAAGGACTCCTATCATGAAATTATTAATCCTGGTAAGTAGTAACACTTACAGTCTCATTCAGTAAATCTACTGACAAAGCTAACTAAAGGTGAAATTTTATTTACATGATACTACTGAACTATATTAACTACAGCTAAGTTGAATTATATGTGCAAATTTTTTCTTCAAATAAAGAAATATTTTTTGGAGTAGTATGAAAAAAAATATTTCAAATTATCTGTTTACCTTATTAGTACATTAGTATTGATTAGTAATTGGAAAAAATATCTGAACAAATACTATTGTCTATTGAAGTTGGAATCAACTAAATTATATTTAGAGGAATAGACCTTACAAGGCAAATGTTTGAAAAACCACATTAGAAATAATGGAAAAGTATAGTATTAAATAAAAACTTTATTACCATAATAATTTGGCACAAGAATGAAAACAAAACAAATAAAAAGCAGGAATATAAATAAAAATAACATTAAAAAAATTATAACATGATAAGACATAATTAGATTTAAAAAAATACAACCAAATTCATAAGCTTCAATTGAATTTGGTTAAAAAGTACTCTAAATATACTTATAATATTTTAACAACAACAAATACTACTTTTCCAGAAGTGCTTGCTGGATTTTTGATTCAAAAAAAAACTTTTTTTTTTTTTTGTATATAAACGCTTGTCGGTAACGTCAAGTAGTACATAATTGCAATTTAGTAAGAATGATACTGGATACAACAAACTAAATGTATAAGAAAATTAAAACTATCATTCAGTTTCGATATAGATGGCGCTACAACAGAGAAACCACATTCCCAAGTACTATATAGAAGATAGAACTTCATTTTTATAACTTAGGTTAGTTACTGCACGATTATAGTGCAATACGAACCACAATAACAATCACGATATTTTTCTTAATCATTACTAATTTATTGTGGTTGTACGTTAAAGTACAATACCCACTTCAAAAATCTCATAGGAATCGAACCCAGGACCTTTACGTAGGCCAGGCTTAACAAACATCACGAGGGGCCCCGTACTTATGATACTTGTAAAGCACAACGATAGCGAGTGTTTTTCACGTCGTAGCGCCATCTAGTTTGCGACAAGAAAACTAAACAACCTCTTTATAAAATGTTCATCGAAATGCTTTCTCGACTTTCTGACTTAAAACTCGGATTTTGTTTTCCGTTGTCAAAAATATTACCACACTGCGATATGTATAGATATATATATAAATAAAAAAATGATATGTATATATATATAAATGAAAATAGTATTATTATATAGTATTGGCTTGGTATCGCGCCAAAACTAGATTTCTTTGGAAATCTTCCAATTTTTTTTTCCAATTTAAATTATTTGTTAGAGCAGTAATAAAAATAACAAACATACTGATTATTTAAAAAAATATTTATTTCATCACGGGAGACGCTCCATAAATTTATTTGCATTTTAATATATGTTATTTTTACACTATTTTTTTTTATTTGTTAGAGCAGCAATATAAATACTGATAATTTAATAATTAATTGTTGTTTTTTAAATATATGTTGAACACAAAATAAAAACTAATGTTCTAATATCTTTTGGATAATCAAATACTGATCGCCGTTTGACTCTGATCAGTATAAGAGTCTCTGCGGGCTTGCGACTTAAGCTTGCAGCAGCGATCTGACACGATCATTTATATTTTTCAAAGTGTTTTATGTGGTTGAACTGTATGTTCAAAGCCACGTCAAAAATCTTATAGGAATCGAACCCAGGACCTTTTGTAGGTCATGTTGAAGTTTCAGTGTCGTTGCCGCTTACTTATACATCTCAGCAAAGCACAACGATAGCGGGTGTTTTTTCCGTTGTAGCGCCATCTAGTTCAAAACTTTGGAACTAAAACAAATAAAATTTTCTGTCGGATGATCGAATTCGTTTTAAAATAGCACAAATATGTCTCTCATTGGGCAGAGGGATGTAGGAATTAAACCCACCACGTTGCTCCGATACGGGTTGACGGGCTAAGTAAAAAAATTAAGGTTAAAAGATGTTTTATAGATATAATCATGTGTAAGTTATAAATCGAAAGTGGAACCATTTTTTTGGTCGTTCGGTTTTAGTTTTCAGCTTAGGTTAAGCTCGGTAAATGAATTTGCACTGGTTAATTTACGTTGGTTTGATATTCGCTTAAAACATGCCTAGTTGCTACTGTGAAGTGATATAGTGCACTTAAACCCGTGAAGTGGAGGGCGTTTTAAAAAAAAAATCTTTAATATCTCATTAATGAAAAGTTACCTGGCTAAGTAAAAGAAAAGTTACTAAAAGAAAAAGAAAAGCTAATAAAAGAAAAGTTACCTGGCTAAGTTTGTTGTGGGCATCTTCTTAGACCGGGGCGCGTTTGGAACCCTCATAGCTTTAGTTTTAAGTTCACGAATGTAGTTATCACCATCGAATCATTACTATGTAAATTATTGACGCGTCAAAGGCGCCTTTTAAAGGACTATGCAAAAAATCTTTATTCAAAATAAAGATTTTTGCATCGTTCAAAATGAAACTTAAAAAGCATTGTGTAAATTTATAAACACGCCACTTTGGGCCTACTATTTCTTTTTTGTAAACTGTTTTATTTTATCAATTTCTCATTAAGTGAAATTGTTTCTTCAGAGAATAAAGATCTTTAGACCTAAAGATTATTTGAATTTGAATGATTGTGTCAAAAAAACTGTAACATTTGCTTGATAATAATTTTACTCATTGTTATTTTCAAGGTTCAATCCCGGTGGGATACGTCTCTGATGTGAAATACGGCAGTAAGGAGCTAGGCCTGAACATGCCAGACGATACGGTTAAACGATCGAACTACATGCAGATCCTGGCGAACATCATCGATTACCTGAAGCAGCAGGACCCGGCGTCCGACATCCTGCCGCCGATATTCACCATGCCGGACAAGGTGGCCCCTGTGCAGAACTTCATACAGCAGATGTGCCGCCGAGCTGGTAAGATATGCTGAGCGGATTCTGTCCATCATCATCGAATACCTGAAGCAACAAATATTTGGGAACTTGGCCCCAATTTTCTCCAATCGATTACGAAATTCTAATTGAAACATTACGTTTCGCTTGAGCAAATTTTCATCATGATCAACCCATTGCCGGTTCACTATAGAGCACGGGTCTCCGCTCAATATGAGATGGTCATAGTCCACCACGCTGGCCATGCGGATTGGCAGACTTCACACACGCCTTTTAAAGTGGCATGTGAGATGGTGATAACAAAACGAACATTAAAGTATTTTTGGATAAAGATTATGACTGATAGATTAATAGTAGTAAAAAAAGGCACATTGAATGTACTATAGCTGTAAGGTTATAAATAAATAATTAAATTCTTCAAATTCAAAATAATCTTTATTCAAATAGTCATTAAAAAGGCACTTATGACGCGTCAATAATTTACATAGTAGTCATTTCATGGTGATAACTATATTCGTAAATTTAAAACTAAAGCTATGAGGGTTCCAAACGCGCCTCGGTCTAAGAAGAAGCCCACAATAAACTTAGCCGTGGTTTTTCTTTTTTTCGTTATCACCATCTCACATAATGAATAATAAACTATAGTACCTAGGGAGATAGAGCAATTCACACCCAAGCTTTTTTATCGTTTATATAATCCTTAATATCGTAATATGATTTTTCTACAAGCTTTCGTTTTATAAAAACTTTGAACTTATTGATAGACATCTCCAAGATATCAATAGGTAATTTATTATAAAATAAAATACAATTTCTTTTTTGAATGAGTTACTAATTTTGTGCAGCCTGCTAAACGGTACTACAAGTTTACTTTTACTTCTGATGTTCAGTGCGTTACAATCCATTTTTTTCTTAAATTTATCAATATTTTAAATTAAATTTTCATATATATATTGGCTATTATTATGTTTCAGGTGAAGACGATTCTCTTTTCCGCATATACCAGCTGGACACGTTGTTCGTCAATCTGATCAACGCCATCAGGAGCCGCGCCGACGAAGGGTTGCCTAAGGATTCGCTCGCCTTGGCGCTGCTTAAAAAGGACGCTTTCAAGTATACCCCGGGAATTGGGTGTGAGGTGTGTTCCTTTAACTAAAAATGTTGCATGCTCGTCACTTTGCAATAGTGCTTTTTTTGTTGTTTCGGACTGTCTATTACTATTCCGAAGCGGTGATAGCCTAGTGGTTAGGGCGGCAGCCTCCTAATCAGAGGTCGGCGGTTCGAATCCGGGCACGCACCTCTAACTTTTCGGAGTTATGTGCGTTTTTAAAAATAAAAATATCATTTGCTTCAAAGGTGAAGGAAAACTTCGTGAGGAAACCTGCACACCTGAGAGTTCTCCATAATGTTCTCGAAGGCGTGCGAAGTCTACCAATCCGGATATGGCCAGCGTGGTGGACTATGGCCAAACCCTTCTCATATTAAGAGGAAACCCGTTTTTAGTGAGTCGGTAATGGGTTAGGTTAGGTTAGTCGGTGCGTGCACGGATTCGAACCCCTGACCTCTGATTATTAAGAGCCGGACGCCCTAACCACTAGGCCATCACAGCTTCACGTAATAATCATCATCATCACGATCAACCCACTCTCGGCTCACTACAGAGCACGGGTCTCCTCCCAATATGAAAGGGTTTGGCCATAGTCCTCCACGTTGGCCATATTGGTAGACTTCACACGCCTTTGAGAACATTATGGAGAACTCTCAGGCGTGCAGGTTTCCTCACGATGTTCCTTCACCGTTGAAGCAAGTGATATTTTAATTGCTTAAAAACGCACATAACTCCGAAAAGTTATAGGTGCGTGCCCGGGTTCGAACCCCCGACCTGTGATTAGGAGGTTGACATCCTAACCACTAGGCTATCACAGCTTCAACTTCAACTTCACGTAATAATACAGAACTTTAATTAATTATTTTACAGCATCACGAAGAAGTAGATAAAACGGTGGAGTGCAGTCTGTCGCGCGTCAAACGCTGGGCGTACACCATCCTGGACAGCTGCTGCCCCGTCGCCGGAGTGGACGCGCAGCCTGGAAGACACGTACCGGCCGACTTTGATCTAGACGTAAGTTATCAACCGATTGACGTCCACTGCTGGACATAGGTATTTTGTAGGGAGTTCCAATGCTCACGGTCTTGGGCCGCTTGCTTCCAGCGGCTCCCTGCGACTCGTCTGATGTCGTCTGTCCATCTAGTTGGGGGTCGACCAACGCTACGTTTACCGGTGCGAGGTCGCAATTCCAGCACCTTGGGACCCCAACGTCCATCGGTTCTCCGAGCTATGTACCCCGCCCATTGCCACTTCAACTTCGCAATTCGCTGAGCTAACTCTGGATCTTCTACGGATCTCCTCATTTCTGATTTGATCACATAGAGATACTCCCAGCATAGCTTCCTCCATCGCCCGTTGAGTGACTCTGAGCCTTCTTATGAGGCCCATAGTGAGTGACCATGTTTCAGAGCCGTAAGTCATCAGATAGATAGTCTTTATTGCACATTTAAACTTAGAATCTAAAACAAATGAAAACAAAAAAGTAGATGAGAAACATAACGCGCAAAGGCGGTCTTATCGCTTAGAACGATCTCCTCCAGACTACCTTTTGGGGAAGAGACAATTTACTAGGAAACGGGCAATAGTGCAATGGTTAAGAAGATTTGTTGTAGTAATAAAAATCTCCTCCAGACTACCTTTTGGGGAAGGGACAATTTACTAGGAAACGGGGATAGTGCAATGGTTAAGAAGATTTGTTGTAGTAATAAAAATATAAGATAGAGACACTGCCTGAAATAGTGTGTGAGAACATTATGGAGAATTCTCAGGCGTACAGTTTACCTAACGATGTTTTCCTTCACCGTTAAGCAAGTGTTATTATTAATTGCTTTAAAACACACATAAAAGTTAGAAGTGCGTGCCCGGGATCGAACCCGTGTCCTCTGATTAGGAGGCGAACGTCCTAACCAGGCTATCACAGCTTCCGCCGTTTAATAGTGATATTAAATAGCTTAAAACATGTAATTCCTTATTCATGGCACCCAATGTTAACTATTTCTTAATTCTCCAAGCTCCATACAATAATATAATAGAACCTAGAGGTTCTATTGGAAGATTTTGTGTGGTGTTATATTATACTACATAATGCCGGAAACAGAACCATCTGGAGAAAAATCGTATGAAAGAAGGTGATCCATGCTAAGGATCGCGACCCTCAGTAATGAGGATGACGATGCAGAAGAAGATATTATACAAATCTCCCGGTTGTCGGCGGAATATAGCAAATTATACTTGCTGTTTATTGTTTATCATGGACTTCCGCAAAGTAACGCCTGCTTCTATTCATTAGTATAATTAATAACTTCTCGTTTTAAGTTTTAACATAGTTTTAAGTTTGTACTATTATTACTGACATTAAAGGTATCAAGTTATCTGTTTATATAATTTATCTAATTAAATGTGTTGTGTTTCAGGGTATTCACGTGTTTCAAGAGCAAAAGAAAGTCAGAAACGCTCCCAGTGTTGCTGGTTACGCGGTAAGCGATTCATACAAATTTACCTTAAATGTATCTTAAATATTTAGGCAGGTCATTGATTTACCACTAGCCGTAGATAGAGCGCGTCATACAAAAACAAGGCGAAAATTTGTCACCAACTAACTATACGTTCCTACATATCGGTAGATCGATGTATTACAACCCGTCTAATACACTAGACATCTGGCCGTTACATTATCTATAGCGACGCGTAGTGCTTTGTAATTCATTCGGGTTATACGGCTCGAGTGTTAGAATCGGTGACTTTCGTCTAGCCTTGTCAAACACTGGGGGAAAGGAGTGCACGCGACGCTATTTGTGCACTACTTTTCCGTCCCATTTTTTGAGCGTTAATGATCGATCTATGGCTAGTGGTAAATCATGTCAATAGAGTAAATCAATCATGAGGCAGGTACATATTTCTGTAAATGAGGTTTATGTCACACACCTTGACTTCTGTAAAATAAGGGCTTAAAGTCTGGTACAAGAGCATGAACAATATTTAAATAATATTACTTTGTGTGTTGGAAGGACTAGCTCAAGGAGTTCTTATATTGTAAACAATTTATTTATTTCATTTTGGAAAAAAAAATTATTACTTTGTGTCAAAATATAAAAATCAGAACAGATATTTTTTATTACTATATTAGATAAAATTAATACACTTAATTTAACATAAGATTAACTGTATTTATCTAAGATAATAACCGGAACAAAGAATCAACATTTACTCATTTTATACTAGGCTTCATGCAAAGAAGATACAAACATGCCATAGACATAAAAGCCCCCTGGGCATAAGTCTCTTTAATAGACCCATCGCAATACGCTATTACGTGATAGAATATAATATACCGATCACTTAGATGAGAACCCGGTAGTTAATTTAGTTTGGTTTGTATCTTACTAAATGTTAAGAGTCCACGTCAAGTGTACAGTTAACAAATATACATATAATAAAATAAAAAATTGGGAGAAAGGCGGGAGACTTCGTATATGGCGGGCGCGGTTTTTTCACGCTTTTCTTGAATTAATGTTTGTTGGCTAATTTTGAAAAGGACTGGTGTTGGTTGTGTCGTGGACAGTTTTGGTGTCGTTTGTGTAGTGGCTAGTTTTCTGAACGGTTAACAG
Organism: Lasiommata megera; assembly: GCA_928268935.1. Classification (NCBI taxonomy): domain Eukaryota; kingdom Metazoa; phylum Arthropoda; class Insecta; order Lepidoptera; family Nymphalidae; genus Lasiommata; species Lasiommata megera. The sequence continues at coordinate 2,757,939 of OV743321.1, forward strand.
GTATTGATTTTGGAAAGGTTTGAGGGATCCGCGTCCGCGGAGTGCGAAGTTTCCCGCCATTTCTCCCTAACTTCTACATTGCTATAAACTTGACATTGGCTAATCTGTGCAAAGCCATAAAAAGAGAGAACTAATAAAATAATAAACTTCACATTGGCTAATCTGTGTAAAGCCATAAAAAGAGACAAAAAAAATATTGTTTGGTATGTAAGGCATGATTTATAATATTAGCGCATATTTTTTCAGCAAGCCATGTCTTCATGCAACACGACTCTCAGCGATCATTACGACACGTCCATTTCCACCATCAATACAAGCGTCGAAAGTGAGTTGAAATCTAAACTTTCTTCATTTCGAATTCAATTACGTAGCAGAAAAACTTGACTAATACTATAATATGTGAACACTATAATATAAGAGTTACTAAAGCAATTCCATCACCGTTATCCCAAACGTCGGCCAAGGTTCGGCCTCACAGGAGGCGCCCTTAGGCAGACGTTCCCTTAGTTTCTTTGAGGCCTAGGGCTCAAAATTTCTTCTGGCAGAGATACTTTCCGACCGGTTAAGCTGTGGCAACAAATAGGGTTAGCACAGTCCGAAAAAAAAAATTTGCATTTCTGTACCGGAAATTATCTTATTTAACTTCTAAATTATGATAGATCGTGGTGCTTATTTTTCAGGCAAGAAAGAAAAGAGAGTTCACAAACCGCTCCGGATGCCGAAGACAAACTGTAAGTTTTTAATTTTTCTAGATACTTCAGAGAGTTTCAAACTCTTGGTGGATTGTTCAGAAAAACTATAGGAGGAACTACTTTACCAATACCAATTTAGTTCCAATTTAATGAAAAGTAACTGAATAAATTGAGTTTAAAAAAATTAAAATATCACTTGCTTTAACGGTGAAGGAAATCATCGTGAGGAAACCTGCACACCTGAGAGTTCTCCATAATGTACTCAAAGGCGTGTAAAGTCTGCCAATCCGCACATGGCCAGCGTGGTGGACTATGGCCAAACCCTTCTCATATTGAGAGGAGACCCGTGCTCTGTAGTGAGCCAGTAATGGGTTGATCATGAACTGAATAAAACAAAGTTCAGGTCTTAAAATTTGCACTATTATGGGCATCTTTGTTTAGTTAAGAGATTTAATTACGAAATCGGCACTATTATCTCATAATTGATGTTGATTTTGACAATACGTACTGCGGTTTCTTTTTTTAGTTACGGATCGCTTCCCGGCCCCTGAGCTAACTGAATTCTCCGGCGCCACTCCATTAGCAGGCCGATGTAAGTTTATTTACATAACATTTTAAAAGACAGAAACGCGTATCACAGTGCCTAATGTGAGATTTCTACTTATTCGATCGCGTCGTAAGTAAGTAAGCGGTGATTGCCTAGTGGTTAGGGCGTCAGCCTCCTTATCAGAGGTCGGCGGTTCGAATCCGGGCACGCACCTCTAACTTTTCAGAGTTATGTGCGTTTAAAAAAATTAAAATATCACTTGCTTCAACGGTGAAGGAAAACATCGTGAGGAAACCTGCACGCCTGAGTTCTCCATAATGTTCTCAAGGCGTGTGAAGTCTGCCAATCCGCATATGGCCAGCGTGGTAGACTATGGCCAAACTCTTCTCATATTGAGAGGAGACCCGTGCTCTGTAGTGAGCCGAGAATGGGTTGATCATGAACGCGTCGAAGTTTGTATGGAACGGACTGAGCGCCATCTATTGTGTGATTACGTTCTTTCGATTCCATACATTCAATTTGTATTGTGGTTAACTGTAACGTGATCGAATAAGTTGAAAATCTCGCACTCTGCATTCACTTACCTGTACAGTAAATTCATGGTGATGTTTTAATTTAGAACTAGAAGAATTTTGTACCACCTTAAGACCGCAATCTGATTCTCATACAGAACTACCAAAGTAAATTTTTCAACTGTTCCCTTACTTCAGATTTTCTTGTGGGTGGGTGAGGTGGGATACCACCTCAGTATTGAGGTGAACAAATAATAATTGGGTCAAACCATATTAGAGTTTTTGCGACACTTTTACGTGGTAGATAGTGAAATTGGTGTTGTTTGCTGCTATTAAAACTACTGACAAGGTACGAGAGTGTTATAGAAACTAGGACAGTACCTCTAACAACATAGACCCGAGAGAGATTTGCTATTCTGGGTTCAAATATAAACTACATCCACCAGGATGCAAGCAAAATTGGAAAATTTTATTTTCCAATTTTTTAGAGAACATTTCACTTTGCCGGGCTACAAACTAATAAGTCCTCTATGTCGAGATCTAGGTTAAAAGCTATGTATTACATATCTGCAGAAATCAAGATTGGTTAATCCATTCAGCTGTTTTTTTTTTTGCCAATTTTGCAAAAACCTGTATTTTCGCATTTATTCTATATACGTATTTGTGAGAATAAGTCGATAGCGCGATTCAATATACAAGTGGCGCCATCTAGTTTGCGACTGCACATACTTTAACTATGACTAACAGTGCAAGTTTTAAATGTTTTAATTATTTTTTCAGGTCCCACCATGCCTGGCAGCTTCAACAAGCTCAACCTCGATGATTAATTTGATTACTTATCTATTAATATTACCTAAAAACGTCTGTTACCTATAATCGTGGGCTGTTACTTGTTAGATATTGTAATACTATTACTATACATGTATATACAAGTCACAATTGTGGCTTTTAAAATAATCGAACACTGCCGCACGCCCCGAACGCTTTTTATTTTTAACCGACTTTAAAAAAAAGGCTGAGATTTTTATTCGCTTGATTATCGGTAGTATTTTTTTATTTATTTGGGATGCAAGCTATTTCCACAGCGCACTCCTGTTAAGTAAGCTGGTGAATTTGAATTTTTAATTCCCTCTGGATCATTCGGGACGCTCCCGTACATTATATTTATAACAAACGTTACGGCATTATCGTTAATTGCCATTCATATGGAGATATTATTTCATATTGACTAAAAACAGCTGTAGCGTGCGCTAATTTGACTCTTGACTCTAAGGGCAGTGTACGATAAACTCAATTCTCTATTTGTTGACCTTTTTTATTTAATTAGATTATTGTGAAAAATGTAATAATGTTATGGTCCTATCAAAATACAATATAAAATTTGTTCAGGTCATCCACCTTTTTTTTTTCACGCTGGGAAATGCATTTACGCACCCCTCCGGAGGCGACGCAGGCAAGACTGCGCCGCTTCCGACGGGGTATGTGGGACTCCCCGGCGGCCGGGCTGGCGACCAGAATACCCACTAAAACCCAGCAATGCTCGGGTTTTAGTGGGTATTCTGGTCGCCAAAAAAAAATCCACCTGAACAAATTTTAACAACTTGATGTAATTTTTCCTTAAAAATAACGTCTCATAACTGTAACTTAAAATTTTTAGATGTAAGCTAAAATTATTGATTACACTCCCAACTATATTAGTGATGATGATGAGAGGAATATTTTTTTTTGTAAAGTATTATTGCTGGATATAATAAGATAAGGTAGACATGATTCATAATTGTTATTTTTTTTTACATAAATGTTATTTTGTTAGTAAGTAATGTTTTGTACCAAATATAACACATCATTTATGCAGAGAAGCTGTGTGGTGATTATGAGTTCCATATCGAATACTGTCCAATAGTGAGTCAATGTTTTGTTATTTGATGATTTTTCACTACGCAATCAAAATGTGTTGCTAAATGACTCCTGCGTTGTCATTATCAATAACAAATAAACAAAATGGTGTTGTTGTTTCGTTTTTGACGTTATAAATAAGTTTTTTTGTTTTTTTTTTCATTCTAGTATTTGATTGCAAATCGTTAGGTTTTATTGGTATTAAAATAATTCTAGTACTACAAATCCGATGATTGGCATTACTTATAAGAAACTTTATTGTATAATAATTCGATTATCATTCAGGTCTAATCGAACCCAATTACCCTGCTCGAGGTTTAGTTGTATGAAAATTGTAAGTTTTCTAATGTCGCAACACTGTAAAGTCAGAGTAAAAACGTCCAAATGTTCTTTGTTGTAAGGAATATTAATATTGCCCAAATCTCTACAGTCAAGCATCTTTGACATGGCATTTGAATACTTTACTTTGACTTTACAAGTTTTGGATACACTGAAAAGACTACGATAGAAATATTAGACTAAGGCTGCCTATCAACTGCCTATTCGATCTGCTACGTTTCTAATCTATGGAAGTGTGGCAAATCTACCATTAGCATAGATTTAATTTCATAGCGTAGGTAGCTTTGCTAAGCCCTTTTTCTTACGTGCCTGCCAAGCTATGAAATGAATCAATGCTATTGGTGGGTTTGACACGTGTTCTTAGCACGTGCCCTCTGCTGGAAGACCAGCCCTACCCAATATTACCTATTGTAAAATCAACTATGTAACATTCAGTGAAAAATAACTCTTATTTCTGGTAGCTACTTGATGTTGTGTATTAAATATATTATAGTAATGATTTGTGTTATTTTTTTTTGTACCAATATGAGAGAATGGAATCTCCGACAAGACATCGGTTCAATTTCCTGCGAAATTAATGATCAAAAAAAAGTTTGAGATTGGGTTGGCTAACGGCCGAATATAATAATCAATCCAATCCATAATCTTGCCGTCCTTTTTTATACTCTTCCCTGTAGACAAGGATGGCGACCCTAATTTTAATTTAATGAAGTTTTTAGATTAGATTGATTAGTACAGTACAGTAAGTGTTTATTACATTCTTAATAGTCATAGTTTTATTTTGATTATTACGTTCTGTTAAATTAATAACGTAATGATGGGAATATCAATTATCCGTTTCGAACAAGTCTCACGAGAAAAAATTGACTTTGTCGACGGCCGTATCCCGAGAGCACGTTGAGTCATGGGTCCTGCTTACTATGTGAAGATAATCAGTGAGTACGCCATCTATTGGTGAGTAGGGGATACTTTAAAATTCCTCCATTGTCTAATCTCTTGAATTAGACAACATTAATACAGCTGATAAAACTAGAAAATATTTTTTTATTTATCTTATTTTTACTTTAAAATTAACGTTACTTACATATATAAATAACTTTTTATCTTTCCGTGTTTATAATAATAATGTACCTGTATAATAATGTACCACCATGCAAATCTGGAAAATACCAACCTTTTCAATAAGGTCACTTTATGGATTTTTTTTAAACACTACAAATTAGCCCTCGACGGCTATCTCACCTGGTGGTAAGTGATGATGCTGTCTAGAATGGAAGCGGGCTAACCTTAATATGGTAAACCCACGCTCCTAATTGGTTTCTAAGCAACATCGTGCCGGAACACTAAATCGCTTGGCGGCACGTCTGTCGGTAGTTTGGAACTAGCTACGGCCCAAGCCTCCCACCAGACGATGCAACATGTGTTTAACTATTTTTTAAATAAAAACTCGATGCTTTGGGTTTTTATTAATTTTATTTAACTTACATTACATCTCAATAAATAAAATTAATATTACACGACAATCGACTAGGTACCTAGTGTGAAGACTTTTCTTCCTTAGGACTTTCATTGACTGTTTCCAATTTGGGAGATATCTCGACCACGTCATCTTTGGGTTCTGGACCAATTTTCGCACCTTCATTCTTGTCTACCTTTATATCTTCATTCTTGTCCACCTTTATATCTTCACTAGGTACTTCTATTTTGGATTCTTTGCCGCGTTCGCTATGTTCCGCAATGGGTTCGAGGTTAACAACTTTTTTTTCTTCGTCGTGTGATACTGCGGCCACAGAGTAAAGCACCACGTGTCCATTTTTCTCTGAATTCAGACGATCCTTAATGTCAACTATTGCACTCCTCACGAGTATAATGACGTAACAGTTGTACACTGTAAAAATAAATAGGCATTAAAATGCTATTAAATATGAATTTATTTTGGCTAGTAAGTATATTTCTAAGGGTCAGGAAGCATGGCTGGTTTTTAGTGGGTAATTCTGGTCGCCAATCTGGCCGCCGGGGAGACCCACATACCGGAAGCGACGCAGGCAACCAAGACTGTGCCGCTTCCGGATAGGATGCGTAAACGCATTTCCAGCATGAAAAAAAAAGTATTATATATATGAATTATTAACATTGATACACATATATTTTTTTCCCCGTATTTATTGTCACCCATACATTTTCGTTAATATTTTTAGATATACCTTTCTCGTGTTTTCCCAAAAACTAAATTACTTAGATGCAACCATGTTGAACTGTGACATGTAGTTTTACCTGCGTCAACTATGGTTCATACTTCGTTACGGGATGTTATATCAATAGATATATTTTTTTTACAGTGATTTTGTAGTAATTATTAGACAGTTTCTTATATGAAATGCTAACGCTGTCTTATATCCTACTATAAAAAGTAGATAAAAAAACTAAATTGCTATTGAAAAATCCATTTCGTTACTTTATGAAAATCTGGATTCAACATAGACAATACCTTCCCACGATAAAAAATTGTTAATGTATTTGCATAGATAACAAATTCCAAAGTACACATATTAGGGGATTATATTAATAACGTATTTTTTTTTTTGTAAGGATAAATTGTGGCCTACCTCACCCCTATTTTGATGAACTATTTTATTTATTTTCATTTATTCGTTGCGAATACATCCAGCCATTTCTGGCGTACAACAATAAAACTAAAATATTTATCTCAATGTCAATATAGATATATCTAATATTATTTCATCATTGGTCAACTTATTGGACGTAGTTGCAATATCAACGCAATAAAACCTAAAAAAATGGAGAATGGTAGTTACCAATATTCCCTATGATGACAATCCTGGTGAGCAACGCCACCTTGGCGATGACCATGGAATACATGAGCACTGACGTCACCACGGTCGCCATCACGAAGTAGATGTACGCGCGGAGCAGCACGGTGTCATCCTTGGAAGGTAAGTTAAATGTACTCACAGGTAAGTATTACGTAAGTAAATTTTTGGCTGTCCTTAACACAGATTGACAAAATTTAGCAAGGAGAGGCAGAAGACGGCACTGATCCTAATTATATAGGTAAGTGTTTCGTGCATTTATTGTTATTGGATATGTATTTGTGATTATAATTGTGAAATAAAATAATAATAATTATTATAATTTAATATATCTATATTAAAAAGGGACATGCGCCCAACATTTAGCGACTTCGAGAATGTATTAATAAATGAATACTTTTTAATTGTACGCTACAGTTTTTTTTCCTTATATACTTGAACTTGACGGCTATCCCACCTGGTGGTAATGCAAAGATGGTTGCTGGCTAAACTTGGGGGGGGGGGGGGGGGTAATGGTAAACACCCACACTCGTAATTGGTTTTCACGACCTCAGGAGACTATGTCGCGGCTGAAACCTCCCACCAGACCACAGGGAATCGAACCCAGGACCTCCAACTTTATAATGCACGCACGCACTGCGCCACGGAGGTCGTCAAGACAACACAAAAATGCAAATAGAATAGAGCGAATTTCTTCCAGGCAACCAAGTGCGAAAAATGAAAATGCATTCAATAAATGGATTAAACTCGACTTAGGGTTTTATGACTCTACTCTTTAAGAATTTCATTATTACAAAAGTTTTTAAATTACTAACAAGATAAATTCTAATATTTTAATTCGATATTGTTTTTAATGTGAGCTTTATAGCGTTTTTAGCTTTTAAAATAAGCGTACTGTATAGAGCCTAATATTAATAATTTGTTTAATTAAACAAATTATTAATATTAGGCTCTATACAGTACGTTTATTTTGCTCAGCCAAAGTAAGCATTAATGAGACAGACTTATGTCTGGCAAATAGCGTTCTCTCTATCAAACTGTTTCTCAAGTCAGACACAAGCTGGCTTTATAGATTAAGCTACGAGCAATTTGCCTAATGGGTTCACTAACTTACTCTGTACATAGCACAAAGCAGAACTGCGCTGAACACGAGCTCCGAAGCGTAGGCAATGACACCGGCGGTTGTGGACACCTGTTCTTCCTCTAGAAGAGAGTCCTGTACTTCCATAAGAGGGGGTGTGATTCCGCCATCTGCTGTTCCGATTAGTGATAACATCTGCAAATGAATAAAAATATTTCAAGATCATTAACATAAAATCGAGCATCTTTTTTTTTAAAAAACCTACCTACAAGTTGACCGATCACATCAACTATCCCTTCAAAAGTATGATTCTAATACAGCTGACCAAAAAAGTACCAATTCTTATTTCTCTACCCCTACTGCATTTCGGAAGCGGTGATAGCCTAGTGGTTAGGGCGTCAGCCTCCTAATCAGAGGTCGGCGGTTCGAATCCGGGCAAGCACCTCCAACTTTTCAGAGTTATGTGCGTTTTTAAACAATTAAAATATCACTTGCTTCAACGGTGAAGGAAAACATCGTGAGGATACCTGCACGCCTGAGAGTTCTCCATAATGTTCTCAAAGGCGTGTGAAGTCTGCCAATCCGCACATGGCCAGCGTGGTGGACTATCGTCAAACCCTTCTCATATTGAGAGGAGACCCGCGCTCTGTATTGAGCCGGTAATGGGTTGACATGACTGACTGCATTTCGTCGCGCATTTGCCAGCGGGTGTTTTCTAACGTACAAAATCAATAATTATGATTTTTTTTTTATATTTGTCTTTTCTTAAATAAAACTAACAATGAGATTATTTTATCAATATTTGCCTTTGTCAGTAGGGTGGTAAAATAAGGCTGAAGTTCTGAAGCCTACAATATCCCAGAACAAGACCAAAAGGTGCCAAACCTTAATATTCGATAGATTATACTAATATCACCCGTTAAAGTAATCTTCTTCATATAAAGTCCTCTATCATATGAGAGCTTAAACCCAAATCTTCAAATAGCGTTTCTAGGATTATCAAGATTATTCTGTAAGTTACCAAATATTTCAGTAGTACCAAATGTTCAGGGTCAGGGTTTTAGTGCTTACCTAACCTAAATATTGGATAGCTCCCTCATTACCAAGCGATTTAGCGTTCCGGCACGATTAATCTCAAATAATAAAGAGTATGGATTTACTATACCCTTTACAGGTTAGCCCTTCCATCATAGACTGCATCATCACTTACCACTAGGTGAGATTGCCGACAAGGGCTAACTTGTAGCGTAATAAAAAAAGCTACATATTAAGTTAGTGATCAGAACAACCCAATACAACGAATTAATAAATTAATAATAGTAGCTAATGTTCTCAACAACACAAGACATAAAATTCATAGCCGCAGATTCTTTTACCCGCGAAGAAACTAAGGGAACGACTGCCTAAGGGCGCCTCCGTTGAGGCCGAACCTCGGCTTAGGCGACGTTTGGGATAACCAGGGGGTCGGACGGTGAGTGGTCCGTACGTCTCCGAGGCCGTGGATGTAGCCCACGTCCGCATGACGTAAGATAGCGGGGACCTCGTGTTCGCCGGCGAAGACGGTGTGTAGCGTATGATTGTGTGGTAGGTGGTACGAATATGTTGTCAGTAGTCATCTGATCGTACGGGTCATGAAGGATATGTTTAGATCTCCTCTTTCGGAGAGGAGCGCTTAGGTCGGGGGAGTAAAAAGAAGCCGCAACTACGAGAGGGTTGGGGTGTCGGATTGACCACGACCTCGTGACCCATAATCAAGGTATAAAGGATTTGTACTCACCGCTATGAACAGATTAAAATATCCAATAATAAGCAATCCTATCCGTATAGGTGCGAAACAACAACACGTGTCCAACTTGAAGTTGACTATCGCGGACTTCGCGTACTTGTATGCTTTGTCCATGTCTGCTGAAGTCACCACCTTCCCTGACCGCAATTCCCGCGAAATGTCCGAAAATAACCGCTAAAACTATTTCACCTACCTGGCAAATTAGGAAGCGCTAATCAAAAAGGTTAATTGTATTTTATTGGGCGCTCGTAATAATTGCATTGCGTTGACGCTATCCGCTGGACAATAGTTGTTTTGAATGCTTCATCTATTAGTTTAGTTCTAAAGGAATTAAGGAATCTAAAATTGTTAGCGAGCACATTGAATTCCAAAACAATTTATATTAACAAACTACATATAGTAGGTAATGCAAAATCAACAAACATATTGGCATGCATGTTTATGTATATTATCATAGTTCTCATTTATTTACAATAAAAATTAAAATAATAATTATTTGTCCGTTTAAAAGCAGCATAAATATTTAAAAAAAACTAAATATTAGACATAATAATAATTTATTATCTTCTATTTCTTATTGACATCATTAATAAATTATTATTTTAATAGTAATGTCAATGAGAAATAGGAGAGAATAATAATTATTGTCTCTAATATTTTTAAAATTGTTTAATATTTATGCTGCTTTATCGTTTGTCCCTAAAATATATAATTGTTTGTAAAATTGCATTATAATAAATTGTCTGTAATAGATAATTTATTATAATGCATTAAAGCTATTTATAATTTGGAATTTTTGACTTACAACCATTTATTTATCCATTCCATTATCATTCATGGCTTCCCACCAGGTGATTTTCCAGTCTAGGTTTATCCCGTAATGGAATAAAAACGACTGAACCGGTAGCGATGCGTGGCAGACTGCTAGTGTTTAGATTTAAAAAAACTATATATATTATATAACCTATTTCTTCTTTTCTAAAAGTAGCTAAAATCCTCAACAGGTAAGTAGGTGGTGGTAATGAAATAAAAATCAATGTATCAAATAATTTTATTCAATATAATAATATTTATTTTACCAGGTACATCGCCGTGGCCTTAATAAATTGGAAAAAATGACAAAAACCGTCCTAATAACATTTATAATAATTAATACATAATATTTGAAAACAATAATTAATGATAATTACTTATAAGATTTTATTCGCGTTTCTAAATAATCATTTTTAATAAATCCTCCGAATGAAATCATTTAAAAACACGATTAATTCTGTCAATTCATTTTATTTAATACGTACAAATAAAATGAACACTTTGCAAGTCAACTTTATCTTTCAATGTTTAAAATATTCGAAACAAACAAATTATAATTTTAATATTATATCATAATATTTCTTTAATATAACAGTAATTGGCCTTATTAAGGCGAATACTAAACGCACCGCAATGCATGACAATTTGTAGAACGACTATTGAATTCTAGATTTTTGTTTAAGTAGTTCCGTCTATTAAGTAATTAGTAGTTTTAGCTAAAGAAAATCAAGTATGTAATTAAAAATTAAATGACTAATTAAAATATACATGTTTCAAAAAAATATTATTAAAATAATTGCAAAATATAAACTCGTTTTTTTTGTTTAACTAAGTGCATAAGATACAATGCGGCACGTCAACGCCAACTTAGCCTTAATAAGGCAAAGTTACATTTACAAAATTGCTAAATAACTATTTATATATGATTTCGATATCATGGGGCAAGGCACTGTTAAATTATTTCTATGCATTCACTATATTGTATAATTTGCTATTTATTGGGTCCTTTTCCACTTGGACAGCACCTTTTATGCGGAATAAAAAATCGTATTGGACAAATTCCCACAGCAATTATGCTAAGAGCAACACATTCAAAACGTAAGAAACTCTTCGGAATTAATTGGTATTGCGTTCACCGTAAAATGTATCGGCTTATTAAATTAACAAACGTGCAAGTAAATAGTAAAAAATTTAGACGCACGTGGGCTGAATGTGTTAAATATATTTTATTCGTGTTTATTTCAACATTGGCGGTAAGGTAGAATGTGGCTTAGAGGCAAATACTCGGGTCACGATAGCCAGAGATGCGGTTACAAATTCTACCGATTTTAATATCAAATGTGTTCAGTCTAATACCGCTTATTTATTCATTGTCATTTTGGATTTGAATAATTTGATTTAAATATCCGTTTTTTGTATAGATACTTTTACTGTGATCATTCGCCTTGATTACAACATATTTTGAGTTTAATAGAAATTGGATATAATACAGTACTACCACATTCATAAATTACATTGATTTTCTTTTTAATTCAATATTAAGTTAAATACAGACTTAAAGCGATTATAAACAACAATTAAAATAATGATAATATAAAATAAATTATGTTACTTTCGGTTAACATTAGAAATCCATGAAGATCTAACTTTACGCGGCTGGGATACTTAAAAAGTTTGACATTTACAAAAATAATTAAATTTAAGTACGTACATAGCCTTGATTTTTTAACGTAACTTTGTCAGATAACAGAAAATTCTTGTAATATCTTTATGAATGCTGCAAAATTGGTATTTGTTAAAATGACTTTAATCATAGTTTCTGTTGACTGACAAAGTCAAACAGGAATGGGGAAGTGGTAGTACTTTTTGGGGAAGGCTAAAATAACACTTGTGAGTAAATTGTGTGAGGTTTAAGCAAGTCGAGCCAATTTTATATTATTTGTCTATATAGTCCGATTTATATTTGCAGGAAAACTAACGTTTGGTTGGCTTTCAGGAAATATAACATTAAAATAAGGTACATATTAAAAATTCAAAAGGTTTTACAGATGCCTTTTCAGGTATTTATTTACCATTGCAGTTCTATTAGTAATCTAATTGCAAACTAAAGCCTTATAAATTTAAAGGCCAATTCCATGCAATTATAGAAAGTGACTATATGGTATTTAATAAAATATGCTGAAAGTGAAGGGAAATAGAAGATTAGGACACATAGACTAGTTACCATCCATATAAGCTAAGAATTGAGTATACACAATAAAACTACCCAAAATAATTCATACACTAATAAAAATTACCATACCATACACCGGAACAACAAATAACAGAAAACTTTTATAATCATTTTATATATAAATTTACTTAAAATCTATATAGAATGTTGGTAATTTAACTATTAAAATATAAGAAGATGTCTTTGCATACAAATACAATTAAACTGTGAACAGGTGTTGAGTGTGTTAAGATTTAGTTTTAATAAAATAAAACAAATTAATTATAATAGTAGTGTTAACATGGTTATAGAAAAATCTCTAAACTAAATTGACCAGTTGATAGGCTACCTTTTACACAATAATTAAATTCCATGTCAAAAAAAGACTACTACATTTAGTTGGTTTAGTTTAGACATGTGATTACAACTAATATTAGTACAAATGTGACAATATTTGAGTACTTCAACTTAATATTATTAAATTATAAACTAAACTAAATTGACAGTGCGAAAATGGTGTTTGCACAATGTTCCCTGTCAAAAGGACTGTTCATTTAAGAAAAGATTTTACGACAATACAATTCTGAAACCCTATATACAAAAACTAGTGCAATGTTTAATTTTATACAAATTAATACATAAATTAAATTGACAGGTTTAAAAATAGTATTGTTTTTTATGTTAAGACAGTTCAGTATAGTTCGTTTATTTAGATTAACTTTAGGGGTTTGAATATTTTGGCTTAATAATTTTATTTACATTTAATAAAAAATACTAAAAACCAATAGAGATAAGACCTGTCAATAGAGTTTCGTTTATAAATTTAAGACTACTTCAGACTCTCCAATTTTGCTTAGGATTTTTATGGAAGCGATATAGAATCTATGTTTAAAAGTTTTTTTTTTAAATTACATTTAGATTTCAAGTTGAACGAAAGCAATTTTATTTCAGTAAAGGAACCTCACTATTATTAAGTTGTAAAAGACACAGCACAAGATGGAAGAAATAGTTGTAAAATTTTCATACTTTGAAATAAATAAAAATTTTATTTCAAGGTCACTCTTTTATCTGACGACAGAGAAAGCAGATTTAAACCGTAAATTACGGGAAATTTGCAATAAGCTTGCCGTAAAGTATTCAAAATACGATAAATTTTTAAAACTTATCCTATACTTGTAAATTTCATGGGCGATTAAACTCGCAGCCCGCGGGTTATCGCCGGGGTTTTTTTCGGGGGTTTCCCGTAGCGACTATGAAGTATGCGTCTAGCTATATTTTTTCATAAGACGGAATTCAAGTTAAGGGTAAATGACGTCAGGTATTTTAAAGCTTTCACTTGTTTTGCAATGACCAATTTTGGAAGCAATCGTAGGACTAATGACCAGTTAAGCATTGAAGACCTAATTGAAAAAATTACTTCATTAAAGAGTATAGTGAAGAAATGTCTTATAGCGTTAATTTTAAGATAGGTGTGTGTGTATATATATATATATATACATATAAACACGAATATATTTTCTCTATGTTATATTGGACATATGGCTGAGACCTATGAAGCACGCCTTGGCCAATGTGTCCAACAGACTTGTGTCGGACACATAATTTGTCTCGTTTTGACTGTTATTAAGTCAAGAGACTTAAGAGAAATGTATCATCAGATTAATGTTTGAGGATCGATATGTGTATGTACCAATTTTGAAACCAATTCACTAATATCAGCCACTTTAAAGTTTGGCAATCAAAATTATTGTTTTTTGTGATAAAAACTTGTTTTTATTTTTTTTAATTCGTGCTTTTGTCGAAGAATGCTGTGGGTTGTCCTGTGTTGCGCGTCATAGATATGACGGTACCGACTATGTCATACATAGTGTCAAACTTAGTACGACATTGTCTATGACGTCGGGCTGTCTAACACCGACTTAAGGATACGACTCCATTATTGTTCTAAGCTAAGGCATTCGATTGGTTTGTTAAATTTTATTGTCAAATTAATGTTGCAGCATCGGTTTGTGACTTTAAAACCTATTCAAAACTCATGGCCACTTCAAAGTTACTTCATCAAAGCGTGAACTACTGCATTGGCGTTCAGGGCTTTAAGGTCTGTGTACGTCTGTCCAGTGCCGACGAACACTATGGGCTGCCCCGTGATGTAGGTCATAGATATGGCGGCGCCGACCTTGTCGTCTATCGTGTCGAACTTGGTCAGCACGATACCGTCTATGACGTGAGGGTTGGAGGTGGAGCTGTGGTCGGCCAGCGCTTGGTTGAACTTGACGAGCTGGTCGACGGCTTCGTTGCCCACGAGCGCTTCGCCCACGAACAGCACTAGGTCTGGTTCGTTGACCTGGAATGAATTAGTTCGGATTTAACATATTTTCAGTGCATCCGCAACTGAATATGGATACGTCACACGCGATGCTCCTTGCACCATTTGATGTTTTTTTTTTAATTTATTCAGGTTTAGCAATAAGTTCTAAGTTTTTATAAAACGAAAGCTTGTAGAAAAATCATATTACGATATTAAGGATTATATAAACGATAAAAAAGCTTGGGTGTGAATTGCTCTATCTCCATAGGTACTATGATTTATTATTCATTATGTGACATGGTGATAACGAAAAAAAACCTGGCTAAGTTTGTTGTGGGCTTCTTCTTAGACCGGGGCGCGTTTGGAACCCTCATAGCTTTAGTTTTAAGTTTAGGAATGTAGTTATCACCATCAAATCACTAGTATGTAAATTATTGACGCGTCAAAAGTGCCTTTTTAAGGACTATATTTGAATTAAAATTATTTTGAATTTGAATTTGCTTCAAACGTTGTAATAGGACTAAAATAAAATTCTACAATTCTAGAATTTTGTATGTTTTATGGATACCAAATTTCACTAAAAGAATGTTATATATGAACGTGGAAGGGCAAAAGAGTAGAGAAGGTATGGATGGATTGTGTAAAAGAGGATATGTGTGTAAAAGGTGTGGGTAGTCAGGTGACTGCTAATAGAAGAAGAAGAAGACGTGTTGTGCCGACCCTACACAATGTGGGCTAATGGCAAGAGAAAGAAGATGGATACAGCCCGCTGGCAGAGCAACGGGGAGATAGATAAGATAGAATATCTTGATTGCAACAAAACACAAAGAAACACCAAAAAGAAACAAGAAATACCAAAATAGAAAATAAATCCATAAAATAAATAGTTAAATGCCATATTAATGAATAGTTTATTTGTATTGATATTTATATTATGTTTTAAAAATAGCGTCATTACCCTCATACTTTAATTAATTCTTTCCCCGAGGGTTGTCTGAAAGAGATTGCTGAAGCAATAAGACCGCCTTTGCATACATATATGTTCAGTGTTGTTGTTTCTTTAAAATTTGTGTGCAATAAAGAGATTTATCTTATATTAAATCCAGAGTGCAAGAAAAAAAATTGTGCTAGGTGCAAAAGGTCAGCGAAACCTTAGTAGGTAAGTGGAAAGGTTTACGGAATCTCGAAAAGGACCTTTATCAGTTTGGCCAGCGCCCTCATCAGCGGCTCGTTGTCCTGCATGCGGCCGGCCGTGTCGATCAGCACCACGTCGATGCTGGAGTCCACCGCAAACTTGATCGCCTCCATCGCTATGCCCGCCGCGTCCTTGCCTGCGAACCACAGACAAACAAGTCAATATAATCAAGGGTGGATCTACGAGAAGGGCGATTTGTGTCCTGCACCCTTTCTGGAAGCTGTGATAGTTAGACATCCGCCTCCTATGATGATGAACCCCCTGTACACTGCATCTCGGCTAAATACTCATATTTTTAATTATTGGTATATGTTTACTCAATGTAATTTATGTAAATTACATTGAGTATACATATACCATACATGAAGTGGTGATAGCCTAGTGGTTAGGGCGTCAGCCTCCTAATCAGAGGTCGGCGGTTCGAATCCGAGCACGCATCTCTAACATTTCGGAATCATGTGCGTTTTTAAAAAAATAAATATCACTTGCTTCAACGGTGAAGGAAAACATCGTGAGGAAACCTGCACGCCTGAGAGTTCTCCACAATGTTCTCAAAGGCGTGTGAAGTCTGCCAATCCGCACATGGCCAGCGTGGTGGACTATAGCCAAACCCTTCTCATATTGAGAGGAGACCCGTGCTCTGTAGTGAGCCGGTAATGGGTCAATCATGATGATGATGATAACATACTTAAAACTTCAATTTTGTTGTCACGCAAAATTATCCCAAAATGTGACAAACATGTGTTTAAAACAATTAAAATACGGAACTTGTTAAAATAAAAATTCACATATATTGTCATAAATCAGGTTCCTAGTAAAAATGAGAGAGAACAGGGCCAATACTTTATTTGGCGAACTTTTAAAGTTAGCCAAACAAAGACAAACTATCAAGCTGTATGAGACAGAAGATATTAGATCACTTTGTCTAGATTCTCTTGAATAATCTATACATATGCTTCGCAGTTCCTCCTCACTGTTTTTTGGCTAACTGCAACACAGTTTATACTTCGGCAGGATCATCGTTTTCATGTGTTTAAGCTTCCTGTATTATTTAATCCCAATAAAAAATCTTTTAATCTTTTTTCATCTACTTAGCCTCACCGTAGCCCTTCTCGTAGAGGTGCACCATGGAGGGGTGCATGGCGTCGAGGCGCCGCACGTGCGTGCGCAGCTGCTCCACCGCGCCCGCACGGAACGTGTCGCACGCCGCGATCAGCACCGACAGCTTGTTCTCGATCAGCCAGAAGCAGATCTTCGCCAGGTTCGTCGACTTGCCCACGCCGTTCACCTGCGGACATTTTTTAAAATCTTTATTCCACTACAAGTTAGCCCTTGATGCTATCTAACCTGGTGTAAGTGATGATTCAGTCTTAAACGATAGCGAGCTAATATGTTAGAAAATGAAATGAAAATATACTTTATTGCACACCATGCAAAAAGAAAAAAAGAAAAGAAATAAACACACACAGAAAATAAATAGGTGTAATAGGCTGCCTTATCACAAATCAGGAAAAAAATGTAATATGTAATGTTAGGGGAATGGTAAACCCATTAATTGGTTTCTACGCGACATCGTGCCGCAATGCTAAATCGCTTGGCGACACGTCTTTGTCGGTAGGGTAGGGTAACTAGCCACGGCCAGAGCTTCTGACTAGACCAGACTCGAACCAACTTTATAATGCGACAGCAAACTCATATATATAGCGGCAGTCAGAGAACAGCACCATCTAGTTTTAGAATCATTTACGACAAACAAAAGAGTTGGATTTCCTAAGTGGGTTATGCAGATTCTTTAAAGACGCGCCGGCACAGGACGGCGCATTACATTCATTGCATTCGGTCGGTTCGGATCGGTGGTCAAGTCGCGGTAGTGCATAGTCGTACTTGGTGGAGCGTATAGTCTGCTCCTTATAAATTAACATACTTATAATTGTAATTCTGTTCTTGTAAGAGTATCTGGTCTATTTGCCCGAAGCTACCCACGTCTACCCAAATTACCGACGAAGACACGCCCCCGCCCCGTAGTAATCCTATATATACAATGCGTCCAAGAAAAATGTATAAAAAAAATATTTAACTTAGATCTATGTGCAAATAAAGATATTGAGAGGAGACCCGTGCTCTGTAGTGAGCCGGCAATGGGTTGATCATGATGATGATGATGATGAATTAAAACCACAACTTGAGGGATTACACTTGTATTGAGACGTTAACTACGAGGTCCGAACGGTCCGACGTCACGATCGAGAATGCCACGAAAGGCATCGACCGCCCGTATTTATAGCATGCTAGTACAAAATTGATTGCTACTGTCTAAATTGTGTTAGCAAAATTTAATTAATTATTGAATACAAAGGTAGTTATTGAATTCTTGAGGATCTTGGCGCCGTTGAATGAAGTTAATTAATTAAACAGTCAGTCTCACCCCGCAGAAGGCCATGACGTACGGCCGCGACTGCTGTTTCGCGTGCAGGCAGTCCCGCAGGATGTCCACGCGACGCTTCGGCGACAGGATCTGCACCAGCGCCTCCGTCAGCGTCGCCTTCACAGTCTTGGCGACGCTGTCGAAGGTACCCAGCACCTACAAATACATATTGAAATGTGACAGGTGACCTTGAGCAAGAGGCATAAGCCTTGAACACCCTACATAAGACTATACCATGGGACGTTAAGTGGGTCCCAAAATACGTGCATTCTTGTCATCCTCCTTTCACCAATATTTTTTTTTACACCACAAGTTAACCCTTGTCGGCATCTCACCTGATGGTAAATGATGATGCGGTCTAAGATGGTAGTGGGCTAACTTGTTAGGGGGATGATAAACCCACTCTTAATTGGTTTCTACACGACTCCGTGCCGGAATGCAAAATCGCTTGGCGACAACTAGCCACGGCCGAAGCCTCCCACCAGACCAGACTCGAGCCGGGAATCGAATCCAGAACCCCCTACTGGTTTTTAAGAATTCAAAAGCGCACGGAGGTCGTCAAAGGTGTTACCCGGATTACAGCAAATTAAGCCCATTGTATATCATGCACTTCCCCAAAGTAACTTCTGCTTCTATACAATATTAAATAATACCTTTCCATCGAGTTTAACGGCAACAGAATCGCAAAGTTTGTTGGCAATATCGGCGGCCACGTTCTTTCCGATGAGATGGTCGCGGAGTTTGTCCAGTACGGGGCGCATCGACTCTTCGGACAATGCTTTAGATCCCACCAGACCTGAAAAAAACATTTTCCTTTGTTATTATACTGTAAGTTAGCCCTTGAAAGCAGGCGACGAGCGCACGATCGCCGTCTGCCCCCCTGACTAGCAGTTCCGGGTGATGGATGACAGGCATCATCCCCGTCCAGCCTAATCTTCGGGTCGAGAGCCATGCTCAATGTTCCTGGCGTGCCTCGGAAGGAGTAGGGTCTGACGAGTCTCCCCCTGACGAGCAGCCCCGGGTGATGGATGACAGGCATCATCCCCATCGAGCCTAATCCTCAGGTCGAGAGGCATGCTCGATGATCCTGGCGTGCCTCGGAAGGAATTGGGGTGCCTCGTTTGTTAGGCGGAATGCGTGAGTGTTGCCGTGACCCGGCCACCAGGCCACGCGAAAAGCATCGCTGGTTTTTACTGGGTATTCTGGACGCCAGTCTGGTATGTAGGTATTACTTAACATACAGATTTAACAAGAATAATGGAGAAAAGAAATTAAAACAATTGAAAATAACAATAAAAGTGACGGTGGAGGACTACTTTAATCTACGCGACATCGTGCCGGAGCGCTGAATCGCTAGGGGACACATCTTTATTGATAGCCGCGGGTGAAACCTCCCAGACCAGTAAATTCATAATATCATATTAGGGTACATAAAAGTAAGTGCGTTACATGGAGGGAAGGAAGGACTAAAAAACTTCAAAAATTACGTTAATTAATACTTGAATGCTCCCTTGATCAGATCTTTCGAAATCTCTATTATTTAAATTATCTTGAAATATACATAAACCCGTACGAAAAAACCATTTCCAAACCTCAGTTTTGATGACGATGAACCATCTGTAACATTTACCTTTGAAGATGCTAAACATGCCACCGCTCTTCTTGGGGCTTGCTGGCTGATGTTCCATTTCTTCTTCTTCGCTGCTGCTGTCATCGGACTCCACCTCCAAGTCGCGGATAGCGCCCTTCATAGTTCCCAACAACTACAATATAAAGGTGAATATAATTTAGCTGTGTATTACTCTACTGACATTACAGCAGTATTTTAAAAAGCTCTCCAAAACCTACTATGAGAAGGGACTCCCCAACCATTGATTTACCACTAGCCGTAGGTAAGCGGTGATAGCCCAGTGGTTAGGGCGTCAGCCTCTAATCAGAGGTCGGCGGTTCGAATCCCGGCACGCACCTCTAACGTACGGAGTTATGAGCGTTTTTAAACAATTAAAATATCACTTGCTTCAACGGTGAAGGAAAACATCGTGAGGAAACCTGCACGCCTGAGAGTTCTCCATAATGTTCTCAAAGGCGTGTGAAGTCTGCCAATCCGCACATGGCCAGCGTGGTAGACTATGGCCAAACCCTTCTCATATTGAGTGGAGATCCGTGCTCTGTAGTGAGCCGGTAATGGGTTGAACATGAGTAGGTCGATCATTAACGCTCAAAAAATGGGACGGAAAAGTAGTGCACAAATAGCGACGCGTGCACTCCTTTCCCCCAGTGTGTGACAAGGCTAGACGAAAGTCACCGATTCTAACACTCGAGCCGTATAATCCGAATGAAATACAAAGCACTACGCGCCGCTATAGATAAAATAACGGCCAGATGTCTAGTGTATTAGACGCGTTGTAATACATCGATATACCGATATGTAGGAATGTATAATTAGATGGTGACAAATTCTCGCCTTGTTTTTATATGAAGCGTTCTATCTACGACTAGTGGTAAATCAATGACCCGAACCCTCTAGTGGTTGAGGCGTCCAATTACACCCCTGACCCAAACGCCGCTCTCATAAGGAGACGGCCGAAAAACGTCCTTGTCGACCCTGACGACCGACTGACTCTGGACAACGCTTCCCAAGTAGGTAATACACACACAATACAAGACCCTACACAGCGTCTTCTCCGGCGAAGACCGGCGGCCGGCCGGCGCGATCGCCGTTATCTGACGTCATCCGGACGTGGATTTTAACCACGGTCACGGGGGCGCTCGGACTAATACACCAATCCAATAAATCCATCAAGTCCCAACGTCACCCTAAGTCGAGGTCCGAGTCTCACAGGAGATTTGGGGGACGTTCCCCGGATGTCGTCGAGCCCAAGTGCTCCTATCTCAGGCTGAGCTTCATGCTCGCCAAAACCCCCCGGTGACGCATAAATAACTAATATGGTTACCTGCAAACGTCCATTCGAAACTTAACTTAATTATGTATTTCATGAATGCCTAAGGCAAAAAAAAACAGTTTTTATGCTGTTAACAAATAAATTGTTTTTTTTTTTCGGACTGACAATTGTGCTACTGGTTGCGACAGCGTAACGGGGCTGTTTGGCGAGCTTCGAAAAGAAGCGCTGCCAGAAGAAATTTTAAGCCCTAGGGCTCGAAGAAACTAAGGCCTGTGAGGCCGAACCTCGGCTTAGGCGACGTTTGGGATAACGGGGGGGTCGGACGGTGGTCCGGACATCTCCGAGGCTGTGGATGGTGTTGATCAGATTATAAATACTCTTTTGATGTCAACTCTGTTCTGGTTGGTTTATGTATTATGCCCTTTGTATTTTATATAAATTTCATAATGATTATATTTCGTGTACAATAAATTAACAATGTTGAAGATGAAATAAATGGTTTTCTCGTCACTCCTTGAGTGTCTTTTTGGTTTGGAACCAATCCCACGAGCCACATCTACCACTCAATGGATGGACGTCCGGATGACGTAAGATAGCGGGGACCTCGTCTTCGCCGGTGAAGGCAGATATAAAATGTCGGACTTTTGTCTTGTTGGACAGAGCAGCATTACCACTGATGGGGTGTTTGGTTTTAGTTTAAACTATATATACCTCTTTATATTCCGGCTGCACTTGATCGTACTGCGCAGCGTCCTTGTCGGTGGTGTATTCGAGCGATGGTAAGTCGCGCGACCCGCCACCCAGTTCCCACACGCGGGGCTTCTTAACGCGATCCGTGACTATTGGTTTTGGACTTTTCGGTGATTTCCTATAAAGCAAATGCAAAAAACCATTAAATAAATCTTTATGCAACATAAATTAATATTCAATTTATTTATTTAAACAATTTTATTGCACAATATAAAGAAAAGAAAAGTGGAAAGAAACAATACATAACAGAAAAGCAAAAGGCTACCTTATCGCTATATTAAAGCTATCTCTTCTAGGTCACCTTTTGGAAAAAAGCCAACAGATATATAAAGTAAAAATATTTACATACTATTAAAAAATATAGAAATAAATAATTTCTATGATATATAAATACTAATATAATATGAAAGGAATAAATATAAAGTTGATTGATAATTTAAATATTTTAATTAGGAAGCCCATATTTTGAATATAAGGCAGAAGAATATGTTCAGTTGTTTTCAACTACATAATTAATCTTATTCTATTCATAGTATATTATTATTGTATAATTTGCTTATGTTATAATTATTATCTAGACCACTCTAGTTTTAAGCAATTTTTTATTTATTATTCTGTAATGTAATTTGAATATTGTAATTTAATTTTCATTTTTAAAACATTTGCACACAGACAGTAGATTGTGTAAGGGAGTTATTAATTGATGTATCTACCTGGTATGTTTACCAATACCTACCACAATTTAGCAAATAAACTTATTTATTTTTATAATGCATAAGAGTTCTCAGTACAAATTCCCAGTTTTTACAAAATTCAAAATAATGGAGATAGTTCTCTGGAGTAGGATCTCTATGGATTAAGTTTTGGTTTACACTATTGTAGTCCTTATTAATATAATATTAGAGATTGTTCATAGCTACTTTTCACAGATTGTCTTATACTAACTTTATGTCCTTCTTGGTTTTAGCAGCCAGTTTCTGCGCCAGCTTGGCCCTGTTCGCTGCTATGACGTCATCGTCCGCCTCAGGCGACTCTTCTATTTTACCATTAGGCACTATTTTGTTTTCTACTATTTTTACTGTAATAAAATAAACAAAAAATTAATAATATTTTTATTTTATTATTATTATTTTATATTGACTGAAGCTAATGACGTAAGATGTTTCTTACTCTGAAACTATTTGTCAATGTTGTGAAAACCTGTAAAAAGCTAAACATACAACAAAAAAAATGGTCATGATTAAATGTATTTGATGGTGGTTTCATTAAAAAATAAATAAATAAAATATATTATACTGTGAGAAAATTTATATTTTCTGCTCTACAATTAAATCTGATGCTTCTTTTTCTGTTATTATACAGCCCAAGTAATAATGATCTTGACCTTCCACCTCACTTGATCACCTTATTAATGGTTGAAAGAGAAATTGAATGGTTATGACATTACTTGGCCATTCACTTATTTACAAACTTAGTTCAATTTTCTTCAGTGGTAATTAACAGATTAGTATTAACACCTACACCTCCTACAACTGCAACTAAACCAAAACATCGAGTCTTATTTTATTTTTATGCATTGCAGATCAAGAATGTCAAAAAAATGTTGTTAAACACAACACATTCTCTCTCTTATGGTTTTTTTTATGTATGAGATCAATCAATAAGATATATTTACCAGATTTCTTACTCTTCTCTTCTCCCTTACGTTCTATCATAGATGCAACAGTCTTTTTGGACTTCTGTGAGTCTTCGAAGGTACGCATTTGCTTTGGAAGTTTAGCTTGTGACTTTGCTGAAATATTTAAACAAAATTCATTAAACATATTGAATATTTTTTACATATTAGTTCTAACTGAGAAAGTAATAGACACATATCAATTATTTATTTATGTTGGAATGTGTACATTTGTCTCTACCATTCAAAGAGAGACAAATGTACACATTAAGAATTACACTACACACAATTTAAGCAGCCCAAGACTGTGGCCATTGGAACTCCCTACAAAAGACCTATGTCCAGCAGTGGATGTCTATCGGTTGAAATGATGATGATGATGTGTACATTTTATCCAGCACCTTCCTATTTCCCAACCAAAAGCATAAAAGACACAGCTTTGATGTCTTCTATGCCTTTGGTTGTCTGTGTTTGCATTGTAGTGTTACATTATATTATAACAGGGCCACCAAATAGTATTAGTTCTACAGTTTTTTTTACCTTCACTCTGTAATTTGTGTGGCTAGAAGTATTTCAATTAGTTTGGTATAGTATTTTTTTACAAGTAAATACTTTTACTAGTTTCATCATATTATTATCAGACTGTGGCAAAGTAGTTTGAGGGCAGGGCAGCAACACCATTTATTATGTTCTACATATCTATCATATATTTATATCATAAAGTTCCTTACCCCATAGCTCACACTGCTTGAGTATGTTATCGAAGGATGTCTTGAAATCAAAGTCCATGATATATTTGCCACCTTGCAATTCATTTTTGTATTTGTCTCTGAACTCCAAGTGCACATCGTTAAGGAATTTATCCACGTACGATAATTGTAGTATGCGTTGATACGCAACTACGAAAACTAGCTCGAATTCATTGTCGAGCTTATACTGAAGGCTCAGTGCATTATGGCTAAAGGAATTGTTACCAGAACGTTCCTAAAAAGTTATAAGATCTTGTTACTATCACACAAAATTTATGACATAATTGGTTTGGAATGTTGAGTAATTAATTAAGACGTAAGCTAATGTGATTATAAGGTAAGAAAGGCTTCCAAGTGGTAATGAACTTACTTGTAAGATAACGTTTCGTATCAACGCGTTTACAGACGGTGTAAATATTTCACTTGTACTCTGAAAACACCACAACACAATACCCCCTTTACTGAAGATGCTAAATAAGTCCAGCATTTTGTGAAATTATGTTAACTTTGATTTACTACTCGATTTTTAGGCAGCTGTTTCTACAACTACGTTGTGATAGTTGCTACGATGTCGTGTTATTGACAGATAAATGACAACTCACGATGGATTGAAAGAAAACGTCAACGTCATAGACATTACGACAAGAAATTAGCGTTCTGAAAGCATAATATTGAAAAGCATTTTGAATTATTTTTAATAATATCAATTTAAAATAAAATGTTAGTCGGATATTCAAAGGTATTGTTAAAATACACTTTAGAGTTTCATGATCTTGAAAACAGCTTTAAGATTGACTCCCAATTTGGTTCCAAGTTTTGAATCGTCATATTTCCTAACAGACTTCTAGTTGTGTCTCTGAACCTCCTTGGCAAGTAATCGTACTCTGTGCTCTGGACTCTCTGGTGTAAAACAAATTTGTCAATTCATCGCAATAGTGAACACCGATGACTGAACTCATATTTTCAATTTTGATTTAAGTTTAACCCAGAAAACGAAAGAAGAAAGTAGCAAACAATCATAAGAAAAGTCTTCAAAAGAATCGAAAATGAACATAACATCAGCCGCAGGGATAATATCCCTGCTCGATGAACCGATGCACGAAGTTAAAGAGTTCGCACTGAAGAGGTTGGACAACATCGTTGATGAATTTTGGCCTGAAATATCGGAATCCATTGAAAAGATTGAGATTTTGCATGAGGATAAGGTATTTTCTCAGCACCAGCTTGCTGCGTTAGTCGCTAGCAAAGTTTATTATCATTTGGGAGCTTTCGAAGATTCCCTGACCTACGCTTTAGGCGCTGGTAATTTGTTCGACGTAAATGCCCGAAATGAGTACGTAGACACGACGATTGCTAAGGCAATTGACTTTTACACGCAAAAGAGGAAGGCACATTTTATCGATAGTGCAGCTGCAGAGCCGATTGACCCAAGGTTGGAAGCAATCGTGAACCGAATGTTCCAACGATGCCTTGAAGATGGTCAGTACCGTCAGGCATTAGGTCTGGCGTTAGAGACGCGACGGATGGACATCTTCGAGGAGTCCATAATGAAATCTGATGATATAGCAGGTATGTTTGTTTTCCTTTGTGTGTTGTCTTAGAAAAAAAACACGTCACTTCTATGTAAGAATTGAAAATCATAACAAAGATGCTATTTTATAACTAATCATTTCTAACTATTGTTATGATATAAGAAATGATTTTTGTCATAGCTAAGACAATGTTGAAGGATTTTTTATTCTGCTTGTCACTGAGAGATTATATTTCTGACACAATGTTAACTGAACCAGATTACTTGTGGTTTGTGTTTAGTAGCTTTGAGCAAGACTAGTTTCTTGTACTTATATTCTAAATAAGTTATAGTTATGTGATCTATTTTATTAAGATTGTATTTTATGTGATATATATATATATAAAAAATCCTTTTTTATATAATTCATTTTCCTTTTTTTTTTTCACAGGTATGCTTCAGTATGCCTTTACCGTCGCAATGAGCCTTCTCCAGAACAAAGGCTTCCGCAGTACAGTTCTCCGATCTCTAGTTGGTTTATACAGAGGGCTGAACATCCCAGATTATGTCAACATGTGCCAGTGTCTGATTTTCCTCGAAGATCCTCTATCTGTAGCAGAAATCCTTGACAAACTCACTCACGGCCCAAAAGAATCTGTCCTAATGGCATATCAAATAGCTTTTGACTTGTATGATTCAGCAACACAACAATTCCTAGGAAGGGTATTACAGGCACTTAGAATTACGGCACCTATACCTAGCGCACTTGGTGGAAAGCCTCAGCCGCAAGGTGGCCCCTTTCCAGAAGCTTCAATGGAAGTAGACCAAGCACCTACAGAAGAAGACAAGAAACCTGAAAGAGATATAGACAGCCTAAATGATAATGAGAAAGAACATCAAAGGAGAGTAGAGAAATTAATATCTATATTAGGTGGAGATGTATCTATAGGCTTACAGTTGCAATTCTTGATTAGGTCAAACCATGCAGATATGCTTATCTTGAAAAATACAAAGGATGCCATCAGAGTATCAATCTGTCATACAGCAACAGTTATTGCCAATGCATTCATGCATGCAGGAACCACCAGTGATCAATTTTTGAGGGATAATTTGGAGTGGTTAGCAAGAGCAACAAACTGGGCTAAGTTAACTGTAACAGCATCACTTGGGGTAATCCACAGAGGTCACGAAAATGAATCCTTAGCACTCATGCAATCCTATTTACCTAAAGAGGCTGGGCCATCATCAGGGTATTCAGAAGGTGGTGGTCTCTATGCTTTGGGTTTAATCCATGCTAACCATGGAGCCAATATCATTGACTATCTTTTAACACAATTAAAAGATGCTCAAAATGAGATGGTACGCCATGGAGGATGTCTAGGTCTTGGTCTGGCTGCCATGGGCACCCACAGACAGGATGTGTATGAGCAACTCAAGTTCAATCTATATCAAGATGATGCAGTTACTGGTGAAGCAGCAGGAATAGCTATGGGAATGGTGATGTTAGGTTCTCGACATGCTGCAGCAATCGAAGATATGGTTGCTTACGCCCAGGAGACTCAGCACGAGAAAATTCTGAGAGGGTTAGCTGTGGGTATTTCCTTCACAATGTATGGACGGCTTGAAGAAGCTGATGCACTTGTTCAACAGTTATTGAGAGACAAGGATCCATTGCTGAGGCGTGCTGGATGTTATACTATTGCCACTGCATACTGTGGTACTGGAAATAACGATTCCATTCGCACTTTGCTTCACGTTGCCGTTTCCGACGTAAATGATGATGTTCGTCGTGCAGCTGTTACAGCTCTTGGTTTCTTACTATTCAGAACTCCTGAACAATGCCCTTCGGTTGTCTCACTCTTAGCCGAATCCTATAATCCTCATGTCCGTTATGGCGCTGCTATGGCTTTAGGTATCGCTTGCGCGGGTACCGGCAATCGCGAAGCCATTGGCCTTTTGGAACCTATGGTTAAATTCGATCCAGTCAACTTCGTCAGGCAAGGTGCACTGATCGCATCAGCCATGATCTTAATCCAGCAAACTGAAGCTCTTTGCCCTAAAGTCACATATTTCCGACAGCTTTATGCACAAGTAATATCTAACAAACACGAAGATGTTATGGCAAAATTCGGCGCTATTCTTGCGCAAGGTATCATTGACGCTGGTGGTCGTAATGTTACAGTATCTCTTCAGAACAGAACCGGTCACATGAATATGCTGGCTGTTGTTGGAATGTTGGTATTCACCCAGTACTGGTACTGGTTTCCACTTGCTCACTGCCTCTCGCTCGCTTTCACGCCAACCTGTCTGATTGCCCTCAATACTGACTTGAAAATGCCACAGTTGGAGTTGAAATCAAACTCAAAACCGTCTTTATATGCTTACCCAGCGCCGCTGGAAGAAAAGAAACGTGAGGAGAGGGAAAGAGTAACTACTGCTGTACTGAGTATTGCCGCAGCCAGAGCTCGCAGGCGAGCACATACCACTGAAGGATCTACCAGCAGTAGTGTGACTTCATCCACGACGTCGAAAATGGATGTCGACGAAGAGGAAAAGAAACCTTCCAAATCGCCTAATCCAAACATTACTGTTCACGGTAAATCTGACAAAGATGCTGGAACATCTAAAGAGACAAAGAAAGAAGAAAAAGAGGGAGAGGAAAAGGACAGTAAGGAAAAGAAAGAGCCTGAGCCAACCTTTGAAATACTCAGTAATCCTGCCAGGGTTATGCGACAACAGCTGAAGACCTTATCTGTTGTTGATGGTTCTGGATATACTCCATTGAAAGATGTTACTATAGGAGGCATTGTAATGTTGAACCACTCAGGTGATGATGAACAAGTTCTTGTAGAACCAGTAGCAGCTTTTGGTCCTAAAACTGAAGAGGAAAAGGAACCTGAGCCTCCGGAACCTTTTGAATACTTAGATGATTGATGTAGGCTCTTTTTTTAGCTACACCATTGCCCAAAATAGTATATAGGACCATTATTAATAATTATTATGAATCACTAATATGTATTGAACAACATAATTTACATAAAACTAATAGCATATTGAGTACACAAATTACTAACTGCAAATTATGATTGTGTTTATCTCTCAAAAATAAATAATTTTAAACATTAAACAATATAATTTAATTGTTGTGTATCCTTTTATATAAACATGCCA
Source organism: Lasiommata megera (assembly GCA_928268935.1). Lineage (NCBI taxonomy): Eukaryota > Metazoa > Arthropoda > Insecta > Lepidoptera > Nymphalidae > Lasiommata > Lasiommata megera. The sequence continues at coordinate 2,787,334 of OV743321.1, forward strand.
TTTTTGTTACATAATTTAAAGTTTAAATTTTGAGTTTTACAAAGACACAGTTCCATACCCTGGGATTGAACTCTGGCTTTCCTGATTATTTAGTATTCCTCTAATTATTTGGAGTTTTTAAATTAGATTTTTAGACAAGATTTAGTAGAAGTTTCTACTAAATATCTGCATATAAATTTTAAAAACACTTAATTTCAACTACATTCAAGGTGAAACTAAATTTAAACAGATATTTGTTAGAGCTAAATAGCTTATATCTCACCAAAGTCTTATCAGAAACGGTTTGATTGTCTAGGTATATTATATCCTTTTTTAATTTAATTAATTTTAATTGTACATACTTAATTATAGATAGGTATACATCATTTTTTTCAAAATTACGACTTCGTAGTAGGGTAACAATACTGTATTTTCACGCTTATAAATATTTTGAGTAGTTATTCCGTAAAGTACCTTAGAATTTTGTATTATCTAGTTTTGATTGTATTAGGTACCTATATGCCAAAACGTGGCATCATATTAGCTCGGGGAATGTCTTTTCGCATATGGTATTTAAATAACGTAATAAACACGAAATCTTTATAAATTAATTAATAAAATCAAAAAGATTTTTTTTTTTTTTTAATTATTTGTAATTTATTTTTCCTACTGCTAAAATGAGTAACTCTAATGAAGAATATCGAAACATTGAAACATAGACCTAATCGTGCCAGTAAGAGTAGCGTAGAGTTGAGCGTTTTCAACATTGATTTACCACTAGCCGAAGATCGATCATTAACGCTCAAAAAATGGAAAAGTAGTGCATAAATAGCGACGCTTGCACTCCTTTCCCCCAGTGTGTGACAAGGCTAGACGAAAGTCACCGATTCTAACACTCGAGCCGTATAATCCGAATGAAATGAAAAAAAAGCGCCGCTAGAAATAATATAACGGCCAGATGTCTAGTGTATTAGACGGGTTGTAATACATCGATATACCGATATGTAGGAATGTATAGTTAGTTGGTGACAAATTCTCGCCTTGTTTTTGTATGACGCCCTCTATCTACGGCTAGTGGTAAATCAATGGTTTTCAAAAATACGTCAACTCGTTCTGAGCGCCCTGTTAAGGATAAAATGCACAATTGCACGCCGTTTTAGAAAAAAGAGGAGCAAGATGTCATTGCATGTGCTTGATATTTGGGTACACACGAGTGTGAATTGACAGAAACCTTATGAATCATGTTTACATTTGAGATTCTTTATTGAGACCTAAGAAAACGAACATGCATAGAACATGCATACAATATGTTCGTGTCTGAATAAAATCGGGGTTAACTCGCAACAAGGTGATGCTTTGTCTATGGTGGAATTGGAATGGCATTGTTCATTTTGAGCTTTTACTGCCGGACAGAACAATCGATCTCTATTATCAATAGCTAATGATATAAGAAGTGATCAATAGAATGTTGTGTGACTTTGATCACGACAATGACAGACTGTACATTTATTTAGCCATTCAGTTTAAATTAAAAGAGTATGGCAAGGAGGTGTAAATGTATCTTCCAAACCTGAACTGGCACCTTCAGATTAACACCTGTTACGTTCTCACAGAATTATCTAGGCATTGTCAGCTTAACAAGAAGAGATTGCCAAAAATTCACCTTTACAAAAAATATTCAACTTGGTAAGCCGCTTCATATTTTGATGTCAAAATTTGAAGGTCTGAAGTATCTGATGAAGAACCCTCAGCTGTATTAGAGATATGGTAATGCCCCCTTCTACTATTGGTACATAAAAAAATCGACTCTAATTGCAAAAATCCAGGTTAGTGGGACACATCTTCTAATCTAATAAATTAGATTAAAATTTAGCCTATAGCGTCCTACTGCTGGGCGAATGCCTCCCATTCTGGTAAAATACTTTTAAAAAGAAAATAAAAACTGTCGAATAAGATAATCTAATAAAATAAATCAATATGCCCACATTTTTTAAAAAGTAATGAAATCTAGACAAATCGTGCCAAGTCTAGTGTTCCTTAATGCGATTTCTTTATTATAATAGTTAATGTTGTGTAACTTGGCCGTTGAACATGTGTTTTTTGTGGAAGTGAGAAGCTTATATACAGATTATTGAGACAAAGCATTTTATCTTCATACAGCGTACCTGCTTTTAATATACGTTATTGTATAAAGTCTGTAACTAGATTTCTATCAGTATTTATGTACCTATTCTAAGCATATTAGGGGAAATTTTTGCATAAATGAAGTATGTTTCTGTTTCATGACACACTAACGGCGCCTAATCTATGTATATATTCTGGCAATTGAGTTATAATAGGTACCGTAGTGGCTGTCCGCTGTCGATGTGCCATAGACCACAAAAAAATTGTGTCTAAACTATAGAGCACAAAGGAAGCATCTGTGGTTCCTTTGTGCTCTATAGTTACAACTGATGAACTGATAGGTACTGTGATTTAAGCTGTAGTCTGTACAGTGGAAATAACCTAGCAACAATAGTCGAGTGTTAATATTTTAATTGTGTAAGGATTTTCTAAATTTCGGTAGAATAAAGAAGATTAGCGTTGTTGGTTGTTAGATAAAGATCTGTATTTGCTTGAGCAACAAAGTGAAAACAAAACAGCCTAAAACTTTAAAAATGATCGATTATCGGAAAATCCAATATGGCGAATTAGCTCAGGATGCGGATTTTGTAAATAAATATGAAAACCTCAGAGAAGCTCTAGAGGAAATGCAAAAAGTTTTAGATGAATTGTTACCACTGAGGGCGCATTACAACAGTATGGACCTACCGCAGAAGATCGAATACGACATTTTCCTTGCTTACACCGTGAATTCATTCTATTGGGTGCATTTGCGACTGTTAGGCATTGACCCAATGACAACACCTATTAAAGATGAGCTGCACCGAACCAAAGTCGCCATGATGAAATGGAAGGAAATCAAGGAAAAGTCCAAAAGGCCCACGGTTGATATACAAGCGGCCAAACGATTTATAAAAAGCGGCCTCTACGATGGACACCAAGGAAACGACCAGCCAAAGAATAAAAAGATAAAATTTAACGATGATGACCAGGTTTAGTTATTTATGATAATATTTTACAATTGTATTGGGCTGCCATATACTTCCACCTGTATACTCATAAGCACTATTTGGAAGTCCAAACTGAACTGAAAACATCTTTTAATAATCTCCTAGCTTGAAACTACACACCAATGAATGCACCAAGTAAGGTGCTCATTGATAATTTTATGTTAAATTAATGTAATCCTTTCGTTTCAATATATAGATAAATAAAATAATCTTTCAACAAGTTTGTAAGACATTGAATCATTCATCCTTGTCATTCACATAAGAAAATTGTCTATTAAATATCATGTCCAAGTTGAAGTTAGAAATATTAGGTTTTCAATACAATTAATGTATGTATTGTTATGAAATATTATTTATATTTTTCACTTGTAAGACTACAGAACTGTTTGTGAATAGAGTTCTTCAAACTAGTACTAAAAATAATTATCCTACTATGATATAGATAGTTAACGTCTTTATTGTTTTTTTTTTTTTTGCCAAATAACAAACAGCTTTATAACATGTAGCTAAAAGAGATTGATATAACTGAATCGATAACAATTTACATTGCTGGCTTTATATTCTGTGTCGCGAGTCTTAAGGAGAGAGGTGATAAAAATTGACTTTTTGAAATATTTCAATAAATCTTGCCTGGAATGCTTTGGGCATGGCATAAATGATTTCTCCCGAAGATGTATTTGCGATAATACTCTTCATATTTATTGTGTTAGCCATATGTTAAATCTGAATTATCAGAAGTTTTTTCTTTTCATTTTGCATTTGTGGCTTTCTCAATATAGTATTATGAATCTTTTTTTTAAATATTTATAATTGTTTTCATATTGATTATTTGATGTACACAAATCCTCTACTAAACTAAATTGACAGTTCTGAAGTGTGTTGAATTGTTTATGCAGTACCCTTATGTATTTGTTAAGAGTAATTGGCGTAAGTTGACTGCCTCTTTGATCTAGTGATTACTATGTTCCAGTATAGATTATAAGATCCTGGAATGCAGTCCTGGATTAGGCAAAAAAAAAAATTTGCACTGCTTCGGAGAGCAATTTAAATTTTGGTTTCAGATATTATCAAACACAATAATTAAAATTGGTCAACTTGCATAGGAGCACTGTGGTGGTGATTAAATGCTCTAATTCTCTCTATTTCGTAAGTGAGGCACCCTGTGTCCAGCAGTAGGACATTATTAGGAGGTGATTATTGATGAGGATGATGATTATGAATGGTTTCGAAGTTCTGTATTGTTATTTATGGAGTCATTCCCATACTCATCTGAATACTCAGTAATATAAAGAAGCATATAGGTCTTGATGTTTATATTTTTAAGAACTATTATTTTTTTTATTTACCTACTATCAATGTTATAATTTATATTAGAAATGTAATAATGTACTTTTAATGTAACCTAAAGATCTTAGTAACAAATTATTATGTCTTAACATGACACAAAATTAAACTGGTGAGACTAATGTAAGATTCTGTGTTTATTAACTGAAACTACATCACAATACAAAGTAGAAAATAATTAGGGCTATGTGTTTAATGTAACTGCCAAACTCCTAACAGGTTAGCTTTCATAATTATTTAGGAAGAATGGTAGGTTTTGTTAAGTTTAGGGTTTGTGTTGCAACTAGTAACATTTTATAGACAAAGATGAGATAGTAAAGCATAACATTTGTTATATTGTCAATTTATATGTAAATGGAATGAAATTTTTACTATTATACCTATTGATATCAGAATATTGTATCACTATTTATCAACTGAGAAATCTTTGTAAATGATTTCATGACTAAAATTGTATGTAAGTTATGTATTTTTATAAGATCTGTTACTCAGTACTTTCCAGAATCATTCCACCGACATGATCATTCATCTAACCTGAACTCGACCACTCTGTTTGAAAAGAGGAGAAACTAAAATATGTTCAAGAATGCAGAGCATTATTAGTGTTAAGGTCTGTTAACTCAATTCATAAGCTAATTTTACTATCCTTTTTAACAATGTTCTTAGTGAAAAAATATAACTATTACTTTTAGATCTGAATAAATCCTAAGCACAGCAATACTTGCTATTCCTGCTCAGAATTTACCTTGTGGTCAGAATTACTTTTAGACCTATTTTTGGGGGAGGCAGTGGCCAATATAAAATTCTTCCCATGTTATCATCTACCGACAAAGACTTGCCGCCAAGCGATGTAGCTTTCAGAGTGCGTCGGCTGACAAGAAATAGAGGTCTGAAAGTAATTCTGCCCATGTTACCATCTAACGACAAAGACTTGCCGTCAAGCGATGTAGCGTCCAGACTTGATTACTCTTAGAAACCAATTAAGTGTATGGGTATACCAAACTATCTAGTAGGAGTAGGCGAGGCTGCCCACTACTAATACTGTGTCATCACTCACCTCCAAGCGAGATTGCCGCCAAGGAATAAAAAAAATATAGCCATAAAAAAATGTAAACTAATTCCTGCTATACTGTTCCTTGTAGAAATTATAACACTATGTACTGTCAATATAGTTAGAGATTTGTACAGAACCAAAATTTGTTTTCATTAGTTATTGTAATTTGTTAGTTTTTCCTAGTAATAATTATATTTATTTAAGGTATCATACCTGCCAAGTTCAAATTATGTACTTTAGGTGTTTTAATACTGTTCATGGCAGACTTTGTTTACCTACCATAGGGTTAGGGGCAAATGCCTTGTACATAATAAGTTTCGTGTGTGATTAAATAAAATACCTTCTAGAAATATTGTTTTATTTCAATGTCTAAATAATTTAAATTTAATAGTCGAGAATGTTTTGTTTCATTAGGAATGTTTCAATAATAACAAAATAATAAAAATTCACAATAAGCATGGCATAGTTGTCAAACATTCTTCATAATTTTTTACATAAAAAAGTGCTTAACATTTTACCTCCAAATAATTTATATTAATATTCCTATTTATAGAATTATACATTACACAACATTCAATAAAAGTATGTTTTTAAATATTATGCATAAAAGCCTCAATAGCAGATATTAATTAGATCATTTAACACAGACAGTGTCTGAAAAGAGCTTTGATGATTTTTAGCATACCCACTTGTTTCCCTTTATCAAAACAACAACACAAATAACCTTGATAAATCTGCTGAGCTGAAATTAATACGAACAAGTATTTGTTAATACAAATTAATAGAACCTCAGTTTTTCGAACTGTAATCTATTTAATGACTGGAACAACATAAAAAGCAAAACCATCTAAAAACTGGCTTTTAAAATTTACGATTTATTCAAAGGCGTTTTGCTGAAGAGCATCACAAACTGATGGCTTTGTTTCGGAAACCTGAAAGATTTTCTCGTATGATAATAATTATTATTTGTATTGATAACAGCAAGTTTTATGCATGCCAACCACCAACCATTTAACCTTCATACTAAAGTATTCCAAGCCACCAATTACAATATACCAGTTGGAACTAAAAGTTATCAATGTTAAAAATGATCGCCCCCTATAAAATTGTTGTATTAATGTTGGAGTTAGAGATCTATTTGCTGAATAAACCCACAGGTTACATTTCGACTAAAGTGGACACGTGATATAATCTTCTACAAATTAATTATTGGGTAATTGATCATTACATCATCGCTCAATAATCGAAACATTTTCAATGACCTACGATTTACGGTAGGTACTATAAATACGTCTTAATATTAAATCTTAACTTCGCACTAAATGCATTTCGTGAATTAAGTTTGGACACCCCTATAAGATCTTCACATTTTTACTTCACAAATTGTGTTTATATTTACGAGCACGGCCTCGCAAGCTCTACTCAGGTAATAAAGGTTGCCAAATGGAAATTCGCGTAGCTGTTAAAAATCTCCAGATTAAAAGAAATATTAAAAAAAAACGTTAGTCATTTGCTGGTAACTTTAAATAAATGGCAAGTGACAACCCTTACTGACCTCAAACCTGCACCCCATTACATTTAGGCATACAAGTTTCAGTTAAAGTAAAGGTGTTATATGTATAAATAGTAGTTAACGATTCAAATTCAATAGTAAAATTGTTCATAAATTGTAAAAATTCAATGCAAAATTGTAGTTATGACAATTTAGAATTTAATATTTAATGTTTAATACATTAAATATTAAATTCTAAATTGTCACAATAAATATATGGTAGACACCATTGTAAGAAACAACTTAAAACTAAATTGCTTAACACTTTGTCACCTAAGTACAAAAGACAAATTTGATCCACCAACAATAAAATTAATTACATTGACTTAGATTATTTCTCCACTTGTAAAACCAAACCTGCAGCTGAAATGTTATCTCCTGCGCCAGCCGTTAACTGGGCTTCTGTGCAAATAAGCACGGGAGCTATACAGATTTCCACTTCGTCACTGTCTAAGACCTCTTCCCAGCAAGCAACAGGTTTAGTTGGCTCAAAAAATACTCTACTATTATTAGCATCGTCAGTTGTTGTTGAAAAACTGTCATCTAGCAATAATTTACATTTATCCAATGCAATCTTTTGGCTGTTACAGACATATCTATGAGCTGTTAATGAAGCTTTCGCTGCAGCTGCCTTAGTCCTCTTCCATTCTGAACCTTTAACATTCAAAATAGCTTGATAAGCCAACGTGTGTACATGTATGCGTGTAATATTTCTCTTACTACCATACTCTTTATTCTTTGATCTTATTAGCTGGAATGTTTTTCGCAATTGGTCCAATGCTGTGGCAACTCTAGGATTTGAATCGGCAACAACAATAACTTTGCCGTACTCTAATACACTATTAAGATTTGATAGTTCTTGTTCGTTCATACCAACTGAATCAACATATGGCAAGATTTTTGTGGTCAAATGTAACAGTAATTCTAAATCTACATAGCTTGCCATTTCAAAATGCGACAACGTGTTAAGGGGTTGAGATAAAATTTGTTTCTTGACTAAATCCAGTCTTTCCTCCCTTAAATCTGAAACAATATTATAAATATGAATGATTTTTTTCTTTAGAGTATTTAGTTTTAGATGTCTCACTAGTCATGAAATTTTTTTAAAACATTTCTCTCACCATTCTAAGAATTACCTTCCCTGTATATTAAACCTGTCTAGGTTTAATATACAGGGAAGGTAACCACAAGTTATTGGACACATAATATAAACTCTGAAAAAGATCAGCATCGTTTCAGGTTGAGGATATTTTGATAAGTCTTCCTTTACATTTGCAGGAAATTTTTCATAACACCAAAAATGATGTTGCTATATTCCATGTCACACTGGACACAGTTTAAAGATCTGTAAATCTTGAATCATCATCAAATTTACTTTCGCTTTCATTCTGAAAGGCAGTTTGCAGTACATGACCAATAACCAGTTTTTAAAACACTAACCTGAAACCTAAAAGTTAAGCATTGCAAGTGAAATAATTACCTCTGCCTTCTTGCTTAAATGGAAAATTATCCATCATTTGCAGTCCACTTATGACTAGTAAATTAGGTTTAAATTTTGGCAAATGTTCTCCTAGCATTTCTAAGGATGTCAACAATGGATTATTTTCATCATTATGCATAATGTATCTATTGGCCCTCGGAGACTTGTATGGACCAAACTTTTCATCAGCTTTATACTCTAATATCATATGTACATCATCCCGCACTTCTTCATCCTCACTACCAACTATTTGAATGTCACTTGGAATGGATGTTTTCAGTTTTTTACTAATTTTGGCGCCAAGTAAGACCTTCCATCCTTCCATATGGAATCTCTTAGCCATGAGAGGTGCGTTGCCTCCTATAGCCCATCTTGAATCTGGTAATTTTAGAGATTCCTCCACAAGTTCATCATAGAGTTTGCTGTTGGACATGAATCTCCTGCAATGGATAATATTCAGTGATTACAATTTGCAAGAGCAAGTAAACCTATTGAATTAAATACAAATAATATGTTTAATTATTTATTTTCTTTGTTGCTTGTGTCATAGTGTCTAACTGGCTTAGAATACAGATTCTACTGGCGAAATGTTGACATAAGTTAAATGGGTAAAGCCCTTATTTATTCTTTTGGAACAACTTTTATTTTATAGAGCTTTACAGTTAGTATGGTTAGTATTGGTTTTACTACCAGGCTCCAATGTTACAGTTTAGCAGTGTAGGTTCAGGTTCAATATAGGATCAATGTGTATTAACATAAAATATTTAGAAGAATTATTAATTTATTTATTAGTAATCAAAAAGTATGCAAAGTCACAAAATTTGATGATACAGATTTGACATAAAAACCAAAAAATATCTTAATCACAGTTTAATAAAACATTCTTCAATTTTCAAATAAAAACAAAGTACAATACAACTTACTCAGCAGCCGCACCATGCTTGAAGAAATACGTGAAACTTTTTATAAACTCTTCTTTGCTTGATATCTCGTTAAAATGTTCTGGATTTCCTTTCAAATCTTTTGGGTCTAATAAAGAAGTTGCGTTTACAAAGAGATCGTGACATGCTCCGTAGCCAAGTGCAACCCTAGGCTGATGTGTACCGGCACCGACCTTGTTCTCGTTCTCCAAATACAGCAAGTGTTCCTTCACAGGCGACAGCCTCAAGTCCTCGAAGTTATCTTTCCGGTAAAACACCGCATACAACACTATACCAAACGACAAAATCGTACCTAACTTGACTGGCGCGCCGGCCATTGTTTCACTTATAATTCGTATCAGTCAACACAAACTGGAATGCATAGGTTAAAAGCTTTGAACTGGATCCACGTCAGCTCATTTTAATAGCGATGAGTAAATAATATAATACAAGAAATAGAATTTGAACATTCACCTTTCGACTATGGATTACAGAAATTGTCAGATGACATGTCATGTGACGTTTTATTTATCAGTGTTCTGTCAACGTCAAATATGACAGTCAAATTGATAATGAATTTTGTTTACTTCCGTCGTCATTGGTACCAACAATGACAATGAAATAAATGGGTCGGCCATAACAATTCGCAACCATAAAAGCTGCCATATTTGTGTGGGAGAGATGGCTGTGATGAAAAGGGACGTATTCCTAGAATAAACGAAGATCATTGATACGTATCGAGAGTTATCACACTACTAACATGCCCTTAATCATATGAAACAAATCTAAAAGAATTTTAGTAAAAAAAATCTATATTGTTTCAAGGTTTTTTCATTCTTCCATTTTCCTGTATGGTGTATGGCGGTGTCCCATCTATTTTGGTGTCGTATCTATGCAGTGGATTAACAAAAATAAACACTATAATGATTAAAGCTGGCCTCTCCGGTTGATGCCCAAAATAAACAATGGATTTTATTCTATCACGTTCTCAACGTAGCTAGTATCCTTTCTCGAGTCTGTATAGGTACTTATGGATTGCCTAAAATGAAAATATCGATAAAAACATTCAGATCAATTGTCATCTTCGATTAATAATTCACTAATTGTCTCACCAAATGTGTGAAACTGCGGTTTCTACTAGCTTGCCTTCTATATTTTAAACTAGTTCTCGTTCCCGTTTCCGATCCACGTTCCAAATTAAATCAAATTTCAAAATAGGTTTGATATTACTATGCTATAGATTTAGGCCATCGAGGAAAAGTTTGCGCGCGTGAACCATGAATTTTTCGGTATAAAAGTACCCTATTTGTTAATCCAAAGCAAAATCTATCTTCATTCCAAATTTCAGCCAAATTAGTTCTGTAGTTCTGGTGTGAAAGAGTAACAAACATACACACGTACACACTTACAAACTTTCATCTTTATAATATTGCTTTTACCCGCGGCTTCGCGTTGATTTTTATTTTTTTTTTATCCACTACAAGTTAGCCCTTGACGGCAATCTCACCTGATGGTAAGTGATGATACAGTCTAAGATGGTAGCGGGCTAACCTGTTAGGGGTATGGTAAACCCATACTCCTTTCGGTTCCTACGCGACATCGTGCCGGAACGCTAAATCGCTTGGCGACACGTCTTTGTCGGTAGGGTGGTAACTAGCCACGGTCGAAGCCCACCAGACCAGACTCGAGCCGGGAATCGAACCCAGGACCTCCAACTTTTTTATAATCTGACAGCACGCGCGCTGCGCCACGGAGGTCGTCAAATGATGCCATTAAATAAGTATCAGAGAATATTACATTAGAAATGAGTCAATAGTATAACTATATTTTAACATACCATATTTTTATGCGTAACAAAAAAACAGATATTCACATTTATAATATTGGTATCATTTATCGCCTATACGCCTTGCCTTTTCGGATGAAGAACCTTAGTAGGCAAAATTACTTTAAAAATATGGGGTTGGTTAACGCTGAAAGACTTGCTTGCTACGCTTAAGTTCTTAACGGAAAACACAATATTTAACTTTTAACCTAATCGGCCATGCAGAACTAATGCACAGTCATCATGTTGATTTATAGTCTGACGAAGCAGATTTTCCTTTATAGAGTAATCCATTGAAATATTTGAAATTCAAATGTTTGTCTGGTGGTGGTTTCGGCTGTGGCTAGTTGCCACCCTACCGACAAAGACGTGTCGCCAAGCGATTTAGCGTTCAGGCACGATGTCGCATAGAAACCGATTAGGAGTATGGGTTTACCATAACAGGTTAGCCCGCTAGCATCTTAAACTGCATTATCACTTACCATCAGGTGAGATTGCCGTCAAGGGCTAACTTGTAGTGGATAAAAAAAAATGGATAGCCCAAAAATACATTTTGGTTCAAACACATGCTTGGTTTCATTATTGAGGTGATGTTGATAATTTAATTCGTTAGTTGAATAGTAGAATATTTAACATTTTTTTTTTTTCGGACTGTCTATTAGCTGTACAAACCCTATTGGTTGCCACAGCGTAACCGGGCTGTTTGGCGAGCTTTGGAAAGGAGCTCTGCCAGAAGAAATTTTGAGCCCTAGGGCTCGAAGAAACTAAGGGAACGACTGCCTAAGGGAACGACTGCCTAAGGGCGCCTCCTTTGAGGCCGAACCTCGGCTTAGGCGACGTTTGGGATAACGGGGGGGTCGGACGGTGAGTGGTCCGTACGTCTCCGAGGCCGTGGATGGAGCCCACGTCCAGATGACGTAGGATAGCGGGGACCTCGTCTTCGCCGGCGAAGACGGTGTGTAGCGTATGATTGTGTGGTAGGTGGTACGAGTATGTTGTCAGTAGTCATCTGATCGTCAGGGTCATGAAGGATATGTTTAGGTCTCCTCTTTCGGAGAGGAGCGCTTAGGTCGGGGGAGAGTATTTAACATTGGCCGCCAAGCGTAGTATTGCGCCTAGAAAGGGGTTTAGGGGCCATATTGCGCCGTTACCCTTATCTATTATTAACTTCTTTCCCCAAGGGTTGTCTGGAAGAGATTGCTTAAGCAATAAGACCGCCTTTGCATACTCATGTGTTAAGTGTTCCGTGTTGTCGTTTCTTTAAAATTTTGTGTGCAATAAAAAGTATCTATCTACCTATCATTTATTTGCAAGATATCACCATGATTGCTTTTGGTTGTTTATTATAGAATAGCATAAGAAATAAAATAAAATTGTTTGATTGAAGTAATAAAGTGGGTGATCCAACGCAGTGGGTCTATACCTAAATATTTATGTAACCCATATTTTAGATATCGGATGAAAGTGTTCGGTGATAAAATTTTCTTATCAGCTTACACAGATGAAGTTGGGGAGACCCTCAAATTATAGATTAATTATTATTAGAGGAACTGCAGCATATTTGGAATACTAGTTTGTTTTTTGAGAATACATTTAAGGAGAAACGAGTTAGCTTAATAAAAAATACAATAAACTATTGAAAAATTATTAAATTTTCATAATAAAAGCAATCAATAAAACTAAAACCAAAAATCTTGTCAAAATGCCTATTTAATTAAACAAACTCCAAAAATGAGATTTATTACGTGTCGGGAATTGGAATGGAGTTTTTTTTTTTTTAGAGGAACCTTTTTACTTCGGTTTGACAGGAAGTCGAACCGAAGCCGACACTACACTATTGCAAGAGTAGTTGCAATACCTGAGCAACGTACATTACACCTAAACTTTTAATATTACATGTCCTTCCATTTATGGGCGGCCGATGACCGGTCCTTCCTTATAAAGAAACATTTTTGACTTTCGAAATCATTTGCAAGAATCAAGACTCTCTTGTTGGAAACCTACTTATTATCATACAGTAATGTATTGTAATCATTTAGGTGCTTCGTTGTTCTAGTGGTTCGCATCTTCAACTACGGATCACGCGGGTCCTGGATTCGGTTCTCGGGGCAGGATAAACAGGGGTATAAGAAATTTGCGTTATTCATTTTCGTGCATCGGACGGATTTAAGGCTTAGCTACGGTTGGTAATATTACAATCACTAACTTGTGATTGTAATCGTAAAAATCCACCAACCTGAATGTTAGCATCAATGATTGAAGATTCAAATCCCTTTCTCCCATGGTAATGTAAAGGTAGACTCAGGAACCTTACTCCAATAGTGGGACGTTAACAGGTTAAATAAAAAACCTTCATCATGGTTAACCCATTTCCGGCTCACTACAGAGCACGGGTCTCCTCTCAATATGAGAAGGGTTTGGCCATAGTCCACCACGCTGGCCGTGTGCGGATTGGCAGACTTTACACGCCTTTGAGAACATTATGGAGAACTCTCAGGCGTGCAGATTTCCTCTCGATGTTTTCCTTCACCGTTGAAGCAAGTGATATTTAATTTGCTTAAAAACGCACATAACTCCGTTGATTCGGTTGTTGACGCCCTAACCACTAGGCTATCACCGCTTACTTCTATCTAAAAAACCTTAGAGTACATAAACATATTCAACTTAATGTACCCAATACAAACTCCAATATCGTACCGAGAACTTCTCCCATTTAAGACCACTGCACTAGAAAGAGAAGGTTCAGAACAGGGTTTTAAATGTATGACCCGTCATTATAAACTGACTATCACATTGGTACGAGAGTTTATACTTTATACCTACCTACCTAATTAAAATGTCCATAAATTACCATTTTGTAATTTTCTTGAACAGTCAAAATTTTATATGCAAAACTGGCAACGCGTTATCAGATTACCATTTTTAGTGTTAAAATCTTGTTTGCATTCGGTTTGACGTTATAAAAACGGAACCTTAGATAAAAACCTTTTTGGTTGAACAAAAGGCAATGAATTTTATCTTACTGTAAACTATAAATGTGTGAAGCTGTGATAGCCTAGTGGTTAGGATGTCCGCCTCCTAATCAGAGGTCGGGCGTTCGAACCCGGGCACGCACGTCTAACTTTTCAGAGTTATGTGCGTTTTTAAGCAATTAAAATATCACTTGCTTCAACGGTGAAGGAAAACATCGTGAGTAAACCTGCAAGCTGAGAGTTCTCCATAATGTTCTCAAAGGCGCGTAAAGTCTGCCAATCCGCACATGGCCAGCGTGCTGGACTATGGCCAAACGCTTCTCATATTGAGAGGAGACCCGTGTTCTATAGTGGGCCGGCAATAGGTTGATCTTGATGAATTATTGAATTCTTGTGTGTTCGATTTTCCTAAATGTACAGACTATATACTTATATAAATACAGAACACTACTACTAAAAAAAGATGATCAAAAAACTGAAAAAGGATTCGAAATCGTTTAGAAAATTATTTTGAACTGGTATATAATATGTACCCGTACTATATATAAACTCATTTCAATGGAAGTAAGTTGAAAAAATAAAATAAACGCATGTTGTTAATCTGTGCCACAGGGTATATAAGATTAAGAATTTTTAAGGTGAAAATCAAATTAAAAAGCATAAAGTGCACCCTAATATGGCGCTCACGTATTGTTGCCGCCGAAACCAGCGACAGATGAAATCTCGGTGCTGTAACAGTCTGGCGCCGAGTAATGAACATTTGTGAGTTCCGAGAGTTTGAACATTACAATAAAGCTTAATTGGGCAAGTCTATTTCATGAAATCTATATACTTATCATGTTCTTTTTATGTAAACTCGTAAGTGGTGTCAATTCTAATGATTTAAGTAAATTGACAAGTCAAAAAATAGTGCCACCAAATTCTACAGACAGTTAATTAAATTTAGTTATCAGATCTGTGCCATTATTTAATCTGTATTATTTTGTTTTTTTTTTTTTACTTTGCATTGTGCCTATTGAACGTTGTAAAGTCCATATCGGGAGAAAGGCGGGAGACTTTGTATATGGCGGGCGCGGTTTTTTCACGCTTTTCTTGAATTAATGTTTGTTGGCTAATCTTGAAAAGGACTGGTGTTGGTTGTGTCTCGGACAGTATTGGTGTCGTTTATGTAGTGGCTAGTTTTCTGAATGGTTAACAGGTATTAATTTGGGAAAGGTTTGAGGGATCCGCGTCCGCAGAGAGCGAAGTTTCCCGCCATTTCTCCCTAACCTAACATTACTATAAACTTGACATTGGCTAATCTGTGCAAAGCCATAAAAAGAGAGAACTAATAAAATAATAAACTTGACATTGGCTAATCTGTGTAAAGCGATAAAACGAAAGAAAAAAAAACGTAAAGTCCACATCTATCTTCCAATGATACTCTAGTATAAGTGACAAGTGATTTGCTAGTATTGTGGAGGAGCTTTGCGTCAACTGGTCTAAGTTCCTTCATCACTGTAACATCAACCATTGTAAAATCAATAATTAATTTTAAGTATGTTTCGTGTTTGTACTAAGATTTATAAGAGATAAGTATTCGACCGAGGTTGCAAGTTTTCGCGCGTACGGAGGCTCGTGGTATCAGGTCGAATGATTCACGCCTTAGAGGTCAGGATTTCCAGTTGCGAGCCAAATGAATGAGCCCTACTTCGGCCCTGTCATAGAACACAGAAAAACAGAAATAAAACCTTCAAGCATTTTTTTTTACTATAAATATAATAGTTGTTATATATTATAAATTCGAACAGGTTTTAAATTTTTGATCCATCCAAATCAACGTAACCGCTCAATTTCGTTCGTCCTAGTACTTTGAGTACGATACTCTGAGAAAATCTTGCTTAGTTATTTATAAAGTTAGTTTCAAAAAAAATCTAACTGTCCGTCATTATTGTTATTATTCAAAAAAGCGACTAAAATAAATCTTCTATAAATCACAGCTTAATAATTATTTGAGATATACGTGACATTAAAAAAAAAGTAGATAAACCTGCCCCATATTATAATATTCAAACTCGATCACCTATTCTGAGGAAGGAATTTGGAAAAAAAGAAACATGCTGACCTATATGATCAGTGTACAGTTAGAGGTCATGGGTTCGATACCAGCCTACCAATAAACAATGTAGTTCAAAGCTGACTTGTAGTGGATTAAAAAAAATTGTGATGTCTAATCACCAAGACTGCAATGTGAAAACGTAGGTTTGACAAATTTATAATCACACTAGCTGATGCCCGCGACTTCGTCTGCGTTGAGTTAGTGTGTGTGAAAGTGTTGTTTTTGTTTTCCAATCACGAAGCAATTTGAAATAATCATAATAAATAAAATATATATATTTTATTATAAAATTTTCGTTAAAAAGGAGATACTTTAATGTTTATAATAAACAAAAAAAATAACAAAAAAAGAAAGAGTGAAATCTGAGTACGCGTTAATGAATTTCAACTAAATACACATTTTGACTTTCATCCCCTCTCCCAAGGGAAACGAGCTGAATTCCGGGATTAAAACTATCCTATATGTTGAATCGGAGTATCAGCTACTCCTATACCAAATTTCATTCAAATCCATTCAATAGTTTCGGCATGATGTGCGGCCAAGAAACAGACAGACAAAAAAAAATTAAAAAACTTGTTTTGGGCTCAGTATCGATAGTAAAGCATCCTCCAATTAAAATTTTCAAAATATATTTTATGTACGGAATTCGTCTTGTTACAGTTTTATAATATTATAGATGATCCAGTGCACTTAGCAGCTTTAAATTGAAAATTTAAGCCCAGTGGGCATACAACGGTCGCTTAGCACGTGACAACGCGTTCGTTCTATCCAGTGTTTCGCGATCTGAGAGCTGTCATCATGAATGCGCGAAAACCATGCCCTTTCACGCTTATCGAGATCGCGTTTAAGAGATTTTCCTTCGAAATTAAAACCGTGTCGCATTTTAAGAGGATGCTTTGTTACTTTCTTTATTATTCTTTCAAGGGTTTCGCACATCCTGTTATAAAATACGAAACCTTTACAGGTTTTACTTACTCGTTTATTTTAACAGAAATGCCATCGAAAATCCAGTAGGTTACCTAATAAGTTTTGGCTCGACCCTCGGAATTAAAAACCGAGGACTTCGTGATTTGTAACCGAATATGTATATATCTATCAAATTCAAAATTCAAATTAAAATAATCTTTATTCAAATAATCCTTTAAAAGGCACTTTTGAAGCGTCAATAATTTACATAGTAGTTATTTGATGGTGATAACTACATTCGTAATTTTAAAACTAATGCTATGAGGGTTCCAAACGCGTCCCGGTCTAAGAAGAAGCCCACAACAAACTTAGCCCGGTTTTTTTTTGTTATCACCATCTCACATAATCAATAATAAATTATAGTACCGATGGAGATAGAGCAATTCACACCCAAGCTTTTTGATCGTTTATATAATCCTTAATATCGTAATATGATTTTTCTATAAGCTTTCGTTTTATAAAATCTTTTAACTTATTGATAGATATCTCCAAGATATCAATAGGTAATTTATTATAAAATAAAATACAATTTACTTTAAATGAGTTAAACCTAACCTGACCACTAGACGAACGATGCAGTTAATTAACGAGTTAAATCTCTATTATTTTTTACTTACTAGTTTTTTTTTTAACCATATCATAAGCATTATTATTACATTTCTATCCGGTCTGCTGGTCGAATAGGCAACAGGTGTACCAACCGTAACAATTTTTCCAACAAAAACTATAATTGTTAATTATTAAGATACCTACCTACTTACTTAGATTAATAGGTAAAGATTACCCGAGTTCTTTATTCCGGTGTCGATGAACTTTTAAATTACTTAGCTTGAGCAATGACCATTTCATGACTCTTTATAGAAAAGTAAAGTTGGAGTGTATCTATGTATCAAAATGAACGTTTTTGTTACAAGTTTTTAATTAACTTGCCTTGTTAAATAGTTAGTAGATAATTTATAACGCATAAGCTTTTGTTTTATTCATTTTACCTAAAACGCTCGAATTTTTTTGTTTTAATTATTCGAGACAGTGTGCGTTATTTCCTACTTGTTAACTTCAATTTGTTTTAGTATTCTATAAACGATAAAATAGCTTGTATATAATTGTAGCCAGTGAATGCCTTCGGATACGGTGTCGCGTAGAAACCGAACAATCCGACACCCCAACCCTCACGTAGTTGCGGCTTCTTTTTACTCCCCCGACCTAAGCGCTCCTCTTCGAAAGAGGAGACCTAAACATATCCTTCGTGACCCTGACGATCGGATGACTACGGACAACATACTCGTACCACCTACCACACAATCATGCGCTACACACCGTCTTCGCCGCCGAAGACGAGGTCCCCGCTATCTTACGTCATCCGAACGTGGGCTCCATCCACGGCCTCGGAGACGTACGGATTACTCACCATCCGACACCCCCGTTATTCCAAACGTCGCCTAAGCCGAGGTTCGGCCCTAGAGCTCGAAACTTCTTCTGGCAAACAGCCCGGTTACGCTGTGGCAATCAGTAGGGTTAGCACAGCTGAAAGACAGTCTGAAAAAAAATGGTATTCAATTTTATTTAAGCTGGTCACCTAAACACTACTTGCTAAGCGAGAATACCTTTGAGAAGGATGTCGTGTAGATACCGATTAGGGTTTAATAAAAATGCCATATCCCAAAAACTGGTTAGCCCGCTACCATCTTACGCTCGATAACAAAAATAAACCTAATCCAAAATCCAATGGCGCTACTAAATCAATCTGCTATCTACTTCTTTATCATCATCATCATCATTTACAACGGATTGACGTCCACTGCTGGACATGGGTCTTTTGTAGGGAGTTCCAATGCTTGGGCCGCTTGCTTCCAGCGGCTCCCTGCGACTCGTCTGATGTCGTCCGTCTACCTAGTTGGGGGTCGACCAACGCTACGTTTACCGGTGTGGGGTCGCCATTCCAGCACCTTGGGACCCCAACGTCCATCGGTTCTTCGAGCTATGTGCCCCGCCTATTGCCACTTCAACTTCGCAATTCGCTGAGCTATGTCGGTAACTCTGGTTCTTCTACGGATCTCCTCATTTCTCATTTGATCACGTAGAGATACTCCTAGCATAGCTCTCTTCTTTATTCGTTATTAGGGAAATAAACACCTATAAGTTTCATTTTTAAATGTGTCTGGGACGCATTTTCCAAACCATTTTCAAATTGCTATGATTGAGTCGAATGTGATAGTTGGCTGTGGTCCGCTTTCGCTATTTGATACGTCTCCGGACCACAACTTAAGAGGTAGAATAACAGGATTAAAACTAATGACTTATCAACTAATACATGAGAAAATATTGCAATTTGAAAACAATTTTTTCCAGCAATAAGACGAAACATTACATACATTTGGTAGATCTTATACGAGCCAATAGTTTCTTCTGTTAGCACTGCAAGTTCCCGTAACCTTTTATTTAATCTATTTTTATTTGGGACTTCCAAAGCGAACATTCCAGCCCCATTATCTCCTAAATAAATAACAAACAAAATTATAAAAAAAAAATACTCTAACAAACTTATAACTAAAACAAAATAAAAGTCTGAGTAATGAGTAATTCTAATGGTTTTGGTTTTTACACTTGTTGAATTATGAATGTTATTCAGTAATTATAAACAGTGTTCCTTACGGAGCGACCTAATCCTATCCAGGATCAAGCTCCTTAAATAAAGATTATAAAAAAAAAAGTCTGAGTACTATAAATGTCACAGACCCAACCTACTTCTCCCGTATCCTTGATATGGGAACATATAGTGATTTAAAAAAAAAACCTCGCTGTTTTAGTTTGAAGAAGAAAAGGGTCGGTTAAAGAGCATCACCAAATTCGTTGATGCCATAATCGCCTCGCAACTTGGGTGGAAAGGTTACTAGGTCGTCGCCATGTCTCCACTTAGCCGGAGTACCGTGCATAAAACACCTACAGATAATAATTATTCGGCAACTTAAATGACTGTAGCCACTTGGCTTGGCGCCAATGCTCGTTTAGTAATTCAAATTGAATCACTTATCTGCTCCTTGTCTATAATCTAGTAATCAAAATCAAGGTACGTAACTACGAGTAGGTTAGTCGAAAAAAAGGCGGGAGACTTCGTATTTGGCGGGCGCGGTTTTTTCACGTTATTCTAGAATTCATGTTTGTTGGCTAGTTTTGAAAATATTATATGAAATTGTGTGCTTTTATGGAATTCACGTACACTAGTAATTTCGGGTCTTGAAGCGCGCCCAGTGTTCCTGATACGCCTCTGATGGTGTTAGGGGGCCTCGATCATAGGCTGATAAGCGAAGCGGTGATAGCATAGTGGTTAGGGTGTCAACCTCCTAATCAGAGGTTGGCGGTTCGAATCTCGGCACGCACCTCTTACTTTCGGAGTTATGTGCGTTTTATAAAAATTAATATATAACTTGCTTCAACGGTGAAGGAAAACATAGTGAGGAAACCTGCACGCCTCCATAATGTTCTCAAAGGCGTCAAAAGTCTGCCAATCCGCACATGGCCAGCGTGGTGGACTATGGCCAAACCCTTCTCATATGAGAGGAGACCTGTGCTCTGTAGTGAGCCGGTAATAGGTTGATCATGATGATCATAGGCTCCCCGTCGAGGGTCCGCTTCGGCGGATGCCGCTGGTTAGGTTGCGATCGAGTGCGCGAGTGTTTCCGTAACCCAGCCTCCAGGCGACGCGAAGGGGCATCGCTGGGTTTTAGTGGGTATTCTGGTTGCCATTTATCTGGCCCAAGGTACTACATACCCCGTCGGAAGCGGCACAGCCTTGCCTGCGTCGCTTTCGGAGGGGATGCGTAAACGCACTTTAAAAAAACACTGATAACTATTTCTAGGAAAATACAAACAGATTCATTGAAAAGCTTAGATATGATAGAAAATTACTTGAGTTTGAAGAAACCTAGGTATCATGCACTAATTGGGCATAACTTGGACGAGCCTTTCCGCTAATATGAGGCTGAAATATATCTGCTATATTAGACTCTATATGCTAAGAAATATAGTTTATATTAAAAAACCTAGGTAGCCGAGTAAATGATATAAAATAATCTTTCCTTAAAAAATTATAATACCTTCTTTAACTCGGTACAGAGAGCCAGAGTTTAAGATAGCCATGTTTGTTAAATTTCAACCCATAAATGCGTTAAACAAACACATAAAGATACAAACTTGCGTCTGGCAATAAAATATGAGACATATTTCAGCTACTTGTCGCATTAAATAAGATATGTTTGGTTTAATGATTGGAGATACCGAATTTGGCGCGGTGTGAAAAATGCAAGAGGTATTATTTCTTATATGTATAAGACAAGTCAATTTTATTAAATACTAAATGATTGTGTATAGATAAGGCAATATATACAGATACCCTGTCCACAGTTACATTGCATAAAACTTTAGATTACTATATTATGTCTTGTCAAAAAAAAATTGAAGTAGACATAGACATATTATAATTTTAAAAATATTAAATTTGTGCGCATAATAAAGAAAATAAATATGACATACATAACGCACACACACAAACACACATACACACTCGTTCACACACACACACATACATACCCGCACACGCTCATACACGCTTAAATAATGTAAGCTTTAGTTAGATAATTTTTCTCTAGGAATGAATGTACTGGAAGGAACTACCCTCTGCTATACATGTTTTCCTAGTGCAGAGGGTAGGGACAAATTATATACTCGTATATTGTCAATCCTAATCGTTTAAAACAATAAAATCTTATCTCTTATCTTACATATTGTATTTCAACAATTTTCAATTACTCGTATTAATACCAATTGAAATTTAAAATTAAAAAAAAAAAGACGGGTTGCACTCCGGGAGTGCCGGCAGAAGTGAAAACTTGATTATTAACGTTGAGCATGTTTGATATTTTGGAATGGTTAGGGAATAATTTTGCACCAATTGCTTTATCAGTATAAAAGTACTATCATTTATGTGGTAGAATACAATATTCATTTATTGCGCTATCGTACACAAACATGACAATTTATATTACATTAAAAATTTAACACTTTAAAACTATTACAATTATTTTACATTAAAAAGTTTATCTATATCAATTTCCATATTTTAAGCACTTTACATTCACGAATTTTACGAATACACAACAATGTGATCACTACACAGACGGTCGAGCCATCAGCTGTCACCATCCATGGATGCGCGTGGCACGCTGTGACATAGACGAACATTCGCGCAAGCGCCCTGCGCTGCCTAAACGAAACAGTAGGCCCAGGCATACATTTTCGCCGCGCCGTAGAGAGGGGATAGCTGTCTACTCTCCATCCGTCTTACGCTTTTTCGATCAGGTCACGTGTCCTGACGCGAGTTTAAGATTTTATACCCATTACAGAAAAAGTGCTCAACGCCGCTAAAGAAGTTTTCACTTCAAAAAGAACAATAAAAGTAAATTTGTTCACAAATATTAGAAAGAAATCATCATCTTTATGATCAACGCATTACCGGCTCACTACAGAGCACGAGTCTCCTCTCAATATGAGAAGGGTTTGGCCATAGTCCACCACGCTGGCCATGTGCGGATTGGCAGACTTCACACGCCTTTGAGAACATTATGGAGAACTCTCAGGCATGCAGGTTTCCTCACGATGTTTTCCTTCACCGTTGAAGCAAGTGAAATTTTAATTGCTTAAAAACGCACATAACTTCGAAAAGTTATAGGTGCGCGCCCGGATTCGAACCGCCGACCTCTGATTAGGAGGCTGACGCCCTAACCACTGATGCTGATATATAGCCGATGATGATGATACCCTTAACAACCCCAGTAAGTGAGATGGCAACGGTAACCCTGTAGTGTACAAAAAAAGTCACAGCTGCGATCATAACACCAACTGTAATTTTCTAACAGCAATAACTGTGGTGAAAAGTTATTCTATGTACGATTTTTACGTGTAATAATAATAATACACTATTATTATTACTTTTTACGTAATAATAATTATTATTACACTATTATTACCTATTACTGATTTCGACTGTACATGGTTAGGTCAGTAAATGCTAGCAAAAAGCGAGCGAGCCGCAAGAAGGAGCGGTATATTAATATAAAATCATATTTCCACAGTATTCGCTAGTTGGATACCTCTAATGATGTACCTACTTACTTCATTCATCATGTAACGCATTCTTGCGTCGGACGGCCGAAGGAAATACCTTCAGTGTCGGATCGGTGCTGATTACCGTTGGTCTGACTTATTGGTGTAAACGACAATAAATAAGTTCTTAATAAAGTGGGGCTTTATATTATTTAAGCAATTAAAATATCACTTGCTTCAACGGTGAAGGAAAACATCTTGAGGAAACCTGCATGATCGAACCCGAGACCTTTTTTTTTATATACCACAAGTCAGCGGTACGTGATGATACGGTCTTAGATGGTAGCGGGCTAACCTATTAGGGGTATGGTAAACCGTACTTCTAATTGGTTTAGTGCCGGAACACTAAATCGCTTTACGACACGTCTTTGTCAGTAGGGCGGTAACTAGTCACAGCCAAAGCCTCCCACCAGACCAGACTCGAGCCGGGAATCGAACCTAGGACCTCTAACTCTTAAAATGCAACATTTCAATAGTCGTCAAAACCTTCCACTTATAGGACCACAACGCTATGCCAGTGTCGTCGTCAAAATCAAGCGTTTTCTATAAAGGCGGCCAGTTGCCAACCTGCCATACTGAATAAGGCACAAGGGTGTAGTAAAAAGCCCAAAAAACCCAGGTAGGTATGGAGTTCGTATCAATGGCTTAACTGTGCTCTTATTCCCACGGCCATTAATTAGTATTGCTACTCTCATACGATACCGTCCATCTATGGATCTAAATTAAATAATTGCAGTCTAGGCCAATTACCAGTCTTAGAAATGCTTTTTTTGCTTCAACTCGGAAAATAGGGATACTTAAAAATAAAGTTTAATAAAAGATAAAAGCGCCTAAAAATATACATATATCCACATAACACGTTCCTTAACTGTAATCATAAAAAGTAACAAATAATAGTAGTAAATAATTCAACAACAGAGTTGGGGCGGCTTGTGAAGCGACTGAAAAAGCTAAAGCATGCAAATACAGGGGTCTAGGCTTGGTCTGTGGGGTCCTAGCGCTCTAAGGCTTTTAAATTCAGTTCCAATTCAAAGAACCTTACCTAAAGGGACTCCTTTTAATAATATATTTTAGTTATGATGTTATGTATTTATTTATTTTTTAAGATTATTACTTTTAGGTTAATCGAAGGTTTATTTTAAGTTATATATGTATTCTTGAAATTTCATACATAATAAAAATTTAAAATAAAAGATAGATTATTGGTTGAAGAACCCCTTTTTGTTAATAATTTGCATTAAAGCCAATAACGGTTTAAGATTATTAAAATCTGTCCTAAAATATATCAGTACTAGTACCGGAATAATTTTTGGTGCGATGTTTTCAGTACAGAAATTATTTTAACTGTTATTTAATTCCTGTAGCAAAATGAGTAGGCACCTACACCAGGCGATAATACTGATAATACTTTATGAAAAAGCAAGAAATTTTTACACAGTGTTTTGAATCTAGGTATATTTTTAGAATGTTTTATGTTACGAACGGTTACTGGATATTGATATTGATTTTACAACAATTCAACGATATCGTTTTTGTTTTCATCAAAATCGGACCCGAGCCTAGTTTAGTTTTCTTTCTCTATAGTTTTATGGGCTCAACTTTCTTACATAATCCGTATATATGCTTCTCACTTCAACATTCCTCAATGTGGATGTGGCTTCATCTACTAAATCTGAGGTCTAAATACTGCCCAGCAGTAAAGACTTGTCACATGAGAGTGGGATGTACCGAGTTTATAACCACTATATTGGAGATAGGCGCGCAACCTGTTTCATAGTCAATAGCCTAAATTTATGATTTATGCCAACTAGAAATTATATAATCAATTCTTTGAGTTGCCATTTAAAAATTAGTCGCACCCGTTTAAAATTAATCACTACGCAGTCCAAGTCGAGTCAAATGCGAGTAAGAAGTCAATTAATCATTAGATAAAGTGTCACATAAAACCATCAATATTTTTGCGGGGCTGTATGTATGGCGAATGACCATATTTAGGCACGCCGTGTCAAAGTGGTCCAACCGTGTCGCCAGTACTGACTCACTGGTGTTTTCATATGCCCATTATTAATATTTATAGCTCAGGTATATTAAATAATAGGCATTTAGTTACGACTAAACACATTTCAAGTTAGCGCTACAAAAGGTCGGAACCTGAGCTTAAATGAAAAAAAAATGTTCGATTGATTTTCTTCATATCATACTAATTGAAGACTTATAAGAGAAGAAGGAAATAATAAAGAACTTAGATTCTCCTCGCTGTTCTTTATCTGTGTTCACTTGAATGTTTCAAATTTATTTGGTGTTGACGTTGAGGTTAGTTATTTCATCATCATCATCAACCGATTGACGTCCACTGCTGGACATAGGTCTTTTGTAGGGAGTTCCAATGCTCACGGTCTTGGGCCGCTTGCTTCCAGCGGCTCTCTGCGACTCGTCTGATGTCGTCTGTCCACCTAGTTGGGGGTCGACCAACGCTACGTTTACCGGTGCGGAGTCGCCATTCCAGCACCTTGGGACCCCAACGTCCATCGGTTCTCCGAGCTATGTGCCCCGCCCATTGCCACTTCAACTTCGCAATTCGCTGAGCTATGTCGGTAACTCTGGTTCTTCTACGGATCTTCTCATTTCTGATTTGATCACGTAGAGATACTCCCAGCATAGCTCTCTCCATTGCCCGTTGAGTGACTCTGAGCCTTCTTTTGAGGCCCATAGTTGTTTATTGTTAGTTAAAAATATATGACTTAAGCCCCACGTGTTGCTACTCACCGCTGTATGGCGGAGCCACGGGAAAGCTTTCGCATACTGCAACTCCACCAGCGGGTGTCCGCCGCAGCAGACACTCCTCGGGCTCGGCACAACGCTCAGTTTCGCCTGTTAGAGGTGTGCAGGAACAACAGCAACTAACTTGAAGGTCGTATTGATCTTGAAGGTCGTATTCTCAATCAAACTTCCCTAATCCAAGCTAAATATTTCATAACTTATTTAATGTGGGTTGATTTATTTTGTTCAATACTAATGATTTGCTTCTATAGCAAAAATATCTGCTTACAATAAACTTAAAAAATAGCTCGTCATGTCTTCATCATTGCCAAATTAGCAAGCACAAAGTGTGAATTAATAAGCACTGCCTACTGGCGTCTGATTAAGCCCCGTCGTCAAGTTCTATTCTATTATGGAGATTCTGAATCACGCTATTGTCGCTTCGAAGAATGGTTAACTATTTATAAATAGATTCTGACGACTTACAGTTATTATAATATTTACTAATAAATTCGTAGGGGAAAGTAATTCGTTACGTACTATCGCTAGACGAGCTGTGTACGCGAGATCTTCGTCATTACTCAAAATTCAGCTGCACGGGAATTTGCATGTGTTTAGAAAGTTAGACTGCCCCATGCTTCGTACACATGCAGAGTGCGATTTATAATGTCTTCTACGTTGTTTTATAAGGCCTATGAAATGTTGTGCGGTCAACATCTCTTGGCATTACACCGGTGGGAAACGGTACGTGCGTGAGCGTATTTCGGAAGACCTGTATGCAGATTTGCCTGGTCTAGCAAGTTAATATATTTTTTTAATAGTATGTAATTATTAATACGTAGATATATATGCGATTTCCCGCCTTCATATATCTGACGGCTTGTTTCAAAAAGGTGGTCTGGAACTGATCGCTTTTAGTGATAAAGCCTTTTGCTTTTATGTTATGTGCCATATAGTTGCCTAAACAAATAAATAAATAAATCAAATCAAAATAGCCTCATTCATATAAACCTATTACAGGCATCTATTAATCGTTCATATATTATATCACATTTTTAAAGCTAAGAGGGTTCAATGTTAGCTAGGAACTTCACACATATGCTACATACATTAAAATGATATCATCATGATCAACCCATTCTCGGCTCACTCACACTCACACGCACACAGTGCGGGTCCCCTCTCAATATGAGAAGGGTTTGGCCATAGTCTACCACGCTGGCCATGTGAGGATTAGCAGACTTCACACGCCTTTGAGAACATTATGGAGAACTCTCATGCATGCAGGTTTCCTTCACCGGTGAAGCAAGTGATATTTTAATTGCTTAAAAACGCACTTAAATCCGAAAGTTAGAGGTGCCCGGGTTCGAACGTCGACGTCCTAACCACTAGGCTATAACAGCTTGATATGCGCCCCATTAATTATTTCTTTTATAAACTCATACGTTCTTGACATGCATCGAGTAAATAAATAGCATGTCAGTTACCAAAGAAATCGTCAATGCCATTGACCGCACCATTCTTGTTAAACGAATAGAATATTATGACAATTCATGAGATCACAGGTCTAGGCCTTTCCCAATCACGTTCACCATTCCTAATACGTCCATGTCAGGTGGACATGCCCTATGTACTACAAACTTTAATTCCACCAGTGATAAGATGAATGCCAATCGAATACCGACTTTGTTTCGCTGATATATGGATGGTTGAGGATTTCATGTGTGGTAATGTTATGTTTGTCCAGCCATTCGTGTGTTAAAGCTCACGAGTGTAAGGCATATTGTATTTCTTTATAATTGATCACAAAAATGAGTGCATGTCCAAAACGGACTATGTATATTTGTAATATGTATGGGCACTTAAGGTACGTGCTTTTGGAGCAGGGATTGAGGCAAGTACGTTAGCTGTGAGTTAGAAGGTAGGTATCAAGTACCTACCTTTATTTGAGCATTAATAAAGCCTCTTTATATACCTATCTATACTTTTGATATATACTTAGGTGTTCTTGTAATAAAATTGTAACTAGACGATTCCTACATACATTAAATACTTATGTTCTGATAATTTTGTGCGATGTATGCTAAGATATATATATATAATACGAAGTTGTGATAGCCTAGTGGTTAGGATGACCGCCTCCCAATTGGGTCTTGAGGTCTTGGGTTCGAACCCGGGCACGCACCTCTAACTTTTGCACGGAGATATGTGCGTTTTTAAGTAATTAAAATGTCACTTGCTTCGACGGTGAAGGAAAACATCGTGAGGAAACCTGCATGCCTGAGAGTTCTCAAAGGCGCGTCTGCCAATCCGCACATGGCCATTGTGGTGCACTATGGCCAAACACTTCTCATATTGAGAGGCGACCCGTGTAGTGAGCCAGCAATGGGTTGATCATGATGATGATGATGCTATCAGTATGGAACGAAAAACCTTTATTATTATTTTTTTTATTTTAATACAAGTTACCTTGTCTGCAATCACACCTGTTGGTGATATGCAGCCTGAGATGGTAGCGGGCTAACTTGTTAGGGGTATTGCAGTTATTTTTAACCTATATCTTTAGAAGGGTGGCACGAAATCAACAACTTCCAAAATAGCCTAGAAACTGAACGATTATTTCTGTTACTCGGTTTTTAAATGTATCAAAATTCATAACTAATCACCATTGCAGTCAAGGGCTAACTTGTCGTGGAATAAAAAATATCAATCTGACAATTCGCGGACACGGTGTGTCGTTTGTGTGTGTGTGTATGAGTGTGTGTGTCCCTCTATAGGCCCTATCGTCCTACGTATATCGGCAGGGAACTTTATAGCGCAGAGACAGTAGGCGTGGGAAATTTTAGCGGCTTGCTCTAAATTCCGCAACGTTGTTACGTGATGCTTCGAAAACTTAGCTACTCGTATCTTAAGACTTCATGTGAAAGGCAAAATTAAGTTCCTATAGCTTTAATTCTATTCCTACTACCAGAGATAGGTCAGCTAGTATCGACTAGCTGTGGCTACCGAAAACAAGGTAGAAAGAAAGGTAGGTTCTACTAAGGTCAACGGAATGTTGATAAATATATTCGACGTTAGGTTTGGGGTTGCAAAAGCCATTGGACTGATATGTTCCTAAAAAGTATGTTATTATATTATTATCTCTCTCAAAATGAGATGTAAACAAACCACGAGTTTATTGGTGAATATGCAATGTTGCATTACTACTAATAAATCGTTGTTTTTAACTATGACCTGCTTTTACCATAGTATCTCAGTAGTCAATCAATTACGTTATATAAAAAAAAAAACGTTAGTATAAAAAAATATATATATTTTTCGATTGAAAAATAAACACAACTTGAATAGTCACAGCGATGTTTGTCTAGCTTGCATTGAATCAACGGAAATTGATATATTACTAGCTGACACGGCAAACGTTGTTTTACTATTTCTAGGGAATTTCTATTGTAGAAAAAAAGTAACTAACTTATTGTGTGTAAGGATGTGGTATATGAGTGAAAGAGGCATGGAGCGCTGTGAACGATGAGGGAATATAAAAATAGTTCTTATAATATGTTCAAAAATTTTAGCTTTACAATAAGCTCAGATTTTAGTCAAATTAGAGTGAAAAACATTCACAATAAAGACGATAATTGTTCAGTTATCGAGCGAGACGACAAATGATTAAATTACTAAAATGACTATTAAATAATAGGGGTTTGCGATAGAAGGATGAAAATTTAGGGTATGTATTTTTCAATGCCACATAATACATTTTTTTTTGCGGTGGACACCCCTCATCTCTTAGGGGTTTGTAAAATAGTAGCCGATACTAAGACATACTGAATATATCATAAAAAATTTCATAAGAATCGGTCGAGCCGATTAGAGCCGGTAGAGTATGGGAACAAACATTGTGACACGAGAAATTTATATATAAGATTAATTTGTTTAATAAATATAATATTAGCACAAAAATGACATAGATAGACCATTGAGACGCAATTGTAATAGGTTTGGACCCCCGTTAAAACGGCCTTACGCCGCAGCGGGTGACGCGGCCGCCTAGCGGGGCGTAGGGCATCTAGATTCTAGTGTGAGAAAAATATCCTAACCCTCACCTACATTCGAGCGCTTCGTGTGACTCGTGAGCTATGACCCTATATGTACTCGCCGACCGGTATGATCTACGCACTTCTAATTACGTGGTGGACTACATTCCGAACTGTCAACGGCAAACGCCAAAAGATTGTAACCCGATTTTTCAATGAAGGATATTGGCGACAAATAACATCGCATTTAAATTGTTGCAACTTAGGTATAGTATAGCTTAGGTTAGGTGCATCCTGCAATAAGTCGCTCTAACCAAAAACAAATAGTAAATAAGTATTTTACTCTGACCATCGCAAAAAGTCTCAGTTGATATACTTAATGTAAACAAGTATGGCGGCCAGCGTATGACGATAACGTATAATCCTAACTACGCCGAACAGTGCTCGCATGGAGAGGGCATTTCTAACAATTAATTTCGCTTCAAGAATTTTTGATGAACTCCGTGGTGTAGCGCGTTTATAAAGTTGGAGGTCCTGGCTTTTGCCGTGGCTAGTAACCATCCTACCGACAAAGACGTGTCACCAAGCGATTGAGCATTCCGATGTCGCGTAGAAATCTATTAGGAGTATAGGTTTACCATACCCCTAACAGGTTAGCCCGCTACCATCTTAGACTGCATCATCACTAACCGTCAGGTTAGATTGCCGTCACCCTTGACGGCAATCTAACTGACACCCTTGACTAACTTGAGTGGATAGAAAAAAAGTGGCATAAAACAAATATATATACGTAAACATAATGTTACAAAAAACAAATATATATACGTAAATACGTAATCTACTCTGACCATCGCAAAAGTCACAGTTAATATAAACAACTATGGCGGCCAGCGCTTGACGATAATATTCGAACTACGCCGAACAGTGCTCATTGACTCGCTTGGAGGATTGCTTTATAGTTACGTGACAATTTCTACCAGTTAATGCTCTTGCCCGAATTTCAGTCAAATTGGTTTTGGAGATCCAGCAGCAAGGAGTGCACACATGCAAACTGACATCTATAAGTGTCATACTGTAATAAAGTGTAATAAATAAGACAAAAGTACAAAAGGTTCACTAAGCAGCCTTAATGGTCGTTGATACGAAAGAGAAGCTTTTCCTGATTAATTAGTAGGCAATTATACTCGAATTCGGTAAAGTAACGGCACGTCGAACTCTTTTGACGTTTCATCATTTCACTGCCTATATTTTTTGTCAGGTTGTTGAGTTCCAATCAGGTGTTAAATTAAACTTGAAATAACTTGGAATTTGTAACTCATATAAAATACTCTCGTTTATTTCTCCAGTTAACAAGAAAATTAGTATTTTGGTCAAAATTAAATGAAGTCCATGATAAGTACGAGAAATAATAAGTTAATCAATGTTTATTTTGGGATTCGGTCGAAAATCTTTTCGTTTTCTAAGAAACCTATGTTGAGGGAAAAAATGAGAGGTATAATAAAAGAAGAGAACGTGAAAAAAAATGCGTTTTAAATATATCTAAAGTGGTTTCAGTTAAAATAGTCAGGTTTTAATGTCGAACAAGTGTCCTAGATTTAGTATATATAGGATTAGGTGCATATTACATTAGGTGCGATAAAAGTTCTTCTATTGTGTTATGAGTCTGGCTTACTTCCTTAGGCCATAGGGAACAATTGCTGTATTAGCTACTTTTACTAAGCAATTGTAGTAAGATACAAAAATGAAGAGACAAAACTGGTAAACAAAATATTTTTACTGTTTCATAAAAATGGCGGTCTTTGGCTAGCTTGACGTACCAAACCATTATGGCGGCAATTTTTGGCATGGCGGTAAGGTACGGCAATATGGCGGCTTGGAATAGACAAATTGGCGCACTCGCTAATGTGTCATCCGTTACACAATTTTTAGTATAACAAAGACTGATAAGTGTTTTGTATTATAATTCAAATTTTTCAAATTCAAAATAATCTTTATTCAAATAGTCCTTAAAAAGGCACTTTTGACGCGTCAATAATTTACACAGTAGTTATTTCATGGTGATAACTATATTCGTAAACCTAAAACTAAAGCTATGAGGGTTCCAAACGCGCCCCGGTCTAAGAAGAAGCCCACAACAAACTTAGCCGGGGAATATAGGTGTATTCTGTCAAGAATTTATTGACCCGGAATCAGGATATCGCTGGTTGCATTTTCAACCAGTGTCTCGGATTCGGAGAGCACGTAAATCCGCGATCTCTTCGTGACACCGCACTTTAAAAACGGTATTGTCACACGGGAAGCGCTCCCACGAAATGTTCAAAAAGCATTTATTCCGCATTCCCATTGTCATCGTATTTTAACATGCCAGGCGTCGCAATAAAACAATGCACCGCGAGCCTTATACGCCTCGAAGAGCACTCCCGAATATTCTTTTTTTGTCTGTACGTAACAGTAACTCTGAATGGTGGTCCCGCGAACGTGAACTGTTCTTTGCCGCGTGTTTTTGGGTAGTTCTCTGATCTCGTGCAAAACGCATTTCAGGTCATACCTATAAAAATATAATAAACAATATTAAAAATAAGGCTCTTATAAGAAATGAACTGTTGTACATATATGATTAGGAAATGGTGTCCGAAATTCAAAATTATAACTCAAGAATTAAATAAATAAACGTCAACTGGAATGTGTGCAAATTCTAGACAAATGATTTTTATTTAACCAAAATTCCGCCATGAGCGCTGGTTATGGAAGTGGGCCATTGATTAATTGATTAAATTTTCAGTAACAGTGAACATGGGAACCTAGAATAATGTAACTATATTTGAGTTAACTTTGAGTATCAAAACTCTAGAAGCTGTGATAGCCTAGTGAAGCTGTGATAGCCTAGTGATTAGGGCGTCAGCCTCCTAATCAGAGGTCGGCGGTTCGAATACGGGCACGCACCTCTAACTTTTCGGAGTTATGTGCGTTTTTAAAAAACAATTAAAACATCACTTGCTTCAACGGTGAAGGAAAACATCGTGAAGAAACCTGCACGCCTGAGAGGCGTGTGAAGTCTTTCCTGACAATACACAATAGCCGAGAGTTCTCCATAATGTTCTCAAATGCGTGTGAAGTCTGCCAATCTGCACATGGCCAAACCCTTCTCATATTGAGAGGAGACCCGTGCTCTGTAGTGAGCCGGTGATGGGTTGATCATGATGATCAAAACGCTTTCACGTGGGAGGAAAACTATTTGATTTATATCCTATTTGAGTAAGCTTTATAAAAAATAAGTAAGTGCAGAATGAACCTACGTTCTGAGAACTGGTAAAATGAAGACCGTTTTACATAAAGAAGCAAGCATGCAAATCTCATACGACGGTATGACGACGAAAATACTGAGGGCCTTACGCCAACTTGTAATCGATTTAAAAAAGTCGAATGGTCGTCCCGCTAACATAAAGTGTTCCATAGTGCCTTATCGTATTTCTTGTTTTAGCGTAAATTCCGCGGGCAGTTTTAATGCACTTCCTTTGTAGAGATAAGTAGGTAGCAGAGGCTGGAGATAAGTACTCGTATTGTTGGATAGATATTTTGGTGGGCATTATCATTTTTGTTGGGAATACCTCTCACATAATAAATCGGCAAGTAAAGCTAAGTCTAATATTATAAAAAGCTGTTATAGCCTAGTGGTTAGGACGTCGGCCTCCTAATCAGAGGTCGGGGGTAAAAACACGCAGGCACCTCTAACTTTTCAGAGTTATGTGCGTTTTTAAGCAATTAAAATATCACTTGCTTCAACGGTGAAGGAAAACATCGTGAGGAAACTTGCATGCCTGAGAGGCGTGTGAAGTCTTTCCTGACATTACACAAGCTGCTGATATAGAATCAATATTTAATGTTATAATGTTTTATATCCCTAGCAGTAACATAGGCAAATTTAGCTCTGAGATTAATGCCTAGTTCTAATTTATACACTTATAACAGTTATGCACTATTGACTTGGGTATACAGTATTTTAAATAAGTCACTGGGCGCTGCTGGAATTAAGCGGCTTAAGACCCTGGACTGTAGAACTCCCTGCAAACATCTATTCAGCAGTGTACTTCAATCCTTAAATGATGATGATGATGATGTTAATTAAGAAAAATGAAAACATGGATGAACGCGCAAAAAGACACCATAGAGATTGTACCAAGGCAAGGGTTCCGGATTCTCCATCATGAAGTCCGTAAGCCTTAAAAAGTCTATCACATGTACCAGGCTCGCATAACTTTATAGTAGCAATTTTTAAGTAATGCCTAGCTATATATCCAGAAGTGGACTTCAATTCTTAAATGATGATGATGATGATGTTTATTAAGAAAAATGGACACTGGTGGATGAACGTGCAAAAAGCCACCATAGAGTACCAAGGGTTTCGTTCCTCCATCCGTAGGCCTTAAAAAGTCTATCACATGTACCAGGCTCGCATAACTTTATAGTAGCAATTTTTAAATAGGCCGGGCCGGTCTTTGCGAGCTCCAATCTTATTTGCACAATCTCGGTAAAAGAAATTCCGTTGGTGCACTAGAGCTGTGACGTCAGACGGCCTTGCAAATGAGGTGGTATTTGGACGCGCGTCCTACTCGTTTTGTCATTTAAAAGGCCCGGTTTAACAACCTCCTGATAAGAGATTAATTGCAAGCATTAAACTCTTATTCCGTATTGATTCGTCTTTAAAACATACTTAGGTAAGTCTTAAGTACGCGTTCAATTCGTGGTTGATTTTGTAATGAGTCATCGCAATTCTCGGAGGTTTATAATAAGCAAGCTTATGACGTGATGTCTTCTCGGGACAATATTAATTTTTAATTGGTATTTTATTAAGAGATTTCGTGGCAGACTGCGGTGACGCTGGTGAACGCGTTGCTTATGTATTTACCGTACTACTGTTATTGTAACTGTATTATTAAGATTATAGTGAAATAAACATACCTTTTAACATAGTTGCGGACTTTTTCGTGCGCCTTTGAAACTGTGGTTGCATTAGATCTTTATATATTATTTATAATATCTTAAGTTCTTTATTATGTACCTGAATAGGTCAAGTTTAACTAAAACGCTTTGGGCCTGGTTGTCGTCTAAAGGGTATGCTGAAACTGAGAATATTTTAAATTAAACATTATTTTTGTGCGTATAATAAAGAAAACAAATATGACAAATACATAACGCACACACACAAACACACATCCACACTCGTTCACACACACACATACATACACACACACGCTCATACACGCTTAAATAATGTTTAGCTTTATTTAGCATACTATATCCATGGAAGGAACTTCCCTCTGCAATACAGGTTTTCCTAGTGCAGAGCTGAAAAGGGCTGGGCTGAATTTAATTCGATTTTCTGTGTCTTCAGGTGGATTCGAGAATGGTTTTCACACAGTTCGGTCTATTTTGAATTGTTTTTTTAATTCATTTTTTATTTATAATTACTTGTTGATGTTTGTACATGCCACAGTCTAGTCCATCCGATAGTATCACATAATTTACAATTTAAAAACCATAAAAATAACTGAGAAAAAGGAAAAAGGCCTTAAGATAGGGACGTGTAAGACAGACAACGTAGTCACCCTAAAAGGGTTCCGTTTTTGGAAACCTTCGTAATATAAAATGCATGTAACGTAGGTTTCTAATTTTTATTTTTCGGACTGTCTATTAGCTGTACTAACCCTATTGGTTGCTACAGCGTAGGTATCTAACCTAAACAATCTCTGCAAAGCTGCCAACCCGGAGTCCGTGCCGGCAGGTAAAAGTAAGTCGACCTCCGTGGCGCAGCGCGCGCGCTGTCGCTTTATAAAGTTGGAGGTCCTGGGTTCGATTCCCGGCTCGAGTCTGGTCTGGTGGGAGGCTGCGGCCGTGGCTAGTTACCACCCTACCGACAAAGACGTGTCGCCAAGCGATTTAGCGTTCCGGCACGATGTCGTGTAGAAACCAATTAGGAGTATGGGTTAGCCCGCTAACATCTTACTTCACTTACCATCAGGTGAGATTGCCGTCATGGGCAAAACTTGTAGTGGATAAAATAAAAAAAAAAAGTCACCCTTCTTGTCCTTTTTAAAAATGATATTGTTGACGAGGCGGTTCGCCCACGCAGCTTACATTCGCGGACCCATTACTTGTTGCTGCAATCAGAATGCCAAATAAATGTGAATGCTTCTCGTAAATTATGGCGGCTTTATGTTTTATTTAAAGTAGCGAGACCTGAACTCAACGGGGACCGAGGTTTTTGCACTTACGAGTTGCAACACGTCGAAGTTATTTTATAATCGTCTTCATAAAGTTGTTTACTTGAGTAATTAAATATATTATATATATTTCATATTACCATTATACTTTTCGTAAAAATATCTAAATGACACTTTTCTTGAGCTACATTTTGAATTGGTTTCTACACGACATAGTGCCGACATGGCCAAACATTTTTGGCCAGCATGAAGCTCAGCCTGAGAGAGGAGCACCTGGGCTCGGCGACTTCTGAGGGAATGTCCCCCTAAGGGCGTCTCATGTGAGACTCGGACCTCGACTTAGGGTGACGTTGGGATTTGGTGGGTTTGTTCAGTCCGAGCGCCCCCATGCCCGTAGATAGAGTCCACGTCCGGATAACGTCAGATAGCAGGGACCTAGTCTTCGCCGGCGAAGACGCTGAGTTGGGTTTTGTGTAGTGTGACCTACCTGCGAAGCATTGTCCAACGTCAGTTGGTCGTCAGGGTCGATTAGGACGTTTTTCGGACGTCTCTTTATGAGAGGGGGAAAAACATCTACTTCCCCACATCAATTTAGGCGCTCAGTTGTTCAGCCGAACGACAAGTGAATTCATTCATTGATTGCGAATGAATGAAACTTGCATTCTATCTATTTTATTTATTTATTTATATTTTAATCAGAACGGACTTTATCCAATAACGATAATTAAATTCACTGATAACACAATTAAATTAAATCTTCGAAACCTTGCCTAAAGGGACTCCTTTTAATAATATGTTTTAGTTATTATATTGTATATATATATTATTATATTGTATTGTATATATACGGGGTGCGTGCCCGGACCGAACCGCCGACCTCTTATTAAAAGGCTGACGCCCTAACCACTAGGCTATCACCGCTTCACTAAATTATATCAATATAATTCGTGTATTAAATTAAACATAATAACATTATAATGAAGTAGAAACAAGTACTTCCACACATCAATTTAGGCGCTCAGTTGTTCAGCCGAACGATACCACATCATCAAGGATCCATTGAGATGTGATGGACAGCTCTGTACATAACTGTGCAAGTCCAAAAATTAAAAAGTAAATCAGTTAGGCCGCATCTCCGCAAGCTTCGTGTCCAACAAGCAACACCGTTAGCAGTATACTCCTATTTATTTTGCACACGGGCGTGAGAGGTAGAATAAAGTGGGAATATTAATAATAGTCACCGTCCGACCCCCCCACTATCCCAAACGCCTAAGCCGAGGTTCGGTCTCACAGGCGTCCTTAGGCAGACGTTCCCTTAGTTGCTTCGAGCCCTAGGGCTCAAAATTTCTTCTGGAAGAGCCCGGTTACGCTGTGGCAACCAATAGGGTAAACACAGCTAGAAGACAGTCCGAAAAAAAAAAACATTATTCGTTATTCAAATGGGTCTTAATACAATATTTTGCACAGATATTTTAAAACAAACCACATGAATTTTATAATTTTTCACTTGTGAACTGGAGTCCTTTTGATGATTAAATATTTTATTTGGGTATGTATTTAAAAGAATTATACTGGAGTCGGTAAACGAATATAAAGGAAATATGTTAAAAGTTTAGAGTAGTATTTTACACAGTGTATTTTTTTTTGTTATGATTATAATGCATTTGTAAAGTTGTAAAAAAAACGTATGTGTAAAATTTTTATATATTTTATCGGCCGTATGGTCCAGTACATTGGCAGATGAGAAAGAGACCAACAGCTTCCTTCCCTCGGGGTAGGACGCTCCTTGCTCTTTGGTCGTGTGTCATTTAATCACATAATTCAATGAACTGTCATGGCGGCCGTATTTGGCGGGAAAGCAATCCGCTTAAACCTTAACGGGTAAGCTGGGATACTCGATCTTTATTGCATTAAACGATCATTGCATAAGATTTGCATTTTTTTCTGCCCCGAGGCATCTTGTGTTGATTCCATCTTAATTTTTAAGTTTCAAGATCTTAATAACTCAAATACCTATTGATATCTTGGGGATGTCTATAAATAAATTCAAAGTTTTTATAAAGCGAAAGATTAAAGAAGAGTCCTATTACGATATTAAGGATTATATAAACGATAAAAAAACTTGCGGGTGAATCGCTCTAACTCCATAGCTAGTTCAAATTTATTATTGATTATAATATGATAATATTATGCATTTTTAACTAAGTATAGTGCATTCAATATTAACTGGCGTCTTTCCACTTGAATCTAAACAAGACGCCAGTTATTATCTACCTTATCTATTTTGTTGCAAACCAACCAGTGTTGATACTTTTGAATAATCATAGAGTAATTAAAAAAAGCGGTGATAGCCTAGTGGTTAGGGCGTCAGCCTCCTAATCAGAGGTCGGCGGTTCAAATCCGGGCACGCACCACTAACTTTTCGGAGTTATGTGCGTTTTTAAAAAATTAAAATATCACTTGCTTCGACGGTGAAGGAAAACATCGTGAGGAAACCTGCACGCCTGAGAGTTCTCCATAATGTTCTCAAAGGCGCGTGAAGTTTGTCAATCCGCTCATGGCCAGCGTGGTGGACTATGGCCAAACCCTTCTCATATTGAGAGGAGACCCGTGCTCTGTAGTGAGCCGGTAATGGGTTGTTTATGATGATTATGATGAATTAAAAAAAATTACGTAATTTACAGGTGTGTTAAATAAAATACAATTACAAAAAATATTTATTTATTTTATATAAATATATAATAACAAAAAACAATCCAGGTAAGTTTGTTGTGGGCTTCTTCATAGACCTGGGCGCGGTTGGAACCCTCTTAGCTTTAGTTTAAAGTTGGCGAGTGTAGTTATCTCCATCAC
Source organism: Lasiommata megera (assembly GCA_928268935.1). Lineage (NCBI taxonomy): Eukaryota > Metazoa > Arthropoda > Insecta > Lepidoptera > Nymphalidae > Lasiommata > Lasiommata megera. The sequence continues at coordinate 2,826,664 of OV743321.1, forward strand.
TTCACTTCACGAATAAAAATAACCAAAAATGTGTTATATATGAACGATTCATAGATGCCTGTAATAGGTTTATATGAATGAAGCTATTTTGATTTAATTTCACTTGATTTAAATGTATTTTGGTCGTATGGACGTTGTGAAGATACTCGAGCAGCAATGCAGTGCCGCCAAGCGATTAGGCGTTCCAGTACGGTGATTAAGGTTAATAAACTCCCACCTAGGTAAAATTATATATGGCTAACTCGTTGCCATCTTGGAAGTTAAAAATCATACTTAATAAGTTAAGATTATTTATATAATGCCTAAAACCGTCATATTTTAGTTAGAATATTACGCGAAGACGAATTTGTTCAACTGCGAGGTGATAAGGAAAATAATACTTTGATGTTTTTGAAACATTTTTGATGGATTATGGAAATATAAATGTATTTAATCATGATGTATAGCTGTATAATGCAGAAAGCTGTGGTAGCCTAATTGTTAGGACGTCCGCCTTCTGATCAGAGGTCGGGGATTCGAACCCGAGCACCTTTCACTTTTCGGAGTTATGTGCGTTTTTAAGCAATTAAAATATCACTTGCTTCAACGGTGAAGGAAAACATCGTGAGGAAACCTGTACGCCTGAGAGTTCGCTATACGTTCTCAAAAGCGTGTGAAGTCTGCCAATCCGCACATGGCCAGCGTGGTGGACTATGGTCAAACCCTTCTCATATTGAGAGGAGCCCCGTGCTCTGTAATGAGCTGGCATTGGGTTGATCATGATGATGATAGCAGTATAAACCGATTTGTATGAATAATATTCGATTTCCTTTTATTCCTATTACTACTGTTTCATGTAGGTCCTGAAAGTCAGCACTGCAATCGATTTAGACACAGCTCCAAGCTGAGACAGCATGTTCAGCCAATTTCTATAAAATATAAGTAATAGATCCGCAAGTTGGTGCCTGAACTTCGGGAGTCCAAGGACCAAAAAAAATGTTATCGAATAAAATTTCATTTTATTATATTGTGTATTGTGTGTATTTTAGTTTCTAGAAACCCATAGCGCCTTGTTTTCTTTAAATAGATCAAATAAACGAAATTTCAGTTATATATATAGAAAAGTTTTATTTTACCATTTCATACCCACTAGTCAAGTCACTAGTGCGAGTGTCAAACCATTCCTCTAGTTCTGTCAAGGTATGGTTCCCAAAGCTTTTTGCCAATCAGTCATAAACAAAATTAAAATAATTCTTTTAAATGCAATTAAATGCAAAGATAGTAGATACTAAAGATAGGTTCCAGAAAAATCCGTGTAAAATGAAATCTTTGTTTTTCTAAAAACATATCCAGAAACTTTAAACTAGGTATAATTTACCCAAAATATGGCGTGATGTCGTGATGTGAGTGAACTTATTCTAAAAATGAAAAGAATAATATTAAACGAAATTTTTTCAAAAACTACCTGCTGAAACTTAACAAATTCTGGTGTGTTCAAAATTTACATTTTTATAAATTTTCCGAATTTCATTCGTTTATGAACCGTGTAAAAGCGAAATCTTGTTAAACGAGTATCGTGTAAATCGGGGGATAGGTGTACATTGGACATTGTCATTAAAAGCTTAATAATAACGACGTCAGGTTGTAATGTGGAGAGATCGATGGGTGGGTATCGCTTTAGCTGTCAAATTAAGGAGTAATCGTTGTTATTTCTTGTTTTGGAAGCAAAGTTATTATTACTAACCTAACCTATACTAGTGGACTGTAGGTGAAATATACGCGCCGAGCCTACAACGCCCTGCGCGTACAATATAACAATGTCTTCAGGAAACTGTTGAGGCTGCCGTGCCACTGCAGTGCCTCCAAAATGTTCGCTGACGCACACACAAATGACTTTTTTGCCATAATGCGTAGAAAAGCGGCGTCTCTCCTGCATCGACTACGTACAAGCGACAACGGCATCCTGAAGGTAATTGCTGCCAGGCCTGACTGCCCCATACTGCACCACTGTATGGCGGTAGCTATTGGGCGGATAAAATGAAAAAAAAAATAATAATAGTTGTATTATGTAATAACAATACTAACATAGTAATTAAGGATAAAATGTTACTAACATACTAACAATCTATGGACGCTTCCATGTCCGATTTAAATGAGAAATAAATAAATAAAATAATCTCACAGAAAGGGAGAGAGAAACGGAGGCCTTTGCCAACATTGGGACAGTACGGGGTGATAATAATAATAATCTCACAGAACAACTGTATGCCTACACTCTCGTATCTAGTTAATCAGCATGCCTACCTAGTACTGCCTACCCATACGTCCTAGAATCGATACAATAGACAAATTACAATAAAAAAGCAGCCGAAGCATTCATCTTCGCATCGGACCGAGTGGAAGGAACAATGAGAGACGCGTGGGCTCAGACTCATTGCGACAGGGTTTTATCTTCCGTGACGCCAGTTTCCAGGTGGGACTGTGTGGTACTAACCTACAGTACATTGTGGCCCACGCATCTCCATTTAACGTACCGAGTTTCTCGTTTCGCATCACTGCACAAACATTGTTTTTGATAGCGATTTATCGTAGACGCGATTTCACGGGACCGTTCGATAAAGCTCCGGAGTGTAATCCAACATATTACGCCTATATTAATCCCTACTAATATTGTAAATTGTTTTATCCTCCAATCCAGTATCTAGCATCAGAGGAACGGATCAGCAAGTTTTTAATGTTGTGTTGCTATAGAATAAACTGCCTATTAATATTAGAAGTTCTTTCAATTACTTCTTTCCCGAAGGGTTGTCTAGAAGAGATTGCTTAAGCAATAAGGCCGCCTTTGTTACTTATGTGTTAAGTGTTCCATTTTATTGTTTCTCAATCGAAGACACTACGACTTTTTGGCGCCATACTTATATAACTTATTAAATAAGAGTACCTTAAAAGACATGACGAATAGAGAAATTAAGACCTACATCAAACTTTGGCTCAAAAAAAAAGATTACGAGGGAACAGAGAAATTATTTCAACAGAATATCTAACTTAAGTAATTAAAAAATAGAAAACATATTCACACATACATATACACATACACACATACATATACACGTACCCTGAAAATCATACATACCCACTCATAATATAATAACATAACCTTATTTTTCTTTGTTTAATTTTGGCTGTGTAAATTTTTGTTATTTTGTCAATCGCATATTATTGTACCAATAGATTTAGGGAAGACACTGTCTCCTGTAACACAGTTTAAACTATCACAGGAGACAGGGCTTCACACTTATAAAATGTATTATGCTTTTGATAAATAAATAAAATAAATAAATAAATAAATAAATCATTTGTGTGCAATAAAGAGTATCTATCTATCTATCTTTACGAGAAAAAACCACTGTTATGGTGGGCTATTTCAAGGTTTAAATTACAAATAATATAAGAGACAGGTCTTCGAACCCTGTTTTCCTTAATCTAGTACCGCTGACTGTCATATAAAACATAACCATAAACATTATAAACCATTGAAACATATCCTATACCGGTGATCTACAGTTTTGTTTGCCACGAAGTCATTTAGCACAAATCATAGGATTTTTTTAAATTCCCTATCATTTAATTCTACGTAAAAAGTACTTAGCTTCTGTCTTTAAGCATAAATCATTGAAAACTTGTGATTCAAATCCTCGTACAAAATAGTCTACGTGTGAATAGAATTTCGCTTAGAGGGTCAAAATTGTGTAGTAAGTTTCATAGATCCATCATCATCATCATGATCAACCCATTCTTGGCTCACTATAGAGCAAGGGTCTGCCATATGAAAAGGGTTTGGCCATAGTCCACCATGCTGGCCATGTGCGGATTGACAGACTTCACACGCCTTGGAAATTATTATGGAGAACTCTCAGGCATGCAGGTTTCCTCACGATGTTTTCCTTCACCGTTGATGCAAGTGATATTTTAATTGCTTAAAAACGCACATAACTCAGAAAAGTTAAAGTATAAGAACTGCGTGCGCGCCGATCGAACCCCCGACCTCTGATTAGGAGGCGGACGTCCTAACCACTAGGCTATCAATGCTTGTCTAACGCAAGACTAGAATTTCGCTTGGTCGAAATTGTGTAGTAAGTTTAAGATTTATTAGAACTGAAAGGATCTTATTTGCATTTATTTTGAAGACATTTATTTATATTTGATTAAGCACTAATCCTTTACCAGCAAACTTAAGTAAATGCTGGATTTTAAGGGGACATTATTGTTTTATAACTGAAGCAAATGAATAACTAAATGTAGGTATATTTCCCTAACAGGTACGCAAGTTTCACTCAAACAACAAAATATAAAATTATCGTAAATTATAACGAACGGACGATTTTCTTATTTCCGTTTGTTATGAAATTTCGATTTTGCTCTTTAATTTAAAATGTTGGATTTTACTGGTCAGATGATTTTTTTAGAGGAAAAAGGTAAAAGTCCCTTGCCTAAAACATCAAATCACTAAAATCCTGTATCATTAGTACATCATTACATATTATTTTTGTATTTTACACACACTGAATAAATAATATAGTAACCATTACGAGTAAGCCGCGTATTGTTCGAAGAGTTTAAGTGCGCTTTGCAAACCTATCTATGATGCTGTCTTTAATTAACAAAAAGAAGATAGTATTTCTAGAAATTGCATTATTTTTGTTCTGTGATTATTTTTTTTTTTATAAAAATTGTGTTTGCTTAATTTGTTGAATATTTATGTGAGATCTGGTTTTTTATTGTGAATCAGTTAATTAATTAGGATTTTTATTACATTAGGAATGTTTTTTAATCAGCATTAATTCACTGTCATTTTCAGCTTCATATTTTATGTAATGATAAGAAATAAACAACAACGCTTTGATGGGGTCCCCCATAGAATTTGAACTTTTCAATATTCGGAAAAATAAAATCACGTCCTAACATAACAAAAACGATTTATTAATTAAGCAATAATAATAATACACAACACAAATAAATAAAATCTCAAAACCTCACTCGATAGACTATTCAAAAAATAAAATTAATCAATATAATTAATATGGCAAATGGAGAAATTGAGGAATACTTAAATTTATTAATCCGAATCACTGCACTGTCACGAGAATGTCCTGTCAATGTACTCGTAGTCGAACTCCGCGAAGAACGAGTCGAATGGAGAAAGGGAATCTTCGGCGAACTCCGACGTCGTCTCTTGTTCCGTGGAGAATTCGGACAAATCCGAACACATCGGGGAAGACCACCGCTCGGGGCGAGAACTTGAACTGCGCTCCGGGCTGGAGTCCCTTAACACCGCGGATAATGCTGTGATGTATCTCATCGCCAACCTTAGCGTGGTAATTTTAGTCAATTTTTCGCACGGCACCGGTGTGCCAGTGATTTCCGATGCGGGCACAGCGCGTCTCAGGGTTTCGAACGCTCGGTTTATTTCGCCCATCCGGCTTCTCTCGCGTGCGTTGGCGGTTTTCCTCCTGTATTTGCTGAGGGGTTGGGGAGCGCGTCGCGCACGCGGCTCGCGGGAGCGCGCGGCGCGTGGACGCAACTGGTACTTGTCGTGATCTGGCATCGAGTGGTTACTGCGTGGACCGTGGAAGCCCCACGCGACGCCCGCGCACGGATTCCGCTTAAAAAATACGCTCACTCCGCCCACTTGCCCCGCTCCGTTCATGTATAGTCGCAGTGAAAACTGAACTCCCGATTTTGGTTGGTTCAAAATAAAGACAATATAACTCTTTGTCACAGAGAAACAACACACACAAAAATATGGATTCAAACTTTCCGTGAACACCGGAAAAACTTCGTCCAAACAATCCCAAATTGACTTGTTATTTGACATAATCATGACGTTTGAAACAACCATATAATAATTAAAAATATTATTATCAGTTTGACGTTTAACTTTTTTGTTTCAGCGAAATTTCTCACCAGTAAAACCATTCTTAGCTAAGCCACTAGAGGAGGCGACTTGACTACTTTTAAGAATCTATTGAACTGTGACATCTTACTGAAGTATTTTTGGAACATACAATGTTGAAGATTCTTCTCGACATAAATGTTATAAGGGACATTTGGATTTTCTTTGTGTTTTAACGGTCAATTTCTGATACCTAATTAGGACGTACCTACGTAATAATTTCTTGTATAATAATTTTGGCACTCAATCTCTATAGTAGGTCATAGAGTAAAGGTCTCCGCGTCCCACGAGGTAAAAACGTTATTCCCTACGCCTATATACTTCATCATTATAAATCCATTACCGACCCACGGTGGGTGTTAGCATGAGAAGTGTAATCTACTCCAAGGCGACTACTCTTTTGACGACCTCCGTGGCGCAGCGCGCGCGCTGTCGCTTTATAAAGTTGGAGGTCCTGGGTTCGATTCCTGGCTCGAGTCTGGTCTGGTGGGAGGCCTCGGGCGTGGCTAGTTACCGACCCTACCGACAAAGACGTGTCGCCAAGCGATTTAGCGTTCCGGCACGATGTCGCGTTAAAACCGATTAAGAGTATGGGTTACCATACCCCTAACAGGTTAGCCCGCTGCCATCTTAGACTACATCATCACTTACCACCAGGTGAGATTACCGTCAAGGGCTAACTTGTAGTGGATAAAATAAAATAAAAAAACAAGGCATGTGGTTTCCTCACGATACATCCCATCACCGTTAAAGCTTTATTTAACATCGGTTTAATTAAATTAAAAATGCACATAAATCGGAACAGTTTAATTGCGTTGCTAAACGGATCGAACTTGTTTCCCCAGAAGGCTGAAACTCTTAACCACTAAGCTATCAACGCCTCAATGGTCTTAGTTATAGTGAAATCTAAAATTCAGTACTCTAACGTAACGATAAGGTACCTTTTAAGTACACGGTTCTGTTACCTATTTATAATGTCCTTTGTAACGCAAATGAGTTATTTATGACTCATTTAAAATTTATTTTTGTCGCGTGTACTACGCATCATTGTTTCCTTTACGCGGCAAATACCTTAAGCCGTACCCCCACGGACAGAAATACAGGGACAATATTCTCGTACTCACTCAAATCTTTTCCCATGGCAATGAAATTTACACAGTATGACCCTTTAGGTATATTTTGCTGGTAGAATCACCACCACCCTCGGTGGATTAAAGGGGAGGCAGGCATGTGAGATGACGATAAGAGGAAGAAAATTTACCCGACTAAGTTTGTTGGCGGTTGGAACCCTCATAGCTTTAGTTTTAAGTTTACGAAAGTAGTCATAACCGAAATTTATCAATCAATCGAATTTATGCTATTAACACTGGATAACTCAAAGTGGATATCAAATAAAATAAGAACTTATAGGCTTGTTGAAATGGGCCTCCTTTGATGTTAGATGACCTGACCACCAAGAAAAATACGAGCACTATTTTGAGTCACGTTTTGTTTGTCCATACGTCTAGACGTAGCCTAAACCAAAGATGATAACATCATCAGAGTAACACATAAACAACTATATAGAGGTCAGTATATTTAAATTACCGTGCGTAGGCGCACGGTGTAAGGTAAATTTACAATCTAGGTAAACTAGGGTCACATTGAACCTAGTACATCCACTGCAATTTGTGTCGTAAGATCACACATGAGGAGTTAATTTCACCCCCTATTTTAAACTTTCATTTAACAATAATACACGGAATAAGCGTTAATCTCTCAAACTTAATATCATTTTTAAAACTTGAAGGTTAGTGAAGATATTTTTTTAAAAGTAGCATTGTACTTTGAAAAATTAAATAATATATTTTTTGGTAAAGATATATTAAAATTAAAATGTCAATTTTTTTTTTATAAATATCATTGCGATAAAATAATTGAGAACAAAAAAAAATCTTTCTTTTTTGTTTTTTTTTTATTTAATAGCGTTTGGCTTGCGGTTCACGTTAATTTGAGCCTGATGGAAAACATTGATGAGATGTAAGTTGGAGCGCGCTTAACTAGAAATGAATAGATATTACTCAATCTAGCCTTGAAGGTTACGTACTCAAGTAAATACTTAAATACGTGGTAGGTGACATAGACTAGCGTTTGGCAGCAACCACACCCGATTGTACCCGATGAGCAAGTCACAATGCAGCCTAAAGTAAGTCTCTCAGAGTCAACTCAATCATGATATAAGTACCTACCCATAATTATTAATGCGAAACTGGCGGAGATGGAAGCCAGAAGGGCATTTCCTAACCTATTATTTTCTTAACACAACTAAAACCTTAAGTTATTGGAATGCGAAATTAGTTCTGAAATCTATGAGTTGTCAGATTGTCATACCAAGTGTATCTCACGAGATTGATATTTCACAGTGCGATTGCTTAAATAGGTACACATGCTGATAAAGAAATTCAGGTTTTTCGTAGATAAGCCATTCTTGGGCAATGTTTTTGTAACTACAGTCACCTACTTATCTCCTATAGACAACAATCTAGATTTAAATTAATTGATGACTACAAATACTAATATTAATTTAATAATTATGCGAAAATGGCTTGTTTTGTTTGTCTAATATTTATTTGTCTTTGTTTGAAATAGGCGCGGTCGATGTTATAGACAACATATTTTATACTTGAGAAGTATATTCTTCTGCAGTAGCTTCTTACACCTCAGCATCTGTGCCTTTAAAAAAAGAAAAGAAAGGCGGTATACGGCGGGCGCGGTTTTTGGAACGAAGTTCCTTATCGCGCGTTGTGAAAGGGGGCTAGACGGAAAAAATTCTTACGAAAAGTTGTCACGACACTTTTTGTTATTGTAAGCTGTGCGGCGTCGCATGTTTCTCTGTCTGTCTCTCTCTCTCTTATAGAAAGCAAGCCAGATATTTTCATTTCTATTTCGCTTATTTTCATTATTATTTTCTATGAATCCTGACAGTGTTTCTGCACAAGTTCCGGATATTGCTGATGGAGTACAAAATTGAGCCTACTGATTAAGTTTATATAACATTATTTTGTTAATAGTAATATAAAATAAAATAATATAAAAAAATATTATTATAACTTAAATAAAATAAAATTTTATTACAATTCCTTCACTAATTAATCTAAAGGAACTTCGTTCCATCCGGGTGTCCTTTGACACCTCTCAAGTATTTTCACGCTTTTCTGGAATTAATGTTTGTTGGCTAATTTTTAAAAGGATTGGTGTTGTTTGTGTTGTGGACATTATAGTTTTAGTGTCGTTTGTGTAGTGGCTAGTTTTTTGAATGGTTAACAGTTATTAATTTGGGAAAGGTTTGAGGGAGCCGCGTCGGCCCAGTGCGAAGTTCCCCGCCCTTTCTCCCTAACTTCAATTCTCCATTGCTATACCTAAACTTGACATTGGCCAATCTGTATAAAGCCATATAAAGAAAGAGAAAAATAAAAAATAATAAGAAGTTGCATTTTTAATATTCGAATGGAAGTATAGAGTAAAGACGCATGTGTGTTTTGATTTGTCCTTGGTTGAAACGTTACTACCCTAAATAGCTGAATACATAGCTGAAAGAATAAAAAAGTTTTTCATTTTAGTGCGCGATGGTACTCGGTCACAATGAATGAACAACAAGGCGCTAAGGCATGGTACTGATCATTTTATCCATTTGCATATTGATTTCGGCATTTCCGCTCTAAGCCGTGTCTAGAGGCAGCTTATTAATACTTGACCTTGGAAGAGTAAAACTTCGAAAACAATGCGTAGGCAAAGGTTGAGTGGATATTGTGCCTAGCGTAGGTGCAAAACGCTGTCTACTGTCGCTTGTTTAAGTAATTGGTTTTTAACTGAAGAGCTAGTTACTTAACTCCTTATATCTATTTTAGGCAACTGATTACTTTGGTTAGATACGTATTTTGTTTAATTTGTGACACAAAAAAATATACCTACTATTTCGGGACATGTTTACTTTAATTGCAGTCATTGCAATTTTTAAAAATTGTTTTTTTTTATCCACTACACGTTAGCCCTTGACGGTAACCTCACCTGATGGTTAGTGATGATGCAGTCTCAGATAGTAGCAGGCTAACCTGTTAGGGGCATGGTAAACCCATACTTCTTATTGGTTTCTACGTGACATCGTGCCGGAACGCTAAATCACTTAGCGACACGTCTTTGTCGGTAGGGTGGTAACTAGCCACGGCCGAAGCCTCCCACCAGACTCGAGCCAGGAATCGAACCCAGGACCTCAAACTCTATAATGTGACAGCGCGTGCGCTGCGCTGCTGTTACATTAAAAGCTATAGGCAGAGGCTATACTGACCAGCACATAAATATTTTTGCCTTAATTATTGATATATATTCAGAACCAGCTAAGTGATACTTTATTTTGGATGATGAGTCAATAACAATGCGTGGGAAAGGCTGAGTTAGTATGCTGCATTTATATATCTACTGTCGTTCTTTTATCTCCAGTAAAAAGATTTACTGAGGATAAAAATTTAACACAACCATAAATTAAAAAACCTATTTAGTTTAACAGGAAATATGGTTAGGCAGTTTTAACTTTTTACTCCTCAAATAAATTATTTATTTCCTTTGGCATTAAATCAAAATTGCAGTCTCCTAACATACACAAAAATTAAAAAAAAAAAATTGGCGCCAAGACATGGTTTGCAATAGCAATTCAGTTTTATTTTTGTAAGCTTTTTGCTGTTAGTTACTTTTCATCTTAATCAAATTTAAACAAAAAGTCCTTCGGTAATATTTTCATATTGTAAGAGGGACGTGAGAACTAAAAAAAAAAACAATTAGATTCCTGCTCTAGAACATATTAACAAGAAATTTACTACAACAAAAACGATACTCACCTACTAGACAATCCACTATGAATTTAGATTTAGATTTATTGTTATATTTAGACAAAAGACGGATACTGTTCGACATGAAAAATGAATGCGAAGCGTTCCTTGACCAATTAAACGAGAAAACAGTTAGTAAATTTCCACCTTTAAGGTACTTACTGGAAATCGACGTCATGGATTTGCTAGATTTATTCCCCGAGCTCGGGGAACACCTGATGAAAGAGCCGCTTAAATGGCAAAGTTACTGCAATGATATTCTATATGCGTGCCTTAAAACTTCCGACAATGAATTTAATCAAAGCGTACAATCATCACAACTGGCTGTCAATATTAGATTGAAGCATTTTCCGCATATTTTGTTCAATTCCAAAGTGAGGCACTACACAGGACTAGCATCTTTTAAGGGATTACTAGTAAATATGAGCAAGCCGATGTACTACGTTTACCACACAGTGTGGTCCTGCCCTGAGGAGTGTGAAGGTAACGAAGTAATTTTGCCGTTCATACCGAAAACTCCTCCTAAATGCCATTTATGCAGAAGCATTCTCTTCGAAAACAGCGGCTTAAGACGATGCGGTGACCAGGTCGAAGCCACGTTCAAATTTAGGAACGATTTGCTTCCCAAAAAGTATAAAATAGTCGACGATTTAGTTCCGAAATTGAAATTAGGCGAAACCTATTTCATAAACGCTGTGGTTTATAAAAAAGCAATTGCTATTTGGAGTCTAGAAAAATGTATCATTCATGCCGCACCTGCGACTTCACGCGTACCCCCAGATATTAAAAAGTTATTTGACGCGTGCGATGGAAACCCGTGGAAGTTTATCTACTGCCTTGCGTCCAGCATTGGTGTCCGAGTCTGCCCCGTGGACTGTTTTGTGAATGTCAAAATAAATGTATTGCTGAGTTTGACGAGCGTCAAAGCAAATAATTTATGCGGTTCGAGAATATTACATTGTTTAGCTGCAGGCCATGATACTGGTTACGTGGCCAAAGTTATGAGGCAAGCGTGCCTGCTGGCGAATTCGAACGTTCTACTAGGAACATCTATTTCTTCCGTAGAAACAAGTCTTATTGGAGCATCCGGGGGAGTCTGCGTTATGCCTTTACCGTTGCAAGCTTACAGCCAAAAACAAATACATTCAATTGTAACCGCCATTGAAACTGGGGAAATTCAACATGAGACTAATAAATTGAAACTAAACTGTGCAATTTGGGCACATGGTATTGACTTCAAAAGAATTATCCTGTACGACGTAGCTAGAGTTTTCGGTACTGTATGCCGCGCTGATTACGGAGAATACACAGACGAGTTAGCGGACTTCATTCTGCAACAAGCGATTGAACCCCCAAAAAACAATACCGAGGAGAAACAAAACTTAAACGACATATCCGTTTACATAGATATAGTTGGAGGTATTAAGGTTACAATAGATGAAAAGACGCAAAATGTCTTAAGTAATTATTTTCTTGCTGCCCGTAGAGAGAGATCCAACGCTGTTTCAGTTGGAAACATGGAATCTTTGGTTACAATATGCACTATGTCTGCAAGACTATGTCGTCGATCTTTTGCAAATATTGACGATGCCGTTTTTGCTATTTGGTTCCATGTAAGTGGTATGGCGGAACCAAGATTTGCTCCGGCTGAGTACCTAGAAACACCTAACGATATAAAGAAGCTAGATACCGTTATTGAAAAGTTTGTAGATTGGCTGGAAAAGTTTACCGATTGCCGTATTAAAAATAAAAGTCTTTAGTTTGAAACAAAACAATTTTATTTCGTCAATAAAAATACATGTAAATAAATAAAAAGATTTAAATTGCACTTCTCTTCAATATAGAAATTTGTTATAGTTACGTAAATTTTTCAATGAATACATTGACTAGACCAAATCCACCCAAAACTTTATTCAAAGTTAGTAATTTTTAATTATCTGCAGCACCAAATTACACATCTTACTACATATTAACCTAGATAAAACAAAACTTAATTCCTATTGTTATTGTCTGTTACTGTTACTTAATCTCTAACTAAATTGACAATACAATATAAGGCACTCTTAAACACTAAGGCACTATTTGAAAGTTGTGTGAAAATATATGTGCAATTTATATAAAAAAGTTATCTCAGCGGTTTTTTATAGATGCAATGGCTTGTTTAAAGCCCCAACGACGCCTTGCAGTTAGTCGATTATATCTGACCCTGCTTCGTCACTGCCAAGATTACTTAATTTTATTAATATTAACAATATATAAAAAAAAAATCAAATTCCAAATGCAATTGTGTTTAAAATAGACAAATAAATATGACGGCAATAAGAGAGCAGCGCCATCTAGTTTTGGAGTCATGTCATTCGGTCTATTCTACTCAGTAGCACATAATTACAATTAGAAGTATGGTAATTTATAAGGAGCAGACTACACTCCACCAAGTACGACTATGCACTACCGCGACTCTACCACCGATCCGAACCGACCGAATGCAATGCGCCGTCCCGCGCCGGTGATCTTATAAGAACCTGCATCCTCGTCTGTCGTACATAACTCCATAACTAGATGCCGCTGCTCTCTGATTGCAGTCATATAATTCTTTATTATAAAAACAAACAAGCATAAAAACAAGTACATAAACAACTTGCAAACTAACTTATAAACACTTTAATGCTGAGATAACAATTTGCATTTCAATATCAATATTGCTACTGAGTATTTTTCACAACATTGTTTACTTATATAGTTTCTGAAGATGAGGAGTCAAAACAGCATTTGTAACCAGTGAACTGTGAAAAGGGAAGAAAGCCATGGAAAAATGTATGCTATGCAACACGGTGCTATCAGGTACCACTGCATACGCATGCTCTTTTAACCATCTTACAAAGGTGGAGATGAGTCGAGTCTACATCTTATAATGTCGCAGGAGCATTCATTTATTATAGCTCTGGCTATGTTGGAGTGCCAGACTCCGGGTAATTTTTTTAATGGCCGATCACCTCAACATACAGAATGGAACAGCAGGCATTTCAACATCTGCTGAGGGCGAGTTATGATAGGGACGTAAATGCGATATTCACATAATCTATCTCTACGGATATTTCAAACATAAAACTGTCTCCATTATTTGATATTATCTCACACATTATTATCGCTTAAAAAACTAAAGTCAAATATTGTTTGCTGCAGCAATTTCTTTTGCATGTCCAGTTTATCACACAGGTTACCATGATTTTGTCTCAATGTTAAGCTTTCAGATACAAGTGATTTTATAGAATCATCTCTTAACTCATTTGGTACAGGACTACAATGGTTTGAAACAGACTCTCCAATCTTGAAGTCTCGCTTTTGAAAAGAAACAACACTGTAAGGCAGATCTGCAACATTATCTGCATCTCTTACAACAATGCTAATAGTGGACCAAACACAGTTGTTAAATTCGTCAATTAATAAAGATAAATCATTACATAATCTATCTGTATTTTCAGTTGCCTTAAGAATAATATCAGTGATTTTTGAAAACTCAATACTCAAATCTTTTAGTTTCAATACAAATTGTTGGTGTTGCAGTTCTTGTAAAATTTTATTCCTTAGCTTTAAACAATCATAGCAAAGCTTTACTATTTCTGGACATTGCCTCTCTTTTTCTCTGTTCTCAATGTAAAAGTCAGATTTTTTGTGTGATGTGTATGTTTTGTATGCATTTGTAAACATATTTTGATAGTTATATTTAGCTACGAAGGTGTTAAGTTCGTTAGATATACCCTCGTTACTACGCCGCGCTGCTGATTGCAGTCTCACAGTTAATTGTGACCATGCAGTTTGGAGTTTTTGTGTCTTTTCCACTAAATCATCTGCATCTGCAAATGTTTTTCCGAACCCACCTAAGAAATTTGTTCCAACACCATTCTGCATCAAACTCTCGATATGGCTTTTACCAAGCTCAGTCATTTTTGTAATAACTTCTACCTTAGAAAGAAGCTTTCCCAAGTTTTTGTCAGTAGTATTATGCTTGACAAGCAACATTTTGCTCTCCTGTTTCAAAGACTCCGCTCTGGAGTAAATACCATTGATGAGTGCATCATAAATATCCATTTGTGATATGACGAAATAGAAAGCATTTCTGTACAATGTTTGGCTATTCTTGAAGTTGTACAAAGCTTTGTGGAGCTCAAGACATCTTTGAACAGCTTTGGGAACTATGGGAGCTGAGTTATCATCTATAATATGTTTGTTGTTATAAACAAACAACACGACAGCACTGGTTTCATTCCAATATTTTATAACAAGCTCTTCATCACCAATGTCAATGTATGTCATTTGTGATAAAATGATTTGATCATTTGAAGCAATGTTAGTGTCTTTAGTTATCCAGGATTTCAATGTGCTTATAGTTGTTGTATCATCAATCTCATAAGCTAAATGAGATAAAGTAGTGACTGAGAAAACTTTAATAATTTTTTTGGATAGAATTTTTTCAAGGAAACTGAATATTATCACATTACTTACAGTGTTTCTTTCTCTTCCTTCAGGTGGAATAGCAAAGGTGACTTTTGATGGAGCATCTCTACCTCTCAATTTGGGATCATATTCTAGTGCTACCCTCAGCCATTCCTCTATTAAGGTTTTTAAAGCCCTTGAAATATGATTTTCGGGGAAAATCTCCTTGGAATAACTAATATCGTTGTGAAATGTTTCATACACACAAATGTCATCATGTGTTTTCTTTTTAACAAAAGGCATCCATTCAACTGGGGCTCGGTTCGGTAGAAATGGACGAGTGCCACATATTATTTCAAAAGCAATGAGTCCAAATGACCAAAAATCAACAGAATTGCTATAGGTTTTGCTGTAAAAGAGTTCAGGGGCTAAATATTGTAATGTGCCAACAAAACTAGCACATATCGAGTTGGAATCTATTTCTTTGGCATAACCAAGGTCAATTATTTTATATGTAATGTTATTTTGATTCTGTTCAGAACTCTGTCCCGAGTTACACATGACAATATTTTCAGGTTTGAGATCACGGTGGGTAATCTTGCAGCTATGGAGAAATTTCATTGCACTGCCCAAATCGTTTAATATCTTACGTACTTGTGACTCCTTTAATCCACCACATGATTCTGGCTTGTTTAAAACTTGTCGCAAGTCCCCCCCGCTGCAATATTCCATGCATAAAATGGGTAATTTAGAAGGATTCGCTCGCTCCAACCCAGTATTGAACTCTGGTGGTAATTCCTTTGTACCTACTATATTTGGATGGTTGCAGTGTTGTAACATTTCCACTTCTTTCGTCCATCGTTCTCTGTGTTTCGCGGTGAGTTCATCGCCCCATTTACAAGTTTTGATAGCGAGTTTCTGATCAGTGCTTTTATGCCTCCAAAGAACAACTGTGCCGAAACTTCCTGACCCTAAAAGTCTGTCTTTTATCCAATCACCGATGAACACTATATCATCCATTTTTTAAATAGTAATGCCACTTGGAAGTTTTGCGTAAATACGTACCGCACATAAACCAATGAAAATATATTTTTAGTCTTTGTTTGTTACAGTTCAAAGCAAAGTTCCGATGTACTTCTAACTTGGTAGATATATAGTTTGAGTATTTGTAACTTTAGTTATATTTTTGAAATACCTACATGCTTAGGAGCGAAATTAAAAAAAAATGTTGACTTTTCGGAGTTTCCCTATCCTCAACGCGCTCAATTCTCATTCCCCCACTAGTTTTGTATCTGCCAAAGGGGAATGGAATTGAATACAACATTGACGGAAGAGGTTTATTTTTGTTTTTTTATTTTAAGACCCTAGCTTGAATTACTGTCTATTTTTATGGTAGGTATGTAATCACTATAACACAGAATACAATTACTTCTTAAATTATTACTTAAATAGATAAATAATGGTTGCTCAAATTAAGAATACTTGTCAGTTGTCACTTCTATATTTATATTATTTACAATGCTTTACAGTTCTGGGTTCCAGCCTTTTGTAACGGATCCTCAACGTGTTTTTCGATCCTCAACGTTTCTCGGATAGCTGAGCTGTGAGAATCTAAATTTTCTGTTAGACTAACACCACCATAAGTTATCTAACACAGCTACACTTTTCTTTAGTTGCATTTCAAAACATAAACTCTTTATGCCAAATCGGCACTTTACATTTCGCCAATATCACGTGTAATGGGAGTTCAACAAAGGGAATTATTACAAAATAGACACGACGCTATACTTCTGATTTAATATATTACATTATATAAACAAAACAAACACAATGTTATATACGAAAGGCATAGTATAATATTTAAAGCTTAATTACGTTACAATGAATATAATATTTACATAGCAACTAAAAAGTAACTTAGATAAAGAAAGAGCCGCTGAACATAGCTATAAGCTTTGATTTACTAAAATTATATGTACGACATAAGAGAGCGACACAATATCATTGTTATTTTTCCTGCGTTCTATTTAAAATTAGACGAATATATTCATAAACATATCAATAAATTCATAACTTATTATAACTAGGTACTAAGGAATGTTATAATAAAAGAGCTATATGGCTTTGGATTTTAAAGTCAGGTTCTAAACAATGGCGAAATGGTACGGCTTTTATGTTTGAACATTAGACAATTTTTGGTTCTTCAATTATTCCCACTTTTTATTAAACAGGCGCTACAAATAGCTCTAAACCTGTGTTCTAAAAACTTTATGTCATTTTTTTGGAAAATATGTTCTTTATTGAGTAGGTAGAGGTACGAGTATTGTATCAATTTTGACAGATTAAAGACTAGATGGCTTATTCTTACTCCGTCGCAAGTTAGCCCTTGACTGCAATCCCACCTGTTGGTTTGTGCCAGGATAGGGAAATAGCTGTTATATTAAACCCATACTCTATTGGTTTCTGCACGATATCGTACCGGCATCTTCTATCTACAAGACAACAGTGCTCACAATTGCTCCAAGAAGATTTTTAGGATAGTAGCCCATCATAGTAATGACATGTCACCCTTATGCTAATAAAGGTCCGTAAGGTACTGGTACTGTCATATATATAAAGTATTTCTGTTTTTATTTTAGCAGTTTCAGCATTCCGCATTATTTCTAATGCGGAATGCTGATGTGCGGCCACAGTCGCTTTATATATGAGGAATCAAACAGTTTTTCTGGTCTGTACTTACTCTGTCAAGAGAGCCAACTGCCAAATGTCATCCGTCATTTTGACAAACAAGTTGTTGTGGACAAAAAATTGGACTCCCTTACGATAGTGTCGTATGTTTTTATTTATTTTATCCACTCTATTTTAAAGTTAATTAGGCTACAATTTATTATGTAGTTTTTTAAAGTAAATCAATAAGTAGTGTTCCAAAATGATAAACTTTGAGAGGACATGCCGGACGTGTATGAAGAGTGATGTCGCCTTAATAAATTTGTTTGGCCCTCTGAAAATAGAGGATAATTGGTCATTAAAACTAGCAGATGTACTCAAGGAAACTATCACATTGCAGGTAATCAAATCAGATAATCTGATTCAATTATTAGTTAAAAGCTTTTGAATGCCAACACAGCACAATTGTTTACGCTTTTTCAAATGCTTCATAAAATGTAGGAATATTCCAGTTTATAAAATCATCTTACTCACTGAGGGTAGCTGGAAGAGATCTCTTATAGAGATAAGCTTTCCTTTGTATATCTCTGATATAAGTGCTAGTTATCACAATTTTGGAACAAATTAATAAAATAAATAGATAAAAGTGTTTTTATTGTTTGTAAAAGAAACTCTCCTTCTTTATGAAGGGAACGCTTCTGGAATGCGATTAATTTTTAAATTTAAATACAATTTCATACCAACAACTAAAATAAGAAAGTTGTTATTGAGGTTTAAATTTTCTCTCTAAATCAATTGTATCAATTTAAATTGTTTGTTCTGAATCTATTGATTCAAAACGCTTTGCTGTCGCAACTATACACAATCCTATTCAGATATAATTTTGTAACTGAATGGATAAATGGTAGTATTCCATCAAACAAAATTGTTATTGAAGATTAAATTTTTTTTTTAGAGTTGGTTTTAAAGCAATGCTATCTCAAGTATACACTGTCTCGTTCAGTTATAACTTATGAGTGAATTGATTTAAATTTATTAAACATTAATTATTCCTATCTTAGCTAAATCCAATGGAATTAAATAAGATAGGAATAATTAAAAGTTCGTATTTAAAAAGCCACCCTTTTATCAGCTGAGTGCTGCAGCTCTCTATCAGAATTTTAAAAATGTTAAAATATGGACATACAAGATGAATCTAATAAGAGTCTACAAAATGATCCCAGATACAACTTAATATGTTTAGGAACATGAATAAAACTCGGGAGTTTTAACAGTTATATTAGCTAGGTTGTTTCTTACTTGCCGGCCTGGTTGCGGACGTGTGTGTGAGCGTTACCCGTGACCCGGCCCCCAGGTGGCGGGAAAGGATATGCACTGTGGGGGTTTAGTCAGTAAGAGTCTGACTTAACCACCGCGTCTCCTCGGACACGGGGTATCCATGAGGATTACCCATGTTAAAAAAAAATAAGGTTGTTTCTTACTTGAACACACATTGTCAAACATATTTTTATCCTACCTACTTAATTAACTTTATTTGTTAACGAAGTGAAAAGTACCCGCATCAAACTAATCACAATATTGTACACAACACCACTACAGATACGTACTTTAATAACCATTCTTATGTTTTTCAGATAAATGAAGGTGATGGCCTACCCCAAAACTTATGTGATGAATGTGTAAAAAATCTACATTTAATGTATACATTTCGCACTCAAGCGCTCCATTCTGAAAACGAACTTCAGAAAATAGTTTCTGCAAGTGTTTCGATAAAAAATGAATCAGAATTGGCTTTGAAACATGAAAGCGAGCTTGATTATTCCTATGATGACTTCATATTTGATAACACACATACTGCCAAGCTTGAAACCAAAGATGAATTACCAACGTACATTTGCAATATATGCAACAAAAAGTATACAAAACGAAAACGATTTTTAAAACATCTGGCAAATCATGAAGATCCAAAAGTTTCTTGTTCTTTGTGCGGCAAAACATTTCAGAGACAGTCATCTTTAAATAGACATTTAAATAAACATTGTGTGGCAAATAGTTCTTCTCATATTACTGATAGTCTTCTGAATAATACAGTCACAGAATTAGGAGTAAAACTTGAGTGTGAGAGTGAATTTAAATGCTCAGAATGCGATTTTATTTTTGAGACTCAGAATTTGCTATTACTACATTTTAAGGAACATCAACATATTTATATAAATTTAGAAGAGCAAGTATATAGGTGCTTAAAATGCTCTAAAAGTTATACAACTCTACAAGAGTTAACAAACCACTTAGCACAAAACCAACATAGTGACATTGAACATGAATTATTAAAAATGAGAACTGAATCTAAACATTACGAGTGCTCAGAGTGTCATATTGTTTTTGAAAAGCAAAGGTCCTTATCTTCTCACTTGAAGAAACACAAAGTTAAAATGAGTTTTAAAAGTAAGAAATTGTATTATTGTGGCCATTGTAATAAGGAGTTCTCTTTAAAGACAATGTTAAGAAGGCATATGAAATTGCACTCTGAGGATCGCCCATTCAAATGCACTCAATGTTCAAAAAGTTATACACGTCAGGATCAATTAGTTACTCATATCAGCAAGCATGAGGGTAATAAGCGATATGCTTGCTCTCATTGTGATAAAGGTAAATGTTGTGTTATTTTAGTTTTAATATATAATATATTAGGATTTGGTTTGGTTTTTATGTTACATTCTTTTTTATTCATATATAGATACTAATATTATATATGCTTTATCTAATATATAAAATTCTGGTGTCACAATCTTCGTTCCCATACTCCTGCGAAACGGCTCAAGCAATTCTTATAAAATGTTTTATGCATATTCAGTAAGTCTGAGAATCGGCTACTATCTATTTTTCAAACCCCTAAGAGATAAGGGGGGGGGGGGGGGGGGATAATATCCACCACAAAAAAAATATTTTAGTTTTTTGGATAATTTTTTTTCAATTTTATTTTTGTATTATGTGGCATTGAAAAATACATACAACCCTAAATTTTCATCCTTCATTATTTAATATTCATTTTAGTAATTTAATAATTTCTCATCTCGTTCGATAACTGAACAATTATCGTCTTTATTGTGAATGTTTTTCACTCTAATACGACTAAAATTAGAAATAATATGGCAAAACAACGTTTGCCGGGTTAGCTAGTAATATATAAAATTCTTGTGTCACAATACTCGTTCCCATACTCCTGCTAAACAGGTTGAGCAATTTGTATAAAATGTTAATGTTAATATAATGCATATTCAGTAAGTCTGAGAATCGGCTACTATCTATGATTCAAACCCCTAAGTGATAAGGGTTGTCCACCCCTAACAGTTTATTTTTAATTTTTGGACATATTTTTTTTGAACACTAGAAATTCCATAGAAATAATTTACTCACTCATTCACACACTCACTCACTCACTCACTCACACACTCACTCACTCACTCACTCACTCACTCATTTATATTATCCAATTAGAACGGCAAAATGCCAGTTACTCTAACTTTTTTTTTTTTTTTTTTCTCGTAATAGTAACTTTATTCCAGCAAAAAAACATACATATAGTTTACAACAGAAGTCTTATAACATAAATTGTCTAATATATTACACTACCATTATGCACCTGTTTTCCGAACTAGTTAAGACTGTATCTCGGAAAACAGGGCCACCAACTCGGAGTCAACTAGACAACATTAGATTTAATATATTGTAAGGAATATATTAGGCATTCACTTGATCATTGGTTTTTAAATTTTTAGCATTCACCCAACTCTGCAGTTTGAAAGATCATGAAAGGACTCACACAGGCGAAACTCCCTTCCTCTGCTCCCAATGTGGGAAGGGGTTCAGTAATAACTCCAACTTAAGGCAGCATTTGAGACGCCACTCGGGACTTAAGCCGTTTGCTTGTAATCTATGCCCTAAGAGCTTTTGTTCTAAAGGTAGGTTTATATTTAAAATACATGATTATGATATTTTATGAAAAGTATTACTAATGATAAGCTGTGATAGCCTAGTGGTTAGGACGTCAGCCTCCTAATTAGAGGTCGGGGGTTCGATTAAATTCAGCATTTACTTAAGTTTGCTGTTAAAGGTTTAGTGTTTATTTAAATATAAATAAATGTCTTAAAAGAAATGCAAATGAGATCCATTCAGTTAATCTATTAAACTTCTACACAATTTTGACCCTCCAAGTGAAATTTTAGTCTTGCGTTAGACAAGCTGTGATAGCCTAGTGGTTAGGACGTCAGCCTCCTAATCAGAGGTCGGGGGTTCGAATCCGGGCACGCACCTCAAACTTTTTGGAGTTATGTGCCTTTTTAATCAGTTAAAATACCACTTGCTTCAACGATGAAGGAAAACATCGTGAGGAAACCCGCATGCCTGAGAGTTTCTCATAAGGTTCTCAAAGGCGTGTAAAGTTTTTTTAGAACATGTTATTGATAGATATGTGATTTGAAACACTTAATATATGTATTTGAAGTTTACAAAGGAGAGCTTTACTCAATAAGATATCTCTTGGAACTTACCTATATATTATGTATATATATCCAGCAGTATTTAAATTCATAGTCCGCCAATCCGCACATGGCCAGCGTGGTGGACTATGGCCAAACAATTCTCATATTGAGAGGAGACCCGTGCTCTGTAGTGAGCCGGCAATGGGTTGATCATGACGATGATGATGATGATGCAACCATTCCAGGTCAAATGAAGTCCCACATGGACACTCACGCAGGTGTGCACCCATACAAATGTGATGAATGTGGCGCTGCCTTCACTAAACCTAACTCCTTGAAGAAACACTCCCTGATACATCTGGGGATAAAGCCCCATGAATGCGATAACTGTAGTATGAGGTAAAGAAATATTTGGAACGGGACACAATCACTAAGACTGCTGACCCTCTGTCTGTTCGTCTATCCGTTTATATTTTAGCATATCTCATGAACAACAAAAGCTAAGATTATTTGTTCCTAATAAAAAGATTTACAAATAATACAAGAAGCTAAACATATGACGACCTCCGTGACGCAGTGCGTGCGCTGTCGCATTATAAAGTTGGAGGTCCTGGGTTCGATTCCCGGCTCGAGTCTGGTTTAGTAGGAGGCTTGGCCGTGGCTAGTTACCACCCTACCGACAGAGACGTTTCTTCAAGCGACGTAGTGTTCCGGCACGATGTCGCATAAACCAGTTAGGAGCGTGAGTTTACCATTACCCTTAACAGGTTAGCCCGCTACTATCTTAGACCGCATCATCACTTACCATCAGGTGAGATGCCATCAAGGGCTAACGTGTAGTTTATAAAAAAATCTATAACAAGCATTCTTGCATTAATTTAACAATGTAATTTTATTTGTAATATGTAATAATATGAACATTATTTTATTGTTTACAATATATCACCACCCTACCGACAAACACGTGACGTATGAAGGGGGTACACCCCGACCCGATCGCTTCACTATGAGGTTGGGGTGTCGGGCTGCTTACATAAAAGTGCAATTTCATTTTTTTTTTGGCTTTACACAGATTAGCCAATGTCAAGTTTATTATTTTATTAATACTCTTTTTATGGCTTTGCACAGATTAGCCAATGACACGTTTATAGCAATGTAGAAGTTAGGGAGAAATGGCGGGAAACTTCGCACTCCGCGGACGCGGCTCCCTCAAACCATTCCCAAATTAATACCTGTTAACCATTCAGAAAACCAGCCACTACACAAACGACACCAAAACTGTCCACGACACAACCAACACCAGTCCTTTTCAAAAATTAGCTAACAAACATTAATTCAAGAAAAGCGTGAAAAAACCGCGCCCGCCATAAACGAAGTCTCCCGCCTTTCTCCTGCAATTTCATTTGACTTCTAGCCAAAATTTCTCTGCCATAGGTTCACATCGAAGGATCACCTGAAACGTCACCAGCGTAAACACACGGGCGAGAAGCCGTACCGCTGCCCGCACTGCCTGCGCGCGTTCTCGCAGAGCTACGACCTGGTGAAGCATGTACGCACGCACCTCGGGCAAAACATCTACCAGTGAGTCATCATCATGATCAACCCATTGCCGGCTCACTACAGAGCGCGGGTCTCCTCTCAATATGAGAAGGGTTTGGCCATAGTCCACCACGCTGGCCATGTGCGCATTGGCAGACTTCACACGCCTTTGAGAACATTATGGAGAACTCTCAGGCATGCAGGTTTCCTCACGATGTTTTCCTGCACAACGCACATAGCTCGGAAAAGTTAGAGCTGCGTGCTACGGGATCGAACCCCCTACCTCGAATTAGAAAGCGGACGTCCTAACCACTCACAGGTACCAGTGAGTGGTTCATTATAAATAAATACAGGGTTACAAGTTTTTTTCTTAATATACAAGTTAGCCCTTAGTTTTACGTACATTTTATGACAGTTTCTATCTCGATTCAGTATAAAGAGACACAGAGTTACGAGTTTTTTACTTTTTACAAGTTAGCCCTTGACGGTATCTCACCTGATAGTAAGCGAGGATACGGTCTAAGATGGTAGCGGGGTAACCTGTTAGCGGTATGGTAAACCCATACTCATAATTGGTTTCTACAAGACATCGTTCCCGAACGCTAAATCGCTTGGCGACACGTCTTTGTCGTTAGGTTTGCAACTAGCCACGGCCGAAGCCCGACCCAGACAAATCAACTAGTGTATGAATAAAAAAAGTTTGAATATTATTTTTCAGATGCACTGTATGCCAGGCGCAATTCCGCCTTATGAGGGATTTAAAACGCCATTATCCGGTGCACTACGTCAACGGGGCAGAACCCGCCCCCGTTCAGGAATCACCCCTTGTTATACTCAAAGGGTGCTCCGACCAAGACATAGACAACAACATACCGACGGATGGACAGATAACTATCACATTTAACAGTAATGTACTGGATAAAAATAGTATAGGCGATATAACTATTAATATAGAACCGGGAAAAATTAGTAACTAATTTTACATTAAACTTTACATGATAGTTGTATAGTTAAACAGTGTTGCTTCTCACTCTTTCAAGTATACAATAACGAATGATAGTAAGAGAGAAATGGGTATATTACTATATACAACGTTTATTAGTAAGGCTTTTAATGTAGCACGCTTGATAATCTTGTACTGGGGACGTTACGCAGAGATGACGTCATCGCTTTTCTATAATCTTTTAAAGTTTTTCTTTGGCGGTTTATTGTTCCTTGAACATGTTGTAAGCAAAAGTTAAAAGTATGCCTATTATATATTAATTCTAATAAAACGACAAATCAAAAAAATCAAATCAAATATAATAGCTTTATTTATTATTATATAATTGCTTTCATTATTTCTAAGAGGGTTCAAATCACGCCCAGGTTTAAGAAGAAACCCACAACAAACATAGCCGGGTTTTTTTTTGTTATCACCATCTCACATAATCAATAATAAATTATAGTAGGTACCTATGGAGATAGAGCAATTCACACCCAAGCTTTTTTATCGTTTTTATATACCTTAGTAATATGATTTTTCTATAAGCTTTCGTTTTATAATAACTTTGAACTTATTGATATACATCTCCAAGATATCAATAGGTAATTTATTATAAGATGTTGTGGTACGTTAGAATTCGTTTGTGTTTAATTTTTAATTCGTTTGTGTTTAATTTTTATATGCGCTATAAAGCTAGAAGATTATTTTTCAGGTGTGCGACGTAAGAAGACTTGGTCGAAAATTTAATTTATAGTTACGCTGCTCGCTTTATCGACTTTTAAAATTAATAACTCATTACCTACTGATATCTTGGAGATGTCTCTCAATAACTTAAAAGTTTTTATAAAACGAAAGCTTATAGAAAAATCATATTACGATATTAAGGATTATATTAACGATAAAAAAGCTTGAGTGTAAATTGCTCTATCTCCATAGGTATTATAATTTATTATTAAGTATGTGAGATGGTGATAACAATAAAAAAAAAAAACCCCGGCTAAGTTTGTTGTGGGCTTAGACCGGGGCGCGTTTGGAATCGCCATAGCTTTAGTTTTAGGTTTACGAATGTAGTTATTAAATCACTACTATGTAAATTATTGACGCGTCAAAAGTGCCTTTTAAAGGACTATTTGAATAAAGATTATTTAAATTTGAAATTCACTCACACGACACACTTCTAGGTGGAAGAGTTTGACTTTTGCATACAAAATGCTAATCTAAATTATGAAATAGTGTTTTTAATGATGATGTTCTCTCATATGTTATATATTTAAGCAAGCTATGGACCAAATATTTTATGGGGCTTTTTTATCTTATAATTGAATTCCTAAAAGTGTTTACATCTAATTTATTTTGAGGTGATAATTATTAAATTAATTTAAAATATATCAAAAAATTCTCTGTGAATGCCTACGTTAATTAAAAAAGAAATTCGTTCATTATATTCATTACATTTCAATATTTTTATTCAATTTACAAAGGGAGCATTCAAGTATTACGGAAAGTAATTTTTGAAGATTTTAGAACCCCATGTAACGTATAGTAACCTTTGTTATTGTATATAAAAGTTGCTTTGTTTAAATACGCACCGTAACAACAAGAGCTCTCCCTCGTCCCAATTTGCGTTACGCAGTACTTGAATGCTCCCAAAGGATTCAATAAATTTAATGCAAATTATATTTTTTATTAATAAAAAACATTTCTTACAAACCGAATTTACTACTACTTTCCATGCAGATGCTACAATTTATTTTAGTTTTATTTAAGGTTAGTTTTAATTTAATTTGTATGTATTATGTAAATGATGTTAGTTAATTTATCATTAATGGTTTATTAGCCGAAGCCGTGTCGGCAGTGATAAAATGCCTTATAGAGTGCTGTCTTTGTATAAGATTTATAATATTATTGATTTTCATAGTGTAAATAAATTATGTGAATTATTTTTATCGGTGTTTTATTTTGAATCCAACTTCGCGCAAGAACAATGTCGATAAGATTTCAAAATCAAAATTCTTTTTGTCTGTTTGTCTGTCAGCGTTCTCTATAAAGTTTACAGTAACAAATAAATTATTGTAGTTTTCAGTGCGTATTTCCATTTCTAATTTTTTTTATAACATTACAAGTTAGCCCTTGACGGCTATCTCACCTGGTGGTAAAACTAGGATGGTATTCTAACCTGTTAGGGGCATGGTAAACCCACACTCGTAATTGGTTTCTACGCGACATCGTGCCAGAACTCTAAATTGCAACTTTATTATAGCTTCCTCAAGAATATGAATCAAAAAAGCTCAAATGCTTAAATGTTTTTTTTATGAATTTACAAATCCTACTATTAATCTTCGTTAACGAGGATCAGCAACTTGGACTCCGTTTACGGGGACAAACTGACGAGGATGAAAAGATTCGTGACTATCTGTTCAGGAGTATGAATAGAACTAGTCAACTTCCATCATCAGCCCATTCTCCTTTTAGTTGTAGTAATACCTAATTGATGATTATTATGCACACTTACATTTTCTGTGTCACATAATCCTTGAATGAATGAATAATACACTTTTATTGTACACCAAAAGATGGAAAAAAAAACAAAAAAGACAGAAAATAACACAGAAATAGTAGTATACAATTTGGCGGCCTTATCGCTACATAGCGATCTCTTCCAGGCAACCAAAGATGAAAAAGATATAGAGATATGGAGACAGGAAGGTGGTGCAATAATATATTTATAAATATATATATTGATATAAACGATTATATATAAATCATATCTATCCTTTTTATTGCAACCTTGGTATGGAACTTTTTTAACATTGAAGTCATTGATTTACCACTAGCCGTAGATCGAACATTAAAATTCAAAAAATGGGACGGAAAAGTAGTGCACAAATAGCGATACGCGTGCACTCCTTTCCCCCTGTGTGACAAGGTTAGTCGAAAGTCACCGATTCTAACACTCGAGCCGTATAATCCGAATGAATTACAAAGCATTACGCGCCGCTATAGATAATATAACGGCCAGATGTCTATTGTATCAGACGGGTTGTAATACATCGATATACCGATATGTAGGAATGTATAGTTAGTTGGTGACAAATTCTTGCCTTGTTTTTGTATGACGCGCTCTATCTACGGCTAGTGGTAAATCAATGACCTTAACCCTCTAGTGGTTGAGGCGTCCAATTACAGTCCTGACCCAAACGCCCCTGTCATAAGGAGACGATCGAAAACGTCCTTGTCGACCCTGACGCCCGACTGACTCTGGACAACACTTTCCAAGTAGGTCTATCTACGGCTAGTGGTAAATCAATGATTGAAGACTTAAATATTCCTATCCTATCTGTGAGTAGGTATGTAATACGATAGCGTATCGAAAAGCCTTCATCACGAATGCTGCGAAAACGTGACTAGATAGCAATGACAGGAATTAGCCCCTATTATCTGTGCTTAAACGGAATTCGCTCTTCAAACATCACCCTTAATACTAAAAGAATACAGATAAAATTAGGTTGTCAGTGCGTTACGGTAGTAATACAAACTCTTTTGTTACAGGTTAATTACTATTTAACCTTTTGTGATGTTTTTTTAGATGGTTGGTATTCATGGGAGCTATTATTTTTCCTGTCTACTAACTTCTTATATTTAGAATATGTTAAATTAATCGCAGTATTTTAGTAGCGTAGGAAATGGGTACACCGGAGACGGAAGGGCAATTTAAGCCGTGGGTCCTGATTATTATAATCACTGACATGATTTATTATCACGTTATAGTAAAGCCCAACAACCCGCATCGAAGCAACAGGGTGAGTTCTAAGCTAAATCCCTCTTTATTACAAGACTTTAATAGGGTGATGATGATTATTGCTCACAAAAATTAAATCGGCCAAAAAAACAACGAGCATATATAAAAAACATTATTAATAATTATTATAGAATTTTCGTCTTATCATTACGTGTCTATTATGATTTCAAGGCAAGTTAATCCCATATACAAGTTATTAATAATATTAATTAGGTAGATACAAAAGAACCGCTAACTATATAGACCAAAATCAACACAACACAACCTATAGATAGTTGAAATGGTTAAAATTCTCATTCCAGATGTCAAGGGTTGCATGAACTAAACTAAATTATATTTTCTGTTTCCGTCTCGGTAAACAATCAAGTCAATTCTACTGGGTTTCCTTCACAGACGACTTTAAGTGGGTATTCTATTGTTAGAACTTCGGTGGCACTCCCAAAAGGTTACCTTTCAAGCTCTAACAGTTAAGTCTGGAACCATCGATTCGGCAAACATAGTAGAAACATTCCAATACCGACGTAAGCCCATGAGAATTCTCTTTTGTTTATATTGTAAGCAAATTGCAGAGTATGATTCCCTTAACTAGTAATTTAGTATGGCGTGCTTATAAAAGATTGTGTGCCAAAAAAACATTAGCAGTAAGCGTTGATTCAAATGTATTTGTTATGTACGCATTGATAACGTGTTAGCTATGTACCTATAAGCTGAAAGCCCTGGGCGGGCGGGCGGGAGCTAGGCGGGCGTGTCTGTTATCACAGCAGCGGGTTCCGATCCACAGTGCGCAGCCATCTGTCGACGACGCCGCATGAGGTGAGCTTTCCTAGACTTAAGAATCTCTCTCACCTATTACTAAAACCGTATAGATTAGAGCAAAACGTATAGTACACTTTTTACCATACAACGCGTATTTCCGTGGAAAATTTTCAGTGAGATCTTGTATTTGTTAATTCTTTGATCTGTATATATTTTCGTTGTTTTTTGTCTGCCCTTGATGTGTGTTTTATGGTCCGTAGATTTATATCCGTTAACGATTGGTTCAATACGGTGATTTGATTTCAATTTATTGAAGCTTTTGCGACTACGCTCTCGGGGATATCTTTTCATGGGCTGAGAGACCTTCGCATTTATTTTATAGTATGATGCTGTAGATTTATGTCGGAGTTTTATCATTTAGGCGGTTGTTAAAACAAAAAATATAAACGATATTAAATAGTGCTAGCTTTAAGTACTTGCTAATTACTATTTCGTGCTATATCTTTAGTGATGCGTAACAAAACTGGAAAAGTCCTATTCGAGTACAGATGATTTTTCCTTCAAAAAGAACAATACTATTATAGTTTTTTCAATCCATTTATTACCCTTATATATTATGAAGTTTATTTATGTTACCATAATAATTTAATCTAAAAATGAGCAGTATTTCATAATTAAAAACATAACTGAGTTTATTTATTGACGTTTAAAAAAATTAAAAACATTTTAAGTTTTTTTATTAGAATGCTGTTGGTGTAGCAATAGCTAGCTGTTTCCGGTGACAAGATCCGCGTTTTTTTTTTTGATTTTAATATGTAGTTATTTTTTCAATATCGCGTAAATTATTTGCTTTTCCGAACTAAAAACCTATGGATTCTCTTCTTATAGTTAGTTACTATATTTCGCTCTGTAGCGATAAGGCCGCCTATTGTACCTTCTATTCTTTGTGTTTTGTTCTTAATTGTCTTGTATTTCTTCTGTGTGTGTGATGTACAATAACGTGTATTTTCATTTCATTTCATTTTGGTTATTGTAGGCAATAATCAGCTACGTCACGCGGTCCATAAATTTTCCATTTTTTTTTACTGCGGGACTAAAAGTTCAGTTTGTCACGCAGATTTATCTGTGTGTTGTGTTATTATAGCAAATATAATTTGTTATAGCAAATTTTCAATATGTTTTTTCGTACTCCGTAGGGTATACTCCGTAGCTCGGACGCCTAATGAAATTCGGTTGATTATGCGCGAGGAATATTAAGCATCTCAACGCTTGACATATTTTATCTATGCCTTTCTCTTCTATGCTCTATTGCCCGGGGTACAGTTAGCAGCAAATATTAAATTCGTAGCAGGCCCACTTTAAAGGTCCTTTGGAAATTTCAAATTTATCTGATCGTAAACTTTATATCGAGTATGCGTAAAGTTAGTAGCATTTGTTCTTGGCTTCTTTTTACATATAACTCTGGATGAGGAACTTCTTCAATCTTTATTTGCTCGAAGAATATTTATTATATTTTTAGCTTAATCTGTCCAGTCATATTCAAATGGGTTGAATGTTGAATGAATTTTGGATTTAATTTCTTTTATATAGGTTTAAAGATTTTTATTTTCAAAAGAAATAATTTCACTTAATGAGAAATTAATAAAATAAAATAAAAATAGTTTACATAAAAACCTAGTAGGCCATAAGTTGCAGTACGCAAATTCGACGGCGTTTTCGTCGATTTTTAAAAAGTAACATAGTTTTCGTGGGATAAAAATCACCTATTTTATGTGCATCTACTTAATGCAAGCTTTCTATCTGCAAATATGATAATTAGTAGAGAAGTTTAGCTCTAACAAACTGACATTAGAGTTTATAATAATGATTTTATTTGATAATTGCATTCATTTTAATTATATATACTATATGAGAGCTATTTACGGGATTAAATCATATAAATTCTGTTTAACGTAGGAGATGATAGGGCTGACGTATCCTTTTTGGATAAAAGTACTAAAACCATTAATTACCTATATAATAAATAAAAAAAAAAATAGTTTGGTTTAACATAAGAGTTTTCAGACTGCTTTGAAAGAATGCATTTTTTTTTTCGGATTGCCTATTAGCTGTACCAACCCTTATTGGTTGCGACAGCGAAACTGGGCTGTTTGGCGAGCTTCGGAAAGAAGCTCTGCCAGAAGAAATTTTGAGCCCGGGGGCTCGAAGAAACTAAGGGAAATTCAAAATGCATTTACCCTAAGTGATTGAAAAGCTGCCCCGTGATAGAAAACAAAAACATCTATGATGAAAAGAAATACATAGAATTTCTGCACCTGACACTAAAAAGCGCGCATGCGCTATTCATACGTTATTTTAGATAATTAATACATTCTATATAGCTCTTTTTCTCCACATTTATATCTTACCTTACCTCTCATGTTTGCAATTTCGCAAGAAAAACTAAAAATAATCTGTTTTTAAATATACCCACTTGTTGCTGACTGTACACTGTTTGAGCTAGTCGAAAACGGTCTTACTAATGGCCGCCATTCCCCGGCGTCCTCTCGGGCTCTCACAGCCCAGAGCCTCCCAGCTCCCTCCTCACGGAGCTACGATGAATAATACTAGCTATTTAATCCTTGGGGTGCTTTAATTTTGAGCACTAAGAATTATAAAGTTTAATGCGTTCTTATTCCGCCACCTTAGAAGAAAAGGTTAAGCGAAAATGATGCGAAAAGATTTGTCCTTAAAATATTTCTTACTTTTACAACCGTTGCTTGTATTTTAAAAAATTATTATTAATTTAAGAATATTTGTTTAAAGGATCATTTTAAATTAAAGCAGACAATTAAAATTTTACTATAATGGGTTTTAAAACGTTTTTTTTACTAATTTTTATTTTAAATAAGTAATTAGGACCTCTTTTACATCTTTAGATCGTAAATTCGATTTCGGAACAATTTTTGTCATTTTATGTACCTTTATAGTATTTATTTTAGCGGTTCAGCTTTTTAATAATTCATTTAATTCAAGAATATTGAAGAATCGTTTTAAATTAAAGCAGTTAAATTCAAATTTTACTATAATGGGTTTTAAAACGTTTTTTTTACTAAGCCTTATTTTATTTAAGTATTTAGGACCTCTTTTACATCTTTAGATGGTAAATTCGATTTCAGAACATTTTTTTGTCATTTTATGTACCTTTATAGTATTTATTTTAGAGGTTCAGCTTTTCAATAATTAGTTTAATTCAAGAATATTGAAGAATCGTTTTAAATTAAAGCAGTTAAATTAAACTTTAACTACAATGGGTTTTAAAACTTTTTTTTTTACTAAGCCTTATTTTATTTTAGTATTTAGGACTTCTTTTACACCTTTAGATGGTAAATTCGATTTCGGAACATTTTTTGACATTTTATGTGGGTACCTTTACTGTATTTATTTTAAAGGTAGAGCTTTCACGTAGTAGAAATGCAACCAAACTAACCAAGTACCATAAAAGAAAGCAGAATGTCTGTATGTTTAGGAAAATAAACGCCATAAAACATGATGCCGTCTCCATTTCCGCCATGTTTAACGTTGCCATTGTCACCCAGGAGGCTGAAGTCAACCATCCGTAGCTGAAAGCAATTAATTACGTCCGTCTGTGGCGTCGTCTAACGACCTTAATGCCACCGCTGTTTTATTTTAAACTAACTACCTCACTACTGAACTCTGAGCTATAGCGAGCTGTAGTAAGATATTTTGTCATAGTATAACTTAGTCTTCTTTCTCTTGTCCTTGTCCCACATTATGTGGGGTCGGCACAATACGTCTACTTCTTCCACTCACATTTATCAGCCGTTATTTCGCTACCCACACCTTTTACCCGCATATATATATATATATATATATATATATATATATATATATATATATATATATATTTGACGACCTCCGTGGCGCAGTGCGTGCGCTGTTGCATTTTAAAGTTGGAGGTCCTGGGTTCGATTCCCGGCTCGAGTCTGGTCTGGTGGGAGGCTTCGGCCGTGGCTAGTTACCACCCTTCCGACAATGACGTGTCGCTAAGCGATTTAGCGTTCCGGCACGATGTTGTGTAGAAACCAATTAGGAGTATGAGTTTACTATACCCCTAACAGGTTAGCCTGCTTCCATCTTAGACTGCATCATCACTAACCACCAGGTGAGATAGCTGTCAAGGGCTAACTTGTAGTGGATAAAAAAAAAAAAAAACAGTGCGAACAAAAAAACGCCTAATGTAAGGTATATCGTAAACAATAAAATAGTGTACATCTTATTTACAAAGGATTACACTATATTACAAATAACATTTTCATTCCATTCCATCAACTCGCCGATACCCCAATGCCTAAAGACAAAAGTCTTCAACGCCTGTGTCTTACCGGTCATGACATACGGAGCAAAAACGTGGAAACTCACAGTAGGCCTTGTCCAAACGTTCAAAATCGCTCAGCGTGCTATGGAAAGGCCTATGACGTGTTCTGGAGTGGAGACCGCGTACCGGTAAGCGCAGCGTAGGACGACCACCTGCTCGCTGGACCGACGACCTGAAAAGGATCGCTGGTGGATGAGGAAGGCGGAGGACCGTGTGTGGTGGCGCACTCTCGGAAAGGCCTATGTCCAACAGTGGGCGTCTATAGGCTGATTGATTGATTGACAAATAACATTGTTAAATTGATGCAAGAATGCTTGTTATAGATTTTTTGTTATACACTACACGATAGCCCTTGACGGCGTCTCACCTGATGGTAAGTGATGATGCGGTTTAAGATGGTAGCGTGCTAACCTGTAAGGAGTATGATAAACCCACGCTCCTAATTGGTTTCTTCCCGACATCGTGCCGGAACACTATATCGATGGTGACACGTCTTTGTCGGTAGGATGGTAACAAGCCACGGCCGAAGCCTCCCATTAGACCAGACTCGAGCCGGGAATCGAACCCAGGACCTCCAACTTTATAATGCTGAGTCTTAATTATGTGAGGAACTTGATCGGCACGGGCGGTAAGTGAGTTAGGCCGGGTATAATGGAAGCTCTTACGGTTCTCGACTGCATGTTAATAAGTTGTAGTACACAATAACTAGTTTATTATTAAGCCGGCGTTAAATTATCCGTAAACACATACAACGTTTAAAGCTACGTTACGTTTTACAGCAGAAAGGATTACTTGTCGTAATCAAAGATCAGTAAAAAGGTTACGCGCTTATAAAATTCAATTACAGATATTCAAATAACAGTGTAATTACTTCGGTAGCGGTGATAGCCTAGTGGTTAGGGCGTCAGCCTCCTAATCAGAGGTCGGCGGTTCAAATCCGGGCACGCATCTCTAACTTTTCGGAGTTATGTGCGTTTTTAAATAATTAAAACATCACTCACTTCAACGGTGAAGGAAAACATCGTGAGGAAACCTGCACGCCTGAGAGTTCTCCATAATGTTCCCAAAGGCGTGTGAAGTCTGCCAATCCGCACATGACCAGCGTGGTGGACTATGGCCAAACCCTTCTCATATTGAGAGGAGACCCGTGCTCTGTAGTGAGCCGCTAATGGGTTGATCATGATGATGATGATGATGATGATGATGAATCTGAGATTACCAATCAACAATAAATACACTCGCCGACTTAAAGCTATAGGCTAAGGGATTCCAATCGCTCTCAGATCTAAGAATCCCACAACAAACTTAGCCAGCTTAGCCAGTTAAGTTCTGGTACCTTCCATTTGTTCACTAAATTTGTATCGGATGGACTTTATCAATAAATCCTTGTCCCAATATTACTACACATAGGACCCGATGTCGCCCGGCCCGGTTCGATGGGCCTTGACCCATCATACGACGCTTTATTAAACCCCCTCCCCCTACGGAGCCGAGCTTCCTCGATAATGTCTTTCTAAATTGAAATTCCTCTCGCCCAAAGAAATTTATCTTTTCATTTTTATTGTTCTGCGAAAATGGCCTCTTTTGCCTCGAGGATTTGAAAATTTATCATCGAAACGTCTTTTTTTTGGAAATAAGGCCATATTTTCGTTAATTGTATTTAATAAAATATGCTTTCTGTTAAGCTAATTCTTTTAAAAAAACTAAACTTTTTAAGAATTTAAATAGCACGATAGTAGTCCTTAACATTATAGCTAAATAATCATACGATTTATTAAATTATTATTTATTTAGAGTTATTTATATATACATATCATCATTAATTACCATGTTAGTAATTGTGCGGTCTAGGGTGTATACCTTTATCATCAAAACGCCCTTTTTTGGAAATAAGGCCATATTTTCGTTAACTGTATTTAAATAATATGCTTTCTATTAAGTTACTTCTAATAAAGAATTGAAATAGCAGGATAGTACTTCTTAATAATATAGCTAAACAATCACACGATTTATTAAATAATTATTTACATATATCGCACATTGAAAATAATAGTGTCACTATCCAAAATTCTATGTTTAAAAAAAAAACGTATCATAAAATACTTTTTTGTTTTTTAAATATTAACTGTTACACTTAATGTCCTTCATAAACAGACTATTACATTAATAACAATTCATTCCGATTTTCACATAGAATTAGCCTTCAAAATGTTATAAATCTCTAAATGCTTCTAATGAAAAACATGGAATTTTGGATAGTGACACTATTATTTTCAATGTGCGATATGTCATCATTAAATTATATTTATATCATTTAATAGCTATATATTTGCCGCTTTCTTTCGGTTCCGCGTTGTTTGTAATTTGTTTTTTTTCTTTTCATTTTCTTGTGATTATTATTATTAATTTTTTTTCTGTCGTTTTTGTGACGTCCCTCTGGTCTTAGCTAAAAATCAGCGTCGCGTTTTTCATAAAAGTAGGTGAAGCCATGAATAAGTAAAAAAGAAAGAAGTGAAAAGCTTATGTTGTAGTAAGATACCAAAATGAAAAGACAAAACTGGTAAACAAAATATTTTTATTGTTTTCACAAAAATTGCGGGGTTTGGCTAGCTTGTCGTACCAACCCATAATGTCGCCATTTTTAGGCATGGCGGTAGGGTACGACAATATGGCGGCTTGGCATAGACAAGTTGGCGCACGCGTTACAATACATATATTATCTAAGAGAATCTAGACAAAGCATCGTAGCTTCTGTCATATCATACAGCGTGCTAGTTTTCATTTGTATGGCTAACTTTAAAGCTAACAAACAAACAGTTGAACAAAATACTGGCACTGTTCTCGCTGCTACTAAAAACTTGATTTCTCCCTCAGTATTCCGAATTTGATTGTATTTTAGTCACATTTAGGGAAAGTTTTGCATCATTACAGAAATAAAGCCATCTGTTTCATGTACTGATATGTACTGATTCATGTACTGTTTCATGTACGGCCGACAATAGCTTGCATTTAAGCCATTATCATTAAGCGTTAAATTCAAGAATAAACGACAAATTCAGCGACGCCTAATATTAATTACACATATAGGTTTGAGAGTCACGATGATTTTACCATGTAAGTAATTGTGCGGTCTAGGGTATATACCTTATACCTATATAACGCCCTATGACTCTTGCCTTGAAGTTGCTTAAGTTATACGTAGTAGAAAAAGCGGGTATTGGGATGTCGAAACGTCGTAAAAAAAACCGACGAACTGTAAATCGCCTCCTTTGTTTAAGGTCGGTTAAAACGTAGAAATTCATCATCATCATCATCATTTCAACCTATAGACGTCCACTGCTGGACATAGGTCTTTTGTAGGGAGTTCCAATGGCTACGGTCCTGGGCCGCTTGTATCCAGCGGCTCCCTGCGACTCGTTTGATGTCGTCTGTCCACGTTGTTGGTAGAAATTATTGATTTAAAACCAAAAAGTGCCTTTTTAAAAAAAGAGGTTTGTAACCTCTTTTTTTAAAAAGGC
This sequence comes from Lasiommata megera, assembly GCA_928268935.1. NCBI lineage: Eukaryota > Metazoa > Arthropoda > Insecta > Lepidoptera > Nymphalidae > Lasiommata > Lasiommata megera. Next base: position 2,864,015 of record OV743321.1, read on the forward strand.
ACTTACAAAATCTCGTCCTTACTCCATCAATAAAGACTGCTAAATCTTTTATAAATCTGAAGCTTATAGCTTTGATAATCTTTCTTATAAAGAGAAAAGCTTTCGAGTTTGTTACGAGTATAAAATAAAATGTCTCGTTATTTCTAATTCAATCGTAGAAAATGGAGTAACTGAGCGATCAACGTTGCTCCAATTTTCCAGTCCAACAGGTAATTTTATATTTATATTACGTTATTCTAAATGATTTCATCTGGCCAAGACGGTTTGGCTCGCTTGAATAATAATAATATCATAAGAAGAACCATCACTTATGTCAATCCCAGTTTTCGTTTGGAGGCAAGGTTTTTGTTATTTCGTTCGTTCAACCTTTACAAAGATGCACCATTATAAAGCATTGGGTATCTGAGAAATCTTGCCCAAATAATCGCTGATCTGGATCAACTATTGCAGCAAGCATAATTGCGGAGTCTCATTGATTTGATTTGATTGGAATTGATTTGTTGCAAATATCTAGCCTGGAGTCCTTTTTCACTAAGATCATAGCATAAATGTAATGTATAATGTGTGTAGACAAATATTATTGTCGAAGGCTCTGGTGTACGGAAAAACTCAAGTTACGACTTTGTGATTACACCTAATTATGACAAATTATGTCAATGTTTTTCTTAAATAAATAAATAAATTGGCGACGGTAATCACCAATTAAGGACAATCAGCTAAAACGTCTGCTCGTTTGCCCCCTATGTAAATAGTAAATAAATTACAGCCATGGTTCACTACACGACGATTACCCCCGAGATGAGCGAGGCGGTGCTGCGCCACCTTCGCGACAGCTTCTTCGCGGACGAGCCCCTCAACAAAGCGGTGCAGCTCTGCCAGAGGGGCCAGCCGCACGCCGCGCTCGAGCGACTGTGCCTCGCTACAATGGCCGACGGACTCTCCATCGCTGTTCTGGACGAGGACACGGTATGATAGTATAGCTTTCTCGGTCCACAGAGCAAGGTACCCTGCCAGAAACCAGCCACGGATCATCAGCCGTAGATGCAGAGGCTGTGTAACAGAAACGTCAAGTTTCATCATCATCATCATGATCAACCCATTACCGGCTCACTACAGAGCACGGGTCTCCTCTCAATATGAGAAGGGTTTGGCCATAGTCCATCACGCTGGCCATGTGCGGATTGGTAGACTTCACACGCCTTTGAGAACATTATGGAGAACTCTCGAACGAATGCATTAAGAAAATTGGTTATGTCATTGATTATTGCAGGTGGTGGGCGTTGCCCTGAATGGGATCTTGTGACCCGGGGACATCGAACAATCCATCGATAAGATCCTGCACTCCTCTGACGCAAAGTTTAATAAGGTGAGAGAATTATGAGTCCAGCTTTTTTTATTCTACTACAGCCACGATGGCCATATATGGAGCTCACCTGTACCAGATTGGTACAGGTGAGCTCCATATATTTTCATACGCAGATGCTTCTGTTGGAAGTGTTTATAAGTTTCTTTTTCTCACAGTATGATTCTCACCCATTATCTGTAAGTGCCCAAGCTGGTCATTGTTATGTCAAAAGGATCCAACCGACATGGAGGCTTTCCTGAAATTTGTTAAGTATGCGTGGTACTTTGTACAAAATAGGGTCGAAAACCTATGCCATTCTACGCAATTAATATTTCGTGTGCTATAACCATTAATCGGAGCTTGGAAGGTTGATTTAATTTCAGTGCAATACAAATTACACAACATTATCAGCGTATCTACTTAAACATAAAGTCAAATTTGTTTAAAATAAATCAAACGAGATAAAAAAGTGAAAACAAATTATTTAATTACCTATCAATGAATTTCATCATTATCATCATGAACAACCCATTACCGGCTCACTACAGAGCACGGGTCTCCCCGCATTATGAGAAGGGTTTGGCCATAGTCCAAAGGGTAGTCATGTGCGGATTGGCAGACTTCACACGCCTTTGAGGACATTATGGAGAACTCTCAGGCGTGCAGGTTTCCTCACGATGTTTTCCTCCACCGTTGAAGCAAGTGATATTATATATATGTATTTTTTTCAATTTCAATCAATGAATTTATTTCTTTAATATTTTCCGTCAAGCGCTTGAACTCCAACCGCCATCAGTAGTCTTCTACGGAACTCCTAATTTCTGAGTGGATCTCATAGTTATATATTTTTAGCGAGAAATAACTTTCAGATCTTCACCATCCTCTACACCGTTAGCCGCGACCTGGACCTATTCCAAACTTTCCAAGTGGACCGTATCCTGGAGTGCCGCATCATATCCGTTTCGCAAAAGGCGCGCGGCCGGGGCCTGGCTCGGGAGCTGATGAAAAGGAGCATAGAAACAGCCATGGACAAGGGATTCAAGGTTAGTAATCTTTACTCACACAAAACTCAATCAATCATAAACCTTATTCAAATAATCTTTTAAAATGCGTCAATGTAGTTATCACTATAAACTCACTAGTTAATTAGTAATAAGTTGATGGTGATAACTACATTCGTAAACTTAAAACTAAAGTTATGAGGGACAATTGATTGAAACACCACCTAGACTACGTGACGACGTCTTGTATTTTGTTTAGTCGGACATTTAAGATTGTCGAAAGCCTCTACAGACCACAACTTTCAACTCTAACTCATATCTATAAACATTACATAACGTAACTTTACTATCAAGAGTGAAAATTTAAATCAGTTTTTTATTTACTTAGTCATTTTTCTGTCGCTTCTTTTATGTAACATTGGTAAATTCAATCAATCAATCATAATCTTTATTCAAATAGTCCTTTAAAAGGCAGTTTTAACGTGTCAATCATTTACATGGTTGTGATTTGATGGTGATAACTACATTCGTAAACTTAAAACTAAAGCTATGAGGGTTCCAAACGCGCCCTAGTCTATGAAGAAGCCCACAACAAACTTTTCTTTATCTAACCACCATCTCTTATGCCACTATAAATATTTTTTTAAAAGCCTTATCATAATTAGAACCTCATGGAAAATCTCATGCCCAAAACGGAGAAGTTAACTAGTCCATGGGAATTTAGCAGAAAGTGCATTTCATATTATGGATTCTGCAAAGTTATTAACTGAACTCCTGCTTCTATTTTTTTAATTTTTTTTACACTACACGTTAGCCTTTGACGGCTATCTCACCTGATGGTAAGTGATGATGCAGTCTATGATGGTAGCGGGATAACGAGTTAACCTGGTAAACCCACACTCCTAATTGGTTTCTACGCGACATCGTGCCGGACATGTCTTTGTCGGTAGAGTTCGATTCCTGGCTCGAGTCTGGTCTGGTGGGAGGCTTCGGCCGTGGCTAGTTACTACCCCAGCGACAAAGACGTGTCGCAAAGCGATATAGCGTTCCGGCACGATGTCGCGTAGAAACCAATGAGGAGTATGGGCTTACCATACCTCTAACAGGTTAGCCCGCTACCATCTTAGACTGCATCATCACTTAACATCAGGTGTGGTTGCCATCAAGGGCTAACTTGTAGTGGATAAAAAAAAGGGTAACTAACCACGGCCGAACCAGATTCGAGCCGTAATCAAACCCGAAACCACGAACTCTATAATGCGACAGCGCGCGCACTGTGCAACGGAGGTCGTTAGCAACATCCAATATGTATAGCATTTTAAAAGACTAGTATAGTTGTAATTTTGTTTTCTATGATTGTATCACATTTTTCTTAACCAAAATTGTATCTAACCTGGTCGTCTTCACACTTAATAATTCTCATCTATTTATTATTTATTTATTTATTATTAATATACAAGGAATATAATTAGTTATACAATAAAGGCACCGAAAAAACCAAAGAGGTTTGTCCTCGGTGCTAATCTGTAACTTAACAGCTTAAAACTAGAGGAACTGAGTAAGCATATTAGGCATGAAAAGAACATTTCCTAACTGAGTTAGACGGTCGACACAAATGAGTCAACCGTCCAACTCAGCCAAAAAATATTCTTTTAATATCTGTTTAACATTTTTAATATGTAATTTTTGGAACCATAACTTCTAATTGGTTTCTACGCGACATCGTGCCGAACACATCTTTGTCGGTAGGGTAACTAACCACGGCCGAACCAGACACGATCCGTAATCGAACCCGGAACCTCGAACTTTATAATGCGACAGTGCGCGCATTGTGCCACGGAGGTCGTCAGCAGCATCCAATATGTCATCATCATCATCATGATCAACCCATTAACGTCGCACTACAGAGCACGGGTCTCCTCTCAATATGAGAAGGGTTTGGCCATAGTCCACCACGCTGGCCATATGCGGATTGGCAGACTTCACACGCCTTTGAAAACATTATGGAGAACTCTCAGGCGTGCAGGTTTCCTCACGATGTTTTCCTTCACCGCAAGAAGCAAGTGATATTTTAAATTTTTTAAAACGCACATAACTCCGAAAAGTTAGAGGTGCGTGCCAGGATTCGAACCGCCGACCTGATTTGATTAGGAGGCTGACGCCCTAACCACTAGGCTATCACCGCTTTTTTTATCCAATATGTATAGCATTTTAAAAGACTAATAATAGTTGTAATTTTGTTTTCTATCCTGGTTCTCTTCACACTTAATAATTCTCATCTAAAATAGTATAAGTAATATGTACGTATGTGTGCAGCTGTTCAAGGTGGACGCGACGGGAGCGTACTCGCAGCGCATCTGCAGCAGCCTGGGTCTGCGCGTGCTGCAGACGGTCCGGTACTCGGAGTACCGCGACGCGGGCGGTGCACCCATATTCAACGTACCGCCGCCGCACGACTCGCTCGCCGTCATGGCGCTCGAGATACCGTAGACGGCGCTCTTGTCGTACGAGATTGATGTTTAGAAGCTATTTATATAACCCATCTATAGCCGTAAGCCGCCATCTATAACCCCACTGTACTCTTTATAAATGATCCAATAGCACCCAAATGTACAATATACAACTGTTCCCAATAAAGCCCAGTTGTACTCTTTCTAAATTAACTCTTTTGTCGTTGTGAAAAAAAAGGTGTGTGAAAGGTTTAACTATGTTTTGAGACCCCACTGTACTCTTTATAAATGATCCAATAGCACCCAAATGTATAATATGCAACTATACCCAATAAAGCCCAGTTATACTCTTTATAAATTAACTCTTTTGTCGTTGTGGAAAAGCTTTATGCTATAAGGTTTAACTATGTTTTGTGCAAAGACAGACAGTTAGAGACTTGTTGGGACAGTTACTTACCGACGTATACCGTTCATATTCCATGCGGTCAGAGCTACACGGCCACCGGTCAGATATGTGGTACTCTTAGGCTGAAAAGCAACCGGAATTACCACTGAAACAAAGCGGAGCACCCCATTCGCCAAAGGATTCAAACGCATGCATTTTGACAGCCCGACGCGCACTTTAGACCACTCACTGGCGGTTAAAGGGGCAAGAAGTACGTACATCTAAATATTGTCAAAGAATGTCTAAAAAGTAATGCCTCCAAAAATCTCAACACAGCAACTCTGATCGTTATTTCCGTGGGGACGCATAATGCCACGGGAAGATGCAGTGGTTATAGCGTTTAGCGAATAAAACCCCACGGTATTTAAATTTTTCGCCTGATGGATGAATTACGAGAAAGCTTTCGCAGCAACTTGGTAAAAGTTGCCCGCCAAGGTGCTTTTCAAAAGCCCTCAGAGGGCAGCGAAACCTTTAACTGTAATAATTCCATGTGAGTTTTATTGAAATTAAAACTAAGGTTTAAACTTCTTTCAAATGAAGGTAGATATAATTTTGTCTTACGTGTCTAAAATGTAAAAAAAATACTCGTTTCGATGATTTAATTGCACAACATTTTCAACAAATTCTATAATTATATCATGGAAATATTATAATATTACACGTAGAATCGTGCAGCTGTATTTTATAAAATTATATTATGGTCAGTAATATTTTATTGGATGTGATAGCACAATATATTTAATAATATTTCAATGCACAATATAAATCATGTCTCAATAATACTGTTATTAATTAATAGATAATAAATGTTATCTGTATTTCAATAAATGTTACGAATAAAAGTTCGTTATGGTACTACATATATAAATATAATATTATTATATTTATTTATATTTCAATAATAATTTTCCGTTACTATAATTTACGTAAATTGAAATTGGAGTTACATCAAAATAATAAAAATGATGGTGGTAATTTTGTCGTAAACAAATTATCTAAATAAAAAAGGACGTAAAAGCACTCAAGTGGTTTAGCAGATGAAATTTATCGATAAAGTAAAGACAGATCTAAAAGAAGTGGTATTATTTTTCCCACAGTTCGTTTTGTTAAGACACAACTTAGTATCTATTGTCATTTTTGTTTTATTTAGGATATGTCTACAATACGAAAATTACCACCGTTATATCATATTCTTTTTAGAAACTAATATTATTATATTATTATGATTTTCTTTAGTTGTTCGGATACATATAGAACATAAATTTACTTATGAAAATGTCGGTGTGTACCTAAAAGAATATACTTAACTTTAAGATATATTTATCTTGAAAACATTTTGTAGTCTGTTTACAATGTTTATTATAAACCTAGCATGTGTGTACTTGTTCTCTTATGTCTTGAATTATGAGTACGATAATGTTTGTATGAATATTTACATAAATATATTAAACTATACACCTTTGTAGTCAAAATCTATCTCTATTAGATGTTTTATGTAGAATTGTTGGAATTCTGTATTCTTAATATATAAAAATAAAATTATCCCAAATTATATAGTTCTTTCACTGCTGCGATTTGAAATCCTAATACAGAATTAAAAAAAATTGTAGTGTGTGTGTGTTTGTATAAATTATTTTATACAACAACAATACAATACTCTACAATACAAACAATACTCTACAATATTTTTTTTTTGTTCATGGAGGGAAATCTCCTAGACTATTGCTCGCGAAAAGCTCGGCTTATGTGCTATTTTTACCCACTAAATCCCCTCGGTGGCCACCATCAGCATAAAACAGTGGAAGGCTCCGGGATCTACGTATTTTTTTTTTTTAACGTGGGTAATCCTCATGGATACCCCGCGTCCGAGGAGACGCGGTGGTTATGTCAGACTCTTACTGACTAAACCCCCACGGTGCATATCCTTTCCCGCCGCCTGGGGGCCGGGTCACGGGTTACGCTCGAGCACACAACCGCAACCAGGCCGGCAGGGGTTCTACGTACCTACCGAATAAGGAAGTTCAGCCTTTTGTAAAAGAAGCGAAGCAATTTAAACACTGAGAACAGCGCCATCTTACGACGTTTTTATGTTCTTGCGCTAGATGTCGCTGTATTGCAGTAACAACACTTAAAAAAATATATTCTTCATATTCAACTAATTTTCAGATCGTTTTAAAGAAAAAATATTCATTGTTAAATGAATTTTAAAATGAAGAAAATTCTAGAAAAGTTTAGATTTCTACATAATTCTTTTTATTAAAATTAAGGTTGTATATTTTTTACTAAGATTACATTGTTGTACCCCAATAAAAATTGAATGGAATGATGGTGGCATTTTTACCACAAAAAAATAATTATGAATAAAGGATTATTTTAGTTATAAACAAGTTTGGGTATATTTGCTATAACTAGGTTCGTCCAAAATAGTTTTGATTATGTTTATAAAAAAAATTATATTCGGTTAAGTTTGTTGTGGCCTTCTTTTTTTTTATCCACTACAAGTTAGCCCTTGACGGCAATCTCACCTGATGGTAAGTTATGATGCAGTCTAAGATGGTAGCGGGCTACCCTGTTAGGGGTATGGTAAAGCCATACTCCTAATTGGTTTCTACACGACATCGTGCCGGAACGCTAAATCGCTTGGCGACACGCATTTGTCGGTAGGGTGGTAACTAGCCACGGCCACAGCCTCCCACCAGACCGAACTCGAGCCGGGAATCGAACCCAGGATCTTCAACTTTATAATGCAACAGTGCGCGCTGCGCCACGGAGGTCGTCTTCTGAGACCAGACCGCGTATAGTTTATGACAAATTTTATGTAGGCCCCGAATTAATAAAGATTATTTTCATTTAGAAAGTAAGCACTTCCTTATAAGTACAAAAGCTTTAAGTTAGATGTCGCGACCACTTATACAAGTTACCGAGATACAGTCTAAACTAGTTCGGAATAAAGTGCATAATAATCATCAACCCATTACCGGCTCACTACAGAGCACGGGTCTCCTCTCAATATGAGAAGGGTTTGCCCATAGTCCACCACGCTGGCCATGTGCGGATTGGCAGACTTCACACGCCTTTGAGAACATTATGGAGTACTCTCAGGCATGCAGGTTTCCTCACGATGTTTTCCTTCACCATTTAAGCAAGTGATATTTTAATTTTTAAAAACTCACATAACTCCGAAAAGTTAAAGGTGCGTGCCCGGATTCGAACCGCCGACCTCTGATTAGGAGGCTGACGACCTAACCACTAGGCTATCACAGCTTTATACTAGGCTATCACCGCTTTATAGGTGCATAACTAAAATTGTCTAATAGTACACTGGCATTATTAGGTGCATAATGCTAGTGTACTATTAGACAATTTTAGTTTTACTATTTCTGTTTTATTTTATTTATTTATTGAGGTTCACAAACAACGACACGGTATGTGCTTATTTAAGGGTTTTACATAAAATAATTATTACCGTGGCGTCAACCACGTAAACCACATTTTAACATCTGACGACCTCCGTGGCGCAGTGCGTGCGCTGTTGCATTAAAATGTTGGAGGTCCTGGGTTCGATTCCCGGCTCGAGTCTGGTCTGGTGGGAGGCTTCGGCCGTGGCTAGTTACCACCCTACCGACAAAGACGTGTCGCAAAGCGATTTAGCGTTCCGGCACGATGTCGCGTAGAAACCAATTAGGAGTGTGTTTACCATACCCCTAACAGGTTAGCCCGCTACCATCCTAGACTGCATCATCACCTACCACCAGGTGAAATAGCTGTCAAGGGCTAATTTGTAGTGTATAAAAAAAAACATAATGTTGACTGTTGTATCTATATGTGTGTTTTTGCTGCAATAAATAAATTTATGTCTTCTTTTCGCATGCCATTCGCACTTTCGGGACTAGCCGAATGATTGTTCATCAAGCTAGCGTGAATGGTCGCCTCAACCCGGGCGCCTGACTGTCGCGAAGTAACTGGGAGTCTGCCAACAATTGATTGAAACACAACCTAGACTACGTGACGACATCTTGTATTTTGTTTAGTCGGACATTTAAGATTTTTGAAAGCCTCTACATACAACTACTTTCAACTATAACTCAGATCTATTAACATTACAAAACGTAACAAAAACTTTAATATTTATACTTAAATTGAAATCAGTTTTTTATTTACTTTCTCTTATTTCTTTTTTTTTTAATACTGGAAAATTCAATCAATAAATTTTAAACTTAGCCAGGTAAATTTTGTTCTTGTTATCACCATCTCACATGCCACATAAAATTATGTTAAGAGCTATCTCATTAAAGCAAAATTTCATACCCATGCTTGTTTATCATTTACATAATCCTTTACACTATAGTAAGACTTTTCTACAAGCTTTAACTTATTGAGAGACATCCAAGAGATTTCATTTGGTAATAAACTTTACTATCAAGAGTGAAAATTGAAATCAAAGTTTTTATTTACTTAGTCATTTTTCTGTCGCTTTTTTCTTTTTTTTTACTACTGGGAAATTCAATCAATCAATCATAATCTTTATTAAAATAGTCCTTTAAAAGGCAGTTTTTACGCGTCAATAATTTACATGGTAGTGATTTGATGGTGATAACTACATTCGTAAACATAAAACTAAAGCTATGAGGGTTTCAAACACGCCCTGGTCTAAAGCCCACAACCAACTTAGCCAGGTAAATTTTCTTCTTGTTATCACCATCTCATATGCCAATTGAAATCGTTTATTTCGTTTACGCATCCCCTCCGGAAGTGTCGCGGGCAGAATTGGGCCGCTTCCGTCATGTGGTACTCGCCGGCGCCCAGAGTGGCGACGGGAATACCCACTACAACCCAGCTATGCTCCTTCTCACCGCCTGATGGCTGGGTCACGGGAAGGCTCGCGTACTCATCCGCACCTGTCGCTTTTTTTTTATACGCACCCGTCATCACGTGGCGTTGTTGGCAGGGTGTCCTCTTTCATAAAAAGAGACCTTAGTATCTTTATTTTAAATAAAATCGGTACATTTAAATATTTACATAAACAAAAAAAAAGCAATTACATTAATTTAAAACTTACAATCATAATTTCTAGAAAAGGTCTTTCATTCATTAAAACAATTAAAATCACTATAACGAACTTAACAACTAATCGAGGGTGTGGTCAAATGCTTCAAAGCTCGGAGCCCGGAGTTCGCAGGACAGCGATTTCCTTTTGACTTTTGCGAGCAACAGAACAACACGACTTATATGTTAGTGCCATCTATGTATGCTAACGATATAAGAGGCACTATGCATCTCTATCGGTTGTTCTGTTCCTGGCAATAGCAATTCTCGCTATCCTGCATGCGTACACCAGGAATGCATCTCGGCCAGAGGCCTCACTCAGAATGGTGGGTACGGAGCCCCTGCACAGCCTCATCCGCAGTACCTGTTGTAGGTCTACCCGGGCCGCTTCGTGCTGAGGGCACCTGTCGCTTATATCTATGCGAATATTATAAAGAGGTAAAGTTCTTGAGTTCAATGTTTGGGATGATATCCGATACTACGATCTGATTTACAAAATTCTTTCGTAACATAGTCTTTACTTTATCTCCATATTTCGAAAAGGAACGGAAGCAAAGAAAATATTAGTCGAAATTTAACGTCACTTCCGACATTTACTGTATATGTCACATCCGCCCATTATAATATGCGGCTCTTATGGCTAGTAAAGTTACTTGTGACATATGTAAATAATTTACCATGTCTGTTACTGTTGCCTATGCGGTGGAAAGATACGTCATATCACAGACATAGAAACTGTTAGGCTAGTCTATTTTAGTTACTTTCACAGCATTATGTCCGATTCAATTTTACATTAAACTACCCGATGACATTTTGGAATGACTAACGTTAAGTCATAGTATATTTATTTATAATAACTGTAACTTGTAACCTTATATTGAACCTAAAACTAAAATTCTTAAAATATATAATACCATAACTAAAATATATTATTAAAAGGAGTCCCTTTAGGCAAGGTTCTGAAGATACTGGCAGCATTCCACCTTTGAATAGCAAGACTAATTCGTTGTCCGAAGTAGCTGGCAGCTCTTCGGTCTCCTGTGATGTCGACTAACCTTTTTGCTATTTCCCTAAAAAGCCCCTTGGACACCCAAGGACCAAGGGACCAAATTCATATTCGGAGCCTTGGAATTGTCTCTTCAAGTTTTATAACGAATGTTGTTATAATCTTCTAACTACATTGAATAAAGCAATCTAAGATGGTAGGGTTCTAACCTGTTTGGGATATGGTAGACCTTGACACCAGATTGGCTTCTGCGTGCTAGAACGCTAAATCGCTTGGCAATATGTATTTGTCGGAGGGCGGTAAGTAGCTCCCAGAGCAGACTTTATTCTCGCCGGGAATCGAACCCGTCCTGGGTCAGATTCCCAGCTAATTGGAGGTTAATAGGCTAAATAATGATTACTTAGTAGTGATTTCATACAAAATTCCGGTACAATATCGTGTAGAAATCAATTAGGAGTATGGGTTTACAATACCCCTAACAGGTTAGCCCGCTACTATCTCAGACCGCATCATCACTTACCATCATGTGAGATGCCGTCCAGGCCTAACTTGTGGTGTATAAAAAAAAAACTTAAAATTCTTGTTTAAGTCTATTTTCCAAGAAATTACTACAGCAAAATGAAATAAAATTTTATTTTTAACTCAATTACCCATTTTTCACATGATAACTTTTGCTGTATTGTGTCAAAAGATTCCGGATCTTTATCAGTTCTTAATTAACAATGTTTATAACGCAGAATATATATAAATGAAATTATTACTGTCCTAATTAAAATCACTCGTAGGCTCGTAGCACGGCTACGGCGTAGCTGATTTTGTTTGCGCAAGAAATGAATCCGTCAACAAAAATGGTAATAAATTATTCCAATAGTATTTTCTCTTTATTTGGCAGTCGGGGCCAACTCTTTAAGACCAGTCTCATCATCTTCATCATCAATCGCCAACTTTTTAAGACAAGTCATCTTTATCATCAATCGATTAATATCCAGTTAGAGAGGTAATGGGATAAGGTCCTCTCTAATTAGAGGCTTATACAGAATAGACCCACAAAGCTACTCCAATATAAGTTGTTGCAAATTAATGTATAAATTTATTTATTTATTTACATCCAATTAGAACGGAAAAAAACCACTTACACTAAATAGACAACAAAACAAATTATTCAAAACAAACTAATAATTACTAAACAAATATTATATAAGTAAATATAATACAATATAATACAATATAATTATAATATTATAAGTAAATATTTACACCTTAACTTAACTATTAGAAGAACTACCTTAAGAATACCTTAACTACACTTGGGAAGTAAATGGCGCACGAAGGCCTCAGTGGCGCAGTGCGTGCGCTGTCGCAATATAAAGTTGGAGGTCCTGGGTTCGATTCCCAACTTGAGTCTGGTCTGGTGGGAGGCTTCCGCAGTGGCTAGTTACAACCCTACCAACGGAGACGTTGGTAGGGTGGTAACTAGCTCACCAAGCGATTAAGCGTTCCAGCACGATGTCGCGTAGAAACCAATTAAGATTCTGGGTTTACTATACTCCTATCGGTTAGCCCGCTACCATCTTAGACTGCATCATCACATACCATCAGGTGAGATTACCCTCATCATGATCAACCCATTACCGGCTCACTACAGACCACGGGTCTCCTCTCAATATGAGAAGGGTTTGGCCATAGTCCACCAAGCTGGCCATGTGCGGATTGGCAGCCTTCACACGCCTTTGAGAACATTATGGAAAATTCTCAGGCATGCAGGTTTCCTCACGATGTCCTCCTTAACCGTTGAAGCGAGTGATATTTTAATTTTTTTAAACGCACATAACTTCGAAAAGTTAGAGGTGCGTGCCTGGATTCGAACCGCCGACCTCTGATTAGGAGGCTGACGCCCTAACCACTAAGCTATCACAGCTTCAAGATTACCCTCAAAGGCTAACAAAATGTAGGAAATAAAAAAAAATGCGGACAAAATGACATGTAATACAAGTAACAATCAATTACAATATTAAAATCACAATTGTGAAATACCTATTATGTTATAATCTAATAATAGGCATTCTATTCAAACAGAATTTTCTCTTTACTTAAAGTAACTATTCACTAATCTGTGCTAATTCGTTTCGCTACCCTAAAAAGAACCTATTCATCGGCCATTTTTGGCAAGATATCAACCTAAATAAATTGCTAAACATTAAAAGAAAAACCCACCCCACGGTCAGAACTTGCCGATGTGGTTCGTGATTCACCACCCCCGCAGTATATAACGCGAGGGTTTCCCCAGAAGCCCTCAGTTGCTCGCTAACAGGGTGAGGGAAGGCCGCTCGCTGCGCCGATGGGAAACTTTTTACGTAACTCCGGCAATCAAAATTTTCCTACGTGAAGGTAAGTCTAAAAAAATAACGTAGACATAGAAGGGGTTTCATTTAATGAAAAAGTGTGCACGAAAAGTCGTGTATTAAATTATTCTTAGGCTAGACCGTTAAAACAATCTTGCCTTAATTTGTCGCATGTATCAAGGAGTCCAAAAAAATTTTTCATTGATTAAAAAAAATACTGAATTAATTATGCATATATTATATTCTGTGGTGCACGAGGATTAAACGGGAGCCAAGCCACTAGTTACATATTAAAAAAAAACTTTGAGCACTGTATCAATTAAAGAGTTTATATATATCATAAGAATTATATAGGCGTTTTGTTGTAACATACCATGTATATTTGTATTAATAAGGCTTGAATAGATTAACTTATTAAAATTAAATTAATAGACACTAATGAGGAGTAAACTTCTCGTAAACTTAATTTTTTCTAAAAGGTTAATGCACTTCTTATGAATGCATAATTTTTGCATTTTTTATATAACGTCTAGTGAAATAAAATGATTCATCCGAATATTCCTGTTCCGTAGACACAAACAAACCTGAATCGTTGGTGCCTTTTCAAGTTAATGTCGTCTTTATTTTAACGCTCCTTTACCCCACAAGTTTTAAATTGCAGGCTCAGACATTCTTTCAATATTTAGTGCATAATTAGGTAGACGAGGTATTTCCAAAAGCTACGTGAGTCAAAAGATTTATTCCAGCAAACTTGTATAGTGCGCAAACCTGAAGAAATTTATACCACAAGTGTCATATAAGCCTGTTTCAAATAAGAATTTTTGCTTTTATTAATAAACTAGCGGCCCATCCCGGCTTCGCACGGGTAGACATAAATAGGTACAGATATTTAAGTTATAAGCATGCTAATTAAAACGACCATGAATCACTAAATTAAAAAAAAATGTATGCTTATTTTAAAGCCTCCCTCGAGAAGATGCCACATACAATTGCCCGTTAGTTACTCGATGCGCTGCGTGGTGGCCGCCGCCGGCATGTATTTATATTTTAATTTCATGATATCTTTTGAATGGAATGTCCGATTTCAATAATTCAAAAAGTAATCATTAGGTATTGAGACAGTCGTGAATATTATATTATTTATTTCGATAAAAATTTATAAATGGTATGGATAACACGGTCTGATTTTGATCGGCATTTCTATCAATTTGTTAAATGTAAAAAAGTAGTTATAGTGCCGTAACTACAATAGTTAGACACATGGTCTCGCGAAGTTTTCCGTAGATATTGATATATTCTATAATATTGTCGAACATTTTTTTGTCCTATCATTAATACTCTTCGCAGCGTATGCGATGAAAGACATTTTATGGCTAATTTTTTTTCACCTTCGTTTGGTTTTAATAGGAATTTCTAAAGATTTCTATAGTAATCTAGTACTAAATATAGCCTATGTTACTCAGTGATAATGTAGATTTCTAATGAAAAAATAATTATTAAAATCGATCCAGTACTTTTTGAGTTTATTCGTTACATACAAAAATAATATTAGTGTAGATTGGTCTTCGATGTGCCTCTTCTAGATGTCGCTGGCATATTAGTAATATCCGGCTATAAATATTCGTATCATGACTGCATACGCTGACTAGCGTATCCGAGTTACTTATTTATGTTTGTAGGTAAAATATGTTTAGTTTCATAGTTATCAATTCTAATTCAACAATAAGAAAGTACTAACTATCGTGCATACCATTTTTTTACCAAATTTAAGATATCTTTAGTTCTCGGGCAGAATTATTCTCTATGTAGTCAGAGTGCAGTTTTAAGAAAATAGGTAATTATTTGAGCGTCAATATTTTACCAACGTTTTGAATTTAAAAAAATTGTCTTACTATCGTGCATACGATTTTTTTACCAATATTAAGATCGCTTTAATTTTCGGGCAGAGTTATTCTCCATATTGTCAGAGTTCAACTATAAGAAAATAGGTAATTATTTGAGCGTCAATATTTTACCAATAGTGTTTTGGATTAAAAAAAATTGTTTATGTTACTATAGGTTTTTTCTGAGTTATTTAGTTAGTTAGTCTACAATTGTTATTATATAATTATAGGGAATAAAAAGGCAGCGGTTAAAAGCGGTTATTAGTTCCTTCTTTTGGGAATTCTGTAAACAATTTTATCAATTAAAAAATTTAATATATCCCCCTCGTGGGCCAGATAAATTAAACCATTGTATGAACTACTAACTAAACTGCTTATCGACGATTCCACTGTACACGTGACATTTTAGTAATAAGTTGTAAGTGCATTAAAAACAAAGTTAGCCTGGAGCATGGCCAAATGTGTTGTGTCACTTTAACTTTAAACTACCAACGTGCTTTAAACCTCGAAAATACTGAGCGCATAGGCAGTTTATCCGTAAATCGACTGTATATATACGAGTACATAGTATACTGAGGCAGAATAATGCAAGCTTAAGTTCATTAAGATAAAGAGGAATTTTAAGCCAATTCTGTTTTAACCAAACCTCCAAAATAAACTTACAGAACATAATATATATGTTATGAATAAAAAAAATTATGCATTGAGTAGTAGCCTAGTGGTTAGGGCGTCAGCCTCCTAATCAGAGATCGGTGATTCGAATCCGGGCACGCACCTGTAACTTTTCGAAGTTATGTGAGTTTTAAAAAATTAAAAAATCACTTGTTTCAACGGTGAAGGAAAACCTCGTGAGGAAACCTACTCGCCTGAGAGTCCTCCATAATGTTCTCAAAGGCGTGTGAAGTCTGCCAATACGCACATGGCCAGCGTGGTGGACTATGGCCAAATCCTTCTCATATTGAGAGGAGACCCGTGCTCTGTAGTGAGCCGGTAATTGGTTGATCATGATGATGATTATATATACTGAGGCAGAATAATGCAAGCTTAAGTTCTTTAAAGGACTACTTGAATGAAGATTATTTGATTTTTTTTTTTAATTTCATGATATAGAAGTATATTTTTGATAGGAAAATAATATAATTCTAGGAAAAAAACTGGGATATTCTGGTGTGCGTTCAAGTAGTATTCTCCTTTGTAGTTATCTTTAGGATAATTGAAAGCCCCGGGATGTTATTGGAATGAACACAATTTTCGTTAGAATTGCTACAGTTTAGGCATTCTAAATGTTTATTTTTATTATCTAGACCAAGGCTAGCATAATACGTAGTATTGAAGCAGCTTTTCGGTAAAATAACAAGAATATGATTTAGTCCCTGACATATATAAATTTACCCGGCTAAGTTTGTTGTGGGCTTCTTCTTAGACCGGGGCGCGTTTGGAACCCTCATAGCTTTAGTTTTAAGTTTACAAATGTAGTTATCACCATTAAATCACTACTATGTAAATTATTGACGCGTCAAAAGTGCCTTTTAAAAGACTATTTGAATAAAGATTATTTGAATTTATATATTCAAGTCAAATCGTAACGAAAATTCAAATAAACTATATGCTTATTGGTTTACTTTTTTACACTAGTAGTAACGTTTAGAAAAATATAATAGGGACTATAACACCGAGGTAAGGGAGGGCTGAAAATTATGATTCTATGTGTTCATCAACATCATCTTTAGAATTTTATAGTCTCTATATGAGGGACGAGCCCGCAATTCGTCTGCGTTGAGTTAGTGTGTTTGTTTGTCTTTCAATCACGAAGCAATAGATTACTTACCCGTATTACTTGAAATAATAACTAAACTAAAACAATTGGTGGAAGAAGTGGGAGGTGCCCGAGACGTGATGGCACAGGCGGTGGCATGCGCGTGAGCTGCGCGCGGTACTGGCCAGCACTTGGACATTGCAACATTACTTTATTTTTCTAAAATAAAAGTAGTCTAAGTTACTCCTTATTACATCAGCTACCTGCCAATAAAAGTCCCGTAAAATCCGGTCCAGCCATTTCAGAGATTAGCCGGAACAAACAGACAAAAATAGTAAAATATGTTATTTTGGTATATGTACCGTATACATATTCATATGCATGTAGTAAAAAACGGTTATTTCAATATTACAAACAGACACTCCAATTTTATTTATTTGTATTGATGAGGTGAAACAAGCCAGGATGTATACATGCCGGCTTAAATCGTGATAGTTACCATACAGAGGTCCTGGTTCCACTGAACGTCCTCTTTGAGGCTATGGGGTGGCATGAAACTTGTTTTACGGGATCATACTGTGTTATAAACTCCGTATCTCAAAGCAGACAGCCTGCCTGCCTGCAATCTTGTTCTTCACCGTTAAAGCAAGTGAAATTTAATTAAAAATTTAATTTAATATTATGTCACAAAAAAAATAGAGGATTAATTAATCTCTCAATTTTTTTTATTACAGGCTAATCTCTAATATTTTGGATACTAATTAATTAGATATTAATTAAATATTTAATTATAATTTTAATTGGGGTAACCCAAAGAGACTGATGTTTCCAAACAAATGGCTATTCATACCGGGGCTATGCGTGGAGAATTCAGCGCCAGTATACGTCGGATTTAATACTAGATACTAAAAACTAAACAAAACTTACCAATAATAAAGGTATTAAAGGTAATAGAGGGCTAAAGTGTGCCAGTAGGCGGCTATTGGCATATTAAAATGGCGAGAGGCTACAGGAATATTGCAAAAAAATACATTTCGCTATGTTCAGTAGAGTTTAAATATGCAAGTTTTCCTAAGTTACCTTTAGTGAATAACGCCAAGTTTTGGCCTTTTGTCAAGTTTACAATGTAAGTGAAAATATGGGGCTTGAGCTTTATTGTGTTTGCACATAACATTGTAAAGCTCGTTGGGAAAGTATGTCAGAAAAAGACCGTAACGGTTTTTTAGGGTTCTATATCTCATAAAGGGTAAACGAAATCCTTAGGACTGGTCCAGGGGTAAGGCTGGTCTATGGCGTGTTTCGGCTATATTGGCTATCACTCGGACAGACCGACGCCGCAACGTTGCCTCGGCGCCGCACCGGCGCAGCGATGAAAAAATTGTACTAGAAAAACATAAGTTACAAACAAATGAAAGCCACTAGGCGTCGGAATATGGAGTCAGGCCACTCCCTTTTTTTTATTATACACTACAAGTATATCTGTGACAGCCTAGTGATTAGGACGTCCGCCTCCTTATAAGAGGGGTTCGAACCAGTCCACGTATCTGTAACTTTTCGAAGTTATGTGCGTTTTTAAGCAATTAAAATATCACTTGCTTTAACGGTGAAGGAAACCATCGTGAGGAAACTGCACGCCTCAGAGTTCTCCATAATGTTCTCAAAGGCGTGGAAAGTCTGTACGTAGTGCGTGGTGGACTATGGCCCTTCTCATATTGAGAGGAAACCCGTGCTCTATAGTGAGCCGGGAATGGGTTGATCATGATGATGATTACAAGTTAGCCCTTGATAACTATCTTACCTGGTGGTAAGTGATGATGCTGTCTAGGATGGCAGCTACGCGACATTGTGCTGGAACGCTGAATCGCTTGGCGACACGTCTTTGTCGGTAGAGTGGTAACTAGCCACGGCTGTAGCCTCCCACTAGACCAGACGAGTTAGGAATCGAACCCAGGACCTCCAACTTTATAATGCGACAGCGCGCGCACTGCGCCACGGAGGTTGTCGTCAAAATGATCGTCAAAATGATGATGTGATCCTGCCGAAGTATAAACTGTGTTGCAGTAATCATCGCCCTCAAAGAAATAAATACAGTGTTCCACAAAACAAAAGGATAAACAAAAACATAATACATAGCCCATATGTCATTAAAACAAATCAATTTAGAGAAATTATGGTAGTAAATAATGATAAGATAAAAATTTATGAATGTATGTAATTGAATGCCGTGAATGTTTGTGTCAAAGTGTATGTAATATAATAATGTGTGTGTGTGTGTGTGTGTGTATGAATGTATATGTGTGTTTATACAAATGTTATGTGTGTTCATTTTATTTATTTATTTATAGTATTGGTCTATAAATAAATGCGATTAAAATATAATTCGCCTGAAAGTTTTCAAGTGCCGTGCGATAACAACTCTACATGCCTTATTTTAAGGCAACCACAGATTATATAACTCATGCGTTAAAAGCATTGATCTTAAGGTTAAAGAAGTTTTTCCAAGAAGCCCCGGCCAGCAATCAATATGGCATCGTTGCGTAACACTTGACTGCATACACAAGGCGACACTTTCGATCCGATATGCCTTGAATTATTCACCCCCATGAACCATACCATGGCTAAATTTAAACCGCCCGATTGACCGCTTTTGCCACGGTGCGGCCACAGACTAAGACAACTCTCATGTAGCCCTAGTTAACGGACGTAGGATATAACAAATCAAACAAATAAGCTTCACTTAATTGACGGAAGTAGCAAAATATTCGGTTAATCGAAAAAAAAACAAAAGAAATAATTTTGAAAATTAGTAAATATATTACCCTAAATATCAGTTTGAGCATTCCCTCCGGAAGCGGCGCAGACAAGATTGCGTCGCTTCCGACGGGGTATGTAGGACTCGCCGGCGGCCAGACTGGCGACCAGAATACCCACTAAAACCCAGCGATGCTCCTTCGCGTCGCCCGGTGGCTGGGTCACGGGAACACCCGCGCACACGACCGCAACCCAACCACGTAGAACTACTTAACAAATTAAACAAATAACGTTCGCTTAATTGACGGAAGTAGCAAAATATTCGGTTAATCAAATAAAAACAAA
Organism: Lasiommata megera; assembly: GCA_928268935.1. Lineage (NCBI taxonomy): Eukaryota > Metazoa > Arthropoda > Insecta > Lepidoptera > Nymphalidae > Lasiommata > Lasiommata megera. The sequence goes on from OV743321.1 coordinate 2,884,385, forward strand.
AAAACAATAGAAATAATTTTGAAAATTAGTAAATATATTACCCTAAATATCAAATTGAAATGTTATACATATATATATACCTATATACACACCTACAATATATATTTTCTACGTAAAATTCCTGTAAACAATTGACATGTCCCCTAAAATGACTAAATCTGGTAAGGTTATTAATTCGAAAGTAGTCATGAAAATATATTATGTAACGCTTATGTAATAAACAAAATTATAGGTTAACCTTTAATTCGTCGGTGGGCCTAAATACAACAGTTTTTTTTTAATCAATTAATTTTTGGTGAACTTACTGACACTCAATTTTTATTTTGGATATATTATCACACGAAAACCTAATAGTGATAAGAAATGTAGGAGGCAATAGACCGCGGAGTTGGTTTTCGAACCGGTTGTTATCACGAATAAGAGCCAGGAACCCTATCGTGGGATATTAAAAACCGAAGGACGACTGTTATACGGAAAACTAGCTTAGCATCGATTTTTCTGAAAAACAGCCGACTTCAAACTTTGTATATTTATTATCTGTCTACCGTTTTCCGTTGGTCTGCGGATACGCCATGCGACATTGAATGCAATGGGTTCATGTGATTTTATTCAGTCATATTGTGTTACGCGATGCCTGCAGTAGGCGATTCGTGGCTTTACATTATTTACTATTACTATAGTATACATAAACGAAAAGAGGAAACCAGTTAATTTTTTGTCTATGGTTTGATAGGTAAACTAAGTTTCACTGTTGGATAATAATACAATTTCAGACTTATATTATAATTACATCAAATTGAGTAACTGTGTTGAATTATACATATTTAAGTATAGGAGAAACAGTTGTACTAAAGATACATTTCGTAAGCAATTAAAATATCACTTGCTTCAACGGTGAAGGAAAACATCGTGAGGAAACCTGCATGCAAAGTTCTCCGTAATGTACTCAAAGGCGTGTGAAGTCTACCAATCCGCACACGGCCAGCGTGGTGGACTATGGCCGAACCCTTCTCATATTGAGAGGAGACCCGTGCTCTCTAATAAGCCGGCAACGGGTTGATCATGATGATGATCAAAGATAAATTGAGTATACAACTTAGGAGCTATTATTCGACCTCATAATAATCTTTTCATTTCTCGTTCCTTCAGTTATATTATCTATCTATTGAAGAATCAGCCCCTATAGATATAAATATTTATCCTGCAATAATTATTATCAAATGGGAATGCCCAGTTCGACATCACACCATTGAGCCCAGTTATCACTAACATGAGGTTAAGTCTTTAAACCTTCCCCCCCCCCCCCCCCCCTTGAAACAAGAATAGGATAATGATGAAAAAAAGACCCAGCATTGAATATTCTCTTTTTTTGCAGATACATCCAGAAAGCGATGGGCTGAGCCGAAACTTCGCAGCTATCGGTTACCACCGTTGGAGATTGCGTAGTCCAAAACTTTATATTTGTATTATTATAAAACATTAGTGTCTTTACGTAAGCATGGCGGTTGATATCCATCGATCGCTGTAAGCTTTAAATATTAAATACAACCTTTACCCTTTAGGCCATTGGACATAAGGAATAACGAAGCTAGTGTGCACGCGGTAGCGCGAATTGGAACCGCTATGTCTTTTCGAGCAATCGTGTCCGGGAATCCATAGCGGATAGATAAGCGTAGCCTACAGCCATGGGCGACAAACGCGTGCACCCAGCCTTACCCATCCTATCCCATCCCGCGATGTATTACAACCGCCGTCTGTTCTGTGATGAGCCATTTCTTAGGTAGGGATCTGTAGGGATCTTGAAGTACCATAGTTTAGCAACCATACCGTTCGGTAACAAATCCACTGAGCACAACAGTCGTAAGAACTTTACGGAAGTGTCTTTGGTTGCCTGGAAGAGATCGCTATGTAGCGACAAGGCCGCCAAATTGTATTTTCTGTCTTTTTTGTTTTTTTCCTATTTTGTGGTGAGCAATAAAAGTGTGTTAATTCGTTCATTCAACGTCTCTTCTATTCAGATTAAATGGTTTGTGGTCGATATTAAAACACGCATTGAGTTGGATTCTCAGTGTTCAAGCAGAAACTAAACGCGCCAAGTGGTGGAAGCCCATTGGTCCGCTTGGCGCGCACCGGGCATAGATTTTGGAAATTAAATGTGAAAAAGTAAAAAATGATAACCGCCTCTTGCTTGTACCGCGAACGCGCAGCACTTACTCTTCCATGTAACTTTATACGAAAAATATACGATTTAAACAGTACTCAAAGGATTCTTTGATTACGATACGCTCACATTTAACGCGTAAACACTCAATTATTTAATGATAATAAACTATCTTATTGCATATTGACGAGCGGGGTAACTGCGCAATGGAATTTTGTACTTTTGAATGTTATAAGACCGTTATCACAGTCATCGCTAGCGATATTATTAGTCAACGATCATTGTCGTTACTCAACTGTATAGTTGCTAAGCTGTGGAATATTCATAGGTAAGGTGCAAGGAAGGCATTTAAATGTGGTTTAAAGGAACCTCTTCGTTCTCAGGTGAGACGTTGAACGGACAGCGTCTAATCGAGTTTCGACTAGGCCATGAAGTGGAGTCGGAACAAGGCTTGTCTATAGCCACCGCGGAGCTGATGGTCCGCGCGGAGGCCACCCCCCACGCGTCCAGGCGCCTCCGGTACACGCTCTGGGCGTTCACGGTTCACGGGAACGCGAGCGTTGGTGAACTGGCCGGCGCGACCAAGGCTGGAGGTAGGATTTCCTCTTTCTCCTTTCCACAATGCAGGGCTTAAAGGTCCACCCTGTGATATCGAACCAACTCATTAAATTATTGGCTTCATCAAGGTCCTTTTAGGTCATGAAATGGATAATAAAATAAATAAATAATAATATTATGCCAGAGATCGCTACTAATAGCGATTTATGTATATATCGGCATAGCGATAAAGCCGCCTTTTGCTTCTTCTCCTTTCTTTTCTTATTATTTCCATTTTTACGGTGTACAAGTAAAGAACAAATAAAATAAATATAACAAAGCACGTCCTTTACTAGCAATGGTACACGCTGAGGCGACCCCTCGAACACATCGGGTAATCTTGCAGCATTTTCCTTCAAATTCAATACGTTCTTATGGAAACTTCAGTTCTTTGTATGTTTCCTACAGGACTACTAAGTCATTATTCCAAACAAAGTGAGAAGGATTTCTAAAACGGTTTTTGTTATATAAATATTGCAGAACGGAAAGGATTCAACGCATATATATAAATACAATCTAACAATAAATGTCTTTCACGCCATTGTTTAACAAATAATACCCACAATAATTGTGAACTTTGTCTATTGACATATGTTTTGGATTTCCTTTACACGTAATATACTCACTAGGCGGGCGAAATGCCGGACGAGGATGGCAACGCGTGGACGTGACGGGCGCGGCGCGGCGCTGGGCGGAGGCGGGTGCGCTAGAGCCGCTGCGGTTGCTGGTCGACTGCAGCGGTTGCGCGGGCCGCGTGCGGCTGCGGCTGGGCGGCGCGGCGGCCGCGCGTCCCCTGCTGCGGCTGCGGGTGGCAGCGCGCGCGCCGCGGCGCCGCCGGTCGCTGGACTGCGACGCCGCCGCCCGCGGCCGCTGCTGCCGAGAGACCTACTACGTGAGCTTCCGCACGCTCGGCTGGGACGACTGGATCGTCGCGCCCGAGGGCTACTACGCTAATTACTGCCACGGCGTGTGCGAGCCCTACCTGAACTATCACTCGCAGGTACGATACTATTCTCTACTGTTATACTTTGTACTGTTAATGAATAGAAGCATGGCATTACTTTCCGGAAGTCCATGATAGACAATAAACAGCAAGTATAATTTGCTATATTCCGCCGACAACCGGGAGATTTGTATAATATAACACCACACAAAATCTTCCACTAGAATCTCTACGCACGTTTCGACCCGACACCGACCGATTAGTTATATTATTCTTAGTCAACTATCTCACATTTTCAAACTAGATTATCAGTAGACGATGATGTTTCATTTAAAATTATCTAACATTCAAATAAAAAAGGTTAGCCCTTGACGGCAATCTCACCTGATAGTAAATGATGATACAGTCTAAGATGGTAGCGGGCTAACGGGACACGTCTTTGTCGGTAGGGTGGTAACTAGCCACGGCCGAAGCCTCCCACCAGACTAGACTCGAGCCGGGAATCGAACCCAGGACCTCCAACTTTTTTATAATCTGACAGCGCGCGCGCTGCGCCACGGAGGTCGTCAAAACCTAGTAAATAGATATATCGATTGATGGAAATTTTTACAGCAATGCTCTAAAACAATTATGCAATCACACTTGTCAAAACGCCAAAAAGTTGAACAACTTTAATTTCCGTTGTCTACGGTAGACATGTTGCAAGTAGATGCTAATATAATACTGTTACTGATGTAAGAAGGTGAACTTTTTGTTATTTTCATATGATTTGAACAAAGGTATGAGCATGATCATTAACATGAATCCGGGCACGCACCTTAACTTTTCGAAGTTATGTGCGTTTTTAAAACATCGTGAGGAAACCTGCACGCCTGAGAGTTCTCCATAATGTTCTCAAAGGCGTGTGAAGTCTGCCAATACGCACATGACCAGCTTGGTGAACTATGGCCAAACGCTTCTCATATTGAGAGGAGACCTCTGTAGTGAGCCGGTAATGGGTTGATCATGATGATGGACATTGTTGCGTGCTGGATTACTAAAGATTGCTAAATATTCCGTTCCCCCCAGGTGGTGGAGGCGGCCCGGCTAGAGCGCGCCGCGTGCTGCGCGCCGGTGCGCTTCTCCGCGCTATCGCTGATCTACTTCGGCGCCGACTCCAACATCATCAAGCGCGACCTGCCCGAGATGGTGGTCGAGGAGTGCGACTGCCCCTAGCGGAATGCCACCCCCTCCGCCCCCCGCTCACGCCGCGCCCCGCCTTCCCCGCTTACGCCGCTCGAATCCGATTTAATCCGAATCGATTATAAATAATATTCTCGACTTGTGTAATTTTGTTCCTCGCGTTCGAAAGACTATATCCTAATAAATACAAATCGACTGCGTCGGCTTCGCGTTGCGACCGCGCCGCGCCTCTAAGACTTTTACGAGAATCCGGCGCGACGCGTCGCACGTGTGGTCGCGAGACCTGCCGCGAAACCGCGACCTGCCAAACCCTCCCGACCGCACGTGCGGCGAAGCGCGGCCGACCCGCGCGCCGCCCGTCGCCGCGCGAACCTTGCGTAGGCGGCCTAAATAATTTAATACGCCGTTTTCTTTCACCCCGTTTGGTGATCGCTTGTAATTATTGTAAACTGTATTATAATAATTATTATAATTATAATAATAAAATAATAAATCAACTTTTTCATAATTATTACTACCTCTTTTATTTACCTTCCTTTTGGCATTTGTTTTTATTTTATTTCAAGTAGCAGATTGCGTGCTTTGGCACTGCAATGGATAACTTTGTCTCTTCGTCAGACAGTCCATTCATGACTCACTATGTAAATCACTAAGGGATTGAGAAATAAAGTACATAGTCTATGTATTTTAGAGCAGTTAAAAGCCTGTGTCAAATTAAAATTCTAAAGCCTCATAGGCTTGTAATTATTGTAAACTGTATTATAATAATCATTATAATCATAATAATCAAATAATAAATCATCTTTTTCATAATTATTACTACCTCTTTTATTTACCTTGCTTTCAGCCTTATTTCAATAACAGATTGTATGCTTTGGCACTGCAAAGAATAAATTTGTTTTTTCACCCGACAGTCCAATGAGGACTCACTGTGTAACCGCCTAAATCAGTAAGGGTTTGAGAAGTAAAGTACCTTACAGTGGATACTATAGTCTAGGTATTAAAGAGCTGTTAAAAGTTTGTGTTAAATTAAATTTCTAAGGAGTCATCTTCCTCTGCTTAGGCCTCTCTTTATTATTCAGGATTTTGTACTGAGTTTTTATCCTAACTGCTGCTGAAATCGCACCTATAGAGTACTTCACAGTGACTTAAGTAATATTCAAGGCCAATAAGTATTAGCCTTGAATATGTTGCACGAAGCTATAATTAGATCTTAAATATAAAATCATTTTATTATTACATTAAACCTATTACAGGCATCTATGAATCGTTCATATATATCACATTTTTCAGTATTTCTATAATTTATATTATTTATATAAATCCCAAAATTAATCATTTCAGTGAATTCAATAACCGTGTTTCAAGAATACTTTTTGATATCCTATAATATGAAAACAGTCGTAATTCGCATTTACGAGTAGGTACACACTGAGTAACCAGTTTTTTAGTTATTTTAATTTCATTTCCTAGCTGTAATGGAATATAGCAATCAACATGCACAGAAGGAAAAGGGAATATTGCTATTAGGATAGCATTTGGAGTTCCAGAAGGATAAGAACGTGGTCCGCTTCTGTCACTTGCACAACACCTAATCAGAGTTATATTACGAGGACATCTTTAAGGAGGATTCTTTCTTGCGGCTAGTTTTACTACTGGAATCCCGAAATACGATAGTTCCTTCATGGGTCGTTCACCTCACTGCTGAGGGTCTAGATTTTTGCCAAGGAATATCTTGTTTTTCACAATGTTGCGCCACATCTTGCTGGTGGGAGGCTTAGTTACCACCCTACCGACAAAGACGTGTCGCCAAGTGATTTAGCGTTCCGGCACGATGTCGCGTAGAAACCAATTAGGAGTATGAGTTTACCATACCCCTAACAGGTTAGCCCGCTACCATCTTATACTGCATCATCACTTACCATCAGATGAGATTGCGGACAATTGGTTGCCCAAAGCATATTACCTTTGTAATTTGTTTCGTCGATTTTTTTTAGGTATTAATATAAAAAATATAATTCATATTACAATATCGGTCTGCAACTTGACGGCTTAAAACTAGAGGAACTGAGTAAGCATATTAGGCAAGAAATGCACATTCTTTAAGTGAGTTAGACGGTCGACACAGATGAATCAACCATCCAACTCAGCCAAAAAATATTCCTTTAATTTCTGTTTGACATTTATTGACATGTATATTAACATGTATTTTTGGAACGCTGGAGGTAGTTCGTTCATGAATCGAGGAACTAAATGAGCGGTCGTTCGCTCGCCGTACTTATTGTTAGCGTGCGCTATCATTGATTTACCACTAACCGTAGATCGATCATCAACGCTAAGAAAATGGGACGGAAAAGTAGTGCATAAATAGCGACGCGTGCACTCCTTTCCCCCAATGTGTGACAAGGCTAGCCGAAAGTCACCGATTCTAACACTCGAGCCATATAATCCGAATGAATTACAAAGCATTACGCGCCGCTATAGATAATATAACGGCCAGATGTTTCGTGTATCAGACGGGTTGTAATACATCGATATACATCGTTATTTGATTACGGGATAATGCTGCTGATATTGACACTATATTCATTTTGCAGAAGAGGGCTGTTCGTGCGATATATAAATTAGGTCCCAGAGAGTCATTAAGAGATAAAGTTAAAGATTATAAAATAATGACAGTGCATAGCCAATATATATATGATAATTTAATAGTATGTTCATAAAAATATTGATAAATTCGAGAAAAAAATGACTGTAACGCACTGAACATCAGAAGTAAAAGTAAACTTGTAGTACCGTTTAGTAGGCTGCAGAAAATTAGTAACTCATTCAAAGGAAATTGTATTTTATTCTATAATAAATTACCTATTGATATCTTGGAGATGTCTATCAATAAGTTCAAAGTTTTTATAAAACGAAAGCTTGTAGAAAAATCATATTACGATATTAAGGATTATATAAGCGATAAAAAAGCTTGGGTGTGAATTGCTCTATCTCCATAGGTACTATAGTTTGTTATTAATTATGTGAGATGGTGATAACGAAAAAAAGAAAAACCCCGGCTAAGTTTGTTGTGGGCTTCTTCTTAGACCGGGGCGCGTTTGGAACCCTCATAGCTTTAGTTTTAAGTTTACGAATATAGTTATCACCATGAAATAACTACTATGTAAATTATTGACGCGTCAAAAGTGCCTTTTTAAGGACTATTTGAATAAAGATTATTTTGAATTTGAATTTACCGATATGTAGGAATGTATAGTTAGTTGGTGACAAATTAACTAGTGGTAAATCAATGCCTGTAATGTTAAAGCGGTTGGCCTTCATCGCCCGCGTCTGTACAGGATGTTCTTTCTTAATGAGTATCTTCTCGTTGAAGAACTCTTCTTTTAATATCGTTGAGGTTTGTAAAAACAATACTTCGTACTATAATCCAATTGTAAGAATGTGTCGTTTGTAAAATGAGAATATCAGTAAAGATTCCAAAATTGATATCTATAACGGTCAATATAAGAAATTTTGTTTGAATGTAATAGGATTAATTAAGTAAACAGTAGGTATTACACCTAACTTTATATTTATATTTCTGTAATTGGTTATATTAAACTTCTGTCATGCTGTTCAGTTAGAATTACAATTAGATATAGAATATGCACTACATAATGCCGGAAACAGAACCATTTGGAGAAAAACCGTACGAAAGAAGGTGATCCATGCTAAGGATCGCGACCCTCAGTAATGAGGATGATGATGCAGAAGAATAGAATATGTAACTAAGTTAAGATTTAATTATAAGGATTGTAATTTGTTATGATTGCCAAATAAAAATAAAAATAAAATATCGTGTATTTAAACAGCCGCTGAACAGGTAATGTTTGGCAATGTTTAAATAGCCCCAGTTCGTTACCATCGTACTTACATTTAATGGAATACCGCTTGATAAGCAAGTGTATCGCCCACGCATGACCTTATGACTTTAACAATGGCACATGTTAAACGAGGGTGAGAATCACTCAATTACAGGCGAGTTCGCCGCTCGTGCGTACATTAACTAAAGGATGAAATTCAGTGCCTTTTCCGAGTTAAACGTACTCATAGCGTTTATAATGAATAAAAGGTCAGATTCCGAGTATTTCGTTCTTCTATACATTTTGAATAGGCAATTAATAATGGCAGTTGCGTTTGTAAAAAGGTTGCTCCAACCGCATGATATTTTAGAATGTTGTATATTTTATTAACAGTTTAAGATCTAATCTAAGAACATCTTTGATCCTGTGTAAAATTGCAAGGCAATGGTTTGATTTCATTCGAAACAAGTTTAAAGCCCCTATTTTTTTGTTTGCAGAGAACTGTAGTAGAGTTTGTAGTAAACTGATACTATCTGAGAACAATCGATTGCTTACGTGGAGAAATACTGTTATGTGGGATTTCTACACACTAAAAATATTATTACTACATTATATACATAATTAGTACATTATTAGTTTTATATATTATTACATTATATAAGTAACAATAAATATTGGTAGTGTTCTTCTCACATCTCCCCAATATTATGACTATGTCATTTGCCTTGTTTTAGTAGAAATTCTTTTTGTATGTTGCAGCTGATTCGGGATGTCCATTTAGGAAATATAATGCTGTCACCCATCGTCAATGATCTCAACAAACACCAGAGAGATATAAGTTAAAGTTGTGAATCAATCAATAAAAAACTTAATTATCGTTTAAAATCACGTTGCACTCAAAGCAATCCTCTCAAAATAATAAAAAACACAATCCTAGCAGTTTCTATATCTAATAAATGGCGTATCTTTTTAACGGTTTATGCAGCAGAACTAAGTCTGTTAGATAAAATTTGAGGGCTCCATTGAAGCTTTACATCCAAGGTTATTCCAAGGAAAACTGTTGTATTTACCAGGTACGAAATTTACTAATTTACAAATAATAACGTTCTGTCTTCCATTTGAACTAAGCTAAAGCAAGCCAGGTTAACTTTTGTGTGGCATTAGTAAACTGATACTAAAGCCACTGGTCTGCGTGGGTTTTGGAATAGACAAAGTACTTATGCCTGCTTATATTGATTGCAGTTTAGAAATTGTTACAAAAGATCTGTTACTTATACCGGATTATAATAATATTAATATTTTATTATTATTTAAAAGTCGACTTTAAAAGTTTAATAGACTACATACCTTTGGACTATTTTCGTTGTACATAGTTAAAACACTTTCTTATTACGAGGCTATATAACACATCTGTAAGCTGTGATAAGTAGCCTAGTGGTTAGGATTTCAGCCTAATCAGAGGTCGGGGATTCGAACACCTATAACTTTTCGGAGTTATGTGCGTTTTTAAGCAATTAAAATATCACTTGCTTCAACGGTGAAGGAAAACAACGTGAGAAAACCTGCATGCCTAAGAGTTCTCCATAATGTTCTCAAAGGGGTGTGAAGTCTGCCAAACCGCACATAGCCAGCGTGGTGGACTATGGCCAAACCCTTCTCATATTGAGAGAAGACCCGAGCTCTGTAGTGAGCCGGTAATGGATTGTTCATGATGTATAAAAATGTGTTAAATAAACGTAATTATCTTAACGTAATGTAACATAACTTAAATGTAATGAAACATAATCTTCCTTAAATAATAGAATACACAATTCTATTAGTTCCTATATCGTAATCGGCGTATCTTTTTAACGGTTTATGCAGCAGAACTAAGTCTTTTCGTCAAAATTTGGGTCCCATTGAAGCTTTGCATCTAACGTCATTCTGAAATTCAAGAAAAACTGTCGTATTTACCACGTTTTCAATACCTTTGCTCTACGTTTGCTTTGCAGGCAGACTATCCTGTTTTCCATTTTGTATGGGTGTCGGTATCTCATACAAAGTTGGCAGTGTTGTTTTGTTGTTGGGCGAGCGGGCGCCGCGTCGTCGCCTGCATTTCGGGTGCGTGCGATCAATGCTGCTCCCACAACACAACGGCGGGCAGACACGGCGACGCCGGTCCCGTCCGCGCCCGGATGAGTTCTTCACTTACTTCGGTCCGATCGCATCAGCGTATGTAGTGGTCACAAACTGGATTCTTTTATGATGATTTATTAGCAGTCTTTAAGACCACTATCAAGAAGCATTATCTTATATTTAATTCATATTAATTTCTTCCAAATGCTAATATTAGTATGCACCTATATATTATAAAGAAAGAAAGAAGAAAGTCTTATCAATAACATAAATACTTATTTATATTATTTTATAAATAAGTATTTGTAAGTTGTGATAGCCTAGTGGTAAGGGTGTCAGCCTCCTAATCAGAGGTCGGCGGTTCGAATCCGGGCACGCACCTCTAACTTTTCGGAGTTATGTGCGTTTTTAAACAATTAAAATATCACGTGCTTCAACGGTGAAGGAAAACATCGTGAGGAAACCTGTACGCCTGAGAGTTTTCCACAATGTTCTCAAAGGCGTGTGAAGTCTGCCAATCCACACATGGCCAGCGTGGTGGACTATGGCCAAACCCTTCTCATCTTGTAGTGAGCCGGTAATGGGTTGATCATATATATATTATTTTATAAAACATACAAAAGTATTCAATGGAGGTCTTATCGCAAAACCAATCTCTTACAGACAAATGTTGATTAAAGATACCGCACATTACAAAACCATGAAGCTATATCTTCACGCCGTGCCAACCTTGAATCTGCGGATAAGGAAGATTGTTCGTCCATTAATAAAACCTACTTTCATAATACTAAGCAACCCATCATCTAATAAACTAACTTCGAATACCTTTCAATAATTTTTAGAGCTGTGACTACAACAAGGTAACATTTTCGCTTACTTAATCTAGGAGTTATTACGGCAAACAATATCAACTAGGTAGTGGAGTGATAGCTGATAGAAGCGAGTGGAAGAAGAAATCATGTTGTGCCTGGAACGTCAATCAAATAGGGGTGTGGATACTAAATGACTTTATTAGTCCTTTTACCTTCATACCCACATTAAGTGTAACAATCTTAATACTTGTACATGCGTGAATGATAACTCACATAGCATGGGATAAGTGCAAGAAAAATAAAATAAGTATTAAACTGTAAGTGTATAAAACTTATATAAACGCCACACTAGTTACATTGAAACCTTTTTCCCAAAAATATCACCAAATTTATAAGTGTTCCCGAGGCGTCCATTGTTATTGTTATTTTTCGCGGACCAATCACTGGCCACCATTTTGGCGGGATCCAAAACATGGCGGCACGACATGATGACAACCTCCTTAATCATTAATAATGGTATTCTAGTAAATTTTTATACGCTTTTGTACGTATACAGATTAATAACATTTTAACCCTTACAAACAACTTGTAAAATATGTCTTAATTAATAAATACATCAAAATGTATAAATATGTATATAGCTTCTTCGAATCGCGGCGATAAAATAGTGTTTATAAAAAATATATATATGTCGGCGCGAAGAAGTTATTAGCTTTATTCAGCGGCGCCAAAAACCTCAAGAATTCAATAGTTACCCACATTTTAACTATTGATGATTTTGCTAACACAATTTAGCCATTAACAATCAATTTTGTACAAGCATGCTTTGTGCTATGAATACGGGCGGTCGATGCCTTTCGCGGTTTCTCTCGCTCGAGACGTCGGACTGTTCGAACCTCTTAGTTATTATCGCAATAAAAGTGAAATCGAAGTGAAAGTAAACCGGCAAGTTGTGGTTTTAATTACTATGAGCAAAAGAAAACAAAGTCGTGACGTCAGCAATGCTGATGTCACCCTTACAAAAAACAACTCGGACGTCCTTGACGCGACATATATATATATCATAGACTCACAGATTTTTATTGAAAATTGCCTTGTGCAGAGGGATTTAAATATGTCATAAGATGTTCAACAGTAAGGGAGACTGCAACATACCTCCCCGCAACCAGGCCGTGGCGCCCGCCGGTCTGTCTGCGGCGCCTGTAAACACAGTAAGATAATTCAGATCTGCCGCAGCATCGGTTTGATTGCTCGTTTATATTGATCATAGCTTTTACGTCCCCACTATTGATTTTATTGAGTCTTTCTCGGTATAACTACTAATATTTATATTGATTACTAGCTGTTGCCCGCGACTTCGTTTCCCTTGAGATTTCCCTTGAGATTGAGGTTACCCGTGCGGCCAATGCCCTGCTTCAGAAAGTAAGCTACAGGCAAATGTCAAATAGCGTTTGTCAATTTTCGTGTTTCTAAATTAAAAATCATAGGACTTTCATACAAACTTTAAACCCTCCTTCGGGGTAGATTTGGATGAAAAAAAAAATCTTACCTTATACTTACGCCCTAAAAAAAACCTATTTTCAAAATTTCAAGCTTGTAGACTTTATAAAAAAAAAAGGAAAAAGTGTCACCCCCTATTTTTACCACCCTTAACAGGTAATATTTAAAAAAAGTTGATGTACATGTTTTTTTCTTTATGATTATTAATCTTAATGCGAATTTTTGTGTCTCTATCTCTAAAAAAAAAGAAATTTCATTCAAACTTTCATCCAACCCCCCTGTTACCCTCTCAGGGGTGGAATATTCAAATATCCTTTCTTAGCTGACATCTTTTAACTATCAACTACCTACTTGCTAAATTATAGCTTTATACATACAATAGTTTTTGAGATCTCGTGTTTGTCTTCGTGAAGAAGAAGAAGAAGAAGAAGAAGAAGAAGAGGAAGAAGAAGAGGAACAGGAAGAAGAAGAACAAGAACAAGAACAAGAAGAAGAAGCTCACCAAGGAAACGAAACTTCTCTTTAAGATAAGCAGGAGTTCTTGAAGTGTGTATGAAAGTCCTATTTTTTAAATTATGAAACACGAAAATCGGCAATTTGACATTTCTGAAATCTTACTTTCTGAAGCACGGCATTGGCCGCACGGGTAACCTCAATCTCAAAGGAAATCAGTAAATATGCGCAGACGAAGTCGCGGGCAACAGCTAGTTAAATATATAACAAAATATTAAATCGCCCATTGGTAAGACACTCGCCGGAATAAAACTAAAGCTGCTAGGATACCTAGTACCTGTGTCTGGTGGGAGGCTTCGGCCACGTGTCGCCAAGCGATTTAGCGTTCCGGCACGATGACGTCTAGAAACCAATTAGGAGTGTGGATTTACCCCTAGCAGGTTAGCCCGCTACCTTCTTAGACTGCATCATCCAATCAAAAAAGCTCACCCATGCGATGGACCGATCAGATTAAGTCTTCTGTGGTCAGTCCATTGCACGAGTGCAACAGGCCAGCAAAGAGAAGTGGCGAATGCTCGTGAGGCGTATAACATCTGTCCTCGAAGATATTGCTTCATGATGACCACGACCGACGTAGCGTTGGTCGACCCCCAACTATGTGGACAGACGACATCAAACGAGTCGCAGGGAGCCGCTGGAAGCAAGCGGCCCAAGACCGTGAGCATTGGAACTCCCTACAAAAGACTTATGTCAGTGGACGTCAATCGGTTGTTAATGATGATGATGAAGATGATGACCACGACCGCTCTGCCAAGTGTGTAACGACAAAGAAGAAGAAAATATATAAAATGGAATACCATTGTTCCGCTAGATTTTGTATCGGACTGCATATTTATTAGGTACATTATTGATTGAAGCACGCAGACCTCTAGGTTCGTGGAATGCGACTCGGGCATGTTATGTGAATTCAAATGAAACCACAACCTAACATTCCGGACATTGTCACCGATACTGTTTACCGAAGTACTTACCTCCTTGTGAATTCACCGTATACCTAACTCATGTAAAGTCATAAAGAAAATGTCCTAGAACCTAAAATAACTTCTGCTCCATCCTGACCCTATTATCTTTCCAATGCTGGGCATAGATCTCCAGTTTCATAGAAAAGATTTTTTTGGAACGAAGTTCCTTATCGCGCGTTGTGAAAGGGGGCTAGACGGAAAAAAATCTTACGAAAACTTGTTACGACACTTTTTGCTATATGGCGTCGCATGTTTCTCTGTCTGTCTCTCTCTCTTATAGAAAGCAAGCCATTTTCATTTTCTTTTGTTATTGTTGTTAATATTGACTTTTGTTATCTCAAATTTTTTTTTAACAATTCCTTCACTAATTAATCGAAAGGAACTTCGTTCCATCCGGGTGTCCCTTGACACCTCTCAATTTTTTTTTTAATATACAAGTAAGCCCTTAACGGCTATCTCACCTGATGATAAGTGATGATGCAGTCTAAGATGGTAGCGGGCTAACCTGTTAAGTATAGTAAGCCCATACTCCTAATTGGTTTCTACACGACATCGTACACTAAACCGCTTGGCGATACGTCTTTGTGGGTGGGGTTGTAACTTATCACGGCCGAAGCCCCCCATCAGACCAGACTCGAGCCGGAAATCGAACCCAGGATCCCCAATTTTATAATACGACAGCGCACGTACTGCGCCCCGGGGTCGTCAAATATAGATAGATATAGAATCAGATTATTAATAAGAGTTGTCTAGAAAATTCCAAAAAGACGAGAACATGGTAGAGAGGTTTTCTCGTCTAATAGTATATGAGTATTCATAATATATTCATCATCATCATCATGAACAACCCATTATCGGCTCACTACAGAGCACGGGTCTCCTCCCAATATGAGAAGGGTTTGGCCATAGTCCACCACGCTGGCCATGTGCGGATTGGCAGACTTTACACGCCTTTGAGAACATTATGGAGAACTCTCAGGCGTGCAGGTTTCCTTCACGATGTTTTCCTTCACCGTTGAAGCAAGTGATATTTTGATTGCTTAAAAAAGCACATAACTCCGAAAAGTTAGAGGTGCGTGCCCGGATTCGAACCGCCGACTTCTGATTAGGAGGCTAACGCCCTAACCACTAGGCTATCACCGCATACTATATTAACAAGCCGCAATAAAAGAAGTACAGCTACTAGGGATCCGTATAAACCCTTTTAATTTTGACCTGTCGCAGCTCGTTTGCTCGTTTGCATTGGGCATGTTATACTACCAACTCACGTAACGTGGTTGCTCACTATAGGCCTCATAAGAAGGCTCAAAGTCACTCAGCGGGCGATGGAGAGAGCTATGTTAGGAGATGTTAGGAGATGGGCGGGGCACATAGCTCGGAGAACCGATGGACGTTGGGGTCCCAAGGTGCTGGAATGGCGACCCCACACCGGTAAACGCAGCGTTGGTAGACCCCCAACTAGGTGGACATCAGACGAGTCGCAGGGAGCCGTTGGAAGCAAGCGGCCCAAGAGCGTGAGCATTGGAACTCCCTACAAAAGACCTATGTCCAGCAGAGGACGTCAATCGGTTGTTAATGATGATGATGATGAATACCTACTAGCGGTTTCGACAATGTTTTAATTTGACTACCTCAATCGATTCCCGGCTCGAGTCTGTTCTGGTGGGAGGCTTCGGCTGTGCCACAGACAAAGACGTGACGCCAAGCAATTTAGTGTTCCGGCACGATGCGTAGAAACCAATTAGGAGTGTGGATTTACCATATTCTTAACAGGTTAGCCCGCTACATTCCTAAATAGCATCATCATTTACCACCAGGTGAGATAGCCGTCAAGGGGTAACTTCTAGTCTATGAAAAATAAAAAACCTACTAAAATTATCAATGTGCCAAGGGAATTTTGTTAAAAATTAAATACTATTAATATTATTTATGAAAAACGTAATTATTTCAATAAGTTTCATATCATGTATATTAGAACAAATTTAATAATTATCATAAAAAGGGTTATAGTGATTCAACCTTAAATGACAAACATTTGCTTTCCCAGACTCTTTTCAGAACTTTTAAAGGTGAAAAACTCCGTCATACATGGTTCACGCAATTTTAATTTTTTCCCGTTTTTCCAACATTTGTCCGGAGTATAATTTTAAATAGCCTATAGTTTTTGTCGATAAATGGACTATGCAACACAAAAATATTTTTTCAATTTGAACCAGTAGTTGGTAGAAAAGTGCGTTTAATCAAACTAATTTCTCAGCTTTATAATATTAGTATGGATGAAATCAAAAGCATTAGGTTAAATGACCGATGTTATATGACCGATTTTAAGTCAAATGTTTGTAAGAATATAAATTGTAAAAAATATCTCTTCGTCCTTTGCTTTTAAACCATAGGAAATCAAACATCTAATTACATGAATACGATATAAGGTAGGTATGTCGATTACCTTGTTGTAGACTTCATATTTATTTTGAACCTACTTTCTACCTACGGAACCCTTTACGGAAACATCTCAATCATAATAGGTTCATTTCCCACCAATATGACCTTAAAAGCCTCGCGGTACTTACCATGCTTTTAGAAAGTTGTTTTTGTCTTTTTCTTACACGTACGAGTAAACAATCCTATCTCTTTCTGATTACAATCCGTTCATTCTTACCATGCATGTGAAGCTTTGTGCGCGTGCGCATATAACGTACATATAAGTAAATAATAATATAAAGTGAATTCTAGTCAATTTTAAATACAAGTGTTTTTTATTTATTTATTTAAATGCAAGCGACCGTAAAGAGGATGAAAAAGGAACAAAGTAAAGGAACGACATCTAGTAAGGTACGTGAGCTGTTTCGTTAGTTATTAAAGAAGATTTACACATCTATTATTGTTTTTCTTTATATTTATCTAAGAATGGCGGTATAAAAAATACCTTTAAGTATTTATTAAACCTTTATCCTTATTTAGTTTCATTTCAGTTTCTTTTAGGTTTTTATCATGGAGAGAAGTGCCTCGCTCATAAAAACTATATACCTCGAACTAATATTTACTTGAGACGCGATCTTAGGTCGGAAAATACAAGATGGTTGTTTATATTATATCGATATGAATTATAAACAGGATTAGTTTTGCATCGGCATAAGTTATTAATTTAATTATAATGCATCGACATTATAATGTTATTAATAGATAATATCGGATGTAAACCAAGGTATTAAATTGTACTGCGTTAAGCCTATTTACCAGTGACAATTACTTATAAACCATACTCCTTGCGCTAAGCTGTGAAAGCCTAGTGGTTAGGACGTCCGCCTCCTAATCAGAAGCCGGGGGTTCGAACCCGGGCACGCACCTCTAACTTTCTTAGTTATGTGCGTTTTTAAGCAATTAAAATATCACGTGCTTCAACGGTGAAGGAAAACATCGTGAGGAAACCTGCACGCCTAAGAGTTCTCCGAAATGTTCTGATCGATCGAAAAATCGATTAGGAAATCGACATAAAAAAATGCATTTTCAAATCGACTCGTAAATAAGAATAATATGGCACTTTTTCAGTATTTAATCACATTAATTTGTTTTATTTTTAGACCAAACAATTATTGGATCGGAACGAAAACATATCCGAAATAAATGTCCAAGAGGAAAACCTGCCGAAGATATCCACTAACCAATCTATTAGAAATGACACAAACATAAACCTATTCCTTGTAATATGTATAATTGGTGTATCTTTAGCTATATTGTTGGAAATAATAAATGTACAAAATAGACGAGGAACTATTTGCAAAGATAATGTAGAGAGCAGAAGGTCTTACTGGGTGTATTCTGCCCACAGCGACGTCGAAAACCAGAATGGGTTGCTCAAACACGTCCATCTGGTGTTAAAAAGACTTGGTTACGAGTTGCGTACCAACAGGACCGTGTGGACATTGCTCTGGTCTCACGATTACCCTTTCAGGGTTTTATACCCGAATGTGCACAGATTAAAAGCTAATCAGAAGGTAAACCACTTTCCCGGAACAGGATTCATTACTAACAAAGTGGATCTAGCTACGTCCGATTCCAAATTTATTCCCCGAGCGTACAAAATACCCAAAAATAAGAAGGAATTCTTAGAATACGCCCGCGAAAATAGAAATGCAGTGTTTTTGGAAAAGCACAATCAACATCGAGGTGTGTACTTAAAGAACGTGACCGCAATTGATTTGTCAAGCGGCGAAAGTTTTGTCCAGGAGTACGTGCAAAAGCCGTTCTTAGTGGACGGGCATAAGTTCGACATTGGCGTGTACGTGGTTCTCACTTCTGTTAATCCTTTGAGAGTGTACTGGTATAAAGGAGACGTTCTGTTCAGGTGAGAATGCTAGATTTTTGCGTCCTGAGTATACTCACGCGCCCGCTCGTTACTTCGCAGTGCACTAGTAATTCAGTTTAAGCGAGGCTCGAAACAGGTTTTTATTTACCACCTATGTCCAGCGGTTGCCTGCTACCCGTTTGATGATTTGACTACTAGATGACGATGACCGTCATCTAGTAGGTGCACGCTGCGCTTGGATTATGCAGAGTCACTATTTCAAGAAATAAAAGCAGCAGAACGGTGTGATTGTGTCTATAGTCATCATCATCATCGTGATCGACCCATTGCCGGCTCACTACAGAGCACGGGTCTCCTCTCAATATGAGAAGGGTTTGGCCATAGTCCACCACGCTGGCCATGTGCGGATTGACAGCCTTCACACGCCTTTGAGTACATTATGGAGAACTCACAGGCAGGCAAGCTTTCTCACGATGTTTTCCTTCACCGTTGAAGCAAGTGATATTTTAATTGCTTAAAAACGCACATAAGAATCAAAAGTTAGGGGTGCGTGCCTGGGTTGAACCCCCGACCCCTGATTAAGAGGCGGCCGTGACCACTAGGCTATTACAGCTATAGTCAATCAACTACAACTACTTTAGTCAAATAATTGTTTGAAAGGCACTTTTGATGTGTCAGCTACATAGTAGTGAGTTGATAGTGAAAACTACATTCGTAAAATTCAAAATAAAGCGCTAAGATGCCCACGGCAAACATAGCCATAACCTAGGTACCTAACTATATTTTTTTTATCACAATCTTACAAGCCACTTAAAATTATTTAAGAGCTTTATCTCATTGGATAGTTTTTATTTATGTATGAGACATAACGTGTTAAACCCAACAAAAAACTACAAACGCAAACTGTGGACGTAAACTATTTATATGGTGATTATCCTTTCAACCCCACCCACGATATAATATTTCTAGTAATGTCCGATATAAATATATATATATATATATATATTTTTCTCATTTAAATCGGACATAGATTGTAAGTACGTTAGTAATATTTTATCCTTAAATACTATGTTAGTATTGTTATTAATATCATCAGAAATACAATAAAGTTATATATATATACATATATTTCAATATGATGGTCGTAAAGCAATTTATTATTTTTAGATATTGCCCCGCAAAATACTATCCATTTGACCCGAAGAACCTGGACAAATATGTGGTGGGGGACGACTACTTGCCGACATGGGAGGTCCCGTCGCTGGCACATCCATACACCTCACTGGGATTTAGCATGAAAGACTCTTTCGACCATTATGCTAGATCTAAGGTATATAATAGTAATAGTTGTAGGATAAGTTTTGAATAAAACTATTTAATTTGAACAAAAACAAAGTCAACATCTCCTGAAGATGATCCGGTGTCGGTTCGAAACGTGCGTAGAGGTTCTACTGGATGATTTTGTGTGGTGTTATATTATACAAATCTCCCGGTTGTCGGCGCAATATAGCAAATTATACTTGCTGTTTATTGTTTATCAATTGATACTTTGTGACAAATACGCAAATAACACTACACAAATGTTAACATTACAGTAAGAGGGGCGTGCCGGGCATCAAACTTGTTCCCTCCGAAAAAGAGTCTCCCTTCAGCCTGGAGTCCTAGATACTGTACTAATTGTTT
Source organism: Lasiommata megera (assembly GCA_928268935.1). Classification (NCBI taxonomy): domain Eukaryota; kingdom Metazoa; phylum Arthropoda; class Insecta; order Lepidoptera; family Nymphalidae; genus Lasiommata; species Lasiommata megera. Next base: position 2,905,004 of record OV743321.1, read on the forward strand.
AAAACAACACTATTTTTTTGTTTGTTTGGTTGTAATGAATAGGCTCAAAAACTACTGGACCGTTTTTAAAAATACTTTCACCATTCGAAAGCTACATTATCCACGAGTAACAAAGGCTAAATTTTATTTTGGAAAAAATAGGGTTCCGTAAGATATTTGGGTTTTTTCGGACACAAGATGTTTAAAATCATATATTATAAATGAGAAAGAGTGAATGTTTGTTACTTAATCACGCAAAAACGGCTGAATTGAATTGGATGAAATTTGGCATACATGTAGCCTTTGACATGGAAAAGAACATAGGCTACCTTTTATCCCAATTCCTTAAGTAGGTCCCGAGGGAAAATTGATAATTGTTTACAAGCTAAGCCGCGGGCAGAAAGCTTGAAATTTGCTATGCATGTCACCTTTGTTATGGAAAAGGACATGTATTTGCTATACCAATCTCTCAAACCTCTTAAATTAAAAAATTTTGACGAGCGAACCTTTAGACCTAATTCTGAAATCCACGCAGACGAAGTCGCGGGCAGAAGCTAGTAGCTTAATAAGTATAAATTGGTCAAGCAAACTAAATATAACTCTACCGTTTTGAGTAATTTTTTTCTTCCACGTTAATGAGGTAGAAGCTAAGCCGTAACTAGCACTTGACATGTAAATCCGTTCGGCAGACGATAAATAACTCGACAACTGACACCGTACGCACTTTTTAAAAAAGGGGTGAAAAAAGGGCATTCAAACACAAAGCGTTTAAATATTAACAACTAATAAAAATACTACAGAAATGAGGAGATCCGTAGAAGAACCAGGGTTACCGACATACCTCAGCGAATTGCGAAGTTGAAGTGGCAATGGGCGGGGCACATAGCTCGGAGAACCGATGGACGTTGGGGTCCCAGGTGTTGGAATGGCGACCCCGCACCGGTAAACGTAGCGTCGACCCCCAACTAGGTGGACAGACGACATCAGACGAGTCGCAGGGAGCCGCTGGAAGCAAGCGGCCCAAGACCGTGAGCATTGGAACTCCCTACAAAAGACCTATGTCCAGCAGTGGACGTCAATCGGTTGTTAATGATGATGATGATGAAAAATACTACGCAACGCAGTGTAACTCTCTACTGAAGTCTGGTGACAGCATCTAGCATAATCTACCTTCATTCAAATTCAAATAATCTTTATTCAAATAGTCCTTTAAAAGGCACTTTTGATGCGTCAATAATTTACATAGTAGTGATTTGATGGTGACAACTACATTCGTAAACTTAAAACTAAAGCTATGAGGGTTCCAAACGCGCCCCGGTCTAAGAAGAAGCCCACAACAAACTTAGCCAGGTAAATTTTCTTTTTGTAATCACCATCTCACAAGCCACTTAAAATTAATTCATTTTAACATTAAGAGACGATAACAGATATTTTAGATCTACCCATAGAAACAATATTTAATTATATAGATATTTAAAAATAGCGATATTTATAAATAAATTTAGCGAAGCCATGGATCACAATCCATGGCTTCACTGTGTAAATAACGGTCAACAGCATTTATAATATTAATTAGGGTGTTTGGTTTTTCTTGACGAATTTTCGATAAATTTCAAAGGATCCTGATTAAACCTGAACTATGAGTAACTTTTCTGTTACTCACCGATGATAAACTGTCACCAGCTAATAATGTTTTCGATGAGTTTACAAATGGCGTTTGTCACAATGTATACATATACCAAGGTAATAAATAGGACATTTTTGACGACCTCCGTGGCGCAGTGCGTGCGCTGTCGCATTATAAAGTTGGAGGGCCTGGGTTCAATCCCCGGCTCGAGTCTGGTCTGGTGGGAGGCTTCGGCAGTGGCTAGTTACCACCCTACCGACAAAGACGTGTCACCAAGCGATTTAGCGTTCCGGCACGATGTCGCGTAAAAACCAATTAGGAGCGTGGGTTGACCATACTCCTAACAGGTTAGCGTGCGGTAGCACGGTAGGACGGTAGTCCTAGACAGCATCATCCCTTACCACCAGGTGAGATAGCCGTCAAGGGCTAACTTGTAGTGTATAAAGAAAAATTTATAGTCGCTTGGGTTCTTTTTCTTTCTACCAAAGTCCAAGGGAATCTAAGTCCGTAGATAGCTTTAAGCGATTATTAGATGGCGCCACGTTTAGCCACGACAAGTTAATATGTCGATCACCCCAGCGACACGAACGCAACGGTATTAATGAATTTAAGCCTTTACTCGGTATACATGCCGGTAGCTATCGATTGCCATTCGCCTTAACACGGTCGGGTTACCTTGTCGCGATTTCAAAGAAACACCCTTACACCTTGCTTCTAACTAACGACTCTAGAAAAAGGTATAACAATGTTTTTTTTTTCATGCTGTAAAAGTGTGTCATTTTAATATAATGTTACTATTTTTTTTAATATTATACACAGCACAAAGAGAATTTAAACATGTAAACAACTTTAAAGTTATCGTGTAGATACAAATATTTCGCCGATATGCTTAGGTTGCAATGCCATCGAAGACGTGTACGAAAAATTATCTTTAGGGCCTATTACATACACAATAAACAGCAAGAATAATTTGGTATATTCCGCCGTTATTGTTTATCATGGACTTCCGCAAAGTAGCGCCTGCTTCTATTCATTATACATTTGAGGAGACCAGATTATAGATTAATGAAGCTCCAATAATCAAGATCAAATTTTTACGTTCCATTTTGCGTTATAAAAATTATATTATTCTGAATAAATACGCAGACGTTACACAGTACAGAGTTCATCTCCAATGAAACGCTAAGCAAATGAAGCCGATACTCTCTAGTACTATTTCGCCTCATACAGATAAGTCAAACTTGCATAAGCGTACTATCGCACATTTTTTTCATGTCCACAGGGCAAGAATGTAACCCGAATGTGGGAAGACGTCCAGGAAGCGATTACTGAAGTCTTTGTCAAGAAGGAACACCACATAATCAGTGCGGTGAGTTTTATTTCATAGCTACCCAAGTCGACCCTATGTTTTTTTTTCACGCTGGGAAATGCTTTTACGCATCCCCTCCGGAGGCGACGCAGGCAAGACTGCGCCGCTTCCGACGGGGTATGTGGGACTCCCCGGCGGCCAGAGTGGCGACCAGAATACCCACTAAAACCCAGCGATGCTCCTTCGCGTCGTTTGTGGCTGGGTGACGGGGACACTTATGCACTCGACCGCGACCCTTTTTCACTTTGCGTATTCGTAACGAAATCATGATCATTAGATCGAGTGTCCATTACTAAACGTGAGGCGCGAGTCGTGAAACTTTTTTATGTATTTTATTTATACAGTGCAACCTTAATATAACGTACCTCAATATAACGACCTCCTCGATTTAACAAATTCTTCGTAATCCCCTTGAATTGTCCATAAGAGTCAATATAAAATATACCTTTACATTGCGAACATTCTTTGCGTACATTCCTTATCGGTCGCAGAAAAGCGAAACATCATTAATCATCAATAAAACTATTCTTTTACCTCTTTATAACGAATTTTAGACCAATCTAACCTCAACATAAGAAACCTCGGTTCAACGAATTACTTGATATTACGAATATTTTCTTGTTCCCCTCCGATTTGTTATATCGAGGTTGCACTGTATATCCTTTTGGGTTGGTAAATACATCATGGAAAAACAGTGTGACAGTTTCCAGCAACTGTGCAAGGTAAGAGCGCAGCGTGAGGAAAACAGTATTTGGTCGTGGAAGCTCAGCAGACTCTAGTCAGGTGTGCGCACGTGTTATGCTTGTTATTTTTACGATTTGTATTGTATATTATATGTATGTAAATTGTGTTAACTTTAGCTTTAGTTGTAATTTGTATTAATAATAAAACAAAATATGTGTCGGAAGCCGGGAGGGAGAAGAGGGGGGGGGGGGGGGCGCAGATGCAATGGTGCCAGCAGCGTCTAAACAGTCAATTTCGTGTTTGTTATTCGGCTAACATCTATGAATTTCCAAAAACAAATCACAGCTTTCTATATCAGGACCATACTCGATATATTTTTAGTTTTAAACCTTCATCATGATTAACCCATTGCCGGCTCAGTACAGAGCACGGGTCTCCTCTCAAAAGGGTTTGGCCACAGTCTACCACTGCCATGTGCGGATTGGCATTGACTTCACACGCCTGCAGGTTTCCTCACGTTGTTTTCCTTCGCCGTTGACGCAAGTGATATTTTAATTGCTCAAAAACGCACATAACTCAAAAAGTTAGTGGTGCGTGCCCCGGACCTCTGTTTAGGAGGCGGACGTCCTAACCACTAAGCTATAACTCTTCTTTAAATCTTCTTTAGTTTCAATCGTTAAAAGTCGTTTCCGCGAAGGCCTTTGACGCAGTCTCCCTGAGTGATTAGGACAAGGTCAATGTGATAACGCACGTTGTACTCTTTTTGCATTGTACCCACTCATACCGAGTAACTTGAACTTTGAAGATTAAATATTCTCTTTAAGTAAAATTCTCTTTGAAGCTTGCCGCCTTAACACTTGTTCATCACTTGGAAATGGCCCACTAAGGAAATGACCTCCTTTCATTTTCACGATAAAATCTTCCTGTTTTTTTGTTTCGGATTATAAAATAAAAATTAAATATATAGGATGACTACGGGGCGGGTGCGTGTCTTCGTCGGTAATTTAGGTAGACGTGGGTAGTTTCGGGCAAAGAGACCAGGTACTCTTGGTAGAACAGAATTACAATTATAAGTATGGTAATTTATAAGGAGTAGCCTATACGCTCCACCAAGTACGAATGCACTACCGCCACCACCGGTCCGATCCGAACGAATGCAATCAATGCAGTGCGCCGTCCCGCGCCGGTGAGTCTTATAAGAACCTGCATACGTCACTTAGTGTTGCGTAAAGAGAGGGGGCGATGCCACTGTCTTGTCTGTCGTACATGATTCTAAAACTAGATGGCGCTGCTCTCTGATTGCTGTCAAATATAATTTATCACGGCGAACACCCAAAAAACAAAAGAAGGAAATCTACAGATTTCTTGAAAACCATGGTACCTACTCTAAGTTTGTCATAAATATAACAAAGTCTATGTTTCGGTGAACTACCCGCAAGAAACCTTGTCATGTAAATGTTGACCTATGGGTCTGCCTTGGTATAAGGTAATGGCACACACTTTAAGGCAATCTTAATTGATTGCATGAGCAAATTGCGGGTGAAACTTTCTCTTCAAACTATAAGTATTCAGTTTTATAGAAAAAACATTACAACACAGGAAATAAGTTGCTAGCAAATTATTTCCCGTGTTGTCGCTGAAAAAGTTTTTTCTCGTAACGAAAAATCTTATCCAGCAATTAAATTTTATCAAGATATAAGCCGTACGTAGGTAGTAAAAAAATAACTAGCGCATTTATGATGACTATTTTTTTCAGCTTAAAAACTATCCCTCTAAAGACAATTTCTTCGAGCTGATGCGGTTCGATCTGGTGGTGGACGAAGACCTAAAAGTTTACCTGCTAGAAGCCAATATGTCTCCGAACTTGAGCTCCGCACACTACCCGCCCAATCAGTTGCTCTATGAACAGGTTCTGTTCAACTTGTTTTCACTAGTTGGGCTTGCAACGCACATCAATGATAACAAGTGAGTATAAATACACTTAAATGAATTCAAATTCAAATTCAAAATAATCTTTATTCAAATAGTCCGTTAAAAGGCACTTTTGACGCGTCAATAATTTACATAGTAGTTATTTCATGATGATAACTATATTCGTAAACTTAAAACTAAAGCTATGAGGGTTCCAAACGTGCCCCGGTCTAAGAAGAAGCCCACAACAAACTTAGCCGGGGAAAATGTGTTAGAAACTGGAGAAAATTAATAACCACTTCGTCTTTATTTACAACTAGCTTTATTGCCTTATAATACTTTTCGAGTTGACATAATTAATTATTATCTATTAATCTAAATCAAACGCGCTTGTACTACGACGTACTCTAAAAAAACGCCAGCCTAGTTCCCGCTCTTTTTCTATCTTCCCGCCATCCCCGTTCTTTTTTTATTATTCACATTACGTTCGAAAACCGAAGTTGTCTCTTCTTTGAACTGAGCACTGGTGTGTCTTGATTGAGAGTTTATATGCGTAACATAAATATTAAAATGAGTGGACTTTAATATAATCTCTAACACATGAAACCACACTGACTTCGAGTCTTTTTTTATTTATTAGGACGAAGGACGTAGTGCGAGGGAGAGAATTATAAAGTAAACATTTATTTTAGACAACAAACTTTTGAGAACAAATAACTGAAACCACTTTTTTTTTGTCGTGGTGGAAAAGCTTTAAGACGAAGTCCGTTGGGCAGGACGGAGTTTATGTGGGAATTCCCCCCCCCCTCTTATCGTTGGATTTGTTGTCCCACTCGCTGGATTTGTTGAAAAACCACTACAATATGTGATAAAAATCTAAATAAAAGTTACGTTACGTTAGGCCAAAGCTCGACCTGACGTATTGATTTACAACACACTTGATGGAAATTTAACCTTTTAATTTAACCTTCACAGTGCTTACCTACGTTATGAAGTTAAATATTAACGCGTCATGTCCAAGCGGATAACTTGGGTGCATTTTAAAAAATAAGGATAATTAGACGGTCAAAACATCTTCCTAGAAGTCCCATTCCTTAATAGATTCGTATTTTCCTTAGTCCAAAGCATTACTAAGCAAATCAAAGGCGGGCTATCACATGGTTGGATATAATAATTACAAGTAAGCACGGCTTATCGTGGTTTCCAAGCCCTTACAGGTAGGGCCCCACGTACTTCTATAACACACTGACGACCTCCGTGGCGTAACGCGTGCACTGGTGCATTATAAAGTTGGAGGTTTTGGGATCGATTCCCGGCTCGAGTCTGGTCTGGAGGCTTCGGCCGTTGCTAGTTACCACCCTACTGACAAAATTGTGTCGCCAACCGATTTAGCGTTCTAACACGATGTCGTATAGAAACCAATTATGAGTGTGGGTTTACCATACTACCATAATAGGTTAGCCCGCTAGCATCTTAGACCGCATCATCACTTACCATCAGGTGAATGCCTAAATTGTGGTGTAATAAAAATAAATAAAAAACACTGATATCATTGAGCAAATCTGCTTTAAAAACAGAAAAAAAATCGCTTGAATAAACATTGTGTAACTTGCTGGATTCTATCTATAATGCTTATTCTATTCGGCCTAACATCGGGTAGAGTCGTAAAAATTTTCATGCCGTCTATACTTCGTTATTTGTTTACCCACGACGGTATATAATAGCGTTAGAGACGGCATAGATGTGTGTTTGTGGGTTGCAATTATTTTAAAAGGGTGTCAGGCAGTTTAATATATTTTTTATTCCGTATGCGTTGTCGTGAACATTTTGTTACAGGTTTATCGGCTATACAAGCTACAAGTGGGTCTCTGTAAGTGCTGCATAGATTCAAATCAAATCAAATCATTTATTTTGCATACATTGAGCCGGTATATTGATGTTACATAAAATTAGTGATGCTTACAATCTGGCGGGTAGGCATGCAAAAAATAATATTTTAAAATTTATGTTTATGGTCAATCAATCAAAAGTAAAAGTCAAATGTAAAATTTAATTATTTATAATTATACTCTTAAATATTCTTTAGTTGAATACTATTGCTTCCTCATTAAAAAATCTTTAATTTTATTTTTAAAATTAGTGAAATTCAGTTTTCGGTCAGCTAATGTCGATTAGATTAGATTATGATAAAGTTTTTGCAGTAAAGTGATCTCATAATTCTAGCCCTGCTTATGTCCCACTGCTTCTCATTCAATCTATGAGAGAGTGCTACTCTCTAACGAATGAGGGTTAAGGTTTTCCAACGAACATCTGCAATACTGATTGGTCGCGTACCATTTAAATTATTACTAAATAATTTTCGATTATGAAGACGAGTGACAATAAGACACGCCATTTTCATATATGCTTGTCCTGAGAATTTCTCGGAAGAATACCATAATATCTAAAAAAAAATTACCTTGAGTAAAACTATGACTTCGTGGTCCGAATAGAACTTGAAACCACCTTCTTAGACCGGGGCGCGTTTGGAACCATAGCTTTAGTTTTAAGTTTACGAATATAGTTATCACCATGAAATAACTACTATGTAAATTATTGACGCGTCAAAAGTGCCTTTTTAAGGACTATTTGAATAAAGATTATTTTGAATTTGAATTTGACTTATGTTTGATTTTCATAAGAAACTGATAAAGATCTTTTGAGAGAAAGAGTTTACTTAACGGAAAAAACGTTAAGTAAACTTTAGATAGTAATTTGCATTCTATTAAAAGTAAACTAACTTGGATATTATATTTTCAGCGAGGACCAGGGTACCAGAAATATGTTGTCGTCGCAGAAGAATATAGCGGTGTACAGTGAAGAATGCAGTTCCCTTTGCAAGGACAGCTGCGAAGTTTCAGACGTATGCACTCTTTGTAGACACTGCATAAGCCCCAGACTGAGAAATAGTTTGTTAATTGCTTATAGAGAAAATCTGGGTAAAGGAGATTATAGAAGATTATTTCCACCTGCTACGGTGAGTTAGTAGAATTAGCTTCTTGTAGCGTGAGGGTTTTACACCCGTTGCAAAGCCGTAATTTGCAATAAAACTTAATTACTTAACTGCTGAACGAAAGATCTTTGTTTTATATTTCACCTGACTGACGTACCAATTATTGCTGGACGAAAGGCTTCTAAAAGTCTAATTCATTAATCGGTTAAATACCGGACTTGGGTACCGAATAACTAGGTAGCTGAAAGCTATATATACTTATATAATTATAACAGCTTATAACAATATCTAACCACATATAAACTCGTTTCAGAAACCATATCAAAATATTCATCGGAAGACGAAAAACTTAACTCAAATCAACGGACTACAATATCTGTGGTATCAAGGAAAGTGCAATACTGATATCTCATGGTGCGCTTAGCTATTGAAAACTCTTCATGATAATTACCAAGGAAAGAACGATCTACTACTATGCACAGGAAAAATAGGCCGCTCGTAGGAATTTCAGAGCTGTGCAGCGTCTGGTCAAGTAGATTCACTTCATTTGTTTAAATATTTGCATATTTTGCTAAGCGACACAAAAATACCTGAAAGCCGGCGTCGAGTTCAAAGACTCGGCAAATCCTCTACACCCGTAGTTTATATTGGTGCGTCACGTTTTAACTGACAGCGAAACTTGCATAACCAACACAAAATTGATTCAAAGTGAATCAGAGATGCCAGATGACCAATATTTTAATCTTCCGTTGTTTCATTATGGCAAATGTAAAAAGATAACATTAAAGAGTTTCTAAATGATCAAATTATGTTGTTTTTATTTATTTTCAAGTGGTAACCAATATAATAATAGCCTGTGGTTGTACAGAAATCCATCTGCTATGCTAAGTCAGAAAAATACTGTTTTTATCGTGCGATTGATCGAATTGTCCTTTGAGAACATTATGGAGACCTCTCAGGCGTGCAGGTTTCCTCACGATGTTTTCCTTCACCGTTGTGATTTTTTAATATTTTTTTTAAAACGCACATAACTCTGAAAACTTAGAGCTGCGTGCTCGGATTCGAACCGCCGACCTCTAATTAGGAGGCTGACGTCCTAACCACTACGCTACCACCGCTATCTAAAAGACAAATGTGATAAAATAGAGTAGACTGTTGACAACAGAAAACAACAGAAAAAGGAACACATCATCGTCTTCATTAATAAAATAAGTTGATTAACAAATTGTTTATTAAACAATATTTTGGAAACAGAATTAGTTTTTCTAAACACTACAGAAGGACCAAGATCATCATCAGCAATGGTTTGGTAAAATAAAACATAAATCTCAAAGCTACAAACTTCCATAAGATTTTGACAATTCATATACTGGGCAGGTAAATAAATATAACTTATTGATCAAAATAAAGGCTGCGATGATAACAATGCAATAATCAAGAAAACTAATTAATCATAAGTTTATCGTTGGGTATTATTAAATTCAGTTCATGCAACCACATATTATATTGTAACTCTGCAAAGGTATAATTTTGTATGAATTATAAAAATAATGCACTAAATTGACTGGCAACATTTTCCTTCTCTATATTTTGATATATACAAGATAGCATTTTATTTACAATCAGTTTTGGTATATTTTACTTTGACATTAACAGTTCTTGTACAGTAGTAAAACTAGTAAGTCCGTAAAGAGAAATTCATTTATTTATGTGGCTTAGATATGTAAGTACTCTAATAAAGTTCTGTTTCACAATTCCCCCGGTGAACTCACAACTCACAGATAAATTTGATGTATTGAAACATTTGCAATACAAAAATTATCAAATTATATATACATCAGTTAAAATTTATTGGGAGATTATGAAACAGGCTCAAAGACTCAACAAAATGACAGTAGAAAATTACAATTGGTAAGGCTTTGATATAATCTGCTTTACTTGTGCTGCAAGACACATATTATTGCACCATGGATTGTAATAGCCCCAGAATGTAACTACCCAAATCTTCATCTTGGTTTGTCCATGAGACGTATATACTTTTTGTATTATCATCATCCCCTTCAACCTTTATAAGGACAGACTCTACAGAAATATTTCCATCTGATATGGTGATTGACCAACCTTGCAACTTCTCTGCGAGGAGAGATTTCAGTTTTTCTGCTGTTTTGACTGAGGGACCTGGATCATCAAAACGTACAGTGCTTGTAAACCTAATAACGTGTCTGTTTATACCTATTTCATCACAGATTTCATCTAGATCTAGTAATGATAGTCTATTGTCTTTGACACAAAGTACACCATGGACTACTCTTCTCCTTTTTGGGTCTGGAGGCTGAGCATTGTACCTTACTGCTTCAGCTTTCAATAAACGTAAAGATACATCAATTGGAATTTTTGTTGGTGTAGTTATTACAATTGTCTCTCCATTGGCTGGCATGTAGCAGCTAATTTTAAACTCTTTCTCAATTTTGTCCTTCAAAAACTCCATCTTTTGAGCCTCTCCATGCACTAACAACACATTCTTCGGTTCACAATATTGTATCAATTGCATAATTCCTTTAGCATCAGCATGTGCTGAAAACGACATGTATTCAACAGCCATTTTGACTTCAACTACTTGGCGGTTTTCAAATTCAACCTTCTTAGCGCCGTTCAAAATTTTGTGGCCAACAGTGCCTTGGACACAGAAGCCAGGCATTATTAACATGTTCTGCTCATATGGTGCCCATTTTTTAAATATATTCAAAGATAAACCTGCATGCAACATACCTGGTGTTGCAAATACCACCATTGCACCAGGATTATCAATGTAGGATTTGTCAAAAGGCTTGATGTGTTTAAAATCAAACATATTCCTCTGCACAAACGTCTTCCGGATCTTCTGGTTGGTCCATGTGATAAACATTTTGTAGTAATTGTTGGCCTTTTCCGTTAAGCCCAGTGCAAAGTACACAGGATATTTTAAGTTCATACGTTCCCAATATGTTTCTAGCAAAATGCACAGTTCTTGTGCTCGGCCTAATGCAAAAACTGGGATAAGTACTTTACCTCCCTTTTCAACACATTCATGCACTTTCTTCAGGAAATCTCGTTCACGGCAGCGTTTAGAATCTCTTATGGTAGTGGCATACGTGGATTCAGAAATTAACAAATCTGGTCTACATTTATCAATCCAAGCAGCTCCTAAATGCCTATCTGGTGTCATATTATAGTCTCCGGTGTAGACAACAGATTGAGAGCCAACTTTTATCCAAAACATAGCAGCCCCAAGGACATGGCCAGCGTAATAGGCTTTAATTTCTAATTCATTGTCAACCATGACCGACTGATGCAATGTTACTGCTGTTACTTTTTTGATACAATCTTTAATCATTTGTGAAGTGAAGAAGTTTGATTCACCTTTTCTTTCAACTGCAACTTTCCTCATGTCCTCTAGCAATATGGGCGCGATGGCTTTAGTAGGATGGGTCATATAGATTGGGCCTGTGTACCCCACCATCTCAGACATGTATGGAAGAGCACCACAGTGATCTAAATGGAAATGAGATATAATGACACAATCAATCTGACTTGTAATGGGGCCTTCTGGAACTATGTAAGAGAAGTCTGGGAACCGTCGCTCATCATTATAACCCATATGCATCCCGCAATCAAGCATTATGTTTTTGCCCCCCATCGACAGCAAAATACAGCTTCTCCCAACATCTTGGCCAGCGCCTAATGGAGTTATCTTTATCTCCGGCATATCGATAAGGTCTTCCTTCCTTTATCTTTATTTAAAAATTATTAATTATATGTTGTTGCGTAGTAAACAGGCTGTACAATTTCACAACAACTGCATGTATTTCAACGTTAATTTATTGAAATACAATTGAACAAATCTGTTTGAAAAGTACAAAGAATACACAATTTCAACTTACTTCGAGGTTAAGGTTTGACAATTATTATAATAAATATAAAACTCTAAACTTGACCCTAACCTCGAACTTATCGTTATTTGACATTTGATAACTGACTCAGACTATATTCCATCCATATTCATAGACAAAAAAAACTATTTTTCATTGAGACCAATTCGCGTACCCCAAAGTGACTATTCTAAGACTGCGTAACTTTATAATAGCCTATTTCTGTTTCGTTATTATATTTAACTTTAAGCTCTAACCAATTCTATATTATTTTAATTTTAAGTTTATAATCGATGATTATAAATATACTTTTTTGGAAACAAAATGTATTGCAATTTACTTTTTAATACCATAAATCGTATTCATACACTGCCAGGGTGAAATGGGCCACTTTGCTGAGTGACTTAGTTTGCGTAGTTGAACTATAAGAAGTTTTGGATTTTGTTTAGGTCAGTGCATATACTTATTGGGGTCCCAAGGTGCTGGAATGGCGACCCCGCACCGGTAAACGTAGCGTTGGTCGACCCCCAACAAGGTGGACAGACGACATCAAACGAGTCGCAGGGAGCCGCTGGATACAAGCGGCCCAAGACCGTGGCCATTGGAACTCCCTACAAAAGACCTATGTCCAGCAGTGGACGTCTATCGGTTGAAGTGATGATGATGATGATGATATACTTATTCTAAATCGACTACTGGTATCACTAAGTGATAAAAAGTTAAAACAACTATGTTAAGTCAACGCATCGGAAATTAGCTCTTTTGTATCTCTATACAAAAGATACAAAAGATAGATAGAGATACAAAAGAGCTAATTTCCGATGCGTTGGAAGACGTATTTTAACTTTTAGACGAGTAACATAAACATCAACGACGAGTATATATCACTCAACTATGACGTTGTTATGGCAGAGACTTTGCATACAATGAGCAAGACGAATGATGTATAATACTCATGTTTCGCTACATCTAGTAAGAGAACTCTGGACTCGAAATACTTCATGATTATAATATAATATGTCTAGGACAATCTGGTAAGAAAGCTGCGATGTGAAAAGATCTTCAAATATCATTCTTCAATACTCTTAAAAATTCCACACAGTCATTAGAATACGTCTACGCCATATAATCTTAAACGTTGTATGGAAACAGTGTTTTTTTTGGGGTCTTAAGTCAAATAGATATACAGAGACAGCTAACATACTTAAACGAGTTTAGTATTCTCTGAAAAACCAAAGGTCTCTTCATGTCTACTGCTATTTTATTGCTAGGATCCAGAAAAAGTTCCAGGCTTTGGTTTTTGGAGAACCCATACTTTGTAATTAGGTGACGCACTCATTCAATGCTTTTCAAAAATATGTACGCACGAAAATTCAATTATGATTTTTTAGTAGTTCCCTGGCCGTCGTGCCACGTGTTACGTTAATGTAGTATCACCAAAGTACCACTGAAATACTGTTAAAATAAAAAACTGGGTTGTTTGTCTGTGACTCCAACTTTGATTTACGTTTGGAAATGTTATATGATAAGTCTAATAAAAACTCGAATCTGTTTAGAAATTATGCTTGACAATTGTGACAATTCGTAATTTTGTGCCTTGAACAGACATTAGATTTGTTTATTTAAAACTCTTAAATATTACAATTTCTTGTTAATTATATACAGTTGTACATGATTCTTAAATGAGAATTTTTATATATCTTCTATAAAAAATCCCTGCACTTGTTTATGTTGTAGAATTTCATGGCCGAGATAAAGCTTATCAGTTATCAGTAAAAACATTGCCGGCTCGCTAAGTGTAGACGTGTTTTGTGTTAAAGCATTTTTAGATATTTCATAAATAAATATCTAAAATGTCCGGCGAGGGCTCAGGCTTAAATGAGAACAGGAAGGTGGCATTAATTACTGGTATAACTGGACAGGTAATATTTTTAACTATCGTAATACATACTAAAATTCTAGGTGTATAACCACTTCTACTCATCAATGAAAATTAATAATAAAATATAAACCAGTAAGTTAAGTTGGCCAGAAATCCAGACAGTTACCTTACAGTGTTAGCAATTTATTATTCACAGGTGGAATTCAAGTACCTAAACTCTTTGATGAAATGATTTGGTTGTTATAAGTGTTGTTTTTTATTTCAAATCAATATAGACTTAGGATAGTAAATTATGTTATGATTAATGAAACCATAAATGCAAATAAAAAGGTAACTAAACACAATAGCTGTACACAATTTAGTGCAAACAGATTCTTATAAGAATCCTGAGGTTTTTTTCTGGAACCTAAATTGAAACCTACATGTTCATAAAAGATGTTTTAGAAATAAATCACTCAATATACACATATACAACATATGTGTAAAATAGTTAATCTATGTTTAAGATAAATAATAATAATTCACATATACTATTATACCACATCTGAAGTACACATTATAGTTATCCAATAATCTAGGGAAAAGAGAAAGTTAGGTTTAAATATAATAATATTTTTTAGGATGGATCCTACCTTGCCGAGTTCTTAATAGAGAAAGGTTATGAAGTCCATGGAATACTCAGGCGGTCATCTTCATTTAATACAGGTAACAAGAAACTTCAATAGTAGAATACTTCAATTCATAGTTCATACGAGTTTGGAACCCTCATAGCTTTAGTTTTAAGTTTACGAATATAGTTATCACCATGAAAATTATTGACGCGTCAAAAGTGTCTTTTTAAGGACTATTTGAATAAAGATTATTTTGAATTTGAACATATTATAACATATGTTTATTGGTAATATTAGATCTAAACACATTATCTATGAAGACCTCTATGATGACTCTCCTTAAATAAAAGGATAAAATAATACTAGTTTCATGTATGCATGTGTTTACTGCTAGGAATAAAATAAAATCCTAAAGAGTTCAAGTCAAAGCAAGTAAAAGATACAACAATATCTTATAGTGATCATGTGATTAATATTTAAAAAATCATCCCCAAGTCATAATGAAGTTGATTAAAAACAGACAAACCATTTTTTCTGTATCTATCTAATTGATTAGATAAAAATTGCTCTTAACCAGAACCTGCTTTATTATCTATATTATATCGAAATTAATTGCTGGAAATCCCAATGTTAATGTAATAAGGGTTTTCCATAAATGTTTATTTTGTTTTGACGTGAACGTTATGTTGATAGTATGTTTTTGATTAAGTGTGGAGGGTGGTGACTGCCTCCCATCTCCAACATTAAAGCCTTTATTTCTGTCAGATATCTTTTCAATGCAAAAAGGTTTCTACCCAATACAAGTATCTAAACAATATTGGGCCCCACAACACAAGATTACCTAGTGTGGGACGGATGTACTAAACTTTGTAAAGTTGTTTTTTGGCAAATAAATATTTTTCATTTTTATTTTCAATATATGACGACTCGCTGTTGCGCTGAGATTTGTCTTTTTTATCATGGGTTTGGTTGTGGTATTTTAAATATTCTATGATTATCTTTTTGAAAATTTTGACAAGTAACAAAGCATTTTTTTTTTTAATTTATGTGTTTTTCTGGAATTAAAAGTATCCAGATGCATTCTGTCTATGTTCAAAAGAGTTTGAATCTATTGGTTACATACTGGTCTGCCATTTTTATTGTTGTCCCAGACATACAGAGAGTTTATTAATTATGTGTGGCCAATATTAGGCAAGGTCCATAGATTTTTTTTTTATTCCATATGGTTAACAAACAAATAAATGAATGCATTCTGCCGATTTACTATTAGTATGCTTTGTTGTTAATCCAGGCCGTATTCAGCATTTATATGGGCAGCCAGCTTGCCATACAGGAGGACAAATGCATTTACACTATGGAGATCTCACTGACACCACCTGCCTCATTAGTATTATTACAAAGGTAAGCCTTATCCGTAAGGTAAGTAATATTATGGCGATTTACTGTTTGGATAACAGCCATAGATAAAATAGGTTTTTTAATTTGTGAAATATGTAGCTAGATACAAACTTGACTGACAAATACATTTAGATACACTAGAGAGAACTCATTAATACCTTATTTCTGCCACACAAGTAATATTTCTTAGTTAAAAATCATTACTAATGCCTGCATAACTGTAGTCCAATTTTTATACATGTCTCGGTTTATAATTTATTGTGAGAACTATTTAATAAAAATAAGAAATAAACATTTTTTATTTGTTTAAACTAACACTACAATTTAACCGCTACAGCTAGCCTATTTAAATTAACCAAGAAAAGTGTTCTTAAACTTTTATTATTATTATTATTTATTTTCACTATTTACTACCTCTCACGCCCGTGTGTAAAGCTAAATACATATAAAACCAAAAGAGATATAATAAACTGAAATAGATAAAAATAAATAAACCTACATACACATTACATAAATACATATTTATTTTATTTTTAAGAATTTTAATCGCAGAATCGCTATTTCATTCCACAAATTGGCAGTATAAACAAGAGAGAATTTACTATCACCACCTTCTAAATTAATATTATCACTAAGGTAAAGCTTTTTAATAAGCCCAACACAGTTCTGCATAAATTAGTTGCATAGTTAAATTAAAGGATTCTATAAGTAAACGAAGCTGTGATAGCCTAGTTGTTAGGGCGTCAGCCTCCTAATCAGAGGTCGGCGGTTCGAATCCGGGCACGTACCTCTAACTTTTCGGAGTTATGTGCGTTTTTAAACGATTAAAATATCACTTGCTTCAACGGTGAACGAAAACATCGTGAGGAAACCTGCTTGCCTGAGCGTTCTCCATAATGTTCTCAAAGGCGTGTGAAGTCTGCCAATCCCCACATGGCCAGCGTGGTGGACTATGGCCAAACCCTTCTCATATTGAGAGGAGACCCGTGCTCTGTAGTGAGCCGGTAATGGGTTGATCATAATGATGATGATGATGATGATAAGCAAACAATCGAAACATTAACTCATAGCATTAACACCCCAGTGATTACACTCGAAGGTCCTCATTAATAGCATCGCTAAGGAAAACCCTTCAGAAATGTAATAAAAAGTGAAACGGTCACCTTATTTTTAGATGATGTTCAATGCAAACGTAGGAAACCGTACAATAATGAAAAGAGTATTGTACTATTGCGTAATGTTATTAATAGTAAGGCCAAACAAAAAAGAATTTTATGTAATAATACTTAATTTTTAATTTGCTTATTTTTTCAATGTGGAGCTTTAATCATCCTTGATTTAATACATTCTTATTGAGACTATTCTAATGAGCTCAAATACGATATGTCTGCTGTAAGTTACTGAGGGGTTCGCTCCCCCGACCTAAGCGCTCCTCTCCGAAAGAGGAGACCTAAACATGTCCTTCACGACCCTGACGATCAGATGACTACTGACAACATACTCGTACCACCTATCACACAATCATACGCTACACACCGTCTTCGCCGGCGAAGACGAGGTCCCCGCTATCTTTCGTCATCCGGACGTGGGCTCCATCCACGGCCTCGGAGACGTACGGACCACTCACTGTCCGACCCCCCGTTATCCCAAACGTCGCCTAAGCCGAGGTTCGGCCTCACAAGAGGCGCCCTTAGGCAGACGCTCCCTTAGTTTCTTCGGTATCCAGTAGATATGCGTCGACCGACAACATAAGGTATTTCTGCGTAAGACGTATCTGTTAAATTCTAAATAGTTATATGTATATTAAAAAGTTCGCTTAAAAAATGTATTTAATACACAAAAGATGATGAGGCTGCCATATCCGTTTTGACAAAAAGTCTTATTTTACAAATACCTTAACTTCAGGCTGGGATCTTATTATTCCGTATTTCAGTAGTTAAAATTATTCTTTATCATCATGATCAACCCATTGCCGGCTCATTACAGAGCACGGGTCTCCTCACAATATGAGAAGAGCTTGGCCATAGTCTACCACGCTGGCCATGTGCATTGGCAGACTTCACACGCCTTTGAGAACATTATAAACTCTCAGGCATGCAAGTTTCCTTACGATGTTTTCCTTCACCGTTGAAGCTAGTGAAGTTTTAATTGCTTAAAAACGCACATAACTTCGAAAAGTTAGAGGTGCGTGCCCAGGTTCGAACCCCCGACCTCTGATTAGGAGGCGGACATCCTAACCACTAGGCCATTACATTACATTTTTTGTTCTTTATATTATTAACAAAATACCATTTCCTGAATTGTTTAAAAATGCAACGCTACATTGCTAACTTGTTTTGTTTTTACAACTGCCAGCATTTCTTACCATCACGATCCTACCCACATTTTAGACACGACCCGAGAATCGAAACTAAGACCTCGTGATTCGTAATCAAACGTGTTAATCAACTCGGCAGTCTGTTGCTCGCACATAATATATAACCATGATTCATAGAATATTACAAGGAATAGTTAGTTACATGTAAATTAATAAATATTTTTTTACGATACGGATCACTATCGTCATGGTGATAAGGTCTTCTTGTAATGCCGTAATGTTTTAAGTTTTATCTATTGATTGCCTGTAATTGTAATGTTTAAAAAACATGCGTTTTTCAATTAACTGGGTCATAAAACTATACTGTATATTCGATGTCCACTTATATTTGAATCTAAAATGACAATCGTGAAGCAGGTGATAAGAACCAATAGTATGTATACAGCGAGGCATGCAAAGCATGTGAATCAACTAACACTGCAGTTGATCAATCCGACACCCCAGCTTCTTTTTACTCCCCCGACCTAAGCGCTCCTCTCCGAAAGAGGAGACCTAAACATATCCTTCATGACCCTGACGATCAGATGACTACTGACAACACACTCGTACCACCTACCACACAATTATACGCTACACACCGTCTTCGCCGGCGAAGGACCACTCACCGTCCGACCCCCCCGTTATCGCAAACGTCGCCTAAGCCTAGGTTCGGCCTCACAGGAGGCGCCCTTAGGCAGACGTTCCCTTAGTTTCTTCGAGCCCTAGGACTCAGAATTTCTTCTGGCAGAGCTTATTTCCGAAGCTCGCCAAATAGCCCGGTTACGCTGTGGCAACCAATAGGGTTAGTACAGCTAATAGACAGTCCGAAAAAAAAAGAAAAAAAAAAGATTAGTCGCTTAAAACCCCTAGAGCTTGACACCCGAATATGAAATAATACCTGTTCCTTCCTACCAAGCTTTTTTTTATTTTTTATTTTTGACGACCTCCGTGGCGCAATGCGTGCGCTGTTGCAATATAAAGTTGGAGGTTCTGGGTTCGATTCCCGGCTCGAGTCTGGTCTGGTTCTTCGGACGTGGCTGGTTACCCTACCGACAAAGACGCGTCGCAAAGCGATAAAGCGTTCCGGCACGATGTTGCGTAGAAACCAATTAGGAGTGTGGGTTTACCATTTAGGGGGGTCCCTAACAGGTTAGACCGCTGCCATTATAGACTGCATCATCATTTACCACCAGGTGAGATAGCCGTCAAGGGCTAACTTGTAGTGTATATAAAAAAAGCTGCGAAAGTTTTCTCACATCGCCAATTTACTTTATCGCACATATAGTCTCCCAACTGATCACGTGATACGAGTAAAAGAACAAAAAATTGTATCAACTCATTAAAATCAAAATACACTGAAACTGAATTTGTTGTTTTAGAGTATTGAATAACCTTAATTTTTTTCCTTACATTTGTTCATTTTGTACCAAAAACTGTTACGTCTGTTACACAAAATAAAACCATAATTATATCGCCATAATTTTCTTATATTATTAATAGTATTTATAATGCGAACTTCTAAGGCGTACGGTCTACCTTTTATTCTTATATTATCTCGTAATAACGCGCCCGTGTAGAAGCCTATAATCCAAATGACATTCAGGCTAAATCTAAATGAGAATCTGGAATGAGACAGATTTAACCCAGTCTCATAACTATATCTCGCTTTAACCGTGTTTTAAGACATTGGAAAGCGCGCTTTATGTATATATATATTAATAATAATAGGTATGTAGAAACTATTTAACACCCTAGTAATATGCGAGTTTACCAATTTTTTTAACATATCGCAACACAAATGTGAAGGAAAAAAAAAGAAAGCTTCATTCATCATTGCGGAAGCTCTAAATTCTCTCAGTCGCCACGAAAAAGGAGACCTGTTCCGAGATATGAGGTGAATAGACTGAATGGTGTTTAGGTTTTCATGATGTTCTTATTTTCAGATAAGACCCAAAGAAATATACAACTTAGGAGCACAGTCGCACGTTAAAGTGTCATTCGAACTTAGCGAGTACACCGCACAAGTTGATGCTTTAGGAACATTAAGGCTGCTAGAGGCAGTGAGGACCGCCGGATTGGAGAAGGAGACTAAAATATACCAGGCGTCAACTTCTGAACTCTACGGAAAGGTTGTTGAAGTTCCACAGACTGAGAAAACGCCGTTCTACCCTCGCTCGCCGTACGGTAAGAAGCGAAGTTTCTTACATTATTAAACATGCATTGCTTTGGTATCTTCATGTAAATTAAAATGTTTCACATTAATGATGACGAGAATACTAAGTAAAAAAGGGATTAAATCATCATTATTCGTTGAATATTTACTTTTAACACATCGCACCGTAAATAACATATTAAATAATTATCTCGCGCCATCTTTTTTTTTTTTTTTCGTTTTATGGCTTTACACAGATTAGCCAATGTCAAGTTTATTATTTCATTAGTTCTCTCTTTTTATGGCTTTGCACAGACTAGCCAATGTCAAGTTTATAGCAATGTAGAAGATAGGGAGGAGAAAGGCGGGAGACATCGTATATGGCGGGCGCGGTTTTTTCACGCTTTTCTTGAATTAATGTTTGATTGCTAATTTTTAAAAGGACTGGTGTTGGTTGTGTAGTGGACAGTTTTGGTGTCGTTTGTGTAGTGGCGGGTTTTCGGAAAGGTTAACAGGTATTGATTTGGAAAAGGTTTGAGGGAGCCGCGTCCGCGGATTGCGAAGTTTCCCGCCATTTCTCCCTAACCTCCTTCAAACGACGAACGACGCGGATCCTTCAAACCCTTCCCAAATCAACCTGTTAACCATTCAGAAAACCAGCCACTACACAAACGACACCAAAACTGTCCACGACACAACCAACAACATTCCTTTTCAAAATTAGCCAACAAACATTAATTCAAGAAAAGCGTGAAAAAAGCGCGCCCGCCATATACGAAGTCACCCGCCTTTCCCGCCATCTTTAATAAAGTCTGGATGGAAGTTTTGGAGGGAATTTCCAATGATTTTTACTCTATGGTTAGGTTAGGTTAGGTTACACGGGCTACATGGGCTCTAGCGAATGAAAGGGATACCAACATTTATCGAAGCGAGATAGCAACATTTATTGGGGGGCGGTATGTTCTTAATTCAAATCACATTACACCACATGGGTGTAATGGATTTCAGTACAACATTACAACCCAGCTATCACGAGCAGGTCTTATATCAAGGCAGTTGTCGAGCGTGGTTTTGATTTTCTTTTGTCTTTTCTTTTACGAAGGTGGATCTATGTGTTAATCAGCAGTCTAATTTTAGTCAAATTGGTTTTCCAGACCATTGGTTTGAAGCGGTGATAGCCTAGTGGTTAGGGCGTCAGCCTCCTAATCAGAAGTCGGCGGTTCGAATCCGGGCACGCACCTCTAACCTTTCGGAGTTATGTGTGCTTAAAAAAAAATATCACTTGCTTCGGTGAAGGAAAACATCGTGAGGAAACCTGTACGGCCTGAGAGTTCTCAAAGGCGTGTGAAGTCTGCCAATGCGCACATGGCCAGCGTGGTGGACTATGGCCAAATCCTTCTCATATTGAGAGGAGACCCGTGATCTGTAGTGAGCCTGTAATAGGTTGATCATGATGGTTTTCTAGTTCTCGAATGAAGGAATAACAAACAATACTATGGTTGTTATATCATGTCTATGTATGGTTTTATATGCGGCCGGTAAATCGTATATGTATAAGACTGATTGTCGTTTGAATTTAAAATGAAGGACCTTTTATCGGAACGAAGTTCCTTGCGGCAGGCTTGGAGGAGATAGGGATTTTGCTGTGCGACCGAACTGAAAAAAATGTGATAGTAAAACCGTAAGAAAAAGTCCGTGGAATAAAACCGTTAAATGAGACGTGCGCAGGCGCGACAGTCGTATACAAGCGAGTAGTGTATAATACCATTCTCTATTTCTATGTAATTTTATGTTGTCAAACAAAAATAAAGAGACATATTTTGTTATTGTAGTTGATAATATGAATTAGATTTTTTTTTTTATTTTACGTAATTTATTATTTCCTAAAATACTGAATTTCCTAAATACTTTCCTGTACTTAAATAAAAACTAATCAGCAAAATTTAAGAGAAAAATCAAGAAAACCTACATAAAATCGGATAATAAGCTAGTATGTCCCCGAAGTCAGTGTAAAGGTTATGGGAAGTCATTTACTGTTAATGCTGTGCTGCTGTGGAATAATTTGCCTATTGATGTCAGAAGTTCGAAATCATTAAACATTTTTAAAAGTCGTCTTAAAAAGTTTTATTTATCTAAATGCCATATTAATGTATAGTATATGTGTACTGATATATATTTATTTATATATAAAAGTATATATTTATATATTATATTTATTGATATTTTATTTTGTTTTAAATTGCGCCATTACCCTCATTTTTAAATTAATTCTTTCCCCAAAGGGTTGTCTGGAAGAGATTGCTGTAGCAATAAGACCGCCTTTGCATACTTATGTGTTAAATGTTTTGTATTGTTGTTTCTCTAAAGTTTGTGTGCAATAAAGAGTATCTTATCTTATAAAATTGAGCACGATTTTTTTTTTGCAATTTGTGTCGATTCTACGTTAGCCGAAGGAACTTCGTTTCCACCTGGTGTCCCACGACACCACATTTTCATTTTTTATTCTTTAAAAACTAAACTAAAAGAGACGTGAGGAAGTATGTTATTCACAACAATAACTGTACCTAAACGTCACGGCGTTACAATGGCAATATTTTGTCATTGTAACACCGTTTATTTATTGCATTGTTTGGGAATTACACGCACGACTGTCTCTGTACCAGGGTCTCCGTGTTTACGTTGTTTAACTACGTATTGCTAACCCAGTTGGAAGGTTAGTAGTTTTTACTTCAAACAATTGACCTCTGTAACCGATCACGCGATTTATGTTAATTAGCCACATCACATTTTGCGGATCTTTTTTATGTTTTTTAATGCAGTACCAGTTAGCAGTTTTTGACGACCTCCGTGGCGCATTGCGTGCGCTGTCGCATTATAAAGTTGTAGGTCCTGGTCTGGTCTGGTGGGAGGCTTCGTCCGTGGCTAGTTAACACCCTACCGACAAAGACGTGTCGCCAAAGCGATTTTAGCGTTCCGGCACGATGTCGCGTAGAAACCAATTAGGAGCGTGGGATTACCATACTCCTAACAGGTTAGCCCGCTGCCATCCTAGACAGCATAATCACTTACCGCCAGGTGAGATAGCCGTCAAGGGCTAACTTGTAGTGTATTAAAAAAAAAATCTCATCGGCACTATATTCAGTAACTTGTCCTAAAGTTGCTAGCGATGACATACCGACACCGATGGTGGTATATCAAATCGATGTTTGCGATGAGTGTCCAACTGGCGCTTGTCAATTATGCGTTTCGTTTGCAGTTGGCAACTTATTGGAAAGGCTACTGAATCGACCTGCTTGTGTTTAATGATGATGCTGTCTCATATGTTAGCGGACTGACTTATTAGGGGTATTTTAACTATAGGAACCATAAATGGAACCATTATTTGTCTGGTGGAAGGGTTCGGCCGTGGCTAGTTACCACCCTACCGACAAAGACGTGTCGCTAAGCGATGTCGCGTAGAAACCATTTAGGAGTGTGGGTTTACCATACCCCTAACAGATTAGCCCGCTACCATCATAGACTGTATCATCACTTACCGTCAGGTGAGATAGCCGTCCAGGGCTAACTTGTAGTGTATAAAAAAAATGGTTTCAACGTGATGATGCACAGGAACATTAATTTGGCTACTAGACATAAAATTCAAATTCAAATAATCTTTTTTCAAATAGTCCTTTAAAAGGCACTTTTGACGCGTCAATAATTTACATAGTAGTGATTTGATGGTGATAACTACATTCGTAAACTTAAAACTAAAGCTATGAGGGTTCCAAACACGCCCCGGTCTAAAAAGAAGCCCACAACAAACTTAGCCAGGTAAATTTTCTTTTTGTTATCACCATCTCACATGCCACTTAAAATTATATTAAGAGCTATCTCATTAGAGCAATATTGAAGCTTCCATCAGATCGAACCTTAGAAAATTCAAAATTAATAAATTCCTAAATTATAACGAATCTGGGACCTTTATAAGACCACAGCGCCCAATGTTGCCAGCGAAGTCGCCTGATTCATTGGGACTATAAGGTGATGAAGATGACAGTATTTTGTATCCTCAGCATGCGCAAAACTATACGGCTATTGGATAGTGGTAAACTACAGAGAAGCCTACGGGATGTTCGCCTGCAACGGTCTCCTCTTCAACCACGAGAGTCCACGCCGAGGAGAGAACTTCGTGACGAGGAAGATCACCAGGGGCGTGGCCAAAATACAGCTGGGACTCATGAAGACCCTAGAGCTGGGTAACTTGGACAGCAAAAGGGACTGGGGACACGCCAAAGATTATGTTGAGGTGAGTTCCAATATACTGGCGACGTAAACATATAGAATAGAATCATTTTATTTGCTGGAATGTGGTACATAATACCGGCTCACTACAGAGCACGGGTCTTCTCTCAATATGAGAAGGGTTTGGCCATAGTGCACCACGCTAGCCATGTGCGGATTGGCAGACTTCACACGCCTTTAAGAACATTACGGAGAACTCTCAGGCATGCAGGTTTCCTCACGATATTTTCCTTCACTGTTGAAGCAAGTGATATTTTAATTGCTTACAAAACGCACATAACTTCGAAACTTAAGGTGCGTGCCCGAGTTCGAACCCCCGACCTCTGAATAGGAGGCGGACGTCCTAACCACTAGGCTATCACAGCTATAAATATATTAATATAATACATACACAAGGGGTAAATTATTATTAATAAATATTGTTATACTAGGAAGTTATTATTTTACAATCAGGTCAGACATTTAACAATGTCGATACATAACTAAACAATTGATTAATTTACGCGCAAACGAGAAGTTCGTAACAGAATTTTAAACAAATATTAATTTGCGACAGTTGGCAAGTATATGGTTTATTTTTTATGTTACGGTGTAAACTTATTTAAGTTAACTATTTATTAGTTTTGACGCTCTTGCGAATAAAAGTTTTTAATCTATTCGCATAATGACCTCTCAGATCTGGCATTATAAATGTGGTAGAATATACGTAGTCAAACCGCTATATTTTTTTGTATAAATATAGCAAGTGAGATAAACACATGATTGACAGAAAAAAAACTTAAAATTACTTAAGATGAATGTAAAACTAAAAACCTTAAAAAATATCATAACTAAAATATATTATTAGGAGTCCCTTTAGGCAAGGTTAGGAAGATACTGGCATCGTTCCCACTTTGAATAGCTAGAGTAATTCGACTTATAATCAATCTGACCTCGGATGATATAGCTTGTTTTATGCACTAGTTTTACAATATAACACATGCTCACCAATATTTCACTTCTCATGCTTTCAAAGTTCTTGACGGTGTACGTGGTCTTCAACCAATTTTATGCACTCGTACATAAAAGTTTTTCTATTTTTTTTATACAATACAAGTTAGCCCTTGACGGCTATCTCACCTAGTGGTGATGGAGTCTAGGATGGTAGCGGGCTAACCTGTTAGAGGTAAGGTAAACCCACACTCCCTAACTGGTTTCTACGCGACATCGTGCCGAAACGCTCAAACGCTTTGCGACACGTCTTTGTCGGTAGGGTGGTAACTAGCCCTGGCTAAAGCCTCCCACCAGGCCAGACTCGAGCCGGGAATCGAACCCAGGACCTCCAACTTTATAATGCGACAGCGCACGCATTGCGCCACGGAGGTCGTCAAACGGAGGTTTATTATGTACGTTAGAAAAAAAATTGCTTATTTATGCACTTTTACTACTCTACAAACAAAGACGTGTCGCCAAGCGATTTATCGTTCCGGCACGATATCGCGTAGAAACCAATTATGTTTGTGGGTTTACCATACTCCTAACAAGTTAACCGGCTGCCATCTTAGACTGCATCATCACTTACCATCAGCTGAGATTGCCGTCAAGAGCTAATTTGTAGTGGATATAAAAAAATACTTTGGATGGTTAATATGACTTATTTGCTTCTTGCAGGCTATGTGGCTAATGCTACAGCAAGATGAGCCGGAGGACTTCGTAGTAGCTACCGGGGAGGCGCACAGCGTCAGGGAGTTTGTGCAGAAAGCCTTCGCCTATGTCGGGAGGCAGATCGTGTGGAAAGGCTCCGGGGTCAACGAGACCGGACACGACGCCAGCACGGACGAGCTGCTGGTCACGGTGAACTCAAAATACTTCCGGCCCACTGAAGTGGTGAGTTTATCTTTATAAAGGTTAAAAATTGCATCTGTGGGATATTTTACGTGGCTATCTATTTATTTATGTATCATCATCATCATGATCAACCCATTACCGGCTCACTACAGACCACGGGTCTCCTCTCAATATGAGAAGGGTTTGGTCATAGTCCAACACGTTTTTTTTCGGACTGTCTGTTAGCTGTACAAACCCTATTGGTTGCCACAGCGTAACCGGGCTGTAGTCCAACACGCTGGCCATGTGCGGATTGGCAGACTTCACACGCCTTTGAGAACATTACGGAGAACTCTCAGGCGTGCAGGTTTCCTCACGATGTTTTCCTTCACCGTTGAAGCAAGTGATAATTTGATTGCTTAAAAAGACGGACGTCCAAACCACTAGGCTATCACTGCTTTAGGCTAGGTTCTATATTTATGTATGAGACTTAATTATTAGTTTTATAGTAATTAAATTAGTAGATCTGTGTTAGATCCAGTTATTAATTAACAATGAAAAAACTAGGTAGTGTTTTATGACTGAAAGGTATTCGGTTCTCTGAAAGAGTCTCCATAGAAAAGAAACATCTATAATATCTGAATTTCTAGCTTAATTTATTAATTATTTATAAGTGTCTACGATGGATAAAGAATTATTGATTTTTGTTTTCATTATATGTTTTTTTTTATATATTTTATTTAAATTTTGAAAATTGAAGTTCACAATCTTTTGTTCCGTCTTAGGATTTACTCCTGGGCGATCCATCAAAAGCGAAGCAGAAGCTAGGCTGGGCACCGCGCGTCACCTTCGACCAACTCGTCAAAGACATGGTGGAAGCAGATCTTCAGCTCATGAAGAAAGACCCCCAAGCGTAGTATCACCGCTAGTGAGATTTATATTATTTTAATATGCCACAACAAAACCTACTGAAGAAAGCCGCCATTTTTATTTTTGTATGTAACGATAAAACTTCGTATTTACTAGTATACACTTTGTCCCACGCCTTTGCTCTCGTTACGTTCTATTTTCCATAGACATGCAAAATTACAAACCACAATTTTGCTTTCAATCCATCAATAAATCAATCAACCCACCAACCAACCTATCAATAAATCAATCAGTCTAAGTTACTCCTTATTACATCAGCCAATAAAAGTCCCGTAAAAATTGGTCCAGCCATTTCAAAAATTAGCCAGAACAAACAAACAGACAGACAGACAAAAATTGAAAAAAAATATTAGTTTGGTGTATGTACCGTATACATATTCATATGCATGTAGTAAAAAACGGTTATTTCAATATTATAAACAGACACTCTAATTTTATTGATTTGTATAGATTGGTTCAGCTAAATCATAATGTTGCTAAACTAAAGAATCTCGTGTCAAAGTCACATATAAGGTCGTTTTTCGATAGGTTTAGCAAGATTTCTAATCTCGTAATTTCTAATCTTTATAAGAACAACGCGATATTAAATTTGCTAGAAACTCTGAATTTCAATGAATTAAAAAATTAAGGAAGGCTGACTTACCGTCTTTTGATACCCTTACAAGTTTTTTCAATAAACTAAATAAATTAATTTTCAAAATAAATTTGTCTGGTGGGAGGCTTTGGCGGTGGCTAGTTACAACCCTACCGACAAAGACGTGTCGCCAAGCGATTTAGCGTTCCGGCACGATGTCGCATAGAAACCAATTAGGATTGGGTTTACCATACCCCTAACAGGTTAGCCCGCTACCATCCTAGACAGCATCATCACTTGCCATCAGGTGAGATTGCCGTCAAGGACTAACTTGTAGTGGATTGGAAAAAAAACCTTTAGCTAAGAAAACCTGACCTGGAAAGTCAAAAACTGTTATTTATGAGGATTGAAACTGCAATGTTTCCTACTAGATGGCGCTACCAGTCGCTATAGGGTAGTAAAAGTAATTAGGAGTATGGGTTTACCATAACCCTAACAGGTTAGCCCGCTACCATCTTAGACCGCATCATCACTAACCATCAGGTAAGATAGCCGTCAAGGACTAACTTGTAATGTTATAAAAAAGTGTGGGTAATCTTTAGGTAAGACGTATCTCACTGTCAAGTTATTTACATTGACACAAAGTATTTTGTATGTCATACAATTTGTATACTAGTCAATACGTGCTTTCTATTTTTAATACATTCCGAACTATTATTTGTTTTAGAAAAGCGCACAGGACTTTTGGCGCACTGACACTGGCAACACATTCAAACAATATGAACTGTGAAGTGTCTATAACTTTTGTCTATGTCGCGAACGCACCTATGTCAATACAGGTGTCTTTACGGCCAGTTGTATCTGACCTCTGCACTATGGAACAGTCCACATTCAGAGATACGTTGCAATATATATGTATATAAAAAAAAACCTGTATGGTTTCTTACCTTAAATCTGCCTTTTTTTTCGTCGTGGTGGAAAAGCTTTATTGTTACCTCCGTCCCTTGGGCAGGACTAGAGGTTATGTGGGACTCCCCCCCTAGATGGTATACCCAAATTAAAAACCACCACGGCGTGTCCCTCGCGCTGAGTTTTTCCAGGCGCCCGGGGAACACTTTACCTTAAATCTGCCTAAGGTAGAGATCTACACAGCGTACTTTGACGAGCGAAGTCAAGGCTTGTGTTACATAGAGACAGACCTAAGTCGTTGTACCGTTTTAAGGCTTTATAGATTTCGATCTATGTTTAAGATTTGCAATTAATGTTTTGGACTCGATAACACTTTGAGTGCGTAGTAAAATGGAATCCTAATCTCTTAGGTACTCGTACTTCGTGCGTTCCTAATAAATTAGGTTTCTGGCCTTTTAACACAATACATAATATATTTTAATGTACCCAGTAAAGTATCTAATAGAAGGTCTGTATTCTGTAAATTGTAACTAATATTTAAAACAATAGTTTAATATATTTTATATATATTTATTAAAGATAATATTATTTTATTATGTTAACAGATATATGTATAAATTTGTAATGGTTTACTTGTCAGTCGTGCCTACTTAAGTAGAGTTCCAAATTAAAATTTCGCACCCGTCTTTAGTTTTTTCGTTATTATAGTTTATTGTAGTATTTAATTGTAGATGTTTTTGGAGAAATTGAAAAAAAGTGTGCAATTTTAATATGGGATATTTCAAGGTACGTCTTACTTAAAATAGTAAGATTTTCTTATATGCGTGGCTTCTTCTGCACAAAACTTAAGTAATAATTACTTGCCTACGTCACATGTTTCTAAAGAAAGACATTAAATGCAGTTAAATTAACTATACCTTGTATATGAGAGGTGAGAAAAAAACGTTTGGTTGTTTTTAACTTTGGCAATCACGCTTTTCTTACGCATTTGTATCTACCACAAATTGAGGTGTAAAGTAATATCGAATGTATTTTTATCTTGCAATATAATGCCCATACAAAGGCTAAAAAAGGCTTCTTTGTTTATGTTGTACTCAAATCCTCTCAGGTAAGAAATCGCTGAATACCAATTAAATAATAGCCAGAGAAAGGCAGGAGACTTCGAATACGGCGGGCGCGGTTTTTTCACGTTTCTCTTGAATTAATTGGCCAGTTGTTTGAATGGTTAACATGTATTAATATGGGAAAGGTTTGTGGGAGCTGCGCCCGCCAAGTGCGAAGTTTCCCGCCATTTTTCCCTAACTTCAATTCTCCATTGCTATAAACTTGACATTGGCTAATCTGTGTAAAGCCATAAAAAGAGAGAAGAAATCGCTGGACAAATGTAATACCAGAGACTCCAGGCAAGTGGACTATCTATTTGTGTCGTTGTCAATTGTAATAGATTTTTACGCTGGCAATCGTGTTCGTTTTCGAGTATCATAACACTGTAACGTCAAAGAAAAATGTACTTAACGTACCTTGTTATAAATCGTGTGTGTGCGAACTTCATATTCAACAAGATCTATTTTACTTTGAAGTAATATATAGCACATAAGTACGCCGGAAATTAAAAATCTGTACTAAAATCGTCATATCGCAGATTTAATTCATTATTGCTGTCGATAAGGATGGTGATAAAGTAAAATGGACCTTATGTGATTATATAGATATGTTGCAATTTACTGTGACGTTAGGATAGGCGATATTTGAAAACGACGCTACTATGATTGCGAGCAAACAAATGTTATGCTAACTGCACTGGTGTTCTGAATTCCGGATCTGTTTTTTTTCTTTTTCGGACTGTTTATTAGCTGTGCCACAGCGTAACCGGGCTGTTTGGCGAGCTTCGGAAAGAAGCTCTAAAGAAATTTTGAGCCCTAGGGCTCGAAGAAACTAAGGGAACGTCTGCCTAAGGGCGCCTCCTGTGAGGCTAAACCTCGGCTTAGGCGACGTTTGGGATAACGGGGGCGTCGGACGGTGAGAGGATTTTGTGAACAACTGAGTGGCATTTTCTAAACCAAGGTGATCTGGGTTTATTGCAAATAAATAATGTTTTTTTAAATTAAATTTCTTGGTTACGTTCATTATTTTTACTGTAAATACGTAACGTACGTACGTATACGTACATAGTTCAGTCGGTGTATAAATGATGAGTTATTAAAAATAGATTTTCTACGATGTGAATCTGAACATTCGAATAATATAAAGGATTCAAATAAAATTGATGTTTATCTAACGTTTTGGTTTTATTTATATCGTTTAATACTTGCCTATATCGGAAGTTTAGCTCTATTAAAAAGGAGACTTAAGTTGTGATAGCCCAGTGGTTAAGATGTCCACCTCCTAATCTTGAGGTCGGGTGTTCGATCCCGGGCACGTACCTCTAACTTTCGAAGTTATGTGCGTTTTAAGCAATTAAAATGTCACTTGCTTCAACGGCGAAGAGAAACATCGTGAGGAAACCTACATGCTTTAGAGTTCTCTATAATCCTCTTAACGGCGTTTGAAGTCTGCCAATCCGCCCTTGGCCAGCGTGGTGGACTATGGCAAAACCCTACTCATATTGAAAGGAGACCCGTGATCTGTTGTGAGCCGGCAATGGGTTGACCATGATGATGATGGAAAAGGAGACTATCGCAGCATCTCTGGTTACTTTATAGAGCGAATTTCCTAGCGGAATGCGGTTGGAGTTAAATCGTCACGTAACAGTAGAGCATTGTGTCCCATGCGAATTTTTCGGTTCTGTATATAGCGCTTGATTGTTATTACTAGGAACGTCGTTTGCACGTATGTACGTAGTAGACCACCCAATAGGCGGACAGGAAGCTAGTCAAACCAAATCAAGTTTAACTGAAATCACACCTTATAGTTAGTGATGATACAGTCTAAAGTGGAACGCGGATCCAATATTAATTTGAAAGACCCGAAGCGTTTTAGAGACTAACTGTAGATAGGAAATTGAGTACGTCCTGTGAAAACGTTTTTGACGTCTCGCAGTAGTGGCAGATAGTAGAAAGGAACGTTATAACATTTAAAACGTAATAACACACTTTGTCACAAAATGTAAAGTAAAAATTAAGTCTCATTTGTTAGCATACACAGTAATTGGGTAAGAAATATTTTATGGAACCAACACTGATTAAGAGTATAGGCTTTTGATGGCGCAATGCGTGACCTGTCGCATTATAAAGTTGGAGGTGCTGGGTTCGATTCCCAGCTCGAGTTTTTCTGGTGGGAGGCTTCGGCTTAGTTACCACCCTACCGACAAAGACGTGTCGCCAAGCGATTTAGCTTTCCGGCACGATGTCGTGTCGCGTAGAAACCAATTAGGAGCGAGGGTTTAGCATACACCTAACAGGTTAGCCCGCTACCATCTAGACAGCATCATCACTTACCAACAGGTGAGATAGCAGTCAAGGGCTAACTTGTAGTGTATAAAAAAAGGTATATTTAATTATCGGTTACAACGCGGGTAGTATAAAAACAAAAAAGAAAACAGGATCAGGGCATCCGGTGATCTCTCTTTAAAAAGTTGTCTTGACTAAGTAAATAATTATTGTGTGGAAATTAACTAGTGATTCAAACGTTAAGTCTGGGTAATTTCCAACACATGACTTCTTGGTTCAACCTTCTCTCCCTACCGAGCCTTGGCTCGGTGGGCTTGGTTCCTTGGAACAAACGAAAATTACCTATAGCCTATAATATAGTGGCTACCTTCTTGCAACCTTTGTATTATACGGTAAATCAATAAAAAACATTATGTAAAACTAAAACTTTTATTATATTATACAATTTAACAACAACGAACATTGGAATAACACTAAGTAAAATGTAAAAAATTATATTTCAATTCAAATCGTGATGTCGAACAAATAATCGTTGATAGAAATAATAAACAAAACATAATTTTTATGTAACTCTTTCATACTGAACAATGAAGGAAGCAGAGGATTATGCAAAATACAAAATGTGTATTTAATTTATGTATGGTATATATATATAATAGTAAGTATGGCAAATTATGTAATATTTATATGTATAATTTATTAGTGATTAGGTAATATGGTAATAACAAAAAAAACCGCGGCTAAGTTTGTTGTGGGTTTCTTCTTAGACCTGGGCGCGATATGAACCCTCTTAGCTTTAGTTTTAAGTTGTCGAGTGTAGTTATCACCATCACTTCACGAATAGAAATAATGAAATGAACGATTCATAGATGCCAGTAATAGGTTTGTTTATGTGAATAAAGCTATTTTCGATTTGATTTGTCAAAAACTGTATGATTTAATAAAAAACTTTTTCTTTCTTTCTTTCAAGGGTCGAGCAATAACGTCTATCGATTGTTATGATGATAAACACATCCGTAAATGTTTTTCCCCGCGTATGTAATACACACGATCAAAAACCTTGGATGATTTACAGAAACTCTCAAATGAATTAGAATTTCTACCGACGATCTAACAAAATATTTTATAATAAAACGCAATTATTGATTGAGTTACAAAATTGGTAACAATTATTCAAATAAAACGCATATCTGAAAGATTAGAAAAATCATTATATAATATTAATTATTAGAATTGTTAAGATTTTTTTTTTTTTTTTTTATAAATTAAAAATAATATACAGAACCACATAAGAACGCAACGTATTTTTTTTAATAGTAACATTTTCTTAGTGCTCAAAGGAAGTGTTACCAATTTTTAAATTCCAATATATACTGGTCCCTGTTTTTGTATAATATGCTGTATACACTTTTTATACACATCGATTTCTAAGAGGCACAGTACCGCAAATTGAATTACCGGTGGAATGAAAACTATAGATTTTTTCATTGTAACAACGTGCGGGTGACGTTTCCATCAGGGATGTCAAGTAGCTAAGAAGGCCGTAACCGAACATATCGGATATTCTAATAGATATATTAAAATCTATCCGAAACCATATTTAAAGCTTAATAATAATATCTTCAAAATTTGCAGATCACAGAATAAAATTTGTAGAATCAGCTTTATCAGAAGGTCAAATCTGCCATCAGTATTGCAGTTTATAGCCATGAAGAACCCTAGAATCATTAAGCACGTTTGCAATCGTAGTAATTATAAAGTATTAACGTCAACGAAAAATTGACCAGAATGGATCTTATTTTAAAACCCGTACCTACTACAACTTTTTTAACAAACATTCCAGTCTGGACTTTGGCTATACATGTGTGGACGAATTTCAGCTTCAAAACATAGTAGTACGACCGTATTGTCCTAATATTACTCCACCGTCCGACCCTCCAAATTTCCAAACGTCGCCTAAGCCGAGGTTCGGCCTCACAGGAGGCGCCCTTAGGCAGACGTTCCCTTAGTTTCTTCGAGCTCTAGGGCTCAAAATTCCTTCTGGCAGAGCTTCTTTCCGATAGGTTACAATAGGGTTAGCACAGCTAATAGACAATCCGAAACATAAAACCTAACATTACGACACATTTCTTGAGACATGCAGCATAAAATATGCACCATCAAACTATTTCTATCTTCTATATATAATCTATGTCATAAAATCCAAAATGAATTTATGACTCATCACCGTTCGGCAATCTATCTATCTAGACTACGTGATAATTAAGCCTTATCAAAGGGGTAGATTAAGAAAGAAATAATGAAAGTCATGCGTACGTCACCGGCACTTCGCTACATAGAAAATGCTGAAACTCGGCCACACATGTTCCCACATGTGCTCTCCATTTCCAGTTGTCAAAGAAGTGGTAATGCAAACCAAATATCATTTAATAATTGAACCTCTCTCTACGGGCAAATTAAGCAAATCTCATGATCTGTCATCTAAACAAATTTGACATTGACTGCGAAGATAGCATCAAAATTTGCGGTAGTTTTACAAATATGTAACAGGTACGTTAAATGTATATATAACAAAACGTGTTTCACAACCTATTTGTGTGGTTTTGTTTGTATCCTCAGAACTGAATCACTGCAGAATAGCTCCATAAAAAAGAACAGTGCACCCGAGGTTTTATAGGAAACGCAAGTATTTAACATAAGGAATATTCTGTTAAGTACTTGAGTTTCTCTTCTCTTCTCTTCACTCCTCATCTAAGCACCCTACAATTTACCGGTACCAGTGGGCTTATACCGTCATTAAAACAGTTCTTGGGACATGTTATCTCATGATACATTCTCTTAC
This sequence comes from Lasiommata megera, assembly GCA_928268935.1. NCBI lineage: Eukaryota > Metazoa > Arthropoda > Insecta > Lepidoptera > Nymphalidae > Lasiommata > Lasiommata megera. The sequence continues at coordinate 2,940,607 of OV743321.1, forward strand.
TGACAGAGGCGAAAAATTTGAACACACGCACGATTTTTAAAGTATATACCGTTGTATATCGAGTGTCTGTCTCATAACGCCTCCTAGAATAAACTCTGTGGAGACAACCACCGCGCCCTTTTGTTTGAGCCCCGCCCAAAGTTCTCGGTCCGCCAACGCGGACACGCATATCCAGTGCGAGCCCCCCTCTTTCCATTTACCGCCCGAACATTCCACTATCTCTGAAAATTTAAATTTATCTATGAGGATATCCAATAATGATGAGATGCGAGATTATTATAATATATTTATATTATGATAATATTATCATAATATAAATATACATTATAATAGTAATATTGTTGTGTAGAGTTCATTTTCACTCTTTCGACTTCTTTGTCGGTTTTTATAAATATCCCGTCCCACAACCCTCAGTAAAAAGGTTATTATATATCCCTCTATTTTTTTTACTTTTAATATTTTTTTCCTCCTGTATTTTATGTATGATTTTTGTATGCGATATATATTAATTAATAATATATTATATTTATTATAATCAATATAATATAATGATTAAGTTTTGCAAATTATTTTCTGTAAATAACTAACGCAATTATAAAAACATCAAACTTTTTAAAGTCAATTTAAAAATAAATGCCATTATTGCCGAACCAATTGCAGAGAATCTCTTGACTGCAGACTGATTCAGTAATTTTTCCAATGAGCTGTCAAATGTCTACCGTCATACAGAACGATAATAGTTCCATCTTTTTTACAACAGTTTTTGTGAAAGTTTAGTTTAGCTAAACCTATCAATTTAGTTGAGTTGGCGCAAATTTTACATATTTAGACTGGGCTATATGTTATATATGGCCCATACTTTTCTACGTATGCGAATCCTGGACAGTCAAAGAGGATCAAAGAAAACTTCTAGAGGCATTTGAGATGTGAGCTTATCGACGGATGTTAAAGATCAGCTGGACCCAAAAGGTGACCAATGAGGAGGTCTTGCGACGTGTTAGTTTGTCACCGCGAACTTCGGAAGACTTTCAAAAAGAAAAAAGTTGCTTATCTGGGGCATGTGCTTATGCATGTCAGATACAGGCTCCTGCAACTCATAATGACGGGCAAAGAAGGAGGCGCATCGGTCGCAAGGGGAAGTCTTGGTTGTGAAACATCAGGGAGTGGCCAGCTTTTCAGCCTCACCAGAGACAAGGCAAAAAATGCTATTCTGACTGCCAACCTTCGCTAGATGGAGAGGCACCTAAAGAAGAATTTGTTTTGAGAGTACAACTTACGTTTCATTTCTGGCGGACTGGGCATCACACTGGGTGTGGACGACACGTTGTAACCCTTTAGAAAATTTCTTTTGCCAACAAGTGACTGTTGCAGGTTGAATTTGAACCTCCTCTCTGTTGCTTCATCTTGCAGCAAATACAGCCACGGATCTAAGCAAATAGGTTATACATATTAATCTAACAAATGTGCCCGGCATACTTGTGTAAAGTTTAAAGTTAGAAGAATATTTATGTGAAAGAATAGAGAAAGACTTAGGAGATGGGGTGGATTGTGTGAGGATATTAGAGTTGTGGATAATGAGGTAACGGTGAGTGGACGAAGAACACATATTATACTGACCTGCATAAGTTGGGAAAAGGGCAATAAGAATTGTTGCCAGATACTTAAATAATGACATAATAATTAGTAACGCACAAAATTTGGTATTTTCATGCCATCCAGTGCTTAATTTTACGCCACCTACTTTCTTTTACTTTCTCTTTTCCTAATCCTAAGGTTGCCTGGCGGAGATCGCTACTAAGCGATAAGGCCGCCTTTTGTATCCTGTTTCTTCTTGTTTTTCTTATTATTTATATTTATATGTAGTGTACAAATAAAGAATAAAATATTTTTTTTTAGTTTACTTGAAACTAAATATAAATAATAAATACTTACCAACAATCATATTGGTGTCAGCACAAGCCTGGACCCAATTTGGCCCAACGATCGGCTTCCCGAGACCAACTGCGCACAGCAACTTGAACGTCCTCTTGATCTGCATTGTCATTACAACTGTGCAGGACTTGACATCTGATACTATTATGGCACCTAAAAAAAATTTTTGTTTTTATTGGCTCATTAAACAAATCAATTGGCCAATCAAAAAATAAAGGCCAAAAACAGAAGAAAGAAGAATGAACACGAGATAGTGACCTTCTTGAAATGCATAATTAAAATTAACCTTACATCTAAATCTTAAATAGTAATGGACAATTAAATAAACAAAATTATATGGAACAATTACTCAAGTGAATTCTAGTCTTGGTTTTTAAAGGACACAGAACTGCATGAGATGTCGCAAGTGTTCCTGATATCATTCAAAAGTGAGCAAATTAAATAAAAAACTACATATTTATTTATAAGACAGGTTGACTGCGACTGCGTTTTTTTGGTGGCTTCGGCCGTAGCTAGTTATCACCCTACCGACAAAGACGTGTCGCAACGCGATTTAGCATTCCCGCACGTTGTCGGGTAGAAACCAATTAGGAGTGTGGGTTTACCATACCCCAACAGGTTAGCCCGCTACCATCCTAGACTGCATCATCACGTACCACGAGGTGAGATAGCCGTCAAGGGTTAACTTGAAGTGTATAATAATAAAAACCTCTACAGTATTTAGAGTCCGTGTCCGCAGCCTCCCACCAGACTAAAGCAGGGATTCAAACCCAAGCTCGCGTATTTGTAATACAACAGAGCACACACTGAGCAGCGAAGGTATTCGAGGTCCCAAATAGTCATTACATAATGAGGGGGGCACGAACCATAAGCTTCGTGACGTATACACACAAATGACACACATCATCATCATCATGATCAACCCATTACCGGCTCACTACAGAGCACGGGTCTCCTCTCAATATGAGAAGGGTTTGGCCATAGTCCACCACGCTGGCCATGTGCGAATTGGCAGACTTCACACGCCTTTGAGAGCATTATGGAGAACTCTCGGGCGTGCAGGTGTCCTCACGATATGTTTTCCTTCACCGTTGAAGCAAGTGATATTATTATTTTTTTTAAAACGCACATAACTCTGAAAAGTTAGAGGTGCGTGCCAGGATTCGAACCGTCAACCTCTGGTTGGGAGGCTGACGCCCCCTAACTACTAGGCTATCACCGCTTCTTGACACACGATAGTATTAAAACTTCAATAATAACGAATCATTTGATTATTCGTTACGTTAATAATTTTGCTTAGTAATTTAGTGATCAATTGTGAATTGCAAACTATGTGACATAATTACTGATAAGTTATGACCGATAAGCACTGATGCCTATAGCACACCTCAGTCATAAGTCGACGGTAAATATTTAGTTTCGATCATTTTTTGTTTTTTTTTTCAAAAAAACCTGGTAACCCAAAAATATTAATTAATAATAATTATTTTATTAACAATAATTGGTTGCGACAGCGTAACCGGGCTGTTTGGCGAGCTTCGGAGAGAAGCTCTGCCAGAAGAAATTTTGAGCCCTAGGGCTCGAAAAAACTAAGGGAACGTTTGCCTAAGGACGCCTCCTTTGGGGCCGAACCTCGGCTTAGGCGACGTTTGGGATAACGGTCGAACGGCGAGTGGTCCGTACGTCTCCGAGGCCGTGGATGGAGCCCACGTTCGGATGACGTAAGTTAGCGGGGACCTCGTCTTCGCCGGCGAAAACGGTATGTAGCGTATGATTGTGTTGTATGTGGAACGAGTATGTTGTCAGTAGTCACCTGATCGTCAGGGTCATGAAGGATATGTTTGGGTCTCCTCTTTCGGAGAGGAGCGCTTAGGTGGGGGAGTAAAAATAAGCCATAACTACAAGAGGGTTGGGGTGTCGGATTGAGAGATATTATTAATTGAACGCTTACTTACCTAATTTTTCCAATTTGTCTTTCACTTCGTCGCAAGCGAAAGCAGTAAACAGAACGTGTTGCGTTTTAGCTTTTCTAGCCGATGTACTTCTTAGTATTGATTTATTACTGTTTAAGCCACCTCTAGGTTTCTTCGCCTTAGGCAAATCTATTTCACAAGTTGCAGTCCTCTTTAAATTCTTGGGCGAATCTGTGCCAGAGTCAGGTGATATAACACTAGCATTACTGTAGACTCTACTTTGTTCGTATGCCGGCTTTGTTACCGTTATTGGTTCTTCTGAACTCTTAGTTTTGTTTCTTTTGTTTCTTTTACTACGTCTAACTTCCGCTTCTTCGGACTTGAGAACTACAGATTTCTCACTTGATTTTGTAGTTTGTACATTTCTGCCGACTTCTAAAGATCTAGATCTTCCTTTTGTAGTATTTTTTTGCTTATCTCCCGGAGACCTAGTTCTTCCTTTAGAAGGTTTTCTCTTTATTCCTATTTCTGGTGATATTGATTTTTCTTTTGAAGTTTTTGTTTTACTATCGGTTTCCGTAGACCTAGATCTATCTCTTTCAGTTTTCCTTTTTGTTGCTGTTTCTGGAGACTTAGAGCTTTCTATGGAAATGTTTTTATCGTTTTCTTCTTCCATAGACGTTGATATTTCGTTAGTAGGTTTTCTTTTGTTTTTATTTCTGACATCTGAACTGGATTTCTTTTTTTCAGGGGTCCTGCTTCTATCTATTCTATTATTGCTAGAGTCCTTCCTTGGAGTTTCTTCTTTTTTTTGTTTAAAGCGTGATTTTCTGCCTGTACTATTTGATTTTTTCTTTTCATTACACTCTTCTGTAACTATTTCAGTAATTTTGGGTATTCCTTTATCAATATTTTTCTCATCTTTTTGTTTTGCTTTTCTACCTCTCTTGGGCTGTTTTTTTTCAGAATTCTGTGTTTCTGGTTTTAAATGATTATCACCACCAGAATTATGTCGATCCATTGCACTATTCAGCTGGACAGGCTTTTCTGTTTTATCTTTATTTGATTTGCCCTTTCTGAGCCTGCTAGTACTTTCTTTTGACGACTGCGCATATTCAGTTATATCTTTCTTTTTAATCAATATGGGCTTGATTTTATTATCAGCTATACATTGAAAAGACTCATCGCAGTTTTGTTTTTTTGAAGTTGGTTTCCTCATTCGACTACTAGTTCTTACAGGTATGGAATCAGGGTCAAACTTATCAGAGAGATTAATCCTAATTTTTTGTCTTATTGGCAATTTTCTTTTAAACTTTACTGGAGAGTCGCATTCTGAATCTTTATCTGAATCACTATGGTTGTCAGTGAATGATTCTGTGTCAGAATCACGAATTAGCGAGATCCCAGTTTTAATTTCTTGCGTGCTAGGCAGATCTATTTCTAATAGTGATAGACAATTTATCTTTTTCGGTGTATTTACGAGATCTGAACCATCACTGGGCACATTTTTTAGAAGATCTTCATCTTTCTTTACTCCGACTACATCTTCTATTTGTGAACATGTTAAATTAGAAACAAATTCCTTTATTTTTTCTTCGTTGTCACTACTTTCACTTGATGATCTTGGGATACCTTTGATACCACTTATTTTATCTATTAAAGATTGTTTTTCGTCTATTTTAACAATTTTGACATCCGGAGAGGCAGGTCTTTGTGAACATAAATCATCGAATAGCTCTTGTGTAGCTGCGTAATATTTTTCATCATCATCATCTACTATTTCGATGATAGCACTACTTTTACTGGGTTTAATGGTTATATTTGTGTCTATCTTTTTCTTCTTTGATAATTTAACTGGGGTTTGAAAAGGAACTTTAAATCGTACAACTTCTTCTGAATAAATTTGTTGGGTTAAAGCTTCTTCGAAACTAGTGCCTTTTATTGGCTCATGATTAAATAATTGAGTCCTATCAGTGTTTTCGTTTTCTTCTATAATTTGTGTAGTTTCTTCAATAATTTGTGTTGGTAAATCTTCAAAGTTATCATTTAAACTGATATTTTTTGTAGTTTCTGCGTCAATTTCCGTAACTTTTAAAATTTGTGTTGGTAGATCTTCAATCTTTTCATCTTCTACCACTCTATTGGGCTTAATCATGTCATCATCATTCGCATCTTCACAGTCAGTTTCATCCTCATCCATATCAGATGATTTTCTTTTCTCTTTTTTTGTAAAAACAGTATCAGTTTCGTCTTCGCAATCTGTCAAATCCTCATCGATGTTTACTCTTGGTATAATTTGACTAACAGCAATATTTATATCTTCACAATCTGTTGAAATATTTGATTCTATCCGATTTTTTCTCTTTTGTGGAATAAAATTAATTTGAGATTGTGGAATATTTTCATCATCTTCATCTGATTGCTTATCAAAATTAATTTTTGGGGACAACAATTGTTGGGATTCAAAATTATCTTCCAGAGGTGGAGATTCAATCTCATCAAACAGTATTATGTCATCGGAAACATTATTTGGACTTGATAGTATTGATTTGTTGGTCTCATTTACGTTCACTCTGGGTATTATTGTGCGATCAATTATCACCTGTTTTTCTGCATTGAATATATTCTCTTTAGATGTGGTTGGTTTATCTTTAAATATTACTTGCGTTTCTGCGTTGTGCATATTAAAATTATCATTTTCTTTATTATCTGTATTAAAATTGATTTTTAGGTTTTCTTGGTCATGTATCTTGCAAACTTGTGGCAAATTATCTGCTATAGGCAACTGTGTTTCCATTTCAAAAATATTAGGGGAAGAAGAATTAACAATTTGAGTATTAGCATTATAGATAGAATCATTACTTTCATTTCCATTAGCACATGAAATCTGTGTATCCATTTCATGTATACTTTTCTCATTTGCACATGGCTGATTAATTGGATGTGAAGCAACTGAATCATAAAGATTAGCAGATATATTTGATTGTGTACTAAAAGAATCTGACTTTTTAGAGGAACTCCAAAAAATATTATCTATTTTATTTGTACCAATAGGTTTAATTGCTATGGTTTTCCCCGATGATTTAAGGAAATTGTTGTTAGGACTTTTAAATACATTTTTTGGTTTAGATTGTGATGTTCCAATGAATGAATCATCCTGAAAATTAAGATAAAATCAATTGTATTAAATGATGCAGTGCTAATTTGGACATGAGTTCACCTGGATGATAGATAACACTTTAACGCTACACACACTTGTTATATGCATAATTCTATATAAAAAGGTGAACATACAAAGGTTGTGGAAAAGATCAAACTTTAACGTTTAACATTTTCTTTAATATGATTGACAGGCATGCTTAGGGAGCAATCAAGTATTAAGCATAATTTCTGATGATTTTAGAGGTAACGTTTTTCTGTAAACACAAACATCATCCAACATTGATGACTATGATCTATTATAATGTGACATTTATCTGTAATTGACTAACTACAATAATTATATTGGTACATTTTATATCACTAATATGTGTACTAATTATTCAAATAATGTTAATAATTGTCACAATTATGTTAGCAACACCCTAAAAGGGCTTCATGTATATCGGATTAGTTAGAAAGACATGAACATGCACTTCTACATAAATAAATAAATCTAAATAAGTTTTAACCTCCATTTAAACACAGATTTTATCATCTTACCTTGTCACTGACTTCTGGGGACTCAGGTATAATTGTAGCATGTATATTAAGCTTTGAAATATGGCGATGAGTGATGGGTGTTTCAGGTATATCTATTGCCTGTGTCATTGGCAGATCATTATCCTCATGTAGTAGCCTAAACACTCCAAAAACATCTCCAAATTGAACCATATCTCCATTTTTTAAGAGGTGTGGTATGTATGGCTGCAAAGTTCTCTAAAAGGTAATTTGTAAATGTTAATCTCACTAAATATCCTGAGCACTAAATATATTATTTTTATATCTTCTAACTGCTACCACATTTATTTAGTTTTTTTTATCCCTACCATTTAAAAAGTGTCTCATGACTGTCATTTTCGCATGTCTGTGCAAAATGAGTTTTGCTGCTCATTTTTACATAGGTAACAAAATTGATTTTATGTAACATAGGCCAGTACCCTTTTCCAGGATAGAAAGTATACTTTGACATGTCTAGGATGACAACCATCTCTGTGCCAAATTACATGAAGATTTAAACCAATGTGTGGTTAAGCGGAGTACAAACAACAAAAAAATTAAGAAACAGAGGCTCTTTTGCTTTTATAATATTAAGTGTGGATAATTTATGTATGGAAAAAAAAATTACATATTGTAATCCGATCTTATAAACTAGATACTATTTGATAGTGCCTATTCCCTGTATTTCTACACTTTTTGTTGTAATGTAACATTTGGTACTTGTGTGTTCCAATTTAAGGATTTTTCTGGAACTTGTCAGAGCCATAATCCAAATAAAATGCTCTTGGGTCCAAACATTCAACCATTTATAAACCAACATTATTTAGTACTGGATAAAATTATCTCATTCAACAATTATGAAGAATGTCCTATAGCTACTTGGTCACATGGTGACATTTCTGGACTTCTAATTAGATTTTCCAGTGTAGATAGCCATTCTAGCAGCTCAGAACCAACATCATTCCATTGTATTGTATATATTCAGGGCATGCCTGCTATAGCCAAAAGGGTGATCTGTCCTCTATAAGGCCCATTCTACCCTATTCACCGTAACATCCATCTATACTCAAAGATTGCAGAATGCAAGTATTTCTACTTATACAATCATATTAAAGTTGACCTAAATTTATATGGTATTACAAGAGCACCACTGGCACACACAGCACACCATGAATGCCACTGTTCTACAAAAATTGCATTTTACTTCCAAGCAATCAACATCATGATCAACCCATTCTCGGCTCACTACAGAGCACAGGTCTCCTCTCAATATGAGAAGGGTTTGGCCATAGTCCACCACGCTTGCCATGTGCGGATTGGCAGACTTCACACATCTTTGAGAACATTATGGAGAACTCTCAGGTGTGCAGGTTTCCTCACAATGTTTTCCTTCACCGTTGAAGCAAGCAAGTTAGAGGTGTGTGCCTAGGTTCAAATCCCCAACCTCTGATTAGGAGGCTGACGTCCTAACCGCTAGGCTATCACAGCTATCCAAGCAATCAAATAAGAAGAAATCTGGCACTCAGCTAAAGTTTTTTAATACTTACATCTGATAGTTTTGTTTTATTTGCTGAATCTAAATCCATAAGCATAAAGTCTTGGCTGTTTAGTATATTAATTACAGCATGCTGCCTTGATATAGACTAAAAAAAATTACAATAATAATAAAAAAAAAGGAATGAAGAAAACTTGTAAAAAGATATGCAAAAACTGGCTGTAAATGTTATTACCAAACTAAGTTAGCAAGTAGACTGTTCACAAAATTATTTAATTAATAATGAGTGATTTGCTGTTGTTTGCATTTGATTTGATTTGATTTGCTGTAGTTTGCTTATAAAGTTCTGTCATATATCAATCCTTAGTTATTTACAAATACACCTTTTCCATCAAAATTGCTGGGTAGGGCATGGAGCAATGATTAAAGATTTGAACTGAATTCTTAGGCCTAAAGGAATCTTCCATCAGAGATTGATCCAGATAGGATCAAAGTGGATTTACCAATGCAGTCAACGGATACGATATGTATTGACGCTTCAACACTATAGCTTTTTCCTTTTACTTTAATAAATCAGTTTACTTACATTCAAATTAAGGACAATATTGCATGTTTCTGGGTCCCTGCCAATTTTATTCGGCCCCTTTTTTAGCGGATATTTACTGCCGCAAATCCCTAGAAAGCCGATCTAAAAATACATAATTATTAATAATTATCTGAAGATTTTAGTAAAAGAACTCCGTTTTAAAATGTAGCAATATGTTTGTAAACAATCATGAGGTCTGAAGTCTGACCTGTTCAGAAGAGGATTTTTCACAAATATTTGAATAAAGTTCTTGTGAGCATTGAAGCCGTTGCGTTAACTCCATTTTTTAATGTTTATTCAATCCATTTGATAAACAAGTTTGCAATATTTTTCATAGCAATCTACTTTACGCGCTTTAAGCAACTTTAAATCAATTCAATTTTTTATTTTTTAATGCAATTTCAATGTTAAAGCCATAGACAAAACTTTTTTTTTTATATTGTTGTTTTTTAATTATTCCATTTCTGGAAAGGCAAAGATACGACTGAATAGGATGCAGTGACCATACAGCCTAATTAGTCATACATTTTTTCCTCGCTTAGTTTTTTGTATTTTTTTGTTCTTTTCATTTGATAATTATTCATCTGAATGCTCTTTGACAGTATAAGTTTTTTCTTTCTTTTAGTATTTTTCCCCATATTAATATGTCAAATCTAATTAAATTCTTTATAATATTTTTTAAAAATATGAAATATCTCTTTTCTTCTATCTCTAACCTCTTATATACCTAGTTTCTATTTATATATTATTTTAAATCTTCTTCTTTTAATTTTTAATAACTACTGTGTAGGAATAGGTAGTTAAAAAGGAACTCACAGTTTCGCCACGCCAGTTTATTCATCCGTCAGTCCACGGTTTAGCTATAACTGGATTAGACTGTTACTACTAGAAAGCCATAATTTGGTGAAATAATATCTTGAAAAAAATAGGTTTTTGGTGTACCTCCGACACTTGTAAAGTGGGGGAATATGTTATTTTTCTACGTTTATGCAATAGAGTGGGATGTCGTCAAAGAGGATACAAACTGGGAAAAGATGAACTGTTTAAAAAAGTAACATTTTCATTAAGTTCGTAACTATTATAGTTAGCAGAGTTAGTATAACCTCTTTAGTTCCAGATAAGGGTGGTAGATTTCATTTAAGTTCAGTTAAATTTTCATTGTTAAAGGTTAGAACCCAGAGCTAAACGAACAAAATCACCAAAAACAATTTGGTTTGTATTACTTTGGTACTATACCTATCTGTAATATTATGTGCGTAACCTATCTGTCCTATCTATTAATTTTTTCTTGTTTTATGTTTGTAGTTTGCACTATTTGGTAATTAAGTTTATCTATCGATTTTGCTGTATATTTGTGACAGTAGTCGATGCATAAAGTAATTGCGTATTCAATTCCATTAAATAAGTGTACATAGAACTAAAAAAGGTTTCCGGTACTTTTATCGTCGTCAACAGAATATTTAATTATAGAAATCGTTATAATTTTTATTGATTCTTGCTCGTAATCGCGTACTATTTTAATTAAGTATTAATATTAAAAAGTATTATGTGTTTCATTTAATTCTGGTTGCCGTAACCTAATGGATAACCAAAATGGTTCATCGGACGGGGAGGATATTCCTAGTGATTTCTTTGATGATTTTGCAAAAGACGAGTTTATAGAAGGTCTCAGTGTGGTCGATAGTTGGGATGATTCCGATAAAAAACTGCGTACCTTACGCTCACGATTAAACTCAGATGATTTGGGCAAAGTAAAGGATCTGCGGGACCTCATAGTGCGGGAGAAGCAGGGCGACAGAATCATAAAAGATAAGTACAGATGGAGGCGAATTCCACCTCAGCCTGGCAATAGCACTTTAGAAGAACGCCGATCAGGCAGTGCAAGCCGCATGGACAGCTACATCAAGCCAGGCAGTCGTCGAGACCCCAACAAAACTATTAAAGCTATCAAGAAGGACAAAGAAGAAAAAGTTAAAGAGTACTTAGCCAAACATCTAGAGTCAAGTGACGACATACGACCCCCTGGAACAGAACTAGACGATTTTTTTGATGCTAAAAAAGTTGAACCTAAAAGACAACCTATTGAACCAAAAGCTAGCATAGTGTCGCCACTTAAAGAACGTCCGAAAATTCGACGGGAAACACCTGTGCGACGTAGGGAGGCCCCTCCTCAAGTCAGGCGGCAGTATTGGAGTCCACGGCGTCCGCATGGCGTAGCGCACAGTCCACGTTACAGTCCTCGTCGAAGTCCCCGACGCTTCAGCCCGCGCCGTGGCAGCCCGCGGCGCTTTAGCCCGCGGCACTTCAGCCCTCGGCGCTACAGCCCTCGGCGTCCAAGTCCAAGCAGAAACTTCTACAAAAATCAAAGAAACTGTTTTCGTAGATCAAGCCCAGACTTCCGCCGTCGCAAGTCGAGATCACCTATGAAGCAGTCATTCCGGCAGTCACATTCTCGCTCAACAAATTACAGGGAACAAGAAATGTCTCGACGGTCAAGGTCACCATCCCAAATTCGAAGACAGGAGGAAGACGATTTTCTGTATCCAAAAAATTACTACCCACCTGAATTTGACACAGTAAAAAATGATAACCAATATTCTGCTCCTGCAGCACCACAATACAGTGAACCTAAGATTGTAGAATATGCTGGAGGGGTGCCTCCAGGATTTTCATACCCACAGGGTACACCATACCCTGGATATGCAGCTCCATATGAATATGGAGTCCCACCAGTGCCACAAGTGGTTATGACAGCTCCTCAGCCTGTTCCTGCCCCAATTCTACCCTCTCCTATCCAAGGTCCAGTAGATATGACTCCCGTTGTAGCTCCACCTATGGTGCCACCTCCTCAACAAATTACTTCTCAAATTGTACCTAAACAACCATTACAGTCAGGACCAACAGCACCAGCGGATGCTTTGGCAAAAGTAATTAACAATTTTAACTATTTCTATGTATTGATTACTTGCCCATACTACTTAAATAATAAATCTGTTTCATCATTATTTCTAAATTACAGCTTGTCGCTGACGGCGTAATCTCACATGAAGATTATCTTAAGCTGGTGCCGAATAAAGGTGAAGGATCAATTTTATTTTAAAATAAAGTCTCAAATTAAAGTAAAGTAAATTATATCATTAGATTGGATTATTAGTAAACCAGTTGCATTTGTAATCAAACCCAAAAAAAAATTCATCATGTTCACTTAGCCTCCAACTATGTAAGCATGGTTGGAAAGGGGAATATGTATTTCATATTCTTTATATGATTTTTATATGAAGTTTTGATCATTTACAGGTGTTACAAACCCTGCGGATACAAATATTGGGGCAGCAGGTAAGTGATTTTTCTTTTTGTATGAAAATATTGACACTATCACATACCTGGTAGGTAATGTGATTACATTTGTATTTAATTACATACATAAACAGTCTCAAAACATAAATTTAAACAATATTGCGTAAACATTTAATATTACTCCAGTAATCTCATACTCAGGACCAGTAGTTACTGAACTTCACTCTAAGTGTGATTATTTGTGTATTCAACCAGGGTATTTTCAAAATGGTGGATGCTTTTGCGCCACAAAATTATTTAGGTTAGTATATAAGCTCTTGCTCCAAAAACGTTTCAGGACTAAGAAAAATCTATCAAAGTTAATAGTTCAACATGTTAATACGGTTTCCAGACATTATAGGGGATAGTGTTTTTTTTTATTTGACCATAGACTTTAGGTTGGATTTTAATATTTTAAAATCCAAACCAAAGCAGTAAACTGTATGTCCCTCATACAGCTTTAAAATCCTGAGGTACTTCACTAATTAGCTATATTAATGATGATAACTCATAATTTTTATGAACCTCATTGTAATAATAAACTCTTATTAATAACGGAAGACTAATGATTTCATTTTATTAGTGACATCAATTTTAATTTGGTCAGTAATATGGGCAATATTGCTTAGTTTGCTCTGTGAAGTTCTATGTGTTAATGTTTCATTTTCTCATGTTCTTTCTCTGTATTATATAACCAGTGTTTATGTTTATCATAATCCCCATTAACTCAGGCAATATATATCACACTGGTCTTTTATAGGATATTATTATTGCTAGCTTTGTTCTGCCGGTCGTCTTCCGACAAAAGGCGCTTGTATCGCTTTATATCGTCTGCCCCTCTATTTGGTATGAAAGAGCGCTCCACATAGCTTAAAACAATATACAGAGATTTTCTTACGAGGCCTATGTTTCGGAGCAATAAATCATCACTTGCAATAGTGCAGTAAATGGTCATATTTTATTTACATTGCGTTTGTGTTTGAAGTTCTCAACACAGTTCACAGCTTCTTGATGTACAATTTTCAAATTATGTTTCCAGTTTTGAATCGCTGCAACACCGCACTATCCAAAATAGGTAATATTATGGTGCCAACGAGATTGATAATAAACAACAATATGTTAACGGCTGGACCAGAAAAAAATATAACTCCTCCTAAATTCTCCTCCCCGTTGAAACGACAGCCCGTCATGCAGTTTCACTTCACGAAAACGGATGCTTCGACTATCAAGCAACGGAACAAGCAGATTGTTGAAACCCTCATCACAACGTTGAATCTTGAAAATGTCGTTGGAAAATCGAAGAAGGGACTACCAAAGGACATGAAGGATGCCGAAACCCAGACAACGAAGCCCTTTTGTGATGTTTGTGAAATTCGTGAATCTACAACGTTCAATGAAATGGGAACGTCTATTGATCGTGAACACATTTTTTCATCGGTACATACACAAGTTTTGGAACACGACCTTGTTAGTTCTAAGTCAGTGTTTAACCCCAGTGGTAGTGTGTCAGACAGTGCTCCGATGTCTATAGCTCACATGACTCCGGCTCAGCTGGTGTCGCAGCTCGCAGCTCGAGCCAAGACCCTGAAGCAAACCGACACCCAGTCCTCAAACCAGTACAGAAGCCCTCACAACAACTACGACTACGACGAGCGAGGTGGCAGCAGCCAGCAACTTGGAAACAATTATAACTATAGATATTAAATGTTAAACGGTAACTTAACTTTTTAATAATGTTTTGCACACGCGTACGAATCGTGTTATTTTTTTCGGACTGTCTATTAGCTGTACAAACCCTATTGGTTGCCACAGTGTAACCGGGCTGTTTGGCGAGCTTCGGAAAGAAGCTCTGCCAGAAGAAATTTTTTGCCCAAGGGCTCGAAGAAACTAAGGGAACGACTGCCTAAGGGCGCCTCCTTTGTGGCCGAACCTCGGCTTAGGCGACGTTTGGGATAACGGGGGGTCGGACGGTGTATGAATCGTGTGGTCTGCGCAATCATCATAGGAACGTAGTGTGGATTGTGTTTATGAGCGGTTAGAGAGCTACTTTATATCACTGCGTGACTGACCACTCTAGCGGCTTCGAATACCTTCGCTAGAACCTTGGTTATCTTTAAGGTTTGAAGCGTGGTCATGCTCGGGTATGGATAAGCCACTCCCAGATGCTCAAGGTGCTAGTTGCTAAGCCGTCGCATTCACCAGAAAACGTTCCATAGATCCTTTGCCTTCGTTATTCGCTGCAAGTAAATCGTTATTATATTAATGATTTATTTCTAAATATGTCCCATGTGTCTGATAACTTGCATGTTCCATGCCAATTTATTGACCTTTTTAGAAAACTCTACTGTTCGCAAGAATTTCTTGGAGTGCTTATCGCATTCTGTTGTAAATTCAACTTTTGTGTCAGTTGCGAAAAGATCCTTAATCGAGTCAGTCAAAGTACACTGTTCATAAAAGTGTACGGGAAACTTTTGTTAACTACATATTTAAATCATGCGCGTGCCTTAACGAAAAGTGTTTTCTTCATGCTTCATTCGACATGGTTCGTGCGCGTGTCCTTGGCCTTAACAGTATCTTATTAATTTGATGTACATTGTGAAGGCACATTGGAAATATTTTTTCAATATATGTATTGGAAGTGGTTCAACGTGTGCAAAGTCGAAAGCCAAAGCTAACTTAAATATATATATATGTATACAGTTGTGTCCTTTGACACTTTTAAGTTTTAAATCATACGAATTAAATGTCTTAGTTTATTTATGGGTTTATCTCGAAAACCGTATTTATTGACTTCCTTATTTACAAACATTTATTAAGTCTAAAAATAATAAGATATTGTTTTGCGTACCAGTACTATGTATATTTCTATAACATTGCTCAATTGTTAAAGCCGCCTTAAAAGAACTAGTTGAAAGGTGGGTAGCAAGACAGCGTTTATTGTAAACTCTAATCTTCGTTTGAGAAGGTTTAAAAATGTATATTTTCAATTTATGGTATATGTAATGAAGATTATTTAATTCTATATAAATAGTTGAGAACTGTCATTTTAATCTGCTGAATTTAAAAACTTTGTTAATTAAGGAATATGTAAGTTT
Organism: Lasiommata megera; assembly: GCA_928268935.1. Lineage (NCBI taxonomy): Eukaryota > Metazoa > Arthropoda > Insecta > Lepidoptera > Nymphalidae > Lasiommata > Lasiommata megera. The sequence continues at coordinate 2,956,663 of OV743321.1, forward strand.
TTTTTATTTGCAAGGAATTCTTGAAAAAACAAGTATCTAGTTATATGTAAAAAATATAGGTTATATATTTTATAAGTTTTAATTTCCTTTTTAATTTAAATTGTCTTGGTTGGCGGCAAAGCTTATAATTCTCATTCAAAACGCACAAAGTGTTGTATGTAATATTGTATTGTTTTCGTCTAAGCTCGTTTGCTTTTGTGTTAAAATTGTCTCAAATTTTATTGATATATAAAAATTTTAAATGTATATAAATATAAAATGTATGCACATGTTGCATTAAGGGCTATAAAAATAGGCGAAACACTTGCGGACCTTGTCGCATTTAAGTTCGCCCATACCAACAAATTTGAATGATGTCAGAAGAATTGCTGGCACCGACAGTTGCTCATTTTGAGTAACTGCATGGTTTTAGCAAAGATATTAGGAATGTAAGAAGGACTAAAGATCAGAAATCGACTCGACGCTACGGCCTAGATTACAAAGGATCAAAAGTGAATGAACTTTCCAGCTCGGCATACGTTAGATACGATTTGGACTCATCCAAGGCGCAGAGTGTTCAAGATCTCGACTCTATGGCTCGGCGTAACTGCTCAGGATCAAAAACGAACTCTAGCTACTACGGCGGCGAAGGACTACAAATGGACTGGAAACTACAGCCTACGACTAAAATCGCCGAGCGTTCTTAGGATCTCGAAACGGATTCAACTCCTAGCAGCATTCAAGTCCAGCACTCCTACGCAGGTAACGAGAAAGATTTGTTATTACGGCCCATTGTAAAAGAAAGAAGCTCCTTCGAGATGAAGAAAATACTAGCATTATGGAGTTTTCCCGGTTAATAATGACAGCTCGCGCCACGAAAGTTTAAATTGAAATTTATTTCTATAGATATGCATCCTTAGTGTCCACTTTTATGACAGAATCTGTCATCCGCCGCTGTCTTATCAGGTGGATTGAACCGAGCGCCCTTCCAGAAAAGTTTGACTGTACGAAAGCAAATTTACACGTCCCTGCGGACGAAGGTTTGGTGCATGAGGTCAACTGTCAATGCCTTAAATTTCGTGGCGCGCACTGTAACCGTCTTAATGTGATGTTATGTGTTACCTATGTTAAATTTGTGTTTTGGATCAATAAATATTTGTAGAATATGTACCGTACGTCATGTATTTTTTTCACCTCTGACTTATAATCTCGGAACTTTGTAACTGTTTTGTCTCACGTTCAAGTTTATGAAAGAACAAGAGATTGTTTAAAAACTTGTACCCATAGCATGTCATAATCGAACGAAATGCGGAAACGTGATAATGGTTCATCCTTTTATCTGAATCATATGGACCGCATGCAACGCTGTTGAATGTGCTCCCGGAACTGTTTGACGGATTAGAGAAGAATAGGTGTGTAATGTGTGGAAAGTGGCAGTAGTCTTATTCAGCTAGCGAAAGCTGCTGCGTCAGCTTTAACTCGATGTCCAGACAAACCTCGGTTTGGTTGGTAGACCTGGGCTGGAATTAAACACGAGGATATTGCGCTATCGGTCACGTCGACGTTGGATAATCTCTTGAGTTACTCGCTTACAGGTTCAAAAAGTGTTAGCGCCTGATTACAGAAGACCAAGGCACTTATGTTAAAAACGGCGGTTTACATCGTGACACCCAGACACCCACCGAACCGTTTAGGTTAAGGTTTAGTCTGCAATCCAGCGCTTTATATTCGTTCCCGCAGACGGGTCTTTGCGCACACCTCCACAGGATAGCAAATCTGGACTGGCCACCAACAAGGCGTTTACTACTACCATAACTCTTTCTATCACCCTTGTTTGTGCTGTAAATTCGGAGATGGAGGGCGAGAACGATGCAAGAATATCCCTCAGATTGAGAAAGCATCGATCACTAAGGCCTTAGCCGCCCATATGTCAATCGTTTGGCAAAAAGCTGGAAATCAATATTGGGTAAAGAGGGGAAATACCTCCAGGCTCGTACCAATGGCCTGAGCACCGTTGGAGAAGACCCACACAAGCAATACTGGAGCGGAAGATTTTGATGATGAGGTAAGTAGTTCTGGTCTTGTAAAACCACCTTTTTTATTTTGAAAAACGTGCTAATAAGCAAAATATTATTACTATATACAACTCTTATACAAATGAGTGATTAAAAAGGTAAGCTTAGCATTTGCTTGTTTAATTCAATGGTTGAATTTGAACTGAAGTAACGTTAGTTTCCAAACTTTTTGTGAAATGCCTTATTTAGCTGCAAGTGAGAGAAACAAAACTTATACTGATGGAGCCCGGTTAAGTGACACATTGCCTCAAACTCCTGTGGTAAGTAGACTACTTGTTTAGAAGTTTACAGTGGAAATTATCGAAAAGTTATGTTGTTATAATTTATTGACATTAATATTTTCAGAATATTTAAGTGATACGGGTTGTGAACTCTACAAAGCTAACCGAGACACAGACGCCAACATTTGGAACTCGCATTGGTACGTAGCTTTGTGGGTCTATGCTATAAAACTTTTAATGAGAGAGCTGGGTTGTACCATGATCACGGATCTCCTCTCTATATGAGAATGGTTTGGCCATAGTCCACCAAGCTGGCCTAAGGGGTTTGGCAGACTCTACACGTCTCTGAGAACATTATGGTGAACTCTCAGGTATGCAGATTTCCTCACGATGTTTTCCTTCACGTTGAAACAATTACTATTTAATTGCTTAAAAACGCGCATAACTCCGAAAAGTTACGAGGTGCGTTCCTGGGATCGAACCCCCGACCTATGATTAGGAGGACGTCCTAACCACTGGGCTTATCACAGCTACTGGTTTTTAATATTGTTATAATAATAGTATTGTGTATTTAAAATTGAAATAGATTGAATTGAAGTCAATGACTCGCTGCTGTACAACAAGTCTTTTTGAGTTTTTTTACTATAACAGATACAATTCACTGTATCTTTGAGAAGAAAATATCGATGGCACCTGGCAATCCATGATTATTTCAGACTTTGAATTCGGATTTGAAAACCTAGTAAATCAATTGAATTAAACGAGTAAAAAAGAATTAGCCCCTTTTTTAGAGATTCTTAAAATTGCTCAGTTTGTAACGTTATTATGTCTACTTTCATAAGTAGCCAAATTTACTGTATGTGCCAACGAAAAATAAATGGCCGTCTATCATTCATTAACTTCAGTCTGCTCGTGATAACATTATCATTTAAGCTTGAACAGGAATCCAATCTAAAAGTTATAAAATCCCCTAGCCAATTTATGTTTCACAGCTAATGGCCTCCTTTCTCATAAGAAATAGGCTCCAAAATAAGCATTAGTATTCTACTGCAAAATGTCAACGGAGTTTAAGAGATAATTTATGACTTTTTATGTACAAGAATGGCCAAAGGTTTTATACCCTTAACATCAATAATTTTTCAATTGTCTGTACTAGCTGCGCTCCGCGATTTCTTCCGCGTAGTGCCCGTTTCCGTGGGAATATGGGGATAAAATATGCCAGTGTTACTTGGTGATAGTACAGCTCTCTTTTGGTGAATTTTCAAAATAACAACAGTAGTACCGTAGATTATCCCAAGCATCCAAATTTTACCTCTTTTTAACATTAGTATATATTGATTTTGAAGAAATTAAAAATGTATGCAAGAATAAAAATATATGAATTTACATATTGTTTAATTTATATCCTTTTAAATATAAGTTACAGATAACAGTATAAAATATACAGAGAGGACGGGACATGTTAACGAATACTTTGTAAGGAAATTACAATTAATGCCTACAGCAAAAAATAGTAAATACCATTAACCCTCATGGTTACAGATATTGTAATTTTTGAGCACACAATGTTATTTCGACGTTCCTGATCTATCAAATCTGCGTACTTAACATATCTTTATGACTGCTATTTACACACAAAATTGTCCACTAGAACCTCTACGCACGTTTCGACCCGACACCGGATCATCCTCGGGAGATGTTGACTTCACAAGCGCGAAAAGTAAACTACTTACTATAAACTTCTAAATTTTCAAGTAAAGTAATTACTTGAGAATTTATAATTTATGAGTTTACTCTAGTCTGGTTGTTTGATGAGGCACTTCGGCCATGGCTAGCTAGCAATATCTACATTGTGCAACTTTGGTTTGTTGGTAGTCTGACCAACCCATGAACTGTGTTGAACTTAGTAGAAACAGCTGACTCTGCATAGAATTTTAATTTACATTGCTTGTTTTTGTCGAGTATCTTAATAAAATAAAATTTAAGATTAGTCAAAATAAACTAAATTACATTGAAAATTTATGGCAATTAATAAACATCAGAAATTTCAATACTGGGTGACTGTATCAAGTACTGAACCCCCTAGTTTCAGTTTTCGTTAGCATGTCCTTTAGATCCTTTATTATATGGGTACAATATCACAGTAGATATAAGAACTTAAGTTTTAGCTGTCTAAGAAGTCGTCGAGCCATTTTTCAAGATCTTCAGGAGATTCAATAACTGGATTCTTCGTAGGACTAGGTGCTGAAACCACAGATAAATATATTAGTTGGTATAGTAATGGATACAATGCTTTGAAAATGGATCTCGTGATCAGGCCAGGCAAAACATTTGATTTCTCTATGAAAATGGTTCAATAACAGCTGGAGACAGAAATTTGGTGTTATCCACTTTCCACCCTCATGCCTCAAATGCATGTTAAGCTGCAGGTGTGTGCTATAATGTAACAAATATCTTTAAAAGTCCACCAACTATGGGCATGGCAAAATAGGGCCTCAGAACAAGAGGCCTGTAAATATATGACTTTGCATAAAAACTACAACTGATTTTTTATTCCTCCGTGAGTCTTAACAGATACAAGGCTACAAATTTTATGCAACATCTAGATGTCATTGAGACAAAAGTTTTGTAACATTGCAATGTTATACAATATATGTAGCTTAAATTGTGATCTAGTGGTCTGGCACAATGTCACTTATAAACCAATTAGGAGTGCGGGTTTACCATACCCCTAACAGGTTAGCCGGCTACCATCCTAGACTGCATCATCACTTACCACTAGGTGAGATAGCCGTCAAGGGCTAGAATTGCAGTGCATAAAAAAAATTGCTCTTCTGAAATATAAACAGTTAAGATTTTTTGTATCATAATAAACATTAAATTCTAAATAAAATAAAATCTTTGGGACTTCGTTCGAGTGATACAGTCTACGTGGTAATGTGGATGCTGGATACATTGAACAAGGGAGTTGAAATATATATCATGGATGGATGATGAAATACATATCTGGGTTGGTATGTTTTTTTATTATATACTGCACTATTGCTTAAAATTATATTCAGTTAAAACCACTGTACTTCTTTTGATTTGGCCAATCACACTTAAAGTATAAATGTTTGTAAACTGTATGCCAACCCACCCATCAACAGCTGAACAGATTAAAGTTTAATGGAGTTCCAAACCAAAAAAATGCTATAATAAACAAGCATTAAATCCAACCAACCTGCTAGCCTAGTAGATGAATATTACTGGATTATAAATTATTATAATGATCGTTTATAACCTAGTTTTAACCTGTAACCTTTCCAATAGTAAACTATTTAGAGTTGAGAGAGAAAAACACAAATGATAAGAGTGCAGTTTTGTGATGGAAATTTCGGCTATAACAGTTTTTATAATAGAACTGTTATAATGACTAGATAAATCTACATCAATAACTTAGAGATTTGGATAACCATAGTATAAAAAATCAACAGACCTTTAGGACACTCCTTTTCTTTTGGTACAATATTAGCTGGTTTCAACATTTCTGGTTTCTTATCAATTGCTGGTTCATTATCAGCTTGGCTTTTCTCAATGAGAATGTCTTTTTGTAAAAATTCATTAAAATCACTCTCTCTTATATTATTTATTTCACTATTATTAGTGATTCTAGCCGCATTAGAAGCCTTGAGATTTTCTGTTTCCTTGAATATTTTCATTGGTTCTTTAGTAAAGTTAGAACAGTCTATAGTGTTTGATTTTGAGCTTTCAGTTTCTAATTTCTCAATAATAATATTTGATGGTTCAGTAATATCATTGCATTCTAGGTTTCTATCTATCTCATTTGTTTTTTGACTATCTTCACATTCTTCCAATTTAATATATTTTAATTCATTTAGCATTTTATCATTAATATCTTGGGTTTTTTCATCAGTTTCATTTTCTATTGGATCATCATTATCATTGGATTTAATTATGTTCAATATTTTATCCCTAGCTTCTATTTCAGGTGTAACAAACTTTTTATCATTGTAATATTTATGTTTATATTTACTTGCTCTATGATTCATAGTTTGGATGTCACTCTCGTTAAAGAATGTAGTTTCAATGCTGTTTCTTTCATAAAATGGTATGGTAGAGAGAGCTATGGATAACTTATCCATGTTGATGTCAAAATACTTGTCATATGGCGAGGGGCCGGTGGAGATATCCCAAGATTTCTCATGTTTGAATTGAAAATGGCCACCAGCTGTAAGAGGTGCTTGAATAAGAGCCTGGAAATAAAAGAAGTTGAGATCATTTTTTAACATTAATTATTGTTCGTGCACATGTGTCTCTCTTCTATGTATTATGCAGCTACATACTTCAATTGGTGAAAACTGTTCAGTTGTCAATGACTGCTGTTTCAGTAAGGTTTTGCAGTTTTCGTTTTCTTTTTTATCAATACTGTAGCTGTTACTTTGTTGCTAACTGTCTAAACATTTACAGCATGTTAAATAACATATTTTAGTTTTTATTTTAAGTTCAACAAGTCTTTTTTTCACTATCTATATTATTTTACAAAACAGAATATAACCAAATTATTCAATAAGTGGAGGAGAGAACAAATAATCATATAAATCAGACTAAATGAAGATGATATCCAATTTTTTTTAAAGTTTGCTGTCTCTTGTTGGACAATTAAAATTAAGTGAAATAAAAATGTATCTACCTCATAATCAGCGCCTAAGTTTTCTTGTTCGTCAATTTCTTCATAACTTTCAATTGGCATCTCATACTTGGCCCAATTGCTTTGTATTTCCTTCTTTTTGTATTTAGCATTGGCTTCTTCAGTAATTTTGAGTATTTCATCAGTTTCTCTCTTTAGGTTTTGATAGAATTCTGGTGGTGGTGGTTCATACACTGGCTTTTCTGGGCCTGTAAAAATATTTGGACCAATTTACAGTTTAAAAGCTCTTTCTTTAATTTTAATATAAAATAATATCAATGCTATTATTACAAACAACTTTTAAATATCACTTGCTTCAACAGTGAAGGAAAACACCGTGAGGAAACCTGCACGCTTGAAAGTTCTCCAAAATGTTCTCAAAGGCGTGTGAAGTCTGCCAATCCACACATGGCCAGCATGGTGGACCATGGCAAACCCTTCTCATATTGAGAGGAGACCCGTGCTCTGTAGTGAGCCAGTAATGGGCTGATCATGAGTGTGATGTTACCTACACATTAGACATGCTGGTGTTATTATATCATGTAAATCATAATAATCTAGCAAAGGGGGTCTTATATGTGGGAGACCTGTTATGTGGGACAACACGAATTTACTACTGCTAGGCTAGAAATGATAATTTCTTGACAAACACCCATAACTTTTTGATCCAACCTGTGATAATAACGTCTCACTGATTATAAACATTTCTTAATTTACCTTTGGGTTGTTCAGGCTCCTTTTCAACTTTTTTCTCAACTGGAGCACCGTGCTGCCGGCCTCGACGTTTTCTCTGATCCTTAGGCTCATTTTTACCTTTTTGTCTAAATATTGTTGGGAAAAAAAAAAGTAAATTGTAAGTAAATGTTAGCGTATGGTTCATAACAGCTAATTTTGTTGACTCACTGATTTTTCTTCGTGTCTTCGGGCATTTTATGTTGTTCCCATTTGAGCTCACTTGGAATATGAACACAGGATTAAAGAATATTACTATAAAAGACAATTATTCTTATGTACTTTAGATATGATATTTAATTATCTTCCTGAAGAATATTTATACTTCGTTTCAAAACTTTCTTCCATTCTTTATTACACGGAAAATTTAGGAAAATATAAATTGTTGGGTTAGTTATGTACGTAGACAAAACACAGAGGTTAACTTCTATGCCTACGCCAAACGTAATTTTTTTGGCATAAAACTTCAATGTCAGTGTCAAGGCAGATTAGAATTTCAGATTACCTATCTACTTCTGAAACAATCGCCTTGGTAGATTTCCCATTAAACGCGACGTTGGTGAAGTGCTAATTTAAGCTATTAATATGTTAAATTTTTTAGCAGTTTCATTATTCCGTATTTTTTAAATTTCTTGTGATTTTTTTTCATTATAGCAAAAATTAAATTGTATAATGCTGTTTCTTGTGCCGCTTGAAGCAGGTAAATAAGGATATACGTATCAATCCCGAATGTCAAACCTAACTTAACGCTATTTAAGTCAAGACCATAGACCAAGTTGCCTACAGTCCAGACACTTTAAAGTAGCCCCTTCTAGGCACTCGTACTGTCCTGGGAAATTATTATTCCCTTTATCCAAAGCGCGTCGCGCGATGCTAGTAACGTAAAAATCGCATCCAGACCCTCTTTAACCCAACCATAACCTAACCTATGTAAGCTAGTTGCTCAAGCGAAGCGATAATTATTAAATCGTCATCCTCACTCCTGGGCCTACTAATGTCCTAAAGCTGTAGTAGGCCTTTTCTGTTATAGGAAAAGGATTTCGAGCATAGCTTAACCCATCATGTTGCTCCAATACATGGCAGGCTTTAACGAATATTACAGGGCGCAGATCTATTCCCAGCATGAGAAGGGCTGTGGCCGTATGCTGATTGGTAGACTGTACACAAATTTGAGAACATAATGGAGACTCTCACGATTTTTTATTCTTTATCTTCACCATTAAGAGATAAAATAACGTAAGTTTGGTGCGCACTTAACTCCGAAAAGGTCGGAGATCGAATTCTGACTCCCGGGATATAGTCCCTAGTATTAACCACTAGGCTATCACTGCTTCAAGTAATCTTTAATAGATTTATTAAAAAAAAGAATGGATAATTACACTTGGTAATTACATACAACTAGGGTTCAATTTTCAATATTATAAGACGTGTATTGTTGGTAAAAATAACCGTATATAATGATTATGCGTAGGCTTTTCGAATCGTCCCTGCATTTGTCTACGTCCCACGCGTTTTATATATTCTGAACCCATAACTATTATTATTACCTCGAGCATTTTCTACAGTAGATATTAAATAAATATGCATCTGATTTGATAGATTTCGTGGCCGAGGTTTCTTGGCGGTGCTCGCTACCACCGCCTTTTCAAGAACTGTCTCCAAGTTTCTTGTTTTTTTGTTTTGTTTTTTTATTTATTTATAATAGGTAGTTTATTTGTGTGCAAATAAAGAGTAAAAGTGAATTTATAGATTAATGGTCCATGGATGTTTATAGGGTTCCATACACGAAAGGTGTCAACGGGACTTCTACACAGAACAAAAAATATTTCAAGCCTCTACAAAGTCTCATCTATGCAATATGCATCGCATCTATGTCTGTCTATCAGCGGGCTGTTTCCATGATAAGTAATTAATAGTAATAATAGAGTTGAAATTTTCAAGGAATCTATATTTCTTTTGCGCCCACATTAACAATTACTACATAAATTTAAGGTAAATAGAACCTAATAAAATGGGGACAAAACACAATAACGTGTTTTAATGTTTAATAATGCGCCGTGAATAGTAATAGAAAATCCTTCTAGAGCAACGACATTAAAAATGCGCAAAGTTATTTTATTGATTTGTCTATGAATGTCCCAATTGTGGGAATAGTACTTTCAGAAACCTACCACGCGGGCTTAGCGACTATCTACCAATAATTTTATTATAAGTAATTACTAGTGGACATAAGAAAATGAGATTCTGGGAAACGGCAAAAATTTAAAAGAAAACGAAACGGAACGAGTTGGTACCTTTTCTCTGCTGTCAATAAAACTATTTACGTGGGTGGTTCGAATCACATAGTTTAGGCACAGCATTTTTTTTATATACACTACAAGCTAGCCCTTGACGGCAATCTCACCTGATGGTAAGTGATGATGCAGTCTAAAATGGTAGCGGGCTATCCTGTTAGGGGTATGGTAAACCCACTCCTAATTGGTTTCTACGTGACATCGTGCCAGAACGCTAAGTCGCTTGGCGGCACGACAGTATAAAGTATATAACATTCTATCCTTCTATTTTCGTTCAGGGACCTAAAAGTGAAACCTTATATAGGTTTTACCTTTAATTATTCATCACAGTTTAAAACAATCCATATTGGTTGAGTCAGCTATTTTAATCATGCTGTAATAGTAAGTAGACCATTACTATGTCTTATAGCTAATATTATATCATAATATCATAAACAAGCCAGCTGTAACCCGCAATCATTGCATTGGAACGTAAAACTAAATAAATATTTATACACGAAAAGATATAATGGACTAAGAACCCTCGAGTGAGTCCCCAGTACACCCTACCAAAGTTTTATCACAATCTGATCAATGATTTCGGAACGCATAGAGGATAAACATACAAATATTATTGATTTTTATTCTCTATTCGTCGTCGTCGAGATTTACATGTACTTTCACTTCTGTACTGTGTGCTATTTGATCCAAAAAATCCTGCCTATCTTAAGGAGTAGTTTCGATTTCTTAGTGAGCAGTTAGTTACACCTGAGATCGTGTTGTGCGATGAAGTTTAAGTATTTGTATGTAGTTATTTGTATGCAGGTTTATGTTTATATATTACGCCACCTGCTTTCTTCTTCTTTTTCTTTTCCTAATCCTAAGGTTGCATGGCAGAGATCGCTACTTAGCTAAAAGGCCGCCTTTTGTATCTTCTACTTCTTCTTGTTTCTGTTTTTCTTAATATTTCTTTTTATATGTGGTGTACAAATAAAGAATATTATAAAAAAAAAATATAAATACACAAAAATACCAATGGGAAAGTGTTGTTGGTTGACTTATTTAAAAGGACTTATAAATGGAAAATAATTCACAATTTAATCTCGTGCCTGCTAAGCTTTCACCTCGAAAAACCGATCTGTAAGTAAAAATACTTTAACAAATAAGGCACCGTTCAGTGCCCATGCTTATAATCTATTTCTAGTCGATGTACCAGGAAGACAGGAAGTGCAGGAACACGGAAGGAAGCGCTCGGGAGCGCGGGCGATAATGCAAGAGGGGTACGGGGTGAAGCACGCACGCGCCTTGCCGGGAACGAGTGCGGCTGCGCGCAGTCTCCACGCGCCCGTCCCCAAAACAACATGGCGCCACGCGTCCCTCAAGGACACATCTGACGTCCTAACAACCCCGAGAAATATAGCCAGCTGTTTCATAGTGCAATTATCAATAAGTGTGTGATATTAGTGCTGTGTGTTTACTTTGTTTACTGCATAGAGGTACGTTAGCCGATTGCTCTACCTCCGCCCGGCTAAAGCTCAGCTGTTGACATAAGGTAAGGACATAATAATATAAAAAATTAATACGGTTATAAACCTACTAATTATTATTTTATACTTACCCTTTAAGTACGGGAATTAATTTGATATAGTTTAATCAAAGATGTTTATGTAACGTCGTAGATTTTAATACACTTGTCAAAAAGGTGACGGATTAAACGTTTGCGTTGATACGTTTAGGATCAAAAGTGTCCCAGTCCAGGATTTGCTAAACGGAGCTTATGGTGAAGTTTGTCCTAGACTTGCCATTGGCAAAAAATAGTATAAAGCTTGAAAACGGTGGAAAATCTGCAACCAACAAGAAACTTATTGGTACCTAGCTAGATATTTTTTCTAACACAATAATATTTCGTAAACGATACATATCAGCTCTAGAGCTGGCTCTATCCCCTATCTTAACCCCAAAAACATAAAATAATTGGTAGAGCCCCTAACGCCCCTGTTTTAAATTAAACTGACCCTCTGAATTTGCAAATAATATTGCAATTTATTTAAACCGGTATTTATATGGTCTTTAGCACTTTTAGTATTTTTACGAGACAAATAAAATTCTTCAGAAAAATATGTAATCACACATCAGATTTATGTCCCGAGAAAGGTTTTTGGATCGTCTTTCGGAATCTGGATCGTAAAATTTAACGATTGGGAACAACAAGTGACTAACAAGTAAAAAATAATTTCGAAATAACTTGCTTTCACAGAGTAAAGTGACATCGCTCAATATTGTAAAACTTGAATGTATTACGAGGTAGGTATTCTCATTGTATTTTATTTCTAACCAAACATTTTTTGACACAATTCAGATAATGTTATTAAAAATAGTTTTAATTAGGTATTCCTGTTTTAAAACCACTGTATTTTCAAACTTTGTTAGGTAAGTATTTATAAAGGAAAACTGCCATAGTTAATATTCAACATATGTACCTACCTAACTACCTAAGTTTAGTCGTAAAATTGCTTTGATTAAATAATGCAATCATTATTGCTTACTTCAGTATTTGGAGCACGTTTGTATGAATACGTTTGCTTGGTCGTTCGCACACACTTTTTTTTTAGCAATGTAATTTTGAATATTCAATATTCGTGCCGTATGGGTGTGCAGGCAACACGCGACGTTAGTTAAATCACTGATTTGTATTCTAGTAAATCCAGATAACAGTTATAATGTATATTACTTTATGTAATACGCCTGCATTAAATATATGACTATGTATTATGTCATCGTCATCATCATCATCATCGTAATATTACCGCATTAACTGCAGCAGCTGTTTACTTAAATTTATTAGGGAAGAGAATTGGAATTCTCGTTCTCAAAATTCCTCGGTTTTTGGCCATTCGTTCCCAGCGGCTCCCTTACGATCGGCGGATCGTAAGCGGATCTCTATACTATAAACTTGCTTGAAGGTTGCTCGATTTTATCACACAACACATGAAGGGTTCCTTCGTATGTGAATATATGTTGTACATTTGTGTTCGTGATTTTCGGGTAGGTGCTTAAGTTTCGCATCTCACTAGGAATCTTAACGACGAATTAAAATAAAAGAAGTTCTAAATGATTAAATATTTTTGTATTTTTTTTTATTTACACATAGTTTCCTAAATAAGCCATGGGTGTACTGCAAAACATTTATTAACGAACTATACTATATTTTAAGGTAGCGCGACTGGCTGCACCACCACTGGTGTCGTAGCGAGATAGGGCACTAAGTGTAAGGTAGGTATTAGTACGTCGTTAACTTAGTGATTAAGAAGAATGAGTTTGGACGCTGAAGTCGTTTCTTGGCTCTGGGCATTAGCACAGTCATATTTTTAATGCGAAAGTTTGCATAAAAGTGTGTTTGTGTGTATGTTTGTTACTCCTTCACGCCGGAAGGACTGAACAATCGGTTCAGCCGGCTCAATTTTATATGTAGATCGATTGTACCCTGAGCTATTACATATTCTTCTTTTTTTTCTTTTTTTTATTCCGGGTAAATCGTTCGTTCCCTCGGGATTCGCGAAAAGCTGAATTCCTTCATAAGTTACAAATAGAGCTATAGTTTGGCATAACATGCTTTTTTGGGACGGGAGTGGAAACAGGAATGAGATATGAGATACTTGTATCTTCAATTACAAAAATTGCTTAATACGTAGGCATTTTTAATAATACCTAATCGACGTGGACGAAAGCGCGGGCATCAGCTGGTGATGCACTAGTGCATATGTACTGGATATGCTGTATGTACTAGTGCATATACTATGAGATTTACACGTTCGCGATCGCCTTGGAGTATTACAAATATGATACGAACGAAAACCTTTCTTTAACCTACTCGTAACCTTTCCGTAAACCTTTGTTTTTTGTCTTAAAGCTAAAATTAATATAAAATAAACAAGGACATCTGGGATCGATGGAGATCCAGAGTAGAGATTCTAGGGTGATAAGCTACGCTTATTCGTTCTAGCAGCACCTGTGTTTTTATTCCATGAATGCAGTGCTATGCATGCATGCTCTCTATTAAATTAAATCAAATTAAAATAGCTTTATTCATATTAACCTATTACAGGCATCTATGAATCGTACATGTATATCACATTTTCCATTATTTTTATTGGTTAAAAGATTGTGTGTTTGAGTGATTACTAAATTTGCCAACTTAAAACTACAGCTAGGTCTAAGAAGAAGACCACATCGAATTTGGCCGGGGTTTCTTTTTGTTTTGATATAATCAATAGTTATTTATAATTAACTATAGAGTTCACACCCAAGCTTTTTTATCGTTTATATTATCCTTAATTTCGTATCTAATATAAAAATAATTCAAACCTATTTAACCCGAGTTGTTTTAATATATTTACCTAACTAAAGTTAAGTTAGTTAACTAAAATTTAGGCTTTCGGCAACTGTGTCCTTGATTTTTAAAATATATAGCTCTGACAGTTAGACAGAAAAAGTGCAATTTTACCCAATTTAATCACCCAATTGCCTCGCCTCAATTGATTAATTATAATCTTTAACTGAGGTTGCTAACCTTAATAATTGTAGTAGCATGTTTTAGAATGAGCTACTCTATATCGCCCTCTCGTATGGAACAGGAGGCCATTGCCGCCAATTTCGCAAAATTTGACTCATTTAATATAATATACTTCGATATATAAATTCAGATCTGTGATAGGTCATGTTTTCTTTTCTCTGACGCATTAGTCAACAAGCTATTTGCTCTGTTCAGTCTTATGATTCAGCCACGCTATTTCAGTTATCGGAAAGGAAACGAAACTCATATTTTTCATGGAAACCGTACTTGTTTCTATCAACCATAAATAATCAAAACATTTAGATAAATGACTGACTGATTGACTAACTGATTTCACAATGCACAGCTGAAAACATACTTCTCTGAAAAAATATAAGATAAATATGTATCACGTAAACGTCCGGTAACATTTTGGAAATTGACGCAGTATGGGTATGAAATTTGTATGACGACATCCGTGGCGCAGCATGTGCGCTGTCGCAATATAAAGTTGGAGGTCCTGGGTTCCATTCCCGGCACGAGTCTAGTCAATGGGAGGCTTCGGCTAGTTACCACCCTACCGACAAAGACGTGTCGCCAAGCGATTTAGCGTTCCGGCATGATGTCGAGTAGAAACCAATTAGGAGTATAGGTTTAACATGCCCGCAACAGGTTAGCCCGCCATCTTAGACTGTATCATCACTGGTGGACACATCAGGTGAGATTGCCGTGAAGGGCTAAGTTGTAGTGAAAAAAAAAAGTATAAACGTCGAACATTTTTGAAGATTGCCGTCAAGGGCTAGCTTGTAGTGAAAAAATAAGAAGAAGAAAAAAAGTATAAACGTCGATCCATTTTGAAGATTGAAGCAAATTCTAGTTACGGGTTTTATTGAAAAATATGTTAGGTAGTAGCGAGTCTGCAAAAAATCTCCTGGTAGTAGGTACGAGTGACATAATTTCTTGCTCACGAATTTAATATGTTTCATTATGCGCAGTGAGGTAGGCACCGCGATCATAAAGGCGCATGCCACTGTTCTTTACAATGTATTGAAAAAAGTATACATCAACTTAAACGTGCATTGTTAATTGATGTTTTGCTTCATTGATGTTTAATGCCTTACGCATGTAATGTGAAAGTGTCCGCGGTAAAAGCAAAGTCAATACAATAACGTCACTTCTATCATCGCGTTATGGTTAATTCATATAAATAGACGGATTAACATTTCGTGTAAGAGGTACACCTACCTATTGTTAGAAATGATGCTTAGATAAATTCGGAATTCTAAATCATCGGGAATCTGTGGTAGCCTAGGTTAGGGCGTCAGCCTCCTAATCAGAGGTCGGCGGTTCGAATCCGGGCACGCACCTCTAACATTTCGGAGGTTTGTGCGTTTAAAAAAAAACAATTAAAATATCACTCACTTGCTTTAACGATGAAGGAAAACATCGTGAGGAAACCTACACGCCTGAGAGTTCTCCATTATGTTCTCAAAGGCGTGTGAAATCTGCCAATCCGCATATGGCCAGCGTGGCGGACTATGGCCAAACCCTTCTCATATTGAGAGGAGACCCGTGCTCTGTAGTGAACCGGTAATTGGTTGATCATAATGATGATGATGAAACCATCGGGAATTTATACAGTTTTAATAAATTAATAAAATTTAAAAACAGGATAGCGGATCACTGAACATATTTTCACATATGAAAATGGCGCCAAACACCCGCCATATTTGTTATGTTCCAATAAATTTACAGTCATTGTCATTATGGACGATGGGAGGATTCTAATTAATACCACATATAACAAAAACTGCTCGTGTTACAAACCGGAATTTGAAATTCTTCATGATCATGCGTAAGTGTCTTTTGCAAAAAAGTTGAGTGCCCTGGAATAACTCCCGCGGAGTTTACTGCCAAATTACACAGCGTCTTAGCATGACGCATTAAATAAATTATAGGCAATGTATCTACGTTTTTGACGTAGAGGCTTAGAGGTTGCCACTTAGATAACTAAGGAGCCAACAAAATTTATTACTTTGCAATAAGATCTCGAGGAATACTTAGAAACAGATAAAAAATTTCACAGAGAGCAAAACAATTTCACATTCTAGGTTCTATCTCAAATATGACAAAGACCAACTTGAAAGAGGTAAACAAGCTCCAGTAATAGCTCCATGCAAAATAATACGTGGGTAATATAATAGTATTAAAAAAAAAAGAAATATCACTTGCTTCAAAAGTGAAGGAAAACATCGTGAGGAAACCTAAACGTCTGAGAGTTCTCCATGATGTTCTCAAAGGCGTGAGAAGTCTGCCAATCCGCACATGGCCAGCGTGGTGGACTATGGCCAAACCCTTCTCATATTGAGAGGAGACCCGTGCTCTGTAGTGAGCCGGTAATGGGTTGATCATGATGATGAATATAATTTATGTCAATATTACGGTAAAGTTATCTGATAGTTGTTCAATTTAGAACCGTTTTAAGCACAGATAGCTTCTCGACGCTTAATGAAAATGTAAGAAAAAGAACTACAAAATGCAAACAGACAAAAGGTAGATATAAAGAAAACATCTGTATGGTGTCGCAAGTTTCTATCCACCTTTGTCGTTCGTATTGTTTGGAATAGAAATGACTCATAGACCAGCTTAGTGCATACTACAAAGGATGCTGCATAGTGCATTTAAGGTTTACGCCGTTGAAGACATTAATAAACTTGGGCGGGTGCCAACGAGACGCACTTACATAATATCCAATGACAGTGAAGTATGGCTTCGAATATAAACCACAGGATTACAAGCTCATAATGCATTAGCTAAGCAAATAAGTATCCGCTTGGAAATTAAAATGTTTGATTATACGTTTATAAGGAGTGAAGTGGCGCCTTCGGTCTTTGCAAATTAAATTTGTGTAAGAGAGATTAATTTAATAACTTGACTGGCTCGTTGCCCCAAAAATGCTCACGGGCTTCAACACACTGCTTTTATATTCAGTTATATAAAACGAAACTCTTTAAATTTCGTCATCTGTCTGTCTGCATATTACTGCGTTATAATTGAAGACTTTACACTATATAGATCAGATGGGAAGGTGTTTTCTATACGTAATGGGGAAATTATTTTACTGCGCGTAATGAATGTCGACAAAAGTGTTTGAAAAATTGTTAGATAGATTAAATTAGTATCATCATCATCATCATCATGATCAACCCATTCTCAGCTCACTACAGAGCACGGGTCTCCTCTCAATATGAGAAGTGTTTGGCCCACCACGCTTGCCATGTGCAGTTTGGCAGACTTCACACGCCTTTGAGAACATTATAGAGAACTCTCAGCCATGTAGGTTTCCTCACGATGTTTTCCTTCACTGTTGAATAAGTATATGAAATGTTTTTTTAAGAATATTTATAACTAGCTGGCGCCCGCGACTTCGCCCGCGTAAAATAATTTTTTAAAATTCAGTCAGAATAAGTTGTAAAAATTCCAACGGGAGCTCTCCTATGTCACTCTCCAGGTCATCAACTATAATTTCAAAAATCATGTCGATCCATTGCTCTGTTGCGACGTGATTGAAGGACAAACCAACATACAAACTCACATTCGCATTTATAATATTACTATGATTTTGTCTGGATAGTAAGGATTTCTTAGTACAAAGTATTTCAATGGATTCAAAGAAGTAAAACTTTATAAGATTTTCAACCAACATGAACCCCGGTATTAACCTCATTGCGGCGGATTTTCACAAATTATTAGCGGATGTCTAAACCTTAGCAGGGCCTAGCTTCCAAATTCCTTTACTTTCTTTATGTTTCCACTTTCAATGTGTGATTTTGCAAAAGAGCTTATACCTACATGTCATAGTTACTGAAAAGTAATGCTCTAATTGCCAATTTTCATTTCTCTAATTCCAAAAACTCCAAACTTACATGTAACCTTCCAACCTCTCACTCCTCTCACCCCTTTTGGTATGGATATTTGTTATATTGAGTGTATACAGGTTTTTATTATTTAAAACAAATGACCTAAATGTCAATTTTCATGACCCTAACTTCGAAAACTTAGAATTCTCATGAAAACTTCCTACCCCCATTTCACCCCCCTTGGAGTAGATTTTCGTAACATTGATTATACAGATCGTTATCATTTATAATTAAATACTTAGATGCCAACTTTCATGTCTCTAACTTCAAAAATATAGGACTTTCATACAAACTTTCAACCCCCTTTTCTACCCCTTAGGGGTGGATTTTTGTAATATTTCGTATACAGTTTTTGTTATTTAAAACAAATTACCTAAATGCCAATTTTCATATCTCTAACTTCGAAAACATAGAATCCTCTTGAAAACTTCCAACCCCCATTTCACCCCTCTTAGGGTATATTTTCGTAAAATTGATTATACAGATCTATATTTATTATTATTAACAACTTAGTTGCCAACTTTCATGTCTTTAACTTCAAAAATATAGGACTTTCATATAAACTACCAACCCCCATTTCAACCCCGTAGGTATGGATTTTTGTAATATTGCGTATAGAGGTTTTATTATTTACAACAAATTACCTAAATGTCAATTTTCATGTCCCCTAACTTCGAAAACATAGAATCCTGATGAAAACTTCCAACCCCCATTTCACCCCCCTTGGGGTAGATTTTCGTAACATTGATTATACAGATCTTTATCATTTATAATTAAAAACTTAGTTGCCAACTTTCATGTCTTTAACTTCAAAAATATAGGACTTTCATACAAAGTTCCAACCCCTATTATTTTCATGACCCTAACTTCGAAAACTTAGAATTCTCATGAAAACTTCCTACCCCCATTTCACCCCCCTTGGAGTAGATTTTCGTAACATTGATTATACAGATCGTTATCATTTATAATTAAATACTTAGATGCCAACTTTCATGTCTCTAACTTCAAAAATATAGGACTTTCATACAAACTTTCAACCCCCTTTTCTACCCCTTAGGGGTGGATTTTTGTAATATTTCGTATACAGTTTTTGTTATTTAAAACAAATTACCTAAATGCCAATTTTCATATCTCTAACTTCGAAAACATAGAATCCTCGTGAAAACTTCCAACCCCCATTTCACCCCTCTTAGGGTATATTTTCGTAAAATTGATTATACAGATCTATATTTATTATTATTAACAACTTAGTTGCCAACTTTCATGTCTTTAACTTCAAAAATATAGGACTTTCATATAAACTACCAACCCCCATTTCAACCCTTTAGGTATGGATTTTTGTAATATTGCGTATAGAGGTTTTATTATTTACAACAAATTACCTAAATGTCAATTTTCATGTCCCCTAACTTCGAAAACATAGAATCCTGATGAAAACCTCCAACCCCCATTTCACCCCCCTTGGGGTAGATTTTCGTAACATTGATTATACAGATCTTTATCATTTATAATTAAAAACTTAGTTGCCAACTTTCATGTCTTTAACTTCAAAAATATAGGACTTTCATACAAAGTTCCAACCCCCGTTTCTACCCCTTAGGGGTGGATTTTTGTAATATTGGGTATATACAGGTTTTTATTATTTAAAACAAATGACCTAAATGCCAATTTTCATATCCCTAACTTCGAAAACATAGAATCCTCGTGAAAACTTCCAAACTCCATTTCACCCCCTTAGGGTAGATTTTCGTAACATTGATTATACAGATCTATATTATTTATAATTAACAACTTAGTTGCCAACTTTCATGTATCTAACTTCAAAAATATAGGACTTTCATACAAACTTCCAACCCCCATTTCAACCCTTTAGGGGTGGATTTTCTCAAAACCGGTTCTTAGCTGACCTCTACTTCATAAAAGAAATCTACTTTCCAAATTTCAAGTTCGTTCGTTCTATAGTTCCTGAGATATCGTGATCATCAGTCAGTCAGTCAGTCAGTGGTATTTCGCTTTTATATATATAGATTAATCAGTAGGTGAGGGATATATGCTTCTAAATTAACTGTGAAATGTGACACTTAAAAGGCGCTTTAAAAGAAAATATAACGGTAATTTTTGTCTGGTGGGAGGCTTCGGCCGTGGGTAGTTACCACCCTACCGACAAAGACGTGTCGCCAAGCGATTTAGCGTTCCGGCACGATGTCGTGTAGAAACCAATTAGGAGTATGGGTTTACCATACCCCTAACAGGTTAGCCCGCAACCATCTTAGACCGCATCATCACTTGCCATCAGGTGAGATGCAGTCAAGGGCTAACTTGTGGTGAATAAAAAAAAACGAAAATGTGATGAACAATATTGTATAACGAAACAGCTTCCGCGCGTTCCACCACATGACTCACCTCTCTTTATGTATCATATTAGCAATCGATTGTTATCCCTAAACCTGTCTGGTTTAAATAAATGCCTACATCACTAAGACGGAGGCCGGTTCGCGAGGTCCTTGAACCGCCAAATTCCCCTCCAGTGTTCAACTGACTATATTTAGAACTGCACGTTTTTTACCAAATTAGGACGCTGTGTGACATGAAACCTAGATGTACGAACCCAACTTACTACGAAAACTAGCAAATGTATCAGCAAACAGGTCCTTTATGTGGTGTTTGTCCGCTTAAATATTATTGTATTCTTCTGTTATACCTTTGATTAGTGACCCCCTCATAGCGTTAATTTTCCGATCTATCAATAATCATCATCATGATCAACCCATTCTCGGCTCAATACAGAGCACGGGTCTCCTCTCAATATGAGAAGGGTTTGGCCATAGTCCACCACGCTGGCCATGTGCGGATTGGCAGACTTCACACGCCTTTGAGAACATTATGGAGAACTCTCAGGCGTGCAGGCTTCCTCATGATGTTTTCCTTCACCGTTGAAGCAAGTGATATTTTAATTGCTAATATATTATTAATTATAAAAAAGGCACTTAACTCCGAAAAGACATCAGTGCGTACCCGGGTTCGAACCCCCGTCCTCTGATTAGGAGGCTGACGTCCTTACCACTAGGCTATCACAGCTTGATCTATTAATAATTATAACATATCTCTTCAGCAGTATTTAATTTAAGATCAAGGCGAAAATTGAAGACCAGATTTTATTTTGTGTCAACCATATACAATTTTGGATTGCTGAAAATTTTTGTTTTCATAATCTGACAATAAAGCTTTAGCAGCTCAAAGAATATAGAATTAACTGTATCTTCGATTCTGAAGTACAAAAAAGCAGTACTCCAGTAGGTATACTGTGAAATATTTGTCCAGTAGGACTGTGTTGTCCATGATAGTGTACGGTAAAAAATATTACTGACTATTATTTGTATATTACTATAAGTAACGAATAGTTTATTGGACTATTGTAATTCAGTTATAGGCAACATGAATACATGTATAGAATTACTACAATAATTACTTTCGGATGAATTGAATCAGCAATCATTCAATTGGCAAATATAGTCACAACTGTTCTTGGGAGGACTATTAAATTAAATTTCATCGTCCAATGATTCTATTATCATCGCTAAGCGGGAATTGCCTGCATACATTAGCAAGTGTTATGTGTATCAATTATCTCTTTGTTTTCCAGACACAGAACGACTCTATGAATGGCATAAATAACTTGTCAACGACCAAGACAAAGAGGCCGAACAAAAAGATTAAGCTTGGAATATAAATCACGCATTCTGCAGCTCTGTAGCTAGGGAGCTAGTGGCAATTTTGGTTGATGATTTCATTGTCCATTGATTCATTCACATGCACTCACACAGTTTATCATATATACTTACACATGATTATTGTTAAGAAGTACCTTATTGGGTTCTTAAGTGGATTGATAGATTAAAAAAATGTTTTTGGGGATTGGGATTGATTTTTTTATATATATATATACTTGTTTGACTACTTTCTCGCTTGTGAAGTCAACATCTTCTGAGGATGATCCTGTGTCGTGTTCAAACGTGCGTAGAGGTTCTAGTGGAAGATTGTGTGTGGTGTTATATTATAAAAATCTCCCGGTTGTCGGCGGAATAGCAAATTATACTTGGTGTTTATTGTTTATCATGGACTTCCGCAAAGTAAAATCTGCTTCTATTCATTATATTATCTTTGCAAAATAAATTTCTACTCTTTCCTTTCATAAGTTTCTACGCCTCCAGCAAGAATTTCAGTTTTTTTTCCTTTATAAATCTTGATTTTTAAATATTGCAGTACAATTCTCTGACGACGAAAAAATGTTACCATCTCGTCTAACCAATAAGTACCCACTGACTATGACTTCGATGTCAAGACCACTTTTTAGCGGAGAATGCTTCTTGTTTCATTGTACCCTACAGATCATCTCGTATTGCTTTTTGTGAGTGTACTGCCTTCGCAATTTCTCTTGTAATCGTGCTTTGAATAGAGATTGACTTAAATGGGAGTAATTCCCAGCATCCTTTAATAAGGACTTGTAACAAATGACTATTCATTGGTTATTATGTAGTTGATTGATTTGGGCAGTGCTTTTAAAATTATGAGATATCGATTTGGGGCTAGACTTTCCAGACCAGAATGTTAATTTACTTTAATTATGAAAATAGCATTTAACTCTTGGAATTAAAAAAATCTGAATAACTGGCTGATGCTCCGTCTTCATCCGTTTAGTTTAGGTTATTAAAAATACGTGTGGAGCTAAATTACAAACCTTTATCCCCCGTGTCATTGCTGTTCCCGTTCTCGTTTCCCCTTACTCCCTTTCCCATCATATAAATCTAATTTCAAGAAAGTTTGGAAAACTATAGTTGTAAGTCAAAACGTAAAATTTAGTTTTTCGCAAACCTCACTGTTCTAACAAGAACTATGAATTTCCCTGGGATGAAAAGTAGCATGTGTTCATCCAGTGTATAATCTATATCCATTCAATAGTTTAGTTAATTTGGTTCTGTAGTTTCGGCGTGAAGGAGTACCAAACAAACATGTGGATACTTACAATAGATCTTTCGCCTCATTAAATTTAGTGTGATAATTATTCATGTAAGGTTTATTATTAGGGCTTCGCTTTTGTTCACAAAAGCATGATGGAATATTTCTTTGTGATTGAAGAGGGTTTACAATATGTTTGTGAGAATGCCTTTTTACTCTCTAAATTCATAATTCATGACTCGTGTGACACACTCGGAAGAAATTTCGAAACCCACGCATATAAGGAAAGATGACGCCAAATGGGCAAGATTGCAAGGTATTGATAATATTGGGATGAAACTTGCCTGGTCTATCTAGCCGTACAATCGCTTTGCGAATTTTGCGAAAAAGCTTGGAGTAGCACAGCAATAGCAAAGATACTCAAAAGCCATACAGCAAAACATAAATTAACTTAGGTAAAAACAAAATTACTTGAAAGTGATTTTTTGAGTTTAATCTATGCTTATGTAATAAATGGGACAGACTTGTTTGCTTTCTTATTTGTGAAAGATAAATTCAAAAACTCAAAGTAATATAATTGTAAAATTCACTAAATAACATAGAATCTATTTTTATGTATCTTTAGTCATGATAACCCATTACCGGTTCACTACAGAGCACGGGTCTCCTCTCAATATGAGAAGGGTTTGGCCATAGTCCACCACGTTGGCCATGTGCGGATTGGCAGACTTCACACGCCTTTGAGAACATTATGGAGAACTCTCACGCGTGCAGGTTTCCTCACGATGTTTTCCTTCACCGTTGAAGCAAATGATATTTTAATTTTTAGAAACGCACGTAACTCCGAAAAGTTAGAGGTGCGCCCGGATTCGAACCGCCAACCTCTGATTAGAAGGCTGATGCCCTAACCACTAGGCTATCACCGCTTCGTATGTCGCTCGTATTCGTATCTTTAGTAATAATAAAAAATCGGTTTGAAAGAGAGCTTTTTACCCTTGCTGAGTATAAAGAACTTTGTACATAACTACTGATCTTCAAGAGTTCAAACCTAGTTTGAGTTAGTGAAAGTTACTAGGAATAAATAAAAAAATTACTTCATATTGTGCCGGACTAAAAATATTGTAGCGACTTAATATAGTACGTATAGTATACAGTAAAAGCTGAGCTAGGTATTCTTATTAACTTTGCAGAAACCCTAAAGGAATTTGAAGTGTCATATTGTATCCCCATATGGTAAAGTAATAGGAAACGACCTCACGGGCGTACCGCGTGCAGTATTCCATTACGTCTTACATATCGTTTTTCGATTCTCGTCTGTTAACGTATGTATGTTTTAAATAGCTTTGCTTTTTTTATTTCACGTCATAAAGACTTCCTCTCAAATCGGAGCTAAAACTCTGCCCTGCTATATAGCAGGCTAAGCTATAATAATAATGTTATTAAACAATAAACAGCAAGTATAACCGACACCGGATCATCCTCAGTATTATTAGTAGTATTTTGTGTGGTGTTATACTATACTAATCTCCCGATTGTCGGCGGAATATAGCAAATTATACTTGCTGTTTATTGTTTATCATGGACTTCCGCAAAGTAACGCCTGCTTCTATTCATTAATAATGTTATTAATCATAATCAGAGCCGACGGCTTATGGTGTTCTCCGAAGCACTGGGTTTGGAAACCGTACAATATTAATTGCCTGACTTATCTTTCCTTGATCGATGTCGATTTATAATATAATATACTTGTCGATACTATTCAAACTATTGATACTAAATATTGGTTGAAGCGGTGATAGCCCTGGGGTTAGGGCGTCAGCCTCCTAATCAGAGGTCGGTGGTTCGAATCCGGGCACGCACCTCTAACTTTTCGGAGTTATGTGCGTTTTTAAAACAATTAAAATATCACTTTCTTCAACGGTGAAGGAAAACATCGTGAGGAAACCTGAACGCCTGAGAGTTCTCCATAATGTGCTCAAAGGCGTGTGAAGTCTGCCAATCCGCACATGGCCAGCGTGGTGGATTATGGCCAAACCCTTCTCATATTAAGAGGAGACCCGTGCTCTGTAGTGAGCCGGTAATGGGTTGTTCATGATGATTGGTTGACGATGGATCGCCCATTCAACGACGTGGTCTGTCTCCACCAGTATTGCTTTAAGTGTAATCGACAAAATACCTTGTTTTGGCTATGCGGCATATTTTAGAGCTACCACTCTAGTAATCGCCGCTAAGAACAGTCATCGCAAAAGATGATAGTTAAACAGAAAATAATCCAATTAAGATAATTACTGCAAGTACTGATTTAGTACTGCCAACTGCCATGTAATTTGGTGAAAAGAATGGGGCATATTCAAATCTAACCACGACCAGATTTAACAAATGAAGCTAGAAGCCAAAGTATGAGGTTTTTAGGTTATTTCCATCGATCGATGGCATCAATTGAAGATTAATCGATTGCCATGGTAACAAGCTGTTAAGTAATTAACGTTGATTGTTCCATTGTACCATCGATCGATTATCGGCCAATTGGTGTGGTAACACTCTATTTACGGGCTGGTACTGAGCGGCACAACCTTCCGGGGGAAGTTAAGAGGAGAAGATCCGGGAAATGAATCGAGGAACTCGTGATTCGTAATGGAACATAAAAATTAAGAAACCAACGAGTGAAACCAATATCAGTTGAAAAAAAGTTTTTTTTTATAGACTACAAGTTAGCCCTTGAGGGCTATCTCACCTGGTGGTAAGTGATGATGCAGTCTGGGATGGTAGCGGGCTAACCTGTTAGGGGTATGGTAAACCCATACTCCTAATTGGTTTCTACGCGATATCGTGCCGGAACGCTAAATCGCTTGGCGACACGTCTTTGTCGGTAGGGTGGTAAATAGCCACCGCCGACGCCTCCCACCAGACCAGACTCGAGCCGGGAATCGAACCCAGGACCTCCAACTTTATAATGCGACAGCGCACGCACTGCACGGAGGTCGTCAAGTTTATCGATTTTTTGGTTTTTATATTCTACAAGTTAGCCTTTGACGCAGAGTATGCAATGCAGTCCAAACAAATAAACTCCTTATTGGTTTCTACGCGACATCGTGCCCGAATCGCTTAGCGCGATTCTTTGTCGGTAGGGTGGGAAGCAACCATGGCCGAATTCTCACACCAGACCAAACTTTAAATCAGACTCTTTGAACTTGTCTCGACATAGACAAATTGTGCAGCAGCAAAATACTAATCAATAAGTTTGTAGTTATTGTCATTAAAATTATTGGTCGCATCCGTTATTGTTTCCGATGTCGTAATTGTCTGTCCATTTATGAGTTAAATAGGCTTTTTGTATGTGATATATTCGATGCATACCTTTTAAGTAATGGAAAGTACACGGTCCATCAATATGATTCTCTTCTTTGCCAACCTGCCATCTCTATAACATAAGAAAGGCGGCTGTTACACCCCACCCGTCCTATGCCACTTGCAAGAAGTACTGTAGTGTACCTGTGGGATTGCTCTTCCAATTTCATCGCTTTAGATGATATGCTTCGATGACTGTCTATTATCTCCATTGCTATTCTAGATTTGAGTGTATTCAGTGAGATGACATGAGTGGTGATATTATATCTATGACATCCAATCACACGAAATTTGAATAATAGATTTATAATATGCTAAGGTGAGATACGCTCTTTCAGCATGTGCTTCCGTCATGTTTAACTTCAAGATAAGAGGGAATAGGCGCCTTAACTTACCTCCGACCGATATAAAAGTGGAGATGACAGATCGTGTCCATGCACTAGCATTTGTCTTGAACATTGTTGATGTCGTTATATGCAGCGAATATAAGTATTTATGCGGGATATTATTTAGTGCTTTGCAAAGCATTTTTTTTACAGGGTTCACAGTCAAGTTTGTCTCATTTAACTTTTATAAGAAGTATGAGACAAACTTGACTGCGAACCCTATAAGTACTTCTTCTGGGACATAGTATCGAACATTTTAACAGAAGACACATAAGCAATTGATGGCAACAGGTAATATTTTTTGTACTGCATGTTTTAAGGATTCTGTGCCCGAAGGATACAAATAGGAACCTATTACTATAACTGTATTACTGCTTTTTGCCCAATAATGGGTTGTACCTCATTAATCTTAATAGATAGATATTTAACATTTCACCGGCTGCTGCTAAACGTAGCTGACAGAGTTAGAAATTACTTTAAATCCTTCACTTAGCCAAACAAGTTAAAACCCTGTTGAAATCCAGTTAATCCTTCCAAGAATACGAGGGCCCGTGCTAATTGCGTTACGTATGTACGTGTTATATCTGAGAGAGCTCACAGGAAGTCCGTACAGCTGTATGAAGTAAGTGCGGATTTAATTTTTACAATGTGCGACACGGTAACACATAATTATCATATGTATAAAAAATATTTTTATAGTTCTGTATACTGGTAAAGGTAGTAGTAGTAAGTAACAACCGTTCGAATTGGTATAACTTACAAAACTATTTTGTATAATATCTGTGTCAAAATATAAGCTATTAAAACTACTAAGGCAATCTCGAAGAAAAAACTTTCAAAATAGAGTCACACAATTCGATCTAACAAAAAGTTTCTATACTGGAAAATGACGAAGATATCCTGGTGAAACTGCTTCTTTTTGAGTTAAGTGAGATGTAGGTATTCCGTATTTAATTTTTATCGGTCGGTTTAATATAACTTTTTCCGTCTTAGAACCGTATAAATTAGATTACCTTCCATAAGCTTGATGCTTATCGCATTTCTAACGGATCGTGAAAGTAGCTATTTTAAAAGGCATTTTGTCCCGGGATGATTGCCACAATTTAAACATTAATCGGCAAATGGAAATGTAAAATTATAGATATTTTTTTTCGGACTGTCTATTAGCTGTACTACCCTATTGGTTGCCACAGCGTAACCGGGCTGTTTGGCGAGTTTCGCAAAGAAGCTCTGCCAGAAGAAATTTTGAGCCCTAGGGCTCGAAGAAACTAAGGGAACGTCTGCCTACGGGCGCCTCCTTTGAGGCCGAACCTCAGCTTAGGCGACGTTTGAGATAGCGGGGGGTCGGACGGTAAAAAAAAATTATATCTTAGTGCGTACTTGTATAGTAAGTCTTTCTGATCATTAGAATCATGCACAACATGCGATGTTTTGTTGTCTTCAAGCAGTCTTATTTCTATTCTAACTATTTTTGGAATCCACGCATGACAGACAGCCAGAGACAAAACCATTTTAGTTGATACTAACTCTCCACGCTTATGTTTCTCATAAGCTTATACCCTCCATTGTTACTCCTATGTATAAGGCGAATTTTTAAATACGAGCAGAATATTATTTCAAGGTCGTTTGCTATAAATTTCAAAACTAGCTGCTCCTGACATAATATCGTCCGTGTCGGGTCGATGAGTGTAATGTAGATCCTACCACACGTGTGTGATCCTATACGTAATATTAATTTAGCACTAACTCTCATAGTCATAGTATATATTATTGCTTGCGTTGCCTCAAGTCTTTTACACCTTTCTAGAGTCAAATAGCGTCTATTGTAGCAACGGATATTAGACTTTATTAGATACTCCCAAGCGAATATGAATTTAGTATTAAAAAGCTATACCATAAGGTCTGTTATCGGTTTTCTTTCCTTAGAATTCTTGCACTTTTTAATAGTGGAATAAAAGCGATGGTAGCAATGGAAACTGGACTTTATTTGATTGTTCCATGCAACACAGCGGATGGATACTTTCCGCATTGTAATCTCTGGCGCCATCGTAAGAAAAAAGTTGTTTATAGTAATTTGTACAAGCTTATGAGCTGTTTATTTTGCGTTTTTTGCTTCGGTTAGCATGTCAGTACTGGATAATATTAAGTATTAATCACATACGTACGTAATAGGTATAATGGTACAATTTTCGCACAGTGCGTATTTCTATTGCCCCTAACAAATACTTGCTTATTAAAAATAAAGTTAAACATGATCACGAGAAACAATAGGAAGGTCGCCATACAAAGATTTATTTTGGCTTTTTGCGTTAATAAGCTCGAAGTTCAATTTACACTTTCGTTTTCGTTCGTTTTTAGGGTGTACAACACTCCTATCAGGTAATCCTACTACCGTCATAGACTGCATCATCACCTACCATCAGGTGAGATTGCTGTCAAGAGCTTACTTGAATTGTAAAAAAAATCGCTATCGTCGGCAGCTGATTATAATAAACACATGTATGGGATTGGGTATATAGACTGGGAGTTACGGAGTGCATGAATCACGCGGGAAATGTGGGATTAGCTGAGTGCTACTTTGGTTACGTTGGATTGGTTCGTTGGATACTAATAAGACATTGTGGAATATATATTTTTAGTGCAAATCATTATTTATATCTTTATTAGGGTTTTATGTTATTTTATTGATTGGTTTCATAACTTTTATTTTACTTTTAAATTGTCATTTTATTTTTCTGTTTAAGATTTTTCTTGAGAGACTTTTGTGTGTGACTACACTTTAAACTTAGGATCTTTATTTGAATGTACCATTTTCTTGCAATAAACGAATTTGATTTGATTCGATTTAATGTGAAAACTTCGTCCTATGACAATAATATAATAATATTAACGTTTTTCTCATATATCTTTTCTCGGTGAAACCTTTTAATTAAAACGCAATAAAAACAACAAGAGTCCGCAATTTGGGATTTAGAATTATATCAATTAGCTACTAAAATTTCAGCTCGATTGTTTTCAGTGATAAGTGATAAAAAAAAAATGATTTGCAAGATTACACCAATATATTATTACTAACGGGCAACTTTAATACAGGCTTGTAATAATAAATATTGCATGCATTAATGTCGAATCTATTAAATACTGTGATTCTGCTCCCAACAAATCTTAACGCACACGATACTGATAAACAAAAAAAGAGCAACACCGTTCCAAACAGCTGTGTGATTCACGCAGCTGGCGATGTTTTTGTGCGGGCAGGAACCGACGCGGCGCGCTGTGTTAACAACTGAACTCTCGCACTCGCGATCACGGTTGCGAGCTAATTTTTTTATTCACCACAAGTTAGCCCTTGACTGCATCTCACCTGATGGCAAGTGATGATGCGGTCTAAGATGGTAGCGGGCTAACCTGTTAGGCGTATCGTAAACTCATACTCCTAATTGGTATCTACACGACATCGTACCGGAACACTTAATCGGTTGGCGACACGTCTTTGTCGGTAGGGTGGTAACTAGCCACGGCCGAAGCCTCCCACCAGACCAGACTCAAGCTGGGAATCGAACCCAGGACCTCCAACTTTAAAATGCAACAGCGCACGCGCTGCGCCACGGAGGTCGTCAAGAACTACACAACAACAAGAGCTAAACAACGAAAATGGCTACGTTACAAGCATTAGCATCAGAATTTTTAATTGCATCAACACATTACATTATATATAAAATTCTAAATGGCTTTATTCATGTAATCTGTCAAATCAAATCATTTATTTTGCATAAATTGAGTCGGTACATACGTGCGTTTAAAAAAAAAAAATATCACTTGCTTCAACGGTGAAGGAAAACATCGTGAGGAAACCTGCACGCCGTGAGAGTTCTCCATAATGTTCTCAAAGGCGTGTAAAGTTTGCCAATGCGTACATGGCCACCGTAGTGGACTATGGCCAAACCCTTCTCATATTGAGAGGGGACCCGTGCTCTGTAGTGAGCCGGTATAATGGGTTGATCATGAGTCGGTACATTGGTGTTACATTGAAGATGAGATGCTTACAATCTGCCGGGTAGGCATGCAAAAATAATATTTTAATAATTTATGTTTATGGCCAATCAATATGTCAAACGTATAATTTCATGATCAACCCATTACCGGCTCACTACAGAGCACAGGTCTCCTCTCAATATGAGAAGGGTTTGGCCATAGTCCACCACGCTGGCCATGTGCGGATTGGCAGACTTCACACGCCTTTGAGAACATTGTAAAGAACCCTCAGGCGTGCAGGTTTCCTCACGATGTTTTCCTTCACCGTTGAAGCAAGTGATATTTTAGTTTTTTCAAAACGCACATAACTGTAAAGTTAGAGGTGCGTGCCCGGATTCGAACCGCCGACCTCTGATTAGGAGGCTGACGCCCTAACCACTAGGCTATCACAGCTTCTACGTATAATTTAATTGTTTATAAATGTCGCACTTATTCTAACGATTATAAATGTATGCAGTAACTATATGTTCTTGTCTGTCAAATATTCTTTAATTGAATAGTATTGCTTCCTCATTAAAAAATTCTTAAATTTTATTTTTAAAATTTGTATAATTCATATCCTATGAAAGACATCCATGAAGCGTTATATCCACGTAGGATAAGGGATTTAAAAAATTTCTGCGGTATTCCGCAACGTTCGTAATTGATGATTATCCCGTGTCTTATTCTGTTCCCGTTCCGCTAAATATAATTCTAATTTCGAGGGAGTTTGCAAACTATAGCTATATTTGTAGCTTCATCGTGATCAACCCATTCTCGGCTCACTACAGAGCACGAGTCTCCTCTCGATATGAGAAGGGTTTGGCCATAGTCCACCACGCTGGCCATGTGCGGATTGGCAGACTTCACACGCCTTTGAGAACATTATTTGTAGCTTATTGAGGTGTAATTACTTTAATTAATTGAGCGGTAACTTATCCAGTTCAACAGCTTTAGCAGGTTTAAGCAAAGTATGGATACATTTTTTTTTGACGTTTGTCAAAAAGTGTTGGTTGGTTGGTTTGTAGTGGTTAGCAAGTTTAACTGCGGGGTTCGATTAAAAAAATCTGGTGTTGGTGGTTATGTGGTTTTGCTCTAAAAATAATGAAAATCGCAGAACCAGGTCGAAGTAAGCATGAAGCAAGAAGCTTAACGTGTTAATAATATAGTTAAAGCTATTCTAAAATTGTCTTTGACGTGCCTGTGGCCTGTGCCGTTTAGTTTACAGATTTATGTTGCAATAAGTAATAGTAGAAACACAATTGCTACTATTGTTTTCCTAACTGCGCCTGCGAATTTACGCAAGACAATATTCAGTTGAACAGTAATTGCTGAGTTGCTGATAAGTTTTTACATGTTACTGTTTATCTAAAAATCAGGTAAAAACTAAGTAAGTAGAATAGGAGGGGGGGGGGGGTTCTTACTGATCCCATTTCTGAGCGGTATAAGTTTTTACAAGTTACTGTTTATTTTAAAATCATCAGCTTCCATCTTCTGTGTTCCCTAATGGTTATAATATGGGGATCTTCAAAGGGCGGATTAACAAATTGCTCAAGGGCCAGCAACGCATTGGCGGTTCCTCTGGTGCTGCAAATGTTCATGGGCGGCGGTAATCACTTACCATCAGGTGACCCGTCTGCTCGTTTGCTCGCTATGTATTAAAAAAAAAACAGGTAAAAACTAAGTAAGTGGGAGGGGGGTGGGGGTGCTTACTGTTCCCATTTCTATACAACTAGAACCACGTACGGTCCTAGACTACGTACGTACATTTGTCTCACTCTAAGACATCATACATATCTCTACAATTATGGAGATGGAATCTCTATTCACTTCATATTTACGAAAAGTAACCGGTAATTTACTCCCTTTGATTAATCAATTTGTATTCAAAATCACTTGGGCAGTTTAATTTATGGAATTCGACCAGTCAAAAGAGAAATCCGCCAAAACCTTTAGAAATACGTTTTATTGTTATTTGTTATAGCAGCGACATAATTTGGAGAAAGGGGACCGATGCTATGGCGTGAGTATGGAATAACAATTAGTTGGACGTCCTCCACTGATGCCACTGACTGGGGATTCCACAAGCTAAGTTCCACGCAGGGTATTCCCGAATCAATCATATTAAAAATAGCTTTATTCATGTAATACAGGCATCTATGAATTATCTATAAAGTTAGAGCAATTGACACCTAAGCTTTTTTATCGTTAATATAATCCTTAATATCGTTATATGATTTTTCTATCTTCTTCTTCTTTTAGTGGCATCTCCTACCGGAGGTTGGCAATCATTAAGGCTAATTGGATCTTGTTCACTACCGCCCTAAACAATGATCTTGAGCTCATATTAAACCACTGGCGAAGGTTTTTAAGCCAGATGTAATGTTCTTCTTCGGCTAGGTCTTCGTTTGGCGTTTATTTTGCCTTGATTTATGAGTTGGAGTAAGTCATAATATTTAGGGTTTCGCATTATGTGGCCCAGATATTAAATTTTTCTTCTTTTTACACTTTTGAGTAACTCTGTAGACTTTCCCATTCTTTGCAATACAGTGGTATTGCGAACATGATCTCTCCATGATATTCGCAGCATCCGCCTGTACACCCACATCTCGATTTTTCTATAAGCTTACGTTTTATGAAAACTTTGAACTTATCGATAGTCTTAGTAGAACTTTGTAGTATTATTGCAATAGGTAATTTGTTCTATAAGTGTGTTGTGATCTTTTTCGGTTTCATTACCTTCGACTCACTACTACGTAACATTACGTACGTTAACGTTTTTGACGCGTGAAAAGTGCGTTTATATATAAAATAAGTATTTATTAATAAATATTTAGATCAATTGAAACGCTGACGTTGTTAATGAGATTTGGGATAGCATAAGGCGTTTTACCGATGTATAACGCCCTGTAACTTTGATGGGAGGCTGGAGCGGCGTAGGAGGCATAAGCTGTTAATCCCTTTCTCTTATGACGGAGAAAGTTTATACCCAGCAGCGAGACATTCATCGGGTTAGGATGATAATGGGATTATGTGCTTGTTCCTGATATTGATGGTATGTTTGGCATTCTCCTTTACCTGCACGTTATACTCATTCTATATTGGGTTTATATATAACAACTTTTATACTAATTTATTCTTATTCGGAATTACAAATAGTAATATTATAATATTTGACGTATGTGGAGTATTTTTACACACCCACCCATCGACTGAGGATGATAATGGGTAATCCCATTATCATCCTTGTGTGTGCTTATTCCTATTGATATTGATAATACAATTGTCATTTTCCTGTATCTGCTCCACTTATGCTATGTTACTGTTACTATTGGGATTATATCTAACAACTTTTATACTAATTTATTTTTATTCGGAATTCCAAACAATGATAAAAAAAAGCAATATTATAATATTTGACGTACGCAAAGTATTTTTACACACCCACCCATCGACTGAGGGATAGTGGGATTATGTGCTTATTATCGGATTATGGAATTATGGCATTGATGGTATGATTGTCATTCTCTTGTACCTAGGTGCACGGGTGCATTGGGTTTCTATGTAACAACTTTTTACTAATTTATTTTTATTCAGAAATCCAAATAGTAACATTGATAACAAAACAATAATATAATATTTGACGTACACGGAGTATTTTTACACACCCACCCACTGCAGTCGCTAACTCTTACTGCAGTCGCTAACGCTCTTCGCTTTGACGACCTCCGTGGCGCAGCGCGCGCGCTGTCGCTTTGTAAAGTTGGAGGTCCTGGGTTCGATTCCCGGCTCGAGTCTGGTCTGGTGGGTGGCTGCGGCCGTGGCCAGTTACCACCCTACCGATAAAGACGTGTCGCCAAGCGATTTAGCGATCCGGCACTATGTCGTGTAGAAACCAATTAGGAGGGTGGGTTTACCATACCCCTAACAGGTTAGCCCGCTACCATCTTAGACTGCATCATCACTTACCATAAGGTGAGATTGCCGTCAAGGGCTAACTTGTAGTCGATAAAAAAAAAAAAACTAACGAAAAGAATCACACAATCACCCTCCCGCCACCCCCATATGCACAAAAAACAACGCACGCACAATTACAACAATACCATCTCTGGAAACTTAGTCCTCTCCACCTACCCAACTGTCGAATTTTTAGTTACTTTGTTAGATCCTTGTTTTTTGTAGTTAAATGTGGCAACCCTGTTCAGGCTAGAGCACTAGTGCGGTCAGTACACCGTACGGCCAGTTTATCGAAATATCGATCACTGAGACATGACACGCGTCGCATTAACGTAATCGCAGATAAGATATGAGTTTAATAACTTGCATGTCTAGTGAAAGTTTGTTATTATAGCTTGTTACAGCATTGGCATGCAGAATCCGCGATGTTTAGATATAATAAAAATAAGACGTTATGTAAATGAGATGTTTTGACCTTTTACTAGAGTTTTATGAAACACAAGACAGGATATGTATGAATATACCCAATGATAGTCAATGATATATTATTCTTCTTCTTTTTGCTTTTGGCTAAGTAAAAAATATACAACTATAAAGTCTATGTGTGTGTATATCTTGTGTGCAGAATTCGGCTGTAGTTTTTTCCCTGCCAGTATTTGGCAATAATCTGGGAAAAAATGTATCCTGTGTGTCAAGAATGCGCTGGCTAGACATTGCGAACGCAGATTTGAAACCAACCTTACAAATCCACAAATCAAGAGAAAAGTGGGCTATAATATATTGTTGGGAGAGTAAAGCGCATCATAGGCCTCAGGTGGTGTCTGTGACGTCAGAGTGGCGCGATGCTGGTACGAGACGCAAGGTGGCGTGATGCTCGTACGAGACGAAGAGGGGATATCGTTTTAGTGGAAAGCGCGGGTATAAATGTCGACGCGCGCTCGTTTTTGGAGGTCAATTAGTAGCATTCACTTTGTGAGGGGAACCTCTGCCCGGTTCGATAGTCAAGCCTAGTTCTTGTATTTTGCCGTGTAATTTCAGAGAAAGTATTTTGTATTTTTAAAGTAAAGTGTCACTACGACTCGTTGTAATTGTTTGTTTTATTAGATTCATTAAATGGGTTCCTAAAATCAGAAGCGGTATACGACAATCTCGCGTGTTCCCGTAAAGCTTTGCTACCTGGCACATTATTTACGTAAAGTTTATGTAAGAGTAGGTAAAGTAGTGTAAAATATACGTCGGTAAATCTGGTGAGTACGTTCCAATCATTTTAGTGAATAACTTCAAAAAGTGGGTAGTCTGTAAAACGCTACTTTGCACTGCTATCAGTAGCTTCATAATTTTGCTTTGCAGTTATATTTGCGCACATAAATATTCGGTGCCTTATTGTCTGCATCAGTTACGCTACTATCCATATTGATAGCTTGTTTTAGCTTTGAAGTTTAATACTTGAGGGTAAAGTTGAACGTAAATATGCCTTGCAATAACCATAATAGTAGGAGCCGTTCAAAAAATGCGTGAATCGCGTTCCAAGAACCATGGATCGCGTTCCAGGAACCGTGAATCGCGTTCTAAGTTTTATGAGCCGCGTTCCAGTAGTCATGATTCTAGAAACGCGCGTTCTAATAATACCATTAACCGACGCAGCTCACCTAGCAGTACATTAACGATTAAAATGCAACAAATCCTAGATCGGTTGACGTCATTGGAGGCGCAACGTAGCTCGACCCCGCCGCGAGCACGTCGGCCGAGCGCTAGCGCCTGCGCGACTACGCCGTTGCTGCGCGCTCGGGTGGCGCCTGCGACTGTGGCGGAGCATCCCGAGTCTGCTGCGGGTGCAGCGCAGCGTCGTGAGTCAGTGGTCCTGTCTTCTCCAGGGCGTTCCTTGAGCGCTGCTACTAACCACGTGGTCAGCGCGACTGATCGTATCGTCGACGCGATACGTTCAATCAACATGACTGTGAGATCCAACCAATCTTTTTATACCTCTAACTTTGATCCTAGCATTTACGACATAAATACCTGGTGCGGAGAGGTAGAAAATTTTAAATGACTGGAGCGATAACGAGTGTCTGTCTTATATTGGCAATTGTTTAAAAGGTGCAGCTAGGGCCTGTCTTAATGAGTGGGTCAATAGTAATGACCGTAACTGGAGTAATTTTAAAAGAGAGTTCATACCGTTGTCCTAAACAACCGAATATTGCAACAGTTCTTTACGAAGAAATGAGTACTGACTTCGATAAATACCCTACGTATGCTGACTATGCTCGTCGGTCTTTGTTAAAATTACGCATTGTTAGAGTGCCAAGTCTAGTACTATATCCGTTAGGTCAGGTGAGGCCGAGCCTTCACGAGCTCCAAGCGTTGGTAAATCCTTACTCGATAAGAACGTCATACAAGTTTGGTAATTACTGGGTCTAAAGCCTGGTACTACCGACGCTACATTGAGGGGTGCACTGTTTGGACAGCCTGCATCGCACGTCTGAACAAAGAGGATGTTAATTTTCATTCGGCTCCTGAGCAGTATAAGGATGCGGAGAGTGGGTGTCTCTCCTGCGGTCGTTGGGACCCTGCAATGCTTCCGCCACGGTTAAACAGCCTTCGTTTCAAGATGGTGGCCGACTGCAGCGCTCTAGAAGCCACCGAGCGCAGGAAGAACTTGCTGTCACGCGTTGCGTGTTGGTGGATCGGTCTCCATCGGGTGGCGAAGGGGTGCGATGACGTGTCGTACTGGCTACCTGAGTTGCGGCTCAGGGTTAACAACATTGCCAAGCTACGGCGGGCAATGTGTCCGAAGTATTCCAGAACCTTGGATAGCTAGGACATGGCGTTCTTTGCCATAATAATTTGTCTGCATACTTTTGGTTCACAAGATCCATTGTTTGTGATACATGAGCCTAGATAAGTAAAGTTATCCACCACTTCTAGCTAGATTTTTCCCGTGGGATTTAGTTTGCCACTTTGATCCACAATCTTGATCTCTGATTTAGATGATTTGATGGAAAGACCAAGTTTCTTGCTTTCATTTTCTAACTTACTAAGAAGGGTCATGGACGGTCATCAACGTGGAAGGGCAAATGGTGCCCTTAGACTTGTGCCATATTTTTCGATGGTAAGGTTCTCAAACTGCTTAATTGCTTTTCATTGTTTTGGTGATTGTTTTCAGAAGTAGCAGTGAGAAGTGATGCTCGACATCAGTCACCGAGATGCATATGGCATCTCGTGGAACTGCTGCTTTGTGGGGGTTCTGACTACAGCCTCACCGATCACCACCGGCGAGTAGCAGTGAGAAGGGACGCTCGACATCACTCACCGAGACACATTTGGCGACTGCTGCCTTGTGGGAGTTCTGCCTGCCGCCTCCACCGCCAAAACCGCAAGCGAACTCAGGGTGCCGAGCCGAGGCGCGGACCTGCTGCTGATGATGCTTATCGAGTGGTCAAGGCGCTTCCCCACGGTCGTTACGAGCTGCAGCTGCTGGCCGGCTCTTATGGAAAAGCGACCTAGGCCGCGGCAGAATTCATGGTGCCATGGCGAGGGGAGTGGACTCCGGATGCTTGTGCTGCCTTCTTCGAGGGTGAGCCTGTGTAGTACTTCTGTGGGCAAGCTAACGTCGTGCCACTGTCCCACAGTAAGTACTCCCCACGGTATGCTAACGTCGTGCCTATGCCGTGTAAGTGTTTGTGTAAACGGTATGCTAACGTAGTGCCTATGCCGTGTGATTGTGTAAACGGTATGCTAACGTAGTGCCTATGCCGTGTGTTTGTGTAAACGGTATGCTAACGTAGTGCCTATGCCGTGTGATTGTGTAAACGGTATGCTAACGTAGTGCCTATGCCGTGTGGTTATATAAACGGTATGCTAACGTAGTGCCTATGCCGTGTGATTGTGTAAACGGTATGCTAACGTAGTGCCTATGCCGTGTGGTTATATAAACGGTATGCTAACGTAGTGCCTATGCCGTCTGTTTGTGTAAACGGTATGCTAACGTCGTGCCTATGCCGTATGTTTTATGTGTACATGGTATGCTAACGTCGCGCCTATGCCATTTGTGTAATCCTCATGTCATGTAGTAAAATTATGCTCATCGTGTTATGTTTTTTTTTTTCAGAATATCTCTGTCAGAGATTGCTAACGTCGTGCTTCCTCTCTGGCACTGGTTCTAATATCTTCATTTCGCTAACATTCATGTCAGAAAACTGTGATTTAATTTTCTGAGTACATAACTCGGAAAAATATAAAAACTGTGTTAATTTTAGTATGTTTCTCAGGTGCAGACTGTAATTATAATCAGGCGGAGTCCATGCCTGAACGAGCTAAAAGAAGCGACAAAGTGCCTTGTTGCGAGGGCACACCAAGGTCTACCCCAGGCACCTCTGGTGCTACAGAAGCCTTGCAGCTGGAGTCACAGGAGCACGAGGACGTCCTCCAGTCAGGAGAGGCCGTGTTGGGAGAGTAAAGCGCATCATAGGCCTCAGGTGGTGTCTGTGACGTCAGAGTGGCGCGATGCTGGTACGAGACGCAAGGTGGCGTGATGCTCGTACGAGACGAAGAGGGGATATCGTTTTAGTGGAAAGCGCGGGTATAAATGTCGACGCGCGCTCGTTTTTGGAGGTCAATTAGTAGCATTCACTTTGTGAGGGGAACCTCTGCCCGGTTCGATAGTCAAGCCTAGTTCTTGTATTTTGCCGTGTAATTTCAGAGAAAGTATTTTGTATTTTTAAAGTAAAGTGTCACTACGACTCGTTGTAATTGTTTGTTTTATTAGATTCATTAAATGGGTTCCTAAAAATATATTTTGTCGACCTACGTGGCGCAGCATGTGCGCCGTCGCATTATAAAGTAGGAGGTCCCGGGTTCGATTCCCGGCTCGAGTCTGATCTGGTGGGAGACTTCGGCTGTGGCTAGTTACCACCCTACCGACAAAGACGTGCCAAGCGATTTAGTGTTCCGGCACGATGTCGCGTAGAAACCAATAAATTAGGAGTATGGGTTTACCATACTCCTAACAGGTTAGCCCGCTACCATCTTAGATTCCATCATCACTAACCATCATGTGACATTGCCGTCAAGGGCTAACTTGTAGTAGGGGGGAAAAAAACCAGGAAAACGGACCGGAAGAATAACGATTAGTTGATGGCGTAGTCGATTGCTAATATGAGAATCCTTTAAATGATATAGGCAGTAATTTGATCGCTAGAAGATTGTCACAACACTATAGGTGACATTAAACACGGCCACACAGCGTATGCGCAAGATGCAAAACAAGTCTGAAGGCTACGTGCCATCGAATGACGGTCACCAAGTGCCAACCATGCGGATGTACCCAATGTGGGTTCCGATACCTACCACACACTATATGGAAGAAATCGCTATTTTTTTTTATTTTTTATTCACCACAAGTTAGCCCTTGACGGTATCTCACCAGATGGTAAGTGATGATGCGGTCTAAGATGGTAGCGGGCTAACCTGTTAGGAGTATAGTAAGCCCATACTCCTAATTGGTTTCTACACGACATCGTGCAGGAGTGTTAAATCGCTTGGCGACACATCTTTGTCGGTATATCGGTATTTATCGATAAGGCCGCCAAAATTTTCCTGGCTATTTTTTCTATTATTTTCTTTAGTGTACAATAAAAGTGCATCAATTCATTCATTCATACATACTCGTATTATTATTGAATTTTCCAATGGGAGCGATACTAAGATACAACAAGTTTTCGTATAGTTCTTTCTGTGAAATAATTTACCCGCTTTGTTAAGCCGACACAAATCGGTCCGAAAGGCAGCGTCTAGACTACTTCAAACACCCGCTGTGTAAATTGGATTGGATAAGTTGGTAGCTACGCCGTGTGATTATACATTATAATATAACCATTAACAAGAAATGAGCTACCAATTACAAAAAAGGTGCAATATGAACTATTAAACAGTATCTTCTTCCTCGTAACACTCTTGGTTGGTCGTGGTCATCACAGAGCAATGTCTTTGAGAGCAGATGTTGTACGCCTCACGAGCATTCGTCACTTCTCTCGGCTGGCCGAAAGCCTGGTGCACTCGTGCAAGAAACAAAATTAAACAGTATAGCGATTAAGAAAAGCAAAAAATACCTAAAACACTTTCCTTGTATTGGTGTTAATTTATATAATCAACTATATTTCAATGGGAGATTGAAATTCTACATATTACGGACACAGCCCGCTAACAGACCGATAGACGGATTGGCAGTGATTTCTTCGAGCTCGCCAAACAGCCCGGTTACGCTGTGGCAACCAATAGGGTTTGTACAGCTAATAGACAGTCCGAAAAAAAAAAAAAATTGGCAGTGAGCGGAGCGTTTGTAATAGGGCCCCGTAGGCACCCTCTGGGTATAAAATAAACATTCTTGACATCATTAGCATAGATACTTAGTTTACACAAGGCCTAAACGTGGGAAAACCAAATGTTACACAGCGCACAAATTTTATGACGCTGTGATAGATAGCCCAGTGGTTAGGACGTCCGCCTAACTTTTCAGAGTTCGTGCGTTTTTAAGCAATTAAAATATCACTTGCTTCAACGGTGAAAGAAAACATCGTGAGGAAACTTGCATGCCTGAGAATTCTCCATAATGTTATCAAAGGCTTGTCTGGCAATCCGCACATAGCCAGCGTGTTGGAATGGCCAAACCCTTCTCATATTGAAAGGAGACCCGTGCTCTGTAGTGAGCCGGCAATGGGTTGATGATGATGATACAGCGCACAGCTAGTTAAAATATAAAGCCTAATTTTGTCAGCATGATACCTACGCAGATGTTGGTTATTACGTATTGTTGTCTCAAATATTATAATCTCTACCGTACATCCGTCACCTGAGGCGTACCGGATCCATACTAAAATATGAATCGCTCAATTAGCTATTGTACGCTATCGCTTGTTATGTAACGTGCAGGTAATGCGGCAAATCACCGTTAAACACAATTACTCAGCATTTTAAGATATGTATATAAATAGCATATGGCTTTCCATTTGAAAGGAATTTTACCATTAACAAAAAAAGTCGTATTGGCAAAATATGACGTATTTCTTTGAAGATGAAGTGGAAAGGTGAAAGGGCTGAAATATGTAAAAGGCAGCAAGCAGGATTAGACTAACCATAGTGTTTTTATGACAAAATTTGACGTTGTTTTACAAAGTTTTACACATAAGTGCATTTAAATATTACGTAGTGAGTATGTTTTCAGTAGGTACTAACTTGGGTTTGGCTGCCGTGGTTCGTTACCACCCTACCGACCAAGAAGTGTCACTAAACGTTGTGGCACGATGTCGCGTAGTAGAATTAGGGATTTATTATAACCCTAACAGGTTAGCCCGCTACCATGTTAGACTGCATCATCACTTACCAACAGGTGAGATTGCCGTCAAGGGCTAACTTGTAGTGTAGAAAAGAAAACTTCTCTCCTATGAGAGTATATAATCAAGAGGCAAATGCAGGCAAACGCTATTGATTAACGCTATTAATTAGTCAGACAGATAATTTTTTCTTTGGTGCTGGTATAGCAGATATCAACAAATCCAAAAGTTTAGATTTCAAAAGTTCCGTAATCTACGGGTGCCAATGGGGCCCTATTACTAAGACCCTGTTATCCGTACGACTGTCTGTCGTATATCTGTCATACAGCATTTATCTCTATATGATGCAGCCTGTCTAATGGACCAAAGGTAGCGTGCGCGTGTAGAATAAACTCGCAATTAGGTTACTTAAAGCATTTTTAGTTCGGTTCTCCGTTCGACAAACTTGGTAACACCCCGAAAGTAGCTTTAAAAGCCTTCACATTCGCGAACGTATGATCAAAAAGGTCTGACGCGTCGCCGTGTAATTAGCGAGTGAGTTTTAACAAAGCATTTTCCTCTTTCCCCTACGGCCGCCACCCTGAGTTTCTCTACCCGCTTACATTGTCGCCAAAGTAGTACTGTTCATATGTAGCGACATATATGTATATGTCTGCTAGGCAATCCGATTTCTGCTACTTCTCAATTAATATTTTAGTGGCTCGAATGAAGAAGAACATCGAGTTAAAACCATCAAACAGCGTAAGACCTTGTACCTACTCGTAGGTCATGTATTGCGTAACGATAGGTACCGCCTGCTGCAAACTATTATGATGGGGAAGATTACTGGAAAAAGAGGTGTTGGAAGGCGAAAGAAGTCCGCTTAGCCATGGACAAGGAGCGTTTCAAGAAACTGACTGCTGACCTCCAGTAATGGAGTGGCACTTGAAGAAGAAGAGGTTAAAATCCTCATAGATACCTGACGCTACGGTGAAGGCACGAGGTTATGCCGGCCTTGTACAAGGAAATTCTTTCGTTCTCAAACATGTACCAGCTCATTGTCCGAGTCTAGCTAAGACTCGAGTAAGTGTAAACGT
The DNA here is from genome assembly GCA_928268935.1 of Lasiommata megera. NCBI lineage: Eukaryota > Metazoa > Arthropoda > Insecta > Lepidoptera > Nymphalidae > Lasiommata > Lasiommata megera. Next base: position 3,000,170 of record OV743321.1, read on the forward strand.
GTACTGGAGAGAGATTAAATTTAAACGTCGGTACATACTAATATCTGTGTAAATAAACACAGAATTGTGAGGTAGTAAGCTAATTCAGATATACTCTCAGAGTTATATTTAATCCTTGTCGCCAAATAATTTGACGACGGTTTAAACTGACAGTTGTGTATTTTGTAGGTTTATAAAGTTTTTTAAGTAGGTTATTGTAAGTCGTGCTTTCTTTCTTTCTATCAATATGTTGTCAAAATGATGAATTAAATAAAATCTTTAGTTCCATGGAAAAGAAAATTAAGAAAGAAATACAATAATATTTTTTTCTATAAAAAATAAACTTAATTGCCTTGAGTAGACGTGCGTACGTAATGTTTATATCTTCTCTGCGGGGACTTTATACAACTACGAGTAGGTTGCCATAACGCGCGCATTAAACCCGGTGTAAGGAATTTATAGTAAATCCGAGGTTACTCCATGTTCACTAACAACATTTTTATAACGAAGTTTTATAACATATTAAAAGTGGATTAACAACTTGCGAGTTAAACATCGGTTTATGCTTAGAATAAGCAATTTTTTTAATACCAGAGAAACTACCTCCTGAGGGATTTATTCATGTGCTCCTTAAAGATCACTGCCGTGCAGCTGGGCTATTCAACAGGGTATGTAGGCAGATGATGTGATGTCGAGAAGTGGTTCTCTAATGGGTTTTAGGGTAGACAGTAGTATGAAGTGTATTATAATATAACAAAAGTAGCAAATTTCAGTTTATTATAAGTTTATTAGACATCGATTAAGTAACTGTGCCAAATAATGTATGAAAAGCTAATAAATATCGACAAGGAAATTATCTTTTAAAAAACCGAAAGACTTTTTGCTCTCGGTCTTCAAAGTGTAATTATGTTTTGTAACGTAGAATGGTGTACGTAGTTTCGTGGCCAGTGTTTGTAAATGTGGGTTCGCGACGAACAGACTAATCAGCGAGGTGATATGTAACTTTATAGGTCACAACAGAAAGTTCTATAATTTATGCATACTTTTTAGTATATGTAGATAGTAGTATATGTTTCTTTTAGGTATACTGTAGTCTTCTATGCATCTACAGTATTTATTATTACGCATTTGATTGCCTGGAATCAATCGCTATTTAGTGTTACAAACCGCTAAATAAAACATCAAGTAAAGAAACCCGATTGTATTTGAACATTTGTTTTACTTTCTGTGGTTTGTCATAAAGATCTTCCAAATGTGCTCTCTAAGCACGTTTGCTCCAACACCGGAGCATCCTCAACTTTACAACGTAAAATATCATACTTTTACTCAAGAACGTGTTTTAAAGTGGCCCTTCAAACTAGACAGTGCAGTTTTCGGCGCCAAATCTAGCGTTACCTTGTCACTCTGACACTCGGTGAGTCTAACACACGTGCTTAAACTGACAACTGTGAGTGCAGACGTGTTTTTTAGACGAGCCGGCAAAATCTTTCTGCGCAGTGTTTACTAAATTTTATTTTTATCTGTAAAACCACAGTTTACTAACATTTATTCCACTACAAGTAAGTATAGACCTAGGCTAATCCCCTGGTGGCAAGTGACACAATATATAAAATTCAAATTCAAATTCAAAATAATCTTTATTCAAATAGTCCTTAAAAAGGCACTTTTGACGCGTCAATAATTTACATAGTAGTTATTTCATGGTGATAACTATATTCGTAAACTTAAAACTAAAGCTATGAGGGTTCCAAACGCGCCCCGGTCTAAGAAGAAGCCCACAACAAACTTAGCCGGGGGGTTTTTTTCGTTATCACCATCTCACATAATGAATGATAAATTATAGTACCTATGGAGATAGAGCAATTCACACCCAAGCTATTTATCGTTTATATAATCCTTAATCGTAATATGATTTTTCTACAAGCTTTCGTTTTATAAAAACTTTGAACTTATTGATAGACATCTCCAAGATATCAATAGGTAATTTATTATAAAATAAAATACAATTTTCTTTGAATGAGTTACTAATTTTGAAAGATTTTAAAAGTTACTAAAGATCGAAGTCAGTTCGTATAACTTAACTTAGTCCCTGTCCCGAAAAGGGTTCGTTGCAAAAACATGAAGCTTTACAAGGACCAAACAGATTGTCTCCTGAATCCTTACAATGCACAGTTATGCAAGAGCTCGGCGTCTATATAAAGCCAGTATAAGCAATTCTTAACTGGCACGTGTACTAAGCGCCAATCCTTTGCCTAACTTTAAACGAGACGTTAATATTTCCTTTTTTTTGCTCCCACAATTTCATTTTTTATTTGATTTTTTTTGTTATTTACACAAGGTATGTACTCACGTGAATTAACGGCGAAATAACCCGACTAGTTTCGAACCCTTTCGGGATTCTTATTCATGAGCTTGCTCCTGCGCATCGCGGTACTCATCCTTTTCATTTCATAGCGTGCTGCGCGCTGCCGGTTCGTCACTACTCGGGTATATTCGAAAGGTACCTAGATATAATTTAAATATTTTATATTTTCTGTAGTAATTTCATTATTCTGTATTGCTATAGCGTTACGTTCGTGGTTCATTTCATTAATATATACAACTAGTTACTAACAGCTAGTTAGCTGTTGCTCGTGTTTTGAGCTTCCTTCTGTTTTAGCTTCTCTTATCCAAATCCCACTGTAAACATTTTTTTTTATTTATTTATTTGCTACCATATCTAACAGACATGAGACCCGGGCAGGGCATTGCAAACAGTACAATTGTTATACATTCATCATATTCTAATGTTAAACAATTCAAAAAAAAAAAAATAATAACAATAATTTCAATATTCAATGTGTCAATGTTATGGTAGTCAAAAATAAAAAAAAAGTAATAATTTAATTGTTACGCATAGGCTGATGTGCATTAGTTCCCTCGAGGTAAAAGTATTCCATGCCCGTGTCCAGGACATTGCTATCTCTATGTCTAATTTTGCCAAAATAGGTTTAACTGAATCCATGCTAAGGTAACAGAAACTATTTAAAATTCGACGGGGACGTTTCCTGGTGCATCTCCGGGGCAAAAAGTATCCTAAGCGAATCATAGATAACTAACAAACAAATAGATACACTTCGTATTTATAGAAGAACTACGGCGCGGGTGCGTGTCTTCGTCGGTAATTTGGGTAGACGTTGGTAGGTTCGGGCAAAGAGAACAGATACTCTTGGTAGAACAGAATAACAATTATAACTATGGTAATTTATAAGGAGCAGACTACGCTCGACTTCCGAGTACGACTATGCACTACCGCGACTCGACCACCGATCCGAACCGACCGAATGCAATGAATGCAAACTTAGAGTTGCGTAAAGAGAGGGGGCGATGCCACTCTCTTGTCCGTCGCACATGACTCCAAAACTAGATGGGGCTGTTCTCTCACTGCCGTCATATTTATATTATTAGTATAGATTGGATGTTATAAGTGAATCTGTGTCATGTTAAACTGACCTGAAATGCAACTTGAGTAATTAAACGTTCCATTCACGCGACAATCCAAATAGTCCAGCTAGACATACCCCTACAATTCGAATTTGGGGTCGAATACGATTATGGAAATGGTATATAATCCCATCTGTCCCTAAAACGAGACGGTCACTTTGCAACAAGTAGTCGCATGCGTTTTAGTTATACATATATGCATAAATCTGATATATTTTTTTTTGGTATAAACTGTACCATGATTTTGCATAAGAAGATTTGTATTACCTACCTGTTTAATAGCAACCTGGATAAAGACTTCTATGAACTCACTGGCCACGAGTCACCAGAGTGCCTAGTGCCAGATTTACTTAATCGATAGCGTGAAAGTTAACTTCAATTCCTATGCAATAAATAGCGCCATCTAGTATGGAATAGATGGTACTACTTTGCTTCTATACAAGTTGAAGTTGACTTTCAAATGATCGATTATCAAGGTTACAAAAACATCCGTATTTATTCCAATGAAAAAGTATTTTTATATGAACACCTGAAAACATGCCTCTGATTATTGTGTTGTTTTTGCATAATGTTGCGATTATTTAATGATTAAAATATAAACTTTGTTTTGTGCAACATACTTGTCGTGTCGTGTTATTAATAATGTGAGTCTGGGTTAATATTATGTACATATTGGTGTGGATGTCGGTCGTTATAAGTGCGGGCAGAGGGCGGAACGAATGCAGTGACTTTTGTTACCGAGTTTGCTATACAATGCCATAAGCGAAGGCGATTTATATTTTATATTTTTTTGTTCCACTACTAGTTACTACTAGACTACTGTGTAGCGCTGTTGTATTAAAAAAGTTGGAGGTCCTGGGTTCGATTGCTGGGTCGAGTCTGGTTTGGTTGGAGGCTTTGGCCGGCTAGTTACCACTCACTGGCAAACCAATTATTATGAATGTTTACATTACCACGTTTAGCTCGCTTCCATCTAACGGGCTTAATTGTTTTTTTTTTTCTTCCCATGTTAACCTTTGACGGCAATATTACCTGGTGGAAGATGCAATCTATAATGGTAGCGGGCGGACCACTTAGGCGTATGAGAGTTAAGCATACTCCTATTCTATTCTATATTTTCTACACGACATCGTACCGGAGCGTTAATTGCTTGGCTGCTCGCTATGTCCCTCCCCTTCCGACAGGCCAGACTAAGTATTAGGTTATCCACCATCTAGAGAGGTCGAATGCGTTTTATTATAATTAATAAGTACACATTCCCACCACTAGGGTATCCATACACCTCCTCTTTCACTCTCTCTTCAAGTCTGCGAGTGTTTCAGCGTGCACCGTAATTATAGTAATTGGCTCGTAATTGGCTCTTCTGTCATCGATGATAAATGCGTACACAGGCAATTTTGAACGAGTTCCTACAAATGGTCGCACTCTCATTGATCCAATCCAAACTATATATAAAACTTTACTCAGTTAGGAGATGTTCTTTTTATAATGCCTAATTTGCTTACTCAGTTCCTCTAGTTGTTAAGTTACAGATTAGCACCGAGGACAAACCTCTTTGGTTTTTTCGGTGCCGTTATTTTATAATTAATTATATTCCTTTTATATTATTAATAAATAACCGCACCTCTAACTTTTCGGAGTTATGTGCGTTTTTAAAATTTAAAATATCACTTGCTTTAACGGTGAAGGAAAACATCGTGAGGAAACCTACATGCCTGAGAGCTCTCCATAATGTTCTCAAAGGCGTGTGAAGTCTGCCAATCCGCACATGGCCAGCGTGGTAGACTATGGCCAAGCCCTTCTCATATTGAGAGGAGACCCGTGCTCTGTAGTGAGCCGAAAATGGGTTGATCATGATGATGATTAATAAATAAATAAATAATAGTACTTGTTAAATATCAACCCGCTACCTCGTATCCCTTGCAAGCACTCTACACTACTAAAAGAGTAGTGGCTGATGCGAATCGATAGCTGACCTTGCTTGCAAGTCGGAACACCAGACGGCAACGCGTTAAAATGCTCAATCGGCCATTGTTTTCAAATGCGGCAGGCGGGGCAACTTGAAACCGGCGACCGCTATTAATATATGCACACATACTCATAATATGTCGTAGGATAATTGGATATATCGAGCTTTTGCGAACAACCTAGGACTATTGCAAACGATACTAATCATGGATAATTGGATATTCAGAAACTGTTAGTTTGTTATCAATGTCTAAAGTAAGGTTTGAACATAGTTTATCATGCATAAGGGCGCCACTCAAGAGTCATTCGCTACTAGAATGATACGTAAAAAATAATAGATAGCTATTTATTGGACCAGGAAGGCCTAAAGAATCTGGATGTTTTGCGTGTCCAGAAACCCTACCAGTTTCATCATTTGCTGATCAAGGTAGATAAAACCTGTAACGGACATAGGTAGGTAGAAACATTTTTAGTGTTTTATATATACAGAGTAACTATTTGATAACCATACCTAGCGTGGACGATTTAAAATGAAATATCTTATTATTATTATATTCTTATTATCCTCTCCTTTGCAATCATGCTAGAGTTTCCGCAAAGAAAGCTGTTGTCCTGAATTCAGTCCGCTTATTTTTTGGTGTTTATAAATCCTAAAGGAAACTTATGGTGGGTCATCAGGATATAAGTTATGTTGTAATATTTCATCAACATCTGTAATGCTGTTACCCCGTGCATAGGTAACAATGACAAGTATTCTTAATACCACGGGAATAGTTCCCGGTTTATTTTCTTGAATAATTGAACACTTGCTGAATCACTCGGTGCTACTGGATACAGTGCGGCTCATCGCATAAAGAGGAGAGAAAGAAAAACCTGTACTAATAGCATCAACATATCACGATAATCGTGAGCTGTATCTATCAGAGAAAAAATCGCATTTAGATCTCAGAAAACGTGTCAGAGCATAGTGAGTGTAAAAAAACCTAAATAAATTACATGTAATATTATCTTCTACATTAACTTGACATAGCGATCGTTGTTATGTTATCATGTTATGATACTGTTTGTGTCACCACCTCTCCCTGCCTGCTACCTGCCTGGTACATCCGTGCAAGATGTCTCAAAGTTCTCTTCTTCTTATTCGTTCATTCTTGGCAGAGTGGTCGTCGTTATGATGTGGCCTTCACAGCAGCTCTTACGATCTCCTTCCAGCGATTTCTGTTGGTGTCATCACGGGAGCACTTGGAGATCGATAAATCTGTAGCGAAACAGTGAGTCCGTTCACCTAGTAGGGGAGCGACCACGTGGACGTGTGCCCTCGACTCGACCTTGTACTATGAGATGTTCGATGGTACCAGTCTTCCTTGTTATATGCCCAAAGAACTTAAGGATTCAAAGAAGATTTTATTTAATCTGTCCGTCGCAGGACTGGTCTACGTTCAGGCCTTATACTGCGCAAACTGGTGTAGTCACTTTCTCGTCAGGATGTTTCCGAATCATTTAAATATTCAACTGTGCATTAAAAATAAAAGACTGATACTGAGTTCTTGCATGGATACTGAAATCTTGTTCAAGATTAAGTCCAAGGTGTATGTAAATGTTTGCATAAAAAAAGCTTAATGTATGAACTTCCGCAAAATGCGTTGTCGGGCGCAGTTCTCGGTTATAGTTAGTAATAAATCAAGTCATTTACAAATACCTGATAATGTTGGAGGGCGAGGTGTGGCGCACTTTTCCTATGACGCAAACTTTAAAGGAGTGTACTTGCCTTGCTTTTATCTGTTTGAACTCGTTTGTTGTTATTGGAACTGATTGTGTAACTCAACGTAACCGAAAGAGCCACCATATTGTAATATTGAACCTCGCTCGATATCACTTGGCCATTTAATAGCCGACTCTGAATCTTCCACAGTGGGTCGGCTTTGAACTCATTTGGACCCGAAATTCTATTGGTTGAAGATTATTAAAGGTTCCATTTGGCCCGCAGAGAACGCTGTATCGCTAAATCCTAGGTTCTTAGAAAATTGCAACGATTTGAGTTAGTTGGGTTCGCGTATATTTTTGTTCGCATCATTTCAGATACATTGAACATTTAGCTTAATTTGATGGTATCTTAACATATCTTTTTCTTATACCAATACATTAAAACTAGGTCAGTACATGAAGGAGTCAACCATTGCGCTGCGTGTGAGGAGCGGGCAAGTATTTTTCCTCATAAAGGATAAGAGTGCAATTCAAGCTATTCCTCTTTTAGAGAGAGTGGAGAGACATAAGTAGACTTATTGGTTTGTTAGGAGGCACTTTAAGTTGTCTTATAATAAGGATGGGAGTCCAGTGTTATGGGGTAATGCTGCTGATATTGACACTATATTCGTTTTGCAGAAGAGGGCTGTTCGTGCGATATATAAATTAGGTCCCAGAGAGTCATTAAGAGATAAATTTAAAGATTATAAAATAATGACAGTGCATAGCCAATATATATATGAAAATTTAATGTATGTTCATAAAAATATTGATAAATTCAAGAAAAAAATGGACTGTAACGCACTGAACATTAGAAGTAAAAGTAAGCTTGTAGTACCGTTTAGTAGGCTGCACAAAATTAGTAACTCATTCAAAGGAAATTGTATTTTATTCTATAATAAATTACCTATTGATATCTTGGAGATGTCTATCAATAAGTTCAAAGTTTTTATAAAACGAAAGCTTGTAGAAAAATCATATTACGATATTAAGGATTATATAAACGATAAAAAAGCTTGGGTGTGAATTGCTCTATCTCCATAGGTACTATAGTTTATTATTAATTTTATTCATTATGTGAGATGGTGATAACGAAAAAAAAGAAAAACCCCGGCTAAGTTTGTTGTGGGCTTCTTCTTAGACCGGGGCGCGTTTGGAACCCTCATAGCTTTAGTTTTAAGTTTACGAATATAGTTATCACCATGAAATAACTACTGTGTAAATTATTGACGCTTCAAAAGTGCCTTTTTAAGGACTATTTGAATAAAGATTATTTTGAATTTGAATTTGAATTTGTTACGCTGGTTGTTCCTTTTTTTTTATACACTACAAGTTAGCCCTTGGCTATCTCACATGGTGGTAAGTGATGATGATGTCTAGGATAGTAGCGGGCTAACCTGTTAGGAGTATGGTAAACCCACGCTCCGAATTGATTTCTACGCGACATCGTGCCGGAACGCTAAATCGCTTGGCGACAATTCTTTGTCGGTGGTGGTAACTAGCCACGGCCGAAGCCTCCCACCAGAACAGAATCGAGCCGGGAATCAAACTCAGGACCTTCAACTTTATAATACGACAGCGCGCACACTGCGCCATAGATGCCATCAAATTCCCTTTTTATCCATTTAAAAATAATTATAGTATTTCTAGTCTGAATGTGCTCTGACGCTTTAAAAGTACTTGAATTATTATGGTCTTAATTCAGTAGAAGTCTAAGACTCTATGTATCTATATTATATTTATAGTTATGAGATATGTGTATAGTGTATTATACTGTATGTATCTATATGAATTAGGCGTATAAGTCAACCAAGCTCTATTCACTGAACATGGTGACCTATTATACTATAGGACTCTTTTTTGTTATAGTTTTTTGCTTCGTCTAAAAACCGTTGGAATTTGTTATCTATATCATCTACATGTGGTATTTAATACAAAATCAATTAGTCAATGGAACTGCTATTTAAATTTTAACTATGGGCGTTCCTAAAATGATAATTTGATCTTTACCAATGCCGACACGCTCTCGGTTTTGACGCTTCCGTGTGCTTTGTTTTTGTTTATTTTTGGTTTAAGTTTAAAGTGCATTTTTAAACGCAAGCAAGAGAAGAAGGTTTCCCATCAGGTTATGCTGGGGATGATTTAATATCGAAAAAATATTTCGGGTAGACAGTGCTTTTAAGCGTGTATTATATATATATATAATCCTTAATATCGTAATATTATTTTTCTATAAGCTTTCGTTTTATAAAAACTTATTGGAACTCATTGATAGACATCTCCAAGATGTCTCCTAATGTCTCTTAGTACATTTCCAATAACACCAAGCTCAGATTTTTTTCAACATGTTTAATTTTTTCGGAGGCTTCTGGGTTAAGAATGCATTGCTTTTGTTTATGTATGAAGTGTACGCTTAAGTAGGTAACATAAAATTTATTGATATTAATATAATGGGATGTCTTTAAATTTGTTTTATTACTTGTCATTGGTTCATTGGTTTGGTAACTTCACAAAAAAAAATATACCAGAATACAAGAAATCGACTATTCGGAAAATTATCCTAGTCGGGCGTGAAGCTTGCAAAAGTGATTAGAAATTGGTTACTCATAATTTAAAAAATCTCTTACGAAAGTCCACATGCATTATTAAAATAAATCCCTCTTCTAATTATCGCCAATTGAGCGAAGCTGAAGAAATTACAGTCGAATGAATAAGCTTTTTATAGTACACCACAAAAGTGTAGGAAAAAATATAAATTGAGAATACTTTGGCGGCCTTATCGCTACATAGCAATGAAAGGCTGGAAAAGAAATACGGAAAAGAGGAAATTGCATTAATAAGTATATATACATATATATTATATACTTAAATAAAATGTCGATGTTATATATAGTAAAGTTATCGACGTATTGGTATATCTTCTTGTTTCCACGACCTTGTATTTCAGCCCTACTTTCTACAGACGGTTTTCGTTACAAACAGTTCAATATATTCATCTGCGCATGCTTCGGTGCCGGCTTACATGCAATGCCACTTTGTTAAGTGCACTTCTCTGTCAATAGATACCTACTTAAGATCCAACTGAAATGGAATGCGTGTACTAGCTACGGCCTATGGCTACCCTTGAAACGAATGCTGTTTCACTATTAAAACCACCAGTCTCTGAAACATTGATCAAAGCAAAGAGAGAACGATCGACAATTAACAGTCCGATTAGTAAATTTGAATTAACTAATCGGAGTATTAAGCAATAGAGCGTGCTCTGAGGGTCTAATGCCTTCAACCAATGGAATTTTGGGATCAAATAAATAAAATATAATAGAATATATTTATTTGCAAGAATGTGGTACATTTTTGGTCTAACAACTGCGTGTCTCAACAACATTCAACTAGTTTGATAGTATGCAAAAATTCTTAAAATTTAATATAAAGAATTATTATGATGACGATTTAATGAGCTTAAAGTCAACCATGCCATGGAAGATTCAGATTCGGCCATTAAATGGCCAAGTGATATCGAGCGAGGTTCATTAACAGTCCGATTAGTTAATTTGAATTAACTAATCGGACTGTTAATTATCGATCAATTCAAAATGCGCAGCCTAGTAGTGACAACGTCAATAATGTATCTATTGATAAAGATGAGTAGGAGTCATTTTTAAACGTCATCTGGCAACTAACGTCGTAAAATCTGTGTAAATGTCCTGTATCGATATTGATGTAACAAATGCAAAGTTGTACTTCTTTATCTCAGTTTCAGAGAATCTTATTACTGATCAAATAAGCTTATCGGTCTATTAATATATAATTACAAATGTGTCTGTTGAACTAGATAATCCTCAAAACGAATGCATTATTATTATTTGGTTTTATTTTCTGGTTTAAAAGTTTCTTTTTCATATGATTATTTTTCAATATTTTTCGTGTAAACTAACTAAATATATGTGACAATAATATTTACAAAAAATATAGGTACGCCAAATGTTCATCCACATGCAAGAAGGTAATAATAATAAAATAATTTCGTATGGTAAACCCACACTCCAAATTGGTTTCTACGCCACATCGTGCCGGAACGCTAAATCGCTTGGCGACACGTCTTTGTCGGTAGGGTGGTAATTAGCCACGGCCGAAGCCTCCAACCAGACCAGACTCGAGCCGGAAATCGAACCCAGGACCTCCAACTTCGTATAAATCTTGCTGAGTCCGCGTGGACTTAGGATATTAGCAAATCCCGTAACCACCGTTGTTTTTCCTTGTATCTACGAGTATTTAGTGTCATAGAAACACAGCGATAGGTAAACTGAATATCGTAAAGTTTTGCAATAAATACAGTTGGGAAATTGCGTCTACGCCTTTAATGTAGGCCGCGGCGTATTATTTATATCTAATCTTATTATAAATTAACTTAACTTAACCTAGATATAGTCACCAGTGGATACTTTACTACTATATTACACTCGTAATTTTATTTAGCATTACATGAGCCGCGTACCCTTACAAAGGCGTAAATCTACCTGTTGGACGTTTTTTTTATTTCTTAAGCATAAACGTCTAAACGTATTTTGTATGGATCGTATATATTACTAGTAAATATCATCTTTTAGTTTTTTATTTATTTTCGACATAAAATGTGTTATTGTGGCTTAATCATAACATAATATAGTCATAATTTTAGTTCTGCTAACTTTTTTTAAAGATCTACTAAGTATTTTATTTTTGCATACTATACTGGCTTGGTTTAAAAGTACCATTATTTCGTTTGAAATCTTATAATTACTGTTATCATTGAACCAAAATAAAGCCAGTGTTACTTCGTCATAATATAGCTTTCTAATGGTGAAGTATTAAAATTCAATGAGTTCTTCTGGAGTTTATGGTTTATAAATAAACAATGATGATGACTTACTGTGCCGAAACGTGGACACTGACAGCGAGGCTAGTCCACAAACTGCAAGTCGCTCAGCGTGCTATGGAAAGAGCTATGCTTAGAATCTCTTTGAGAGATAAAGTCCGTAACGAGGTGATTCGGCAAAAAACAAAGATAACCGACAGAGCTCGAAGGGCTTGCACGCTGAAGTGGCAGTGGGCTGGTCACGTTTGTCGGGGAACCGACGGGGAAGGCATCCACTGGACCTCTCTGAGAACCTCTTTGAAACAGCGCCAACTCAGGATGAGCCTATGTCCAGCAGTGGATTAATATTGGCTGATGATGATGATGATAATGATAAAATAAACAAACAAATTCGCTCAATAATATTAGTATAATATTTCATCAGTAATCATTAAGGTTACAGTGTTTGTTTATATTAGTCACACATGATGGAACCCGGCCTTCCATCGCCAACGGAAGGTATTCCGTACGCCATTCGTTCCATTTGCATACGTTTGCTTGTAATTGCATCGACTAATAGATCAAGCAATACAGGTAAGAAAAAACAGCATTGTTCGATTCAGGACGACCCCTAAAAGGTTGGCCCGCTACTATCCTATACTGCATCAAAACTTACCACTAGGTGAGGTAGCCGTCAAGGGCTAATTTGTAATGTAAATAAAAAAAATCTTCGACTGCACTTACAGTCAGGTCACACGCAGTTGAATAGCTGTTATTTGGTAAAATATTTAATTGACCGCTTCCAAATTAATTTTTTTATGATGAAAAGGAATACTAGCTATAACATTTTATTTTGAAATACTTAACTTCCTTAGTTTAATAAATCTATGTATGATAAATATATTTTAGATATTTTCATTTCCTATGGAAAGTACTTTTTTTAATGCGCAATATGTATAATGATTTTTACAAAGGTGATGGTTTTTATAATAATTTTTTGAAAGGTTGGTTCGACTATTTTGGTAGGCCTCCATACAAAAATATTCAATCCCCTCAATTTTTAGTAAAGTTACTAATCGGTTTTTGGTAAATTGAAAATTTAAAACCTGATTTGTATCGTTGATGTAGCGGGAGAGATCAGGCCATCGTGGGATCCATTAAACGTAATTCGTCTTAAATTTAAGTGTATGCAAGATAAAAATAACTCATTCCATCCAAATCGTAAAGCCATACATATTTTTTAAAGTCATAATAGTACTCGTATATTGAATGCACGCGAGATAAGTTTCCGTTTTGATTAAACATAATGGAATATTTAAAGCATGTGTCATTTTATTGGGAAGGTATTGTGACCACCCTGGTAGTCTTCAAGTAACTTAAGGATAATGATAGGATTATATATCTAAAATTCTTGCGGCTGAAGGTAGTGGTAGGAGCTCGATCGACCACTCAGCGAGTGGGTTTGGAGGATCAAAGATCGATAAGGAATGAATAGTAACAAATAACATAGTTTAATAACTTATTATAAATCTGCTGTGAAGTAAGCTTGGACGTTTTTTTTTTGTTGCAGGTAACTGAATGTCGACTTCTTCTTTGGCTTGATAAAATCCAAGGTAACTGATTAAGTAAGGAAAATAAAATAATTACTTTATTATAAAATTAATCATCTAAACCACTGTTCTGAATGAAATAACATAAGAGAGAGATAACACAAGAGAATAATAAGATTTACATAGCCATCCTAAAAGAGTTCACATTATTGTACAATATTTATTTATTTTATAAGTATATAGGATGACTACTGGGCGGGTGCGTGTCTTCTTCGATAATTTGCGTAGACGTGGGTAGGTTCGGGCAAAGAGACCAGATACTCTTTGTAGAACAGAATAACAATTATAAGTATGGTAATTTATAAGGAGCATACTATACGCTCCACCAAGTACGACTATGCACTACCGCGACTCGAACACCGATCCGAACCGACCGAATGCAATGAATGCAATGCGCCGTCCCGCGCCGGTGAGTCTTATAAGAACCTGCATACGTCACTTTGTGTTGCGTAAAGAGGGGGGCGATGCCACTCTCTTGTCTGTCGTACATGGCTCCAAAACTATATAGCGCTGCTCTCTGATTGCCATCAAGTATAATAATTAATTTATAATCAATACTTCTCCCTTCATTGCTCACAATATACTCGTATCATCGCGTTCCCGCCCAGTTTTTTTTTTATGGCGCCTCTCATCTACCAATCCAAATACGTTCCACCGTTACTGACATTTTAGAAATGTTGCCAGAGACAATAATACTTGGAAAGAAAATGGTATAGTTTTAGCTCGGTATCATAGACGGTTACCGCGGGATTAAGTAAGTGGTAGTATATAGTAACATTTTTCTTATAAACGTGGTAAAATGTTAGGTTAGATAAGGTTACAAAAAAATGTTAGCCTTCACGGGACGCCTGGCAAATGTGAAACATCGACATTATTTTGTAAAAGTAATATGCAGAAAATAACAGATTGTCATAGGAACTAAATATGTCATAATGATAGGTATAACTGACAATTACGAAAACACTGAGCGACACACGCCGAAAAATATCATTGAGGTAAACTAAACTATTGACCATTAAAAAATTACCGCTATATTGCTTAAAAATACATTTAAATAATATAAGTATCAAAAAATTTCAGCTACCTAAATATCGTTTAATATAAATACTGAAATTTTATGCTACAAGAATATTTAAGGTACACGAATTATTTCGGTATGAATTTCTGTACTGTTATTTTATTGTGGCGAAGCATCGCCTAGCCAGAAATCGCTTTTACGCGCGGCTATAGATATTTCACATCAAAAAAAAAACGTTACAAAAATCTCATGGAACACAAAATGCTGTAATTCCTCGCTTGTTTATATCCCGGATGAGACAGATTTGACAGGTGAGAGAAACAAATAAATCGTTTACATCCTGAGCGGATGAGCAATAAATACGTAAAAATATTATAAATGACTACTACAACTGGTAATACAATACAGACAGGTTTATTTTACGATGCTCGCTTGTGAAAGTTTCACAGCTTTCATACACGACACATTATACTCTTCGTAATCCAATAAATCGTTTAAAAGTCTTTCTTTAGTGAAATTATTGTGTCACCCCACTACTTTGTTAATATGGAACGCATCGTTATTCTGACCTATGAAATTCCCATATAAACAGCTGGAAAATTTACATTATAAATGATGTATGCGATCCAATAATCCACTTTTCGATTACTTGTCAAGTTTAGGAAATAAAAAGTTTGAAAACTCACGACGAAAAGAATTTTCTGCCAACAGGATACTTCAAAATGAAATTTGTTTACTTCAAGTAAAAGCCTACATTATGTACGGACTTTTGAAAATGCATTTTTTTAATACATGGTAGCGGGCTTGTTTTAGTTGTATGGTAAACCTATTCTCCTTATTAGTTTTTTCGCGCCGGAACACTAAATCGCTTGGCGGCACGTCTTTGTCGGTAGGTTGGTAACTAGCCACGGCTGAAATCTCCCACCAAACCATACTCAAACTGGGAATCGAACCCAGGACTTCCCTACTTTATTATGCGACAGCGTACAAAACAATATACTCCCAACAGTGAAGTCCGCTACCATCATAGACTGCATCATCACTTACCATCAGGTGACATTGCCGTCAGGGCCTAAATGAAAATAAACCGAATTATTTCTCGATAGAGCATAATATTCACTTTTCCATGAATAACTATTTAATGCTAATTCAGAGCCTTTAACGTGATTAAAGTGACGATAATACTTAAAGACGGGCTGTCAATAAAAATTATCTCTGCACGACTAAGCACTAACTTTGTAATGCGTGGGTTTTCTGGTTCTCTTAAATGTAACATGGAATTTGAAATCATAATTCTAATGTTAAACAATTACCTATTGCAACTATTGGACTAGATAATATTAGAAATATCACGAACATCGTAGGTACTATCTTAATTTTGAAGCGGAAAGTAAGAGGTGCCCGGGATCGAACCCCCTCAATGATTAGGAGGCGGACGTCCTACCCACCAGGCTTTGACACCTTTTTCGGTGTATTTTGTACTATATATTGTAAGTATTGATCATAATGTTAGATTTAAAAAAAAAGTTTCTAATGACTTTAGTTTTTATCAAAAGAAATCACAATTTCCAATAGTGACACTCACACAATATATAGATTAGCGATTAGGGTAAACTTAAAATAACACACAAAGATGACCTCCAAGACCTAAAAACTTGAAAATGACATATAACAAATCCAGGCTAGAAATCAATTATTCTTAATTTATTTGAATGCTTTTAGATTTTGATATTGTATTAATAATAACAATAATAATTACTTTATTACGAAGGTTCTTGTTAATAATAAACTGGTATGTCACGTACACCATATTCTATTCGCCCTGCTAATTATCTCGGTTAAAGAACCTTACGAAAGCTTTGTTTGATGATTGGTCTGCGCTGACAGCAAAATACTACGCTGAGGTCGGCGTAGTCGAAACAGTGTATACATAACAGTATACTTAACAGTATATACCTTTAGTTTCCAAGCTACATTCATAATATTCAAGCTTTTAGATGCTTTTAGATTTACGTTTCTCATTAACCGCTTGAACATTTCCTTTCGATTGATTTTTGTCATTAAACCAGTAAACATTTTCTCCGATCAATGGCGTCTTGACATATCGATTTGACACAAATTCAACTGTAATTAAAACATTCAAATTTGAGCCTTATATCTGAAGGCTACAAGCGGTACACTCCTCTTATATTATTGGCACAAAAATATGGAAGTTTGCCTCTTGACACATAACGTAAAGCCGAATGGTACCTATATTTCCAGCACCGTTGCAAATTATGAGTTCAAACTACGATATTAACTTACCGCATTTAGGGAACTACTTATCTCAGTCAGAGCACGATCTAGCTAGAGCGCAGCGGAAGTCTATCATTAATCTAAGCAATCAACATCATCGAAAACTTACCACGATACCATGATACTTAATAGATCCACGGGGCAAGTCTGCTGTAGCAACTGTTTGATGAAATAATTATACTAAAAAAAAAAATACTAACATTTAAATAGTGTGTGCAATAAATAGTAAAAGAAGTTTATTATTGTAAAAAATAAGGTTTCCTAACGAAAACTTAAATCAGAGTGGCGTGGGGTAGATGACAACGCAAAATTGCATTTAATTGTCAAAGTTGAATTGCTCTATCTCCATAGATGCTATAATTTATTATTGATTATGTGAGATAGTGATAACGAAAAAAAAACTCCGGCTATGTTTGTTGTGGGCTTTTTCTTAGACCGGGGCGCGTTTGGAACTCTCTTTAGTTTTTAGCGTACGAATATAGTTATCACCATCAAATCACTAACTATGTAAATTATTGACGCGTCAAAAGTGCTTTTTGAAGGACTATTTGAATAAAGATAATCTTGAATTTGATATTAGTGTATATAAACGCTTTTTTTTTTAATTTGTACAATAATAGATACCGTCTAGAACTGTTGAACTAAATTAATCTTCATCTTGAGATATGTATGTACAACAGAATCTGTACCAATATCTACGTGTTTAATCGTCAAACATTCACTATGTCGATAAAATAATTATAAAAGATATTAGCGATATGCACACTTCATTGATTCGACGTTATTCGAACGAGTACAAATCGTTTTCGACAAATTAATTAATGTACTAATACCAATTTACATAAACCGATTTGGGAATATTGCAAGGAAATTTAACGCAATAGGCATTCGTGTGTTATTGAGTGTTTTGAGCCGGGGATCGAAATCTTCCTAAGTTCGATTACCGGCACGCTATAATTTCGGAGTCGTGTGCGTTTTTAATATATATATTTTTTTTTTTATTTTTAAATTGAATGTCACTTGTTAATGTTTTGACGGCGCAGCGTGTGCACTGTTGCATTATAAAATTGAAAGCCCTGGGTACGATTCCCGGCTTGAGTCTGGTCTGGTGGGACGCTTCGGCCGTGGCTAATTACCACCCTACCGACAGATACGTGTCGCCAAGCGATTCAGCGTTCTGGCACGTTGCGCATTGAAACCAATTAGGAATATGGGTTTACCATACCCCTAGCAGTTTAACCGGCCATCATCTTAGACTCATCACTTACCACCAGGTGAGATTGTCGTCAAGGGCTCACTTGTAGTGGTATAAAAAAAGCGCTACCATGCGCGCTATTGGACTATCTCATCTCATAGTAAATAGATAGCCAAAACTCTATGGTCTGAAGAGAAAAGGAAGACATATGCCTGATATGAGACATGCCTCATGGCGCGTATGACAGATTTACAACATGTTGGATAGATATGATTGTATTGTAAAATGCGTAGGTTTTTCTTTTGAGAAAGCCTCTTGCCTCGAAGAGCACGCTACGCCATCGATAACAGCCCGTTGCTGTAGCCCGCTTGAGTGGTGAGTCTACAAAGTTGTATCCGCATGTACATCTCGAAATTAAAACGAACTTTTATGTACACTGTACATTTTGAAAATGATTAGCAAACTGTACATTGTAAACATTGATTTACCTTTACTAACCGTAGATAGAGCGCGTCATACAAAAACAAGGCGGGAATTGGTCACCATTTAACTATAGGTACATTCCTACATATCGGTATATCGATGTATTACAACCCGTCTAATACACTAGACATCTGGCCGTTATATTATCTATAGCGGCGCGTAGTGCTTTGTAATTCATTCGGATTATACGGCTCGAGTGTTAGAATCGGTGACTTTCGTCTAGCCTTATCACACTCTGGGGGAGTGCAAGGCAAGGAGTGCACGCGTCGCTATTTGTGCACTACTTTTCCGTCCCATTTTTTGAGCGTTAATGATCGATCTACGGTTAGTGGTAAATCAATGATTGTAAAGTATAAATTGCAGCATACTTAACTTAACTTAGTCAGCCTATAGACATCCACTGCTGGACATAGCCCTTTCCGGAAGCGCGCCACTACACACGGTCCTCGACCTTCGTCAGGTCCTGCGCTGCTTTTACCAGTACCTACGTCTTACCTGCACCGTACAGATTTGCCAGTTTAATGTGCATACAATGGACTGCAGCAAAGTAAATAGTTTCTTTTAAATATATTCATTATATATTTTTTTTATTCAAGTCCTGTCGAGCTTTGATCTTTATTCAAAAACCAAACAACGGCTCTCAATATTACAAGTAATTGGTGATTTATTTATTTATTTCTTGACTAGCTTAACTCTAAAATAATCAAGGATTATACTACTAAATCATGAGAACTTCTTAAAGATTGGACAAGAAGAACCATTGTTTCGCATGTAAACGTATATGTAGATTTTTGATCGAAAGATATTCAAAATGCATTTAAACTTTTATCAACCAGTGTTATGTGAAATCAATGACGTGTTTTTGTTGGGACCTGCACTTAAAAATTTAACGAGCGACCTCTGAACCTCCGGCTTTTATTATTTTATTACTTTTGTTTTATTATTAGCGGTGCCTTTGTGTTTTATATTCATTACTGCATCAAAGCTAAGAGAGATTTGCAGTAATATATGACGTGAGCTACATCGGTTCTCATACAAACTTTCTTCCGCTAGTCTACGTAACAATCATCACCCCCCGTCCGACCCCCCCGTTATCCCAAACATCGCCTAAGCCGAGGTTTGGCCTCACAGGAGGCGCCTCGGCACGGCTCACCCGCCCCAGCCGCTTCGAGTTCTGTACAAGGAGAATTAAATTAGCTATTGGGAAAAATAAGATACCGATTGATATCTCATCGTTAATAGACTTATAATACGTCACCAACATCGTAGGTTCTGTACCCAAAGGGTGCCAAGGACCTTTTCAGTAATATTCTGGCCGAAGACGGGAGTATTCTCAGGAGCATTAATACAATTGCAATTAGCTGCTTTCACCGTCCGACCCCCCCGTTAGCCCAAACGTCGCCTAAGCCGAGGTTCGGCCTCACAAGAGGCGCCCTTACGCAGACGTTCCCTTAGTTTCTTCGAGCCCTAGGGGTCAAATTTTCTTCAGGCAGAGCTTCTTTCCGAAGCTCGCCAAACAGCCCGGTTACGCTGTGGCAATACGGTGAAGCGGTGATAGCGTGAAGTCTGCCAAACCGCACATGGCCAGCGTGGTAGTCTATGGCCAAACCCTTCTCATATTGAGAGGAGACTCGTGCTCTGTAGTGAGCCGTAATGGGTTCCGTAATGGGTAGGATTGGCAGACTTCACACGCCTTTGAGAACATTATGGAGAACTCTCAAGCGTGCAGGTTTCCTCACGATGTTTTCCTTCACCGTCGAAGCAAATGATATTTCAATTTTTTTAAAACGCACATAACTCCGAAAAGTTAGAGGTGCGTGCCCGGATTCGAACCGCCGACCTCTGATTAGGAGGCTGACACCCTAACCACTAGGCTATCACCGCTTAACCAATACACCATTGAGGCAAAATTGTATGCACTGTGGTGTATACTATATTTTTTGTCCCAAAAATAAAATGTACTATTGTATTCAATGAGATGATGCGATACCTACAGTGCGATTTCAGAATTCATGTTTTTATCTCGTTCGTAAAATGGCCTTGCGCGTTTTAAAAGGCTCGTTTATAATATTAAATAATGCATAAGCATGAAGCCTTTCCGCATACGCTTTTGTCGGATGTTTACGGCGGCTGTAAAACTTTTTATATTCTCTAGAGTAAGCGAATGTGCGATTTTCTTACCTTTTAAAAAATCGTCAATGGTAAAAAAATACATTTTATTCGTATTACATAATATTACGTAAATTTTTGCAATGAATATAAACTCGTTAAATCGTCGATTATAATGGCTGTTTTTGACTCAATGTTAAACAACGTAACTTTAAACAACGTATAAATGAATACGTATATTAAATTTACAGAGCATTTATATCGATGCCCATTTTTCTATTGTTCTGATTTAAAAGTTTTTTTCTTCAGTCTCTACCATTTTTTTTATATATACTACAAGTTAGCCCTTGACGGTAATCTCACCTGATGGTAAGTGACGATGCAGTTTAAGATGGTAGCGGGCTAACCTGTTAGGGGTATGGTAAACCCATACTCCTAGTTGCTTTCTACGCGACATCGTGCCAGAACGCTAAATCGTCTGGCGACACGTCTTAGTCGGTTTTGTTTACCATAGTCCATGTTGAGATAATCAGCTATACCAGTTATTGATATTTCTACCCTTCCTCTAATCTCTTGCTTGTGCGTGATCAAGTCATAAATTATTTCCCTAATGATATCCTCTGTATAGAGGCCACCTTATAGAAGATATCTTTAGTGTACAGAGATTTGGAACATAGAATCTGCTTCTATGCCACATTATTGCATGCATATTGCTTGGTATTCATTTTATAAAACGTAAGCTTAGAAAAATCCTATTAAAATATTGAGGTTTGTTTGAATGATAAAAATATTATAGCTGTGGATTGGTCTAATTGCAAAGATAATTATAATTAGTTCTTCTTAGACCGCTTTGTGGGCGCGTCTCGAACCTTCCTCGCTTTAATTTTAACATAACGAATTTATTTATCACAATCACGAATTTAAATAATGAAAATGGACGTTTGCATTAGTTTAACACGAATAAATCAATTTTATTATTTGATTTTTTTTTTTATTTATTTAGATTTTTCATACTACTTTATACGAGTTATATAGCACAGATCAATAACGCCAGGCCCTACGCGCTTCTGCAATAACGTTGCGTTAGCATCGGCGTTATATTACCGAGCCCGTGAACGCAAGAAAAGAGTGTTCCCACGGGAATAGAACATTTCTAACATCGTAATGATCCGCTCGCATTAGTAAGATCTTCCTAACTAATTTCCATCATCATGATCACGATCAACCCATCTCGGCTCACTACAGAGCACGGGTCTCCTCTCAATATGAGAAGGGTTTGGTCATAGTCCACCACGCTGGGCATGTACGGATTGGCAGACTTCACACGCCTTTGAGAACATTATGGAGAACTCTCAGGCATGCAGGTTTCTTCACGATGTTTTCCTTCACCGTTGAAGCAAGTTATATTTTAGTTGCTTAAAAACGCACATGACTCCGAAAAGTTGTAGGCGCGTGCACGGTTTCGAACCCCCGACCTCTGATTAGGAGGCTGACGTCCTAACCACTAGGCTATCATCGATTTTTCTTTGTGTTTCCCACCTGTGGCCAACTGTAACGAGTGTGTCATCGCTGACCCAAATATCCATATATGCTAAAGTTATAAGAACTAGGCGTATATATCTAGATACAAGAAGCGGTACCATTGTTGTTTTTTGTGCAACACAATTGCAGCAAGGCAGAGCATATTTGATTCCCACGGAATATATTTGCAACTGTTTAAAGCCATTTGTTCTGAGAGCTTCGCAACGGCTGTCTGTCGCGTCGTGAACTAAAGCGCTTTTGTAATCTGCGATGAATATAATATTACTTAGATGGTAAGGTGACTTTCGGTTTAATTGATATAACTTCGGATGCAAGTTTGGGGCGGTGAGAACGTCATCACGGAGAACCCATTTGCCGGATCGCTACAAAAGCACGAGTAACCTTTAAATATTAGAAGGGTTTGAACATAGTCCACCACGCTGGCCATGTGCGGATTGACAGACTTCACACGCCTTTGAGAACATTAAGGAGAACCCTTAGGCATGCAGGTTTCCTCGCGATGTTTTAACCTTCTAACGAAAACTATATTCGTTAACTTAATACTAACGCTACGAGGGTTACAAACACGCCCTGGTCTAATTAATATAAAACAAACATCAACCAACACAGTGCAGTACAGTTTTATAGGCACGCTAATTACTATAACCGTTTTCTAAAACGAAATCTCGCCAGATTGCACAGGAATACGCTCCCATTTTTCCGGTGGTACCTTTTTTTCCCACTACATGTTAGCCCTTATGGTAAGTGATGATGCATTTTAAGATGGTAGCGGGCTAACCTGCAAGGTAAACCCATACTCCTAATTGGTTTCTACACGACATCGTGCCGGAACGCTAAATCGTTTTTTTTTTATTAAATTTTTTTGTTTTAGTTATTTTCAATTCATGTTTGTAGTGTGCAATAAAGAGTATATCTATCTATCTATCGTTGGGTGACACGTCTTTGTCGGTAGGGTTGTAACTAGCCATGGCCAAAACCTCCCACCAGATCAGAATCGAGCCGGGAATCGAACCCAGGACCTCCGATTTTATAATGCGACAGCACGCGCGCTGCGCCACAGAGGTCGTCAAATACCTAGTGGTATTCATTGCTTTTATGCATGTATGAAGTGCACGCCACTGGTTATGCCCAGCCTAAATATAATGCTCTATTAAAAAATAATCAGTAAAAGCAATCAATCACGGTAAATTACCGCTTCCTTCGTCATAACCGGTAAGTTCGATATTTGTCACGATCGCCATGTTGTGTAACGGTGAAAGTGCGTTTACAATCAATTAACCGATTATAATTATTATTATTTCGTTTGTAATGCTAGTAGCATAGAAAATAATACCTTCGTCCAACCAGCGAGTTTAGCGACGTTCATGTTGTTCCAACCAATCACAAACCGGCCCCGTTTGACCAAGCGTTTTCTGATTGGCCGACCGCCGGAAGAGTCCTGCTGTTGACTGCTAAGGCCGCCCGTTGCTCACCGCAATAGTCGCTTTAATTTAATCCTTACAAACTATTATTATATTTTAATGTGTTTCAATTACCCTTATTCATCATTATCATTCATTAGTCTAAAAAAAAGAATATTTTAACATTGTAGGGGCAAAATAAATTGAAATGTTAATAAAGGTGTGTTTTTCTTTCTATATTGTGTACCGTTTTGAATCAAATAAAATCAAAATTGATTTTATTCATGTAAACATAGTACAAGCTGTGATAGCCTAGTGGTTAGGACGTCAGCCTCCTAATCAGAGGTCGGTTGAAACCGGGCACGCTACTACAACTTTTCGGAGTTGTGTGCATTTTTAAGCAATCAAAATATCACTTGCTTCAACGTTGAAGGAAAACATCGTGAGGAAACCTGCACGCCTGAGAATTCTCCATAATGTTCTTAAAGGCGTGTGAAGTCTGCCAATCCGCACATGGCCAGCGTGGTGGAAACCTTCGCCGCTTTAGGCCAAAACCTTCTCATATTGGGAGGAGACCCGTGCACTGTAGTGAGCTGGCAATGGGTTGATCCTGATGATGATGATGATGAAACATAGCACAGGCATCTATGAAACGTTCATATAATATATTTTTCATTATTTTTATACGTGAGGTGATTGTGTTAACTAATTTCGTCAACTAAAGCTAGGTGGGTTCAAAACGCGAATAGGTCTAATAAGAAGCACTCTTGCCCGTTTTTTGTTAACACTTGCCACGTCATCATTAGCAGCATTAATGCAGTCTTTGCATTCATGCAATAAAATTTCTTCCTCTATATAGAAATGTGTTATATAATTTTCTTATACCTAAGTTTCAGACCATAGTGAAGTGGGGTCGGTTTAAATATAAATGCTCTTCACGACACAATTCCTATGACCCAAAAATAGATAACGAAGCTGGTAATCCGGTGGCTTGAAGTCACCAAAATAAATCCCCAATTCAGCAGCAATAATGGAGGTGTCGACGTACAGGGCGGTATTTTTCAACGACTGTGGCGTCGTTATGTCCTTAAACCGAGGGACAGTTATGTTACTCCGGGGTTCCGTAACGAACTAAACTAAACTAACTACTTTATCCGAGTGTTCGTCCATCCTGTTCGTCCGCCGTCAGTGGGCTGTATCTAAAGACCTCGGTGGCGCAGTGCGTGCGCTGTTGCATAATATAGCTGGAGGTCCTGGATTCGATTCCCGGCTTAAGTTTTGTTTGGTGCGAGGCTTTGGCCGTGGCTACTTACCGAGGTGACGACCAAAAGACGTGTCGCTAAACTATTTAATGTTCCAGCACGATGTCGCGTAGAAACCAATTAGGAGTATTGGTTTACCATACCCCTAACAGGTTAGTCCGTTACTATCCTAGACCAGGTGAGCGTGCCTTCAAGGGCTAACTTGTAGTGTATAAAAAAAACCTACAGAAGTCAACGTGCATTTGCGGCCATGACTATAAATATTTAAAAAATCAAAGAGTCGAGAGCTCGATCTTATTAATGCTGATATAACGTAGTCTCCTTATTACACCGTTATGATCGTTTTTACGAAATATTAAAGTAGCTGAAAACTAAACCAGGCAATACTGTAATAGTCATTGAAACCGTTGTACTACTGATCAGTTAAGTTCCTTCATCACAGTAAAAGTTAAGCTTCAGAAAAGTCCAATTATACTATAAAGAATTATGTAAATGATAGAAAAATTGCCTGTGAATTTTTACTCTAATAAGGTTGCTCTTAAATAGTTTTTAATGACAATACTGATATGATAATACCAAAAAGAATACTATGTCTGTGTCTACGTTTCTGCTCCAAATAACAGGTCGCAGGCATTGAAGAATTTTATCATTAGGTATTGGGGTATCGGCGAGTTGAAGACTTGACGCAGTTTTTCAAAAATTCCACCATAATAACTTTAAAATGTACGTTTTGATGGCGTTGTAAGATGCCTACCTTTTGTGCGAACGCTAATTATGCCGACGATATGAGAAGTAAAAAAGTCTCGTGTAATATGTTGCGATGGTTCTTCACACATAAACAAAATCCTCATTGTCTTGCAGCCAAAGCGGATTGTTTGTATAGAGGTAGCCGTGTTTACCTCCGAGCCTAACATCTGTCTCCGAATTGAAAAAGTCCATTCCTTATTTACGCCCGGCCCGGAATAACTCGCGGAAGACGAAAGAGAGAGCCCAAATAACGTGTTAGCTATTTGTTTTCACGTAGAGCTGTTATACCGGGCTTTTGACTAATCTATTTTTGTAGCGATGTTTCTTAACTTAACGTTTGCGCGTGGTAGTCATGCGCGCATGCGTTACGTCCGTGAAGAGCAAATAGAATATCAACATCGCAGACATACACGCTTTATGATAATTTGAGATTTAGCTTCACGCGAATCTACATATGTATAGATAGTTAAACTTACTACATTTGTACTGGAGTGGTCATATTTATGTTCTTGTAAGTGCAAGATAGATCAACGATGAACGATACTTTCAGCTAAACATAAGCATTGTTGAACTTTAGAATCGCAAGTCATATAACGTTTACCTTAATTATTTATAAAAACAAACGTTTTAGGTTATAGTTTAGTGAGAGAATTTCCATTAATACCTTTGGTTGACCGGAATCAATATTATAGTTAGATAGATATGTAGCGATAAGTCCTCCGACCTTAACAACTCTACTGTATTTGCATTCTTATATAATAATATATCTTATGTCGCTTGAATTTTTCTACGCTATATCTAGTTGTTAGTATGAAAGTGTGCATTCATTCAATTAATTTTTGACAAAGGTCCGAGTCTCTGAGAAGACCTTAGGAGAACGTTCCTCAGATCCCTTAGCTCAAGTGCCCTTCTCACAGGCTGGGCTTCGTGTCGCAGAAATAACTAATAGGGTTATCTGGTATTGTCAATTCGAAACAACAACATCAATAATTACTACAGTTATCCGTAATTAGCAAAACGCAGTGTAAATACTTTGAAGAATAGTTTAAAAATTTCTAACATCCGAACCAAGAAACTATTATCCGAAGTAGGAAACAATTAATACGTAACAAACAGCATTCCGTGGTGGCTGGACACGGCAGACGGCTCGCAAACCGAGCGTGGTTTTACTGGTGCAAAAGTATTATGATTATCCCTGTACTGTACTGACAATGTAAGAAAGA
Organism: Lasiommata megera; assembly: GCA_928268935.1. Taxonomy (NCBI): domain Eukaryota; kingdom Metazoa; phylum Arthropoda; class Insecta; order Lepidoptera; family Nymphalidae; genus Lasiommata; species Lasiommata megera. The sequence goes on from OV743321.1 coordinate 3,027,061, forward strand.
CGGGCTAATTAAGCAACAACAATAGTTGGAGTAAAATAAAATTAGCGCTGTAAGTCATCATCATGATCAACCCATAGCCGGCTCACTACATAGCACGGGTCAATATGATTAGGGTTTGGCCATAGTCCACCACGCTGGCCATGTGCGGATTGGCAGACTTCACACGCCTTTGAGAACATTAGGGAGAACTCTCAGGCATGCAGGTTTCCTCCACTTCCAGGGCTTTAAGTAATAAATATTAATCATTTGTGTTTTATTAAACTAAATTTATTTATTCGAAAACCAAAGCTCGTGGATATAAATATTGTCATCTTCTTCTTGCTGTTATACCACGTTATGTGGGATCGGTACAACGTGTCCTATTCTTTCACGCACTTCAACGCCGTTACTTCACTATCAACACCTTTTAAACGCATATCTTCAATGCATCCATCTCTTATTTTTTTTTCTTTACTCCTTTGCCTCTTTACGTACATATTTAACATTTATTTTGGTAACATTGCTTTCTTTTCCCTCTGCATTACATACCATGCTGGAGCTACTTTAAAACTTCCCTTTATATAGTATGTATAATTTTTTCCTCTTTCAGAAAATATATAAATTTCGATATTGCAAAATATTTAACCTATACTCCATATTTCTTAACTTATCTTAAGATTTTATTAAATTTCAAATTTCTTGTCTTTTGTGTTAGTACCTACTACTTTGTGAAAAGAATTAAAGTATAAATACAACAAGTTATTATATTTTTATTTTTATAAATAATATAATACTTTATTAGAATTCGAAAACGTGAGCTCGTAGGTAGGCAAATAATGAAAATACTGACAAAAGTAGGTATAATTTTTGAAGTTATATAACTAAGGACATATATTATATTTTCTTTATTAAATAAAACCTTTATTAAGTAAAAGTGCAGTGGGTTGACAATAGTCATAAATATTTTTCTTCACGAGAGTTTTTAACTCGGGGAATACCAGTAAAATAGATGCTTTAAAAATAGTCTTATATGAAGAAAGCGAATTACTTGGTTAGATAATTCGGGACGTATGCGTCCTTTATGATTCCGTGCAAGGTCAGATTCATTATATTTGTAAAAGATCAAGTGCAGACCGTACAAACACTAAAAATGTATATATAAAACGTACCGTTATTGGACTTGTTTCGCTTAATTAGTGTAAGTATACCATACAGCTACTTATATAATATACCTACCTATATATATACCTACTTATATAAATTCCACTGCGTAGAAAAGAACCAGCTAAGTGTGAGTTAGGCCAACACATTAAAGTTTCTGTACAATATGAAACATTTCTTTTGATAAACGTCATGGCGCAGTGGTCAAGGTTCTGGTCGTACTAGTGGGAGGTCCCGGCTTACACTCCCTGCTGGGACAGTTTTTTTTTTTATTATTATCTCGGAGTTTTCTTCAGTCTGATGTGGTGGCTTCGGCCGTGTAAAGTTTATAATCCACTATAGAAGTGCAGCTAACCAATTTAGCGTTGGAAACCCGGTCGGTTAAACGTTTAATATAGCTGACACACACTGACTGCGCAAATCACTTACCTTACTTACATATTATATAAACATAAAAAAAACACACGTTTACTGAAACATTGAAATATCTTTCTTTCATAGTCCTTGAGCGGCGTGCACATGTTTTGGACCAGAGTATGTCGATTTAACATACAATATAGGAAAAAAGATGTGGTGTCGTGGAACACCAGGTAGGAACGAAGTTCCTTCGGCTAGTGTAGAATCGACAATTTGCAAAAAAAAAAATCGTTTTATGTAGGTTTTCTTGATTTTTCTCTTAAATTTTGCTGATTAGTTTTTATTTAAGTACAGGAAAGTATTTAGGAAATTCAGTATATTAGGAAATAATAAATTACGTAAAATAAAAAAAATCGTAATTGAACTATCAACTAAAATAACAAAATATGTCTCTTTATTTTTGTTTGACAATATAAAATAACATAGAAATAGAAATAATTCAAGAGGGAGAAAGAGAAAGTTATTATACACTACTCGCTTGTGTATACAACCGTCGCGCGTGCGCACGTCTCATTTAACGGTTTTATACCACGGACTTTTTCTTACGGTTTTACTATCTCATTTTTTTCAGTTCGGTCGCGCAGCAAAATCCCTATCTCCTCCAAGCCTGCCGTAAGGAACTTCATTCCAATATCTTTTATAGATTTTTAGGGCAGACAGTGCTTTTAAGCATGTATTTTCCCATGCTTATGGGGGCTTCTGCGGTGTGCAGATCTTTTGTACATGTATAAACTGGACGTCCCTGTCGATCAGATACCGCTGACAGATAGACGAACGGACGGCTTAGTCACAGGGTCCCGTTTGGACCGTTATGCGGACCCCTAAAAAGTAGGAAACGTATATGACATTGATTGATAACAAACACGATGGAGGCGGCCATTGATGTTGGTACGAGTGTACTCGTATATGGCGATAAAATAACATCTGTATTTTTTGCACCTCTGTTTCCGCTTTTATGGCTTTTCCGCAACTTTTCTGTTAATGCCACTTAACTCTACCGTTTCTCGTAACACGAGCGATAGGGATGCTGATTGAAGCTATATTCTTATACTTTGTATATTATTAATAGCGTAGACTAGGTCCTCCCTTTCTGAGGACCGATTTTCGTACCCGGCACTATTAAAGTAATAACTACTATGTATATGTTGGATTTCTAAGGCTTGCGTGTATTTAAAACCCTCTTAGCTTAAGCTTTTTAGATATCATCATAACCCCCGGAATTTACTCGCAAATCATCATCATGATCAACCCATTACCGGCTCACTACAGAGCACGGGTCTCCTCTCAATATGAGAAGGGTTTGGCTATAGTCCACCACGCCATGTGCGGATTGGCAGACTTCAAACGTGTTTTAGAACATTATGGAGAACTCTCAGGCGTGCAGGTTTCCTCGCGATGTTTTCCTTCACCGTTGAAGCAAGGGATATTTTTTTTTTTTTTTAAACGCACATAACTCTGAGGTGCGTGCCCGGATTCGAGCCGCCGACCAGGCTGATCGAGGCTGACGCCCTAACCACTAGGCTATCACCGCTTACTCTTAAATAATTAACAATATATTCTATGAAAGCTTCATAGATATCTGTACTAGGTTTACATTACTAAAACAGTTTTGAATTTGTATTTTACATTAACAGGCTAGGCTGATTCGAACCAATGAAACAATGGGGATGAATTCAATGACCTCCAGTTCGATATGTTCTAAATTAGCTGCATAAATTATTGAAGGTTAGAAGGAAGAGATTGTGGGTTATATTATAGGGATAAACGTTTTAATAGAAATATTGTGCGCAGACGAGGGTAACCGCTAGTAATTACAAAATTCGGAACTGATGGGTAAATTGAACCGTAACCGAATGGATTGGTCAAGGCATTCCAGCGATGATTGATGTAATTTTTTATTTATATATATATATATATATATAAAGTGTACTCGTAAGTGTTCAAATGTAAAATAAAAATAGACAATGTGTCAATTATTATAATAATTACAAGGTCGAGACTGGTCTAACTTTCTATACTCAAGTAGATTCACTAACGGTGACACCTTGCTCAATTTTGAAACAGAGTCGCCAACTTACGAAAAAAATAATCATGACATTTCGTATCAATGTACCGGTTACGCTGTGGCAGCCAATAGGGTTAGCACAGCTAATAGACAGTTCAAAAAAAAACATTTCGGGAAAATCGTATTGCAATGAATGCATAGAAAGGGTTTATGGGCCGGAAGCTTTTATACAGAAAAACGCGTTTCCTGTATGGGATAACGGCAAAGCAATTTACGTTTACCTATGCGCTGTGCTATAAAAGGGTAATATTATGAGAGAGGAAAATCACAATAGTGAACTCTTAAAGTTTTGAAAAACTCGTTCACTCCCAATCGTTGATATTTGATACATCTCTGTTCGTTGTCAAGTTAAACAAATATATTAAGATTGGCACTACCTAAGCATTCCTCAACTCTCGAGGTATTAAGATTAGTAGAAAAGTTATTCTATGAGTATGTAGATGCTCCTTTTAAAATAGATTTGCACAGCCTGTAAGAAAATATTTAAAAAGCAGTAAGTATTATTTCTACGTATTTCTTCACACTTATTTTTAGTGACATTTTACATAATTCTTCTTTGTACACCTTTTACAAATGTATTCAATTATAATTAACAACTAAAACAATGTAACTTTAAACACTTAAAATAAACCTTAAATTGAACCTAAAACTAAAACTATAACTCTTTCACCTTCGATTCTTCTTTCACCGCAAGTCTTTCACTAGTCAGGCTATTAAAGTTCGTAATACCTAGCCTTGAGCGATCAGTGAGGCAAAACACGTTAGCACTTGAAATAGACAAATCCATTTAAAAATTGTTTTATTCATGTAAACCTAATACAGACATCTTTAAAGCGTTCGTATAATAAACAATTTTTTCATTATTATAATTTGTGAGTCGATGGTTATAGATACATTCGTCAACTTGTCAATGACCGCATTTTATTCTAATCGTCTGAGAGTCAGAAATGTTTCACAGCTTCTTTTATATTATTCTTGTTTTTCTTTTGTTTCGAGTATTGTCATAGAGACTTTACTTATAATTATTGAGTTATAGTCTTTTTCGTTGTAATGTATTCTTATATTTATTAGTATTAACACTATTATTATTTTATATTTGTAGGTATGTATTGTTTTTATATATAATATGTATAGTTGTATATACATATTAATATTTGTATATAATGGGTTGTGTTTGTTTTCTAATTTCTATGTGCAATTTTGTATGGTGTTGAAAAATGTGTGTTAATTCATTAATTAATTTAAATAGATGCAGAGTGAGTTAGCCTTTTTTTGGGGTAGGTAAATGCTACCATTAAGTTATTTGATCTAAGTATTGTTTTCATTGTAAATCTTTGTTCAAACCGTTGGCTTCATATTAAGGTAATAGAATAATTTTAAGATCCGACACATGGTAAAATGTAGAATAGATTTCCGTGATCCGAAATCATATCCTATTACAGAGGAACGTGCCGAAACCAGTGTATTTTAAATGTTAATAAAAGTCTCGAGTTTGACTCGAGCCGCGATTCTGGGACCGGCAATAATCGCCGCATAATACACAAGTCACGAAAATCATTAAAATGTCCGAGTCAATATTTTGGGAATGCTAGTGAGCAATTACCTTATACCTACTCGTAGATTGTTGTCTACTAGCTGTTCCTCACGGTTTCGCCCGCGTTAACTATGGCTGAGATCTATAAATATTTTTTTAAATTTAATGTCAAAGCTATAAAAGAAACACATTTTTAACTTCTAGAAAACTTCTTCTAGAGGATGAATTTATCTAGAAGAAGTTTTGTGTTTATGGGGAGGAAGGCGATAAATATTGAATAAATATTGCATATATTAGTGTTAAATCGAAACAGACTTATGTGTGACACATAACGTTGTCACGATTTAACTGATAGTTTAGTTTAACTTAAGCCAGACGTAAGGTTAAGCGCGCTTTATATATCTCGGCCTATGCGAAAATTCGTAACGTCATCTTATTGTGCATAATATGAGACCCTTACCTTACCACTGCTTATTGATTGCAATTTTGATTTTGCATTACCAACCCAAACCCGGCTTACTACAGAGCACGGGTCTCCTCTCAATATGAGAAGGGTTTGGCCATAGTCCACCACGCTGGCCATCTGCGGATTGGCAGACTTCACAAGCCTTTGACAACATTATGGAGAACTCTCAGACGAGCAGGTTTCCTCACGATGTTTTCCTTCACCGTTGAAACAAGTGATATTTTAACTGTTTAAAAAACTCACATAACTCCGAAAAGTTAGAGGTAACCTAACCTAACCACTAGGCTATCACAGCAATAAAAGTCGAAATAAAAGGTCTTAAACAGCAAAGTTAATCGATTATATAAGATTATCATGATATGAATGAATAAATATCTACTTTTTGCAATAATAAAAATGTTCGCAACAATGGGTCTTTCCAGCGTTTCGTACCGAATCTATTATTTACTGTACTCGAATATCTGGGTCAAACTTCCTAACAACCCTCGTTGTGAACGAACTCCGAGTGGAAGTCTTTGACCCGGTGTTTTTCTACAACTTTTGCAGTGAGGACAGTTATTTAAAGCTATAATAATTCATTGGCGATATATTTAGCATAATTGCATAACCTCAAGTCAATGCTATTGCAATATTTTTTAAACAAATTACACCAAAGATTTAAAACAAATCAAAAAGTATTTATACATGTTGGCCTATCACAGGCACTTATGAGGCGTTCATACATACTCATATTTATATAATAAAATACTTGTATTTTTATTTTTACCAATGTAAGACCGCCCTTGTATCCTACTTCTTTCTTCTTATTTCTGTTTTCTTGTACTGACAAAAAAACAGAAATTGCGGCCTTGTCGCTTACTAGCGATCTCTGACATCCGTCCATGAGACAAATTTAATAATATCTTAAAAGTTTCGAGAGGAGACTTGTGTCCTGTAGTGGGCCGGATTGGCTTGATAATGATGATATTGTTTTTTGAGTATCAGACTTCCGCAAAGTCCTGGTCCTATCCGATATTTTAAAGCCGTACGAAATCTTTTATTAACTGTAGAACTGGGTCGAACTCCCTAACCACCCTCAATGTGAACGTACTACAAGTGGAAAGTCTTTGACCCGGCGATTTTCTACAACTTTCGCATTATTTGTGAATGCGAAGCTTTTTACTTTTTACTTAATAGACTCGTTTTGTCTGCCCAACCTTCTGAATGATTTTCCATATCCGATACGATATCGACGTCGAGTTAAACGTGTTAAATGACGTCTCGTTACGTTATTCATTTCGTACGATAAACAATAGACCTAAAATTTATGAAGAGACCTTTCCAGCTGAAATTTGAACTAAATCTCCTAGTTATGTAAAAATTACGTATGCTAAAGTACGAGATCGCTCGCCTCGCAATGTTTCCCGCATTTACGAGTATTGAAATAGAACTTCAAGTGGCTATTAGACATGTGTATATAAAAAATCATGGCTTTATTTGCCTATTTCACAAATAGGATTAATCTAAATGACAGGAGTTACTGCTGTCAGGTTTTCGGCGACTATCAAAGGAGAACTCATGTCCATTAAAATATATCATCATTTACCAAATAAAATTCGTAATATAGAAAAAGGAAATTGGATTCAACAAAATATTAAAAAAGTTTTTACTAGGAAAGTGTCTAGGAAAGGTTTATTATTTTAAAATTGTTTTTTAACCATAAATAAACTGGGTCTCCCTTCTTCGTTAGGTTAGGAAGTTCTGTTTAAGTGTAGTAACGTTTCTATGTTTTCCTAACAACCCTCGTGGAATTTTACAATAACTAAATTGAAATTGAAATTGAGTAAAGTAGACAAATACTCAAAATAATGCAAATATACATTCTCGTTATTCACAAGCGCATGCGCAAGCTACTGTAAGTTTAGCTTACTTTGTGTCCTACGATGTCGGGCATACTTCCAGTTACCTAATTGCATTTCTTTGCTACATTGCCTTTTCTATACTTTGCTACATTCATCATCATCATCATGATGAACCCATTGCCGGATGACTGCAGAGCTCGCGTCTCCTCTCAAAATGAGAAGGGTTTGACCATAATCCACTGACGATTTGGCTGATTTTACACGCTTTTGAGAACATTGGAGAACTCTCAGGCGTACAGGTTTCCTTCACCGTTGAATCAAGTGATATTTTGACTACTTAAAAACGTAACGCACATAACTCCGAAACGATGCGAACCCAGAATTTCTGATTAGAAAGAGGGCGTCCTAACCACTTTCGTCCTAAACTATCACATTAACAGCCTTCAATGCTTGCGATGTGGCATTCTTATTATATTACGTCCTACACTTACCGATATCGGATCGTGCGATGTTAAAATCCTATTAACATTTCAGGTTTTTGCACCGCTTTCGGTGGAAAATACTCTTGGACAATGCTCAGTACAGATACTAGGTTTTTTTGATAACTATAATAAAATAGTTTGTGGAGAAATTGCACTTGTACGTTGAATACTTTTTTTAAGATGGAGTTTGGAAATATCGGTTACCAAGAGCCACAGAGCGTGTCGCGAAAAGTAATAGTGCCAGATGGTCTGCATTTTTGTAGACTAGACGCGTTTCTTACCTGTACCGTAGTCCTAATAGTAAAACCATTGCCAGTTTTTTTTCTCTCTCCGGACTGTCTATTAGCTGTACAAACCCTATTGGTTGCCACAGCGTTTGGCGTTTGGCGAGCTTTGGAAAGAAGCTCTGCCAGAAGAAATTTTGAGCCCTAGGGCTCGAAGAAACTAAGGGAACGACTGCCTAAGGGCGCCTCCTTTGAGGCCGAACCTTGGCTTAGGCGACGTTTGGGATAACGGGGGGGTCGGACGGTGAGTGGTCCGTACGTCTCCGAGGCCGTGAAAAAGCCCACGTCCGGATGACGTAAGATAGCGGGGACCTCGTCTTCGCCGGCGAAGACGGTTTGTAGCGTATGATTGTGTGGTAAGTGGTACGAGTGTGTCGTCAGTAGTCATCTGATCGTCAGGGTCATGAAGGATATGTTTAGGTCTCCTCTTTCGGAGAGGAGCGCTTAGGTCGGGGGAGTAAAAAGAAGCCGCAACTACGAGAGGGTTGGGGTGTCGGATTTAACCATTGCCAGTGAAACAATATTACTGTACGGAGGTATTAACTATCGGTCTCGAAAAAAATTAAAAATCACCAAGCATTGACGAGTTGCAAAAAAAAATAAATATTCTACACCATAAAAAAGAAGAAATACAAGACACATATTACATACTTTTTAAATACATATTTGAATGTTGTACAGACAATAGACTTGTCTTTAATACCAATATGGGCTTGTGCTTTCAATGAGAATTACACCGTCCGACCCCCCCGTTATCCCAAACGTCGCCTAAGCCGAGGTTAGGCAGTCGTTCCCTTAGTTTCTTCGAGCCCTAGGGCTCAAAATTTCTTCTGGCAGAGCTTCTTTCCGAAGCTCGCCAAACAGCCCGGTTACACTGTGGCAACCAATAGGGTTTGTACAGCTAATAGACAGTCCGAAAAAAAAATGAGAATTAAACTACAATTATTTTACATATGTAATATACCTAAATAAATCATAAAACGTGTGTGCCTCGAAGTTTAAGACCATGCAAAGTGGGCTGGAGTACACCAGACAATGGACCCCATCTAGTAGATTTAGTCGTGAAGAAAAACGTGTATTGAATTATAATATTGTGTTTTTTTGGATACTTACTTTTTCATATTGCATATTTCATATTACAAGTATAAAATTCCTCACTTTGATGTAGGCGCCTATCTTGCTATAGGACCAGATGTCTGCTTTTTTTTTATAGACTAAAAGTTAACCCTTGACAGCTATCTCACCTGGTGGTAAGTGATGATGTGGTCTAGGATGGTAGCGGACTAACCTGTTAGGGGGGGGGGGGGGGTATGGTAAACCCATACTCCTTATTGTATTGTTTTCTACGCTACATCGTGCCGGAACGCTAAATAGCTTGGCGACACGTCTTTTGTCGGTAGGGTGGTAACTAGCCACGGCGGAAGCCTCCCACCAGACAAGACTCGAGCCGGTAATCGAACCCAGGACTCATAATGCGACAGCGTGTAACTATAAACGTACATGTAGTCTGTACCACAAAAGACGTGTAGCTATATTACCGCGCACAGTACCGCGGTTACGACATTATACAAACCTACTTAATCATATAAGTACACTTCACTACAACCTGGCACCGACCACACGACGTCCAAGGCACGCGCATCTTAAGACAACGAGGTTACTCGTGAATAATTAACTAACGTACCTATACCTACGTGCCATCTAAACATTAACATTTTATATCGCGTGCCACTGAAACAGAACCGATGGATGGGAGGTGCCGATGTCTATTATTATAATTCTGACCAATGACATTTTATTCTAAAACCCATTGGTACACTACACTTTACGATTTCCGGCTCGAGTCTGGTCTGGTCTTTCTGTAATCTTGCTGTGGTTTGTATGCTGCGTCTATCTATGAGAAAAATACCTTATCAATATCGAATTGGGGTGCATAGTTTCTATTGATTCTAGTAACGGAATTCAATTTGCCTAGACCACTCGTAGTAGAAGTTGAAGCGGTGATAGCCTAGTGCACACACCTCTAACTTTTCGGAGTTATGTGCGTTTTAAAAAAAAATAATATATCACTTGCTTCAACGGTGAAGGAAGACATCGTGAAGAAACCTGCACGTCTGAGAGTTCTCCATAATGTTCTCAAAGCGTGTGAAGTTTGCCAATCCGCACATGGCCAGCGTGGTGTACTATGGCCAAACCCTTCTCATATTGAGAGGAGACCCGTGCTCTGTAGTGAGCCGGCAATGGGTTGATCATGATGATGATGAGAGTCCTAAAGTCAAGCCACTAACGGCGTTCAAGTTTGCGTCCAGCCTGTGACAAATCGTATGGTTATCGCAGACCAGTTTGGTATCAGGTTGGACGCTGCGTTGGACCTTTGCTTTCCAGGTACTTTTCTCAGATCAGATGTACTGTTACCAACCTACCATTAGTGGAAATGCGGCCGTTAATAAATATGACTCGTTAATACGAGAGATGTCGGAATATCTACTAATTACGCACGTGAATATAAACAATAACGTACGCAATGGTATTTCATTACTAGTTACGTACGCAATGACAGTTAATCTGAAAATCGAGTCTAATGGAGTAATTAGTTTGCATTGCAAAACAAAACCGACGGCCACTGCGTTACGTGAGTCGTTAATGAGGGCGACTCTAAGATGTTTTATTTTAAAATGCCTAGTAGTAAACTAGCTAAGGCCCATAGAAGGCTCAGAGTCAGAAATGAGGAGATCCGTAGAAGAACCAGACTTACCGACATAGCTCAGCGAATTGCGAAGTTGAAGTGGTAATGGGCGGGGCACATAGCTCGGAGAACCGATGGACGTTGGGGTCCCAAGGTGCTGGAATGGCGACCCCGCACCGGTAAACGTAGCGTTGGTCGACCCCCAACTAGGTGGACAGACGACATCAGACGAGTCGCAGGGAGCCGCTGGAAGCAAGCGGCCCAAGACCATGAGCATTGGAACTCCCTACAAAAGACCTATGTCCAGCAGTGAACGTCAATCGGTTGATAATGATGATGATGATGAAACTAGCTAAAAATTCTATACTAGTAGAAAACCTAGTAATATCCTATTGCTGGACACATAACTACTTTATAAGTGTGTTAGTATAGTTTTTTTTATTATACACTACAAGTTAGCCCTTGACTGCAATCTGACCTGGTGATGATGCAGTCTAAGATAGCGGGCTAACCTGTTAGGGGTATGAGTAGACTCACACTCCCAATTGGTTTCTACGCGACATAACGCTAGATCGCTTGGCGGCACGTCGTTGCCGGTAGAGTGGTAAGTAGCCACGGCTGAAGCCTCCCACCAGACCAGACTCGAGCCGGTAATCGAACCCAAGATCTTCAACTTTATACTCGTAATGCGACAGCGCACGCGCTGCGTCACGGAGGTCGTCGAAAGTGTTTCGATAATCGAAAACGAGACCCCGATTTCGAATGCGCAAATCTTACTCTAAGGCTAAGGTACGTTACATCACTAGGCGGTAGGTCTTTGCCACCAATGATTATGATAATTTGAGTTCATTTCAGACTTCTGACCTATATTTTACGAGACATGGGAGGTGGATAACACGTGTTGAGAGACTTTAAATAAAACCCATAATTAATTACTGTTTTGGACCGACCGACGATTCGGTATCCAAGAACCCAAAGCCTCGTGATCTATCATGCTAACCTCAACAAACAACAAATTTCGCACCGAGCGGGACATTTTCTATACACGGGTCGATATAAGTTCCTTACCACCTTCCCTTTATAAGGTAATAACGAAGTAAGGTTTAAAGGCAATTTTATCACGAAATTTTAATTTTGAAAATATTTACGTACGTTTTATTAACGCGATGGCCGCCAATGTTATCAGAGCGTCTGACGAGCGTTGTGTTAATTTTCATTTATCTTGATCGAAAGTCATCTTATCACATTGTTTTCCAATGTCAACAAATTTACACTTATGCTTGTATAAGTTATTCAATTACAAATATCTATGAGTGATATGAAGCTGTGATGGCCTAGTGGTTAGGGCGTCCGCCTCCTAATCAGAAGTCGGGGGATTGAAACTCGGCACGCACCTCTATCTTTTAAAAAGTTTTTTTACGTTTTTAAGCAATTAAAATATCACTTGCTTCAACGGTGAAGGAAAACATCGTGAGGAAACCAGCACACCTGAAAGTTTATAATATTTTCTAAAGCGTGTGAAGTCTGCCTATCCGCATATGACCAGCGTGGTGGACTATGGCTAAACCCTTTCATATTGACGAACCATGACATCGATATCTTTCACGACACTAACTAGTTTTAAGAATAAAATAAACCTACAAGCATAGTTCTATAAATTATTATAATCCTAGTATTTATTATTAAGTCTTCAATATTTCTTAAATTGTTTAACATTTATGCAACTTTTTTACTGGAGAAATTAGAATGCTGTATATACCTGCAATGATAACTGTGCTCGGCTTAAACAATCACTATGTTGTAATATTTTTAATGCTAATGCAGTGTATCGATGGTGTATCATATGAAGTAAATAAATAAATATTGAGAGGAGACCCGTGCTCTGTAGTGAGCTGGCAATGGGTTGATCATGATGATGAGTGATATTACGAGTATAATTTCGTGTAAGAAATTGCCTAGTATCGGCCCGAGGTTCTTTGTTGGACCACCTCGTCATTTTTCTAGTCCAGTGTATTGGAGGGCACGTAAAGCCGTTGGTATACGTTTACTTCGAGCTTCTTGTTATTTGGAATTATTAGTTTGTGAGATTAAAAATAAAAACAAAAATTAAGAACGTACGTGGGGAGTTTATGTGTACCACCATGCTCCGCGCGGCTTCGCTATGAAATAACACTACATTACGACCATCAGCTAACGCGAGCGAAACCATGGCGAACAGCTAGTAGTTTTATATAACACTGCAGAATTTAATGTGTTTTAGCACTTATCGGGTTTTCTTTATACCAGCCTATGAGATTAATCGTGCTTTATAGCATACAATCCAGATTATCAACATAAGCTTACATTAAGAAGGATTATACCTTAATCGTTGCGAAGGCTACCTTCGGCGTTAAAGGTGTTTTGTGATTGTGTGTGTGATGCTACCATTTTCTTGAGTAACTAGGTACTAGGGCGATTTCCTGAAAAATTACTAGGTCTTCAATTGTTTGTTTGTTTTTGTTTTGTTGTTTTTCTTGCCAGTGTGTGCACCCGTTTGGAAGAGATTTTTAGTTTTATACTTAAAACCGGCCTGTAAAGGGTTTTATTTCATAGTATAGTATAGTATTGAATTTTAAGTAATTTATTGCTTCTTTTAAAAGCAAAGAAATACTTAAAATTCACCACTATACCGTTCGATCAGAGTGCAGTGTGCGAGATTTTTTACGTATGCGATCTCCGTGGCGCAATCGCATTATAAAGTTGAAGGTCCTGGGAAGTCTGGTCTGGTGGGAGGCTTCGCCCGTGGCTGGTTACCACCCTAACGACAGGGACGTGTCGCCAAGCGATTTAGCGTTCCGGCACGATGTCGCGTAGAAACCAATTAGGAGTGTGGGTTTACTATACCCCTAACAGATTAGCCCGCTACTATCCTAGACTGCATTAACACTTACTACCAGGATAGCCGTCAAGGGCTAACTTGTAGTGTCTTCCACTAGACTAAATTTTCATTGTGTATTATATACATTGTATTCATATATGTATATAATTGTGAGTAGGGTTGGGGTTGTTAATACTAATAAACGAAAATATTAAAATTAAGACTTAATAATAACCACGGCTTAAAAATAAATACAGTCACTTTCACACGAAACGACAACGCCAACATAGCATACAAGACTCGAGTCGGGAATCGAACCCAGGACCTCCAACTTTATAATGCGACAACGCACTTTATTCATCATCATTTATTTATTACTCGGTATGTGCAAAAGTTGGTAAACTTATTAAATAGCAATTATTCCCATGTCATATATTATGTATAAAAAAGCGGCACTCTATTTACGTGTCAACTCTAAAACAAAAATACTGTTTACTACAATTGTTTGATAGAAATGTTTTTTGTCGCAGGTAATTGAACATTCAAGAGGCATGCCCATTAACAACGCGCGGGGAATGGGGTGAGCTGACTGTTTTCCGACTATTCTCTTGTCTGGCGTGAAGCGACACGGCTACCTACTTGCGTGGAGGGGGAGGGGGGGGGGCTACTACATACAACATGGCGCTATAGATAAACCTTGTAGATAAACGTAGTATATTTTTTCGATGGCAGTTTTATATCTGCCATTACAATTTCGGCAAAAAGAAATTTTACAGTGACATTAGCTTTTCGGAGTTATGTGCGTTTAAAAAAAAATTAAAATATCACTTGCTTTAACGGTGAAGGAAAACATCGTGAGGAAACCTGCACGCCTGAGAGTTCTCCATAATGTTCTCAATGGCGTGTGAAGTCTGCCAATCCGCACATGGCGTGGTGGACTATGGCCAAACCCTTCTCATATTGAGAGGAGGCTCTTGCTCTGTAGTGAGCCGGTAATGGGTTGATCATGATGATGATGATTAGCGTGAGGTTTCTGCTTTCTTAAAGACGAAAAGGCAAACGAAAGGCTCCAGATTCATATACCCACGTGATTGATTAAAACATCGTTAATGCGTTGACCTTTTAAAAGGTCATCTGTTGACCTTCTTACCGGCTTCTTTTCAGTAAAATCTCGTATCAGCATTTCGACTTAACATGCGTTTTTGACATAACAAACAAGACTTGACTTGACTTTCGAAAGAGCCTGTGAAGCAGGTCTCGATATGATTTAAAAAAAAAAATATGTATCACAATATATTATGTTGATTATGTAAACACTTAGATAAATACGCCAGTTAAATTGAAAACCTTCTTCCAAAAAGATCAAAAAACTTATAGCACTGTCTTCGTGGCGTCCATTGTTATTGCTATTAAGTAAGTATTTTATTTCGTTATCACCATCTCACATTGTAACAATGTATTATTATTAGCATGTTTAAAATTCAAAAATTCAAATTCAAATAATCTTTATTCAAACAGTCCTTTAAAAGGCGCTTTTGACGTGTCAATAATTTACATAGTAGTGATTTGATGGTGATGGTGAGTAAGAAGAAGCCCACAACGAACTTAGCCAAGTAAATTTTCTTTTTGTTATCACCATCTCACATGCCACTTAAAATTATATTAAGAGCTAGATAGAGATCTTATTAGAGCAATATTTCACACCGATGCTTGTTTATCATTTAGATAATCCTTTACACTATAGTAGGATTTTCTACAAGCTTACGTTTTATATAAACTAATAGTAAGTAGTAAGTAGTTTAGTAAAAGTGAGTATTTATTCAGTTCATGAATTCTAAGTTTTAGGATGTTAATTGTTCGGGCCCAAATATATAATAGGTAGTTAAGATAACTGTTAGTTACAAATGGAAAACGGAGCAATAAAAATGTTTTCATTGTTTATCAAACAACAGATGAAAACAATTAGTTGTAGTGAAAAACATAAGTGTGAGTAGGGTTGGAATATTTCATGAGTATTTCACGTGAGATTGCCGTTTTGGGCTAACGTGTAGTACATTAAAAAAAACATATTTTTTTGTAATCGCTTCGATGCTAACTTCGAATGTTCATCATCATGATCAAACCATTTTCAAACAATATGAGAAGGGTATGACCATAGTCCACCACGCTGGTTATGAGCGACTTCACACGCCTTTGAGAACATTATAGAGAACTCTCAGGCATGCAGGTTTCCTCACGATGTTTTCCTTCACCGTTAAATCAAGTTAAACTCTCAGGCATTCCTCACGCAGGCAGGTTTCCTCACGATGTTTTCCGTCACCGTTAAAGCAAGTAATATTTTAATTGCTTAAAAAAAATTTAATCAAAACCTGTTAATTAGAGGAGTACCAAATATACGGTAAACCGTTTAATTTATAAATAAAAAAAAATATATATATATATATATATATATACACACATGTTCAATAGTACTAAATATTTACTAGCATGTTCATTAGTGTGTATGTTATGTCCTATATATTACAATAAAGTTGTATAAATAAACAATAAAAAATGTTCAACAGTACTAATATAACCAGGGTATGTAATAAAAATATATGCGTGAGCTTTCTGCTAGTCGAAGGGAGACTTGCACTGCAAGTGAAATGGTAACCCTACTATCGAACTGCACGTCGCCCAGCGCCCATTCGCCTCAGCCGAGAAGCCTCAAGGCCCAGTGAGGCAGTCACCTGCCGAGTAGCGCCCGCTACAGCCGCGGAATGTTTCTATAGCGAGCGAACCACCGAACTTACATCTATAGCGATCTATACGCACCGGACTTAATTTTAAAATCGCTTTTACCCGCGAAATTGTGACGTGACAAAAAATAATAGTGCAGTGAAAAAATATATTCCATATTTGGGGGTCTTGATTATTGTTGTATCTAGTTTTTCGGATGTGCAGGTAAAGTTTAATTACTTAATTAAATTATAGGCTGTTTACCAACAAACAAAAACAGGGAAGTGTGTAATTAGTTTACGTTAATTATATTAATATGGATAGGTAGATGGAAGAGAAAAAAAATATTTAATTACGACTAGGAAATATGAATTGTTTATTTTTAAGGCAGATTAAAATCGAATTAATACTAATTTATTTCATACATAGATACTTTATATTATTAGCATTATGATCTTTAAATTCAATACAAATATTAGAATATAAAAATTTAGGGTTTATAAGTATTCCAGCAGATGATTTAATGGAATAATAATAATGATGAATTTAGTAGGTATATATGAACGTTATAAAATTGTATGTAGTTATCAATATAGTTAAAAATTTCTTAAAAAAAACAATAGGTATACAAATTTCTTAATTTTAAAAAACATATATCTAGCCAGCCTACTAAAAAATATCATAAGATAAAACACAAATAAGATTAGAATGTTATTTTTGCATCTCCGATGCGCTTGTCAGAAAAGAAAACCTTATCTAATCTTTATCATATATTTGTTAACATATTTTTCGTATGTTTAAATACTAAGTTAGTATGTATACAATACTACTTTTATAAAAAAGTATATAATACTTTTGTAAAATCACAACTTTTAATTGAAAAGCATAAGCATACATAATTATAAAGACGTTAACCTAGAATAATAACCACAGATCCAGTTTTAATGTTGGCGACCTTTCAAAACAAATGAGGAAAGCGTGGCGATCGATTCATTATATAGGTACTCGTATTTGCAGGACTAGGTACGATATTGCATACTTATATTACCGAACCAACTTCTTATGTTATTGATTTACTATCTATCTCTTTAGTAAGTATCAAAAATAATAAATTTAGATTTTTTATTGCATTTTATTCTTCCTTTAAGAGAAGAGTCATTAAAGTGGCTATGTAGCTATGGAAGGGCTACAGATGACTAAAACTATCTTACTTTACGTTTATTTTCTTTTATTTTCTAATCATATTTTAAATAAATTTGTCATCCTAAGATATTGGATACGGATTCCCAGCATCAATGCAAATCTATTCAATGGCATGTGTCCGGAGTAAATTGCGGTGACTAAAACACTTTAGTTCATCATCATCATCATGATCAACCCATTACCGGCTCACTACAGAGCACGGGTCTCCTCTCAATATGATAAGGGTTTGGCCATAGTCCACCACGCTGGCCATGTGCGGATTGGTAGACTTCACACGCCTTTGAGAACATTATGGAGAACTCTCAGGCGTGCAGGTTTCCTCACGATGTTTTCCTTCACCGTTGAAGCAAGTGATATTTTAATTGTTTAAAAACGCATATAACTCCGAAAAGTTAGAGGTGCGTGCCCGGATTCGAACCGCCGACCTCTGATTAGGAGGCTGACGCCCTAACCACTGGGCTATCACCGCGTAGGTTTAAAACAACTTTAGTTGAGATACCAAAAAATAGTATTAAGGTCTACACAAAAACCGCACACATTTACGTAAACATGGGGGGAAACAGAAAACCTTACTATATTATGAGCAGGTTTTAAATCGATGAATATATTTAGAGGAACTTTCGACATCCTCATTTCCTTCGATGTTTATAATTTCATTGCGATTGAAATTCGCATTTATGTTAATTTGTGTTTGTACAACCGAATTCGTCACGTCACCTGTCAATGTCCTGCTAATGGACACATGGATTTTCTCTCATAGGTAAATGGATAGAGCGTAGACTAATCATGGCTCACCTATGCGGCTTAGGTAACCAGAACCGTCGCTTAGTTTAATTTAAAATCAAAAGTGAGAGATAATATTCAGACCGACGACTTTTGCGTGCTCTCTAGGGTACGGAGGAAAGGTAAGGATAAATTTAGAACCTCAAAACTCTCGTCCGTATATTCCTGTTACAATCTAAATGATTTGCCAAATAGGTAAAAAACCCTTACCAGATGACCTATAAAGTACCAGGCTGACATATGTACTGGGGAGATGTTTTGATCCTCGTTATACGGGAAATGTTTCCTTGCAAGATAAAAGCTAACCTTCCATCCATTCCCATCACCACCATCTGGTTTGACGAAACTAACGTCATACGTCTTTGTATATTATGAATAAAACAAACGAAATAACTATTTTGTTTATTCAGTACGTTATTAACTGAATTAACAAAGTAGTGGCTGAGGAGATGTTTTGTTATTTTGTTTATATGGAACAATCAAAACAGTAAACCTGCTCTGTTGATTAGAGAAATTCGCCTCTTGGCATATTAAATCTTTCAAAGCTTCATCAATTTACCGTATTAGATGAAAGTTGCTAAATTAACTAGTTTCAATTCACTTTTTTACTTTACCTCAAACAGCCATAACAGACAAATTTTAAATATTTTCAGAATACTTTTATAAAGTAGACACTAGGACAACATAATATGAACAATTTCTTTATACATAACAAAAAGAGAATTCAATTGGCCTTTATATTTGGCATTAGTTGTGATAAAAACAATTTTTATCTAATTACAGGTATGGTCACAAATAGGCTATAACCCCCTCAAGCGAATTAAAGTGAACACATTTCTTATCAAAAACCGCTTGTTAATGATTCACTAGAAAAATCAATATAATAACATAATAAATTATGATTAATTTCGAAATAGTAATAAAAGACAAAGTTCAATCTTAAAGATAAATTTATGTGTATTTCATTCAACTCCGTCACACCTTAACGACTGGAACATTTAAAAGTCATTACAATTAATAAAAACTGGTTAATTTAATGATTCTTTATCTGACCTACAGTTATAAGCAAAGGCGCAAACCTACAGTCGTTGTTTAAAAGATCTAGAATTCCGGCCGGATAACGAGTTAAAAGAAATGCTTAAAAATCTGAGCTAAAGGAAACAAAAGACTGATATTAAAAGTCTATTTCAGGCCTATTCTATATTCAGTCTATTTTAAATAAGCTGGAATCCAAAGCTTCACTTTACAACAAAAATAAATACTTATTTTACTACCCGCATTGTTGGCAATGGTGCAGCGTGGCAAGAAATAAACGTTTATTTAAGAAGTTATCCCGGCAATGTGGCAAGTGAATTGATCTGTGCAGTTAATATTTTATTATAATATTAAATGATATGAATTTATAAAATAATAGTGTGGCGTTCGATTCTGTGACCCGGTTGACCTGTATAAGGAAAGGTTATGGTAGGTACCGTTTATTTTTCGATCTGCAATAATTACTTGGCTATTTTTGAGGTGGCGTGCAATTAAGTCACCGATGTTGATTACTCGATGCATAACGGATATTGGTGGTTTCCCTTCGTACTTTTGACAGTATGCTGATATATCTGGCACCAAGAAATTGATCATCTCCATAAAATGTATTAAGATTTGTATGATGATGAACCTTTTCTATTCTTATTTATTTAGCCCATTAATTAGTCTATTGGTTTTTGTCGTTTGAAAAGTTGCATGACTATAATAGTTACCCACTTAAGAATGCCCAATCCAAATAAAATGCATTGATTAAATGATTTTATTAATTTATAGCGTGTTAGACGATTCTGGGCCCGTAGAAGTTATTAAAAGGGAAAATGGCCTTTAATCATCTCCATTAATTTATTAGAATAAACTATTAGCTATTGGTTATTCAATTTATCCGTGACTTAAATTAATATCATATTTTAAGTTTTATGGTTTTTTTGACGGATCATCTCGTACGTTAGCAAAATACACGGTTTATTACAATCAATGACAAATTGTAGCTTCAATCTTACTATCTATTATATATAATATATATATTATATATCTATTGTACTATATTTGCATTTTGTATTTTCTATGGTGTATAATAAAATTATATTTCATTTATTCATTCGCTCATTCACTGACACTGTATAAGTGTGTGACACTTATTTATACTTTTTTTTTAACTTTAGTGATCCAGTTATTAGCTATTAGGACTTTGGCATATGAGCTTCTATGTACTGTTCCGATACTGTTTGACGACCTGCGTGGCGCAGTGCGTGCGCTGTCGCATTATTAAGTTAGAGGTGCTGGGTTCGATTCCCGGCTCGAGTCTCGTCTGGTGGAAGGCTTCGGTCGTAGCTAGTTGCCACCCTACCGATAAAGAGGTGTCGCTAAGCGATTTAGCGTTCCGGCACGATGTCGCGTAGAAACCAATTAGGAGTGTGATTAGGAGTGTGGGCTTACCATACCCCTAACAGGTTAGCCCGCTACCATCTTAGACTGCATCATCACTTACCACCAGGTATATATAAAAAAACAGTCGAAAAATGTTATCCAACTCTTCATTATGTGAGAAGTATTTTTTAAGAGTTAAACAATTGATTTTTAATTCTGTCTTATTAGATATGCCTGAGCCTAGCTCTTTAATAGGCTGAAGATGGATTTATGCGTAATGAATGCGTGACTCGAACGCTTCCTGTATTGTCTTAGTTAATGGCTTTTAGGCGCGTCGACTCGTATTGCTCAACGAACTGTTTACTGGACTCAATGTCACCGTATGAATTACACCTGATTATCGCGTTACGAGATACGCGCTCGTCGTCAAGTTTAACTGCATTCTAAGCCGACTTCTAATAGTATTTGAATGTTATAATTGAGATTTTTTTGAATTTGACGTAGCTTGTTTTTTTATAACCACTACAAGTTAGCCCTTGACGGTAATATCACCTGGCGATAAGTGATGATGCAGTGAAAGATGGTAGCGGGCTAACTTGTTAATGGTATGGTAAACCCACACTCCTAATTGGTTTCTACGCTACATCGTGCCGGAACGCTAAATCGCTTGGCCACGCGCCTTTGTCGGTAGGGTGGTAACTAGCCACGGCCAAAAACTCGAGCCGGGAATCGAATCCAGGAACTCT
The DNA here is from genome assembly GCA_928268935.1 of Lasiommata megera. Lineage (NCBI taxonomy): Eukaryota > Metazoa > Arthropoda > Insecta > Lepidoptera > Nymphalidae > Lasiommata > Lasiommata megera. The sequence goes on from OV743321.1 coordinate 3,048,686, forward strand.
AACTTTATAACGTTGTCACGTTATATAGTTAGAGTTCCTGGATTCAATTCCCGAACGTGACAACGTTATAAAGTTAAAGTTCCTGGATTCGATTCCCGGCGCACCCACTACGCCACGGACGTCAAACAGCGTCAGAAACAGCGTTCAGTTGTCTAACTGAATAGCTGAAAAAAAAGTCGCGGAGATTTAACTCCTTAACGTGCGACTTAAAATGGTTCCTCTAGCGTGCAGCTAGAACCAAGGGTAAAGACCACAGACCGTCTTACAACAAACAACTAACTTTGCGACATCGCCTTACCACACAGTACGTTATTACTCAAAAGAACAAAAATTCGTCATTTCCACGTTATGTTTGGATTGCGGCACTTCGCATTCGATGCGTGCAACACTTGCTGCAATTTAGTTGATCATTTGCACGTCATGTCTTGTGTTGTGTTATAATTTATTATCTTAACTGCACCGCGTCGAATTGAACCGTCAGTTGTTTGCTTGCACTGCAAGCGGATTGGTTTAATACCAGAGGTACAAAGTTGTTGCATGTTGATATCATAACTTAACATTTAGACCTAGAATCACGAAAACCAACCTGGGCAGGTCTGCCCCCTTGTGCAGAGTTGTTGTGATCTATAATTATTTTATTAAGAGTACTGGCATAGATATCTTTCGGAACTCCGTCGCATCTTTCAAAAAAGAGTTAAAAAAACATTTAAGTGTTGCAAGATTTTTAAATTTTTCAATCAGTCAATTATTGTATTGTTTTTTATTTGTTGTGTTCAGCAAATAGTATATTGCACCTTTTTTTTGATGTTACCATTTTTAGATAAGATTTTTTTTTAACATATAATGTCTTGTCTCATATTACGCACGCTGAGTTAGCCTATAAATGGACTGTACAACATTACAAGAGAATTGTAGAATGTGTCCTTAGATGAAGATAGTTGTATGCACGATGGCTTCCAAATAAATAAATAATATCATACCATTAACAGTTATAAAAAAATTAAAAAAAAAAACACATACCCTGTTTGGGTGTTGTTGTGACTTGGTATGGAATCGATCGTAGAAGAGACCGTTTTTATTTTTTTATTTTCATGGTCTTAAAAAAATAATTTACAATGTATTCGTTATTTGGTTTATATTTTTTATTTCTTTAAAATAAAACGTCAGATCGGTACCATTCAAATTCAGTGAAATATTATTTATTTTTTACCATTGAAGTTTAATTAATTATATGTGCAGGGATAAAATTATTTACTGGAAAAATTTATGTCTAGTTTAGCTCAATAAATTAATGCTTGTATATATGGGTGTTTTAAAGAGTATTAGATATAGTGTAGCTATGTATGTAGGCTAGATTACTCTGTAAATCTGCTTCGTGGTGTAACTCAAGAGTTTACGCTCAGATTTGTACATAGGAAAATTGTTCTTACCGCGTAATATTTCATTGCACCATTTTGCCATTGTGCTGTTGAGCATTTATCGCTAAGTGAATTTTAGTTTAATTTAGTTTTACAATGTAGGGGACGTTTCTAGTTCACTCATTACAAAACACACTTTCATTTGATTGTTTTTTTGACAGTAAGAAACAATTGTATAAGTTCTGAAATATGTGAAATTTATTATAAACCATCCTCAATCAGGTTGACCATTGAAAAATCCCTTACCGTACTGCGATGTGAAATAAGTTTTTTTAACGATCGCCCAATGAAGGAGTATAATGTCTTTACTTAAGTATTTACTTATGTATTTGTGAGATTTTTACTTCATGATAATTTCTAAATGCCTGAACAGGTTGGATGTTATTATATTTCCATACATTATTCTAAATCTATAAATTAAAAAAAATATTCCACAATTTGAAATTTGAAGTTTTTTTTTTTTAAATTTATTTAAATGCATCAAAAAAGTTTTAAACAATTATAAATTTAACTATCCTCCAGAAACTGCTCGGCGGAGTCAATTTTAATTTAGTTCAGGCACGGGTTCAGGATAAGGACAAAGTCACTATAAGTAAGCATTAATAATTGAGTCTAGGTAGACAGACTCCTTTGAACAAAAAAGAAACTGCAAGCAATCGTGAAAAGGTAACAGACGGTCAAAAATGTTAATGCGGCTTATAAATAATTGCCGACATAGGTAATAATTATTTAAAACAGCCTTAAACGTCCCGACGTTTAAAAATAAATATTTACGCCTACGTCTAACTTTCATCGTCTTGTTTACATTCCAAAGAAAACGAGAGTGGTCGAGTTGAACGTCGTATGTCGGTCATTATCACCCGTATTTGCATAATGATAAGGTTCAAAATTAACAATGCAAATTCTGATATCAGCGTTCCGTGGGTATATATACCTATTTTATATTATACTTTTCTTACGTTACGGTATGCAATTTTATGCTTTTTGGCCAGTGTTTTTATTATTAGATATTGGAAGAGGACTTTCACTAAAAAAAAAAACGTGTGTGTAATCGTCCTCTGGGAAGAGTGCTGCATACAAACTTTTAGATAACATACCCGCATCGTTCACGGCACTTAATATTTCCCTCCCGTGAGAGACACCAGGTCAGTGAAACATTCGGTGTTGTTGTGCGAAGCTTTTGGCACTTGAGACACTATCGCTAAAGAAGGTACGACGTCCTTTTGAATAGGACAACTGAATAGTACCCAACTTTATTTAATTTGATTCAAAATTCGAAATTCAAAATTCGAAGGTCAAATATTCCAAATTCAAAATTAATACTTCCAACCACCTGCGTACGCGCCGGTGTGCAAATATCAGCCAATTACAAGACTTGTTAAATAAATCGTTTTGTGATTGGTAGAACAAGTTGAGTTACCTTTTCATTTCAAGGTTTTTGTAATAATTTATTACTAAATTATTTTCGTTTTACTATACTGTTCGTGGTACGTTAGTTGCGTAATAAAAATATGAAAGTATGTTAACTTATTAATAAAGTTCAAAGAAACTCACTGCTTTCATTTTCCCATTAATCACATCGTATTTTCTTCGGATTAACTACTACTGGCTATCATGGGAGACTAATGATAGAAAATCATGTATGAAACGAAAGTGTGGTTTAGGCTGCCTCTCCACCGAGGATGTGCGAGGTTACTTAGCGGTGCGAGAGAACGTAGCTTGTTTGCAAAACGGTGCATCCCATGCAACGTTAAGCTTCCGATGACGCATTATAAAGTTGGAGGTCCTGGGTTTGATTTCCAGCTCGAGTCTGGTCTGGTGGGAGGCTTCGGCCGACCACGAAGACGTGTCGCAAAGCGATTTAGCGTTTCGGCACGATGTCGCGTAGAAACAAATGAGGAGTGTGGGTTTATCGTAACAGGTTAGCCCGCTACCATCCTACCACCTGGTGGTGCACCTGCATCATCACTTACCACCTGGTACGCTTCAACGGTGAAGGAAAACATCGTGAGGAAACCTGGATGCCTGAGAGTTCTACATAATGTTCTCAAAGGCGTGTGAAGTCTGCCAATCCGCACATGGCCAGCGTGGTGGACTATGGCCAAACCCCTCTCAGAGGAGACCCGTACTCTGTAGTGAGCCGGTAATGGGTTGATCATGATGATGATGATGATGATCACCAATATGTACGCTTTATGGATGCCTGTAAAAGGGTTACAGGAATAAAGCTATTTTGAGGGTGTTTAATAGTTCAGCTTGTCACACCGGTGGGCTTCAAATATATCAAACGCTAGGCATCCTCGCATATGCCTGATGGAAAAGCAGCCTTGCGATGCGATGTCTGTCGGTGCGTGGATATCTACCTACGCGCTTTTCTCTCGACCTCCGGACCTTTCATCAATATTCATCGGCCGTCAATGTTATGATGGCTCTACACGACGCTAGTTAAACGCGTGCACACGTGTGCTTACTGTCTGACATATACACTCAGACGAGTGAAATTTATGATGACCTGGATATGTCTGGTGACTTGGGGTTTTATTTGAGGAACTGCAAATTGATGCAAATGACAACAAATAGTGCTAGGATACGTATTTTCATGTCGTCAGATTCCTATTTCGGCTTTAGCGTTAAAATTTTATAAGATAATAAATTCAGTAATTCAAACGTTTTCTATTAACTTCTTTTATACGCACTATAACAATTGATTAAGATTTTCAGAAAAGCTTGTGGAAGTACTTTAATTTTACAGTAAATTAAAATATATTCATCGAACATAAGAAATGGCGATGTCGATAAGATAATAATGAATATTCATCTTCTTAGACACACGTGCGTTTGAAACCCACATAGATTTAGTTTTAAGTTCACATAAGTAGTTATCATCGTCTTCAGACTAAAATATAAAATTTTGTGTACGCTTCTAAAGACCACATCGGCTTAAGTATATTTTGAAGTCCGTATTAAATAAAATGAAGCTGTGATAGCCTAGTGTTTAGGACGTCCGCCTCCTAGTCAGAGGTCGGGGGTTCGAATCCGGGCACGCACCGGAGTTATGTGCGTTTTTAAGCAATTAAAGTACCACTCGCTTCAACGGTGAAGGAAAAACATCGTGAGGGAACCTGCACGCCTGAGAGTTCTCCATAATGTTCTCAAAGGCGTGTGAAGTCTGCCAATCCGCACACGGCCGTGGTGGACTATGGCCGAATCCTTCTCATATTGAGAGGAAACCCGTGCTTTGTAGTGAGACGGCAATGGGTTGATCACGATGATTAAATAAAATAAAACGATTATCTAGGAATGGCGGCTATCATTCGCATCTTTAGTCGCTGCGTGTATTGACGCCTTAATGTATAGTTTATTCAATCCTAACTGGGTTAAGTACAAAACAATTAAACTTGAATTTTACGGTAGCCATTATACTTTGATGGCGATGCTTGGAAGGCAAAGAAGGGCAGTAGGTCTGCTATCGGATTTTCATTGGCGTTCGAACGTACAATAAGATCGTAATTAGTACGTACTTACGATCGATTGTTCGTTCAACGTTTTCTTTCACGTCTTAAAGTGGATACGATGTTACTTTTTGTAGACCTCCGTGGCGCAGTGTGTTTGCTATGGTATAAAGATGGAGGTCCTGGGTTCGATTCCCTGCTCGAGTCTGATCTGGTGGGAGGCTTCGGCCGTGGCTAGTTACCACCCTACCGACGAAGACATGTCGCCAAGCAATTTAGCATTCAGGCACGATGTCGCGTAGAAACCTATTAGGAGCGTGGGTTTACCATAGTCCTAAACAGCATCATCTCACCACCAGGTGAGATAGCCGTAAAAAAAAACTTCACAATCTGGCAAATTCTAACTCGAATAAGTCGAAATACTTGAGCATAAATTCTTTCCCTAAATTGTTCACTCTTTCTCTTCCCGTTCTATTTCTCTTATATTTAGAAACGTCGCTTCTAAGCGTAGGTACACGATCTAAAGATTGGTTACGCTATAACAATGAAATAGGTGATAAGAAATGAATATTTAAATATTTATTTACTAAGTATGTATATATACAAACAAAAAATATGTATGGATGGATTGTGTAAAATAGGATACGTGTGTAAAAGGAGTGGTCAGTCAAGTGACGGCTGATAAAAGCGAGTGGAAGGAGAAGAAGAAGAAGATATAAATTACTATTGCGTTTTTTTCTTATCTATGTATTATTTTATGATTTTTTCTATGATTTTGAAGTCTCTAGAGAAGTTCATGTTGTTAAGTTATGTTATGGTATGCTTGCTCGTCTCTGTAAGTATGTTTTGTATTGGGCCTTTTAATTTAACATTCAACAATTTAACTGTCGAAACATGATAGCGGTAATAGAACAATTTAAATTTACAATTACCTGCTGATATACCGTTTATAGGCAGGTTAGGGTTACCATGTTTAACGGTAGGAATTTATCGTAATCGATAAAAAAAAACAATGAAACTAAGAATTCTGACGTTAACATTAACAAGATGAGCAAGGTGACTAAGAATCTTCTTTACTGTAAGATTTCATGTTATTGAAATTCTCACAAAAGGTAGCGTTATTCGTATTTATTATATTATTGTCAAGAAGCTGTGATAGCCTAGTGGTTAGGACATCCGCCTCCTAATCAGAGGTCGGGGGTCGAATCCGGGCACGCACCTCTAACTTTTCGGAGTTTTGTGCGTTTAAGTAATTAAAATATCACTTGATTCAACGGTGAAGGAAAACATCGTGAGGAAACCTGCACGCCTGAGAGTTCCCCGTAATGTTCTCAAAGGTGTGTGAAGTCTGCCAATCCTCACATGGCTAGCGTGGTGGACTATGGCCAAATCCTTCTCATATTGAGAGGAGACCCACGCTCTGTAGTGAGCCGAGAATGGGTTGATCATGATGTTATGATGATTTTATTGTTTACTGATCAATATTTTAATACAGAAACATATATGTATATTCATATCGCAGAAATAAACATAAGAACTCTTAATTATTCTAATAGCTTAACTTTAAAGGCTAATGCACCTTTTAAAGTAAACAGCGTTAATACGTAAAAGAAAACCTAAAACTGAAATTTTATATGGAGGTCTGAACGTCATAATAATTATCCATAAGATAGACCAACACATGCGGCACCTAGGTGAGAATTGGTCTACACCATGACGCTAATGTTCGAAACAATTTCGAAATGCTCGTTATGCGAATAATTAAAACCGTTATCAAATTGAACTGCAGGTAATTATTACAGGTCGATATCAAATTGAGGGCGTTCGATGCCTACGTATTGTTCTGCTATCAGCATGAATATGAGACAATATAGTCAAAATAAAACTTGTCTGAAAATTTATTTCGAAAGCATTTTCAAGTTCAAGCATGTTCAAGTAAAAAGGTTGTTCAACTTGTATCGTTCTTTTCTTGAAAAAATCCATTTTGAAAGGTATAATTTTATATTCACAGTAAAAAGAACGTTGGAAGCGGCTTTGAAAAAAAATTAAAGACGAATAAACGTAAAAATAAAGAACTAATTCACACACAATTGTTTGTTAAAAAGTTTTCATTGACCAAACAATTAATTAATAAATAAGTTATTTCACTATAATAGAGTCAAATACATTTAAATAACAAAATTATTGTCATTATAGTTTTCAGTGTACTAAAGACCAAAAGTAGAAGTAAAAATTAATATAAGCAATGCCTACTCTTTGTAACACTTGTGTCAATAATGTTGGCGATGAAAACAATTTTTTGAATAAATTACTTAAAATACCACGAAGTTGGTGCAAAATTTTATCAATTTATACGATTAAAAATATATAATGAATATTTTATTATACATTAATTATTATATATATTATATTTTTTAATGCTTTTTACAGTTGGTTATCGGTAATATACGTGTGCCGTTTTAGTTTGCATACTTATGTGGTTTGCACGTGTCAAGGCTGTTTAGGAGATAAGGTTTTTTAATAGCTCTAGGCTCAGTTTTTCCACAATGTATTCTATTATAGCGTTTAAAAATGTAGGTGACATATCTATTATCTTTCCGTCTAATTAATTTGGTGTGATCCAGATAAAAATACACGTTTTTTTTACGTAAAAGCAATTTATCAATGCCAATTTCATAACGTTGATAACAGTTTTTAAAAAAATATATCAATTTTTTTGGTGTGCAATAAAGTTATTCTACGTCCTCTTATAACGTCTCTATTAATAGGTTAGCGGAAAAAATACATAGTCTAGAAGTTAAAATATTAGTTTGCGGTTGGCAAAGTAATCTTCTGGTCGGGAATGCCACAGTCGTAAAAGATTAATTCGTATTCTAGCCAAAACGTTGCATTTACATAAGAGTTAAAATGTAAGCAATGAATTTATTCAGGCAATATATAATATGACGAACATTATATAAATTAGAGAGTAATGGCGTACTATTAGAAATAAACAAAATCTTGACCCCGGAAAGAATATCAATATGTCTGCTAAAGACTGAAATGTCGATATCCATGAAGTGAATGACCGATGACGTGACAGTGAATAAGTGAAATAAACTCCGGTAAACATGTGCAGCAAGGATCAAATCAGCCATATCTTGGGGAAAATAAATGTGGTAAGTTATTTAGCTATTATATTAATACTAAGTTATTTTAAACCTAGATGTCTACAAAAATGACACTTCTGTTAACGACTGGGTGAAACAATACAACTTTATCGTTTCAGTTCTAATGTTTTAAGTGTCAAAATTCAAAATTCAAATAATCTTTATTCAAATAGTCCTTTACAAGGCACTTTTAACGCGTCAATAATTTACATACTTAGTGATTTGATGGTGATAACTACCTTTGTAAACTTAAAACTATGAGGGTTCCAAACGCGCCCCGGTCTAAGAAGAAGCCCAAAACAAACTAAGCCGCGTTTTTTTTTTGTTTTTTAGTTATCACCCTCTAACATTTAAAAAAAAATATATAGTACCTATGGAGATAGAGCAATTCATACCCAAGCTTTTTTATTGTTTATATAATCGTAATAAATGTCTTTAAACAAATAATTTTAGACTTAAATTAAAATAGCTATCATCAATTAAATACAAAATCAACCGCGCTTGTGCACAAAAACGTAGTTTTTTCAATAAAACGCGGCAAACCCGCACTCTTTTCAAACTACCCGCCATCTCCGTTCTTTTTTCATTTTCATATTACGTCCGAAAACGAAAATTGAATCTTATTTGAAGTGAGAACTGGTCTGTTTAAATTGATAGTTTATATAATATACCCCTTCATAACATCAATTTAATTTGATCTTGTTTCATTTAATTTTATTATCTTTGCAAACATTATTATTTTACTTTATTTTTCTTATTTTTTTTGTTACAAGTTGTGTACAAATACTAAAATTTGTTATTATTTATATTACAATTATAATATAGTTATAACCTTATTTGTGAATATTAAATATGATGACATAAGATAAATTTTTGCTTCTCTTTAATTTGGGTGGTGGTTCTCTTTAGTTTGGCTTTAATCTCTGGTGATTTAGTCGTATAAATATTGCGGTTTCTGTGTTAACCACAAAGTTAAATTAAAGCTTTTAGTCCTTCATTAGGTCCAATGGTTTCTTTAATGCAATATTTTAGCGCACATTCTGTAGGCACTAATACGCTTGTATTGATAATATTATTTGGATTGGATTTCGAAATTACTGTATTGCAAATTTTAATTAAAATATTCATTCTGTTTGCCAATCTGTCTGAATAATGTAGCCGCTATGCTTTATGAATGTAGCCGACGCATTTGCGCAATAATCGATTGGTATTTACGAAATTGGTTATTTATATGAATATAGGTGTTTTATAATTAAATTTTGTAAGACATGAGTATTTTAAATGTATCGTGTCTCAATGTCGTAAACAAATTAAGTCACGTCAAGTTACATCGCAAGAAGATATACCTACCTACCACTAATTAGTCTGTGAAATAGTTAAGTGCGTCTGTTGCAATACTATTTAAAGTATTCTTTGATTTTGCAAGTTCACGGTGTACAAGCAAATAACTCAAAGATAACATGTTTACGTCAGATATAATATAGCATTCTATGCGAAGTTGCTATTTCAATATCACACCGAATCAGATCAGTAATTTAGCGCAATAGTGCAAGATAATGTATAAAATATTTTTTTTGTACCAAAACAAATGTATTTTTTTTCTCATTCTTAATCCTGTTGGTACTAACCAAGAGGTTTATTGTTCTATAGGCTCTCTCACACTTTATTATTTATTTATTTTTATTATTTTTGTACCAAATTTGTGATATTAAACACTTACAAAAGAACTTAGCTTATACAAAGGAAAGCTTATCTCTATAAGATATCTCTTTCCTTAATATATTACGTAGTTATTGTAAAATATTATCTTACCTCAAATTAGGAATCTGTCTTTTCTCTTGGGTTCAAACATCGGTAAATATCTGTTGTTCTTGCCCCGTTTATGATATTTTCTGTTGAAATATTTGACATGAATTGCAAAAGAATATTTTATTGCGTAAATGTGTTTAAAATATTTTTAAAATTTTAAAACACATGTTGTACGGAAGTAACGATACAGCGCCATCTCTGTTTAATCGTACTTAGACTGCGCAGGCAGACTGATGTGTTACCTTCCTTGTAAATTAATATAAATTGGGCTAATATATTTTTCATTCGCTTCTTCATCGTAGTCAATGACCAAACCAAAACGATGTTTTCATTATATTGCCTTACCTAATTTGCACCAAGACTAAATAATTAGAACATCCTCTCGTTGTACTTTAAAATCGATGTTTCTAGAGCTCAAAGTTTGAGGACTGGAATGAAATCCAAAATCACACCTTTTGGGCTATTGTTAGGACACACTCCTTTGGGCGGCTGGTAGGGCATTCGGGAAGTTTACAACGGGTCCCCTGGGTGTACAGTAAAACCTGCGAGAGGGACATGCCGTGGTGGTTTTTAGTTCGGGTATACCCCCCTTCGGGGGTGGGTGTCCAACATAACCTCTTTCCCGCCCAAGGGTACGGAGGTAGCTAGAAAGCTTTTCCACCACGACAAAAAAAAAAGGACCCACTCCTTCCAATAGCTTACCACATTGAGGAGAAAGTGTAAAATAACTCGTCACAAAGTTACGCCGAAGTAAGAAAACATAACCACACGGTAATTTTAATATAACAGTGCCATCAGTGGAGATCAACAATCACCTTATCTCCATATCATCGCGCTGTACTTGCGGAAGCAACATAAAAAGGAAACCTTCGTCAGTCAGCAGTTAAATCAAATCTGTCATCTCGATTACAACTTTTACTTTGTTTTTACACGCCTCATTAAGATTTGGAGTCTGCATAACTTCATGAGCGTGCGGTCGTACCTACAGCTTGATTTGTCTTACGATGATGAGTGCTCTGTGGCGTAAGATGATTTCTTTTTAGAACAATGGTAGCCATTCTTTTATTTTTCGGTAGTGTTTGATTACATCTCTTCGCTTACATTTTATTTCATACATTTATGATGTTTTACTTCCGTATATATACAGCGATTAAGAAGATTCTACTATGTAAACGTAATTAAAATAATTAAGGGATTTAATTTCGTTTTTAATAAGTACAACCTTTTAGTGAATATAATATAGAAATAAATAGAATAGTTACGATATAGTTGGATATGGAACGACTAAAAACAGATAAATAGAATAATTTTATTGCAACAAAACACAAAGTTGAGACACAAGATAATCAATTTCAAATAGCAGAAGAAAATAATTTCAAGTGTAAAGGCGGTCTTATCACTTCATCGTCATCATCATCATGATCAACTCATTATCGGCCCACTACAGAGCACGGGTCTCCTCTCAATTAGAGAAGGGTTTGGCCATAGTACACTACGCTGGCCATGTGCGGATTGGCAGACTGCACACGCCTTTGAGAACATTATGAAGAACTCTCAGACATGCAGGTTTCCTCACGATGTGTTCCTACACCGTTGAAGCAAGTGATATTTTAATTGCTTAAAAACGCACATAACTCCGAAAAGTTAGTGGTTCGAACTCTCGACCTCTGATTAGGAAGCGGATGTCCTAACCACTAGGCTGTCACAGTTTCCTTTAAGTGTAATAAATAAAATAGTGTAAATATATATATAGTGCTTTAAAAGGTGTTAAAAGCAGATTTATTTCTCATTTATGAATATCACTTACAAATGTGATTAATAAATAATAATAAAAAAAACATCACAAATGTGATTACGATAAAATAATTACCTATCAAACAAGTGTATAGGTGGTTCGAACGATTAATCATAAACAGTTCACTGACACAGTAACAGAGAGACACAAATGCGGTAGATCTATGTAATTCTACGTAATTTTCGTAATAACGGCCTTTGACACCGTAATGCGTTAGGTAATTCGCCTTCGATGTTAATATACATACTAGCTGGTGCCAATGCAAATACCACTTCATTATGTTTTAGTGGACATGTAAATTACAACTCGTATGACAGTAATATAGTTAGGAATTTGCGCTGTCCTAGAATTAGTGGAATCTTGTTAATTAGTATGTGTAAATTATTTTGAACGAGAAAAGCAAGGTCGTCGAGTTAATGTGAGCGTTAGTATAAAAGGTAGTTAATTTAATAATAATAATGGCTTCATAAGTAAGTAGCAAACGTAATTACTTCTTTACAACTATACTATTATTTATTAAGCATAGTCGGAACGGAAGAAAATAAAGGCTTTAAATTGCATTTATTACAATTTTAAGCCTTTATTTTCACAGTAGTTTTAGACTGAATTTAGATTTCCTTCTCTATTTTGGAATTCCGCTGTTTGTTGCCATATAGAATTGGCTATTGGGAATTGTGAACTTTATAATTTATGCATTTTCACTGTCCACCAATTCTGGTATGTTGGGAGGTGGATTGGATACGAGCTGCCATACCTTTAAGAGTTAAGCCCGTTACCAACATAGACTGCAAATAATAAACACTTTGCGGACGAGTGTCCTAGCGTTACCGTGATCCAGCCTCTAGGCGTCGCGAAGGAGCATGGCTGGGTTTTAGTGGGTGTTCCGGTTGCCACCCACATACCCCAGACTGTGTGCGTAGCGGACTCTAGAGGCAGAACTGCGCCGCTTCCGGTTTTTGAATGGGTATGACATTTCCCAGCATTAAAAGCAGTAAAAAATAATAAAAAGCGATGTTGCTGGACTCGGCTAGAATAGTTACTCGGACTACTTTATTATTTTTTTAACCTGTCGCCCTTACCTCCGGCCGTTTGGTCTCTTCTACCGGGGTAGAATCCTCCGCCCGGTGCAAATATGTATTAATGTAACGTTAATGTAGGTTTATTTATTTTTATCTGTTTAAGTATATTATACATCTATTGGCTCTTATAATTATGTATTTATTTTGCACATGGGCGTGACAGCAAAAGCATAATAGAAATAATAATGAAGACCTGCAATCAGGCGAGATTGCCGTCAAGGGCTAACTTGTAGCGTGACAAAAAATATCTTCTCTCTCTTGTGATAAGTCAATCATGCTAAAGAAGAAACGAGGCAGAAATCGCAATGGTCGACTACCCTACCTATTTGCGCATAACAAGTAGTATATATATAATATCCAGTCACGATCACTCGACCATCTCTGGACCGCTGACGAGTGTGCGACACTAGAACGGTTGTGGCCGCTCCACTTGGGCCATTTCCGCATGCTTCAGAACAGCTATGTCATACTTCGAGACACTGGCTCATTGACAATCACTATTTATCAGACGGCGATGCTTGACGCGAGGGGACATGCCGTTTGTTCCCACATAACTTGAATATATTAATACTGTTTGGTTGTATAGTCTATTTTTGTTTCTAATTTTATAATTACGTAATAGGCCGACAGCATATTTAGATCCAAACTTTTTGGAATTTGAACATAAATAAATTTAATGGGATTGTAGGCAAATTTATTAACGATAAGTTGGAAAAGATTTTAGTCTTTAATTTGGTTTTAACGACTGTAATAATTATAATAGATTTTTCGAATTGACTCGTTTATACTTTGTAAAGTTTTATAGTAGTATCCTTTATTTAGATAAATTTTTACGTTTCTTGTTCGGATCTGAAACAACACGACAAACATTGTTTTCGTACAATCAAAATATAAAATAATTCAAAAATCAGTTACTGAAGTAAAGAAAACGACTTGTGTTTGCAATTTAATTTTGTAGTCGGGTGGTTTTTCTAAGCGTCTTTCGTTCGAATTTATAGAACTGTACGCTATTTTATATGACAATATAGTGTGGGTACCTGTTTTAATGCATAAATTGATGTCATCTCTCGAAGTTCCGTCCCATATAATTATCATACGAATAATCCGCTTACAATAAATTTAACTACGATCATCTTGAGTATCAGTAACTTTGTTCAAAATTACAAAGTTTAAATAATCATCGCAAGCCCTACATTTTGAGGTATCATGGACAAATGAATATCAACATTTAATAACTTCTTTTTTAGTAGTCGGTTATAATTGTATGCAGTAACACAGGACAGGTCAGTTTTTGGCGACCTCCGTGGCGCAGTGCGTGCGCTGTCGCATTATAAAGTCGGAGGTACTGGATTCGATTCCCGGCTCGAGTCTTATCTGGTGGGAGGCTTCGGCCGTGGCTAGTTACCACCCTACCGACAAAGACGTGTCGCCAAGCGATTTTAGCGTTCCGGCACGATGTTGCGTAGAAACCAATTAGGAGCGTGGGTTTACCATACTCCTAACAGGTTAGCCCGCTACCATCCTAGATAGCATAATCACTTACCACCAGGTGAGATAGCAGTCAAGGGCTAACTTGTAGTGTATAAAAAAAAAAGGTAAGTTAAAAGCTAATAAAGCCATGTACGTGCAGGGAGATGCATTTTCTACGAAAGAATGCACGCGCTACACAAATAAAGCGCACGATAAAACACTGTGATAGTAATATCTAGACACATATGGCCGTCAGGTTTGTGTATCTTTTATCTGAGTGTAAAATTTTCCGGTGATTCATAGCGTAAACATCCTTTTATTACGCTCACTAAGAGAGCGAGTGTAATCTTTTTAATGGCTGAACTCAAACCATCTCGAACGTTACAGATATCGTAACGTGTTATTTCATTTAAATCTTTCCAAAAGCGACTGCAAAGTAAATGGAAAACATATTAGTGCATTAATTTTTAGGTCGCATATATAGATAATAAGATATGTCGAGTCAAGGACGTCCGAGTTGTTTTTTTGTAAGGGTGACGTCACGATTTTGTTTACTTTCGCTCATAGTAATTAAAACCACAACTTGTGGGTTTACACTTTTATGCGATAATAACTATTGGTTCGAACAGTCCGACGTCTCGAGCGAAAAAAAGCCGCGAAAGGCATCGACCGCCCGTATTTATAGCATAAAACATGCTTGTACAAAATTGATTGTTACTGGCTTAATTATGTTAGCAAAATCATCAATAGTCAAAATGTGGGTAATTATTGAATTCTTGAGGTTTTTGGCGCCGCTTAATAAAGTTAATAACTTCTTCGCGCCGACAGATATATATACATAGATATATATGTTATTCAATGGATTTCGAAATACCATAGCTTATATATTAAGGTTTTTTTTTTCAGGAATTCGCTCAAACTTTGCAAACGGTAAAAAACTTTGGAAATTTCCAAAATTCACGAACTTACTCGTAAGTGGGTTGTATTTATTCACGCTTTAAGAATTTCGCTAGATTTTGCTAGTAAGCTTTTATTTAATTTGTAAAAATACAGCGTTATAAATACATTACCCCTTTATTTAATACCCCTTTAATTCAATAAATTACTTAACGCGTTTTGTCAATTTAGAAGTATAATTTTAAGGAAGTCATTATTTCGATAGTTTTATAAACAAATAAGAATATTTTTATGTTTTTTTATCATCTTATTACAGATAACTTCAATCTAAATAACGACTTCTTGGTATAGGAAGTTAACCCAAAACAAATAAAGGAGATAGAAACAGCATCTTTTTAAAATGTTTTTTAAGGATATTTTCTTTGCCTCTTGGTTTTTTTTTATACACCACAAGTTAGCCCCTGATGGCTATCTCACCTGGTGGTAAGTGATGATGCAGTCTAGGATGGTAGCGGGCTAACCTACTGTATACCCACACTCCTAATTGGTTTCTACCCGACATCGTGCCGGCCAGCCGAAGCCTCCCACCAGACCAGACTGGAGCTGGGAATCGAACCCAGGACCTCCAACTTTATAAAGCGACAGCGCACGCACTGCGCCACGGGGTCGACAGATTCGTCGTGGTTCATTTTTACTTTTGTTATTGTTAGTTAGTTTATAAATATACGGAGAAAAACTTATCAGTCTCAAGTGCCACTACGTTATTATTTTGTTACTATGTGGGGTGAGCAAAAATGCTGACTTTTTATTTCTATTTCCATACAACCCGGGGCGAGTTCGAGGCATTTCCTTAACAAAGCCCTGTCTATTATGTCTGGCAGCCATACAAGGGTAGGAAAAATTGGGGTGCATAGAAATCTACTTCCCTTCTTAACATTGCATATATTTTATTAGAAATGTTCGTAAATAATCTGAAACCGTGCATTATTTCACGGACGTAATATGTCCGCACAGAAATATATTTTTCTCATATGGGTACTGATCCATGCTGTGATTAAACAGTATCTCGGTTTTATATTTGAATAGATTATTCTCCGGAATATTGCCATAAGCTGTGATAGACTAGTGGTTAGGCCGTCCGCCGTTCGATCCCGGCCACGCACTTCTAACATTTTCAGAGTTCGTGCGTTTTAAAGCAATTAAAATATTTGCTTCAACGGTGAAGAAAAACTTCACATTGAGAGGACCCACGCTCTGTAGTGAGCCGGCAATGGGTTTATCATGATGATGATTGCTTGACAATGTGACCATTATCTCTTATGTAATTAGTTAACTTAATTTGAATTGAAATGTTAATCTTTTCTGGGTGAGAAAAAGGTTGAAATTTTTGTTGAAAATTCAAAAAAAACAACGTCTTGTTAATTGAACAAGATTCAATTCTAGATCGAATAGACAGTGATCAAAATCGGACAAAGAGGTACTGCCAGACGATCGCAAACAGAGATTTTGCCACAGTGTTATGTACCAACACGCAGTTATGTACCAACACGCAGTTATGTACCAACACGCAGTTATGTACCAACACGCAGTTATGTACCAACACGCAGTTATGTACCAACACGCAGTTATGTACCAACACGCAGTTATGTACCAACACGCAGTTATGTACCAACACGCAGTTATGTACCAACACGCAGTTATGTACCAACACGCAGTTATGTACCAACACGCAGTTATGTACCACCACGCAGTTATGTACCAACACGCAGTTATGTACCAACACGCAGTTATGTACCAACACGCAGTCTATACTAGTTGGGTACGGATAAGGCCAATAAAATCAATCTTATAAATTTAAGCATTATGTTCATCAATATGAATATACCTAGTATCTAATGTGATTCTATATAACACAACGGTAACACAAGTTGCCCGGAAACATTAACTTTCATACGATTAGCATAAGAAATTGGTGTTTACACACAATAATCTGCATCGAAATATTATATAATATTTATGTGAGGTGCCTAGTGGTCAAAAATCGACCAATATGTTTAATTAAAAAAAAAAATACTCCCTCTTGCACTTCATATAGAATTATACTTTGCCAAAAATCCTTATTAACCAATTTGACTGTGATTTAAATAGGAGATAAGTTACACCATGGATTAACATATCATCATCATCATGATCAACCCATTACCGGCTCACTACAGAGCACGGGTCTCCTCTCAATATGAGAAGGGTTTGGCCATAGTCCACCACGGTGGCCATGTGCGGATCGGCAGACTTCACACGCCTTTGAGAACATTATGGAGCATATTTTAATTTTTAAAAACGCACATAACTCCGAAAAGCTAGAGGTGCGTGCCCGGATTCGAACCGCCGACGTCTGATTAGGAGGCTGACGTCCTAACCACTAGGCTATCACCGCTTTAACATTTATCCCGAAAAACTGTATGGTTCCTGGGAAAAACAAAAAAACAGTAGACCCATATATATTTTAAAATTGAAAGATTTTTTTATTCGTATGTGTTCACAATAATCCCTGACATTGAGTTATAGGCAATAGGCAATGCAATCGGCGCTCACAGACTTACAACGTGTTACTTACCGCAACACTATGATTGATGTGTTAATTAACACGCTCGTTAAAAAGAAGTAGTTACCTTCAGCTGGGAATGTAGAGTTTAGCGTTTCCGTTAACAAAGATTACAGGGTTAAGCTATGTTTAACAGGTATTACGTATTTGAGCAAGGATCTTATCGCTCTTCCTACGTTTTTATTATCTAGATATTTACATTATTAGTTATATCTATACTTCTAACAATAGTAAAGGTTAATTTAGCTATAATCCGCGAAATTCAACAATTTATAATTTCTTATATGTATTTTTTTTTTGTATCCACTACAAGTTAGACCTTGACGTCAATCTCACCATGGTAAGTGATGATACAGTCTAAGATGGTAGCGGGCTAACCTGTTAGGGGTATGGTAAACCCATACTCCTTTCGGTTTCTACGCGACATCGTGCCGGAACGCTAAAATCGCTTGGCGACACGTCTTTGTCGGTAGGGTGGTAACTAGCTACGGTTGACGCCTCCGACCTCCGACCTCCGCCTCCGACGACCAGACTCGAGCCGGGAATGGGTTCGATTCCCGGGACCTCCAACTTTTTTTTATAATCTGACAGCGCGCGCGCTGCGCCACGGAGGTCTTCAAAATATGTATACATGAAGATTTTTCATAATTCTCTCCGTCGCCTTCCGGAGCATTCTGAGAAGATCTTTACTGCGATGTTCAATCTAAGCGTTACGAACGAACGTTTTAGTTACGAATTAATTGTAGCAAAATAAACTTATTCTTAAATCAATGTTATGTAATGTTAATAATGTAAATTATAAAAAAAAAATTACACACTATTAATTTAGTAGAATGTAATGACTTCTCAACCGATTGACATCGCTTAATAACATCTGACTATTGTAATATACATTCTGGCAAATAAAATTATGCTTCTATTCTATTTCTATTTTTGATTGTAATAAATTCCGCCGTTTTACTCAACGTTTAAGATATTTTAGTATAGAAAGCGTGTTCTGAGGTAAATACTTTTGAACTGTAAAAATTTTACATTAAAAAAATCGCATTCAATGTGTTTTCATTTAATATTAAATTTTGTCACAGATTACTCTTGCAAGAGAAAAAAAAGTTGTGATCATATCTCCTAAGGTATATAATAGTAAAACAATAATTCCCGCACACGATCTTCCGTATATACTCACATAATCTATATGTGATTTCAGTTATTATAATCAGTTTATTTAATGTCTTAAGCCCTTGACAGCAATCTCACCTGGTGGTAAAACCCATACTCCTAAGTGGTTTCTACGCGACCTTGTGCTGGAACGCTTAACCGTTTGACACGTCTTTAGCGGTAGCGTGGTGACTAACCGCGACCAAAACCTCCCAGACCAGACTCGAGCCGACTCGAATCGAACCCAGGACCTCCAACTTTGTAATGCGACGGCGCGAATGCTGCGCCACGGAGGTCGTAAAAAAGAAAGTTAGGGATGACAAATGTTATTTTGGTTAATTTTATGTGGGAACTGAATTAATAATACGAGAGGTTCACCAAATTGAGGAGGTGGAGGCGAAGACTGCGTGCTTCTTGCAGCCAAGACGCTTGTTAAATGATAACGTTGTTTGACTTAAATAATAAAATGCTAGCGACATGAAAGCAGATAATTCAAGTTTTACATCCTATCGCATCGAGTTAAAGAAATTAAAGGCGAATAGTTTTACTCGTAATTTGTAAAGCATTTGAAGGAAACGGAACCTAATTGCTTCCGGTTAAACAAGCTTTTTTCTGTTAATCGTTTATTATATGCATTCCAACAATCACATCTTTTGGTGAGTAATAACGCAGTCTCTGAATAATAAAGATTGCCTAGATGCGTCTTTATCTCAAGAATTAAAAAAAAAAACTGTGGTTTAGTCACTTAAACAGCGTGGTGGGACAACGCATTAATCTATTCTTGGAGTCTATTGGTATCTATCTATTGATATATATATCTTGGAGTCTATCTATTGGTGGAGTCCCGTGCTCTGCTAATCTATACAAATAAATAAAATTGGAGTGTCTGTTTGTAATATTGAAATAACCGTTTTTTACTACATGCATATGAATATGTATACGGTACATACACCAAAATAACATTTTTTACAATTATTGTCTGTTTGTTCCGGCTAATCTCTAAAATGGCTGGACCGATTTTTACGGGACTTTTATTGGCTGGTAGCTGATGTAATAAGGAGTAACTTAGGCTACCTTTATTTTAGAAAAAGTCTTTTATTTTAGAAAAATAAAGTAATGTTGCAATGTCCAAGTACTGTCCAGTACCGCGCGCGTTTTTTTTTTTTATTATATAGAAAGGAGATACTTTAATGTTTATCCTGTAATTATTTCAAGAAATTCGGGTTAGTTATCTATTGCTTCGTGATTGAAAGACAAACAAACACTACTAACTCAACGCAGACGAGCGGGCGTCGGCTAGTGATATAATATATTTAAACTGACAAAATACCAATAAATTAAATATCTAGGTGCTGGGTTCTATTCCATCCGGAATAGAACCCAGCACCTAGTGACATGCTTGTAAACCCAACGGAACTGTTACATTATAAAATTATATTGTTTGTTCAGTAACAATTTTCACACTGTTACGTCTGCAGACGGAGCGGTCGCCTTACGTAATTGTGCGTGTGAAGAGGCTCTTATCGGTCTCGTTATTGTTACAAAAGCGCAATGCATCCGTTGGGAAGAGAAATGTGAATTTTGAGGTTCGTTTGACCTTTAGGTTCTAATTGAGGTGAAATTGTCGACAGGCGGCTTGTCAAACGCTCGAGAAAGCGATTATTATGTAATACTGGCGGTCTGTACCCCGGCTACGCTGCGGCTCTTGGTCGCTTCTCTCCGAAAGAGGAGACCTAAACATATCCTTCACGACCCTGACGATCAGATGACTACTGACAACATACTCGTACCACCTATCACACAATCATACGCTACACACCGTCTTCGCCGGCGAAGACGAGGTCCCCGCTATCTTACGTCATCCGGACGTGGGCTCCGTCTACGGCCTCGGAGACGTACGGACCACTCACTATCCGACCCCCCCGTTATCCAAAACGTCGCCTAAGCCGAGTTATGGCCTCACAGGAGGCGCCCTTAGGCTGACGTTTCCTTAGTTTCTTCGAGCCCTAGGGCTCAAAATTTCTTCTGGTAGAGCCTCGTACCGAAGCTCGCCAAACAGTCCGGTTACGCTGTTGCAACCATTAGGGTTAATACAGCTAATAGTCAGTCCGACAAAAAAAAATAAGCTCTTGCTCGCTTTGATATAATTCCCGGTCGGCAAATCCCGGGAAAATCGTATAGCTACAGTCATTTTTATATAGATATTTATATTTATGTTAGATTTTTGACGACCCGCATTATAAAGTGGGAGGTCCTGGGTTCGATGCCCGGCTCGAGTCTGGTCTGGTTAGAGGCTGCGGCTGTGGTCAGTTACCACCCTACCGACAAAGACGCGATTTAGCGTTCCGGCACGTTGTCGCATAGAAACCATTTAGGAGAGTGGGTTTACCATACTCCAAACAGGTTAGCCCGCTACCATCCCAGACAACATCATCACTTACCACCAGGTGAGATAGCCGTTAAGGGCTAACTTGTAGTTGTTTTGTGACAAAACAGCAAATCGACTTCTTTGGAGTATTGCGAATAAATAAGTTAGTAAGCTGTGATAGTCTAGTGGTTAGGACGTCCGCCTCCTAATCAGAGGTCGGGGGTTCGATCCCAGGCACTCACCATTAGCTTTTAGGAGTTATGAGGTTTTTTAGGCAATTAAAATATCACTTGCTTCAACGGTGAATGAAAACATCGTGTATTAGTAGGATGTACTTATATGGATATATTTTCTCCGCCTCTTTTGTGTGTGTAGTTGACCTTTATTTGGTATGACGTCTTAACTGTTAATTACTTTCGTGAAATGCGTGCAAAATATTTTAACCTTTGTCATTTTTTAAATGTCAAAAGTTACAACGGAGAAGTGATTACTCAAAAACTGTCACACAGCGTCAAAGGGCTACGCCGAACACAAACTCACAATAAAAAAAGCAATACTGACTTAATAATCGTACAAAAATGTTTCGTCATTTATATTAAAACCAGCTTTTACCCGCGGCTTCGCTCACATCGACTCGTCATCGCAAAACAATAACGCAAAAAAAATTATGAGCTCTGCTTCCACTAACCGTTGGTACTTTTGTTTTAATAAAATAATGTATTTTTTTATCGTGGGTAAATCCTCATGGATACCTCTGCGCCACGGGGAGGCACAGAGGTTATGGGCTCTTACTGACTGAAACCCCCACGTGTTCCTACTCACCGCTGTATGGTGGAGCCACGGGAAAGCTATCGCATACAACCGCGACTCCACCAGCGGTAGTCCGCCGCAGCAGCCCCTGCATGGGCACAAGGAACCGTGCCCAGTTTCGCCGGTTAGGGGCCGGCTAGGAAACGAGGGTCTGCTAACTGATACACCACAAGATAGCCCTTGATGGCAATCTCACCTAATGTTAAGTGATGATGCAGTCTAAGATGGTAGCGGGCTAAACTGTTAGGGGAATGGTAAACCCACACTCCTCACTGGTTTCTACGCGACATCGTGCCGGAACGCTTAATCGCTTGGCGACACGTCTTTGTCGGTAGGGTGGTAACTAGCCATGGCCAAAGCCTCCCACCAGACCAGACTCGAGCCGGGAATCGAACCCAGGACCTCCAACTTTGTAATGCGACAGCGCGCACGCTGCGCCACGGAGGTCGTCGAACTTTTTACTAATGCAGTTAACAAGGTTAATCTTTTATTTACTGTACTTTAATGTATATTGTTTTCAATAAATAATAATAATTATTATTTCATAATTTAAGTCGAGTTGGCGTCGATTCGGTATTATGCGCCATTATCTTGTCGTAAACGTAACTTGACAGCGGGAAAGTTTTTTAATCACATCCTGACTAAAAAGTAAGATCATTTTTTTTGTGGGTTTGATCGTAATTTTGTAAGATTTTGAATCGAAGGTCTGCCATGGAGTTGCTCAACCAATTCCACTTTTCCTAACGAATAATAATTCAAGGTCATTTTTAAGTTTAGAGTCTGTTCTAACCGCAGTGATTTCTTGGTGGTTTTGCTACAATAATCGAATGTAATATTTATACCCCCATTCTCAAATCCTATTTTACTGATTACAACAATTCAAATTTGTACAATGAACGAACATACCAAGGCACACCTTACCTTGATTCTTTGCTTCTATTTTCTTAAGAGCATATTTGTTCCCACTGCTTGGCTCGCGTGTAGTACTTACGTATTATAGATACCATAATAAAGATAACTAGCTTTTCCGCGTGACATCGCTCACATTGAAGCCATTTATTAAGTTTCAGAGATCATTACAATATCAATGAATTAATATTGTAAGTATATTTTAACAAACCATTCTTTTCATCTTTTTTTACTTTGTTGTTACTTTTCATACCTCTAAGAATATATGTACAAAGTTTCATGACGATAAGTCGAGTAGTTTTTGAGTGAAAGCGTAACAAACATCCCTACATTCATATTTATAATATTAAATAAAGATGTACAAAGACTTTATTTTTCTTTTCTCGAAATAAAAAGCAACCTTCCTTATATTAGTCAAAATCAAAATGTTCTTTGACTGTCTGTAAGATGCAAACTATCTCTATGCAAAACTCTCCGACATTTAATAAGTCTCGGTGGAATTGATGAACTTGCGAGTAGTAAAAAATTACTATAAATGTGTAATTTTACTGTTTTCAATTATTCCAACATTTGTTTGTGTGTAATAGATGATCTTTATATCATCATGATCAACCCATTACCGGCTCACTACAGAGCACGGGTCTCCTCTCAATATGAGAAGGGTTTGGCCATAGTCCACCACGCTGGCCGTGTGCGGATTGGCAGACTTCACACGCCTTTGAGAACATTATGGAGAACTCTCAGGCGTGCAGGTTTCCTCACGATGTTTTCCTTCACCGTTGAAGCAAGTGATATTTTAATTGTTTAAAACGCACATAACTCCGAAAAGTTAGAGGTGCGTGCCCGGATTCGAACCGCCGACCTCTGATTAGGAGGCTGACGCCGTAACCACTAGGCTATCACCGCTTTTTTCTTTTTTTTTTTCGATCTTTGTCTTTTTTTCGAGCTTTGACAGCTTGTTTTTTTCGATCTTTATATCTTATTATACAAACCAGTGGTGTGTTAATTAGAAAAGATTGCAGGTTCAAGCAACTCTTCTATTTGAACAACTTGCTTAATTACTCATTATTTTCACCGCGCGATCATTTTACATATTCAGCTCGGTGTAATGGTGGCCATATACAATCGAAAGTGAAATTTTTAATTTACATATAAATTGTCTACCTTTATAATACTCGCTATGAAAGCAAAAGTCATCATTTCAACATATCGCGTCCCAAAGTATTTAAAGTAATGACTCAAAAATGTTGTTGAACTTGCTCGTATCGAGTCTTTCCGATGGCAAAACTTGTAATTTGTTTGTCACTTGATTGTCATCAGATTGATTTTTGAAGCGGTATATATGTGTGAAGCGGTGATAGCCTTTTTTTTTTGTCGTGGTGGAAAAGCTTTATAGCTACTTCCGTCCCTTGGGCAGGACGGAGGTTATGTGGGACTCCCACCCATGGGTGGTCTACCCGAACTAAAAACCACCACGGCATATGTCCCTCTTGCTGGTTTTACTGGACGCCCGGGGGACCCATTGTATACTTCCCAGTCACCCCAGCCTACCGCCGGGCCTTTTCCGCACTACAAGAGGAAGGATCAGGACAGCTTGATCCCCCCCCAAAACTATAAGGAGACTTGTGCAATGGCGGATAACTAGAAGCGGTGATAGCCTAGTGGTTAGGGCGTCAGTCTCCTAATCAGAGGTCAGTGCAGTGGTTCGAATCCGGGCACGCCTAAATTTTCAGAGTTATGTGCGTTTAAAAAAAAAATATCATTTGCTTCAACAGTGAACGCCTGAGAGTTTTCCATAATGTTCTCAAAGGCGTGTGAAGTCTGCCAATCCGCACAAGGCCAGCGTGGTGGACTATGGCCAAACCCTTCTCATATTGAGAGGGAGACCCGTGTTCTGTAGTGAGCCGGTAATGAGTTGATCATGATGATGATGATGATTTATGTAACCCAACCGCCAGACGGCGAGTGCGACGCAGTAGGGGTTTATTAGTTTTGGGTCCAAAATAAACTCCCTATAGAAACTATAGAATGATAATGCCACAATAACGCATTTTATGCCGTATGTATTAAAAGGTGATTTTTGATCGTCATTATTAGACAAACGGTATTAATCCTTATAATATAATACATAATCTTATGTAGACAAACACTGCCCTTAACGACATTTTTTAAAATATGTACGGTTTATGCGCAGGTAACCGTGCACCGCGCGGCATTGTTTTGTAACAACATCATTACGACCGCTAAGCCGCGGCGGGTGAAACCGAGAGCAACACATAGTTAACTAATACAGAAATTGTATGTTTTCATGACAATATTCTCATTTACTTTCAATGCTACTTTATTCAATTCAACTTGATTATTCGCTTATAATAACATTGGTGATGATTCACCATTTTATGTTGACGGCGGTGATTATAAGTTAAAATATTGTAAATATATGCAACTGTTCAGGTGATCACTTGACCTGGAAAACAGTTAAAACGCTTAACGAATTCTTTAAAGAATCTGTAAGTATGGACGCAAAAATACACTTTAACATTATTTATGATCGTTACACAGTGACACAAATCTGTGTAATCATTATGTGCGAGAATTGCAGAATACCTATATTAGGTTGAGATGGTACTCGTATATTGATATGCCTTTAAGTTAGTTCGTTGCTTTTTTTTCTTCTGTGAATGTTATGTGACAATAATTTCAACCACAAGTTGACATGATGACTTTATAACAGTGGCGTGTGCAGGGTTTTTGATCAGGGTTACACGAAGATGTAACAATTAGAAAGAAAAAACTTGAGAGGTGTCAAGGGACACCAGGATGGCACGAAGTTCTTTTTGATTAATTAGTGAAGGAATTGTAATAAAACTTTTTGAGATAACAAAAGAAAATGAAAATATCTGGCTTGCTTTCTTTAAGAGAGAGAGACAGACAGAGAAACATGCGACACTACATAGAAATGAAAATATCTGGCTTGCTTTCTATAAGAGAGAGAGAGACAGACAGAGAAACATGCGACGCCGCACAGCTTTATAGCTAAAAGTGTCGTGACAACTTTTCGTAAGAATTTCTTCCGTCTAGCCCCCTTTCACAACGCGCGATAAGGAACTTCGTTCCAAAAAGGCACTGGATGCAAGCGCCAATACACCTAAGTGTGTGGAAACCCCTACAGAAGACCTGTGTTTGAACGGTCATCATCGAGGACAGTACGTACGATTACCTAGTAGTGATTTGATGGTGATAACTACATTCGTAACTTAAAACTAATGCTAGAGGGTTCCAAACGCGCACTGGTCCGAGAAGAATCCCACAAGAAAATTAGCCAGGTTTCGTTTCGTTTGTTTCGTTATCACCATCAAAAAAAAATTTTGGTACCAAAATTTTCTTTTTGTTATTTCCACATGCCACTTAAAATTATTATTATTATTTATTCGCATCACAAAAGATGGACGTCAAATACTCTTCGAAGTCGACAGTACGTTGTAACGCGGGCGACACCGCAGCGTCCAGCTAGTCATCGAGAACGATTAATCTTGCAGCGAACAACAGTTTGTTTTTCTCAATGTCAGTTGTAGCAGAAACTAGTCGAGAGAAAATAGACCGACCGGTCAGCGTAATGTAACAAGAAATGTCAATTAGTGGAATAATTGGGGTCAGCGTGAGGTGACGCAACCGGCCATAGACTAAAGATCCGGTTTTCGGTTTCCGCTTCGGACGTAACGTTCGGTGATCGTTCCGGCATTGATTGATTATGAGCACGCGCCCTAAATGTCTATCTATCTATCTTTATCTTATTAGACTACTTTAAAAAGGGCCTTCCGCATTTATTTTATTCAATTGTTGTATTCAATGTTATGTAAGTATGAAATACCCACAGCCATTTCTGGTGTGATATTTGAAAATAGCGATAATACTTATTCCATAATTATTCAGTATTTTTTAATCAATTTTTGAAGTTACGAAATCTTTAGGTTCCCGCATCTATAAGGACAACGAATAATAACGAAGGGTACTAATGGGACCCTATTCCTAAGCTTCAGCTTTCCATCTGTCGGCCCATCCGTCTGTCTGTCACTGAGCTGTATCTACTTAACCGTTGTGAAAAGTTAAACTTCGCGTTTCAAATTCGCAGCGATAAATGCTGGAATGACTTACCTTCACCATTTGCTGATATAAGTATCTTACAAATGCCCTAAGGGAGTGGAAGCTTTGATAACCTAGTAGAAGCTGTGATAGCTAAGTGGTCAGGATGTCCGCCTACAAATAAAAGGTCGGTCGTTCGGACACGGGCACGCATCTATAACTTTGCGGAGCTATGTGCGTGCGTAAAGCAATTAAAATATCACTTGCTTCAACGGTGAAGGAAAACATCGTGAGGAAACCTGCATGCCCAAAAGTTCTCCATAATATTCTCAAAGGCGTGTGAAGTCTGCCAATCCGCACATGGCCAGCGTGGTGGACTATGAAACCCTTTTCATACTGAGAGGAGACCCGTGCTCTGTAGTGAGCCGGTAATGGGTTGATCATGAAAGAGGAATATATCAATATCAGGTATTGAATTGACTACAATTCGATACCTTTGGGCGCGTTAGCATCTTTTTCGTTAACATTTTCCTCCTTGTTCTATTGTGGCATGAATAATGCATATGTTTCTGTCGCCGGTTACTTTCAATGCGGTGGTTCAAGTCAATTTATCACTTGTTTGTTGTCTTCAATTCAATGCATGTAGGTAGTGTTTGAACCGAACCGGATTCTAATGTGGATTTCTCACTTGTACTACCTACTCGAGTGATTTCATGATACGTACTAAATTCACGGATATTGATTGTTCCGTTTAGTACGTGTTGAACCCCAGCTGATTTAGATGTTAGAGATTGATGTTACTTAGCAAAACGTTTGTTTAAATTATTTTTCATAGAAATATCGTGACTACTTTAAATACTCTCTCACTGATAATAATGATAAAAAAACTTGGGTGTGAATTGCTCTTCATAGCTAATTATAATTTGTGGGCTTCTTCTTAGATCTGGGCGCGTATGGAACCCTTCCAGCTTTAGTTCTAAGTTAACGAATTTATTTATCACCTCGCGAATTGAAATAATGGAAAATATATGGAATTATTATATGAAGCGGTGATAGCCTAGTAAGCGGTGATAGCCTAGTGGTTAGGGCGTCAGAGGTCGGCGGTTCGAATCCGGGCACCACCTCTAACTTTTCAGAGTTATGTGAGTTTTTAAAAATTAAGATATCATTGCATCAACGGTGAAGGAAAACATCGTGAGGACACCTGCACGCCTGAGAGTTCTCCATAATGTGCTCATAGACGTGTGAAGACTGCCAATCCGCACATGGCCAGCGTGATGGACTATGGCCAAACCCTTCTCATATTGAGAGGAGACCCGTGCTCTGTAGTAAGCCGGTAATGGGTTGATCATGATGATGATTATATGAACGCTTAATATATGTTTCTATGATGGATGCTTTACACGTACTATAAAGCTATTTTGAATAAACAAGTTATTGATTGTGCTTTCTAAACACAAGTAAATTTAGGACATAGCATGTAATGCACGTCATATTCACAACTGGAACTTTAAACTTGAATCTCTTTATAGTTACATCGTCAGTAAACGTCATATTAATCAATGCTACTAACACTTCATGAGTAAGTTAGTTAGTTAGTTTCAGCCACCGCGACGTTGCTCTAATCTAGACATTAGGAAAATCGCTAGAAATACAAATGTCTTTTAACAACTGAAGTTAATAATCAATCAAATCCTAAAACTCCAGATAGCAGGTTGTATATAGTAGCGCTATCCTTATCGACAAGGAAGAACAACTTTCATGTCTGGCGGGAGGCTTCGGCCGTGGCTTAATACCACCCTACCGACATCTATGTCGGTAGGGTGGTATTTAGCCACGTATTGGTGGTACACGTGGTATTTAGCTTGGCGTCACGTCTACGTGACGATACGATTTAACGTTCCGGCACGATATCGCGTAGAAGCCAATTAGGAGTATGGGTTTACCATACTCCTTAACAGGTTAGTCCGCTACCATCCTAGACTGCATCATAACTTACCAGCAGATGAGATAGCTATCAAGGGCCAACTTGTAGAGTATAACATTTTTTAAAAAGAACAGCAATACAATATTTAAGCTAACTGAAAATTCTAGATTAGATTAATTTTTAATATTGACCGTTTATCACCAGTCTAATAAATGGATAGGAATTATGCTCTTAGACCCACCCACAATGACACTGGTTCTTCAATTTTCATTCAATCCACTAAAATCAATTTCTACTAATAGATTTTCTTTATATTGTTCTGGAATATCTGTCTATCTCTAAAACATATGTATATTTTTTGAATAGTCAAAGATTCGTCCAATAAAAACATATGATCCATTATATGTCGTTAATGAAGGAATAAAGAACATTGTTATATATGTACATATGGGATGCTCTTTAGAAACAAAGCGATAGCGGTATCCTCTAAATTAGGTAATTTAAAACTGGTAGCTTTTTTATCACTCGCAATTTCGTGTCACCAACAGGATCTCGCGTCCTTTAGAATTTGCATTAAAATCAACTTCATGCAATTTAAAATATTATCTAGCACTATGTAACCGATAATTTTGTGTTGACCATAATGAATCGATGTTTAATAAATTATGTTCGAAGCCTAGAATTATCAGTTCTCAAATTTAATGATTATTATAAGTAGGATTTGATTACTTTTGGTATGCGGGCTTCAATAGTGTCAAGGCTATTTATATTTCATGTTTTTGTTAAAACTGACTAAGTTAACTTGGAAATGACATAACTTAAAGACAAAGATAAAAGATTTTTTATTAGGAACAATAATACAAGATGGTCTCCACGATACAGGTCACCTAGTGTGGAGGCCACTGGAATTTGTTATAATTTTAAACTGTTTGAAAAATAAAGTTATTATTATATTATGGTGTACTGGTGGTCAGCAGAGATCGAGGCTACCCGCACCATTACAAACAGAGCCCGGCGGGCGTATACTCGTTGCCGCCGTAGAACCCGAGTACCCGCGGAGGAGGAACAGCAACTTTATGAGGAGCTCAGAGCAGCCAAAATACTACTCCAGCAGGCAATTGCCGATGCCAAGGAATCGGCCCGTAAAGAATTCTTGGCGACACTGGACAGAGACCCATGGGGAAGGCCATACCGCATCGTGCGTAACAAGATGCGGAGTGCCTTCCCATCGGAGTCCCTGGAGCCGGAGCTCCTTACCCGAGTAGTGGCTGGCCTCTTTCCCCGGCCGCCGGTGTCTTTCACACCCCCGAGCATGGCTCTGCCTCTAACAGCGGATCAGCAAGGACCTCCAGTCGCACCCATAATCACTGATGATGAAATGAAGGGGGCGATAGATCGCCTTCGGGGAGCCAAAAGAGCGCCAGGACCTGACGGGGTTCCCAGGAAGGTCTTATTAGTGGCAGGAAAATACTTAGGAGACCGCATGAGACAGTTGTTTAACGACTGCCTCATGGCTGGGCGTTTTCCCAGGGTGTGGAAGGAAGGACGACTCGTTCTACTGGAAAAGAATGGTCGCGCAAGAGACTCTCCTTCAGCCTACAGACCTATCGTCCTTCTGGATGAGACGGGCAAGATGCTGGAGAGGATTGTAGCCTCCAGAATCCATCAACATCTTGCTCAAACGGGGCCCGATATATCAGATTGCCAATACGGTTTCAGGGTCGGAAGATCGACCCTAGATGCTATTGGTGCTCTGAAGGACTTCGCAAAGTACGCGGCGCAGAAAAAGGAGGGGGTTGTCGCGGTGTCTCTGGACATCGCCAATGCCTTTGGAACCCTTCCCTTTTCCGTAATAGAGGAGGCACTTCGTTTTCATGCTGTGCCTCTCTATCTGCGACGCATGATTGGGCACTACCTGGAGGAAAGGGCAGTGCTCTATCAGGGGAGTGGGGGTGAGAGACTCCAAAAACGGATGGAACGCGGTGTCCCACAGGGCTCTGTCCTCGGACCACTCCTGTGGAACATCGGGTTTGACTGGGCCATCCGTCCCGTACTACTCCCCTGGATGGCGATTATGTGTTATGCGGATGACACATTGGTGGCCGTTAGGGGCAGTGGGTACGAGGAGACAGCGAGAAGAGCCACAATTGCTACAGAATTGATCGTGGCCCGGATTGAGATGCTGGGTCTGAAGGTGGCGCTCGCAAAGACTGAGGCAATCGTCTTTGGGGGACCGAAATGGCGGCCCCCAGCAGGCGCCAGCGTTTCGGTGGCGGGGGAACAGGTGCGAATCAGGCCCCATATCAAATATCTGGGCCTGATCCTGGACCGCAAATGGTCGTTCGTAGAGCACTTCCGCCAACTAGCTCCTCGAGTGATAGGAGCAGCCTCAGCTCTGAGCAGGCTGCTCCCGAATGTTGGGGGCCCTGGAACCCCATGTCGTCGTCTCTTTGCGGGGGTGGTGCGAAGTATGGCGACGTATGGGGCCCCAATATGGTACGACTCGCTCCGTGGGCCGACCAAAGCTCTTCTACGTAGGCCACAGAGGGTAGTAGCTGCACGGATCTGCAGGGCCTACGTCACGGTATCTTTTGCGGTAGCGTGCGTCCTCGCGGGCACCCCTCCATGGGAGATGGAGGCTGGGGTACTTGCGGAGGTCCATAACGCAAGGGTAGAGAGCCGAGTTAGAGGAGAATGCATGGATTTCGAAGTGGTGCAGAGAACGCGACGACAGGCGTCCCGGAGGATGCGGGACCGCTGGAAAGAGAGCCTGGCGGATGCCCATTATGGTATTCGTACGATAGAGGCCATCCGTCCGGTGTTGGAGCAGTGGTGCCAGCGAGCGCATGGGTCGCTCTCCTTTCGACTCGTGCAGGTTCTGACCGGGCACGGTTGCTTTGGTCATTACCTGCACCGGGTCGCGAGGAGAGAACCGACCAGGACGTGCCACGAATGTGGAGCCGAAGATGACACGGCTCAACACACTCTTGAGGTGTGCGGCCAGTGGGATCCCCAGCGCAGAGCGCTGGTTGCGATAATTGGTGGAGACCTATCGCTGCCCAGCATAGTCAGAGCCATGCTGAGCAGCGAGAGATCCTGGGACGCCATGGCTACTTTCTGCGAGGCCGTTATATCTCAAAAGGAAGCTGCGGAACGGGCGCGTGAGCAAGCCGCTGATGCACACCCACTCCGACGAAGACGGCCCGGAAGAAGACGACGGCAATTTGCCGCTCGTCAGCTTGCCTTAGGAGGTGGCGGGTAGCTATTGGGCTAGCTACCTGACATTAAACAAACCTCCTGTCAGTCTGGGAAGGATCGTGCTGTCCCGATCCTCTCCCCTCCGCGCGGAGCCCCGGCTCAAGGCTGGGGTGCTTGTTAGATACCTGGGAAGAATGCAATGGTGTTCCCCGGGCGTCTTAAAAAACTCAGTGTGACGGACACGCCGTGGTGGTTTTTAGTTTGGGTATACCCCTAGGGGGGGAGTCCCACATAACCTCTAGTCCTGCCCAAGGGACAGAGGTAGCAATAAAGCTTTTCCACCACGACAAAAAAAAAAAAAAAAAAAAGTGTGCGAAATATAAACTACTGCAAATCATTTGTTTTTATTTTTTTTTATTCTTCGTTTTATGGCTTTACACAGATTAGCCAATGTCAACCTTATTATTTTATTAGTTCTCTTTTTTTATGGCTTTGCACAGATCAGCCAATTTCAAGTTTATAGCAATGTTAGGTTAGGGAGAAATGGCGGGAAACTTCGCACTCTGCGGACGCGGATCCATCAAACCTTTCCCAAAGTAATACCTGTTAACCATTCATAAAACTAGCCACTACACAAACGACACCAAAACTGTCCACGACTCAACCAACACCAGTCCTATTCAAAATTAGCCAACAAAAATTAATTCAAGAAAAGCGTGAAAAAACCACGCCCGCCATATACGAAGTCTCCCGCCTTTCTCCTCATTTATGTTTATGTTTTCACGGTTTTCTATCGGTTTTTAGTAGATATCTGGTAAATAAGAATTGGGATACAGGTAAATGACGACCGCTGTCGAGTGTTAATTCGTCATAATACTGCACCGGCAATAGAATTCAATACCTTCTGCTTTAAAGGGTGCAAGTCGTCCAATAGGGTCATCGTGCGTCCAATCACAATTCGCGCCTGCTTGATCAACAGTCTCGCGATTGGACGACGACAGGACTCTCGACACTTGACGAGTTTCACATAGTAGTAGGCATGGGTTCACTTTCACCCAAGCGGTCATCGTCTAGTCAGGCCATAGTGCGCGCGCCGTGATATGCATAGTGATAATGACCCCCTGACATACTATTCAGTTTTATCGATGTCAACGCCGTAACTAATTAATATAAAAATTATTCATACACCACTGTCTGCATAGTCTTTGATTGAAGGTGATAGTTTGGAACAGTTTTTTTTTATGTCCTTTGTGGCGGAACGCGTGCGCTGTCGTATATCAAGTTCCATCTGGTGGGACGGTTTGGCCGCGGCTAGTTAACACTCTACTGGTAAACCGTTTAGGAGCATGAGTTCAGCCGGTTAGGCGATGGTAAAAATTTGACATCAGGTTTTCTAGTTTGCCCGCGATGTAAATGTTTAAAAAACCTTTCTGCGTTGCCTAAGTTTAGACTGGTAGAAAATGCCTCTGGGTATTATGTTCTACATACAATAATGTATTCAAGTATCAAAACAAACAATTTGTTTTCTACTATTTGCAATAGAAATAAAAATGAACCGTTAAATGTAAAATTAAGTTATGCTCGGTGCAAAACTCGAGAAATACTTGACTTTTTTTGCGAATTTTTTTTTGTAGGCATAATGAAAACAAAAATTTAGAAAACCAGGCGGACTTATCCAGTTACATATCGAAGGCACGAGATGTAGTGAACACAAATTAATAATTAATCATTTTCATACACGATTCTGTTTTGGCAGGTTTAATTTAAAATACTTTTTTCAATCAATCTCACCTGATGGTTAGCGATGATGCAGTCTAAGACGGTAGCGGGCTAACCTGTTAGGGGTATGGTAAACCCATACTGCTAATTGGTTTCTACGCGATATCGTGCCGGAACGCTAAATCGCATCTACTAGATTGAAAGAAATCCTTTTTTAATTTTTAAACTAAATTGAAGTCTTCTTTCAGTATAATGTTCCATCTAAAATTTTATCCGTTTACTTATTATAATTACAACACGTGCAATGGGCACCATACTAACTTTTTAGTCTAAAAAACAAACGTTAACGTGGTTAAATACCGACTAAAAAGTGCGAACGAATCCGCGTACATAACAATACAAGTGGTTGTATAAACTAATGACACAAAGATGCGCGGAACAATTGAAACAATTAACAATATCAAATGATTAATTAGATGATGAAATGTTTATTGTTGTATTGGGCGTGGAAAGCGCAAATTTCGCCATAGCAAGAACAATGTATCCGAGTGACCACTTTCTTTTGACCGTGAACGACGGCCGCAGCGCGCTAGTGTGTCAGGGGGTCGGCCTTGGTATGGGCATCACGTACCTAGCTCTGCAGTATCGGAGATAAGCTGATCTATACGCGTTGGGTGAAAGTGAAGTTTGTGCAATGAAATCTCTCGATCTAACGGTAAAAGGAAACATCGGTCTTGGCCATTGTGGTGAACAACGGCCAAAACCCTTCTCATTTTTATAGAAGACCGTTGGAAACCTGCAATGCACCACACATAACACTTTCAAGACTTTAATAAATCCACGTTATTAATGGAAGCGATTATAGCCTAGTGGTTAGGGCGTCAGCCTCCGTTCGGTTCGTTCCTCCGGTTCGAATCCGGGCACGCACCTCTAACTTTTCGGAGTGATGTGCGTTTTTAAAAATATAAAATATAATTTGCTTCAACGGTGAAGGAAAACATCGTGAGGAAACCTGCACGCCTGAGAGTTCTACATAATGTTCCCAAAGGCGTGTGAAGTCTGCCAATCCGCACATGGCCAGCGTGGTAGACTATGGCCAAACCCTTCTCATATTGAGAGGAGACCCGTGCTCTGTAGTGAGCCGGTAATGGGTTGATCATGGAGGGGATGGGAGGGCTCAGGCTAAAAAGAAGTGACTTACCGAGCCCATAAAAGAGATTTATCACTTGTCATCAAGAGAGCCGTGTGAAAAGCTCAAACAAAGTGGTGGCTTATTGTTGAAAAACAGATTGCCATGAAGCTTTGACGACCTCCGTGGCTCAGTGCACGCGCTGCCGCATTATAAAGTTGGAGGTCTGGTCTAGTGGGAGGTTCCGAGTTACCACCCTACCGACAAAGACGTGTCACCGGAACCGGAACCGGAACGCTAAATCGCTTGATTTAGCGTTCCGGCACAATGTCGCATAGAAACCAAGTAGGAGCGTGGGTTTACCAAGCTCCTAACAGGTTAACCCGCAACCATCCTAGACCGCATCATCACTTATCACCAGTTGACGTAGCCGTCAAGGGCTAACTTGTAGTGTATAAAAAAGAAAAAAGCTGATACATTGAAAAAATGGGAGGGCTCAGAGCTATAAACTGTACGCTAACAGCTATTTCCTGACACCTAACAGTTTCATAGTTCATGGTCGGCAAAGAAAATGCGATTGTCATGCATCATTGTTCGATTCGATCCAAATTAGCATCAGTTGAGCTTAGCTATGTGGAAAAAATATTTGAACAAAAGGTTTCATACCTTAAAATCTTACAAAACATTAACCTATGACTTGGATCCAAACTATCAAACTTTTGTTTCAAATGGGATGCTTTTTAGTAGTCAAATACGCGTTGACAAATGTTTCCTGTCACAGTTTCAGATAGTTCAGGGTCAGTCGAGAAAAGGTGATCGACATGTAATATTTTCGATTTCGATTCGATTCGCCTTGTTTGTGCTCGTATATTGTAACACATTTTGTCTTGTGTTCTGCTTTTGATATGGTTATTCGATACGTGATGTGATTCAGAAATGTAGAAATTATGTAGCAATTGATATTTGTAAGGTCGTTGAATCTGTTACGGAGGTTCATAATGAAATTCAGGCATCTACTTTTCTTCTAGGAGTCCATAAGTTACTTACTGATTTCTATCTTAAAATTTGTAAATTACAGCCCAAATTTCAAAGGTCAAATTTATTAATTCACCTTGTTGGATTAATTCCCCAGATGATTGCGTAAATTTCACGCTTAAATCTAACCCCTTAATATACCAAAAACGCTTTCTTGAAATGTAAGAGTGTTTTTATAATATAAGATTTTTATAAAATATGCTCTTTTCTCAGCAACAAAATAGTTTGAGGTTAAGGTGATTTTGGATTTTTATGTTTGAATGAATAAGTAATGTCGTTAACATGTTCGATTAATATCACGTCGTTCACATCTGACACCAGAACAAGCGTGTTTTACATAATTCACAAGATTTCCACACACCAATACCACATTTCAAGTAAACTACTATAGGTGGAAACGTCATTGGAACATTGTAATCATCTGTTCCGATCTCCGGCAATAGCTAAATGCCGAAGTAAAGTTCAAGAGAACAATGGCTTCGCTTGTGTTGAAATCACTCCAGTGCGGTGAACCGTGTACATGTAGGAATTAGGGCGGGAATCCGAAGGTCAAGTTGCTTAAGATGAACTTGGTTAAGGAATCTTTGTTTCTTTTCTTACTTTCGATCAGAATATCATCAATAAAGTTGATCATTGCTTTTAATTATGCGTCGTTGATGATGTTGATCAACTACAGGAATGCCATATAACACAGAAAAAAAAAATAATAGAACTAGGACCATCATTGAAGAAGCACTCTACATACATATACAGGGAGGACCCATATATATGTATCGTGGTAAGAGTAAGGTTAATAGTACGGACGAAAGAAAAAAAGATAATACGATGGGGTGATAAAAATATAATCTCTGAAATTTTAGACTGTCTGACCAACAATAATAATCTTTTGAATTTCTCACCAATATCAACTACTTATTAAGGTTTCCGCTTAAATCCATTATCAACTCTTGTAATTTTCTGTAAATGTCTTGAAAAAATATAGGTGTTACTGGGAGCGTGAGGGGACTAAGGTTTATGGAAGGGCCAGGGAAAGTCAGATTCTATTTGTTTTGGTCGTATAAACAGACTTCTGGGTGCCGTTCATTTTCTCATTTATCTCTATCATTACTTATCATTAATTGAGCTGTCACCGAAAAACAGTTGAGTAAATATTCATTAAGAAGATAGTAAGGTATTGATTACTTCAAATGATGATGAAGGTATAATTCCACCTAATTACCATATTTCGGCACCTATTTAAATAGTTAAATTATGTTAAACGTCTAGTAAAGATTTTAAATCACATGCATTATTCAAAATAGGCGATATACATAATGAATGATTCATTACTTTGGAAAAAGGTCAACTGAATTCAGCTGGCCTAAACATGGAGTATTTATGTTCTACAAATTAGTGTAGATATTTGTATGCATTAATGGTAAAAGGTTTCTGCTGGTCTACATTTGACAGTGAATGCTATTTCAGTTTCATACAGATGTACAAACTTAAATCACCTATCATCATCATCATCATGATCAACCCATTACCGACTCACTACAGAGCACGGGTCTCCACTCAATATGAGAAGGGTTTGGCCATAGTCCACCACGCTGGCCGTGTGCGGATTGGCAGACTTCACACGCATTGAGAACATTATGGAGAACTCTCAGGCGCGCAGGTTTCCTCACGATGTTTTCCTTCACCGTTGAAGCAAGTGATATTTTAATTACTTAAAAATGCACATAACTCCGAAAAGTTAGAGGTGCGTGCCCGGATTCGAACCGCCGACCTCTGATTAGGAGGCTGACGCCCTAACCACTAGGCTATCACCGCTTCGCCATCAAATCACCCATAAACCAGACAAATGAATATAGACATGCAATCCAGTCCAAATACTCAGTCTAAAAAGTGTCTATCTGTGATTTATACACACTTCCATTGGTTTTCGTAAAAGCAGGCTAACCAATATATTATAGGCACCCAAACCCTGGCTGAGATGTTATTTTTCACAGGCAACCTGTGACAGCTCATGTAAGCAACTTCTATCTCTATATCATCGAATACCTAAAAATTACGCTATGGTAACATACGCTATGTTAGCATAGTCTTTACGTATCACTTAACACATCGCTTAAACCTATTGCATGGGAAGAAAGTTGATTAGATTTCGCTTTACTTCGTCACATGTTTGTGTTATTTGTATTTCTAATAAAGTCAAACTTACACATCTATTTTCTAGATTATGTATTGGGAGAAATTGTTTATTAACGCATATGTACCGGTCTTGTTAGATGATTTGCAGTTACTCCTAGTTAGTATACATACATACATGATCAACCCATTACCGGCTCACTACAGAGCATGGGTCTCCTCTCAATATGAGAAGGGTTTGGCCATAGTCCACCACGCTGGCCATGTGCGGATTGGCAGACTTCACACAGTATTTGAGAACATTATGGAGAACTCTCAGGCGCGCAGGTTTCCTCACGATGTTTACCTTCACCATTGAAGCATGTGATATTATAATTATTTAAAAACGCACATAACTCCGAATAGTTAGAGGTGCGTGCCCGGATTCGAATCTCTGATTAGGAGGCGGACGCCCTAACCACTAGGCTATCACAACGTTAGCTTATTATTTGCTTATTCTTTTAACTGTTATATTGTTTTTCTGTTTTTTTTTTCTAACATATTTTTCGGTTATAGGTATATTATCTTAATTTATATATGGTAATACCATCATAGGTATTGCCCATATTATAAATAGCGAATAGCGACAAGTGGAGAGACGATGCAATAGCGGATCTTGAACCCAGCCTAAACTCTAGTTAGACTGATACCAGATTATTTCAATAACTAGATGGTAGTTATTAAAATAATCTGGTAAACCAGAGATTTTTAGGCTCTCCTGGTGAAACATCTGGAAAATGCTAAGGTCAAAGATACACGAAATTGCGATATTGTATGCAAAAAACGGGGTCATAAATAATAATTATTACATTCTTAACACGCATATTTCAATGCAGTATGCCAATTTGCATAGTAAAACTATACTAGTCAATAGCTTGTGAAATATAAGTGATGACATAGAACATTTTGAGCCTACGTTTGCCAAACCAACTGCGAAATTCATTTCATACCCGATTGGATATTCGCAATCAGGTAATGTACCCAACATTACTATGTGCAATGCAATATTATTAATAAGTATCGACTAAGCTAAAAGAGATCAGTGAATTTCTAATGCCAATTTGTTGTAAATAAACCTCTAAACCAAATTGACAGGTCTAATGCTAGAATCTATAAACCTCGCTAAGCCTTCCCTTTGACTTAAAAAACAGTTAAATAAGGCAAAACTATATATGTGTCCGACATAAATCTGTCTCGTTTTAACACTAACTTTGACCCTTTATAAATCTCAACCTATGTAATGCTATCCTTATTACAATTACCTTAGTTCATGGAAATGTAAAATTATATTTTGATTTGATTGATTGATTTGATCAAATCTTCTTTTCATTTGAATGAATAATATTTTGAATTTTTTAATATAAATCTGTTTACATGAAACTTAAGTTATAAGAAAATTCGGGGGATCCCCGTCAGGGTCGGAGTAAATTAAAAATGGTATCTAAACCTAAGCGCATAAACAGCCCTTGATAATTTATTTTTTGCTATAGTATACTAATTACCACTCTATTACATATTTTCTCACATGGTCTGCAGATCAAGAGAGTTGGGTTATGCCCAGTATCAGCTCGAATGATTATTATCATGATATTGAAATTGAAATTCAAATAATCTTTATTCAAAAAGTCCTTTAAAAGGCACTTTTGACGCGTCAATAATTTACATACCTAGTAGTAATTTGATGGTGATAACTACATTCGTAAACTTAAAACTAAAGCTATGAGGGTTCCAAACGCGCCCCGGTCTAAGAGGGAGCCCACAACAAACTTAGCCAGGTAAATTTTCTTTTTGTTACACATGCCACTTAAAATTATGTTTGTTAAATATATACATCCTGATCAGCAACAACACTGTTTGCCCCGAGTTTGTTTCCAGATCGTTAATGGTGGTGTAAATGTCCGCAGGGGCTGCCATCGTGGTCGCGCGGCGTGGAGGCGGCGGAGGCGGCGCGCGCGCGCCTCGTGCGCTGGGCGTGCGGCGACGCGCCCCCCCAGCCTGAGCCGCCGCGCAAGAAGATGCCGCACGCGCTGCGCCGGCGCTGGCCTATGTGCCCCTGCCTGCAGGTGAGCCGTGTACATATGATTTTTGCAAACTTCCCTTTTCATCCAGAGAAAATTCCTAAATATATACAGCTAATATATACTATCAATATTTAAAAATTTTGAAATATTATCTTGCGGAACGGGTCAGCTTCAGAGTTACTAATAATATGTCATCTACATTTATGCACAAATACAAGCTAAGTTTTCTGTAGACCGCGTAAAAAACGAAGATCTGGATGGCACAATTTATTATTTTTTTAATACTTATTTACAAACTAAACCATACAAAAAAAAAAAAATTAGGTGCATGCGATGTCTGAACCACAAGGATATAAACAATTCTATATCTAATGCCATGAATTTATTCTATGTAACCTTACATGAAGCGGTAATAGCGGTTAGGGAGTCAGCCTCCTAATTAGAGGTCAGCGGTTCGAATCCGGACACGCACCTCTAACTTTTCGGAGTTATGTGCGATTTTTAAACAATTAAAATATCACTTGCTTCAACGGTGAAGGAAAGCATCGTGAGGAAACCTGCACGTCTGAGAGTTCTCCATAATGTTCTCAAAGGCGTGTGAAGTCTGCCAATCCGCACATGGCCAGTGTGGTGGACTATGGCCAAACCCTTCTCATATTGAGAGGAGACCCGTGCTCTGTAGTGAGCCGGTAATGGGTTGATCATGATGATGATGATGAACCTTACATAACACCAATGCATAGGATATTTGGAACAAACATATCCTTCATGGCTAAATCGATTTTAATGCAAGCTAGAGCTCGATATACGATTTTGAGATGGCTGTCAGTGGAGCTTTATTCAAATGATTCAGGCCATAAATCTGTGTTGTATTGCGCCAGTTCGCCATTTGTTGTGGCATTTCGCCATATCTCTCAGCTGTTATTGACTATCGGTAGGACGATCATGCGTTTGGATTTACTCGGATTTTACTTATGTTAAAGGAAGTTTGTTACTTTCGGTGTGGTCGGCAACTGCATAGAAAATATAATGTAATGCGGCTGGCATGAGATTCCAATGCAGACCGTCTGCTAGACCCTTAGCATGCCTGAACTTTTTTTTTATACACCACAAGTTAGCCCTTGACGGCATCTCACCTGATGGTAAATGATGATGCGGTCTAATAGGGTAGCGGGCTAACCTGTTAGGGGTATGGTAAACCCATACTCCTAATTGATTTCTACACGACACGTGCCGGAACGCTAAATTGCTTGGCGACATGTCTTTGTCGGTAGGGTGGTAACTCGGTACGGTTGACGCCTCCCACCAGACCAGACTCGAGTCGGGAATCGAACCCAGGGCCTCCAACTTTATAACGCAACAGCGCGCGCGCTGCGCCACGGAGGTCTGGATTATATATAAACATCAAATAGAGAAAATATATACTTTTTATAATCTCAGTAGATTCAAAATAGTTCATAAGACCATAGTTCACCTAATACAGAAAAACGTATTGTAACAATGAAATACCATAATGGCAAAATATCGCCGTTCCGCGACTTTTAAAATTGAGAAAGAAAATGATACATAAGCAGTGTTGTTGAAGTGATGTTGAATCTTTGCATTTTTTTTGTTTGTATTCTTAAAAAATTTCTGTAGTACGTTCACAGGACTTTACTCGTTACAACAGAAATCTAGTGCTCGATGATTTTGAGCTTAATGAGGTCTAGTAAACTGTTGCTTTGTTAACAGTTAACATCCTCGTTAGTAAAGTGGTTAGCATTTACGGTTAAAGTTGCCCAAGGTTCAAAATGGACCATATGGGTCATATTGTTAGATTGGTTAAGCATTATTCAGTACCTGCCCGATGTCAGTTTTATTTGTTTAATCCAAAACTTCAGTCCTTGCATAAGCTGTGACTCTCTAACATGTTATTATGTTTAGTTGTTAAAATTGTTAAATCCCGCCGACCTGATTTGGAGCAGTGGGATGTGGGATAATGCTCTAAATCCCTTTCCCTTGTACCAGAAGAGATCCGTGTCCTGTAATAGACATTTTATACACTGAGGACGATCATTATGTCGAGTTTCTATGACTTGAATTTATCTACTGCTTTCAGTGTGTTCATTCTAACAATGGAAGTAATTAAATTTATATTTGACTCCATCCTGACATATATTTGAAATCACTGAATATAATTTATATACGAGTAGGTACACTATATGTAATTTCCAAAGATGTATTATAACTAAATCATATATTAAATGGCCAGATTAACTGAATATTTTGCCCGGAATTTCATATACATTTTTTTTAATTTTAATTAGTTTTCATTTTTGTTCTTTGTAGCTCCAAGTTAAACTTAAGATATTCATGCAATTGTAATTATGAAAAGCTACGTTCGTCTAGACTTGGGAGTCGTTAGCTTCCACACCTTTGCACAATTGAGCCCAGTCCATACAATTAGTACTCATGGCTGCGAGTTAACAACACTTTGACTTAATGGCAATTGCGAAACGTGTAATATGACGTCTCGAGTATCGCGTGGCCTAACGGGTATCGGGTTCCGGTGGGTCGCAGGTTCGATTAATGTGCCACTTTCACCACGCTACTTGTTTAACAGAGAATTTAATTACCTCGTGCAGTAGCTGGAACTAATTAGAAATTTGTATTTTTCATTGATTTGATCATACTATGTGTTAATTAATAGTCTGTTTGTTTTTTTTCTATGTTTGTTTTACTGAGCTATTTTTTATTGATGCAGTGCGCGCTCTTTCACATTATTAAGTTGGGAGGTCCTGGGTTCGAATCCGGGCTCGAGTCTAGTCTGGGAGAAAGCTTTGGCCGTTGCACAAAGACGTAGCGCCAAGCGATTTAGTGTTCCGGCACGATTTCACATAGAAACCAATTATTAGTATGGGTCTATCAAACCCTTAACAAATTAGCCCGCTACCATCTTAGACTGCATCATCCCTTACACCAGGTGAGATTTCCGTCAAGGTCTAACTTGTAGTGAATAAAAATAACTGCAATTCGTGTGGCGATATGCGATTAGCTGATATCTCGAGAAATCTCGTTAATCGTCGAGCGTTTAATGTTTGCCGACTATTGACTGGTATAAAGTACTGCGG
Organism: Lasiommata megera; assembly: GCA_928268935.1. NCBI lineage: Eukaryota > Metazoa > Arthropoda > Insecta > Lepidoptera > Nymphalidae > Lasiommata > Lasiommata megera. Next base: position 3,091,990 of record OV743321.1, read on the forward strand.
AGCTATTTAGCAGGTATGCTAAACGGTCCGTAATCGGTCGCTATCGGCCAGATATCTCGAGCGTACCAAACAATTGTTACATCGCGTGCAGCTGAATCGAAAGATGTTACAAACAAGAAATAGGAGCGGTCACACGTTACGTTACCACCATAAAAGTACCGGACCGTTTGGTCAACAAATGTTTTCAGTGAACGGTGCGAGAATGATTGCTTTATAAAATTAAATTTGTATGGACAGTTTACGCAAAATATGCACGCACTGAGACGCGCGGAATAACTACATTTTGACATACATATGTAGGTACGTACGCTGCTGAATATACACTGCACATCTGTACAACAATGCACTATTAAAAAAAAAATTAAGGAATTAATAAAATGGTAGGATACGTATCAAACTTGTTTACTATCACATTATTTATGAGAAGACATTATGATGAACATGTATAAGAAAAATAAATCGGTCTATGCGAAGGTTTCTTGAGTAGACGTATGTAGGCTACGTTATATCTGCAGCTGGTTTAAATAATGATCCTATCATCGTGAAGTATCAAGAATAGGTTTTTTAAGCTCAACCCAACCTGCAACGTTATGACACATTTTCAAAGCAGTAGATTAAGACGTAGTAGTATCGGCGACAAAAGCGCCGTATCCCCCTTCTGTTCGTGTTACTTGATGAAAGATTTTATCATTTGGTGCAATGATCTGAAGGCGTTGAAACACGTGTGCTGTGTTTTATGAGCAATTTGTTGTAGTTTTTGCGACGATTTATTGCAACTTTTATTTTTGAATGAATTCCAAAAAAAACAGTTACAGTTTTACAGCGCGGTGCGTTTTTTTTGTTCAGAAGAAAAGGAAAGTAATTTGAACTGACTTACAAAAAAATGTTACATAAAGGATTAAAAAGCTTCGGTTTCGGTTTTCAATTGCAGAAATTTTGAATTTTGAAGAGTTAAATTACAGAATTTGAAAGCAACGCAAGTTCTTTGTTATTTTATTGTATACTTATTACTGAAACATAATGATCATTTGGTGTTGTCCGTTAAATAAATCAGATACTGAAATTTTAATCATTTATTTGTATAGACAGCTTAAATCAAATTTTTTAAGTTACAAAACTGAATGAGGCGGTTTTGTTCTGTTTAAGAAATACCTAAATAGATTTGCTTGTTCATTTAGAAACATAAGGTAAATCAGTTTGGTTTAATTTTCTTTAAGAGAAAGTGCGTTTAAATTTGTTTATCTACAAATATATTCCACTACGTTAACTCTTGACAGCAATCTCACCTGGCTGTAGGCGATGATGCAATCTAAGATGGTAGCGAGCTGAGCTAGGGTATGGTAAACCCATACTCTTAATTGATTTCTACTTTTTTTTTTTTCGGACTGTCTATTAGCTGTACAAACCCCTATTGGTTGCCACAGCGTAACCGGGCTGTTTGGCGAGCTTCGGAAAGAAGCTCTGCCAGAAGAAATTTTGAGCTCTAGGGCTGGAACGACTGCCTAAGGGCGCCTCCTTTGAGGCCGAACCTCGGCTTAGGCGACGTTTGGGATAACGGGGGGGTCGGACGGTGAGTGGTCCGTACGTCTCCGAGGCCGTGGATGGAGCCCACGTCCGGATGACGTAAGATAGCGGGGATCTCGTCTTCGCCGGCGAAGACGGTGTGTAGCGTATGATTGTGTGGTAGGTGGTACGAGAATGTTGTCACTAGTCTACTAACACCTGATCGTCAGGGCCATGAAGGATATGTTTAGGTCTCCTCTTTCGAAGAGGAGCGCTTAGGTCGGGGGAGGGGTTTCTACGCGACATCGTGTACGCTAAATCGCTTGGCGACACTTTTGTGTCGGTAGGTTGGTAACTAGTCCAAAGCCTCCACCAGTCCAGACTCAAGCCGGGCATCGAAGCCAGAACCACTAACTTTATAATATGCAATTCACGCGGGTTAGGTCGAAATAACGATAATAATAGCAAATAATGATAATAAACCTCTCTATGCACAATTACCTACTGGGGAATATTAAATACTGATAATAAACCTCTCTTTGCACAATTATTACCTACTGGGGAATATTTAATAATGATAATAAACCTCTCTTTGCACAATTACCTACTGGGGATACTAAAGAGCGTGCGCATGCTATTATTATCCGTGCATTCGTGCTATCACTCAGCTATCAACACTAATAAATACCTATCGGCCTCAGTGATCCACACTGCCGGCTTTCCAATCCTAACAAGCGGCTCAGTCGAAACCGTATGTTTATTTCGACTCTATCTATCAAGTATCAGCAGCAATCGAGAGAGTTCTAGACAGGTGGTTATTTATGGATTTTCTTATCTAGTTAGTGCTTTTGGAATAGGTAATGCTAGAGAGCGGTGCCTATTATTTTGTGCTTTTGGTACGGGCTGTCGCTTGGCTGACAAGTTGCTCGGTAAATAGATATGTCTAGTAATGGTGAGCAAAGTGAATATCATTCTGTATAACTTCAGCCTATTAATGTTTCACTTCTGGATTGAGGCTTCCTGTCTCGGTCTATACGTAGGTTTAGAGTAAGTTTTTAACTTCAAAGTTAAATGTACTTTATCTTATCAAATTAGAAAAACAATAAACAGCAAGTAAAATTTGCTATATTCCGCCGACAACCGGGAGATTTGTATAATATAACACCACACAAAATCTTCCACTAGAACCTTTACGCACGTTTCGACCCGACACCGGATCATCCTCAGGAGATGTTGACTTCACAAGCGCGAAAAGTAAAGTCTTCACTTTTGTATTGATTATCATGGACTTCCGCAAAGTAACGTCTGCTTCTATTCATTATCAAATTAGAGTCGCAAATTCCGTACTCCTGCTTATATATTTTTTAACAACTTGTGCTGGTATAGAAGTGTGGATGAATTTGACTTTTAAAACAAGATCGATACGTATTAATTTACAATGACGTTAGTGCGTTTTGATATTCGAAAAGCACACTACGATTGCGAGTAAACAGATCTGTCAACTGTTACCTGGCGGAGTTAATTGTTGACTTTTTAGACCGGGGCGCGTTTGGAGTACACAGTACAAAATAGATTCTATATAGTTTTTGTTACAAGTTAATTGCTTAACATATCTAAGTCGTTTTATTTTTAACTTCCATTACCTACTGTTTGTAAGACAAAGCTTAGTTTTAAGTAAACAAGTGTAATAAGCAACTAAATAATATTTAAAAAATACATATGTACCTACATTTAAGTTTTTTTTTTCATAAACGCTTTCAGCAAAACTATTATCAATTTCAATGAACCTTTCATTAAACCAATTTTTTCTATTTTTTTTTTATTTTTTTTTGGATGGTGTGGGTAGATTTTTCCCATTAATTATCAGTGACGCATCAGCCATCAGTGCCGTCTGTTTGGGTGGATATACGGTTTGATCTTAAATGTATCTTTATTGTCATTATGAGTTAATGGTCTGTTACGCGCCCGATTTATCTATCTTTAATCTTCTATTTTCTAATATACATTTCTTTGATGATAATTAATCGACCAGTATAATAAATCGTTCATGGTATATAAAGCTTCTTCAACACCACGTTAGTAGCTTACCGAAACTTGAACGTTGAGAAAGTGACCATAGGTTATACGAGACAGTGACCCGAGCGCGGAAATGAATGAACGGAAAACAGCCGTGACCTCCCAAGGCGACACACACGTTACTTGATCTTCGTTACTTCCAATTAGGGGCGACGACGTCATTTGCATGTAGGGCTGTCATCTTTACATTAAGGAACTTACAACACAAGTTGATTTGACGACCTCCGTGGCGCTGTCAGATTATAAAAAAGTTGGAGGTCCTGGGTTCGATTCTCGGCTCGAGTCTGGCCTGGTGGGAGGCTTCGGCCGTGGCTAGTTACCACCCTAGACAAAGACGTGTCGCCAAGCGATTTAACGTTCCGGCACGATGTCGCGTAGAAACCGAAAGGAGTATGGGTTTACCATACCCCGTACAGGTTAGCCCGCTACCATCTTAGACTGTATGATCACTTACCATCAGGTGAGATTGCCGTCAAGGGCTAACTTGTGTTAGTGGATAAAAAAAAAAAAAAATTATACCTTAACATGTCAAAGGTAATAACTGTATGTGCCGGCCAAAGTCACAATGCTCCACTTCATTAGTTCCAAATGGATGTGACGACATCATTAATATGTAGGGTTGCTACCATTACATTAAGAGACCGTCAAACACTATTTATGTTAAGCGTTAGTCTAAAACTTATCGGGCAGCCCTACTCAGTTTCTTATCTCCCCTTCTTTTTCTTGCCCTTATCCATTATGTGGGGTCGGTACGACACGTCTTCTTCTTCCTCACTTCTATCAGCCGTCACCTCACTACCCGCACCTTTTACACGCATATCCTCTTTTAAACAATCCATCCATCACTTCTTTGGTCTTCCTCTACTCCTTTGCCATACCCCGTTTATATATATAAGTTTGTTGTGGGTTTCTTCTTAGACCGGGGCGCGTTTGGAACCCTCATAGCTTTAGTTTTAAGTTTACGAATATAGTTATCACCATGAAATAACTACTATGTAAATTATTGCCGCGTCAAAAGTGCCTTTTTAAGGACTATTTGAATAAAGATTACCCAACACTGGTGGGCAAATACCTCCGCTTAAGAAAGAGGGGTTATGAGACGAAATCTCCCAGGCTTCTCTCATTTATGGATTTTACTAACTCTGTAATTTGTTAAATGCTAATAATATGCATTTCGCATACTAGTATTGAATGCGATTGCTAATTAATTCCTCACTATAAGGACCAATCATTAATACGCATGTTCCATTTAGAACAATAAATAACCCACGCGAGGGACGACGTGGGCGCTGCCTAGCTTTAATTCCACACGTCAATAGTTAGACCTAGAGACTTCAAAATGTGTTAGCATCACAATAGGCCAAATTGTGAACATCAATACATAATAGAATAGATAATTACACTGAGATAGATATGATCTATTGTGCTTCTGAAGTGGAAATTCTAAGAATTTGTTGTGCTTTAATTTTTTTTTTGTTACTAGCGGTTTTGTCTTGGTTTTTGCAATTCTTGTTAAGCTTATTTATAAAAATTATTATTGACTACCCCCATTGCGCAGCGTGCGCGTTATCTATATATATAAAAATCAATTGCTGTTCGTTAGTCTCGCTAAAACTCGATAACGGCTGAACGAATTTTTCTTATCTTGGTCTTGAAATGTTCGTGGAGGTCTAGGGAAGGTTTATAAAGTGAGAAACATATCGAATAATTGCCGGAAAAAACCCTAAAAACAGCCCTTTTCTTTTTCCCATATAAGCGGATTCCAATTAAAATGAAGAGTCAATTTGAACTTTATTGCTATTCAATAAAGTTCATATTAAATAATAATTATATTAAATTATAATAAATAAATGTAGTTGTGTTCCTAACTTCAAAGAGTCAATTTGCCATTTATATTTAGGCAATATTTTATCCCCGTTTCCACGGAAACGGGAACTACACGGGTGAAACCGCGGGTCACAGCTAGTTCATTATACTTGTGGAGGTCATGGGTTTGATTCCAGGCTCGTTACCACACTACCCACAACGACTGGTCGCCAAGCGATTTAGCGTTCTGGCAGTTCCGGGTTAACATACCCCAGGTTAAGCTACAATCTTAGACTGCATCATCACTGCGTCGTCCAGTTCCATCTTATAGTGAAATAAATAAACTAGAATTTTTGTTTTTTTTTTATTATCCGTCTAAGTGGGAAGTGTGTTTCGAAACCTTGGACGGAATAGCATTTCCGTCTACTAAAGTCCCACCAGTGCTATCCGGTGTTCTTATTCCAAATCGCCCAACCCTAGCAAGTAGACCTACTTTACCTTATCATTACAGAACTCCTATCGCTCGTGTCTGACTCGCTCTTGACAGTTTTTTTTAAAGATGGCTGACATTGTTAGTACGCGAGTATCAATACAGTATTGTTATCAAGAAAGAGCCTTTGTTCGATACAATAACATGGTAATTGAATGATATTCATTTATATCCATAAATACCATCGCTATAAGTCGTGACACGTAAAAAGTGTATCGGTGTTATAACTGCTTATTGGCAGCAGTATGAAATATTACTAGTGGACGCCAATCTGTCGGAATTCAACTAATAGATCATATTAGCTAATGGCTGTAACTTCGTCTTACTTAATGGCTGTAAAAAAAGTGTTTTTAAAAATTCCTACGGAATAAACAGCGTATGTAACTGAATATTATCCCATGTCTTATTCATGTTGCCGTTTCCGCTCCCTAATATAATATATAAATTTAGGGGAGGGTCCGTGGACGCCGCTGGCTGGATTGAAATATTGGAACAAGGAGCGTCGCTGGGTTTTAGTGGGTATTCTGGTCGCCATTATGGCAGCCCTATCCCTTACCCTTAGGAGTCTTACCCTGCCGGTAGCGGTGGACTATGGCCAAACCCTTTTCACATTGAGAGGTGACCCGTGTGCTCTGTAGTGAGACGGCAATGGGTTGATCATGACGGTGATGATGATGTATGCACGTACAATTATAGATTCGTATTGAAATACTCTCTGTAGCAATGTCTTAACTCCAGTACTGGGACAGACTCTTGCTATTAAAACCAATTATCTGAAATATTTCCGAACCTGCGACATCGACATCCGTATTCAACATAATAACCACAGAATAGCGAGTCTGCACGCTAGCATTGGCCGGAGGCTTCCACAGAGATAATTCTTATCCCCGATTGTATCAGGTGGACTAGTACATTTTATCCCTTGTCAGTGGATATAATCGGGGATATAATTTTGCATCCCCTACATGCTAGCCGTGCAGATAGTCTGTTGGTAAAATAGGTAAAATACTGATTACAGAGTCTTAGGAAAAAGGTCTAGGTGTTTGAGACTTAGGCCTTAGCCTTAATTTGTCCGCAGTGTATGGCCTTTCTTCGCCAAGCTGGGTGATTACCCTTTAACCCTAGGTTTCAAGACTTGCGATGCCGTGCAAATGCCAATTAGGGGCATGTTTAAATGTAACATACGACCTCCGTGGCGCAGCGCGTGAGCTGTTGCATTTTAAAGTTGGAGGTGCTGGGTTCGATTCCCAGCACGAGTCTGGTCTGGTGGGAGGCTTCGGCCGTGGCTTATTACCACCCTACCGACAAAGACGTGTCGCCAAGCGATTTAGCGTTCCGGCACGATGTCGCGTAGAACCAATTAGGAGTGTGGGTTTACCATGTCCCTAATAGGTTAGCCCGCTACCATCTAAGACTGCATCATCACTTACCATCAGGTTCTCACCTGTCACCTGTTTCCGTCAAGGGCTTACTTGTAGTGGAATAAAAAAAAAAGTCATCATCATCATCATCATGAGCAACCCATTACCGGCTCACTACAGAGCACGGGTCTCTTCTCAATATGAGAAGGTTTTTGGCCATAGTCCACCACGCTGGCCATGTGCGGATTGGCAGACTTCACGCGCCTTTGAGAACATTATGGAGAACTCTCAGGCGTGCAGGTTTCCTCACGATGTTTTCCTTCACCGTTGAAGCAAGTGATATTTTTAATTGTTTTAAAAAACGCACATAACTCCGAAAAGTTAGAGGTGCGTGCCGGGATTCGAACCGCCGACCTCTGATTAGGAGGCTGACGCCCTAACCACTGGGCTATCACCGCTTTTTCAAAAAAAAAAAAAAAAAGTACCAGCGGGAATTTTATTTATTACAAAATGATAATAAATACCGCCGCTGTAACACGATGGTAACACCAGATTTGAGACCCTGCAATTGCAGTTCTTGACTACAATCTAACGAGGTGGTAAGTGGTCTAAGTGGTGTCAAATGTGCATCATATCGGAATGCTAAATCGCTTTAACACATCTCCAGTCTGTAGAGTTGTAACTAAATTTCAGAAATTATAAATTTCCAAACTGCCCTTATCGAGAGTTGAATCAGTCATCTCACACTTTTATAAACCTACCAATACGCCGGAGAGATCGTCAAACTTGCCAAACACGTAAGTTAAGCCGGTACTGAATCTCAAATGTTGATTTAGCGATGCGACACTATGGAATAAAATATACTGTTAGGATACTCATTTATACTCTTAGGATAAGGTCCAGAAAAAGAAGAACAATAATATTACGAACCCAAATACATCTTCGCTGCAGTTCTTTAGAGTCCAACAATCATACAATCACTAACGAGCGTTTAATTGTTAATCGAATTAGAGCGAGACAGTACGTACAAGCTGTTGGAGGAAGTAATTACAAAGTACGAACAGAAGCACGACATAATTGTGATACATTGCAGTCGGCCGGCACACGTGTATGACGGCTATCGAGCTTACGACGTTATAGTGAAAAGTGTCATATTTGTGACGTATATTAGTGAACAGTGACTCATTCATCTCGTTTTCTATCTATATGCTACATTTACTTCCGTTTGCCATATGTAATCTATTCGTATCTAGTTGCTACTCTGTCAGGAACTTAACAATTTAAAATATTTAAAACTGTAGGTGTGAAATGTTTGAAACTATTAACATTGTTTTATATAAAATTATCTAACTTAACAGTCGTCAAATAATGACCTTTATTCGCTGTTTAAGAATCTGCTTTACTCAAAAGCCTTTTATCGTTTAAAAATGTCTAGAGTGTCTATGTCTTGAACTTAGACTTTTGTAAATTCTATATACTTGTTTTAATTCAGAATATTTACGCTAATTCTGGAGAATTATTCAGATGCGGTAATATCAGAAACTCTTTGATCTATTTGAATAAAGTTGTCTAAAGCTGTCGAAAGTATTATGGGATTTTTATTGAAGGAGATTATTGGCTATGTTTTTTTAAACAAATAAACGGTGAAACCTCTTCGAAATCACATCGCAGTGTTTTAATACTCTGTGACATTTGAAAGGTGCTGTCAGTTGAAGTGCGAAAAAATACTGCAAAACTATTCCTACGCGACGTTATGCCACATTTATTTGCGAGGCCCGGTTTTCGGGTAGTTTGGGGTAAAGTAAAGGGAAATTTATTTGATGAAGAGTGAGATGAAATATGAAAGCGGAACAACAAATAATAAATCGCTGAAGTGTTAAACGTCTACCGGAAAGGCAACGTTACTGGACTAGACCTGGATGTGACTGGACTAACACCGACTTTTACTTTTTTTACTAAGACATGCGGTCCCTTGCAAAACCCCAAAAAAAAATGCTCGGTTTAAATTTTTTGGTGACGGTTTAAAAATATTAAAAAAAATTATATAATATGTATGTATTTACTTGAAATAGGATATAATATACTCAAATATGGCTTAAAAACTATCCCGCCAAACTGTTGAAGTGGCGAGTTGGCGCTCTTGACTTATCTATCAACTTATTATTAACCTAGAAGTTATTCAAACATGCTTACTTACGCTAATTTTTATCATACTATATAATAAAACTAATTAGTTTAATTTTAAACAATAAACAGCAAGTAATTTGCTATATTCCGCGAAATGTAAAGTTTTACTTTTCGCGCTTGTGAAGTCAACATCTCCTGAGGATGATCCGGTGTCGGGTCGAAACGTGCGTAGAGGTTCTAGTGGAAGATTTTGTGTTGTGTTATATTATACAAATCTCCCGGTTGTCGGCGGAATATAGCAAATTATACTTGCTGTTTATTGTTTATCATGGACTTCCGCAAAGTAACGCCTGCTTCTATTCATTAGTATAATTTTATTACTTTCTAAGACGTTACGCACGGCGTATTGGCTTATTAACTATCAAATAACAAACAGAAATAGATTCCCAATTCGTGAGTTAATACCTATTTATCACAGACACTTTTCGACTACAGACAGTTTAATGTATTGATTGAAGTTGTGTACTGAACTAGCTCACAAACATACGCGTATGAATATATAAACCAAAGAAGCTTCACTTCGCCTTGACATCTGTGTCAAGAGACAGTGCATGATGATAAACTAATTCAATGCAATAACAACAGGTATTCAAACGAAATGACACTTGTAAATGTAAAGAAAGTGTGAGTGAACGCGAGTGAATATGTTTACGGTGAAAAGAAAAAGCAAACACTTCGCTACATTGAAGAGGAAGTGTTCCATCAAGCCGAGCGTAAGTTTGTGTGTCGGTATTTATATTAACTTAAGTAAATAAATAAAATACCAATATGAAAGTAGTTTTCTGCTAATCACTAGATATGTCCTAGAAATGTTTGGCAATTAGTAGAAAACGAATGGGCTGTCGAGTATTCGGCATTCATAGAGAATCTCGTGCAGGTCATGTAATAATATAATTAAATAAAAACCTTGTATGGAACCCTTAAATTTCAGATTCCGTGATGTTTGTCTTGAAAACTCGACTTAAAATTTTTGAAATTTTTGCATTCCTGTTTTTAAGTCTTTCTGTACTTTTTTCATCCTTAAATTACTACGTAATTGTATATCAGACAGAACCACAAACAATCTAAACTTTAGTTAGTGATTAAATTTATCTCAACTCGGTCGTAGGTTCTTTTATCATCATCATCATGATCAATTCATTGCCGGCTCACTACAGAGCACGAGTCACCTCTTAATGTGAGAAGGGTTTGACCATAGTCCGCCACAGTGAGAACTCTCCGGCATGCAGGTTTCCTCCTTCACTGTTCAAGCAAGTGATATTTTAATTGCTTAAAAACTCCGAAGAGTTAGAAGTGCGTGCCCAGAATGGAACCCCCGACCTCTGATTAGGAGGCCGACGGCCTAACCACTATCTTGCCAGCTTATGTCAATATTCAAATACGAATAAGTGAAATTGAAACAGGGTTTATTCACATTATGGGTGCTATACCCATATGACAAAAATATATTTCTGTGCGGACATATTAGGTCCGTTTTTTTTTTTGGGACTGTCTATTAGCTGTACAAACCCTATTGGTTGCCACAGCGTAACCGGGCTGTTTGGCGAGCTTTGGAAAGTAGCTCTGCCAGAAGAAATTATTAGGTCCGTGAAATATAGTCCGTGAAAGAATGCACGGTTTCAGATTGTTCCCGAACATTTGTAATGTAATATGTGCAATGTTAAGAGGGGAAGTTGATTTCTATGCACCCACTCGGCTATCGCTTAGGTACTTTTATAATATATAAAATTTCTTACGCCAGCGGCCTAAGCTTTTAAGACAAATATTTATTCATTAATCATGGAAGACTTGCGGGTTTTTAGAAAAGCTATAGCCTTTATGAACTGAAAGTGTGTTTCTGATAACTTCCTGTGCAAACAACTATAAAAGCGATGGCTTACAATTTTCTTAGAGAACGGACATTCATCTTTGGAAGCGTTTGAACTTACAAGCCTTCTAAGCAAAAAGATATTCTGAGAATAGCGTTCTTATACATAGCTCCTAATGATGTTAGAACTTGTACAAATATTTTAATTAACGCTAAAAAATCTTCAATTAAAATATTGCAACCGCAAGTTTTAAGAAATGCTCTGAAACCTTGCTCGGTGTTGCAATACGGCCTACCATAAGCATTTATTAACAAAATCCAAAGTCCCGCTCATAAAGGTTATTTCATCGTGAAATATGCAATATAATGTGGCCGACTAAGTTTGCTGTGGACTTCCTTTTAGACCTGAGCGCGTGTGGAAACCCCTTAGCTTTAGTTTAAAGTTAACGAGTGTAGTTATCACCATCAACTGGCGAATTAAAGTTCAATCAATCAATCAGCCTATACACGCCCACTGCTGGACATAGGCCTTTCCGAGAGCGCGCCACCACACACGGTCCTCCGCCTTCCTCATCCACCCGCCACCAGCGATCCTTTTCAGGTCGTCGGTCCAGCGAGCAGGTGGTCGTCCTACGCTGCGCTTACCGGTACGCGGTCTCCACTCCAGAACACGTCTGCCCCAACGGCCGTCGGTTCTACGACAGATATGACCCGCCCACTGCCACTTCAGCTTGCTAATCCGTTGGGCTATGTCGGTTACTTTCGTTCTCCTACGAATGTCCTCGTAATTAAAGTTATTGAAAACATATTATACGTACGCTTTATAGATGCCTGATTAGGTTCAATTGAATAAAGCTATATTATTATTAATTCAATTTCAATTTAATTGAATACGATTAGTCTTTGATTATGTACATACTAGTTGTTAAATCATTCAAGAGTAGTTAATTAGATATTAAATATGCAACAAGCCCCAAAATGACGCTGCTATCTAATTTTTTTACTATGTTACCTTATATTATTGGTTAACTCCTGGGCCTCTACTAATACAGTTTTGCGAATCAAAGTTACTTCGGTACGTATTAATATTTTATAGAATTTAACTTATTATTTATTTATTTTGTAATGTAGACCTGACGACGCTGGTAAATGTCAAAGTTGACAATAATAAACCCGCCCGAGGTCGTAAATAAATTTGTTCTCTGACGGGACATCCTCGTTGAAATCATCGACCGAAATACCAGACGCTTTGGAGTCATTCATATACATAACTATTTACAAGGGTCAATATGTTATTCGCAATATGTAAATCAAGGGAATGTAAATGATTCCCCCAGATGAGTCTTGATGATGAAGATGGGTCTTAGAGAATATACATAATGTTTTCCCCGAAAACATTTATTCATTTAAAAAACTTATAAATGACTACTAAGAGAAAATATTCAGATGTTTTGGGACTTTCGGAAAGTTTACTCATTTATTAGCCTTTTATATCTAAGGTAGATATATTTATAATCAACGTTGTATCGAGGAGGAAAATACATTGAAACTACAATTATTAATAATGATACGCGTTAGCTACTTATGTATTTGATCTTCCATTAAACATCAATAAAATATTCCATTGTTCTTTCCTCATGTATTATCCGGCATTGTTTTGCATAACACCCTTATCGTAATGTATTCTATTGGCTCTGTTTATTATGTTTGCTTGCGCTGAATCGTCTCAGGGTTCCGTATTCACTTAAATGTAATCTTAATTTTGATTGTTACTTTTTTTTGTACAGTCAGTGTTAAAAGCCTCAAATATCATTAGGATGAAACATAACGTAGGGCCTTTATTTTATTTATTATTTATTTGTACCCCACAACATAAAGGGTAATATAATAAGAAAAACAGAAACAAGAAGAAGCTGGATACAAAAGGCGGGCTTATCGCTTAGTAGCGATCTCTGCAAGGCAACCTCAGAAAGGTGGTTCAATATTAACATAAACAAGGACACGAATAAACGTAGCATAACGTCGGAATAGTTACGCAGTGTTTTGTCACTCTGGTATTTGAAAGGTGCTGTCAACTGACACACACACACACATATACACACACACACACACACACACACACACACACACACACACACCGACACACACCGACACACACCGACAAGCTGTATGAGACAGAAGATACGATCCTTTGTCTCAGTTTTCTCGCAATATTTATATATATTCACTCTCCTCACTCATAGCAATGAAAAAGAAAATAAAATAAATAATCCGTTATTAACATTTACCAGTACCTGCACATAACGCACGTAATATTTTCTTGTCTAAAAATTCTATTAAACAGTTAATTTTAGTAGAGATTAGTAAAGACTTTTACCCAAGAATCGTTATCATGTTAAGTCATACTCACCTAATTACTTTTCAGTGCAATGCCAGTGCATCTTGTCGCTTTAGTACATAGATTAACACAATATGTGTCCTACATTGTAAAGAAGAATATGACGTAAGAAAGTAAAATTTAAATCCCCTGGAGTCATCAGTTACTATTTTTAACGTATAAGGTTTTTAAAGTATATATTATTATTTATTAAAATAGTATGCATTCCATTGAATTGCGAAAATTTATATCATCATCAACCCATTGCCGGCTCACTACAGAGGCTCTCTCAATATGAGAAGGGTTTGGCCACAGTCCACCACTCTGGCCGTGTGCGGATTGGCAGATTTAACACGCGTTTGACAACATTATGGAGAACTCTCAGGCGTGCAGGTTTCCTCACGATGATTTCCTTCACCGTTAAAGCAAGTTAAAATGCATATAACTCAGAAAAGTTGTGACTAAAGTGACTTGCAAATAATATAATTTAAAATTAAGTTTAATCATACTTGGACTTGGTTGTTTAATATTTTTTTGTTATTTACATTATAATTAGTTTGTAATACATTTTTCGACATAACTTTACATTGCAGTTGTATTAATATATACAGATTGACTCAGACTTACAAATGTAATTACGACTTAGGAAATATTTTATTTTGAAACTATTTGTAAACGTTGCAAAAACGTTGACTATTCACTTGACCATTTTACAAGATGAAACATTGTTACGGAAAAATGTATGTAGCTTTCACCCCCAGGTCTTAAATGGCTGAACCGACTCTGATAATAAACTTATTGAAATAAACACATACGCTTTAATTTGGTGTCTTACTTCAGTACTTTTGTTATATTTGAAAATATTTTATTTTCATCCCCATATGGTTGGTATCACAAGTAAATGACTGCATCCATTTTCGAAGAGATTCACACAAACCTATTACAGGTATCTATGAATCGTTCATATATATCGCATTTTTCATTATTTCTATTAGTGAAGTGATGGTGATAAGTACACTCGCCAATTTAAAACTAAAGCTAAGGGGTTCAAATCGCAAACAGGTTCAAAACTAAACCTTTAAATAGCTACGTTGCCCCAGAAAGACACGAATAGCGGTCAAACTTATAAACCCTCTTTTACTTCAAGGACTAAAAATAAGCCCTAATTAGTCATCATCATGCTGAATTAGGGTGGCGCCCGACATGTATCTCTGCAATACCGAAAGTCAACGATCGTCTCGCAAATTAATTGACGATTATTAAGGTTGACGAATACCGTTTTGATAATGTCAACCGCTACGTAATTGTGGACGGAGATAAGTTAGAAAAGACAAATTTACTTGCCCATATAATCCGTACTTGGCCAGAATATGATTATGTTTATTGTCTTCGTTATCAATAGACTTATTATATTAATATGATGTGTTGGGATTATCCGATGACGTCACAGATCGAAATATAACGATCATGATCGGCTCTGTCATGTAGTTAAACTATAAGTCCTTTAAAATTGAAACAAATAAAAAACGCTAAAGATCTTATTAAGTAAACATTTCGTTATAACCAATTATTATTTAAAATTATAATCAATTATATGTATATATATTTAGAAGCTCTGATAGCCTAGTGGTTAAGACGTCCGCCTCCAAATCAGAGGTCGGGGGTTCGAACCCGGGCACGTAACTCTAACTTTTCGGTGTTACGTGCGTTTTTAAGCAATTAAAATATCACTTGCTTCAACGGTGAAGGAAAACATCGTGAGAAAATCTACATGCCTGAGAGTTCTCCATAATGTTCTCAAAGGCGTGTGAAGTCTATCCAATCCGCATATGGACAGCGTTATAGACTATGGCCAAACCCTTCTCATATTGAGAGGAGACCCGTGTTCTGTAGTGAGCCGGCAATGGGTTGATCATGATGATGATGATTTTAAAGAGAATTGGAACTGTGCAGGTGAAACCACAGGCGAAAACTAGTATGCCATAAACCTTTGACCTTATTGATGCTGCATAATCTCAATAAAGCAGCCTGCCTGTTTCACCATCAGAAAATTTCCGAAATAAATTATTAAAATCGTACCTCAGCAAAATATGCGGTGAAAGGATTCAATTTAAATTTCAGAATTGTAAAAAGAATTATACTTGTTGATAGCATTGAATGGCTTCCTTTAACGGCATTCGGAAGGCCCGGCCGAAAAGGAAACAGACTGACAGTGTGACAGATCGAATGTTAAGGCTCGGAGCTTTGACAAAACAAAAGACACACACGAACACATACACACATATAAATTTATATAAATGCGCGTGTGTATATCTATATGCAAAAATATTCAGCATTACAATCTGAAAGCGTGTATCATGAAAATTGTATGCATATATGGAACATATGGTTAGAATATGGTAGTAACCTATCAAGGAAAGATTTCGTTTCAATTTAGTTTTGACAGCGTGACAATTTTGTGTTAATTAAGTTCTTATATGGACTACGAATTCCAACTAAAATATCATGGGACTTATCAGAAATCGTTATTCTATAAACACACGATTGGTGGAATTCCCATAGCAATGTACATATATAATTTTACGATATTTTTTTATTGACCGCAGTATGTAAGGTTTTTGTTTTAAAATTTATTGATTGAATCATAGGTACATAATGCAACTAGGTAATATATATTTAGATATTGTGGCGGTTTCTACATGACCATACTAGACGGCGGAAAATATCATTGTGAGCTCTGCATCGCGCTATAGAAATTTTCGTACACAAGCAGCATAAATAAGTGGTCGAAGGACCTTTATTTTGATAAAAAATATAAAATATTGTATTTGTATTTTTACAAAAATTAAACGGTCTATATTTATATTATTGAAAATTTAGAGCAACATATTTCATATACTTTGGCAGACGACAGTATCAAAGATTTGGCCTACTGGTTTGACTTAATGGTTGAACTGTTTAAAAACTGCTCTTTAAATAATGCCATATTAAACCACTAGTGGTGTATTTGCCCACCTACTTAAAGCCAAATTCAAATAATCTTTATTCAGATCAGTATTCAGTCCTTTACAAGCCACTTTTACATAGTAGTGATTCGATGGTGATAACTACATTCGTAAACTTATTAATATAGCTATGAGGGTTCCAAACGTGCCCCGGTCTAAGAAGAAGCCCACAACAAACTTAGCCATTTTCATTTTGTTACCAACATTTCACATGCCACTTAAAATTATATTAAGAGCTATCTTATTAGAGCAATATTTCATACCCATGCTTGTTTATCGTTTAGATAATTCAGATCAATTTAATAATTATACAGGTAGGTACGCAAGTAAAACGATTATAAAGTTATTGTGGGTGTATCCGGCCCTTAACGCCACAATACAGCCGTCGGAGGTATCAAGTACCCAAATTGGAAATTAATTATCATTTAATTATTGCGTCAAGATCTTACTCCTTTTTTGCGATGTTTTTTTTACTTTAAAGCCTTATTTACACTATGAAAGTTCCACGCTAGTTATATTATAATTTTTGAGTCATTTGCAAATATATAAACGCTATAAACTCTCGAGTAAAACGGACATAATGTTGATTGATTTACAGATAATGTAGTTGTACATAATTCTGTTGTTGTTAACATGATTTTTATGTTACAAATCCGCTAAAGCATTTTTGTTTATATGTGGACTTATAGAGGGATAGGATTAATTTAAAACTTGCCTTACAATGTTCCATAATATTTAAAAACATCCCTATGATTGTGAGAATACAAATTTTGGAGTAGGGCCACTGTTTCGCGAAGAGAAGTAATGTTCTATTCAAATACATATTGCACTCGATTCTACGAGGCATAAACGCATGAAATGAGATAATTTTTCGGATATTATATCATGCGCAAATTATAACGCTTATTTTGATTCGGCATCGAAAATTTAGCCAATATGTACATGTTGTTATTGCTTCCTTTAGATGTGATCTTTTAAGCTTCAAAACTATTAATGACTGAAACTCTCTTCATATGAATGAGGTTTAAGCGGTATATGGGTGTGAGTAAGGTGCGAATTTATTACCAATTATTTCGCTTATATACCCTTTTTCTTGATTATTAAAGTTTTTGGTGACAGATGTAAAGTGGTACTTTTATACCTTTTTAGTGTCCACATTAAATTCAATAAAAAGAATATCAAAGGACATGGGCAAGTATAGAAGGGAGGCAATTTTTTTTGCCAATTTGTTTCACACAATCTCTTACTTTTTGTTTATTTGTCATTGGAAGAAAATTATCGCGTCAATCTATTCTGTAGGTCTTTACTGTTAGTTTTTTTTGGTACCTGTCGAAACATTACGTAATATTTATATTTTACTTTTTATATATTTGTTTAATAGGAAGCTATATACAATATTTTACATTCAAATTTTTTTTTTAATAACTCAATAATAACATAGTTATTATTGAGTTATTAAACTTACAAGTTATCATGCATGCATCACCAAATTACTAATGTTGATGTATATACGGATGGTAGGTAAGTAGCAGTGGATTAAAATGAATGATCTAGTAACACAGGGTACGTACGTGACAAATTCACAGGCTTTTTTAGGGGCACTAATCAATAGCCTGTGCTAGCTAATCTGTTGTCGGGGTTTCGATCTCGGGCACA
This sequence comes from Lasiommata megera, assembly GCA_928268935.1. Lineage (NCBI taxonomy): Eukaryota > Metazoa > Arthropoda > Insecta > Lepidoptera > Nymphalidae > Lasiommata > Lasiommata megera. The sequence goes on from OV743321.1 coordinate 3,110,258, forward strand.
CACCTCAAAGTTTTTGGAGTTATGTGCGTTTTTAAGCAATTCAAACATCACTTGAAGAAAAACATCGTGAGGAAACCTGCATGCCTGAGAGTTCTCCATAATGTTTTCAAAGGCGTGTGAAGTCTGTCAATCCGCACATGGCCGGCGTGGTGGACTATGGCCAAAACCCTTCTCACATGGGGCGGAGACCCATGCTCTGTAGTGAGCCGGCAATGGGTTGATCATGATGATAATAATGACTAATCAATAATAATGGAAGACCAAATCTATAGAACCGGCGGCGAAAGCTAATTTAGGTTAACGTACCTTCTACATTCTTGCGTGTCATGTCGGATGTGTGTAGGCGATGCAATGGTGTTGGGAGTTAGTTGAATTAGATTAGTTGTATGTGTTTCAAAAGTGGGCAAGCTATTACTTAGCAAATTGGCTAACCTTAGCTTATTTTTGCATCGAAAAACGGTCCTAACATATCGGATTAAAAATATGCTTGAAAATATTATGATTCATCGCAAATCTTCTACATACATTATGTCGCTGACTATTTTGATATAATTGCGGGTGTGTTAGAGACATTGGCATGCTCTTCGTATATGCATAAAAGCAGTGCATATTCCAGGAGCCTCTGGAGTAATGCAAACATGTTCGAGGGAAATCTGCGTATACTTGGTGATATGAGTGCGTGCTTATTGCATACTCTAATGTACTGTCCAGCCCATAATTCCATGATAGAGAAGATTGTTTTCCATATTATCATGTTACTGTTGAATGTTTTCATACACTAGTCACGATCCCAGTTCACGTCACTGTTAAGACTTAAAGATCTTCAGTCTCATTGAGAGACTTCTTGCAGAGACCTCCTGGGGGCTAGCTAAGTCTGCTATTGTAATTGTGTTTGCCGGAGCTCCTCGTCAAGGGGCAGGCGGCGATCATGCCCCCATTTCAATGGACACCTAGTATTTATACAAACAGACGTTAGTAGAGGGTCGCAGGTTGTCAAGAGGTCACAGGTTTACATTTTACGAACAATATAATTTTTTCGACACAAATTAAAAATTAATATCTTATTAACCGAGCCCAGTTGACTATTGCCAAGTAAGGCATGCAATAAACCGTGGGAATCCTATTTTGTTGCGTTCATGGGCGATGGCTGGAACATGACTCTGTCGGCGGCCGCTTACGCAGCGCTTATCCCAGAAGGAACACGTAGGACTGTCTCTAATTTAATTATGAAATGATGTTGGAAATGATCCACTGCTGGGTTTCTAGATGGTTCTTCTCGGTAGAACCTAAGACAGATTCTACCGAGAAGAACCGTCTAGAAACCTTTCCGTTGTAATGGAGATGGTCCAGACATATAAACTTGACATTCCAAAAGTGCTAATAAAGTAAGCCTACATAAATAAAATATTGAATTTTGAATTTTGTTTCGCAGAATGACGAGCCACCCGAGATCACTTACTGCGTGGTGGGGGAGGGAGGCGGGGGTCTGGCGCTGCAGGCGGTCACACCCACCCACCCTATGCCGCCACAGGACGAGCTGGACGCAAAGTTCGCCGAGCTGGTGGTGAGTTCCGCTACCTTTTATGCAGACTTGTAATAATAATAATAAAAACTCTTTATTACACACAAGAAAATACAAAAACAAGATGAAAAAAAAGACATAAAAACGGTGTAAGGGCGGCCTTATCACTGCAAGTGATCTCTTCCAGGCAACCGCTAATATACAGGAAACATTTAACAATATAAAGTGGTCGGTGTACAAATAAGAGCTTAATTAAAAATAAACTTCATACAATTACATAATAAAGAATACACACTAACTTACATAAATAGCAATAATTAACATATATAGTTATAAATATTCAAATAAAGGAAGCGGTGATAGCTCAGTGGTTAGGGCGTCAGCCTCCTAATCAGAGGTCGGCGGTTCGAATCCGGGCACGCACCTCTAACTTTTCGGAGTTATGTGCGTTTTTAAACAATTAAAATATCACCTGCTTCAACGGTGAAGGAAAACATCGTGAGGAAACCTGCACGCCTGAGAGTTCTCCATAATGTTCTCAAAGGCGTGTGAAGTCTGCCAATCCGCACATGGCCAGCGTGGTGGACTATGGCCAAACCCTTCTCATATTGAGAGGAGACCCGTGCTCTGTAGTGAGCCGGTAATGGGTTGATCATGATGATTCAAATAAATATATATAGGTATATACCTATATATATTTTGCATATGCAACATATATAAAAATAAACATAAATTTATGTAAGTATAATTAATATACAGACTTGTAATAATTAATTTAAAATAGCTTTAGCAGGTATCTCCTATGAAGAAATAAAAAATGAAATCACCTTGTCTATTCACGATACTATGTTTGTTCCTTATCGAGTCTTCAGGTAATAATAATAATAATAATACAAGATCCTCGTGAGAGTTAAGACGGAAAAAAAACGCAAGTATATCGATTTGGCTCACGAGGTTTCCGATATTTGTGGCATGTGCAGTCCGCTGAAACCATCCCAATATCTGCGAATGGGTTGATCCCAGTCAGCCTCGCTCAGCGTCTGAGGCGACTGGGGTTCGCTGCGTATTGGTTCCCTCGAATAATCTATAGTTAAAGATAAATTAAGTTATTACAGAAGCAAATAAACAAATATTATTATAAAGTAACAAAAGATACATAAAAAATCATGACCGTTAGATAAATAATGGTCGTTTAGTGTCAAAACAATTTGAAACTTCCGGTTTAGGGCGTGTACACACAACGCGGCAACACGCTGCTGTAGTAAATTACTGGTTTTATTACAGATGTTTATAAATTACGCAGGCTCTTATTTGCATTTCAAGTTGATACAATTACTTAATATTATCGAATTTATAGGCAGAACGCCTTTCATTTCCGGATGTTCGAGATATCAACTGTTCATAAAATGTAATGGTAAAATCTTAGTATAAGCTTTTTAATATAACGGCAATTTCTGTAGTCAAGAAATGCAGTTGAATATTTTCTCTAGGAACCTAATAAAGAGGAACCGTTGCATAGTTTTAAGAAAACATATTAACTATATTTAATAAACGAAATCGTTTGAATTAAAAGCAACTACAAAGTAAAAGCAGTCATGTCAGATTGTGAAAGGACTTTTATTGATGACATTTCAGTGCAAGAAAAACGAACGTTAATTTTGTCACAATTAGTGACAACTTTAACGATTTTTTGATCGAATACCATTATTTGTTTGTGTATTGCGCAGCATACCGGTATTGCAAAATAAATTCAGGCATTTGTGAAATACCTAAATCGAAGCCTCCCACCAGACCGATGGCTAGTTACCACCCTAGCGACAAAGACGTGTCGCCAAGCGATTTAGTGTTTCGGCACGATGTCGTGTAGAAACAAATTAGGAGTGTGGGTTTACCATACCCCCAACGGGTTAGCCCGCTACCATCTAAGACCATATCACAAGTCAGCCCTTGACGGCATCTCACCATCAGGTGAGATGCCGTCAAGGGCTGACTTGTGGTGTATAAAAAAAACCTATACGATCACCACGATTTGATTTATTTAGCAAATTTATTTATTATTTCAAAATTTATTAAATTGTGTTTTAAACGTATGTATCATTTTGTGAGAATCAAGACGTTAAAAGACCGTAAAACGAACATTGACCACATTTACAATAAACATACACAACAGTTAGTTATGGACAAGAAATTGTTATTCAATTATGATTTTTCATGTCATATTTGTTTGTAATGAATTAAAGAGTATATACAATGTGAAACTGAACGTTTCCATTTTGAAACGATCAAGATGTTGATCGTTAAACGTACGATTTATGTATCAACACGACACGTAGGTATAATTGAATTTCCGGCTTAGGGCTTGTACATATGGCGCGATTGCACGCTTCCGTTTTTTTATTACAGTTTCTTATTTGGCGTTGAATTAATTTTTTTATCCTTTCATCATTCGGGCTGCGATAGCTTAGCGCTTAAGAAACGTAATCATTGATTGCTGACGTAGGTAAAGGCGCGTACAAGAACATTAATTTTGAGCTTTTATTAACTTTCTGCCACACATATAGGTAAGTAGCGATGATGAATTTTCTCAATACCTTTATGAAATTAATACGAGCTAAATGTTCATTAAAAAGGAAGGAGGGAAGCTGTGATAGCCTAGTGCTTAGGACGTCCGCCTCCTAATTAGAGGTCGGGGGATCGATCTCGGGCATGCACCTCTAACTTTTCCTAGTTAAGGGCGTTTTTATGCAATTAAAATTTCACTCGCTTCAACGGTGAAGGAAAACATCGTAAGGAAACCTGCATGCCGGAGAGTTCTCTCCGGCATGCAGGTATAATATTAAATATTCTCAAAGGCAATAATATTCTCAAAGGCTTGTGAAGTCTGCCAATCCGCACATGGCCAGCGTGGTAGACTATGGTCAAACCCGTCTCATATTGAGGAGAGACCCGTGCTCTGTAGCGAGCCGGCAATGGGTTGATCATGATGAAATGCTCATTAATAATATTCTATCTATTACTGTTACGAATTAAAATAAAATTATACTTACTCTGGAAGCGCCATGCGTGTAATCACTTTTGTGTGTTCTTTTAATGAAGTAAACATTATCTCTATCCTCTGATTGAATAAATATACGACTTTGATTGATGCGTACATGATGATCTTACATGAAAATATATAAACATATAAATTAAGTAGTCCCCACATATATATTAACATGCACTGATATCGATAATACTTCGATAAAGATGGAAACATAACTTTAAACCGCATCGCTACGCTATAATAGAGTTTTGATTTGGTTTTAAGTCATTGTTTATTTTTTATGGCGTGAAATAAAACGCTCAGAGGATTTTATAAGCACGATATATATATATATATATATTTATATATATTTATATATATATATATATATATATTTTGGACTGTTAATAGACAGTTAATAAGCAGTTATACAGCTAATAAGCTGTACTAACCCTATTGGTTGCTACAGCGTAACCGGGCTGTTTGGCGAGCTTCGGAAAGAAGCTCTGCGAGAAGAAATTTTGAGTCCTAGAGCTCGAAGAAACTAAGGGAACGTCTACCTAAGGACGTCTCCTTTGAGGCCGAACCGCGGCTTAGGCGACGTTTGAGATAACGGGGGGGGGGGGGGGGTGTCTGACGGTACGACGTACGTAAACACACGACGTGTGTGTGGTGTGACTCCATTCAAATACAATATTGTTTGTTTTTTCGGGATACTGTTGCTGGCAATAGCCAGAATAGAATTATGTTTTCGACAGTGTCCTTCTATCTTTATTAAAGCTACTGTCGGCTATTTTGATTTGGTATATATTGCGACTCGTTTCGAAAGTATGTTTCCAGCTTAAATTAAATTTCTCCTCGCAATGGAAAACTCGTATCGGGTTTAGTTATGGCGCCAAATAAATTGAAGTAGGTACCTACCTACCTTCTAGACTAATTGGGTACCTACTAAGACTTTCCATTGAGGAGAGAGGTGGGTGAAATCACCAGCTGCGGATTACTATTTGTGGCTTTAAGCTTCTAAGGCTTAAACCTGAAATAATATGGCCTAGAAACATTTACGCGTCACGTCAGTGATTCTCAAAGCGGGACCTGGTGATCATGATCAAGAAAAGGGGTATATGAATAAGCTATATGAATAAAGTATTATTTTATAATAATAAACGATAAAAAAGCTTGGGTGTGAATTGCTCTATTTCCATAGGTACTATAATTTATTATTGACTATGTGAGATGGTGATAACAAAAAAAACCCGGCTAAGTTTGTTTCTTCTAGAACTGTGCGCGATTTGAATCCTCTTAGCTTTAGTTTTAAGTTGGGGAGTGTAGTTATCACCATCACTTCACGTATAGAAATAATGAGAAATGTAATTTATATGAACGATTCATAGATGCCTGTAATATGTTTATATGACTAAAGCTATTTTTATAATATATAGAAATACTTTAGATTAGACTATGAAACTGTGATAGCTTAATGGTTAGGACGTCCGCCTCCTAATCACAGGTCGGGGGTTCAAACCCGGGCAAGCACCTCTAACTTTTGGAGTTATGTGTATTTTAGAGCAATTAAAATATCACTTGCTTTCCCGGTGAAGCAAAACATCGTGAGGAAATCTGCATGCCTGAGTGTTTTCCATAATGTTCTCAATAGCGTGTGAAGTCTGCCTATCCGCACATGTCCAGCGTGGTGGACTATGGCCAAACCTTTCCCATATCGAGAGGAGACCCGTGCTCTGTAGTGAGCCGGTAATGTATTAATCATGATGATGATTCGACGACCTCCGCGGCGCAGCGCGCGCGCCGTTGCATTATAAAGTTGGAGGTCCTGGGTTCGATTCCCGGCTCGAGTCTGGTCTGGTGGGAGGCTTCGGCCGTGGCTAGTTACCACCCTACCGACAAAGACGTGTCGCCAAGCGATTTAGCGTTCCGGCACGATGTCGCGTAGAAACCAATTAGGAGTGTGGGTTTTCCATTCCCCTAACAGGTTAGCCTGCTACCATCTTAGACTGCATCATCACTGATCATCAGGTGGGATTGCAGTCAAGGGCTAACTTGTAGTGGATAAAAAAAAAATGATTTTAGTCCTAGTAGTAGTTTAGTTAGTTTAGCCGCGAGCTGATCTAGTCTAATCCTTCCAACAGACGCGCTGCGCCGCCTCGTACCGTACACGAACAAATCAGATCATGCGTCCGCTAATCACCGTCAATCCATCATAATGCGAGTGAAAGTGGCATGCTATCATTACATAATAAACGACTTATCGCATGCTATCAACATCGTAGACATAATCATGGAATGCTCTTCGTTCGCATTAATCTCTAAGCAAACCTGTCAAAAGATTCTTAGCACTTTTTATACAAAGGGTTTCACATTTTATTATCAATCCGCTACACGTTAGCCATTGACGGCAATCTCATCTGGTTATGATGTATTCTTAGATGTAGTGGGCTACCCTGTTAGGAGTACGCTTGCTCCTAATTGGTTTCTACGCGACATATTGCTTGAACGCGCAATCACTTGGCGACACGCCTTTGACCAGATTGAAAACGAGTTGGAAATCGATTCCAAATAAAAAGCCTAGATTTTAAACCAACAATAATGCGACAGCGCATGTTATTGTTTTTATAAGTGACATTTTTTATTTGAAATATTTGTTTAAGTAGATATAAATTTAATTTTTAAATAGTAGTACATACGAGAGGTGGAGGTCACTAAAATGGATCTCTGCCACACTCTACTCAAACATAAGTATCTTACTAACGCGAGCGGGCGATGTTCGGTGGTCAGTGAATATTGTGTTAGATACACATAGTACACAGAATAGCTAGTTAAAATTAAAAAATTCAAAATTCAAATAATCTTTATTCAAATAGTCCTTTTAAAGGCACTTTCGACGCGTCAATAATTTACGTAGTAGTGATTTGATGGTGATTACTACATTCGTAAAATTAAAACTGAAGCTATGAGGGTACCAAACGCGCCCCGGTCTAAGAAGAAGCTCACAACAAACTTAGCCAGGTACATTTTCTTTTTGTTATTATCACCACCTCACATGACACTTAAAATTATGTTAAGAGCTATCTTTTTAGAGCAATACTTCATACAAATAAACAGTTAAAAATATTAGTGATATAAGTAAATATTTACGGATGTTTTGACATGACTGCATATTGATTATCCGTTACAGTCATTGATTACTGTTAACGATCAGCGTTTACCCGAGTCAATTATTTGTAGCATCAATTAATGAACTGTGACAGTTTACGGCTTCCCATTTTCTAAAATTCGATTCGAACGTGCCGTGTTCCAGTCAATCAAAGTTATTCAATTCCGCTACCGTTTGTAATTAAAACCTTGTTTCTATTTACAACTCTGTGCTTAGGTAATAGGGTGCATATTAATAGCAAAGGGCTGATCTAGTTAATTTAGCAGGCTCACGAATATACCTAGGTTTTAACTTTCTCCCATTCCTCCGAATTTAAATTGAATTGGAATTATTCACAGTTAGTTCGCAGGTAATTCGAAAATTCCTTTTCCTTTTAATTCCTGATTTAAACCTGCGATTACCGATTTTATAAATTGCATATTCACACTAACATCTTATTTTAAGTTTTATTAGTTCAAAGTTAGTAACCTTCCTAAATTATCTACTTTTCTAACCTAATGAATAATTTTATTATAATTTTTCATTAGTTCAAAGTTACCTTCCTCTTCTTACGATCTTAAGATTCTACTTTTGTTACCTCACTCTCTCAAACAAAACACACTCTTAATAGTATTATCATTTTGACTTCTGGCTATCTAAATTATGCTAAACGAACGAGCGATACGACGCGGTAGGTAAAAGTTTACTTATCGGAATTATTACGCGTATAAATAACTAGTTTCAAGTCATTATTCTGTTTTTATTTATTTATAATTAGGAATTCTTCATTTGTATACACACCACTACAGGTTTAGGAAATACCAGAAATATAGAAGCATACAAATTACTACCTCCGCGGTGCAGTCCCTAGTTCGAGTCTGGTTGGAAGGTGGCTTCGGCCGCCGCTGGTTAACACATCAGTGGCACTATCATCGCCATTTAGCGCTTCGGTATAATGCGAGTAGAAACAGTCAAGGTGATGGGTTAAGCTGATCACGCATCGGCTCCTCTGGTGCTTTAGATGTTCTTAATCACTCACCATCAGGTGACCCGTCTGCTAGTGTACCCGCGATGTATATGTTCTTCTTCTTTGTCGTTACACTCTTGACAGAGTGGTCGTGGTCATCATGAAGCAGTGTCTTTGAGGTCAGATGTTATACGCCTCACGTGAATCCGCCACTTTTCTCTGCTGGCCGAAAGCCTGGTGCACTCGTGCAAAGGACCGCCCACAGCAGACTTTATCTGATCGGTCCATCGCATGGGTGACCTTCCTCGACCTCTAGTGCCCTCCACTTTGCCCTGCATGACAAGACGCTCTATTGAGTCACTCTCACGCCGAGAGACGTGTCCGAAGAATTTTAAGATGCGACTCTGTACTAACGCTGAAAGACGTTTTTTAATACCGAATTCTTGGAGTATAGAGATGTTGGTGCGAAATTCGGTCCATGATACTCCCATATATGTGAAAACGTATAAAACAAAAGGCGGCCTCGTCGCAAGATTGTAGCTAATTTGTTTAATGTATAGGAAACGATAATTAAGCGGTGGGCTGGTCTATCGCTATTCATATCTCGTGCTTAAAATATCAATCTCACTTTCTAATCGCATGGTTTGATATTGTTAGCCACGATTAAGTAAGCTGGTATAAATTATTTGTTTTTATTACTCTCACACTAAGCTATCATTATATACTTGTACAATTTCACACTCAAATGTTCATTCCACACTTGACCAATCAAAATAATTACTAGTTGAACAGTTTTCTAGTCAACTTAACCGCGGGGTTTTTTCTGTTCAAACATTATGCTCCCTCTCAAGGTCATTGTGAACCCTCATGGGTTCACTATACGGCTCGGGTAGCTTCTCTTCTCTCAGTCTTCTTCAGATGGAGGTTCTGGGTTCGATTCCCGGCTCGTGTTTGGTCTGGTGGGAGGCTAGTTACCACCCTACCGACAAAGACGTGTCGCAAAGCGATTTAGCGTTCTGGCACCATGTCGCGTAGAAACCAATTAGGAGTGTGGGCTTACCATACCCCTAACAGGTTAGCCCGCTAACCATCCTAGACTGCATCATCACTTACCACCAGGTGAGATAGCCGTTAAGGGCTAACTTGTAGAGAATAAAAAAGATCCTTCAGCCGCTACCTAACCGCAATGACGTGTGCTGCGGTTCGGCTCGGATGACTTCAAGAGAGAGGAATGTTACGTGTCCATTAATACAGTAACCTATAATTAGTAATAAATAAACCTGTCATTTTGGCGACTAAGGATTTTAATAATAAAGGTAGCAAGCATCCTTTTAAATAATTAAGCAGTGTTTTGTCACACTTTTATATGCAGTACCATTCAAATGACAGAGTGTGAGAAATTTTTTCCAACCGTTTAACCTTATCGACTTTTTATCACACATTTGACGGCCCAAGTGGCGCTGTCGCATTATCAAGTTGGAGGTCCTGGATTCGGTACTAAGCTCGTGTCTGGTCTGGTGGACAAAGACGTGTCGCCAAGCGATCTAGCGTTCCGGCACGATGTCGCGTAGAAACCAATTAGGAGTATGGGCTTACCATACCAATAACAGGTGAGACTTACCATCAGTTGAGATTGTTGTTAAGGGCTAAGATGTAGTGGAGAAAAAAAAAAACTTAGGTACAATTTTTTTATGTGCGTATTATTATTATCGTAGGTCCACATTCTTATAACCCATTGAAGGCGCGAATATAATTTTTCTTGGAAACGTCTCCGTCGACTTTGTAATACAGAGTGATCAATAAACGCTTGTTTAATAAAAATAAGGCGCTATGCATGCTGAATGATTTATTTGCTTGGATGAGTATTTTTCTTTTAAATTCCAGTATTCCAGGAGTTGGTCAAATTTTTACCAGTTATTAGTTATTTTTTGATTGCATTATTCCTACCATGATGGATTTTGGAGGAGGGGGGAGGGGGTTAATTCGCGCATTTAAGGTCGCGTTTATAATTTAATATTATAAACGCGAAAGCTTTTAGATTCGTTTGTCCATGCATCACACAACAACAGAGCAACATCCTTAATTTAATTTTAAAACATAAATTTTATTTCAAATTTTTGTATTATTGTCAATTTTTTTTTTTATATTGCTTGGCGACCAAACGGGCAGATCGCTCACCCGATGTTAAGACGTAGCCTATGTATATACGCAGAACGAGAGGATCCACCGCAGCCTGCCGGTCGAACCTATCCTCTGTTTGTACTCGTATTATGCCGTTACGCCAAATTGCGGTATATCTTTGCCAGCAGGGTGATAAGCCCCGGCCGAAACCCACCACTCGAGCTGGGAAAAGTGTGTAAAGGAAGATCCTTTACGGCATCGCACACACTGTGCCATTGAGGCCAATTGTCAAGCTCAGTGCAATGCAGACTTCCGCAAGTCAATGGCTATTTATTTCCAACATATTCATTGACGCATTATGACACAAGCCTTTTAAACCATTTAAAAGCTATCTTGAATGAATTAAGTCAGCCAACCTTGACACGGCGCGAAGACACGACTCGATCTGCATTCATTGTAAAGCAGCCGACATTCCCGTCGCCCATATCTAATGGGATCATAATTAAATGATAAACAGATCTACCTACAGCAACCTTAACTGCCTCTTTGGTTTAATAAAATCGATTACTGGGAGGAGCAAAGGAGCATTATCCTTTATATATTGTGATGAGCTTAGATTGCGGGTGCGAGTGAATGTTCCTCTTCCACCTCTGTTGCTACCGTGCCTTCGGAGGACATGTGGGCGATGGAACTGGGGTTGTCCATCACTCACAGCACGGTCCTCAAGTTGGCTGGTGTGTTGTTGTTCCGGCACACCTCTTAACTGGCGAAACTGGGGACGATATGCCCGAGAAGGGTCTGCTGCGGTGGATACCAGCTGGTGGTTTCCCGTGGCTCCACTATACAGCGGAACACGTGGGGGTTTTAGGGTCTGGGATTGGAATAATGACGCATGAGCTTCGACATCATCATCATGATCGACCCTACAGAGCGCGGTCCCTTGAATAAATTTTTTATGTCCCTTTTGAGGACAATTGAATTTTTAATTAAATTAAAACCAGTCGTATTTATAAATATGTATTTAACTAAGATAATTATTTGACCTTCCTTTATTTGGTTTAAGATTTTAACTACTAAGTAACTGACAAGTTATGCTGCAAAGGGAAAAAAATAACTCTTTTTCTTGTCATTCTGGTAATAAAGTAATTTTTCGTTTTCTCGTGTACCGATTGTTTTGCGATGTTTCTTGATTACACAATCAGCTTCAAAATAAAATGTGTCAAAATATAATATAAAAAGTCTTCTACAGATAAAGGGAAGCATTCCATTTCAATATTATGACAGATTAACTGTCAGAGACTACTAAACTGAATTAATCCTCTTAATTAACGGACTGTAAGTCCGAGATTACAATGGATTAGGGGGGCGTTAAGTTTTCTTAGGGTATACTCCCATTCGACGTGTTTAAGTTACTTTTTCACTATTACACAACTAGCAATTGACGGTGACTTAATTTGCGCTTCATTTCCCATAAGAAAACTCTTTGTAAACTTCTCTGTGTCTAAAAGTTTCGTTAAAATCTTTTTACTTGATCTTAGCCCAGACAAATTGATTTCAAAGGTTCATATTATCATATTTCGGGTTTAAAAGATATGTTTTCTTGTTTATTGTTTTTACCAGGAATATCGTTTATTTTTGCATAAACACTTGAAGATCTGTAAAGGAAAAATTTAATGCATGACTGACAGATTTATCAACGCACAGCGTGTTGTAATTTGGCATAAGTGTTATTAGATTAGCAACATGTTTTTTTTAAGGTAGGCATCTGCTAACAAAGGATATTTGAAAATTCCTACCAGGGAGTAAAACTATAGTGGCTCAAAAGTGCGGCATTTAAATTATGCAATCAGAATCGAACGCCGCTGGTAAACGTCTGTTTTATTACAAAACAAGAATTGACATTATATATGCTAGACGATTTAAACATTGTCTCGAAGGCCTTTTCTCCAGCACTTTCTGGCTGTAAACAATGTCCACCTATTTTGCTACAGAAAAAAGGTACAATCTGACTCAGCCGAACACTCTGTACGAAAAACCAACGTGATTAGAAAAACAGCGATCGATAAAATAAGAATATAATGATTTAAGCTATAATTTTAGTCGATAAAATAAAAAAAATAATAATTTAAGTTATAATTTTAGAATGTGGGCAGACCTTATTTTAGACGAGTTAATCGTACAAAGTGGAAGCGGGACTGTCAATTTCATAGTTCGCCGGTTTATATATATGTACGTAAATATGACGAATGAATATGTACGTGAATACCACGTAAATGAAGCTTATAAATAGTAATAAGTACTTATGCGAAGTTTGTGTTTGGAATTACAGGAACAACTTGTAATACAGGTATAAAATAACCAATTTCAGTCGCTGATAATGTAGCATTCATCAAAAATCAGATCAGTAGTACCAGAGATTACCCGAAAAACAAACATTAATTACCTCTTTATTATATTAATATAGATTAAATAATTATAGTAAAGAGAGATATTGACCAGTAAAATAATTAATCGCGTTCTTACTCATTGTAACATATAGTCAGTCAAGTTCAGTAATAATATCTAGCAGCAATATAGTCAATATATCTCCCTCTGTCATTTATCTTGCCCCTGATGAACAATTGGAAAATGGATGTAAAATTGAAGTAAAAAAACCCTTTTTCTGCAACATTTTGTAACTACTCTGAGATCTCATATCTAATAGTTTTTGGTATGTTTACCCGTCTATTTTGTAACTATGTACAATAAAGATTTTTATCCATCTATATATCTAGTATATAGGCTATTGATATATGTACTTACCCCGGTATATTGAGCAAATAAGTATATAATAAACTAACATCAAGCTATGATAGCCTAGTGGTTAAGACGTCAGCCTCAGAATCAGAGGTCGGGGGTTCGAACTCGGGTACGCAACTCTAACTTTTCGGAGTCATGTGCGTTTTTAAGCAATTAAAATATCACTTGTTATTAAATTATCACAACACAAAACATCGTGAGGAAACATGCATGCCTGAGAGTTCTACATAACGTCCATAAGTCTGCCAATCCGCACATGGCCAGCGTGGCCAAACCCTTCTCATATCGAGAGGAGACACTTGCTCTGTAGTGAGCCGGTAATGGGTTGATCATGATGATGATGATTGTAAAGCTAAAGAACCTAACAGAGCCGAGAATGGGTTGATCACGAAACTTACATCATGCTAGTTATTAAAAAGTCAACCTCGTTAAAACTTAAACCGCATCATTAAAGTTTTTTATACGCATGAATTTGTCTCGCGCAGAATGTTCTAACTCGTGGGGCCGTCATGCGAATTATATAATTAAGGAGTTGGGGGCAGCGACGTTTAGAACATGTTTATAATAATGACCGCAATTAGGTGCCCCCATCATCTCATAACTTACGGGTCGCCGGGCACCATTGCATTATTCAGGTCAGACCAGCTACATGGTGTCTGCAGTCATGTTATATTTACACACACGAATTGCGGTGTACGGAATAATGGTCTGTTTTTTTTTATTTTTTTAATAAACCAGAAAGCATTGCCCCGTAATGTTTCGCTACAGATCACAACGGCTATTAATTGTTTTAATTTTTTCTGATAATGTTCCTTTTTTTTAAATTAAGTACGTAATAAAAATAAAGTACTTCTGCATTTACTATAATCTTTATCCAAATAATCCTTTAAAAGGCACATTTGACGCGTCTATAATTTACATAGCAGTGAGTTGATGGTGACGACTACTACATTCGTAAACTTAAAACTAAAGCTATGAGTGTTCCAAACCCGCCCTGGTCTAAGAAGAAGCCCACAATAAACTTAGCCGAGGAAATTATTAGTAATATATAATAGTACGTAGTAGTAATTATCGCAACCCCGTGTAAAGCAAAAATATAGCTTTTGTACGTTTCCATGCTAAGTCAAACTGAGAGATCTATAGAGCGTACTTTGACTTTGTTCAACAAAGTTAGTGCTAAAACGGGACAGACTTATGTCGGACAGACTTATGTCGGACACATACCGTTATCTCATTTTAACTGTTCCTTAAGTCAGAGTTATGGCTAGCTCGCTTTATAGATCTCATCGTTAGTAAAGTCACAGAGCTACATTTGCTAAGGTTAACAAAAAAAAATTGTGAATGAGAGAAAGCGTGTGATATTGAATTAGACGAAATTTTGTATTAAGTACTATTATTACGAAATTATATTGACTATTTGTTAATTAACTGCGTCTACGAGTGACGGTCCGTTATGTCACTTGAATTCTTGGATTAGTACGATGACTCGTGGATTTCATGACAATGATTACTCTCTATTTGTCGAGAGTGCTTCCATTCCCATCAATCATGTTGGATTCCACCGTTTTTTTGCCTTCGATTACGATATTTTTTTTTTTTGATTGTTGTGTAATTTTCAACATTGAATTACCGATTGAATAAGATAGCGTTATGGTATAATCTAACTAGAAAGTTTAATCATCTGTGATTTACTACGTGAAACAAATTAATCGAAATATTTCTAGTAGTCTCTATCATTTAGGTCTTTGTCGATAGCCACGGCCATAGCCTCCCACCATACAAGAAACATTCAGAAATTAGAAATTCCCAAATTTACCTAGCGACATACAATCCAGTAAATAGGCATCATTTTAGTTTAAGAGTAATGTCCCAGCGTTGGGTAAAGGCCTCCAAGATCTTCAACTTATCTCGTTCGGTTGCTGTTTGAATAGAGACGTCGCCTCTATCCGGTTCCGGTATAATTCCGGTATTTAACACCAGTTGGGTTTGAGTTACAAGAAGCTCGCACACGAAGGGTTTCGTACCACATTGCAATATGAACACTAATTTACTGTTGGCATTGTAAAGCTGTGATAGCCTAGTGGTTAGGGCGTCAGCCTCCTAGTCAGAGGTCGGCGGTTCGAATCCAATCACCCACCTCTAACTTTTCGGAGTTATGTGCGTTTTTAAACAATTAAAATATCACGTGCTTCAACGGTGAAGGAAAACATCGTGAGGAAACCTGCACGCCTGAGAGTTCTCCATAATGTTCTCAAAGGCGTGTGAAGTCTGCCAATCCGCATATGGCCAGCGTGGTGGACTATGACCAAACCCTTCTCATATTGAGAGGAGACCCGTGCTGTGTAGTGAGCCGGTAATGGGTTGATCATGATGATGATGATTATAAAGCAAAGAAAGAAAGAAAAAGAAAGAACCTAACATCATAAACACACTTGTAAGTTTGGAAAAACGTTGGTTTATTTTTTAATTTCATTATCAATTGCCGTTACATGTTGATAATTTTAACTCTACAGTCGTGGTGTAGGCAGATCCAGATTTTTTTTTACCCCTGGGAAATGCTTGAACGCATCCTCTCCGGAAGCGACGCAGGCAGAACTGCGCTGCTTCTGGCGGGATATCTGAGAATCATTGGCGGGCAGAGTGACTGACCAGAAAACCCACTAAAACCCAGCGGTGCTGCTTCGCGTCGCCTGGTGGCTGCGTCACGAAAACTATTTCTAATACTCGACTGCAACACGCGTTACATATTCTAAGTAATATTGTTCCGCTAAGTGCCTTACCAAAATGACCCACCTCGTACCTCTACACTCATAATGAATTGGGCCAGTTACACTGCAATAGGATTTTCCAAACCAATTTTGGTTTCGCGAGCCTTTTTCGCCCACATAATCGGCTCTAGCCAGAACTGCCGTTGCCAGAACGTCAAGCAGAATCATCATCATTATTATCATCATTATCATCATCAATAGGGTTCCAATGCTTTCCTTTAGGTACGTAACCCTAAAAACATCTAATGTCAATCAAAAAATGTTTAATGTTGGAATTCATTTCGACGATGAATATAACTAATTACAAATACCACTCCGTATTTGGAAAGTTATTGGTGCGCAATTGGTGGACATACCGACTTGGGAATATCGCGATGGTATTTTTAAATACTCTTAATGCACTTAATTTAACCCTTTTTGTGCCACATTTCCTTTCGACTTCGAGGAATTCGTGCGAAGGTCGTGAGTTCCTCAGATCCGGTCTCACGGATTAGGATTGTGGCATTTCACATTAGGGTTAAACCTTTAGGCCGGCGGCACATTGGCGACTAGCGATTGCTTTTTTTTTCTGCGAATACGTCAGGTTAACCGCTTCATATCGCGCAGGCAAATTAGGATGTTCATATCCCTGTGGAGTCAACACATCAGATTTTATGATTTCTAAATTCAATGTTTAAATAATTAAAATATTACTTGCTTCAAAGGTGAAGGAAAACCTGCACGCCTGAGAGTTCTCCATAATGTTCTCAAAAGCGTGTGAAGTCTGCCAATCCGCACATGGCCATCGTGGTGGACTATGGCCAAACCCTTCTCATATTGAGAGGAGACCCGTGCTCTGTAGTGAGCCTGTAATGGGTTGATCATGATGATGATGATGACATTCAATGTTATTTATTTAAAATAGTACATAAAGCAAACATTCATTGATTTGATTAATTGCTTCTTAACATTAAAGTTCTCTCAAAATTTAGTGAAAAGAACATATTTTCGTGAAATCCTGTGGAAAAACCGGAAGTCATTAAAAGTATACTTACGTACCCTGTAAATTCGTATATGCCTTTATTTTCCTTACGTGATAAGCAAAAGTGCAACGAGCCTAAGACTTGAATACCGAACCAATTCTATATGCAAATCTCTTGTAATCATTCGACGCATGGATAAAAACATATTTTTTATTGACCACTCTGAAACACCATTTTGTTTTAATTAGCTGACGTTCCGTAGGTGAGGAATTTGAGGTGTGCTATTTTTTGGCAGTTTTTTCCATTCTCCAGCCTGTTTTGGTTTATTCATTTTATTATTTAGAATGAAAGGCAAAACAACGAATACTAAGCTTTTTTTTTTATTATAAAAAATCATTGACATAATATAATAATAGTTAGGTGTAATCACAAACTCGTAGCTTGAGTTTTTCCGTACACCTGAGCCATCGACGATTATTTACACGTACACGCTTATCTACAAACATAACACTCGCTTAAAAGTTAAATAATTGCTACTTATAAACTAACATCATTATATATTAAGATCAATGAAATACATTAATATTATACAAAACTAAATGTACTAGGTAATAACTAATTCATAAATATATTATTTTAAATAAATGTAGGTAGGCTAGTTATTTATTTGGTAAATACTAGTACAGTATTCAAAGTAGTGAGCTGGTAATAGGCTGAGGATGATGATAATGATATTTTTATTTTTGATGCTCGTCGCACTGAAGCAGCGAGGGAATCAATCTCTTGCTATTCTATGAGAGAAGAGTATCAGTTATGGGACGTTCTGGGTTTATAATTATGCTTCTCAACTTTCAAGGATTGTGCTTTATCATAATACAAGGCAAGGGTTTCATTTCAACATAAGAAAGGTTTTGGCGTAGTACTACGCTGACCAAGTCCAAATTATTAGACTACGCACACCTTTGAGATTTTTATGGAGAAAGAGTTCTTCAGGCTGGCAAGTGGCCTCACGATGTTTTCCTTCAGTTTTAAAGCAAGCAAAATTTAGTTAAAAATACTTTAGATAACGTCACAGGTGCCGGTCATTGAAGTCAAATCCTCCATATAAGGCTGGAGAATTAATCACAATTTTTGTTTGCAGGAAGAGTTGGACCTCACGGCGGTGAATAAGGCGGCGATGATGGAACTGCCAGCGGCTAAGAAATGGCAGATCTACTGCAGCAAACGCCCGCCTCCTGGCCAACAGCAACCTCTAGCAACCGCGCCGCAAGTTGAAGACTATATAAAAGCTCTGAATGAAATTGCTGATGTAAGTATCATCATCATGTTCAACCCATTGCCGGCTCACTACAGAGCACGGGTCTCCTCTCAATTTGTTTGGGATTCAATTTGAGAGGGAGTTGGCCATAGTGCACCACGCTGGCTGTGTGCGGATTGGCAGACTTCACACGCCTTTGAGAACATTACGGAGAACTCTCAGGCGTGCAGGTTTCCTCACGATGTTTTCCTTCACTGTTGAAAAAAGCGAGTGATATTTTTTTTTTGATGTAAGTATACTTGAAAATAAATGGTCACTATACATATGCAGCGAATTTAATTCAATTCATCTGGCTGTTTGGGAGAAGGTATTATTGGGAAACACTAATTTTCTTTTTGTGACCCATTTCCTCATTGATGTTTCCAGGCTTTTGCATCATCAGAAGATGAGGGCGTTTGTCCGACGGAGGCGTGCGCACTAGTCGACGGGTTGAAGACTGCGTTAAGGACCCGAGCGCACAGTTTCGTCATCCGCTTCATCAAGCAAGGCGGACTTGCTGCCCTGCTGGAGGCGCTGCAACGAGCGCCTCGAGACGATGCCATTACGAGGCATAACCTCATCGCGGGGATTAAAGCCTTGATGAACAATTCCGTGAGTGTTTGATTGTTTGGGCGTAAATGGAAAAAAATAGAAACCTTTTTTTAAAGTTGTCTGAAGTAAACCAAAGAATATAATACAAACTATTAAAATCAATACTAATAATAATAGAACGATTATATAGAATACAATTTGGAGGCCTGATCGCTCATATCACCCTCTTCCAGGAAACCAAAGAACTCAATAAAGCCTTTTGGTCTTTTGGCCTTATTAGAAAACCTTTTGGTTGGTTTGAATTTGTACGTCCATCCGTCCTTTCGGCCGTTGCAGCCCATTATTAAAAGAACAACCATACAAGATAGGTTGTTCTTTAATATACATATCTATTGCTTCAATAGAATCTCATTAGAGCTTCATTAATGTTGTTGTTTATGTTTTTAAGTTAGCAGGTCTGCTTAAATTATGAAAATAGGTTCAGTTTTAATTTTTTTTTGTAGACGGGTCGAGCTCATGTTATGGCGCATCCAACTAGCATCGATCTGATTGCTCAGTCAATGGACACGGAGAACGTAAAAACTAAAGTTGCTGCGTTGGAGATCCTTGGCGCCGTGTGCCTTGTACCGGGAGGACATAAAAAGGTATTATTTTAAAAGAAACACTTTGGTGGTGGTGTTTCAATCAAATTTATTTAAGCAATTGCTTCCATGCTAGGAGTAAAATGTTCGCGTGTACATGGTTCTATGCCAGAGTAGCGATTCGTTTTGATTTCAAATCAATTGATGCATGCTTCAAGGAAACCTAAGTGCCTATTTTTTCAAAGGCATGTAAAGTCCGAAAACTTAAAACCCTTATCAGTCTGGAGACTGGGATTTGTTAGGATTTGTTTATCACTTCTTTTGATTTACACAATGCGTGTTACTTCGATTTGTTTCTCTGATACTTTCATCTGATCCTTTCAGGTTTTAGAAGCCATGGTCCATTACCAGAAATACGCGGGCGAGCGAGCGCGGTTCCAGGGCATAGTCAATGAACTGGACCGCAGCACGGGTGCCTACCGCGACGACCTGGGCCTCAAAACCGCCATCATGTCCTTCGTCAATGCTGTATTGAATTACGGACCTGGTGAGGACAGTCTGGAGTTCAGGCTTCATCTGCGATATGAGCTCCTTATGTTAGGAATACAGCCTGGTAAGTGGTACATTTTTTCGTTTTTCTTAGAAATAAAAATTGGATTGGATCGAAACGCGTTATTTTACGGAAGTTCGTGATATGCAATAACGCTTTGCTTATAGACAATCCACGATATCCAAGAAATCTGTGAAATCACACATTATTCCACAGATTTTTAACTTTAAGCCTTAGTTAGTGTTTTTTTCATGTTCAGCTCCCAAACCGAAGCATCTCCGCGAGACGTTGACTGGTCAACTTTCCAAAAATTTCTATGCACATAAAATTACTCATTCCATTTGTGAATATAGGTTTTTGGGAATGTTTGGCTAGATCTACTTTTAAAAGGTGTTAAATGTCCAACATGTATAATAATCCAACAGATATAATATTATAGCGCTAGTGAGAAAATAAGTCTACCGACTGGTAATTTTTTGGGGTATAATTTGTGGTATTGACGCTCTCATAAATGTATTCTGTCGCGGAAAAGCGCGACTCATTGCGCCGAAGTGCGTGATATATTCAGTTGTTGCAGACCTAAAGTTAATATTTTTATCTAATAGAGCCTAGTCTCTAAACCCACTAAAATTTGCCTGTTCCTTAACATGCTTTGCGATAAAATGCTCTCGTATTTTAAATTTTTGTATTCTTTTGTTTCTATAGTCATACATTTTATGATTTTTAAACCCGAAATAACTTCGTTTAATTATGTTGGAAACAGTCAATATTCTTATTATTTTTGCATCACTTATTCCAGTTATCGAAAAACTGCGAAAGTATGAGAACGAAACGCTGGATCGACACATCGAATTCTTCGAGATGATCCGAAACGAGGACGAGAGGGAGCTCGCCAGACGGTTCGACAAGCAACACGTGGACACGAAGAGCGCGGCGGCCATGTTTGAATTGCTGCGACGGAAACTAAGTCATACTGCCGCCTATCCTCATCTGTTGTCTATGTTGCAGCACCTTTTACTATTGCAATGTGAGTAACTTTAAAATTTCAACTTTTTAATTAAAAAATCTTCACAGAACGCAGTCTGTTCACGAAATGGTTTGGTAGACCTTAATGCCTGGAATGCGTTGGCAGTGGCGTACAAATTTTAGTCTTATTTGGTTCAATCACAACAACTAATAATTAATTAACTAGCAGTCCAATTGATTGATGATTGACTACTGAACTAGAAGACTGTTTTAGTAGTCAGCCATCCTAAAGTAATTGGTTGACTACACAAATATGTTGTTAATGTCCACAGTGGAATACAACCCTCACGCGCAGCACTGGCTGCTGCTGGACCGGGTGGTGCAGCAGGTGGTGCTGCAGCAGCCGTCGGCCGGCAGCCGCGCCAACAGCGACCGCGACAGCACCACCGACACCTGCTCCGACCACATCAAGGTGAGTTCATATCAGCTAATACGACGCATATCGACGAAACGGTTTCATGAAAAGCAGTTGTTACAACATAGAATCATTGGACTATATTGAAAGTATTTAAAAAAATCCTAGTAATAAAATACAGAGTATATCGATTAAGGTGTGTGCCGGGGGGGGGGGGGGCAGTCTACGTCCTTGAATGGACGGGGATAACAAGCTTTTAAACCAAACATTCCTTCGGGTATTTAAAATAACCGAAAAATGAATTAATTGATAATAATGAAGAATTTTTCTTGGTATCAAATCCTGAGACGTGATTAGAAACCGGTATTCCGCAGCATATTATTTTTATCTATTTTATCGTCGGACCGGACACCGGACTTAATTAGTTCGGCATGACTGTGTGTCATCGACATGATGATATGTCAATGTCATTCAGTCATGTCTTCTTATGTGCTGGCAAAGGCTTACCGACGAGCGATTTAGCGTTCCAGTACTATACCGAGTAGGATAGTTTCAGCCGGCAACGCATCGGTGGCTTCTCTGGTGCTGCAGATGTTGCTTTGCGACGTTAATCACTCAACATCAGCCGAACTGTCTGCTCGTTTGGCTGCGATTAAACTTTTCTAACATTTTGGATCCGGATAATTAATATCTAACACTACCCAGTATCCAAAATACCTGCGATGCCTATCTTGACTTTCTTTCACCATGCATATCCACAGGTGTACGATCCAGATGTCGCCCCCCTAGAGATCAACGTGGGGGAGATTGTCCACCTACTGGCTAAGGAGGAAGAATTAGTAGCTGCGAGGACGAAAGCCGAAAACTTGGAGAGAGAAAATGTTGACTTAGCCACTGAGTTGGCCAAAAAGGTAAAACTAATAAACACCTATTAAATTAATGCTGAGTGCTTTGGACGATTCAAATAGTTTAAACATCGATTACTTAATGTATCGTGTTAGTAACTTTGATTCATTCTTTTGATAGAGTTCCCAACGAAAGAGGATTGCATGATTTCAAGTATAAAAAATTTAAAGAGAAATATTAAATCAAGGAGGTCTATAAACAAGCTTCCTTTACAAACGTTTAAAATGTATTATTGATCGAAGATTTTCGATTGATAAAAGTTATATACTGTAAAATTTGACAATTATTAATGAAATAACATCAATCAAAAACAATTTAATATTAATAATAAGAGATAAAATAAAATAAAAAACTTAACCTAGTCTAAAGTCTTAGGTAACCTTAATTGAATCGTCTTTCGCACTAACTAACTTTGGGTAGCGGTAATTCAATTAAATAAGTAACTTAACTATTGAATAATTGCATTCGACGGTAATTGAATTCACAGCAATAACAATATCCCATCCCATTGGCTTATTACATTAAAGCCGGGGAGCTGGTTGGTTATTATGGTTTCATTGATTCTTTTTTTTTTTTTCATTGAAGCCCAAACTTTCCATACTCCATATTATAGCATTTAAGTACTAACAATTTAATTTTACATCGTACCATTAAAATCCAAAAACGAGACATTTGGAAAAGCATATTTTCTTTTTTTTTTTTACTGTGAGCGAGTAATTATAACAAATTAAGAACTAGTATAAATTATTGCCTCAAGAGATTGTCTTAAATTTCAAGGAGTCGTTTGCTTTTAAATTCAACATCATTTATAAAACTTATAATAAATTTCTTGTATTCTTTAAATTCTATTGAATATGTGGCATTTGTCATTGGAGTTTTCTTTTATTCTCATGTAATATTCGATATATTTTTGCCACATAAAATCCAAATCGTTATCGTACAAGGAAAACTCTTCTAAAGGAACTGTCTGTCTGTCTTTGATTTTTAAATATATAAATCCTTAAAACAAACTCTTTAATAACCTAATGTAATATATATAATGTAAATAAAATACTCACTTAGTGAGTACTTGAGTTTTAATGAAAAAATGGTTTATTTATTTCGCAATTTAATTTAACTTTACAGTATTAACCTGAACAAATAATTACAAGAAACAGGTTATATTAATGATAATAAAATATAAATTATAAATAAATATCCTGTGATTTCAGAGTCTAAACGAGTGCGTCTCGTTTTGTAATGTATCTTTTAAATTCAAATTCAAATTCAAAATAATCTTTATTCAAATAGTCCTTAAAAAGGCACTTTTGACGCGTCAATAATTTACATAGTAGTTATTTCATGGTGATAACTATATTCGTAAACTTAAAACTCAAGCTATGAGGGTTCCAAACGCGGCCCGGTCTAAGAAGAAGCCCACAACAAACTTAGCCAGGGCTTTTCTTTTTTTCGTTTTTAATCTATATCTCAAAATTAAGTAAGAAAGAGGCGATCTTATAAAAGCGTTTTTTCTAATTTACTTCTTAACATATAAAGTCATACGTCGCTCGCAGTACCCCACGGTATTAGGCCGCACGTAATATCCATATTTTGACATACATATTGCATGTGCTAACCACTAACAGGAGAAGCAAGTGGACCAAAGCACGCAAGAGAAGGAGGAGTTGGAAGGAGTTCTCTCCCGGCTGAAGGACAGGCTGGAGAGGGAGACCGCTGCGCACATGGAGTGCACGGAGAGAGCTCGCGCCTCTGCGTGCAGGGCGCATCAGCTTGAACAGCAGGTAACATGGAGTAACCAAAATGATATCCTGGAAGTTATTTCAACCCCCACCTAGTCCTTTAACTTTCGCCGCCACGCCTTATTGCAAATGCCACATTTGAACACGTTTGAACGTTTATTCTAACTGAGGGATCATAAAGCGACCTTTCACTTGGCTCAGTCAAAGTTAGTGTTAAAACGAGATAGACTTATGTCGGACACATAACGTTGTCTCGTTTTGACTTTTTCTGAGATCAAAGCTAGAGAAGTTTCTTTTGTGTATTTCTCAATTCTTTGGATCAAACTCGTGCGCGCAATAATGTATTTAAATAAACAAACTAAAATTTGTAAATCGATGATTTTTGGAACGCTTTTTATATTTCTCAGTAAAACTTGTGCTTCGACGGTACTTGGATATTCTTATAAAAATCTTGGGCTTTAGTTCTTAATCACTTATCAGGTGACCTGTCCGCTTACCAGTTAGCTTCATATGAAAGGTTTCATGCGATTATTAAAAAAACACAGGCAGTTATTTTATCCCATACCCCTTACCTCTGACAAGTTAGCCCGCTGCCATCTAATACTTGTATTCACTTGCCATTACGATGTCAGGTGGGAATCGTAAAAGCATGCAAAAACGCTTTCTTTATGTTTAAAAATAACAAATATTGGGCCAAACCCACATATAGTTTAATAAGAGCAAGAAGAATAGCCAATAAAAATTACTTAACAGTAACAGTAATAGTTTATCTAGGATTTTTTGAGACAATTTTTTAAACCTTTTAGTAAATTTTCATAGTTTGGTTTAGAGATTAATTAAGTTTGTTTTGATTTATCATTTCAGCTAAATCAAGAGCGCACCGAACGTGCGAGGTTCGAAAAACTAGTTAGCGAAGGAAGCATCCCAGATGATGCGAAGGTACGTTCATAATTCTCTAGAACATCTCATGAAATATTATTATCATTTGCGAAAATATATTCATCTCCGCTCCCTTGTGGGTTCTGAGCGATGAAATGTGTATACTAACTTTGTGATATAGAAATGCAAAGCTGTCAATCCATTAACTACTGTTCGGGTTTTACTAACTGTAGAAATTTTAGAATAAATACTTATTGTTTGTTTTAAAATAATAGTTGTCATGCCTTGAAAATACAGTGGAAGTTGATGGCAGCACATCGGATGTACTTTTGGAATCTAAAATATCCGAAAGCCCAGTCAAACAAACAAAATGTTACACCAAAATTGAACCAGCCATTAAGTAGCTCATCAATGGCATAAACACGAAAAATCTATATATTTAAAGATACTGCGGATTAAATTACGAGAATGTCTCTTCTTTTAGGTCAGCAACTTGAAGAGTGCAGTAATCGAAACCTGCAGTGTTCCTCCACCGCCACCCCCACCTTCCCTATTCCCCCCTCCTCCTTCAGCACCTCTTCCCCCTCCGGCGCCTTTCGCACCTCCAGCACCCTTGGCCCCCGCACCTCCGAGACCGAAGAAGAACGTCCCAACTCCAGGCAATCCGTTGAAGAGTTTCAACTGGAGCAAACTTCCGGATACTAAACTACATGGGACAATTTGGCAAGAGTTAGATGACACGAAACTGTATAATGCAATGGATCTGCACGCGATAGACAAAATGTTCTGCGCTTACCAGAAAAATGGGGTCCAGGTTAGTTTACTTCTGTTTTATGAATCTAACTGAAAATAAAGCAGTGTGTAATAAAGAAGAATTTGTTTTCAATCTCTAGAAAAGCCATCCATCTTTAACAAGTCGTTTGAAATTAAAGGCAATGTAATAGACGATGTAACATATCGATACAATCCCAGGGAGCTGGGAATTAAAGTAACAGCGCGGTCGGACGATGCGCAGCGGATGGGTCAGGATATATACTCTTGTATATAGTTTGCATTTGCGGGGAACCTCTAATTAGCAATAAACTTGTTATTATATTATTATTAGTTGGTACATCCTAACACCCGAATTTAACAATTTTGGCTATCGCCGTCGAGGAATGCTGTTAATAAGCAATTAAAATATCACTTGCTTCAACGGTGAAGGAAAACATCGTGAGAAAACCTGCATGCCCAAGACTTCTCCATAATTTTCTCAAAGGCGTGTGAAGTCTGCCAATCCGCACATGGCCAGCGTGGTGGATTATGGCCAAACCCTTTTCATATAGACAGGAGACCCGTGCTCTGTAGTGAGCCGACAATGGGTTTGTCATGACGATGTGTGTCCATAGTTATGGCTTCACTAGGAACATATACGATGAAATAAGGACAAGACTGAATTGTAATGTAATGTAATGATTTCTTTTTCCAGAACGAAGGATCTGTAGAAGACTTACGCCAGTTGGGCTCAAAGCCGCGCACGAAAATCCTGTCAGTTATTGATGGCAGACGCGCGCAGAACTGTACTATACTTCTTTCAAAACTGAAAATGAGCGATGAGGAAATTTGTCGGTAAGCACTTGCCTTAATTTTAAGCACTTTAGCGGGTACAATAAGCCTAAGAAAGTAAGGGGAGCTTTATAAACAAGTGAGCTTATAAGCCGCCTATAAAGCCGCTGTGGAATACAGGGATGGAACACTGAATCATAAGAATGAGAGAAGCCCTGTGACCCTACAGGGTCATAGTTGAGAAAAGAGACAGGGATAAAGAAGGCCTGCCTGAGATTGGCTCTCAAAATAGTTTTTGCATGTACCATGTACCATGTGTAATCATGATCATTATCCTCAGCCTTTAAATGTCCCTTAGCTGAGAACAGGCCAATTATCTCATTAGGGAGCTGGCTTTTTTTGATATGTTAATCCCGTGCCATAATGTCGGCGGTTCAATCTATCGCAATTCAGAATTTAAGCCAAATTGGTTTACATACATACATACATACGCACGCACGCACGCACGAACGCACGCACGCACGCACATATGCAAACGTTTCGTGTAGTGTTAGTATGATTACTGGAAAATTTACTTTTAAATTTTAAAATGTATTTCAAATTATTATACTGTAATATGTATAAATATATATTAAAAATACTATAATAGACTGCTCGCAAAACAGTAAAGTACCTGCAGTAATTTTTCTCAGGTTTAGATTTCTATAAACCTGGTAATCCATTTCAGGGCAATTCTACGTATGGACAGTGGGGAACAGCTGCCCCTGGACATGGTGGAGCAATTGCTGAAGTTCACACCGAGTGCTGAGGAAGCGGCCCTGCTGGAGGAACATCAGGATGAACTCGACAGTATGGCGCGGGCTGACCGGTTTCTGTATGAAATCTCGAAGTAAGCTATCTTCTAGTTTGGTCTGCAATATTACGATTGCGTGTTTTACTTAAAAAACTAAAGAAAACTAAACTTTTGTTTTATTCGGAATATGTAAAACTCTGTAACTGTGTTTTTGGTGAAATGAATATTTTTTCATTTTAATGTAGTATTTTAAAACCAAATAATTATTTGTTTTACAATCTCATATTATTTTTTAACAATTTTCTTTTTAAGGAAACATACAGTTATTTTATCTACAAATAAAAGTAATGCAATTTTATTATTACATACTCGTAAACCAATCAATTTTCCACAAATTTCTAAAATGAAAATGATAACATTAAAGATAACAAAATAATCAAATGAATACAAAAAATAAGAAATTAATAAATTATAAATGGTAGTTTAAAAAATATATAAAACTAAATTGAGCTATACATATTATTATGCTAAACAATACAAATTTCCTAGAAGCACTTATTTCGATGTAAAAAAATGTCCGCATCGCTATATTTGACAAAAAAATAAAAAAAATAAATAAAGAATTCACACATAAAAATGGCAATGGAATTCATAATTTCTGAATGAATGAATACTTCATATATACCGAAGAAATAGGCTTATTTAAACTTTTTTAAAGTTGTGGTGCAATAATTCAAAGGAGTAATGAATCCATTCTAGGATCCCTCACTACTCGCAACGCGTTCGAACGCTGCTCTTCAAGAAGAAGTTCACCGGAGCGGTCTCCGAAGCCAGCAGCCGCGCCTCCGTCGTGCTGAGGGCTGCGAGGGACATGACGCGGTCCAGGCGACTCAGGGCTTTGCTGGAGATCGTACTGGCTTTAGGGAATTATATGAATCGGTAAGATGTCATGCACCTGACCTTTATCTTAGCATATAAAAAGAAAAGTCCGGACTCTTTGACTGACCCATAAACCCAGCCTTGAACCTAGATAGCTGAAATTTGGCGCAAAGTTTCCGTTTATGATGAAGACAAGAGATTTTGACTACTTCCGCAGCGCAGCGCGTGCGCTGGCGTATTATAAAGTTGGTCCATCCTAGACAGCTACATCACTTACCACCAGGTGAGATTGCTGTCAAGGGCTAACTTGCAGTGTATAAGAGGGTCCTGGGTTCAAGTCTGGTCTGGTGGCCGACTTGTGCCGTGGCTAGTAACCACCTTTTGAAAAAGGTGTCGCCAAGTGATCTAGCGTTCCAACACGATGCCCCGTAGAAACCAAATAGGTGTCACGGTTTACCAAACCCCTCGCTCAGCAAAACCAGCGAGAGGAACATGCCGTGGAGGTTTTTAGTTCAAGTAGCCTAGGGGGTGGGATTCCCAAATAACCTCGTCCTGCCTAAGGGGCGTCGGTAACCATAAAGCATTTTCACCAAGACCAAAAAAAAAAAAGGGTTTACCATACCCCTAACAGATTAGCCTTTTTAGACTGCGTCGTTCCTGACGTCATGGGTTAACCTGAGTAGAATAAACAAAGATAATATCGGATTTTTATTTATTTATACTAATATATAATTTTATTGTATACAAAAGAAAGAAAACAGAGAAAAAAGAAATACATAATATAACAGCAAAAGGCGACGTTATCACTAAAAGCAATATTATGTAATATATAAAAACTTGATATGTAATTAATAAGGTTTTTGTCCTCAGCGGTGCTCGGGGCAATGCGTCAGGCTTCAGACTGACGTCGCTGAACAAGCTGGCCGACACTAAGTCGAGTGTGACGCGCAACACTACGTTGCTGCACTATCTTGTCGAGTTGCTGGAGACACAGGTACGTTGATTAATTCCAGACCACGATTTCGACGAGCCGACCCGAATAAATTAATGATTGAATAAAGGAATGATCATCCTATTATAGTGTAAAAGATTATGTAAATGATAAACAAGCTGGGGTATGAAAAATTGCTCTTATATAATTTTAAATGGCATGTGAGATGGTGGTAACGAAAAAAAAATTTACCCGGCTGAGTTTGTTATGTGCTTTTTGGTCTAAAGACCAGGGCGCGTTTCGAACCCTCGTAGCTTTAGTTTTAAGTTAACGAATATAGTTATGACCATCAAATAACTACTATTTTAGTTTTTGACGCAACAAAAGAGCCTTTTAAGGGATTATTTGAATAAAGTTTATGATTACATGATTACATGATTTAATGAATAAGGCTATGAATGAAAGAGTGAATGGTTAAAGACCGAATTGATACATGAATCAAACAGTGAATGTAAGCATGCACTTTTATTGCAAATTCAACAATTTGTGAAATATAAATACACTAAAGCACGATAGATAGAGGGATAAGGTGGCCTTATCGCTGCATAGCATCTCACATACATAGCGTACGTAGCTATAGATTCCGTGTAGCTTAGGTACAAGAAACGAATTTGTTTTTTTAATTTGAATAATGCTATATTATGTAATGTTTCGTATTGCTTTGTTGTTCGAAATAATTTGTGTGAGAATCTAATCTGCACGAAACCTTCAGTTCAATACAACACGCTAGCATAATCCCGGGCTACTAATCATAAAGGTCGGCTCAGGCCGAAGAATAATAGGCTATTCTATATATTAGGTGTCGTTATATTATATGTTGCGAAACTCCAAATATGACTTACTCAAAGTCATAATGCAAGGCAAAATAAAGGGCAAACGAAGACCTGGCCGAAGACCAACATCCTGGCTTAAAAACCTTCGCCAGTGGTTTAATATGAGCTCAAGATTATTGTTTAGGGCGGTAGTGAACAAGATCTTTCGCCTTATTGATTGCCAACCTCCGGTAAGAGATGGCACTAAAAGAAGTTGTTATATTTTTATTTTTAAAAATTCAGTTCAAAGATGTCCTCCTGCTCGAAGAAGATTTACCCCACGTGCGAGCAGCCGCTAAAGTTTGCGTCGACCAGCTAGAGAAGGATGTGGGCGCCCTTCGCAATGGTCTGCGCGAGGTGTCACGGGAACTGGACTACCATGCGACATTGCAAGTGCCAGCTCAGCCGAATGATGCGTTTGTTCCTGTGATGAGGGAGTTCCACGCCCATGCGGTGTGTTCCTTTACGCAACTTGAGGATCTGTTCCAGGTCAGTAGCTGATACTCTCTCAATCTAACTAATTATGTAGAAAATAAAAGGCTCATTCTAGATTATTAAGCGACCTAATGAAGATGTTATCACTGATAAATAAGGACCTATAAGATAGTCACAGGTATTGTAGAAAGATATAACAACATAAGTCAAAAAAATTGTGTGTTTGCGTTTTTGTTTTTCCTTTCAACAGTTAATAGCTATCTTTTATAATAAATTCCTCGTTGGTATAACATTTATCATATTGACTCCAGAAAAATATATTCAGTGTTGGGGTTTTCTGTAAATAAATATTAAGTATCAGTCAAGAACCTGAAATGGGCGTCCACTGTGCTTGAAAGAGAAGGAAAAGCTGTTGCTCTTATTTACTGTCAAGCAAAATCAATCGACGAAAGCGTTGCAGTCCCATTGCAGCATAGTGGTGGCTCAATAATTTAAGCCCTATGAAAGTTGACGGCTGTTCCAATCCATTGGATTTGGACAATTTCTTTGGGTCCATTGAAATTGTGTTTAATATCTGATTTGACAAAAAAATTTTAGTGTCGAGTGTTTTTATTAGATTACGAGGCAGAATCATCTACGCAACCACTCCTTACTACTTCATCATGAACAACCCATTATCGGCTCACTACAGAGCACGGGTCTCCTCTCAATATGAGTAGGGTTTGGCCATAGTCCACCACGCTGGCCATGTGCGGATTGGCAGACTTCACACGCCTTTGAGAACATTATGGAGAACTCTTAGGCGTGCAGGTTTCCTCACGATGTTTTCCTTCACCGTTAAAGCAAGTGATATTTTAATTGTTTAAACTTACCTTACTACTTACTTACTTTTATCTGTATAGATTTATACATTCAATGCATCTTGTACATCGTAAATGAGCGAACGTATCGCAGAGGCAACGTCATGCCTTTCAAGTAAGATAGTGCGATATTTTTAAAGTTTACTTCGTTACTGTAAATAATATTTAGGATTCGTTCCTCATTTCATTATAATCGACTTACTTTTATTTCGAATAAGTTGTAGGCCAAGTTTGAATTTTTTAAGACCACACTATAAAAAAATCCAACTTAAGTCATTAAATTATTCATACTCAGGACATGAAGAGTCGCCTTGAAGCTTGTGCGCATGCTTTCGGTGAAGAGCCAAGCGCATCACCGGAGCAACTATTCGGTGCATTGGACTCTTTCCTCACGCAGTTGGCTGAAGCCAGGGCCGAGTGTGACGCCGCCAGGAGACGACGGGATGAAGAGGAGAGACGGACGCGTCATGAACAAGAGGTAACTTACTTATCCTCACCATTATTTTTTAGACACTAATTATATTTTTGCTTACAACTTCGCGGATTAACCTGTTTCAAGGCTATGTTGTTAATCATAATGCGAAGAAATAATACTAAACGAAATCCATCTGACTAAGAAAACTTTTGTTTTCTTAATCAGATGGATTTACTAGACTATATTACGAATAATAGCAATTAATGAACAATTACATTCTGAAAGAATAAGTAAAAGTGTTATATAATTCTTCTGTTTTCTTTTGTAGCTCAAAAAGCGGACAATGGAGAGAAAGCAAGGATCAAGCTTGCTTGGTTCCGTTGGCAAATCCCTCGGCAAGTCCAACGGATCTTCCGAATGCAACGGTCACAGTACGGGCGACAACTCGAGAGATGGGACTTTGACGAATGGACAGAAAGGAGAATTTGATGATCTTATATCTGCGTTAAGAACTGGGGACGTTTTCGGCGATGATGTCGCGAAGTTCAAAAGGTCGAGGAAGACGACCAAGGGTCACAAAGGCAGGGACTCACCACCTCGTGGAGTTTGCAGGGAAGATTCCAGAGAGAGGCAAAAGAATTGAGATAATTCGGAATTGATTTTGGTGTTTCGAATTTCTTTGAAAATGTGATTTAATAAACATTATGTTTGAAGTGATATTTACCAGTGTTGAATGTAGATGACATTGTAGATATGTACTAAACGAGTCACAAATAATTATTTGATTATAGTCGACGACGTAGACGAATAGTGTAATAGAAATAATTGCGCCAAATATTCACTTTCTTTATAGGATCATTCGATGTCTCCATATTTGTATTTAATATATTGTTTACATTTAGGAATTGTTTTATTCTACTCAAGTAAATTATATAGTATATGAATAACCTTCACACATTTGTTAAATATTTCTGTTTTTATAACAATCTCTAAATTTATAACAACTTCCTGATATCTTATGTCCTTGATTTGGTTCTAAAATGGGTCCGATGGTTTCTTATATACAGAGTTTACACTTGAGTTATTATAAAATAAAATTAAGCGTATATCGATGCTCGTAAAGAAATTCAATATTTGGTTGTGTTATATGACTTATTCAATAGATAAATAATAATATTATAGTCAACTGTTTTATTTGACAACGATAAACAATATATCAGCAAACATTTAAATTTTTGTGTTATATTAATCGGTTGTGCATAATTTTGTATGTGGTAATTTTGTCCAAGACTGTATATCATATTCCTTTATGAATAGGAGTGAGTATAGGTTAAAATTGAATTTTACATTGATGCAACAGAATTTTGTATGGATTTTCGAATATGTAACATAGTAATATTTTTCGGTTATTTCTATGAGATTTGCTCTGACCGATCGCGGTACGAACAGAATCAGATGGAATGCTCAGAATTTTTTCTTATACGATTTAAATACCCTCTTTTTGCTGGATTTTGGTCAACTACCTCTCCATTTTGTTCTGGAGATGGTCGTGTACACTTTATAGAGCACATTTTTAAATTTACATATCGCACATAAAATTGAACCAATAAAATAATTAGTAACCTAAATATACATTGGTTAATTATAAACAGTTTTCTAATACGAATAAAGTTGGTTTTTTGCCATCATGTATTGCGCGAGTATGTTTGAGTT
Organism: Lasiommata megera; assembly: GCA_928268935.1. Lineage (NCBI taxonomy): Eukaryota > Metazoa > Arthropoda > Insecta > Lepidoptera > Nymphalidae > Lasiommata > Lasiommata megera. Next base: position 3,143,895 of record OV743321.1, read on the forward strand.
TCATTTCATGGCATACCGAAACGAACGGTGTACGATAATGGTCCGTCATTCTTGAGTTACATTTTAAAATTATTGTATTCACGCTAGCTCATCCTATATCCAGGCAAATAAAATGTGTGAAATATGCATTTACTTTTACACATATTTATTATGATTTTCGACATCATATTTTATAGAATTCTAGTGATTACTGCTAAGTACCTACATGCTTCTTGTTACATGAAGCTAGTATTGAAATTTGTAATTTTATAAGAATAATATGTTTGCCAATGCTAATGCAGAAATATAGCAACGGATATAAAATAAACACTGGACAATACTGTCTTAGATAAAAATGGTTTGAGGTGAAAGGTCTACTTACCGTATTTTGAACCCATCTCCAAATCGGTGTCTACTAGGCATTGTGCTGGAACGCCGAAGCACTTGGCGACACGGCTTTGTCAGGAAGATGGTAAAACCCAGTATATTATAAGAATGTCTTGCATATTCTTCTAATATACTGATTTTTTACCATGTCCCTGAAGTTAAATGTATCCAAAACTATATTTAAAACAAGCTCAAACATATATAGTTCTTTTGGGGTAGTTAATATGACAGATCGGATCTTATTATAGTACTCAAAAACAATATAGTTATTCAGAAAACTGTCGCATCACTCTTTTTAATGGACAACCCCGTCGGTTTGCGTTATATTAAAAGTCCTTGAACGCACTGCGATTAACCCTAGCGATTGTATTGTGATTCAAATAGAGAGTGCAAGAGACACTGCGGTTTTTCTTCCTTCAGCAGCTGATTTTAACACCACCAATTTAGATTATCAACGTTTTACTGATAATTCTTTATCATAAATATGTGGACAATAAAGAAAGAAAGAAAATTTATTTCTCATATGGTGTTACACACAATACATCTTATTCTAATCAGAAATTATAATAATTATTCATTAATAAATGAAAATATCACTTGCTTCAACGGTGAAGGAAAACATCTTGAGAAGCCTGCACGCCTGAGAGTTCTCCATAATGTTCTCAAAGGCGTGTGAAGTCTGCCAATCCGCACATGGCCAGCGTGGTGGACTATGGCCAAACCCTTCTCATATTGAGAGGAGACCCGCGCTCTGTGGTGAGCCGGTAATGGGTTGTTCATGATGAAAGGTGTGTTATCTTTAATGAATCCGCTTCAGTTAACCGCAGTGTATTCTTAGATAAGATTTTGGAATTGTCGTAATTACTCGCAATCTGACCATAGATTAGGAATTGATTGTATCTACGCCTAAATTTAAATGTGTACCTAAGGCGTAAATTTTGGATGTTTTGTATCGTATGTACTTATTGTGACAACTACACCATATTTGGCGGTTTTCGATAAATTTACATTTTGTAATTTTACATACTTTCTTGTAGTTCGTTCGATCTGATTTTATTGTTGTGGTTTTATATTAAGATGACAGTTTAGGGCCTACACACGCTATTGCGGACAGTTTATGCGTCGTGAAATGTTTTAATGGACTGAAATAAGTTAGCTATGGACGTGAATGTGAGCTTATGTTTAAAAGCTTTTAAAATCGATTGCGTGCTTGACTATGTAGTATGTATAAACGCGCGTTGAAAACCCTCCTGTGTGTGTTTGCCTTAAATCGTTTTTGTAAGAAGTAATTATTTATACGTGAATTCCGAGTTTTAATATAATATCGTCCTTAGTTTCCTGTAAATATTAATTTTAATTTAATTAATTTAATAAATACCTACGTTGCAATCTGTTACCGTGATGAGATGGATTTTTTTAAATTTAATTTATTTAACTACCACCTACCTAAAGTTGGTCATATTATGTAAATTTTATTGTTTTGTTCAGGATTAAATAAGCGTACATAGTATATTATATTATCAACCTTGAATAGAAAATATTTAAATAAAAACCTTTAAATTATCAATTTGTATCATTTAATTAGCTTTCTCTCGCCTCTCTAGTCGGCTGTCTCACTGTTTCTAACCTCTTGTTTATCATAACCAGTAACGATAAGATGCTGAGGATTAAAACTGTTAGGTTGTTTTTCTGTCAAAAATTAACTAAAGTATGCATGATATGTATATAATGTATAAAAGCTAAAGGTAAGTCTTTGGATTCATCCTCATCATCATAGTTCACCACGCCCATTAGCTCTTAAGCTGACTTTACACGCCTTTGCGAACATTATAGAGAACTCTCAGGCGTGCATGTTTCCTCACGATGTTTTTTTTCACCGTCTTTGGATTATCATGCATTAAAATATTGTCTCAACTAAAATACAGACGTCGTCAAATTAACATGTGTTGAATGTAAAAAATGACATGCCCATCGAAATTACAGAAGTACGAAGTAAAAAGAAAGAGACGAAAAAGTATCTCCAGAAGAAAAAAATTACAAAGAATATACTATAGTACTGCAGTATATTATTAATCTATAGCGCCCTTCCCAATTTTTCCAACGATTGAAAAATAATCTTAGACTAGGAGAAATATTGACTAGTACATAAGAAAATATTTTTTTATTGGAGAAGTGTTATTACACAGTAAATGATTTTTTAAACGATGATAAGTAAAAATAAATGATATCGGTCTCTCTACTGCGGTCGATTCCAGACCAATTTGCAACACCCAAACTGGGTATGTATACACAATATGAAAAAAAAAACACAAATAAGGGATTGTTTTCGAAATCTAGCGTAGGGATTGAATTAATAAGATATTATTTTGTGATGTGGCATATAAAAAACTTTGGTACACAGGTCTGGTGGTCGCGTTGAAGCGTTGATAGCCTAGTGGTTAGGGCGTCAGCCTCCTAATCAGAGGTCGGCGGTTCGAATCCCGGCACGCACCTCTAACTTTTCGGAGTTATGTGCGTTTTAAAAAAAATAAAAATATCACTTGCTTCAACGGTGAAGGAAAACATCGTGAGGAAACCTGCACGCCTGAGAGTTCTCCATAACGTTCTCAAAGGCGTGTGAAATCTGCCAATCCGCACATGGCCAGCGTGGTGGACTATCCTTCTCATATTGAGAGGAGACCCGTGCTCTGTAGTGAGTCGACAATGGGTTGATCATGATGATGATGATGTGGTAGATGAAGAAAACACAGTCCCTTCCGTAGTGAAGGCAGAGGGCAGAGGCCTTCTGCTTCCGGCACGCGCCCAACAAAATTTCTAATGGCAGAACTTCTTTCCGATGCTCGCGAAGCAGCCCGGTTACGCTGTCGCAACCAATAGGGTTCGTACAGCTAATAGATAGTCAGAGTAAAAAAGGGGATGATAGTTTTTGCTTATATTTTTATAATGAAGTCTACAAGCTTGAAAATAGATTTCTTTTAGGGCGTAAGTTTAAGGATAGAATTTTTTTCATCCAAATCTACCTCGAAGAGGGTAAAATAGGGGTTTGAAGTTTGTATGAAAGTCCTATGTTTTTAATTTAGAAACACGAAAATCGGCGATTTGTCATTTGCCTGTAGCTTACTTTCTGAAGCAGGGCATTGGCCGCACGGGTAACCTCAATCTCAAGGGAAATCAGCAATTCTACGCAGACGAAGTCGCGGGCAACAGCTAGTTACAAAATATAAATTATTCAAATAATATAAGATTACTTACTTGCTACTGTTTGGACTGTCTATAAGCTGTGCTAACCCTATTGGTAACCAGTTGCTACTGACAATCTTAATATAATAATAAAATTTCTTTCTTTATTATGGCAACTAGGCCCAATTTACATTTGCAATATGATAAAAATAGTTACACTATAAAATACGAAACAAAAATTAAGAATAAATTAAACATTAACTTAACCACCCGACCGTTCCCGATCTACATGTAATTTTAAAAACTGTTTGTAGATTGGAGAGTCGTATCGTTCTGTTACAGTTCTCAGAATGTTGTTTGAACTTGCCAACGCTCTTCGCATCAAAGATGCTACGCGCTTTCTTCTTATAGCGAAAAAATCATCAGTAATGTTAATGTCTTAATACGAGTTACGTAGTTACGCCAACCCCACATTGTAACACCGTGATGTCAAATTATGAAATTGAGTTAGATCCTTCATAATAAAAGAGAGTTGAGATTACACTCAAAAACATACAATTTTTAGATTTTAATTATAATTGTAATAACATCTGAAAAATTCGCATTTTAATTATAAATGTAATACCATCTGAAAAATTCGCATTTCGCTGCTCAGCACTGGGACGATAATCAAATTGCTTTAGCCATTAACGCCGGTAACTTGACGCCCCGGACTCGGCCCTTAACGAAGCTTGCCCCCGGATCATTTTATATCATTATACCCGCCGCGCTCACAAACGGACCAAACCGCTTGGATAAATCCAAAATCAAACAAAAACAATTATTTAAAATAAATTTACTGTGTACTTAAAGACTGTTATAAATCGATTATGCTCACGGTTTCTTACGGGACTCTTAAAACCTTATAGTCCGTCTGTCTAAACGTCGATATCTCACTCTACTTACCGAATTAAATTTAAAATAATAATAAGGTAAAAAATAATATATTTATATATCGTTCGAATTATATAAAGCGGTGATAGCCTAGTGGTTAGGGGGTCAGCCTCCTAATCAGAGGTCGGCGGTTCGAATCCGGGCACGCACTTATAACTTTTCGTTCTTGAGTTATGTGCGTTTTTAAGTAATTAAAATATCACTTGCTTCCACGGTGAAGGAAAACATCGTGAGGAAACCTTGCACGCCTGAGAGTTCTCCATAATGTTCTCAAAGGCGTATGAAGTCTGCCAATCCGCACATGGCCAGCGTGGTGGACTATGGCCAAACCCTTCTGATATTGAGAGGAGACCCGTGCTCTGTAGTGAGCCGGTAATGGGTTGATGACAAACATATATTTTACATTATTTAAATTCGTGAGATGATGGTGATAACTACACTCGCCAACTTAAAACTAAAGCTAACAGTGTACCAATCGCGCTTAAGTGTATGAAGAAGCCCACAACAAACTTAGCCGGGCTTTTTCGTTATCACGATCTCACGGTCCGGTCCGGTCCAATGTCGCGGAATTGTGTTTAAGCTTACCTGTGATCCAATCACAAGGCAATGGATTTGAACACATTGGATGGATTTGTGGGGTTTTTCGGTAAGGTCTGACATAAGTGATTCCCCGTGTAAAAAAAGGTAAAAAGTTGATACGAGCTGGTAGTGGTAGAGGTCAATGAGAGTGACAGACGTGTAGAGAAACACAGTGGTGGTAATTTCAAAACCGAAATTTATAAACCAACTATTAATTCACAAGTCTAAAAAAAGGTTATAAAGAGAAATATATGTTAAACAATAAACAGCAAGTATAATTTGCTATATTCCGCCGACAACCGGGAGATTTGTATAATATAACACCACACAAAATCTTCCACTAGAAAAGTAAAGTTTGCTTTTCGCGCTTGTGAAGTCAACATCTCCTGAGGATGATCCGGTGTCGGGTCGAAACGTGCGTAGAGGTTCTACGATCTCAGATCAAGAAGTGGAAGATTTTGTGTGGTGTTATATTATACAAATATCCCGGTTGTCGGCGGAATATAGCAAATTATACTTGCTGTTTATTGTTTATCATGGACTTCCGCAAAGTAATGCCTGCTTCTATTCATTATTTAAAATATAGTTGTTTATTAATATCAGTAGAGGTATCTACTTCCATCAATCTACACAGATTGATGGCAGTAAAGAATTTATTGTACTTAAGCAATAATGATGCTGCTATTTTTTTTATGCACTACAAGTTAACAAAATCGTGCAATTTATAATATGGCTCCAAGAGAGTCATTAAGAAAAAAATTGAAGGAAGTCTAAATAATGACATTGCGTGGCCAATACATATTTGAAAATTTAATGTATGTCCATAGAAATATAACAAAATTCAATAAATAATGCGATTGCAACAATCTTAACATCAGAAGTAAAAATAAACTTGTGTTGCACGCTACTAGACTACAAAAAATTGAAATTCATTTATAGGTAATTGTATACAATTTTATAACAAATTGCCAAATGCATTTCTGGGATGTCTCTCAATAAGTTCAAAAGTCCTACTATAGTGTAAAGGATTATGTAAATGATAAACAAGCATGGGTACGAAATATTACTCTAATAAGATAGCTCTTAATATAAGTTTAAGTGGCATGTGAGATGGTGATAACAAAAAGAAAATTTACTTGCCTAAGTTTGTTGTGGGCTTCTTCTTAGACCGGGGTGCGTTTGGAACCCTCATAGCTTTAGTTTTAAGTTTACGAATGTAGTTATCACCATCAAATCACTAGTATGTAAACACATTGACGCGTCAAAAGCGCCTTTTAAAGGACTATTTGAATAAAGATTATTTGAATTGAATTCAAACCCTTAAGGGCTATCTCACCTGATGGTAAGTGATGATGTAGCCTAGGACGATAGTGGGCTAACCTGTTATGGGTACCCACACTCCTTGGTTTCTATGCGACATAATGCTGGAACGCTAAATCGCTTTGCGACACGTCTTTGTCGGTAGGTTGGTAACATGCTAAGGCCGAAGCCTCCCACCAGAGCAGACTCGAGCTGGGAATCGAACCCAAGACCTCCAGCTTTATAATGCGACAGCGGACGCACTGCGCCACGGAGTTCACTTGTAACACAAATAACAAGTCTTTTATGGGTTTAATTGTTTATTAACACACAAAAAATACGAAAAGCAAACATTCATTGGAACATTTTTGTTCCTCGTTAGGACGACATCGATTCCATTTTTTTTTTTAATTATTTACTTATGTTACATAAATTATAATAATTAGTCTAACTACAAATTTAAAGCTACAAATTACCTTAACAGCCCAACCATACAAATGTTACAATTTTGGTGTTAAAAGTTTTAAATCTAAATTTGTAAAAAATACATTTTTATTAATAAACTTTTATAGCCTAGCTATTATAAGTTCTATAATACTTAAAATTAAAAATATAATAATATTTAAATAATTAAATTAAATACCTATGATTTCTTTTGATAATTTTCGTCGAAGTACTTAGATACTTATCAAATATACATGAGTTTTATAATCGAACAGCGCTTAAAATAACAGCATGAATGTAAGTACGTACCTAATTTTTAAGTCTTAAAAATATATATGAAGAAGCTATTGAAATTTATGAAAAGGTATATAACGCCTTGTTAATAGTTAATACACACGTCATCAATTAAAAGATGATAAGATTTTTTTTTTTTATTTTTGGTAATTTTAGCGGTAATTAACCTATCCTTGTGCCTCGGAAAGCCTTTGTTATGATCGCTAACTTGATATTGGGTCTTAAATCCTCATACGAGGGCCGTGGCACCAGAAGTAGTCTTTAGTTGCTAGCTGAAATAGATTTCAGGGTTCACTGAGGGTTTCTTGTGGTATAGTATTATTCATTATGTGAGATGGTGATAACGAAAAAAAAAACCCGGCTAAGTTTGTTGTGGGCTTCTTATTAGACCGGGGCGCGTTTGGAACCCTCATAGCTTTAGTTTTAAGTTTACGAATATAGTTATCACCATGAAATAACTACTATGTAAATTATTGACGCGTCAAAAGTGCCTTTTTAAGGACTATTTGAATAAAGATTATTTAGTACATTATTTAGTATCTCATTTCCGTCCCCGTTCCTACATTCGCTCCCTTTCTTGACTCTGACTTCAAATAAGTTTGCTTTGGCAAACCTAATCTATAGTTCTCAACATTTCGTATATATATAACTCAACAACGTGAAATTTAGTTTTCCACGCAAATCTCGCGGAAATTATAGATTTATCCGCGATAAAAAGCAATTTGTTAATCTAGGGTAGAAAGTAACCTATCTCCGTAGCAAACTTTAGTTAAATTGTTTCAGAAGTTCTGGCATGAAGGAGTAACAAAACACACACACACACAAACTATCGCCTTTACAATTTTGCTTGATTATCGAAATTTCGTTGTTTTTCTTCTAAAACACTAACTAATTATGTAAAGATGCCTACGAAATGGTATTATTTCGTATACATTTATGCATAATTAGTTATTAAAGTCTTTATTAAAGGCAAAAGTTGGGTATTGGAGTTGCTCTTATATGCCACAGGGTGCACGAAAATCCTAATCATAGTGGTTAGGGCGTCAGCCTCCTAATCAGAGGTCGGCGGTTCGAATCCGGGCACACACCTCTAACTTTTCGGAGTTGTGTGCGTTTTTAAGCAATTAAAACATCACTTGCTTGAACGCTGAGTTCTCCATAATGTTCGCATGATCTCAATGATTATAGCCCAACTCTTCTCATATTGAGAGGGAACCCGTGCTCCGTAGTGAGTCGGCAACGGGTTGATCATAGCATACTTACTCAGAATTAATTATATTTTGATATTCCTTTATAAACACGCGGAAGGTGACTACTTCATTCTTTCATTAGTTACATACCGTATACATTTAAAATAAGTTTAATGCGCTGGAAATTTAAGATATAACATCGCCAAAATATTTAAATATAATCTCTACGACGGCGGTCAAAATAAAGCTCGAAATGGCTTCATTAAATCAAAACGCAATAAAACAGTAAGTATAACCAAGTTTTAAATAAACGATTTTCTATTAACTTACGGGATAGTTCATTCTAGTCTCAAAAAATCATTTTTCTTATGACTTAGTAGGTGAATTATACAAAGCTATTATGTGAAGGTAAATAATTTACACACACGTTCACACCCACCTACACACACGTGATGTCGCGTCATTATAAATAGTTATGGTCGCCACATTTTTTGGCTTTCTTTTAAATTAAAAATGAAATAATCTACGTTAGTGCGTGAAATTATAAAAACTTTTTAAATCCTATATAAGTGATATTTTTTACAGATGGAGACCTAGTTGCAAATTACCTTGTATGATAGACTCATAGAAAGAGTAGTATCTACCCAGAAAATTAATAAAGGTAGTTAAGGTAATGTCTAATAAACTATAAAACTAACTACTAACTAACTATAAATTATATAGTAGTAGTAGACGAGTAGTATAAATTAGTCTCTAAGAAACAACTTAAGATAAAATATAACGTGATTGTACTTACTTATTTATATTAAAATTTAGTTAGGCATTAGTAAATCTTAATTCAGATAAAAAATTGACTAGTTAATTTACAGGGTAACAATTTTTTGAGACAAATAATGTGAGATAGCTGCCCTGAGCATAAATTATTCAGCAATTATGAGTGTAGTCCCCGAAAAAATATCATTTATCTTCTGAAAACCGATTAAAATATAAAAAGTTTTTCGTGGAAACATGCTACGAGCAATATAATATTGTATACTTGGAAACACATTTTTTTAAATACTTGATGAAAAGAAGCAATTTTAATTTAGTTGAGTCGTTGAGGGTCGTGCAGGATAAATATTTTTGATAAAATCTTATAAAGTGAACTGTGTTAGTATAGTAAGTTATGTTATTAAATAATCTATACTTTTACAAGTACAGCGGTTTGTATTATTTTGGCCCACCTACTTACATCCGGTGATAGTAGATGGACTTTATGTAAGTCTATTGGCGCGTAATGCGGTAGGATTTCACTAATGGAATTCGACACGTAAGGAAAAGGCGTTATGCCAGATTTTTTTTATGTCCTTGTTATTAGGTCAGTATTATTGAATTTTAATTTAAAATTAGAGTATGCAAATTAAGTATTTCTTCACATTCATATAAGTCTATATTTTGCGTGAAACAAATTAAGATTTACAGGCGGTATATAAAAATCGTATGTATCGAAAAAAAATTTTACATACCCACTCTGGTATACCTTAATAGCTATAGGTTTTTTGTAACCATAAAACAATATTTGAGAGCCAACCTTCAATTATAGTTTGATTTTATTTACTGTAACTGTGTACACACGTATAAAAGTGTCACTTTAAGATTTAGGCCGAGATTTATAAAGCGAGCTCTGACTTGAAGAACAGTTAAAACGAGATAAAGTTATGTGCTCGAAATAAATCTATCTCGTTTTAACAGGTAGCTTGGCTGAGCAAAGTCAAAGTACGCTCTAAAGATCTCAGGTTAGTGTAAACTAATGCTCTGTTGCTATATAAAAAAGGGATGCCAGGGTCTTTACTTAATTATTCAAACACCTTACCTCTACTTACAGTTGTAACGATAATGTCATTCAAAATACAAGTTTACAGCTCCCATACACTGTCGCACGAAAAACTTACCACGTGTTAATAGAAACATTAATATTAATAGATTCATAATTAAATCTAAAAAAATACAAAACCATTTCATTCAAACAACTTACAAATTCTAATTCACACTAAGTACCAATTTAATTATTATTATTAAATCTCCTTGAGAGAAAATTAAGTATTCTTATTATCTAAATGTAATTGATATATTTATATGTACTAATAATTCGTTTCATTCATATCATTCCAGAAAATAGTTAAGATATATTTTTAGGTATATATTTATTTCTTGGCACTGATATCTTTATCACAGATCCTTGACAGCGTTCATCCTTAACCTACGATACGACTCTTCGCAAATTACAGCACCGTCTTAAACTAAACGTTCACTATGTACTTACGACCAAGGAATTGACCTACGAACCTTCCCCAATGATCCGTTATAAAACGATCAATTTAATCGTAAACCTACAAACCACAAATATTCATAAGAATTCAATCTTAAATTTAAACAAATCTACGTCTTGCGAGAAGTGAGTTTCGATGTAACAGAAAAGTGCATGTATGGCAATTGTTCTCTGGAAAGAACTTTAAATATTAATTATTGTTGCTTAAATAAGCCACCCACTTCTTATGTAGGATGGACAGGGCGTATACGTCGGTAGTTTGGGTAGACGTCGGTAGTTTCGGGCAAAGATACCAGATACTCTTGGTAGAACAGAATTTCAATTATACTATATGCTCTACCAAGTACGACTATGCACTACCGCGACTCGACCACCGATCCGAACCGACCGAATGCAATCAATGCAATGCGCCATCCCGCGCCGGTGGGTCTTATAAGAACCTGCATAAGCAACTTAGTGTTGTGTAAAGACTTAGTGGGGCCATGCCATTCTCTTGTCTGTCATACATGATTCTAAAACTAGATGGCGCTGCTCTCAGATTGCCGTCATATAAATATTGAAAGAAAAATAGCAAAATATATCCTTTAATATACTGGTACGGTATCAGTTGCAACAAATAAACTGAGTATTTGCATTAAAAATTCCCACAAAACAACGCCTTCCATTTACATTTTTACCATAACTAATTAATATAGTTGGTTAAAAAACTAACTACCACTACAAGTTTTCATCGTCACTGTTATTTCTATCGTAACGGCATAAGTAACTTTTAACTTTGTCGTGCCTTGACTCTGAGTCGAACAGTTTGCACACTACTCGATCTTTGGAAAAGATCTTCGAAGGGCTAAATGTTTCGAGCTTTGTTTCAATGGAAAATTTTCTCTTCCTACTCTCACTTGTAACACCACCTAAATCTAGAGAGAAACTGTGCTTTATAGGCCTTTTCGTTGTTTTCACTTCGTTATAATCAATGAGTGGTTTATCACCATCGTGAACACTGGCAGAAGATTCACTATTCGGTGCTCGAGTAAAAAGAAACCGCTTTGAATCTAACATGGTCGCCACTGGAGATGGTTCTTGCATAGTTTTACAAGATTCTCCGAAAACTAGGTCTAACTTTTTATTACTCCCGCAGCTTTCGTCGTCGCATATGGTATCGCCAGATCTTTCAGCGTCTGAAGCTGTTTTGTTCTCTTCTATCGTGCACAGATCACAAGATTTCCCTGGAGGTCTACCCACTTCATTGACCGTCATGGAAATCGAATGGTTATCCGAGTCATCACTGATAGTATTTCGATCTCTTTTCCTCGGTGTATTAGACATGATGGTTTCGGAGTTATACCGGACTGTGATGTCGTTGTACGCAGACTGCCTGTGAGCTGGTGACAGCATGGTATTGTTGTAGCATTTATCCGTCTGTGAGCCCCCACGTTTTGTGTGGACTCCGAATATTCTTTTAATGGATTGACGGAACTGCAAAGGAAGGAAAAGAAATAAATAAGCTCCGAATTAATATTGGAGTTTTCCTAATGTGCTAAAGATGGTTAATGGAGGAATTCGAGGTTGGACAGCCGATCTGCAATATTGTTATTAAATGTTTTCAAATTATTATTTTTAGACTTCAAAACTCTAATATAGGTAGGTATTATACATGTGCAAATACAAATGAATTAACGTTTAATATCAGGCTCGAAGCAACTGTGTTTAAAGATGCCAGGAAGAAGTAATGTTCCGGTATCTTTTCTGTAGATAATAGTTTGAAACCTGGTAAAGTATGAAATTTTAGTGAAAATAAAACTAATTTTCTTTTCAACAAAGTTTCCATTCTTCAAGTTTTAAACTTCATGTTTATTTATTATGTTAGTTTAGGTTTATTGTCTATCCGAGTGGGTTCATTAGTTCTGTGTTCAGAGTGTTCTCAAGTAAGATTTTGGAAACCCAAAAAATCAATGCTCCTGATATTATGAATGTTTAAATAAGTATGAAAAACGTTTACAGAAGCTTACCTGTGAATTCATGCCAACATATATGAGAGGGTCATAGCAAATTGAGCTCTTTGCCACGAGAGCCGGTATAACACCGGCACCCGGCGATACCTGGAACAATAGTAATATTTTAAACGCTGGCTTTTAACGTGGCCCACTTTCGTTCTTAAGAGCGTTTAATATCGCGTCCTACATGCAACTAATCACAAGATACCGCCGTTGGCGTATTAAGTGAGAATAAACCCCGGCTAAGTTTGTTGTGGGCTTCTTCTTAGACCGGGGCTTTTTGAACCCTCATAGCTTTAGTTTTAAGTTTACGAATATAGTTATCTCCATGAAATAACTACTATGTAAATTATTGACACGTCAAAAGTGCCTTTTTAAGGACTATTTGAATAAAGATTATTTTGAATTTGAATTTGAATGTAGATACACCGAAACAGAACTTGCAAGTGGCCTGATTTTCAGCGTCGCTTTATTTAAAAGAACTTACAATTCCCTCAGTAGCGAACTGTTCCATCAGCGCGAAGAGTGAATATGGCGTCCAAGCTACTGTGAAGGATATTATCATGATGAAAACCATCGTGGTAGCTCTCGCCTCCGCCCGGCTCACCCGCCCCAGCCGCTTCGAGTTCTGTACAAGGAGAATTAAATCATATAATTAAATAATACTCGTCGAAAAAATAGGACATCGATTGATCATCATCATCATCATCATGATCAACCCATTACCGGCCCACTACAGAGCACAGGTCTCGTCTCAATATGAGAAGGGTTTGGCCATAGTCCACCACGCTGGCCATGTGCGGATTGGCAGACTTCACGCGCCTTTGAGAACTCTCAGGCGTGCAGGTTTCCTCACGATGTTTTCCTTCACCGTTGAAGCAAGTGATATTTTAATGAATTAAAAACGCACATAACTCCGAAAAGTTAGAGGTGCGTGCCCGGATTCGAACCGCCGACCTCTGATTAGGAGGCTGACGCCATAACCACTAGGCTATCACCGCTTATTATCGATTGATATCTCATCGTTAATAGACTTCGTGCGTCACCAACATCGTAGGTTCTGTACCCAAATGGTGCCAATTGGACCTTTTCAGTAATATTCTGGCCGAAGACGGGAGTATTCTCAGGAGCAGCAACACAATTGCAAATAGCTGCTTTCACCGTCCGACCCCCTTTTATCCCAAACGTCGCCTAAGCCGAGGTTTGGCCTCACAGGAGGCGACCTTAGGCAAACGTTCCCTCAGTTTCTTCGAGCCCTAGAGCTCAAAATTTCTTTTGGCAGAGCTTCTTTACGAAGCTCACCAAATAGCCCGGTTACTCTGTGACAACCAATAGGGTTAGCTAATTGACAGTCCGAAAAAAAAAATTCTGCTTAGTTTAGTTGCGTTAGGAAGTCAACAATTCAGGATCCTCCGGTGTTGGATCGAAACGTGCGTTGAATACGCATTTTGAAATATTTGCGTTTTGTAGTGTATTTAGATTGAGGGATTTCAGATTGCAGTGTGCAAATTTGCCTGATTATAGCAATTTTAACTTAATGTTTATTAAGGTATACTAAATATTTCAACCACCGACAGTTATTTGCAGTATTTATTTCGAATTCTGCCCAGCGGACCAGAATCGCATTGCGGTATTTAAATATACTACCTATCATATTCAAGGAATTAGAGCATGACATTAATAACCAGCCGGCAATATTTTTTCTAGCGGTTGTGCACAATTTTCTAAGGGTAAAATTTTCGCTGATTTCATGGAATTAAGCCATTTCCAATTATTAGGTGTGGCCTAGACAGCTCCTTACATTAGTTCTTGAGACGACCAGTAGATAGCAGATGAAGTCCTGATTACCTTGACAAAATAAAAAGGGCCCCATGAGCGATCTGTGCTATGTGATATTCTTGTGCGGTATAATGTATAAGCTATAAGTTCGCTTATCGCTTATTTTCCACGATGCCGTAAGTAGATTTTATATATCTACCGTTTTATATAGAAATAAATGTCATCAGTAATCACACATTTCAATTCTTAGCCAGCCCACTATAGGATGCGGGGCTCCCTAGAATGAAGTGGCCATAGACCAGCCCACGCTGGCCAAGTACGATTATGGATCTATATACGAAATACATATGAGGAAATGGTCTAAGCCTGGATTCGAACCGCCGACCTCTGATAAGGTAACCCCTAGGCTATCACCGCTTATATTATTCAATATATTATTAATATATTATTTCAATAAGAGACTCAACAAAGAGGCAATACTCGGAGGTAGCAATCTTATGAAAATTCACCTTGTACCACTCTTAATGCAGAAGATAGACCAGTTTTTATTAATAATGTAATGTTCTTGGAAACGCTAATTTGGATCAGAGCGTTATATTTAAGCCATGTTTACGCTCGGATAAAAGTTAAATAAGGTCGAAATTGACTTGACTCACAACCTACAATATAATAAGGCTACTACAGGAAGCGGGCAACCCTACTTTTCCTTTTAAAGGATGTTTCATGAAAGCTTATTTCTCTATTCGAGAGGAGGACAAACAAAGGACAACAAACAGATTTACTGATAGTTTTTTTTATACACTACAAGTTTACCGTCAACGGTATAAAATAATTTCACCTGGCGGTAAGTGATGATGCAGTCTAGGATAGTGGCGGGCTGACCTGTTAGCGGTATATTAAACCCAAGCTCCTAATTGGTTTCTACGCGACACCATGCTGGAACTCCATAATGTCCTCAAAGGCGTGTGAAGTCTGCCAATCCGCACATGGCCAGCGTGGTGGACTATGGCCAAACCCTTCTCATATTGAGAGGAGACCCGTGCTCTGTAGTGAGCCGATAATGGGTTGATCATGATGATGATGATAAGTTTTAATAAGCTTGGTATACAAAGACGGCCTTATTGCTTAAGCATATTCAGTAAACATACATTGCAAAGAACAGAGGCGTATTAAACAATGCTTACTGTAAATATAATAATTACCTACCTGTTTATCATGGATTTGTATAGTATACCTGTCATATAAATACTACTTGCTTTTAAATCGTCAGAATAAGTTAATTAGAATAAGGTCGACATTTATAAGCAATTAAATTTTACATTTGGCATATTGATTGAACATAAACATAAATTGTTTAAATATTATTTTTGCGAAGCGGTGATAGCCTAGTGGTTAGTGCGTCAGCCTCCTAATCAGAGGTCGGCGGTTCGAATCCGGGCACGCACCTCTAACTTTTCGGAGTTATGTGCGTTTTCAAAATAAAATTAAAATATCACTTGCTTCAACGGTGAAGGAAAACATCGTGAGGAAACCTGCACGCCTGAGAGTTCTCCATAATGTTATTAAAGGCGTGTGAAGACATGGCCAGCGTGGTGGACTATGGCCAATCCCTTCTCATATTGGGAGGAGACCCGTGCTCTGTAGTGAGTCGGTAATAGGTTGATCATGTTGATGATTATTTTTGCATGCCAACCCGGCAGATTGTAAGCATCTTGAATTCAATGTAACACAAATATACCGACTAAATCTATGCAAAATAAATGATTTGATTTGATTTGAAATCCGTAATCATCACTAAAAATGCGTCATTGCTAGGCACAGTTTTCGACTCTTCATCATCATCATTTCAACCTATAGACGTCCACTGCTGGACAAAGGTCTTTTGTAGGGAGTTCCAATGGCCACGGTCCTAAGCCGCTTGTATCCAGCGGCTTCCTGCGACTCGTTTGATGTCGTCTGTCCACCTTGTTGGGGGTCGACCAACGCTACGTTTACCAGCGGGGTCGCCATTCCAACACCTTGGGACCCCAACGTCCATCGGTTCTCAGAGCTATATGCCCCGCCCATTACCACTTCAACTTCGCAACTCGCTGAGCTAGCTTTCGACTCTTATGACAGCGGTAAAAGTTTTAGAAATAGAAAATTTAACTTAACATTATCTGATACAGGTACTAACTTATTTATAGCTCTCTTCCCACTTCGAGTAATTTAAGAGCTGTCAATTCTTAATTACGCCTATTAGGGAAGCGAGATGGTTATTGAATAATTTATGCCGCGACATTAACTAAGTCATTACTCATTAAGCTGGGTATCTGTTCTCGCTTCATGCTATATCCTGTCTACTGTCGTTTTGTCTAACTATTCTGACAGGGATCTGTCATTCAATCAATTAATCATAAACTTTTTAGTTCTCTCTTTTATGGCTTTGCACAGATTACCCAATGTCAAGTTTATCGCAATGAAGAAGTTAGGGAGAAATGGCGGGAAACTTCGCACTCTGCGGACGCGGATCCCTCAAACCTCTCCCAAATTAATACCTGTTAACCATTCGGAAAACTAGCCACCACATAAACACACCAAAACTGTCCACGGCACAACCAACACCAGTCCTTTTCAAAATTAACCAACAAACATTAATTCAAGAAAAGCGTGAAAAAACCGGGCCCGCCATATACGAAGTTTCCCGCCTTTCTCATCATAAACTTAACTCAAATAGTCACTGATTTACCACTAGCCGTAGATCGATCATTAACGCTCAAAAAATGCGACGGAAAAGTAGTGCACAAAGACGGTGTGTGCACTCCTTTCCCCCAGTGCCTGACAAGGCTAGACGAAAGTCACCGCTTCTAACACTCGAGCCGTATAATCCGAATGAATTACAAAGCACTACGCGCCGCTATAGATGATATAACGGCCAGATGTCTAGTGTATTAGACGGGTTGTAATACATCGATATACCGATATGTAGGAATGTATAGTTAGTTGGTTTTTGTATGACGCGCTCTATCTATAAAGTGGCAAGTGGTATAAGGCTAGTGGTAAATCAATGCAAATAGTCCTTTAAATGTAATTTTTCATGCGTCGATTACATAGTCGTGATTTGATTGTGATAACTAATCATTAACTTAAAACTAGAGTTATGAGGGTTCCAAACGCGCCCGGTTCTAGAAGAAGTCTAAAACGAACTTAGTCGGGTAACTTTTCTTTTTTGTTATCACCATTTAACATGCGATTTAAATTCTATAAGAGCTTTATCTTATTAGAACAATATTTTATACTCATAGCATTGATAAGGAATCAAGACCTCGCAATCCATTATTAGCACACTCACTACCGAAAAAACACGGCAGTTAATTAATGAAATATTCAGACGTAATCACGAAGTGCGTATTCTTGGGTAAATACCTTACTCTTGGGAAGTTGCCGTGGGTCTGGAAGAAACTCTTAAAATATAGATGTGTTTGTTCAATGTACATTCATCATTCATTCTAAGAGCCAAGCAAATATTGGATTGGTGTTACACGTTGCTACAGAAAAATCCTATTGCAACTTTAAAACAACATCTCATAAAAGGACTTGGGGCCATGGGGCCATTGGGCCGGTTATACTTGGTCTATCTGTAAGGCAGCCTCATCTTCTATTTGTTAGGAGTCTTAAGAATCAATGCAAGAAGTGGTCTGGGCTACTTTTACTGGGTGGAATTAGCTTAATCTCGCTATGAAATCAAAAACTTACCCATAATTTGTAAATTGTGGACAACCGCTAGAAAACAAGAAGCGGTGATAGCCTAGTGGTTACGGCGTCAGCCTCCTAATCAGAGGTCGGCGGTTCGAATCCGGGCACACACCTCTAACTTTTCGGAGTTATGTGCGTTTTTAAAAGTTAAAATATCACTTGCTTCAACGGTGAAGGAAAACATCGTGAGGAAACCTGCACGCCTGAGAGTTCTCTATAATGTTCTCAAAGGCGTGTGAAGTCTGCCAATCCGCACATGACCAGCGTGGTGGACTATGGCCAAACCCTTCTCATATTGAGAGGAGACCCGTGCTCTGTAGTGAGTCGGTAATGGGTTGATCATGATAATGATGCTAGAAAACATATTGTATATTAAACTCATTAATATGATAGGTATATTTAAATAGTGCATTTCCGCAATGCGATTCTAGTCCGCTGGGCAGAATACGAAAAAAAATAATGCAAATAATGGTTATTTGAAATATTTATTGTACCAACTTACATATATATATTTCTTTATACGCCTCTGGTTGCCTGGAAGTGATCGATAAATTTCCCTACCAATACTAGACTGTAGTACCACTGACCACCAGGTGGAATTACTTAATTTGTAATTGAATAAAGAAAATCAAAACAGCTGACATCTCTGTATGGTTGCTAAGTATACGTCTCACCTTCTTCATGGTTCTGATGATATTCACGTAGCTGAAGGTGATGATGGACAGCGGCACGATCTGGCCCATCGCGAACAGGAACAGGATGTACGTCAGCGTGTTCATCGACTGCTCGTGCCAGTTCACCGAGCAGCTGCAATGAAAAATATATCATCATCATCATCATCATCATGATCAACCCATTATCGTACAAAAACGCACATAACTCCGAAAAGGTAAAGGTGCCCGGGTTCGAACACCCGACCTCTTATAAGGAGGTGGTCATCCTAACTACTAGACTATCACAGCTTCATAACAACGAAGTAATGTAACGACCGAAAATATATATAACAATGAAGTTGTTCACTCCATTCTGAACATCCAAAACATCACATTTACAATTTCCGAACTACACCGGATACAAACGCACGAATCGCGTGGAAAGGGCATAACGCTTTATCCTTACGCGACGATTTCTACCAGTTGACCAACATCGAAAGCGCGGCGACTTCATTTCAACATGATATAAAAAAAGAATTTTAAGCCAAGGTATATTTGGGTCATATCTTTTGTACATATATTTCTGAGCTGGGCTAACAATAATGTCGTCTGGGATATCTTCATATAGCGTTATTTATAGAACACACGTTTTTGACAATCTCCGTTCCGCAGTGCGCGCGCTGTCGCGTTATAAAGTTGGTAATCCTGGGTGGTGGCTAGTTACCACCCTACCAACAAACACTTGTCGCCAAACGATTTAGCGTTTCGGCACGATGTCATTTAGAAACCAAAGAAAAAGAAAAGAAAAAGTTGATTTATTCAAAACATACATATGGGTTTACAATAGAAGTAGTATAACTTAAATTGTCTAATATATTACACTAGCATTATGCACCTGATTTCCGAACTAGTTAAGACTGTATCTCGGAAAACAGGGCCACCAACTCGGAGTCACAGATCAGAAGACAATTTCAAGCGTCTGTAAGCTTAAAGATTGTAAGCGAAATGTTTTATAAGGAGCATGAGTGTGAGTGAGTGATGTGTATGGGATGTGTGTGTGTGTGTGTATGTGTGTTTGTGTGAGCGCGCGCGCGTGTGCGTGAGTGTGTGTGTGTGTGTTTAACTATTACATTACACTAGAATATCCAATAGTCCTTTAGTAGCCGCATAAGTCTGCTTCAGAAGCCATTCTTGAAGAGTAATTTTTAATTTATAGCTATTTAAAGAGTGGAGAGAAAGAATCCTATGTAAATTATTATATATGTAAGGTCCAAGGAACACAAAAAACCTACGGCTAAAAGCTGTATTAAGTTTGCTGTAGATGGGTAGTTGAGGCCTACGATTAGTGCAACTGCTCATGAAATTCGTCAGAGAATGTTGTTTGAGTGCAGTCGCCAGTATGAATAATTGACGGACTGTTAGCACTTGACAATACTCATAAAGCTTGTCGGTTGGATACATACGGGGTTTAAAGCAGCACACCTTTAGAACGGCTCTTTGTGCCCGTTCAATTTGGATTAGGTGAGTTTTAGCAGCACCTCCCCAAACAGAAATGCAATAGCTAAGGATAGATTGGCACAGTGCTTGATATACCATTTTCATAATTTCAGGTTCAGCAGAATGTCGAAGGTTTTTAAAAACATATATTAGTTTACGTACTCTGTTTGATAGGTGCTCGATGTAGTTTTTAAAAGTAAGGTTACAGTCAATCACTATGCCAAGATATTTAATAGATGTGACATTTTCGATAACTTGGTCAGGTGTGCAGTTATGCTGAGATTGTTTAGCAATTAACTTAAATTCAGAGATATTCGATGGGAGCGAAGAATTACGGATACATAAATTAAGACATTTTGCTTTGCTGATATTTAATGTAAGTAAATTATTGTCAAGCCAATCCCTCACAGTATCAAAACCATTTTGAGCGAAGCGATAAGTGTCAGACCAGGTTTTAGACGAGAAAACCAGAGCTGTATCATCAGCATAGGAGAATATCCTACCGTGTTCAAGTTGGGTGTTACATAGATCGTTAATATAGATTAAAAATAGGCTCGGGCCAAGTATACTGCCTTGAGGCACGCCATGAGTTATAGATAGTTCAGAGCTATAGTATGAGTCAATTTTGACCATTTGCGTTCTCCCTGACAAGTAGCTCTCAAAAAGTGACAGCTGGTTCCCCCGAATTCCAATAGATTGAAGCTTTGAAATTAAAATTGGGATCGAAACAGTATCGAAGGCCCTTGCCAAATCAAGAAACAATGCAACACACTTTTGCCCACGATCAAGATTGTTCACTATATTATCCACAAGACAATGAACAGCATCAGCAGTAGAACGTTTCCCTCGGAAGCCAAATTGATTAGGAGATAATAAATTACAAGACTCTAAATACGAGACAAGTCTTGAATTTATAATTTTCTCTAGGATCTTAGACATAGCAGGCAGAATTGAGATGGGCCTATAGTTCTCGACACAATTTTTATCACCTGATTTGAAGATAGGGATCAAAAGTGCTTTTTTAAAGAGGTCAGGAAAAATGCCTTGTTTGATGCTGAGGTTGCAGATATATGTGAGTGGAGGGACAATGATATCTTTGAACTTTTTTAAAAAACGCGAAGAGATACCATCCCAACCTACGGCACAATTGTTTTTAAGAGAGTTTATCAAACATTCAACCTCAGACTCATCAACCTCCAACAGAACAAAGGATTCCTTATGAGATGATAAAGTGAGAGGATTCTGAGAATTCCGGTCAATTTTATCGGCAAGATTTTTACCAATACTGACAAAGTAAGAGTTGATCTCATTTATGCAGTCTTGTTTACTTTTATTTGGTTGAAAAAGGTTTCGTGCTGATGACGGAGTTTTCGATAAATTAGTAACGGATTGTATGACATTCCACACTAATTTTGGATTCTTTCAATGAATTCTTTTTTTTCATAATCTCTTTTAACTTTACGTAACAAATTGGTACAAAAATTTCGATACCTTTTGTAGGAAACTTTGGAAACCAATTTGGAGTATTGGTTTACCATACCCTTAACAGGTTAGCCCGCTACCATTTTAGACTGCATCATCACTTACCATTAGATGAGATGCCGTCAAGGGCTAACTTGTAGTGTAAAACAAAAAAAATCCAATTGAATTTATTTTAGAGTCCTCATCATCATCATGATCAACCCATTACCGGCTCACTACAGAGCACGGGTCTCCTCTCAATATGAGAAGGGTTTGGCCATATTCCACCACGCTGGCCATGTGCGGAATGGCGGAATTCACACGCCTTTGAGAACATTACGGAGAACTCTCACGTGTGCAGGTTTCTTCACGATGTTTTCTTTCACCGTTGAAGCATGTGATATTTTAATTATTTTAAAACGCACATAACTCCGAAAAGTTAGAGGTGCTTGCCCGGATTCGAACCGCCGACCTCTGATTAGGAGGCTGACGCCCTAGCCACTAGGCTATCACAGCTTCTTCTTATTTTAGAGTATTTTATGTATTTACAAAAGAATCGTCGCCATTGTCTAACTAAGCGACAATATACGATATCAAATATTACGAACTAACTATGCCTCAAAAGTACCAATAACCCAATTTCCTGAATACCATCATTTCCAATATGTCAAACGTTCTTTTGTTTCGACCTCAATCATGTAGGCTTTGGGTTTCGTCTCTGATAAAAAATTATAACACATAATTTAAATATATATTTTTACTATTATATAAAAGTAAAATATACTGTATTTATTTGTATTTTAGATGTTTAATTGTTCATATATTATTTTTTATTGTATACTCTAACCCTGTCTATTTTTTTATACTTTTCTTTGCTTGTATTTCTTATTTTGTATGGTGTAAAATAAAGCGTATTTTCATTTCATTTCATTTGTTAACCTATTCAAAATAAATTATTTGCATTAGTTGAATACTATGAATTATATTTATAGGATGACTAAGGGGCGGGTGCGTGTTTTTGTCGGTAATTTAGGTAGACGTGGGTAGTTTCGGGCAAAGAGACCAGATACTCTTGGTGAACAGAATTACAATTATAAGTATGGTAATTTATAAGGAGCAGACTATACGCTCCACCAAGTACGAATGCACTACCGCAGCTCAACCACCGGTCCGACTCGACCGAATGCAATCAATGCAATGCGCCGTCCCGCGCCGGTGAGTCTTATAAGAACCTGCATACGTCACTTAGCGTTGCATAAAGAGAGGGGGCGATGCCACTCTCTTGTCTGTCGTACATGAATCCAAAACTAGATGGCGCTGCTCTCTGATTGCCGTCATATTTATTTTATTATTGTTAAACAATACCACATGTCAAACAATATAATACTATGAAAATCTTGATAGTAAAAAATGTTCTCTCAACAGCCGATACTGACAAATGGGTACTAACATATATTAAAACGAATCTTTTCTAAATCTTTACGGGTTGTTTGAGAAAAAACATGCCTTACCGATTAAATAAAATTTTGAGAAAAAGACATTCTATAAAATTACCCTGCATTTTATGTCGAAACGCTCGTAGTATTTCTGTAGGATCATCATCATCATGATCAACCCATTACCGGCTCACTACAGAGGAGACCCGCTCCTCTCAATATGAGAAGGGTTTGGCCATAGTCCACCACGCTGGCCATGTGCGGATTAGCAGACTTCACACGCCTTTGAGAACATTATAAGGAACTCTCAGGCGTGCAGGGTTCCTCACGATGTTTTCCTTCACCATTGAAGCAAGTGATATTTTAATTTTTAAAATCGCACATAACGCCGAAAAGTTGGAAATGCGTGTCCGGATTCGAACCGTCGACCTCTGTTTAGGAGGCTGACGCCCTAACCACTTGGCTATCACCGCTATGTAAATCTCGATGTTCTGTCAACATCCGAAACTGACAAATGGGTACTCACATATATTAAAACGAATCTTTTCTAAATCTTTACGGGTTGTTTGAGATAAAACATGACTTACTGAGTAAATAAAATTTTGAGAAAAAGACATTCTATAAAATTACCCTGCATTTTATGTCGAAACTCTCATAGTATTTCTGAAGGATGTAGATATTTAATTTGGCCGCATATCCTGTCATATGTTCGTAAAAATTCCCTAATCTGATTTTCTCTCAAAAGAACTGGCCAAAAGTATCAGAATTTCATTATTATCTATTCACAATGGACCGTAAAAATATCTGTTTAATAACACAATAATTCGGTCTCCATACATACATTAGCGTTCAAGAAATTTATTAATCTTGAATATATAAGATCCGGTCATTTCTTATTAATATCGGATAAAGATTGTCCCTTTTGTTACATATTATCTATCGTTACTATTAAATTATATTGGACTGGCTTATGCCCGCGACTTCGTCTGCGCAGGATTAGTATTTCGAGTAGTTTATATTAGCGTGGCATAGAAAAGAACTAACATTATGACATTAAAATTATCACGTAGATGGTAGATTTGTTCCCACTTACTTGACACTTATCGTCATATTTTGGATAATTTACACAATATCTTAATAAATTTTAGCCTATGTCATATTCGGATGTATAAGCTATATTATTGTAAAGATTCATAAAATCTATTCAGTAGTTTTTACGTGAAAGAGTAACAAACATCCACCCATCTAAATAAACTATCGCTTTTAAAATATTAGAAGGATGTTCTTTTGGTACATTTTAAGTTCTTTTTTTTGTCGAGAAGGAAAAGCTCTGTACCCTTGGGCAGGAAGGAGGCTATGTTGGACTCCCACCTCCGAAGGGATGGATGGATGGATGGATGAAATAAAATTTTATACAATGTATTTTTTTTGGACTTCCGGTGCCACGGCACCGTTGACAGGATTATTTAATAAAGTGGAAATTGCTGAGGCATACCACTAAAACGCGGTAGATACCTACAGTGGGTGAAGTAAAAGGCTGTACCGTTATAGCACCGGAAAATTCAGTGAATGAACCCACATCATCATCTGACGACCTCCGTGGCGGAGGGCGTGCGCTGTCGCATTATAAGGTTGGAGGTCCTGGGTTCGATTCCCGGCTCGAGTTTGGTCTGGTGGAAGGCTTTGGCCGTGGCTAGTTACCACCCTACAGACGCGTAGAAACCAATCAAAAAATAGGTAATCCTATCTCGTGGGTACCTTATATCGCTTTAACAGTTAAATGATACAATACTGACGCTTGGTTGTAATTAGGAGTATGGGTTTACCATAACCCTAACAGGTTAGTCCGCTACCATCTCAGACTGCATCATCACTCACCATCAGAGGAGATGCCGTCAAGGGCTAAAATAGAATTTTTGGTTTATCATATTATACCATAAATTAAATACGTACGTACGTTCTCAGTACAGTTGTGTTGAAACGCGTAGGTGACACGTTAGACTTACCCAATGAAAAATGTGAAAGTACCTTTTTTTTTGTTTACGGGGGCGAAATCTCCTAGTGAGATACCCGACTATTGCTTTGGGGAAAAGCTCGGGTTATGTGGGATTTTTACCCACTAAAACCCCCTCGGTGGCCACCATCAGCATAAAACAGTGGGAGGCTCCGGGATCTCTAATTTCACGGTGAGAACCTCCAGGCGACGTCAAACGAGAGCGTCTGTGTATTTAACAATTTTAATGTTAGCTCTCCAGCTATAATGTGTACACGTAACGTCATTACACAATTTCACTTTGATCTTTGTGGATCTGTGATATTGAACAGTGAGCCTCTCAAGGCTTTTAATGAAACGGTATTATGACGAGGCTGAGTATATAATGATTTTACGTCAAGTTAAGAAGCTTAGTTCTTGCTGTGTGTTAATATGTCGATACAACATCACCAGCCTATAAACGTTCTGAAGATGGACTTGATTTTTATATATGTCGGCGCGAAGAAGTTATTAACTTTAGTAAGCGGCGCCAAAAACCTTAAGAATTCAATAATTACCCACATTTTAATGATTGATGATTTTGCTAACACAATTTAGCCAGTTACAATCAATTTTGTACAAGCATGCTTTTTGCTATAAATACGGCGGTCGATGCCTTTCGCGGATTCCTCGCTCGAGACGTCGGACTGTTCGGACCTCTTAGTTATTATCGCAATAAAAGTGTAAACTGGCAAGTTGCGGATTTAATTACTATGAGCGAAAGTAAACAAAATCGTGATGTCAGCAATGATGAACTTGTTTTTTTTATATATATAAACGGTATTATGACAAGGCTGAGTATATAATGATTTTACGTCAAGTTAAGAAGCTTAGTTCTCGCTGTGTGTTAATATGTCGATACAACATCACCAGCCTACAAACGTTCGGAAGGTGGACTTGTTGTTTTTTAAATACTAACGGTATTATGACAACGCTGAGTATATAATGCTTTTTCGTCAAGTTAAGAAGCTTAGTTCTTGCTGTGTGTTAATATGTCGATACAACATCATCAGCCTATAAACGTTCTAAGGATGGACTTGTTTTTTTTATATATGTCGGCGTGAAGAAGTTATTAACTTTAGTAAGCGGCGCCAAAAACCTTAAGAATTCAATAATTACCCACATTTTAATGATTGATGATTTTGCTAACACAATTTAGCCAGTAACAATCAATTTTGTACAAGCATGCTTTGTGCTATAAATACGGCAGTCGATGCCTTTCGCGGATTTCTCGCTCGAGACCTCGGACTGTTCGGACCTCTTAGTTATTATCGCAATAAAAGTGTAAACTGGCAAGTTGTGGTTTTAATTACTATGAGCGAAAGTAAACAAAATCGTGACGTCAGCAATGATGAACTTGTTTTTTTTATATATATAAACGATATTATGACAAGGCTGAGTATATAATGATTTTACGTCAAGTTAAGAAGCTTAGTTCTCGCTGTGTGTTAATATGTCGATACAACATCATCAGCCTATAAACGTTCTAAAGATGGGCTTATTTTTTTGAGGATGCGTAAACGCAAATCCCAGTGTTTAAAAAAAACAGCGCAAGGTAGACTTCACACGCCGTTAACAACATTATGGAAAATTCTCAGGCAGGGTTTTCACGATGTTTTCCTTTATTATTACAGCAAGTATTTAATTTGAAATTTCTACAAATCAAACGCACATGTGATAATAAAGCCTTACCCTATTATAGAATGTCTGACAGATCGATGAAAGTTCCTAATTTCTAAATATTCGCAAACAATTTTTTTTTTCGGGCTGTCTATTGGTTGCCACAGCGTAACCGGGATGTTTGGCGAGCTTCAGAAATAAGCTCTGCCAGAAAAAACTTTCAGCCCTAGGGCTCGAAGAAACTAAAGGAACGTCTGCCTAAGGGCGCCTCCTTTGAGGCCGAACCTCGGCTTAGGCGACGTTTGGGATAACGGGGGGGTCGGACGGTGTAAACTATTACTGCAACTGGCGCCCAGCTGTGGGACTGTAATAGTACGTTTCGTTTAATGAAGCACACGAGAAATGATAGCTATGGTTTTTCAGGCTTTCGTACCCAAAATGTGCCAACGGTACCCTAAAGAGAAAATGCATTTTATAAAAGTGCATAACTTCCTAGAAGCAGATCGCTAAGAAATTGCAAAGCTATGCATAATACATTAATTTAACCAGCTTTATTCACTTTCTTCAGACAGCGGGCTATCAAACGCAATTTAAACTTTTTCCAACTTAAGTTGTCGTGGTAGTAAATCGAGGACATGGCTTAATTAGCCCAAGAGGCGACTTTTTCATCCGAAGAAGTGACTTTTTATAACTACTTACTTATTCCTTGACTACAACCTTGCTTGATACACTAAGATGGTAGCGGAATATCTTGACTTTTTTTATTGTTGGGAAATATATTGGCACATCCAGGTATATCGTATAAAGCTTGTAGAAAAATCATATTACGATATTAAGGATTATATAAACGATAAAAAAGCTTGGGTGTGAATTGCTCTATCTCCATAGGTACTATAGATTGTTATTCATTATGTGAGATGGTGATAACGAAAAAAAGAAAAACCCCGGCTAAGTTTGTTGTGGGCTTCTTCTTAGACCGGGGCGCGTTTGGCACCCTCATAGCTTTAGTTTTAAGTTTACTAATATAGTTATCACCATGAAATAACTACTATGTAAATTATTGACGCGTCAAAAGTGCCTTTTTAAGGACTATTTGAATATAGATTATTTTGAATTTGAATTTTGAATTTGAAATTTGAATTTGAATTTGAATTTATCCAGAGCGGTGACCAGAATACCCACTAAAACAAAACGGAGCCTCCTGCGTCCCAGATGGGATGCCATAGCGTCGTTACGATGCAAAGGTTAATCTAGAAACTTAAATCGTTTGTTACGTGACGATTTGGTTTCGTCTGGTGGGAGGCTTCGACCATGGCTAGTTACCACCCTACCGACAAAGTAGTGTCGCCAAGCGATTTTGCGTTACGGCACGATGTCGCGTAGAAATCAATTAGGAGGGGGGGTTTACCACACTCCTAACAGGTTAGCCCGCTAAAATCTTAGACTGCATCATCGCTTACCATCAGGTGAGATTGCCGTCAAGGGTTAACTTGTAGTGGATAAAAAAAAAGGTTATTTAAATATCTTTGAAATCTGAAATCTTTGAAATTTGTTTTTTTAATTTACTGGAAATTTACTTTAAATAAAAGAAAACCATATAGTTACTGAAATTATAAAATTAAGGATTAAAATAAAAAATATTTAAATTTTTAATAAATAGGTTAATAAAGAAAGAAAGCTTATATTAAAGCAAAAAAAAATAGACTTCAAAATTCAAAATTCTGGTTATGTTAACCACAGGTACAGGCATTTTTGAAGCATTCATATAATATAATATATTTTCCATTACTTTAATTCCTGAGGTGATAGTGATAACTAGACAGCATCATCACTTACCAGGTGAGATAGCAGTCAAGGGCTAATTTGTAGTGTGTAAAATAAAATAAATAAAAATACGTGACGATTATTACGAGCAAGTTAAGGAAATTGGTTCCCAGAACCGAAGCAATTATCGTCGATGGCAACAGCTAGTATTAATATGAAGTAGGAACCTACGTTATAATCTTCCAAAGTACCCAATAAAAAGTTTAAGCTCAAAATTTAATAAAGACAGAGTGGAGGCTCAACTTTGAGGATTAAATAGCTTGTACGGGAATTTAATGAGAAGGCTTTTGTTAAAACAAATTATGACCAACTTTACATAAAGTCGTTACTCTTTAAGCTGGGTGCCGTCATAGATAGGGCCATATGTTTGAAGTAAAACATAATGGGAAACCTTAGTCCGAATAAGTTTCTTGTGGGCCTCTTTCAGACCTAAGCGCGTTTGGAACTCTGTCAATTTTAGTTTTAAAATAACGAATGTAGTTATCACCATCACCTCAGGAATTAAAATAATGGAAAATTTATTATATTATATGAATGCTTCAAAAATGCCTGTACCTGTGTAACAGAACCAGAATTTTGAATTTTGAAGTCTATTTTTTTTTGCTTTAATATAAGCTTTCTTTCTTTATTCAATATTTTTTTATTTTAATTCTTAAAGTTTAATCCTTATATCCTTATTAAATTAAAATATAATTTCAGTAACTATGTGATTTTCTTTTATTTAAAGCAAAGTTTCCAGTGAATTAAAAAAAAAATAAAAAATTTCAAAGATTTCTTAAATAACCTTTTTTTATCCACTACAAGTTAACCCTTGACGGCAATCTCACCTGATGGTAAGTGATGTTGCAGTCTAAGATGGTAGCGATGGTATGATGATGATGATGTTCTAATTATCACTCTCCCTCGATATAGGAGGACTGTGTCCGTCAGCAATTGTGGTACATCTAAAAGCTAATGATTATGAACAAAAATAAACGTAGACATTATTAATTATTTCTTGATAGGTCTCAGACAATACAAACGACACTTGAATTTATTTGTGCAGATTTAAGTAGACAGATTATTTTAGCATAATAGTGAAGTGCCTTGATAGTGAAGGAGTTTCTGAGGTACTTGAATGTCTTCTAATAATAATAGATATTTTGTTATTTAGACAAAAAGGCATGTTTTAGAAATTTTATAGTAATTTTAAACCTCAACGGAGAAGAGGGTCGTTATAAGTATATTATAAGTAAGTAAGCATCTATGAATCCGTCATATATATCATATTTTTTACCATTTCCATTCGCAACAAATAAAGATGGTGATAACTACACTCGCCAACTTAAAACTTAAGCTGAGAGTCTTCAAATCGCGCCCAGGTCTAAGAAGGAATCCAGAACCAACTTAGCCGGTGTTTTTGTTATCACCATCTCATAATAACCACATCTCAATAAATTATAGTACATATGGAGTTAGATCAATCCACACATGGCCTGCGTGGTGGCCAAAACCCTTCTCATATTGAGAGGAGACCCGTACTCTGTAGTAAGTCAGTAATGGGTTGATCATGATGATGATGATGTTCTAATTATCACTCTCCCTCGACAGAGGAGGACTGTGTCCGTCAGCAATTGTGGAACATCTAAAAGCTAATGATTATGAACAAAAATAAACGTAGACATTATTAATTATTTCTTGATAGGTCTCAGACAATACAAACGACACTTGAGTTTATTTGTGCAGATTTAAGTAGACAGATTATTTTAGCATAATAGTAAAGTGCCTTGATAGTGAAGGAGTTTCTGAGGTACTTGAATGTCTATTAATAATAATATAATAGATATTTTGGTATTTAGACCAAAAGGCATGTTTTAGAAATTTTATAGTAATTTTAAACCCCAACGGAGAAGATATTATTAGCGACATATTAGCGTCGACAATTTATTAGGCATGCTGTAGTTACCTCTAAATTGATTTATATGTATATCCTAGCACTTAAGATTTTTAAAATGTTTATTTTTTTACATATAAATGTGTTGGTGGCGCTTTGGATAAATAAATAAATAAGTATATTATAAGTAAGTAAGCATCTATGAATCTGTCATATATATCATATTTTTCACCATTTCCATTCGCAACAGCTATAGATGGTGATAACTACACTCGCCAACTTAAAACTAAAACTAAGAGGGTTCAAATCGCGCCCAGGTCTAAGAAGGAAGCCACAACAAACTTAGTCGGTTTTATTTTGTTATCATAATCTCACATAATCAATAATAAATTATAGTACCTACGCCTGGAGTTAGAGCAATTCACACCCAAGCTTTTTTATCGTGTACATGGCTTACTTTGCTGGTTTACCTTACTAACACTCGCCAACTTAAAAGTAAAGCTAAAGGTTCAAATCGCGCCCTGGTCTAAGAAGGAATCCAGAACCAACTTAGCCGGTGTTTTTGTTATCACCATCTCATAATAATCACATCTGAATAAATCAAATTCAAATTCAAAATTCAAAATAATCTTTATTCAAATAGTCCTTAAAAAGGCACTTTTGACGCGTCAATAATTTACACAGTAGTTATTTCATGGTGATAACTATATTCGTAAACTTAAAACTAAAGCTATGAGGGTTCCAAACGCGCCCCGGTCTAAGAAGAAGCCCACAACAAACTTAGCCGGGGTTTTTCTTTTTTTTCGTTATCACCATCTCACATAATGAATAAAATTAATAATAAACTATAGTACCTATGGAGATAGAGCAATTCACACCCAAGCTTTTTTATCGTTTATATAATCCTTAAAATCGTAATAAAAATAATAGTACATATGGAGTTAGAATTGATCTAAGCTTTAGTTTTAAGTTGGCGAGTGTAGTTATCACTTCATGAATAGAAATAATGAAAAATGTGATATATATGAACGATTCATAGATGCCTGTAATAGGTTTATATGAATAAAGCTATTTTTGATTTGTTTTGATTTGATTCACACGCAAGCTTATTTATTTATTTTTTATTTTTATTATTTTTGTACCAAAGTTGTTATATCAATAACTTACAAAAGAAGTATACAAAGGAAAGCTTATCCCTATAAGAGATCTCTTCCAGCTACCCTTAGATGTGAGTAAGATGAATTTATAAAGTGGAATAGGTCAAACAAGGTATGTTTAAACTACATACAAATAACACATATTTATATATATGATATAATATATATATAAATAATCAATAAATAAACATACTTAAAATTATTATTTCGTGTACATGTCTTACTTTGCTAGCTTACCTTATATTAGCCGCCTCGTTAACGTAGTTGCCCCAGCCCATCAGCGGCGGGGTGGTTAACGCTAAGGAGTAGCTCCAGATGAAGATCACGGAGAGCACAGCTCCTTTAGAGCTCAGGTGTCTGGAGCTAAGCGGCCGTGTGACCATCATGTAACGCTCGAAGGAGATCACTGTCAGCGTGGTTATTGAAGTTATACCTGAAACAAAGAAATAAGTTGTGAAGGTATGATGTGAAGCTGTGATAGGTTAGGACGTCCGCTTCCTAATCCGAGGTCGGGGGTTCGAACCGGAGCACGCACCTCTAACTTTTCGAATTAAAATATCACTCGGTTCAACGGTGAAGGAAAACATCGTGAGGAAACCTGCACGCCTGAGAGTTCTCCATAATGTTCTCAAAGGCGTGTGAAGTCTGCCAAACCGCACATGGCCAGCGTGGTGGGCTATGGCCAAGCCCTTCTCATATTAAGAGGAGGCCCGTCCTCTGTTGTGAGCCGGTAATGGGTTGATCATGATGATGATGATGACTATAGGTATTAGATTATTATATTAGGTATTGGATTACATAGATATGAATCAACCTAAACATAGGCTTTTTTATCGAAGTTAGAATTTCACTGATGTAAGCTGAAAGATAATCGAAAATTCCCTTGTTTGACTTCTAGATTTGTTAACTGCGCGCAAATTACTTCGCAAAACTGTCACGTAGAATATACTGTAAAAAATGCTTACGGCTCAGACTGGTGTTTAATGGGGGTAATCCATTCTAAAGCTTGCCAGCTTTCACGTTAATAAATCTGAAATATATTAAAATACGCCGCTTTTTCCACAATATGGTGGACGATTTGATTTTTAAACCCCGACCCAAAAGTATGAAATGAAAATTTTCAGCAACCACGGAGTTTCGATTAGCATCTATCTAACACCCACTCATTGTGACCATTGTAATGAGTCCAAACCAGGACTTCAGTGTTCAGTTTAATAGATAGATAGAGGTACTTCATTGCAATAAAACACAAAGAAAATACCCAAGAAAATAAAACCATGACTAACCTAAGTAAAAAAATGTGTGAGGTACGAAGGCGGCCTCTATTACTTAGATTACCATGGAGTAACAGTTGTGGTCACGGAGTCAGTGAAGCTGACATGTTTTTATGTCTTTTATGACGCGGAGAGTAACTTTTGGAGATTCTGTTCTTTTCAAGTTTGTTGGGAGGCTTCGCGGTGGCTAATTACCGGCTTATTACTGACAAAGGCGTGTCGCCAAGCGATTTTGCGTTCCAGCACGGTGTCTTGCAGCAACCAATTAGGAGTATGGGTTTACCAACTAACGGGTTAGCCCGCTACCATCTTGGACCGCATCATTACTGACCATCAGGTGAGATGCCGTCAAAGGCTAACTTGTGGTGTATAAAAAAATAAATTAAGCAAGCACACTTCATAAACCCATATGTAATACTACTGCTATGAAAATATCGAAATATCATGTCTTGTCTCCTCCAACTATCTACCTTTAAATCTATCTTTGTCCAACGATCCGCTTTGCATCAGCGTGGCCAAGTTAAATTATTGGAGAAGGGTAAATAAATAAATAAACACAGCAGTGGTAAATAAATAGATCATAAGAGTGGAACCTTCTACATAGATGAACGTAAATCTCCCTTGGTAAAGAGATCGATTTAAGCTTCGGTAAGCAAAAGGTATTCTTAGGTTTAAGGTCTTAAATGCCTTGCTATCCAAAAACCTCGGCACTCTCGCTATCGAATCCCCTGTCACTCGTTAACTTTATCGACTTTCGATGTAAATAAACTCACTATCAATTTGCTTAATATCCCAAGAGGACCAGGACTTTCATACTAAAAAAAATATTGTATCGTTTACTGTCTTCCACTCCCTACCGCCTAGTAATAGTAAATAACAGGAATATGCTAAGTTACACAGTTCGTTGGTGAAAACGAACTTAAATATTGAGTACTTGAAATTTTATTGGTCTAACTTTAATTTTAAACGGTAACAAACACACGAACAAACTCTCATTAAGAAATTTTTACTCATGAGAGTAAAAAAACTGCAGTCAGATGGTAGCGGGCTAACCTGTGAGGGGTATTATAAACCCATACTCCTAATTGGTTTCTACGCGACACCGTGCCGGAACCCTAAATCGCTTTGCGACACGTCGGTCAGTAGGATGGTAACTAGCCACGGCCGAAGCCTGCCACCAGACCAGGCAACTAGGCAGATACTTTAAGTGGTCTTATAATAGAGATGTAGGTTGCTTATGGATAAAGCATTTCAGGCATATAAATATCAAATTCAAATTCAAATTAGTTTATTGCATGAAAGTGGTACATTCATATCAAGATCTTAAGATTAAAGGGTAGCCTAACACATTCTGCCTAAAAGGCGTGCAACGAAAATCTTACAAAATATGTTATGGCTTATTATAATTACACTTTATTTATATCTTCTTCTTAGTCGTTACACTCTTGACAGAGTGGTCGTGGTCATCATGAAGCAATGTCTTTGAGGACAGATGTTATACGCTTCACGAACAAAATCAGTGGACCTTCTAGTCCCTATCTTCGGACTTCGTTGTTTCCGATCGACTTCAAAGTACGTATGCGTATAAGTAATAGAATTTCGAATCGGTTTTGTAATAAAACAAACTAACATAAGCATTTATCTGTAAGATATCAAAGTACGCGTCCATTTAATGAATAATTTCTTTATGTACATAGTGAAAAACGTTCCAAGTCGAATATTCGAAAGGAATTTTTATAGTACTTTTTACAAGGGAAAATTAACAAAATTCTTATGAGCAGTCCCTAGAGTGCCATGAAATCGTATTAAAGTAAGTAATGTATCAAAATTTCACGATAACGTTATTGGTTTACTTAACAATATTAAAGGAACGAGAACTATAACATAGAGATTGATTGAAGGAGCGTATTGGGAGTAATAAATCATATACGGGACATATAGCCAAATATGCGTTACTACAAAATTAAATTAAATCAGAGGTCGGAGGCTCCAACCTCGCCACGCCACCTATAACTGTTCGAAGTAATGAGTGTTTTAAGCGATTCAAATATCACTTGCTTCAATGGTGAAGGAAAACATCGTGAAGAAACCTGCATGCCTGAGAGTTCTTCATAATGTTCTCATAGGCGTGTGAAGTCTGCCAATTCGCACATGGCCAGCGTCGTGGAATATAGCCTTCTCATATTGAGAGGACCGACAAGCGTTATGCCATTAGCGGTTACGGCGTACGAGCGCTGCCAGGCGGGCCACTTTTTTATAACGCTGGGAAAATCTTTTACGCACTCCTGTCTGAAGGCGGTACAGGCAGATCTGGGCCGCGTCTAGTGGGGTATGTGGGACTCCCTGGCCACCAGAATACGCACTGAAACCCAGCGATGCTCCTTCGCGTAGCCTGGTGGCGGCAGTGTTGGAGTCCCCAGAACACGCACTCGTCCGAAACATTAAATATGTTACGAGAACAGACAAATTTGTGAAAAGCTATTCATTATACCGTCAAGTTTAAAATATTACGGCGTACATCGAGTTTTAGTTTTTTTATTATTAAGATATACATAATATATTGTTTGAGATGGCTGGGTCACGGGAAAGGTCGCGACCAACGGTCCGCAACATAAAATAAATGGATGGTTAAAAACAAAAATAATTAGTTTTCCTAACTATTCTAGAAGCTCCGCACACATAACTGCATACTTAACAGGACTGGAAACATTTGTTCCTGAGCCACTTGTACTTTGAACTTTGTTGGAAAACCGGAACGACTCGCAGGTATAATGGAAAAAGTTTCACGAAGTGTTCTGCAGAACTTGAATTCAACTACAACTAACTAACCGCGATTACTTCAACTATTCCAACTGCCTTCAACCCCCCAAATTGTAAAACCTTCCCCCACCTGTAACCGAATTAGGTGTGAAAACACATCATGATAATATAAACTAGCTGACGCCCGCGACTTCGTCTGCGTTGAGTTAGTGTGCGTGAAAGTGTGTTTGCTTTTTTTATGCATTACAAGTTAGCCCTTGGCGGCAATCTCACCTGATGGTAAGTGATGATGCAGTCTAAGATGTTAGCGGGCTAGCCTGTTAGGGGTATGGTAAACCCATACTCCTAATGAGTTTCTACGCGACATCGTGCCGGAACGCTAAATCGCTCGGCGATACGTCTTTGTCGGTAGGGTGGTAACTAGCCACGGCCGTAGCCTCCCACCAGACCAACTCGA
Organism: Lasiommata megera; assembly: GCA_928268935.1. NCBI lineage: Eukaryota > Metazoa > Arthropoda > Insecta > Lepidoptera > Nymphalidae > Lasiommata > Lasiommata megera. The sequence continues at coordinate 3,180,037 of OV743321.1, forward strand.
GCCAGGAATCGAACCTAGTACCTCCAACTTTATAATGTGACAGGGGGCGCGCTGCACCACGGAGGTCGTCAATACCTCTATCTTTTTAGTAAACGACTAATAAAATTCCGCTTCAACCCAAACCCGCGTAGAATCTGATACGGGTTTTAGTAATTATAGATTCCCGGTTCTCGACACAGTCATTAGAAATTCCCAAATTCCCACTGGGAATAGAACGAGGGGCATCCCAATTACAAGGTCAAGCTATGATTTAATGTAAGGCTTTTCGTTATTAAGGTTTAAAAAATAAGGCTTACTCTTTGCAAAACACAGAGGAAAAGAAGAGACGAAGGTAAAATGCCTTTTTGTGTTTCTTACTTACGTTTGGCCGAAAACAAAGAAAATTCTGCACAGTGATAGTTTACATTCTAGAGCCGTTTTTAAGGACTGTAACTGTGAACCCTATTGGGTGCTACATTAGTTACAGCTCCTGAAAAAAGCTCTGCCAGACGGGTTTTGAGCTTAGGGCTCAGGAATTAAAGGGGTAAACAGCACTTTATAGCGATTATGACAGGAACTTCTGGTTGACAAATCACTAATGTGTTAGACAGTCTATTTATCAACCTCTTTTATGGTAACCAAATTTGTTCTTAAATGATGCATTATTTGCGAAGGTACTTTTATAAATTTGATATTTATGTAAATGAAGCCCCGTCAGAACAACGCAAATTAGTTTTAATTTCACCAAGCGAAATAATACGAAAGTGTTTGTAGACACATTATATTATCAATCAATCAATCAATCAGCCTATAGACGCCCACTGCTGGTCATAGGCCTTTTCGAGAGCGCGCCACCACACACGGTCCTCCGCCTTCCTCATCCACCCGCCACCAGCGATCCTTTTCAGGTCGTCGGTCCAGCGAGCAGGTGGTCGTCCTATGCTGCGCTTACCGGTACGCGGTCTCCACTCCAGAACACGTCTGCCCCAACGGCCGTCGGTTCTGCGACAAATATGACCCGCCCACTGCCACTTCAGCTTGCTAATCCGTTGGGTTATGTCAGTTACTTTTGTTCTCGTACGGATGTCCTCGTTACGGATTCTGTCCCTCAGAGAAACGCCCAGTGTAGCCCTTTCCATAGCACGCTGAGCGATTTTGAACTTTTGGACAAGGCCTACCGTGATTGTCCACGTTTCTGCTCCGTATGTCATGACCGGTAAGACGCAGGCGTTGAAGAGATATTAATATTTATCTAAATAAATACTTTATTCACAAGTTTTTTTGTGACCAAATTTTCCCTTGACATCGTGTGATTTTAATGAATATCTTAGAAGAAAATCATGGTTTTAAAATAACAAATAATATCTTAGAACATAGTTTCACGTTTACTGAACATACAGACGTGATGCACCTAATATAGTTGCTTAAATATTGAAATATGTTTAAGTAGGTTTATCACTCATACTTACGTGAATGAAACCGCGGAGCATAGCTAGTCTTAATATAAACATACATAGCTGGCCTGAAAATCGCCGAGCCTACGGATTTGTTTGAATAATTTGTGACTTTGAATAATTCCACAGTTCAAAGCGACGCGACCTTGTAGTAATGTGACTTTGGAACAGATTCCCTTAGTATGAAATTTGCAATCTGGCGATCTTTTGGTAGTTTCGTAGGTATATCGAAACTATGGATGGATGGGTCTCATACTTAATCAATACCGTCTCTTTAATTACCGGGTTTCAATGGTGAGCGAGAACCATTCTGACTTTAATGTTGTATACATGCATTCCCATAAAATTTAGCCCTTTGTCCTACTTTGCCACATACTTATTTCGACCATGGCATCCTCTTTTAAAAAATCGAACACACAAACGGTGTCATCCGATGATTGGACGCCCCGTTAAAAGCCTCAAAATTCAATTTTTTTAATTCAAATAATCTTTATTCAAATAGACCTTTAAAAGGCGCTTTTGATGCGTCGATAATTTACATGGTAGCGATTTGATGGTGATAACTACATTCGCAAACTTAAAACTAAAGCTATGAGGGTTCCAAATGCGCCCCGGTCTAAGAAGAAGCCCACAACAAACTTAGCCACGTAAATTTTCTTTTTGTTATCACCATCTCACATGCCACTTAAAATTATATTAAGAGCTATCTTATTAGAGCAATATTTTACACCCATGCATTTTAATCATTTACGTAATCCTTTACAGTCTAGTAGGACTTTTCTACAAGCTTACGTTTTATATAAACTTTGAACTTATGATAAATGAATGCCTTCTATTAAGAAAGAAAGAAGTGTTTTATTTAGTCATACAGTTTTGCATGCATAAGTATGTACTTAAAGTTAAAAGTAAAAAAAAGTATTGCAAATTATGTAATTTAAATTACTTTTTTATAAATACTATACATACATCATCATTATCATCGTGATCAACCCATTACAGGTTCACTACAGAGCACGGGTCTCCTCTCAATATGAGAAGGGTTTGGCCATAGTCCACCACGCTGGCCATGTGCGGATTGGCAGACTTCACACGCCTTTGAGAACATTATGGAGAACTCTCAGGCGTGCAGGTTTCCTCACGATGTTTTCCTTCACCGTTGGAGCAAATGACATTTTAATTTTTAAAAACGCACATAACTCCGAAAAGTTAGAGGTGCGTGCCCGGAATCGAACCGCCGACCTCTGATTAGGAGGCTGACGCCCTAACCACTACGCTATCACCGCTTCATCTACCTTAATTACCAAGAGATCTGAAAAAAAGAAGAAAAAGAAGACGCGATATTAGAAATTATTAAATAATACTAATACTAAAACTAATACCTACTAATACAAATACTAATGCTAAGTGCTGGATTAGTAAATAGCTTCTATTCTTTCTGCCTTAAATCAACTCAATCAAAATTTTCAACTCAATTCGATACCAATATTTAAAAAGAAGTATTTTATCTTTCCCTGTGCAACGCGAGCGAAGCCGCGGGTAATAGCTTGTTAGGTTCTAAATTTCTCCCTTATTTCCTCCTCCATTATTAATTATATATTATATTATGTTTAATAATTACGTGCTATCTATTATTTACAGATGCTCTTATGTTATTCGAAGCCATGGTTTTGTCGTGTTCTGTCGTCATGTAGGCTTTGGCATTTCTCAATTTTCATTAGGCGTTTTCCAAATATAGGCGGAAGCGGTAGCGGACGTGGTCATATGTGGCAAACCTAACAAATATTATAAGTGTAAATGTCTGTTACTTGCGCTTTCGGGCTTAAATACTTACTGGTCATCATGGAATTTTGCACATATATATAACTTGCTCATTGGAGATGAACACTTTTATTATTGAGATAAATCATTTTTAATTTAGAACAAAGAACACATCCCGCGGAATTAAAAAAAATACCGACAAACCCCGGATGTTAACTGCTAATAAAACCAAATAATTCACAATTACGCAGAATGGATCCCACAACATCATATAAAAAGATACAGAGGAAGGCAACTGAAAAATTGGGTTAGAACTAGGAACGATAGGAGAAGTAAAGTTTTCCTCAACTTACTGAAACTAAAACGTTAATATTATCATATAAATGAATACAGTCAACAGAATTACTGAATTAAAATAAAATGTTGTTATATGTATTTTTACAAAGAAATCACAGTAGCAGGAATTTTATGAAACTAAATTTTAACACCTGGCTCGAGTATGGTCTGGTGGGAGGCTTCGGCCGTGGCTGGTTACCACCCTACCGACAAAGACGTGTCGCCAAGCGATTTAGCGTTCCGGCACGATGTCGTGAAGAAACCAATTAGGAGTATGAGTTTACCATACCCCTAACAGGTTAGCCCGCTACCATCTTAGACCGCATCATCACTTACCATCAGGTGAGATGCAGTCAAGGGCTAACTTGTGGTAAATAAAAAAATAAAAAAAAAACCTTCATAACGCAGTTATTAATCTTGTTTTTAATTTAGGTTTGCTGTACTATCCAGTTTATATATTGATTTGACGACCGTGTCGTAGGCATTGATTTGCCACTAGCCGTAGATAGAGCGCGTCATACAAAAACAAGGCGAGAATTTGTCACCAACTAACTATACATTCCTACATATCGGTATATCGATGTATTACAATCCGTCTAATACACTAGACATCTGGCCGTTATATTATCTATAGCGGCGCATAGTGCTTTGTAATTCATTCGGATTATACGGCTAGAGTGTTAGAATCGGTGACTTTCGTCTAGACTTGTCGCACACTGGGGGAAAGGAGTGCACGCGTCGCTATTTATGCACTACTTTTCCGTCCCATATTTTGACCGTTAATGATCGATCTATGGCTAGTGGTAAATCAATGGTCGCAGGGCGTGCGCTGTCACATTATAAAGTTGGAGATTCCCGGCTTCGGCTGTGGCTATTAAAGCAAGTAGCAAAGCTATTTAGCGTTCCGGCACTATGTCGCGAAAACTAATTAGGAGTGTGGGTTTACAATACCCCTAACAGGTTAGCCCGCTACCATCCTAGGCCGCATCATCACTTACCACCAGGTGAGATAGCCGTCAAGGGCTAACTTATAGTGTATATAAAAAAAAATATGGGTTTGACACATATAGATGATGCTGAGCAACGTTCTAGAAGACTGGCAGTCTTACTTAATATATATATATAACATTATATATAAACTTTTTGTTAAAAAAATAAACCTTTTTAAACTAAGAAATCTTTCTATAGTTTCGTATATTAATGAATTATTGTTTGCTTTGTATATTAATTAATCATACTATAAATGAATTAAAAAAGAACAACCAATATCTTGACCATAACTATGTACGTAACCACAGTCTTTTTTATTTGAACTGGACAAGTTGTCCGATAGTTTTTTCATTAAGTTCGTCTACGAAGTTGTTACTAAACAACTCACTTGAGTTGAGGTCAATTTCTACTTAACCATATAATATTGATACATAAGCCAAACTAAAAACTGGTGTAGCCTACCAATTATCATCATCATCACCAACCATGATCAAACCATTTTCTGCTCACTACAGAGCACGGGTCTTCTCTCAATATGGGAAGGGTTTGGCCATAATCCACCACGCTGACCATATGCAGATTGGCAGACTTTACACGCCTTTGAGAACATTATGGAGGATGAACCTCTCAGGTGTGCAGGTTTTCTCACGATGTTTACCGTCATCGTTGAAGCAAGTGATATTTTAATTGCTTAAAAACGCACTTAACTCCGAAAAGTTATAGGTGCGTATCCGGGTTCGAACCCCCGACCTCTGATTAGGAGCCTGACGTCCTAACCGCTAGGCTATCACAGCTTCCACCAATTCTAGTGATTGATAAAGAATATTTGATTTGTCTTGGAACGGAACAGTTAGGCGGTATCTCTTAAAATTAAACGCATATTATCTTTATCAATAAAAGAACATGAGTTCTCTGAATTTATATTATGGTCTAAGGAGTGAGATCGCCGAAGCGTATAGACATGATGAGGCAAGACACTCAAATTAACGAAACCGAATAAAAGCTAAGGAGCTAGTGACAGAGGCTTGTATGTGTCGCTGAAGCTGAAAATAATGGGTCTTTGATTATAAAACCATTAAAGTCATTTCGAAAGCTGTTATTCAACAATTGATAAGATAAATCTTACGTCTGGTGCTTTATCCACAAATGGTGCCTAACGAGACTGAATAAAGCTCGTTACGAAGGACTTAGTTGTTGTAATAATAAAATACTTAGTTAAGTTTGGCCTTCTTCGTGGACCAGGCGCGTTTGGGACCCGCATTGTTTTAAGTTTATAAATAAACAGATAGATACTCTTTATTGCATATAAATGATTGAAAAATAACATGGAACACTTAACACATAAGTATGCAAAGGCGGCCTTATTGCTTAGTTTATGAATGTAGCTATCGCCATTAACTCTCTACTTTTTATTTTTACTCTCTACCTTTTACTTTTATTTTTTGATTACTCGTATATAAATACTATACTTTTGTGTTGCTTCGGATTTTTTGGTTTTTCGCATATCACTAATATCGTAATTTATATCCCGCAAAGAGCAGACTATGCACTAACGCGTCTCGACCACCAATGAATGCAATGCGCCGTCCCGCGCGTCTTTAAGAACCTGCATACCGTACTTAGTGTTTTGTAAAGAGAGGGGCGATCCCACTCTCTTGTCTGTCGTACATGATTCTAAAACTAGATGGCGCTACTCTCTGATTGCCGTCTTATAATATTGCCATAAACATAATTTAATAATACCGTTTGTATTAACTCCCGCAAACTGTTTTTGTATCGGATTTTTTTTTTGCTTTTTACAAGACAATAACGTACTGTAAGGCTGTTAGCACATTTTAAGCGGATGTTAGAATGAAGGAAAGAACATTTCATGATAAACATTAAATTATTATAATTTTTTTATTGGCAGTTGAATATGTGAAAAGCCTAAGTGAATGAGTACAATCGACGACCTCCTGGTGCAGCGTATGCACTGTAGCATTTAAAAAGTTGGAGGTCCTGTGTTCGATTCCCGGTTCGAGTCTGGTCTGGCTTCGGCCGTAGTTAGTTACCACCCTACCGACAAAGGCGTGTCACCAAGCGATTTAGCGTTCTGGCACCCATTAAGAACAAGTGAAAAAGGGACAACCCTTGTTAAGCATTAAACTTCCGTCGATTTATACAATTACAGATTTTGCACGGACTAAGAAACCTTTATAGATCCCAGTGTAAGCTTTTAATACCTCGAGGGTAGGGCCGTCTGGTAAATTACAAAGTAGAAACACATTCTAATCAATGATCAACACTCGCGGCTTCTGTAAGGAGGGTACCGTGTTATCAATGCGTTCCTAGTTTTTTTTATTTTTTTATTCACCACACGTTAGCCCTTGACTGCATCTCACCTGATGGCAAGTGATGATGCGGTCTTAGATAGTAGCGGGCTAACCTGTTAGGGGTATAGTAAAATCATACTCCTAATTGGTTTCTACACGACATCGTGCCGGAACGCTAAATCGCTTGGCGACACGTCTTTGTCGGTAGGGTGGTAACTAGCCACGGCCGAAGCCTCCCACCAGACCAGACTCGAGGACCCAGGACCTCCAACTTTAAAATGCTAGTTTAGTTTACAGATACAATGCTATCTGTACGGGAGAATGCCGCAGTTCGTGGTATCGCAGCCGTTATCTGTTATCCCAGACACTTGACCTCTCACCTTGACGCGGCTCTTAAGGGTGATTTATGTTGGTCGCTAAAACCTAAGAGGATTCTTCACAGAATAATCGTAATATTATGGAAAATGTATCTAAATATATAAAAATCAATTGCTGTTCGTTGGTCTCGCTAAAACTCGAGAACGGCTGAACAAATTTATCATATCTTGGTCTTGAAATGTTTGTGGAGGTCTAGGGAAGGTTTAAAAAGTGAGAAAAATTCGAATAATAACCGGGAAAATCTTAAAAAACTGCCCTTTCCTTTTTCCCATATAAACGTTTTCTAAATAAAATGTAGAGTCAATTTAAACTTTTACTTACTATTCAATAAAGTTCGTATTAAATAATAATCACTCACTGTTGTCTAAGAAATGTAGTTGTGTTCCTAATTCAAAGAGTCAATTTGCAATTTATTACCGCTGCACCAATTTCAAACATGTCTAAATCTATGTCTATGTCTAAATAAATTGTAATTGTTTTATTTAACGTGGAAATCTCGGGAAATACGAGTCCGATATGAAAAACTATTTCAAGTCAAACAAACTAATATTTAGGCAATATTTTATCCCGGTATTTCGGGAACTACGTGAGTGAAACCGCGGGTCACAGCTAGTAATGTATAAAATGTAAGGTGTCTCACTGACTTACTGACTGCATTAACGCCTAACTCAAACTTCAAGACGAATCAGTCTTTTATTTGCCATACTGATAGCTATTATAATATATATTATTTTCTATTAGCTATTGCACTATCCCCATCTCCTTTTAACTCTTTCCTTTCACAAAAGGTTGTCTGGAGGAGATCGCTTTTAGCGATAAGACCGCCTTTGCGCATTATGTTTGTTTTTTATTTATTTTTTTTGTTTTAGTTATTTTTAATTCATGTTTGTAGTGTAGTTTGTAGTTACTCGTAGGTCACAGCATCCGCTAAGCAAGAATTTTGAAAATAGGGGTCGATGAGGGATTTGCGGAAACTCAAGGGAATACACAAAACCTATTAGCCTGGCTATATTAATAATAAAATTCTCATTAACTTATTAAATATGTATATAAGATAATTTGAGATCAATTAACAACTAAAGGTTATTTCCTATGGGGGTAATTTTTTAAGTTAAAAACATGAAATTTAATGTGTGTTTTTAAGCAATTAAAATATCATTAGTTTCAACGGTGAAGGAAAACATCGTTAGGAAAGCTGCATGTCTGAGAATTCTCCATAATGATCTCAAAGGCTTGTGAGAGTCTGCACATGGCCAGCGTGGTGGACTATGGCCAAATCCTTCTCATATTGAGAGGAGACCCGTGGTCTGTAGTGAGCCGGTAATGGGTTGATCATGGTGATGAAGGAGATAGAAGAGCCATAAGTAATAGCACAGGTTAATAAACCGTCTAAATACTCTTTATATCATTAAAATCAAACCACATAGAGGAAACTAAAATTCTTTGTGTGCTGGAAGGTTGCAGCCATTGCTAGTAATCCCTCTTTACTGACCACGACTTACCGCCAACCTTTTAGCGTCTGGTACGATTAGGTGTTATGCAAACCCCTATCATATATATGTGACGCAACGTGCGTGCTGTCGCATTATAAAGTTGGAGGTCCTGGGTTCAAATCCCGGCTCGAGTCTGCCCTGGTGGGAGGCTTGGGCCGTGGCTAGTTACCACCCTACCGACAAAGACGTGCCGCCAAGCGATTAAGCGTTCCGGCACGATGTCGCGTAGAAATTAATTAGGAGTGTGGGCTTACCATACCCCTAACAGGGTAGCCCGCTACCATCTTAGACTGCATCATCACTTACCATCAGGTGAGATTGCCGTCAAGGGTCAACTTGTAGTAGATAAAAAAAAAAATTAATCACCACGTAATTTTTCAGTGCAGGGATAATTTGTAGTTGTATTAAACTTTGGTTTTATATTTGTTTGTTATAGGTAAGTTCAGGTCTTGCCGCAAGCTTTTCACTATAACGAGTTGTTCTTATCTCAACATCTTATTTCGGTTCAAGGTTGTTATTAAACCACCAAACTAAAGATAATTAAATAATTTCAAAGAGTTTTCTCCCTTGAATAAAATGAACTTAGAAAATCTTTCCGTCCTTTGTATAATAAGTAGGAATATTTATCTGATATTTCTTCATATATTTGAAAATACGTTCAATGTGACGCCTCTAATGAGCAATTAACAGAAAAATATTTTCTTACAAATAAAATGGTAACACTTTAGAAATATATGATAACAGATTTTTCTCTGGTCTGGTTTGGTGGAAGGACGTCGTTAATTACCAGCCTATCGAAAACTTGTCGCCAAGCGATTTTACGTTCCGGCACAATGACGCGTTTAATTAATTAATAAGAAAAGGCCTACTATAGTGTAAAGGATTATGTAAATGGTAAACAAGCATGGGTATGAAATATTGCTCTAATAAGATAGCTCTCAATATAGTTTTAAGTGGCATGTGAGATGGTGATAACAAAAAGAAAATTTAGCTGGCTTAGTTTGTTGTGGGCTTCTTCTTAGACCGGGGCGCGTTTTGAACCCTCATAGCATTAGTTTTAAGTTTAGGGATGTAGTTATCACCATCAAATCACTACTATGATTCCTACTATCCCTAACTTAGCCCGCTAAATTCTTAGACTGTATCATCACACACCACCAGGTTTTTTTTTTTTTTTTTTATCGTGGGTAAATCCTCATGGATACCTCTGCGCCACGGGGAGGCACAGAGGTTATGTCAGACTCTTACTCGACACAATGTGCCCAGTTTTGCCAGTTAGAGGTGTGCTGGAACAACAGCACACCAGCCAACTTGAGAACCGTAGTGTGAGTGATGGACGGCCCCGTTTCCATCGCCCACAAGTCCTCCGAAGGCACAGGAACAAGAGAGGTGGAAGAGCTCTCTCGCACCCGGCCTTCCATCGCCGACGTCAAGCGCAGCGAACGCTCGCCGTCCACCCCGGCCCACCAGTCCCATTCCTGGACGGGCCCGGCCCGCCAGTCCCATACCTGGACGGGCCGCAAACCTCCATTGGGGACGACCAGACCAGTCGTCACCCCCACCTCCAGCAGCAGACTGCCGCCCACCCCCGCCTGCCAGTCCCATACCTGGACAGGCCTTCCACCACACGGGGTGATACACCCCCTGGGTCATCCACTGCGCCCTCAGCTTGGTCTGAGGGACGCGCGGAGACCCCCTCCGCGTCGGGTCATTCGCCATCGGCTAACAATCTCGCACAAAAGAAATTGTTAACCGATGTTACCAGGGTGCACCGGCCCGAATGCTGCTCTTCCCCCCGGACGAATCAAGAGGGAACCACAGCACCCGGGCACACGTGGAGGTTACCCGACCTGGCACCTGAGATTGCCGTCAAAGGCTAACTTGGCTTAAAAAAAATAGTTTACAACGAAATAGTTAAATATAAAATGGTTCCATAATTTTTGTCATATTTTGTCATAATTGTCATTACTAGTCATTGGCAATCTCGTTTGGTTAGAATCGTATGTCAAAGTGCCAAATTTTAGGCAAAAATAAGTTTCAAGTTGGCAAGTCAACGTTCCATATAGCTAAGGACACCGCTTTACTTAAACTGTGTTATATTTTGGTTTTATTATTATATATTGTTTATTGACTCAAGCAAATTACTTAAGCTATATTTTACTTTGATACTATTTGTGAACGTTGTGAAAACCTGTAAAAAACCAAATATTCACATTAGCTCACAACGTTAAAAAATGGTTATGAACATTTTTTATTACCTTTTAGTTTTCCGTAATAAAAAAATAAACACAAATCGAATAACTATTATGGAAAATATAGAAAGGAGAAATATACCCAAACTGAGGGGCAGGGCTAAAAAAAAACGATAGTTCGTTAACATGGAATCAGCCCAGCGGCGATGGATCAATATAATAGTCAATATAATAGTTTGTTTACTACATTAACAGATTCACCGTAAAGTCGATGTTACGTTAGCGTAAACTTACATTAAGGACACGGTTGTACTAACATTTTGTATGATGTTCAAACAAACAACTCATAAATAAAAGAAACGTTTACAAATTTTAGGCCGTTCTCAGCGAGCGTATTTTACAAGTAGACCGTACAGTTTCATTTCTAAATTAAAGTTTCATTTATATTCTAAATAAGCTGTGATAGGACGTCCGCCTCCTAATCTGAGGTCGGGGGCTCGAACCCGGGCACCTCTAACTTTTCAGAGTTAAGTGCGTTTTTAAGAAATTAAAATATCACTTGCTTCTACAGTGAAGGAAAACATCGTGAGGAAACCTGCATGCCTGAGAGTTCTCCTTAAAGTTAAGTAAAGAAATAAACATTTAATTAAATCAAATTATTAACTATTCACAACAATTTATGTTATTAAATACGAAAATATCAGTTTAATTTTGGCTGTATGTATGTCGATTTGTTCGCGCCCCAAATAACTTTAGTACGTAGAAAAAACTACGCACAGTACAATAACAAAATAAAAAAATAAAAGCTACTTTCCTCAGCCATTTTCTTAGAACGTACCTATTTGAAAGTCAAGTAAGTCCTTTCAAGTTTTTTTTTCGCAAATGTGATGAACTTTTCGTAAGAAACACGTGCGCATTGATCGTAACACCGTCTCTTTGTTATTATTATATTATAGTATAATACATTCCCAAGTATTATTACCTATATAGAATACTAGTATTTTATAGTAGATACTACGAGTATATGTGTTAAAACTATTATTATTATTAACATATAAGGTGAACACGGGGCGTGTCTTAATCGGTAATTTGGGTAGATGTAGTTTCGGGCAAAGAGATCAGATACTCCTAGTAGAACAGAATTACAATTATAAGTATCGTGATTTATAAAGAGCAAACTATACACTCCACCAAGTACGACTATGCACTACCGCGTCTCGACCACCGATCAATGCAATGAATGCAATGCAATGCGCCGTCCCGCGCCGGTGCATCTTTCAGAACTTGCATACCCCACTTAGTGTTGCGTAAAGAGATTAGATTCTAAAATTAGATGGCGCTGCTCCCTGATTACCATCAAACAAAAACCCCGACGTGTCACGGTGACTCACAATCGCGAACGTTTGTACTCGTATATATGGACGAATGGATGTTAGTTACTATTTCACGCAAAAACTACAAAATCAATTAACATTTGGAATGAATAAAGATTGTATGATACATAGGCATTTTTATCCCGGGAAAATGTATGGGTACTACGGGATTTGTGAGATACCAAAAAAAAAGTGAAACAGGTGGTATCGAATAACATTATGTCAAAATAATGATAAATGCGTGTCGCATAACAGAACGATATGTATATTTCTATTTTATCATGATCAACCCATTCTCGGCTCACTACAGAGCACGGGTCTCCTCTCAATATAAGAAGAGTTTGGCCATAGTCCACCACGCTGGCCATGTGCGGATTGGCAGACTTCACACGATTCTAAGAAGCTATATATATATTATACATTATGATTTATTTATTGATTGAGACATATTTTACAAGTTAAAATTGTTAATGTTTATATAATTGTTGTTAAAATGTTATTAATCTGTATACGTACAAAAGAGTATAACTGGACTAGAATAGTGTTATTAACGTATTAAGGAGGTTGTCATCATGTCGTGCCGCCATGTTTTGGATCCCGCCAAAACGGCGGCCAGTGATTGGTCCACGCGAAATAGCAATAACAATGGACGCCAAGGGGACATTGTTATAATTTGCATGATATTTTCGGGAGAAAGGTTTCAATGTAGCGTCTTCATCTAAGTTTTTACAGACGTATGACGGAAGTGTCTTCGCATAACCGCTTCTTCAGCGTGTGGTGACATCAGTGCTGCAGTGTCGTCAGGGCGTGTGCTATGCCGGTGAACTGAGCTTGTCACGGACCTGATAAGGTTAGTACACGATACCCGTTTCCTTCGCGCCCCGTCTGCCTGACACAAAACCGGACCTGCCGGACGTCTAAATACTAAATTAGCTTACTTTACAGTCCTACCTTTTATCTAGTGGACAGTGGCGGCAGTTATGCCCGTATATGTGTGACAAGTGGTTAGGACGTCCGCCTCCTAATCAGAGGTCGTGGGTTCGAACGCGGGCACGCAGCTCTAACTATTCGGAGTTATGTGCGTTTTTTAAGCAATTAAAATATCACTTGCTTCAAAGGTGAAGGAAAACATTGTGAGGAAACCTGCATGCCTGAGAGTTCTCCATAATGTTCTCAAAGGCGTGTGAAGTCTGCCAATCCGCACATGGCCAGCGTGGTGGATTATGGCCAAACCCTTCTCATATTGAGAGGAGACCCGTGCTCTGTAGTGAGCCGATAACGGGTCGATCATGATTTGTAGAACACAGGAATGTTCGCCGTGAATACGTGATTGGTGAATTAGTTAAATTGAAATTTCCATATCTTAGCGACATCACGATCTTCTGGGAAATTGTTAATATGCTAAGCGTAAGGCTGAGTCCGTAGGGGCCTTACGCATTGATACACAAAGAGAGCCCTTAGTATAAATTTTGTGAGCTCACTATCGAATAGTCGCTATCGAATATCGAATTCACAAAAAATAGCGATAAAAAAGTTTTGATGTGTATGGCGACTTTCTAGGCGTCGCATTATAAAGTCTGGTCGAGTCTGGTCTGGTGGGAGGCTTCGGCAATGGCTAGTTACCACCCTACCGACAAATTCGTGTCGCAAAGCAATTCCGCAATACCTCTAACAAAAAAAACTTATTTTCAAACTTCATTGTTAATTAAAGTTAATTATTGTGAGATGGTGATAACAAAAAAAATCGGATAAGTTTATTGTGGGCTTCTTCTTAGATCTTAGGGTGAGTTTGGAACCCTCATAACTTTACTTTTAAGTTAACGAATGTCTCAACGAAGAGCTCACGAATTAGAATAATAAAAAACATACATATAATACATATATATATAATGAACGCGTCATATGCCTGTATTAGTTTTACATAAATAAAACATTTTTTTTAAATAGTAGATTTAATAGGCTAACATAGTAAGGTTTTTTTATCCACTACAAGTTAGCCCTTGACGGCAATCTCACCTGGTGTAAGTGATAATGCAGCCTAAGATAAGGTAAAGGGTTAGGAGTATGGTAAACCCATACACCTAATGGTCATGTAATGCGGAGGGAAGAATAATGTTACCAAAATAGTGTTGAATATTTATGTAAAAGGGCAAAGGAGTAGAGGATTTTTTTTAATTCACTACAAGTTAGCCCTTGACGGCAATCTCACCTGGTGGTAAGTGATGATGCTGTCTAGGATAGTAGCGGGCTAACCTGTTAGGAGTATGGTAAACCCACGCTCCTAATTGGTTTCTACGCGACATCATGCCGGAACGCTAAATCGCTTGGCGACACGTCTTTATCGGTAGTGTGGTAACTAGCCACGGCCGAAACCTCCCAGCAGACCAGACTCGAGCCGGGAATCGAACCCAGGACCTCCAAATAATGCGACAGCGCAAGCACTGCGCCACGGAGGTAGATCAAATAAGAGGTGTCTGGATTATGTGAAAGAGGATACGCGTGTAAAATGTGTGGATAATGAAGTGACGGCTGACAGAAGTGTGTGGTAGAAGAAGACATGCTTTACCGACCCCACGTAGCGTGGGATAAGAGCTAGAAGAAAAAGAATAATTTAGTAAGTCTGCTTACCGAGAAGTGCCATGAAGAACCCGTATAGAACGCACATGGTACGTCCGAAGACCCATCGGTGGAATAGAGCCGATATCAGGGTGAGGGGGTTGCCCAGCACTGACACCGAGAAGTCGGAGCAGACCAGGTTGAACAAGATGATGTTCAGCGGCGTCCATAGCTGTAAACAAACATTTAATTATATAGACTAATTATTTAGTGTGTCACGTGGATTTCCTTGACCCAGCCAGCAGACGATGCGAAGGACCATCGCTGGGTTTTAGTGGGTATTCTGGACGCCACTCTGGCCACCGACTAGTCCCGCAAACCCCGCCCGAAGCGGCACAGTTCTGCCTTCGTCACTTCCGGACGGGATGCGTAAATGCATTTTATTTAGTAATTTATAATATAGTCAAATGCGTTATAGGCGACTATATGTGTCTTGATTACTGACGTAGAAATAATTAAAAAAAATATTAATCAAATTAAATTTGATGAAAGGCAATGCGGCAGTGTTTGAAAACGACTAAAGAGAGATGGCGCTGTTCAGTTACTTCAGTACAATATGTATCTTTTATTCATATATAACTTTTAAATACATTTCTAAAATAATATACGTTTTTTCAATTAATGCAAAATATTTCAACATTTCTTTGCGTTTACGACATTATATTAAATGATTTTGATTGTAGGTTTGAATTATTAACGTTATTGTTTTATTTTATTATTAAGAACTGACGTATAAATTTCAAACCTTTATTTAACAACCATAGCGGAATAATTTTCAACAGTAATTCCGAATTGAACGACTTCATTAGAATATTTATCTGTATGCTAAATTCCTGCTGGTTCCATCCATGGATTGGATTGAGCTGTGTTGATAGACCAGTCAAAATCAGCAAAATCTTACTTAATATTATAAACGCGAAAGTTTATAAGTATGGATGGATGGATGGATGTTTGTTACTCTTTCACGTAAAAACTACTGAATGCATTTTTATTAAACTTTACAATAATATAGCTTATACATCAGAATAGCACATAGGCTACAATTTATAAAGATATTGTCTGAATTGTCCAAAATATGACGATAAGTGTCAAGTAAGTATGAAAAAATCTGCGTGATAATTTTAATGTCATAATGTTATTCTCTCGCTAATATAAGCTACTCAAAATACTAATCCTGTGTAGACGAAGTTCCTTGGCGGTTTCAGCTGAGTCAGCGCTGCATACCTTGGAATGGCAAAGGTTTCAGAGGAATGAGAAAAAAAAATTAAAACAGACGTGGCAAACGTTTTGCCACTTCTGTTTTAAGTTTATCGCTCAAGCGCTAACACTTCAATTAAATGAAATATATGGCATAATTTATCAATTAAGTTTTTTTTTCACCATTTAGCCGTTATAAGTTGTAATGAAACAATGTCTTTAGTGCTATATATTTAGTATTACAATACGAAACACTATATAAATAAATATTTGCTGTGAAAGTTATAACTGTGTTTAGGTTCAAAGAGGAAAGGTATTAGCCTCCTACGTCTTACTTAGTAGAAAGTTCATTCCTATCATCATTATCATCATGATCAACCCATTACCGGCTCACTACAGAGCACGGGTCTCCTCTCAATATGAGAAGGGTTTGGCCACCACGCTGGCCATGTGCGTATTGGCATACTTCACACGCCTTTGAGAACATTACGGAGAACTCTCAGGCGTGCAGGTTGAGTCACGATGTTTTCCTTCACCGTTGGAGCAAGTGATATTTTCATTGTTTAAAAACGCACATAACTCCGAAAAGTTGGAGGTGCGTGCCCGGATTCGAACCTTTGATCTCTGATTAGGAGGCTGACGCCCTAACCACTAGGCTATCACCGCTACTTCATTCCTATATCTACGTTGATTTTAATTAAAATTTTCATCACCAACTAAATCCTTTGTCCTATCCCTTGATAAATAACGTTATTTTGTTTACACTATGTCTAAGGGTGACATTTTATTTGATTGGACCCGATTGCTACTGTCGCCTCTCAGCAAACAACGGCTTCGATACGAAGACTAAATGCTACTCGAGTCTCTACGGAAGACTGCAGTGATAGACGCACGCTCGTTTTTTTTTATTTTCTAACAATTACAGTGGTAAATAATTTTATGATCTCCCACTTTCCAAACTATTATATACTTATAGGAGCCGTGTCCGACGGTAATTTGGGTAGACTAGGTAGTAGTTTCGAGCAAAGAGACCAGATACTCTTGGTAGAACAGAATTACAATTATAAGTCTCGTAATTTGTAATTTTAAATAAATAAAATATCACTTGCTTCAAAGGTGACGGAAAACATCGTGAGGAAACCTGCACGCCTGATAGTTCTCCAAAATGTTCTCAAAGGCGTGTGAAGTCTGCCAATCCGCACATGGCCTGCGTGTTGGACTATGGCCAAACCCTTCTCATATTGAGAGGAGGTCCGTGCTCTGTAGTGAGCCGGTAATGGGGTGATCATGATTGATTGATTGATAAATAACTACCAACTTTATTTAAGTCATTGTCAGTGGAATTTGTATCACATTTATCTTTTCAAAATAAGTGTTATAAGTTTGTATACAATGACTCTGTATATTAACTTGTTATTTCTATTTAGCTGTGATAGTTTTCCTTTGAATGAGTAACTTATCAAAGAGTTGATAGCCGTGACGGGAGAGTTTGTATACTTTCCCCGTTAACAATCCGAGAACTTATTATATAAAGCGGTGATAGCCCAGTGGTTAGGGCGTCAGCCTCCTAACAGAGGTCGGCGGTTCGAATCCGGGCACGCACCTATAACTTTTCGGAGTTATGTGCGTTTTTAAACAATTAAAATATCACTTGCTTCATCGGTGAAGGAAAACATCGTGTGGAAACCTGCACGCCTGAGAGCTCTCCATAATGTTCAAAGGCGTGTGAAGTCTGCCAATCCGCACATGGCCAGCGTGGTGGACTATGGCCAAACCCTTCTCATATTGAGAGGAGACCCGTGCTCTGTAGTGAGCCGGTAATGGGTTGATCATGATGATGATGATTATATAAAGGAGGAAAAGAGAGTTGTTTTGTGTATTTGGTCCAATACATACACATAAATACATAATATCGTTTTACATGGAATATATAATAAATCTCTGCTATAAATCCCTCTCTTGTTAGAAATTGAAGAATAAATTGAAGATAACGAAGTAAGCGCTTATCTCAGGCATTAGGTATCAGCCGGATTTGGAAAAAAGTTATTATTTTAATAAATTTGATATAACTAAGCTGGCTCAGAGATTAAACTTCCATAGAACATTACGCAAGTAAAGTATTTTCCAGGAAGGCGTTTCGTTATCGCTTATAAACTACATAGAAACGAAACGATGGCGATTTTTCGTGTAAACAATACTTATGCACCGATCAAAATCCACAACTGTACCCGATCATTTTACATTTCAGTTGGTAGGTAATTTAATCACAATAATTGACTACAAGTAAACAGTAAGGGTATGCCAAGCCATTTCGTTTAGAGCAAAGGCCCCTAGGCACTCTTTAAAAAAAAATTACGATTAAAAATTACGCGATTACTAAGAATTTACACAAGTGACACCGACTTTCTCAGCGTATAGATACCCCACATACCCCGTCGCAGCGGGCATCCCATCCGGAAGCAACCGTCCGACCCCCACGTTACACCGTCCGACCTCCCCGTTATCACAAACTTCGCCTAAGCCGAGGTTCGGCCTCACAGGAGGCGCCCTTAGGCGGACGTGCCCTTAATTTCTTCTGGCAGAGCTTCTTTCCGAAGCTCGCCAAGCAGCCCGGTAACGCTGTCGCAACCAATAAAGTTAGCACAGCTAATAGACAGTCCGAAAAAAAAACCCGGAAGCGTAGTCTTGCCTGCGTCTCTTCCAAATTGGATACGTAAAAGAATTTCCCAGGGTAAAAGAAAAGCTCAATACAAGAATACATTAGTAGCGTGAAGGGGTAGGTAGTTAGCTACGCCAATAAAATCAAATGACTTTAGCGTGATTATAAACCTTAACAATACCACGACCTTGCCGTTATCAGCTGTAGCTACATTCTAAGCACGAAATGGGAGTGGTTCTTACCAACTTTTTAGGAGCCAATTAGGAGTATGCCAGATTAGACCTAGCACTGCGTCATCGCATAGGTATCACTAAGAATTTTCAGCTAAGGGCTAACTTTTAGGGGAATATAAAACTAGTTTTTGCCTCTACATAAAGTACAAAAAGCTTTTCTAAGATTCTTATATAAACGCCTGCAAGTATTTGTTTTTGTCTCTCTTGTATGTTTTTTTTGTTTTGTTTAGACTTTGTTTTTGTTATAATGTTATTATGTGTAATCTTTTAATTAATGTTACTGGATATTGTCCATTCTAATTAAATTAAAAATTAAATAAATAAATAAGTCATTATCCGTCACTTGCGATCCATCGCAAAGCACGATTAACTAAAAGTAAGTCACAAAACAGTAAGGAATGTGAAAGTGAGAAGCATATATACGGATTATGTAAGAAAATTGAGAGGCATCTTTTCATGGTATCTTCCCTCTCATTCGTGTGTCTTATCTTATCGCTTAGGCTTATCGCTTGGCGCTTTTTAAAGTTCGCCAACCAAATGGCTGTCTATGTTATTGAGAAGTTGATATCCATCTTTTTTTTCGTTTTTAGTCTCATTTGAAGGATTTTTTTTTGCATTATAATTTTACATTATATCAAGTTCTATGCTGCTTTTAATCGTCACGAACAAACCATTACCGGCTCACTACAGAGCACGGGTCTCCTCTCAATATGAGAATAGTTTGGCCATAGTCCATGTGCGGATTGGCAGACTTCACACGCCATTGAGAACATTATAGAGAACTCTCAGGCGTGCAGGTTTCCTCACGATGTTTTCCTTCACCGTTGAAGCAAGTGATATTTTAATTGTTTTAAAAACGCACATAACTCCGAAAAGTTAGAGGTGCGTGCCCGGATTCGAGTATATATTTATAATGGAGGACCTCTTAGCGAGTCTGTACCGGAAACGTCCCATAGACGAATAGATGCCATGCGTCATAGACATAGATATAATATGTATAAGTTAAATTACCCCTTAGCGGCGAGTATGACGACCTCCGTGGCGCAGCGCGCGCGCTGTCGCTTTATAAAGTTGGAGGTCCTGGGTTCGATTCCCGGCTCGAGTCTGGTCTGGTAGGAGGCTGCAGCCGTGGCTAGTTACCACCCTACCGATAAAGACGTGTCGCCAACCGATTTAGCGTTCCGGCACGATGTCGTGTAGAAACCTATTAGGAGTGTGGGTTTACCATACCCCTAACAGGCTAGCCCGCTACCATCTTAGACTGCATCATCACTTACCATAAGGTGAGATTGCCGTCAAGGGCTAACTTGTAGTGGATAAAAAAAAAAGCGGGGCTATAACATACAACATATATGTAATAATAAATCCATTTGATCAGCGTTGTTAACTCCAAATCCCTCTCCTATGAGAGGAGGTCTTGGCCTGTGAAGTAAGAACGACATGCTAAGGGTGAACCCCTGTAAATCCATCATTATTGTACCACGTGTTTTAATCGCATAGTTTTCATGAAAAGGTTCTTATCTAATCTTTGTAGCTAACTCGGGGAGTAACATAAGACATGAAAAAAAAACTTGATTTCAGACAGTTGTAGTCAAGTTAAAATTTAGATTAAACAATAAACAGCAAGTATAATTTGCTATATTCCGCCGACAACCGGGAGATTTGTATAATATAACACCACACAAAATCTTCCACTAGAACCTCTACGCACGTTTCGACCCGACACCGGATATAGCAAATATACTTGCTGTTTATTGTTTATCATGGACTTTCGCAAAGTAACGTCTGCTTCTATTTATTATTTGAAAATTTAGATTGAAACTTTACTCAAGTATTATTTAATGAATTTTATTTATTGTGTCATAGTAATAATATCTATAAAACATGTTAACCTATTAGCACGGTAAAGGGTACAGAATAGGTCCAACAGTGGAACTTTAAAAGATTAGGGATAAAGATTTTATCTTCATCTTAGATCTCTTAATATTTTGTTTCCGTAAATTTAAACGCGAGGCAAAAAAATCTGGTGTCTTAAATTTGTCACCTTAAATCTTCAAAGGTTTAAAAACGCGATAAAACCGAGATAAAACGTCTCTGCCACCTTGTTCGGGAACTTAAGGCAAAAAGCGTTAGAAAGTCAAACGACGTTTTAATTATACCAACGACTCGGCTATCTGACGAGTCTGCAATTATGAGACACCTTTAAATAAAAATGAGTCTGGTTCCATTTTAATTAGCATTATCACAAGCGGATGCCCGTGACTTCGTAGCTAGTCACTAGCTGATATTGTTATTTCATAACAAAATACCGACTGATCGATGGAGATGGTCCCTCAATGTATAATATAATAAAACTGTAACAGGACGAATTCTGTACATTAAATATATATTGAAAGTTTTAATTGAAGGATGCTTTACTATCGATACTGAGCCAAAAACAATTTTTAATTATATTTTTATTGGCGGTCTGTCTGTCTGTATGTTGGCCGCACATCACGCCGAAACTACAGGTACAACTAGATTTGAATGAAATTTAGTATAGGAGTAGCTGATACTCCGATTCAACATGTAGGATAGTTTTTATCCCGGAATTCAGCACGGTTCCCTTGAGAGAGGGGATGTAAGTCAAAATGTGTATTTAGTTGTAATTCATTAACTCATTCATTCCTTTTTTGTTAGAAAGGAGATACTTTACAGATTATCCCGGAAATGTATCAAGGTCGTCGGTTTAGTAATCCATTGCTTCGTCATTGGAAGACAACCAAACACACTTTCACACACACAAGCCCAACGCAGACGAAGTCGCAGGCATTAATTAGCTAGTAAGTCATATTTTTTTTATAAAATGTAAGCTTATTTAAAATCCCTAATAATTATGATATTAAGGATAACGAAAACGAATAAAAAGCTTGGATGTGAATTGTGAATTATATATTATTTTATTTTTTAAATGAAATTAAATAAAAATTTATATGTTCACATATTACAGCTAATTATAATTCATTATTGACCATGTGAGATTATTATAATAAAAATAAAAAAACTGAGTAGTTTGCCTTTAGTTTTAAGTTAACGAATGTAGTCGTCATATTATATATATAAGTTTATATAAAACGTAAGCTTGTAGAAAAGTCCTACTATAGTGTAAAGGATTATGTAAATGATAAACAAGCATTGGTATGAAATATTGCTCTAATAAGATAGCTCTTAATATAATTTTAAGTGGCATGTGAGATGGTGATAACAAAAAGAAAATTTACCTGGCTAAGTTTGTTGTGGGCTTCTTCTTAGACCGCGGCGCGTTTGGAACCCTCATAGCTTTAGTTTTACGTATGTAAGTATACGAATGTAGTTATCACCATTAAATCACTACTATGTAAATTATTGACGCATCAAAACTATTTGAATAAAGATTATTTGAATTTGAATTTATATATATATATATATATATATTCAAATTCAGATATAACGTTCCGTATAGTTAGCCTGCTACCATCTTAAACTGCATCATTACTTCCAAGTGAGATTGCCGTCAAGGGCAAATTTGAATTAGAGAAACTTTATTCATTCATTAAATTTCTGGACTCTAAAATCTTTATATATAAAAGCGAAAGGTTACTTACATACTTACTGATTAAACACGAGATCTCAAAAACTATTATACATATAAATTGTGCTTTTTTTTAATACAAATTGTAACCTTATTTAACCTTATTTTGTGATTAAGTCTGAAATGTAAATAGTTTTAAACGCTGTTGATTACAAATAAATGAATAAAAAAAAAAAGCTATAACTTAGCAAGTAGCTAGTAGATAGTTAAGAGATGTCAGCTAAGAAAGGATATTTGGCAATTCCACCCCTAAGGGGGTAAAATAGGGGTTGGAAGTATGTATGAAATTCCTTTGTTTTTGGAGTTAGAGACACAAATATTCGCATCAAGTAACTTACTTTCTGAGGCATTAGCCGCACGGGAAACCTCAATATCCTGGGAAATCAGCAATTTTACGCAGTCACGGGCAACAGCTGGTATCTATATATAACCGGAAACAGGACCACGCGATCCGTAGTCTTACATCCTACCCTGGACCAACGAGGCAGTTAAAATTCCTTTCATATGGATGTATTACTTGGTTCACGCCATCTGAATTATTCATGTTATCAAAACTGTTGTCGCCGGATGCGAAAGCTACCAAAACGGAAAAAAATATAACTTGCTTTTCAGTTAAAATTTTCCACGCGGTGTTGTCAGTCGATGTGTCTGTATTATTTACACGTACGAAATGTTCTGCTTCCTTGATTTTACGCTCGACGTCAAAAATGGGTGCAACCTTTAACCAATTATTATTAATACCAATTGAAAGTACCATAGGATACTTTTAATTAAAAAAAAAATACGGTAGATAAAAAATTGGTTTGAAATATAAGTATCAAATTGATTCGTTTTCATTGTAATTTTCTATGATATTTATTTAACGGCTTCAATGCGAACGAAGCTGCGGGTAAAAGCTAGTACTTCTTATGACGACCTCCGTGACGCAGTGCGCGCGCTGTCGCATTATAAAGTTGGAGGTCCTGCGTTCGATTCCCGGCTCGAGTCTGGTCTGGTGGGAGACTGCGGCCTTGGCTAGTTACCACCCTACCGACCAAGAAGTGTCGCCAAGCGATTAAGCGTTCCGGTACGATGTCGCGTAAAAACCAATTAGGATTGGGCCTACCATACCCCCCTAACAGGTTAGCCCGTTTCCATCCTAGACTGCATCATCACTTACCACCAGGTGAGATAGCCGTCAAAGGCTAACTTGTAGTGTGTAAAAAAAAAGAGAATATATTTTATTTTATGTTGTTTGTTTAAATAATTTTGTCTGCATTAGAAAGCTTTTTTTAAATAACATACTTTTAATTTCGATATTATTAAGATCTGCATAATAAATTCATGAGCAATCAAGGAAAAAAAAATCATTATTAATAAAATCTAAATGAAAAATTATGTTATCTCAAACAATCAAGAAAAAAAAAACCGCTTTATCAGCGGTCTTTTTAAATGTATCTAAAACAGAATAGAAACTATTTGATCTATCTGCCCCTAACTTAAAGTCTTTGGGGTTGTGCAAATATTTTATAGTTTGAGTTATTTACGGAGGAGCTCGAGATATGCGCAAAATGTACCGCCGAGCGGAATGTCACGTACATTCCAAGTAGGAATGGGTTCAATGAACTGCCGTACCCCAGGTGATCCAACTTAAATCGGCTGTAAGATCACAGCGTCACTTAATGCCACGTGATTTCGCACCTAAGTGCTGACATTTTTGCTCTATTCAACTACCTACAAGTTAGCGTTTGGCGATATCTCAACGGTTGGTAAGTGTTAATGCAGTCTTAGATGGCTCTATTGGGCTAGCTACCCGACAGTAAACAAACCCCCTGACAGTCTGGGGGGGGGGGGGGGGAATCGCGCTGTCCCGATCCTCTTACCTCGACAAAAAGATAAAATAAAAAGTCTTAGATGCGACATCGTGCCCGGATTCTGAATCACTTGGTAAGCACATCTTTGTCAGTTATATGTGCTTACCAATTAACATACAACGGCCACCAGTTTAGGCAAAGAAAATACCGAAATTATAAATACCCAATTTGCCCCTACGTTACCTGAATTGAACCCACTGTGAGACCGCAGCATTCAACACTAAAAACCTAGTCAGAACATAACATCGCATAATAATCATCACAAGCATATTCTTAGTCCTCCTTATAATCATCATTGGAGATTAAATCATTATAGTCATATTAATCTATTAATTTAATTCTGATAATAATAATCATTTTAAATAGATGATTATGATCATAATGATGATAACTCTATTTCCTAACACGCGTGATTCGCAATGAAACATCTCATTCGCTTGTCCAATGATCCGGTTAGCCGCAAGAAAACAAAACAGTAATACTGAAAGGAATTTTCCATTCGAAGACATGCTTAGTAGAAAACTTTTCTTTACATGCAAAGTTTTTATGATAGGGGAAGATTTGTAATGACGTCAGATAAACTTGGCTGCTATGTTTAACTTTAGGCACTTTTACGCAAATATAGATTATTAGCGACACGCAGTACCATTACAAGACGCCATGTTTTTAATATTATCTAGTGATGATATTTAAACTCTTTCTACAGCTCATTTTTCGTTTATTAATAACATAATCGAAAAATGTATTTCTGGTAACTCCATTAGATCCTTTGTCCGATTGTTCTTCCCAGTGACACTGTCCTTTTTTACCTTTCAATGAAAAACTTATATATTAATTTATTGAATCAAATCAAAATCAAAAATAGCTTTATTCACATAAACCTATTACAGGCATCTATGACTCGTTCATTTATTTCTATTCGCGAAGTGATGGTGATAACTACACTCGACAAGTTAAAACTAAAATGAAGAGGGTTCAAATCGCGCCCGGGTCTTAGAAGAAACCCACGACAAACTTAACCGGGTTTGTTTTTGTTATCACCATCTCACATAATTATAGTACCTATGGACATTGGAGCAATTCACACCCAATTTTTTTATCGTTTATATAATCCTTAATATCGTAATATTATTTTTCTATAAGCTTTCGTTTTATAATAACTTTGAACTTTAGTTATATATAGCTCACGATTTTTTTATTTATGTATAGGCATGATTAATTAATGTTTTTAATGAACGACGCAGGCAGAACAGCGCCGCTGCCGGCGGGGTATGTGGGACACGCCGGTGGCCAGAGTGGCAAATTGAATACCCACTAAAACCCGGAAAAGCCCCTTCAAGTTGCCTGGTGGCTGGGTTACGGGAACGCTGACTCATCCGCAAACCAGCCGTAGTGAATGTAATGATTAACGTTAATTCTGAATAAGTGTTATCGCCGCGAGTCTACGAAGCTATATATACATTATTTGTTAATGCATTTGTATAGACATATATTTTACAAGTAAAACTTAAAATAAAACTTAGATTAACCTACAACTAAAAATCTTCAAAAATAAATAAATATTTAAACATCATAACTAAAATATATAATTAAAAGGAGTCCCTTTAGGCAAGGTTCTGAAGATACTGGCAGCGTTCCCCGTTTGAATGGCTAGACTTATTCTGTGTCCGAGGTAGCTGGCAGCTCTTCGGTCCCCTGTGATGTCCACTAACCTTTTTGCTATTTCCTTAAAAAGGCTTAGAGCGTTAGGACCCCACGGACCAAGGGTCTCGACCCGAATGGGACAAAATCATATTCGGAGCCTAGACCCCTGTATTTGCATGCTTTAGCTTTTTCAGCCGCTTCGCAAGCCGCACCAACTCTGTTGTTGGTTCCATGTAGATGGGAAGGGGCCAGCGTGTCTGTACAGGTTGCATCCCATACCAGCACCCGGCCCATTTTCCATGGAATCAAACTCATACCGTCCGGTCTTTTACAAGTTGTTTGTAGGGGTTAAAATGTTATTAATCTGTATACGACAAAAGAGTATAAAACTTGACTGGAATACTATTATTTTTGTCATCATGTGGTGCCGCCATTTTGGATCCCGTCAAAACGGTGGCCAGTGATTGGTCCACTCAAAATAGCAAGAACAATGGACGCCATGAGGACAGTGCTATTTTTGGAGAAAAGGTTTTCAATTTAAATGGCGTATTTATTTATTTATTTAATCGAATTGTCAGTTACAGATAGCCATAGTGGTTATTACTGCGTCACCGGTGGGTTTGGCGAGCATGAAGCTCAGCCTGAGAGAAGAGCACTTGGGCTCGACGACATCTGGGGAACGTCCCCCTAAGAGCGTCTCCTGTGAGACTCGGACCACGACTTAGGGTGACGTCGGGACTTGTAGGGTTTGTTGGACTGGTGTATCACTCCGAGCGCCCCCGGATGAGACCCACGTCCGGATGACGTCAAATATCGGGGTTTGCGTATTTATCTAAGTTTTTACATAGGTACTCAATTAAAGTAAATTAAGAAGGGATGAATGAATGAATGAATGTTTATAGTCAGTGTCACTCGGGATGGTGCAAAAATTCTAATGACGCCCTATTCATGAAATTCTATTCGAGCATCTGAAGTTCTGGTGGAATAAAGAAACTAGCATACATCATTACACTGTTTTTACATATTTACTAGCTTTTACCCGCGGTTTCTCTCCCACTGAAGCCATGAAATAAGTAACAGTGATCACTACAATGTAAATGAATCAATACAATATATATATAGTAAGCGCCATAAAACCATTATCAGTTTTATCATGCATTATATTGAATGATAGTTATAAGATATTGTATTGTGAACTAAAGGAAGGTACGTGAAGAAACGTACGTGTTATAGTTGTGGGTAGGCAGATAAATTTCTGCCTAACCTTTGTTCAATATTAGTGTTAAACAATTTTTGTGTTAGTGTATGTTTTAAATAGTTATGTACCACTTGAACATATAAAACTAAAGTTTTATCTGCCCTTAACTCGTTTTGTCAAACAAAGATTTAAATAAAAAAAAAGGATTATTTCGCTGGAATCAAACTGGGGATAATGTAGAGCCACAAAAATATTCGAGTATTATTCGCCTAAATTTTCTCTTTGCCGTAATATTTTCCACGTACAGTACAGTTACGCCTAAGGCGCTATGCAAACGTAGACTGAGTAATCTATGTTTCTGACACTTTCCTTTGGAATTTTCTTTGGGCTTAGGTGATATTTTTCATTGAAGGAAATCTCAGGCTTCTAAAGATTCGCGATTAAAATCGGGAAGTCGGGTGCTTCAGTGGGATTAATCTGTAACTGTCCGATATCAGTTTTTAATCAGGTACTAATACCTACCAGTATTATCGACTGTATTATCTTCAGCTTCGACTAGAATAGACAGGGGAGAAAGGCGGGAGACTTCGTATATGGCGGGCTCGGTTTTTTCACGCTTTTCTTGAATTAATGTTTGTTGGCTAATTTTGAAAAGGACTGGTGTTGGTTGTGTCGTGGACAGTTTTGGTGTCGTTTGTGTAGTGACTAATTTTCTGAATGGTTAACAGATATTGATTTAGGAAGGGTTTGAGCGAGCCGCGTCCGCGGAGTGCGAAGTTTCCCGCCATTTCTCCCTAACTTCTACATTTCTATAAACTTGACATTGGCTAATCTGTGAAAAGCCATAAAAAGAGAGAACTAATATAATAATAAACTTGACATTGGCTAATCTGTGTAAAGCCATAAAACGAAAGAAAAAAAAAGAATAGACAGCCCACTAGAGTGAATGATAAAGGCTTCAAAAACGCGTGCGTAAACGCCCTAAGGGCAAGGTTACGTCGACAGACAGTCAATAAACATTACGGTATGTATAATCTCGCCAATAATAGCATATAAATCGATCCGCCAGTTTGCGAGTTACGAGTGCGAAGATAAACAGATTATAAGATACTAGGTTTTGCTTGCGATGCCACCTGCTTTGGCTTCGTGATGGCGTGCAAATGTAACAGTGTAATTATTAGTTCATAGAACAAGAATAATAATATTTTTGGGGACAAGAAATATAGGAAAAATAAACACTCTTATGACATATCTATATATATAAAAGCGAAAGATCACTTACATACTTACATACTGATTAAACACGAGATCTCAAAAACTATATTAGGTATAAAGCTATAATTTAGCAAGTAGGTAGTTGATAGTTAAGAGATGTCAGCTAAGAAAGGATATTTGGAAATTCCATCCCTAAGGGGGTAAATAGGGGTTGGAAGTTTGTATGAAATTTCTTTGTTCTTAGAGTTAGAGACACAAAAATTTGCATTAAGATTAATAATAATAAATAAAAAACATGTGCATCATATTTTTTTTAAATATTACCTGTTAAGGGTGGTAAAATAAGGGATGATAGTTTTTGCTTATTTTTTTATTATGAAGTCTACAAGCTTGAAATTTGGAAAATAGGTTTCTTTTAGGGCGTAAGTATAAGGTTAGATTTTTTTTTCATGCAAATGTACCCTGAAGGGGGTAAAATAGGGGTTTGAAGTTTAGTATGAAAGTCCTATGTTTTTAAATTTAGAAACACGCAAATAGGCAATTTGACATTTTTGCCTGTAGCTTACTTTCCGAAGCAGGGCATTGGCCGCAACGGTAACCTCAATCTCAAAGGAAATCAGCAATTCTACGCAGACGAAGTCGCGGGCAAGAGCTAATATAATATATTTATATATGTCGTAAAAAAATGATGGAAGACAACCGTGGCGCGCGTGCACTCTCGTACTTTAAATCGGGAGGTACTGTGTTCGATTCCCGGCTCGAGTCTGGTCTGGTCTAGGCTCTGGCCGTTTTTAATTACTGACAAAGACATACCGCCAAGCGATTTTGTATTCCAGTATGATGCCAGTTGTTCATAGGCGACGGTAATCACTGAACATCAGGTAACCCTGCTCGTCTGTAAGTATTAGTATACATACAATTAGGTAGCAGTAGATAGTAAATAGGATTAGGTAGCCCTCATCCTACCCTAATACCTAAAAAGCTGTGATAGTCTATGGTTAGGGCGTCAGCCTCCTAATCAGAGGTCGGCGGTTCGAATCCGAGCACGCACCTCTAACTTTTCGAAGTTATGTGGGTTTTTAAAGTAATTTTAAATATAACTTGCTTCAAAGGTCAAGGAAAACATCGTGAAGAAACCTGCACGCCTGAGAGTTCTCCATAATGTTCTCAAAAGCGTGTGAAGTCTGCCAATCCGCACATGGCCAGCGTGGTGGTCTATGGCCGAACCCTTCTCATATTGAGAGGAGATCCGTGCTCTGTAGTGAGCCGGTGATGGGTTGATCATGATGATGATTAATCCAACCCTTAATCTCATAGCTGAAAACATTGTTATTTTTGGTTGCTCTTTGAGTGACTCTTAAGGACAACAATATGGACTATTAGTTATATCTGAGTATGTGTAGATGTAAGTTAGTTTTACTCTTTAGATTAGTATAACTTAACTATAGAATCGGAAGTTTTTTTTATGCACTACAAGTTAGCCCTCGACGGCTATCTCACCTGATGGTAAGTGATGATGCAGTCTAGGATGGTAGCGGGCTAACCTGTTAGGGGTATGGTAAGCCCACACTCCTAATTGATTTCAACGCGACATCGTGCCAGAATGCTAAATCGCTTGACACGTCTTTGTCGGTAGGGTGGTAACTAGCCACGGCCGAAGCCGCCCACCAGACCAGACTCGAGCCGGGAATCGAACCCAGGACCTCCAACTTTATAATGCGGTAGCGCACGCACTGCGCCACGGCGATCGTCAAAAAGTTAGAAGTTCTATAATGATAGTGTAAGTTGGTCCAAAAAACACCACTGCCTCGATCTTGACGAAGGTTGATCAACAGCTTGAAACCTTTGGACAGGCATAATATAATTTAATTTAATAGAAAAGCACCCTAAAGCGGCAAGACACACTCTCGCTAGCACAAATTGCAACTATATAACTAACTAAGATAGCTTGCGTACAGAAATGGGATACAATTCTCTGAAAAATAAACGGCAAAAAATTTCATATTATTCCGCAGCAGCTAATATTATGTACGTGTTTGGATTTACAACTTGTTTGTGAACCTGTGACGGGATTAATTAAGTCCATAAAGGGGCACGCGGATGGCGGACCGTACTGGATCCGGAGAGCTGTCAAAGCCATGTCCAGCCGCCGGGCGGTCACGTGACACCGGCATTTTCTAGCCAGAGCTTTTTTTATTGTAACCGGCTACCTATCTACTATATTATTTTTTTAAGACTTGTTTTAACCAAAGTTAACCCTAGACGACAATCTCACCTGATGGTAAGCGATGATGCAGTTTAAAATGGTGGGGGCTAAACTATAAGGGGTTTTTTATGCACTACAAGTTAAACCTTGACTTCAATCTCACCTGATGGTAAGTTATAATGTAGTCTAAGATGGTAGCGGACTAACCTGTTAGGGGTATGGTAAGAAAATACTCCTAATTGGTTTCTACGCGACATCGTTCCGGAACGCTAAATCGTTTGACCCTTATACCCCTTCGTTGCTAGGGCGGTAACTAGCCACGGCTCAAGCCATCACTAGACCAGACTCGAGCCGGGAATCGAACCCCGGAACTCCAACTTTGTAATGCAAAATTCACTCAGTCAAAACAGACGGAAATTGACCGATAATAATCATGTTGAATAATAACATTAATAGGATACTCGGAATTTTAGGAAGTAAAATAAATGTACACCAAATAAGTGGAAGCGGTGATATCCTAGTGGTTAGGGCGTCAGCCTCCTAATCAGAGGTCGGCGGTTCGAATCCGGGCACGCACCTCTTACTTTTCGGAGTTATGTGCGTTTTAAAAAAATTCAAATATCACTTGCTTCAACGGTGAAGGAAAACATCGTGAGGAAACCTGCACGCCTGAGAGTTCTCCATAATGTTCTCAGAGGCGTGTGAAGTCTGCCAATCCGCACATGGCCAGCGTGGCCAAACCCTTCTCATATTGAGAGGAGACCCGTGCTCTGTAGTGAGCCGGTAATGGGTTGATCATGACAACAAATAAGAACATAGCCTAGCTGTATTTCTGCATTCGTAATGCTATGATGAAATGTTCAGTGTCGGTGGAAGTGGATGCACTGCACAAAGTAAAAGCTAGTAGCTACTGACGCTGCGTTTTTGCGTCGTACCAATTATCCGTTGAAATGATATACGAGGACCTTGCATAGCGACAACATGGCTTGCTTTTTGTTGCCTTAATAATGTTCACAATATCTTATGTTTTTTTTTTGCATTTAATATGAGACTAGCTGACCGCGGATGCGGTTCCGCCTTCGTTAAATGTCGGCTGTAACATTATGTTATTTTGCATAATGTGAGTCGCGTACCTTACACATACGTAAACTCCATTACTGTACGTGTATATACTTTTTTAATTAGCCTCTAAACGTATATATAACATGCTGTTAAGGGCAAACTTTATAGTGTTGATAAAAAATTAGTCTTTTTTGCAATATAGAACTGCACCACTTCCGGTTAAGACCAGGATACCCACTAAAACCCAGCGATGCAATTTCGCGTCGCCTGGTGACTGGATCACGGGACGCGCGTGCACTCGTCCGCAACCGAGCCAGTGGCGTCCGCCGAGGCAAACCCTCCATATCAAGAGACCTATGATAGTGGCCACCTAACTCCGTCCAAGGCACTCCAGGAACATTGGGAGCGCCTCACACAGATTGCATGTTTTCGAGCGATTTTTTATCATATGCTTAACCGCATCGAAACTGTAAACCTACTGTTTCCAACAATATTTACAAAATCGACTTCGACATTTATCAAAATAAATTACTCTTAGTTAAAATATCTTCTTCGACAATTAACAAAATATTTATTACTTTTAGTAACTTTAGCTAACCTAATCAAAAAAATTACGATAGATAAATATTGAAATTTTGTAATAAAATAACCAGAAAAATGCTCACGCTCACTGCACGCACAGTTTCCAGTCCCGTTGTTTCCCGATTTTGCAAATATACTTATGCCCAATAACGCAAATCGAAGTGGTCTTAATATTTAAAACAAGAGCCTATTCCCAGATCCGTATCCAATGCTTCGAGTAGGCAATCATGATAGGTACTTGCGTACAATACAAGCTTTTAACGATAATAGCTGTAGCATCGACAATCTCGACCTACTTGAAGCTATCTCGATTCCCGAAGGAGATACTTGTACCTGAGTGTATAAGACTTTACAAGTCGTTTTGTATTTACTGTTAAGTTCAGGCCAAGTCTTTCGGTGTAAGACACGAGCGGCATGACTCCACATACGTCAAATATAGCATCAGGCGTTTATTTTTATATTCACATCGCAGGCAATCGAGCATATGAGTCACCTGATGTCAAGTGATTTCTTTATTTTTTTATACACTACAAGTTAGCCCTTGACGGCTATCTCAACTGGTGGTAAGTGATGATGCAGTCTAAGATGGTAGCGTGCTAACCTGTTAGGGGTATAGTAAACATACACTCTTAATTGGTTTCTTCTCGACATCGTGCGGGAACGCTAAAATCGCTTGGCGACACGTTTTTACCGTAACTCGTCCAAATTCGTAATTGGTTTCCACTCCGCATCATATCGCAATGCATAGACTCAAGCCAAGAATCGAACCCGGGACGTCCAACTATATAATACAGTAGCGCACGCACTGCGCTACGGAAGTCTTCCAAACTTTATATGTATCTAGGATATGAGATGAATGTGTATGTTGATTACCAACCTGTCTGTCCTTGAACATAAGCAGGATGACCATGAGGTTCAAGAAGAAGCCGAAGAATCCAATGATGAACAGTACGAACGCAGACACCACGTACCCCCACCTCGGCATCAGCAGCGGAAACCCCTCCCCATACTCCATCAACACCGTATCATTGAAGGTATCTTCATAAGACGTCATTGTGTTCACTGCAATCCCACTTTATTCTTTAAAACCATTTCACTTCACTGCAATCACTAAGTACATCGTCAGAAGTCTCCGCTTGCTACGATTTCACTAGACACGTAAGCATAAAGCCACGTATTCATAAGTAAACATTTTGTGCACAAGGCTAAAGATTTCGGTCCAATGCCACTATTGGGAAAGAAAATAACCCGACGAATTCAACACAGATGGGATAAGAAAAACCCTACAAGCAAGCGATGAGTGAATAATAATTAAGCTTTTGTTAAGCTGTAATAGCCTGGTGGGAAGGATGTCCGCTTCCTAATACGAAGCCGAATCCGGGCACGCACCTCAAACTTTTCGGAGTTATGTGCGTTTTTAAGCAATTAAAATATCACTTGCTTCAACGGTGAAGGAAAATATCATGAGGTAACCTGCATGCCTGAGAGTTCTCCAAAATGGACTCAAAGGCGGGTGAAGTCTGCCAATCCGCAAATGGCCAGCGTGGTGGATTATGGCCAAAACCTATCTCATATTGAGAGGAGACCCGTGCTCTGTAGTGAGCCGATAATGGGTTGATCATGATGATGATGATGAATGCAACCTAAAATGTATTTAATATGTAAAATCGACGTTATTAGCCGACAAAAATTATTGGTAAGTTTTTGCGGAATATATAAAAATTTAAGTTTGTTTCAGAGCCCTATAAGTGATGTATTCTAAATAGGTTATGTAAGAAACCTCACTGGTTTGAGGAATGGACTGATAAGTCTTAAATTCAATTCTTGTCTGTTGGACTATAGTTATACCTACGCCTAAACCAAGCTTTTCGCTTAAATAAGTGGAAGTCGTTAAAGAAACCAAATTTAATAGGTACCTAATTTTGTTTTGACTGTAAATAATTTGACTAAAATAAAGAAAGAGAATCTAATTGATTAGTTTACTAGTAAACACGTGGCATTAGAAAAAAACACTTTCTAACACTTCACTGCATTTATTATTTTGTTCGCGAGCACTCCAAACAATTTTTTGATTACATCGTGGTCCTGAAGTCAATCTGAAAAAGAAAATTCTTATTTAGTGGAACCAATAAGATAAGAATTGTTTGCGAAAATTTGATTTCCATCTGGATGGATATCCGAGAAAGTTCCAGATTTCCTAATTGAAAAGCGGTAAGGCAAAAATTGGAATCCTCGTAAGTTTGGTTTTGATCATTTTCCGTTCATTCAAAGTTATGTTTTGGGAAGCAATTTAAAATAAATGTGTTTCATTCCAATCTAAAATTATTCGTAACTGCTAACATTTAACATTTAATGACATTTTTTGTTTAAATTTAATACAACATTCGGCAAACAACAACGAATTAGTTTTTTTTATAATGTGATAAATAAGTATAATACTCACTGCTTTATGAATTGAATTAAATATTAATATTAAGATAAATAAGTATAATAATCATGTCTTTATGAATTAAAAATATTGTAACTTGATATTTCGAATTTCGAATTTGATATTTTCCGACTCATAAAATTATTATCTGCAGGTAATATTAGTGATACAACAAATTGGTATATAAACGTTTGTTTATATTAATTAGCAAGTTAAATTTAGTTAAACTAAGTTTGTAGGACAAGCTTTATTTCAGAAGAGCTGTATAGAGCTGTCTGGTGGGAGGCTTCGGCCGTGACTAGTTACCACCCTACCGACCAAGACGTGTCGCCAAGCGATTTAGCGTTCCGGTACGATGTCGCGTAGAAACCGATAGGAGTATGGGTTCACCGTACCCCTTACAGGTTAACCCGCTACCATATTAGACTGCATCATCACTTACCATCAGGTGGGCTAACTTGTAGTGGATTAAAAAAAATGCTATAACGCCGATGTGGCATGACGTTTACTTTCTTAAAAACGTACTAGGGGCACTAGGGGCAAACGTACTAGGGTATCTTATGTTAACATATTTATTTTCATCTCTTTTGATATAAGAAAGTGAGTTATCTATCTTACCTTTGATGTACTTCAAATGTAAAGCGTATACAATTATTTTGCGAAGAGCTTTAAAATAATTGTATTTAAAACGCGACGTACTTAGTACGTTCCAAAAATAATACGTGAAAAATGTTTACAGACCGTTTTTAAACTCAATTTCTCCTCTGTTTCGTCGGAGGAGGCTACTTCCCATATTTGCATTAGTATGAGGGTCTAGGTCATATGTAATGGAAGAATTTCATTCACAGACACGAAAAGTAAACGTTTTATAGGTTATTTTTGTATTCATGATATTTTAAAGGGGTATCCTATATATATTTTGTATGTATATTTATTCTTTATTGTATTATATGTATTATTTTAATGGTAATGTAAACTAATAATAAAATTGTAGAAAAGTCATATTGTAGTGTAAAGAATTATGTAAATGATAGACAAGTTTGCATTCGGTCGGTTCGGATCGGTGGTTGAGTCGCGGTAGTGCATAGTCGTACTTGGTGTAGCGTTTAGTCTGCTCCTTATAAATTACCATACTTATAATTGTAATTCTGTTCTACCTAAAGTATCTGGTCTCTTTGCCCAAAACTACCCACGTCTACACAAATTACCGACCAAGACACGCCCCGGCCGCGTAGTTGTCCTATATATATACCCCTTGTTTACTGATCAACAAACTCGATCACCGGCGCGGGACGGCGCATTGCATTCATTGCATTCTGTCGGTTCGGATCGGTGGTCGAGTCGCGGTAGTGCATAGTCGGACTTGGTGGAGCGTATAGTCTGCTCCTTATAAATTACCATACTTATAATTGTAATTCTGTTCTACCTAAAGTATCTGGTCTCTTTGCCCGAAACTACCCACGTCTACACAAATTACCGACCAAGACACGCCCCCGCCCCGTAGTCATCCTATATGTATACCCCTTGTTTACTGATCAACAAACAAAACACCCTTCTATTTGTATCGGTGGGATATCTAATAAACACACACGCGTGAAATGACATCCACCTATTCGAAGTCAGTTATATAACCAATAGTCCGGACGCGCAGTCAGATCTTGAAATTCTCTTCGCTATCTAGTATTCTCACAAATAGAAAACTCGAGGGGGAACTTGAAGCCAATTAGGCACCCACCTGAACGACGAGCAGTCAGTTCCCGATAATTGACTATTGGTATTCAGCCATAGCTTACATTTGATCCATATGCTTATAGATAAAAATTGGACGAATAAATCGAGTTCGTTATTCAGATAGCTTTTAGACGAGTTTATGCAATAATAAATATTTACGAACTTCTACGAATATGTATACGGTACCAGAAAGGTGCCAACGAATTTATTTTATTTTATATTAACTGTAGTCTCAGGAAGATTACAGTAAGTGATAATGAAATATAAGATGGTATTGGGCTAACCTGTTAGAGGTATGGTCGTTTTTATTAAACCCTAATCGCTTTTTATGCAACATCGTAACTGCCAGTCCATCAGACGATCCAACGGGCTTTATCTTACTACCCGTTGGTAATTGGTAGAGAGCCTTTTATTATTTATTTTATTTATTATTCCTATTGCTGCGATAACAGCTAATCAAATTTATACGGAATAATTCTGTTTAAATTTTCGTAGATTATATTTTTGAGATTAGGTACATTCATCATCATAATCAACCCATTGCTGGCTAACTACAGAGCACGGGTCTCCTCTCAATATGAGAAGGGTTTGGCCATAGTACACCACGCTGGCCATGTGCGGATTGGCAGACTTCACACGCCTTTGAGAACTCGCAGGCGTGCAGGTTTCCTCACGATGTTTTCCTTCACCGTCGAAGCAAGTGATATTTTAATTGCTTAAAAACGCACATAACTCCGAAAAGTTGGAGGTGCGTGCCCGGGTTCGAACCCCTGACCTCTGATTTGGAGGCGGACGTCCTAACCACTAGGCTATCACAGCTTCAAGTTTTCAGCTAGGTACATTGCATTTGTTGAAATTTTTCTGAATTTTATTTTCTGTAGAACATACATAATAATGAGAGTTTGAGCAGCGTGATGGGTTTCTTATCTTAATAAGAGAAAGGGAGTCTGTGTCCTACGTTGAGATGCTCAAAGGCAGACAATGATGACTCACTTTCTTCCTCTCAGAAATGTGGATAACTCTTTATTAAATATGGGTTCCTAGTCTATTTCTACAATTTTTAACTATTACTAGTTTTACGACTATTGTTACTAATTTAACTAAAGTACCGGTTGCAAACAATATTTAGAACTATCTTGAAATAATTAATAGAAGCAGGCGTTACTTTGCGGAAGTCCATGATAAACAATAAACAGCAAGTATAATTTGCTATATTCCGCCGACAAGTAAAGTAAGTTTAACTATCTTGAAAACAGAAGTTATAGGGAGTCTGGCAACGTCTGCAAAGATTCTTTTAATATAGTTTGGATACGAAACAAAACACCAAGTTACGAAAGGTAAGAGAAAACGTCCTTGATAATGGTATCGGAAAAATCTACCACATAAAAGCTTTTTTCACGCCACGCCACGTCGTAAATAAAACGTACAAATATTATTACGAAATCAAATATAACTAACTGGCTATACATTGCGAACTAGCTGTTACTCGCGGTTTCGTCCACGTCAACTATTGGTATAATGTGCAATCTTTTTAGAAATAACCTTTTCTACGTAATTGAAATCATCAAACACAACTGAACTTACTAAGACTTGTTTGTTGTCGGCTTCTTCTTAGACCGGGGCGCCTTTGGAACCCTCACAGCTTTAGTTTTAAGTTTACGAATATAGTTATCACCATCAAATCACTAGCATTAAAACTATTGACGCGTCAAAAGTGCCTTTGAAAGGACTATTTGAATAAAGATTATTT
The DNA here is from genome assembly GCA_928268935.1 of Lasiommata megera. Classification (NCBI taxonomy): domain Eukaryota; kingdom Metazoa; phylum Arthropoda; class Insecta; order Lepidoptera; family Nymphalidae; genus Lasiommata; species Lasiommata megera. The sequence goes on from OV743321.1 coordinate 3,218,286, forward strand.
AAATTTTGAATTTGACAACATAGGCACAGTTAAAAGACTAAATTATTTAGGCGCTGTGGAATTTTGGATGAGTATGTAGAATATAATATACAGCTTATTGATTGCTCGATATAGACGTCTATTTGACTATAAAAGCCTCGTCACAGTCAGTTCAGTAGTTTCCAAATTAGGCCAGGATGAATCAACTGAAACTGTTTGGGAAACTGCGCGACATCTTTTCGTACAAAATCCCTCAGTGCCTGAAGACTAAAGTTTTCGAACAGTGCGTGTTGCCAGTGATGAATTACGGATCCGAAACGTGGTCGCTGACTATGGGCCTCATAAGAAGGCTCAGAGTCACTCAGCGAGCAATGGAGAGCTATGCTAGGACTATCTCTACGTGATCAAATCAGAAATGAAGAGATCCGTAGAAGGACCAGAGTTACCGACATAGCTCAGCGAGTTGCGAAGTTGAAGTGGCAATGGGCGGGGCACATAGCTCGGAGAACCGATGGAGGTTGGGGTCTCAAGGTGCTGGAATGGCGACTTCGCACCGGTAAACGTAGCGTTGGTCGCCCCCAACAAGGTGGACAAACGAGTCGCAGGGAGCCGCTGGATACAAGCGGCCCAAGACCGTGGCCATTGGAACTCCCTACAAAAGAGCTATGTCCAGCAGTGGACATAGGTCTATCGGTTGAAATGATGGTGGTGGTGGAATCAACTGACAAAAAATTCAAAACGAATGTTGTTGAAGTTTCATTCGCGGGTTAATTATAATTATATATTAATATACTCTTCAATTGTATTTATATTGCATAGTCAAGTCAAGGTCATCCGTTCTCAATACCCGAAGTTCACGTTGTACAAGCTGTACGTACTAAACGTTATATAGAACGATTTTAATATTAAAAAGGACTTTCATAATGCGCGCTCCCTAATTATTTGTTAGGTACAACATCTAAGTATACCTAATCTTTTAAAATTCCATTTCCCTCGATCTCTCCAAATTACTTTTGTTCTGAACAATGAATATTAGTCACGTAAATTTCTGTTCTACTATTTAAAGCTATTTGGAAGGTTAGTTTAGAAATTTCTATACTATGTTTTGTTTTTTGTTTTTGTTTTTCATTCTTCCACCACCAGTTTCGTAGGTAGATTTAGATAGCCCTTGACGGCCTCTTAATTAATGGTAAGTGTTGCAATTTCAATAAAAACTCGAAACAGCAAGACTTGGCTATATGAATGTCGATTTAGTTTTGTTATCCTTGAGAAGGATTTCCAATGTACGTTTGATATGACCCTCATTCTACAATCCCACTTCTGAAGAGGCAGTAGGCTTCCAAAATTATTGCTTTATACGATCATTAAAGGCACCCTTCCACTGACCATTAGAATGTAATTTATTGGACGTTACTAGCACTTGTTGGCGAGTGGCGATTAGTATTAGCCTAAATATAGGGTGAGAACACCTCGCTAGCGAATATGGTTTATTTAGTACCCGATATCTTTTTTTTAATGCAATACAAGTAAGCCTTTGACTTGGAGGTATACCAGTAATGTTATCCCAACGGTTTCTACGCGACATCGTAACGAAAAACTTAATAGCCTGCGACTAATGTTTTGTATTTTTAACTCATTACATGTCTCCGGATTTATATAAATAGAAACATTGATTGATTTATTAATACATTCTATATTCAACTATTATATATATATATATATATATATATATATATATATATATATATATATATATATATATATATATATATAGCTATTACAACGTAGACGTATGCTTAAAGATGCTTATTGAAAATTCATCCCCTTCGATTCAAAATAAGGGTATGAATGTCTGAATGAAATGAAAGGAAATAACAGACTAGAGAAAAGCAGTAAGCCAAATCTGGTACTTGTTAGCTTGAAGAATAAACTTAGAGACAGAATTGTTAACCAATTGTGGTTCTCGAGCCATTTTTTTATTCACCCCCTTAACCAGGTCATGAGAACCGGTAGCAGTTTCCTACCTGGTTCCTAATACGCTCAGCAAACTTCTAGAATGATATTCCAGCTTCTGTTTTCCTATCTACCAACATAGCATTCTTCTTGAAACTAAATTGCCAGATTAAGCATGTTCTACCGTGCCTCACCTCTAAGTGATTGTTTTAATGACAGTATCTTAAAAAAAACTGTGGTTTTAATTATAATTCCCTGATACTGTCCTTTAAACATTTCAACACAACTAAATAACACAACGTCGCCGGTCTTTCAGTCACTTTTACTTCACAAGCTCGTTTGTCTAACTATTTTCGCGATTATATAATAAAACAGCGAGATGCATATCTCTGAGGGGATCCACACGTCTCGCACGAGATTTTTTAAGGATCCGCTTATCTGATACGAACCACTAGGTGTAAAACCTTTCAGCCTATTTTCTCCGAGCGTAACTTGGATATCTTCAAGAGTGAGAGACATTTAATAAAACCTGATTATTACTGTCCATCTGAACTGACAGTTGTCAAGCGTTTCCAATTCTAATTTTATCAGCTTTAACCGAGGAGCGTCCAGCGAAATAAAAAAAGTGAAAAAAGTGGTCTTTTAGGGGCTCCCACATCCCCATATTCTTGTGTCCACCTCTCTGTCTTTGGATGCGGTCACTCGTTGAACTACGTCTCCTCGTTGGGTCTGGTGGGCTTCGGCTGTGGGTAGTTACCACCCTACTGACAAAGACTTGTCGCAAAGCGGTTTAGCATTACGACATGATGTCGCGTTGAAGGGACGAAGAAGAGAAGAAATCAATTAGGTGTATGGGTTTACGATTACTCCTAACAGGTTACCCCGCTACCGTCTTAGACTGCAGCTAAATAAGCGCCTTCTTTTAGGTTAACTGACGCATAGCAAATTTTTGTGATGCAATGTCAGAAAAATAATCATAAGTTTATTGTTTCATGTTGCAATATTACGCAAACGCTAATTTCGACTTATTATGGAAAAGTTGTTGTGTTTATCATTGATTATTTTAATCGAAATTTCATAAGAGCACTTCATCATGATCAACCCATTACCGGCTCACTACAGAGCGCGGGTCTCCTCTCAATATGAGAAGGGTTCGGCCATAGTCCACCACGCTGGCCGTGTGCGGATTGGCAGACTTGAGAAACCTTTGAGAACATTACGGAGAACTCTCAGGCGTGCAGGTTTCCTCACGATGTTTTCCTTCACCGTTGAAGCAAGTGATATTTTAATTGTTTTTAAAAACGCACATAACTCCGAAAAGTTAAAGGTGCGTGCCCGGATTCGAACCGCCGACCTCTGATTAGGAGGCTGTCGCCCCAACCACTAGGCTATCACCGCTAAGAGCACAATTTTCGTCTAATTTTACGACCAGCTTTTGTCCCCAGGCTCAACGCCCGGCAATATCCTGTGGGTCTTCTGTCGGTTCCGTTAAAGGAGATAATTTATTTGCTTTAACATGAACCTTCAAAGGCGTAAATAGTTTCGGGCGGGCGAACTTTTAATTTAGTTAAATTAACTTATAATTAACAAAAGTGAAGTTTGTAAAAGTAATAAAACCACAAGCTAATTAAACTATAAATTATTACTGTTAGAGTTCTCAGTTTAGTTAATTTTATGTTAACAGGTGAAGTAATTAACCGCTGTCCTGACAAAAGATTAGCAATAACGTTGCCCCAGGGAGAAGTCATTACCGTCTGAAAGACGGACTTAATAACGATAAATGTTGAAACAGTTTCTTGAGTTGAAACGCGAGTAAGACTAGGTTAAGATGACCTTGAGATTCGCAAAAGACGCGAGTCGCTGTAAAATTACAATGTAATTAAAATTTCAGGTGAAATTACATTAAATTCACAGTTTTAAGATTTTGAATTACCTCGTTATAATCATTATTTACAATTTAAAATATCACTTGCTTCAACGGTGAAGGAAAACATCGTGAGGAAACCTGCACGCCTGAGAGTTCTCCATAATGTCCTCAAAGGCGTGTGAAGTCTGCCTATTCGCACATGGCCAGCGTGGTGGACTATGGCCAAACCCTTCTCATATTGAGAGAAGACCCGTGCTCTGTAGTGAGCCGGTAATAGGTTGAACAAGAAGAAGAAGAAGAATCATTATTTTAGCGTGTAAATTTTAGTAACATTACTTTATGTATAATTTACCTGTAAAAACACCTGTGATTTTTTTTAATAATTATCGCGACCTTTGCAACTTTATGTAATAACTACTATATGATATATAATATTTATGTGATATTGTGAACTTTCCCAGCATTAGCCCAGGCCTTTTCGAGAAAGTAACATTTAAATCTACACTATTTTTGAAAATTATCTATTCCTTTTTTCTAATCTGATCAATAGTTTAGAATTTTTTATATTAATGATACATAGTCAAAAGTGCCTTTTTAAGGATTATTTAAATGAAGATTATGATTGATTGATTGATTGATATCATTAAAATCTCGACCCAAATTAACCATTCAAAAGGTTAATTAAAATAAAAGCCGGGCTGGAATTGCCTACCTCAATCAAATTATGAAATAACAAATAATTTTTATCTAAAGTCAGTAAGTCTATTCACTACAACGTCTTTTATTGACAAAGCTTTACATTTCATAGTTGTATATATAACAAGAATGAGATATGTATGTTAACCTAGTTAGTAGCGTTTTAACCGCGCGTTTTTAAAGCGCTTTCCAGCTGGCCGCATCATTTTGACGACCTCCGTGGCGCAGCGCGTGCGCAGTTGCATTTTAAAGTTGGAGGTTCTGGGTCGACTCCCTGCTTGAGTCTGGTCTGGTGGGAGGCTTCGGCCGTGGATAGTTATCGACAAAGACGTGTCGCCAAGCGATTTAGCGTTTCGGCACGATGTCGTGTAGAAATCAATTAGGATTATGGGTTTACCACACCGCTAAAAGGTTAGCCCGTTACAATCTTAGACCACATACACCATCAGGAGAGATGCGGTCAAGGGCTAACTTGTGGTGTATAAAAAAAAAATTTCAACCGTAAGTCGTCCACTGTAAGAGCGTTTCCACATTATCCGATCCGATATCGGTATCGGACGAAGATACGATATCGGGGCAAGTAAAATGTATGAAATATGTACCTGCCTTTCACATTATCCATTCCGATATCGGATATCGGAGCCGACACCGATATTCTGGCGGCAACATCGGACGCCCGTGAGCCGTCGGACGATAATGATTGTATGTGTGCTATACGTGTATCTAAATTACGACATATGCCATTTATTTTATGGCATATGCCAAAATCGAATAGTATGCCTACCTGGTTGGGGGACATTGCTGCGTTTCCCGCGCAAACGTAACGATGAGAAAGGTTCATAACTCGTACTCAAACAATTTTATGGAATTGATAAGTATTATTTGTAAAGGAATTGAACCCTCCATTTTATCTGTGTAGAAGTTTATTTTGTCTATGTACACTGTTTGCTTTTCTCTTATTTCCCGATTCAGCGGAACTTACCGCTGTCTGATATAATAAAGATATTATCATATATAACATTTATGCTTTGGAAGTCGTACGTTCGTATATATTTGAATCTTAGATACTTGGAATTGTCATACTACTGCTACTACTACTACTATAATCTTGGAATTGTCATGGACAATCATTTATCCTGGCAGCGGCAGGTATCTTTTGTGAGCAAAAAGATTTTCAGTGCCTTTGGATCTTTAAGAAGGTGGAAAAACATCTTGCCTATTAGGACTAAGACTTTACTGGCTAATACCCTACTTCTTCCCATATTGGATTATGCTGACGCCGTTTATTTAGACCTGTCTGTAGACCTCTTAAACAAATTGGAGCGCTTGAAAAATTTATGCATTAGATTCATATTTGGCCTTAGAAAATATGATCATATTTCGGAATATCGTAAGAAACTTAATTGGCTACCCATAAGGCATCGGCGTAATCTTCATCATCTATTCTTCATCTGTGTAAATATTTATTAACGTAATTATTTGTATATTTATTTCATGTATATATTATACTTTAGATATGTATTATTTTGTATTGTTATTATTATATATATGTAGTAGCATGAAGTTATTAGTGTGTATGTATATATATTTTTTTCTAGCTTTTCTTGTTTTTTTTTTTTTTGCAACTTCCGTGTAATTTTAATACATCAGCTTCAACGAAATGGTTACCTGGAAGAGATCACTATTAGTGATAAGGTCGCCAGTTGCTAATTGTTTTTGTCTTTATCTATGTTATGTCCTATAGATTGCAATAAAGTTATATAAATAAATAAATAAATAAATACTTCCATTATCATCATCATTACAATAAACCCATTGCCGGTTCACTACAGAGCGCGGGTTTCCTCTCAATGTTAGAAGGATTTGGCCATAGTCCACCAGGCATGTGAAGTCTGCCAATCCGCACATGGCCAGCGTGGTGGACTATGGACAAACCCTTCTCATATTGAGAGGTCATCCGTGCTCTGTAGTGAGCCGGTAATGGGTTGATCATGATAGTATGTCTTTAAAGTAATAAAAATTACAACAATATCGCTTGAAAGAGTCAAGCGATGTCCTCTGTTATTAAATTCCACAATAAACCATGGCAATCGCACCAACTTAGACTTTTGGCTTCGGATTCAATACTAATACTCTTAATTATAAATACGGTTTTAAACGTTTGTTCCTTATCAAGTGATCATTAAATAATATGGACGGGATTTTTATTTATACACTACAAGTTAACCCTTGACGGCTTTCTCACCTGGTAATGATGCAGTCTAAGATGGTAGCGGGCTAACCTGTATGGTGAATACCTAATTGGTTACGCGATATCGTGCTGGAACGCTATAATAACTTGGCACGTCTTTGTTGGTAACTAGCCACGGCCAAAGCCTGCCACCAGACCAGACTCGAGTCAAGAATCGAACCCAAGACCTCCAACTTTATAATGCGACGGCGCACACACTACGCCACGGATGTCGTCGGAAAAATATTGATAAAAAGATGGCGCCGGATCTCAGATTCTCGGATGCGGACGTTTGACGAATATCAATTTACATCAATAAGTGATAAGTGAAATCAATTTGTACGAGTAGAAACGAAGGTTATCATGTTATCGCCGCGATTCTAAGAAGCTATATATATTTTTTTTTCTTTTCGTTTTATGGCTTTACACAGATTAGCCAATGTCAAGTTTATTATTTTATTAGTTCTCTCTTTTTATGGCTTTGCACAGATTAGCCAATGTCAAGTTTATTTCAATGTAGAAGTTAGGGAGAAATGGTGGGAAACTTCGCACTCTGCGGACGCAGCTCCCTCAAACCTTTCCCAAATCAATACCTGTTAACCGTTCAGAAAACCAGCCACTACAGAAACGACGCCAAAACTGTCCACGACACAACCCACACCATTCCTTTTCAAAATTAGCCAACAAACACTAATTCAAGAAAAGCGTGAAAAAACCGCGCCCGCCATATACGAAGTCTCCCGCCTTTCTCAGCTATATATTTATACATTATGATGTATTTTACAAGATGTTTGTAAGGGTTAAAATATTATTAATCTGTATACATACAAAAGACTGTCATCATGTCGTGCCGCCATCTTTTTCATCCCGCCAAAACGGTGGAAATTGATTGGTAATAACAATGGACACCTCGAAGATAGTTCTAGAAGTTTAGTAATATTTTGGAAGAAAGGTTTCAAGAAGGTGAAGTGGCCGGTTCAAAATCATAGATAAATTAAATTCATGGATTAATTAAACAAATTATTTAATTACAAATGAATTTTAAACACATCAAAAATATTAAAAGAGTAGTAAAAGTCGTCTTTATTGGGAAAGAAGAATTTTAAAGCGCTTTAATATTATGCCTAGGATTCAACTGACGTAGGTACATTTACTTGGCTTGCATAATGTATGCCGCAATTTGGTGGCTTGCATAGTGAACGAAATCATATAAAACTTTGTCTTATGAAAGCCATATTCAGGGTCAGTGTACGTGAATTTCAGACAAAGTTTAAATTTCTCATTTAAGTATGAAGAAGTTTTAGTAGGTGAAATATTAAAATAATATTATGTTCATTTATATATCGAAGTTTCTTTATATATACATTGAGAACGTTTGTAGACTATTGTATCATTCTGATATTATCTGTTGTCACATATTTAACTTTATAACTATTTTTAAGTTTGACACTGGAGAAAGGCGGGAGACTTCGTATATGGCGGGCGCGGTTTTTTCACGCTTTTCTTGAATTAATGTTTGTTAGCAAATTTTGAAAAGGACTGGTGTTGGTTGTGTCGTGGACAGTTTTGGTGTCGTTTGTGTAGTGGCTAGTTTTTGGAATGGTTAACATGTATCAATTTGGGAAAGGTTTGAGGGAGCCGCGTTCTTTTTCCCTAACTTCAATTCTCCATTGCTATAAACTTGACATTGGCACGCTAATATTATAAATTATTCCAACTTCATACAAACGGATGAAACGCGGGCTATGTCTACGCGCTTCTATCTCAGGGTGCGTTCGGCATGCAGACAGTCGTGACTGTGCCGCAGTGACGAACGGACGGTGTTATGACTTTTTAAACAATAACCGCGGGATTTTTTCACTGAAAATTACTTAAAGTATATTTTTAATATGACGATTAGGATATATTGTGCACTTTTTGGTTGCATTAATAATAGTTGATTATTGTATTGTTTGTATGAATGATACCAGAAAAAATAAATTTGACTGTCTGTCTGTCACTAGATAGTTGAAATTTGAACACAAAGTAGGCAAATGTAATTAAAATGCTGGAGGCGGGTAGCCCTATCGCATGTTTAGATGCCGCGCGGCTGTAGGTAATTATTTTATAGATGAGCCCGAGCTACAATCCTGACATTGGCTAATCTGTGTTAAGCCATAAAAAGAGAAAAAAAAAGTTTGTTTGTCACTCAATATTATTATTTTAGCTTTGCACTAAAAGTATTGATGCCAGGAAAAAGAGTTTCATTGTGAAACTTGCTAGTCACGTGACACCCCCAATAATTGATTACATCAGCGAATCGAGTGTTAGGTACATTCGATTCGCTCGCATAGATCAGTCAGTAAATTGGATTTTATACTCGTGATGTTGGTGGCTCTACGTTTTATTAAACTGGACAAACTGCTAATGATTGCTCTAGAGTTCACAGTGGCTGTAGAATAAAAAATGTATAAATTCAAATTAAAATTAAAATCATAAAATCTTTAATTAAAGGTACTTTTGACGCGTCAATAATTTACATAGTAGTGATTTAATGGTGATAACATTCGTAAACTTAAAACTAGAGCTATGAGTTTTCCAAACGCGCCCTGGTCTAAGAAGAAGCCCACTACAAACTTAGCCAGGGGTTTTTTTTGTTATCACCATCTCACATTATCAATAATAAATTATAGTATGGAGATAGAGCAATTCTCTCTCAAACTTATATATGTAGGTGACCGCTTGCATCGTTGATGCGAAATTAAGTGCTGCAGATATTCTGTCAAATTGCTTTTGGTCAGGTGAGATTCAGTCAAGGGCTAACTTGTGGAGTATAAAAAAAAGAAAAAAAAAAATTGTACTTTTTCGATATCACATATACGAACCTAATTTGTCCCCCAGCGATTCACGTCCTTTACGTGGCGTGACTTGCGAAAACGACTTGACTTTGAATTAAATGGGATAACGAGGCCGTCTTGGATTACCGATGTTTGTAACATTAAACTCAAACGTTTGATCCGCTAGATCCTTATACATACTGTATTCTGGTGCCTTGATCCTTTTGTGCATTGTTAATGTCATTATGTCTGTTTTTATCTACAGCATTGATTTACCACTAGCCGTAGATAGAGCGCGTCATACAAAAACAAGGCGAGAATTTGTCACCAACTAACTATACATTCCTACATATCGGTATATCGATGTATTACTACCCGTCTAATACACTAGACATCTGGCTGTTATATTATCTATAGCGGCGCGTAGTGCTTTGTAATTCATTCGGATTATACGGCTCGTGTGTTAGAATCGGTGACTTTCGTCTAGCCTTGTCACACACTGGGGGAAAGGAGTGCACGCGTCGCTATTTGTGCACTACTTTTCCGTACCATTTTTTGAGCGTTAATGATCGATTTACGGCTAGTGGTAAAGCAATGATCTACAGTAACAAAGTTCAACTCATGAATAGGAAAATCATCATCACCATAACCCATTGCCGGCTCACTACAGAGCACGGGTCTTCTCTTAATATGAGAAGGGCTTGGCCATCGTCCACCACGCTGACCATGTGCGGATTAGCAGAGTTTACACGCCTTTTAGAACATTATGAAGAACTTCTAAGGCATGCAGGTTTTCTGACGATGTTTTCCTTCACCGTTGAAGCAAGTGAAATTGAAGATGAAGGCTGCCAATCTGCAAATGGCCAGCGTGGTGGACTATGGCCAAACCCTTCTCATATTGAGAGGAGACCCGTGCTCTGTACTGAGCCGAGAATGGGTTGATCATGATGATGATGATTTGAATAAAGGTTATGGTTGAAAGATTGATTGATTCAGGACTACAGGCTTTATTTGAACCCAAAATCTTTGGCAAACATATCGGTACTACACTTATCTACAGGAAAAAGTGGGAAAAGGATATGACTACTGAATTCAAACTGTCGATTTTGGATTAGGTTCAGTTACTCAACAATGACTTTATGTTTATAGACATTTTGTTAGGTGTTGTTGTACGTCGAAACATGATGAATTTACGATAGCAAATAATACGCGTAAACGTTGCGCTTCTGTTACAAGTTCCAAATGTCACAAGTTCCAAAATACACAATTATTAACCTTATCATCATCACTTCAACCGATAGACGTCCACTGCTGGACATAGGTCTTTTGTAAGGAGTTCCAACGGCCACGGTCTTGGGCCGCTTGTATCCAGCGGCTCCCTGCGACTCGTTTGATGTCGTCTGTCCACCTTGTTGGGGGTCGACCAACGCTACGTTTACCGGTGCGAAGTCGCCATTCCAGCACCTTGAGACCCCAACGTCCATCGGTTCTCCGAGCTATGTGCCCCGCCCATTGCCACTTCAACTTCGCAACTCGCTGAGCTATGTCAGTAACTCTGGTTCTTCTACGGATCTCTTCATTTCTGATTCGACCACGTAGAGATACTCCTAGCATAGCTCTCTCCATTGCTCGCTGAGTGACTCTGAGCCTTCTTATGAGGCCCATAGTGAGCGACCACGTTTCGGATCCGTAAGTCATCACTGGCAACACGCACTACTACTAACTACGCAATAATTAATTAAGTATTGAACATATGTTTGGAACTAATTATTATTGAGACACTCACGTACCTACTTAACGCTGCTCGTCGTCACGACATAACAACGCAACATTTCACACTTCATTCGACAATGTCGCGAGCTGTTGCGCAGCGTTGCGATAGCTGTTAAGCGCCATGAAATCTATAATAGCCCAGTGCATATAAAGCTTTAAAAACGAACACTAACTAATTGTTAGCATAGCATTCCTTGTGACTAAACACCTAAACCCTACAAAGTTAGCCATCTCTTGCACTACATTCTATTTGTTTCTCCGTAATCAACCAAAAATAGTTTCACGATAGTTTCAAACGTGAATTGAATTTCGCAGTTCATTTGGGAACAATGTTACACGAGTACATGCAGAAAGATTTAAATTAAAGGCCCAAATTAAAAGTAGTTGAGAAACTAAACTAGCTTTGCAAAGTTTTTTGGGGTGAGCAGCATTTGTAGAATTTTAAATTCTACAAATGCTGCAAAAAACATTAACATAGCGTTCCTCGTCTTAAGTAGTCGTCAGTGATATTCATCATCATCATCATCATCATCATGATCAACCCATTACCGACACTACAGATCACGGGTCTCCTCTCGATATGAGAAAGGTTTGGCGATAGTCCACCACGCTGGCCATGCGGACTGGCAGACTTCATAAATCTTTGAGAACATTATGGAGAACTCTCAGGTATGCAGATTTCCTCACGATGTTTTCCTTCACCGTTCAAGCATGTGTATTTTAATTGCTTAAAACGCACATAACTCCGAAAAGCTAGAGGTTCCTGTCCAGGTTCGAACCCCCTATTTCTGATTAGGAAGTGAACGCCCTAACCACGAGGCTAGGGCACAGCTTCAATGATTTATTAGTGACATTAGTTGTAAGTAATATTCGTCGTTAGTTATATTCATCGTTAGTTATATTCATCGTTAGTGATATTCGTCGTTAGTTATATTCATCGTTAGTTATATTCATCGTTAGTTATATTCATCGTTAGTTATATTCATCGTTAGTTATATTCATCGTTAGTTATATTCATCGTTAGTTATATTCGTCGTTAGTTATATTCATCGTTAGTTATATTCATCGTTAGTGATATTCGTCGTTAGTTATATTCATCGTTAGTTATATTCATCGTTAGTGATATTCATCGTTAGTTATATTCATCGTTAGTGATATTCGTCGTTAGTTATATTCATCGTTAGTTATATTCATCGTTAGTTATATTCATCGTTAGTTATATTCATCGTTAGTTATATTCATCGTTAGTTATATTCATCGTTAGTTATATTCATCGTTAGTTATATTCATCGTTAGTTATATTCATCGTTAGTTATATTCATCGTTAGTTATATTCGTCGTTAGTTATATTCATCGTTAGTTATATTCATCGTTAGTTATATTCATCGTTAGTGATATTCATCGTTAGTTATATTCATCGTTAGTTATATTCATCGTTAGTTATATTCATCGTTAGTTATATTCATCGTTAGTTATATTCATCGTTAGTTATATTCATCGTTAGTTATATTCATCGTTAGTGATATTCGTCGTTAGTTATATTCATCGTTAGTTATATTCATCGTTAGTTATATTCATCGTTAGTTATATTCATCGTTAGTTATATTCATCGTTAGTTATATTCATCGTTAGTTATATTCATCGTTAGTGATATTCGTCGTTAGTTGTATTCGTCGTTAATGATATTCGTCGTTAGTTATATTCGTCGTTAATGATATTTGTCGCGGGATGGACTTCCTATCATCAGATAAACTGCCTGAGAAATCACACTAATTATATGATTGAGTAAGTTTGTTATACATTAACAGAAAATTCGGCAATAGAAAACTCGATCTTTCGTTAGATTAATATTTAAATTTTTCTTTACGTTTAACAATTTCACCATAATAATTACTCTTGTGAAAGATGAAAGTGGGCGGCTTTTCATACAAAATAGTCTTAAGGAAATTCATGAATTATTATAAAAGTAGAAAAAAATATTTGTTTGTTACCTCAAGTACGTCCTAAGAATAATAAATTTAATGCGAATGTGACTTTGTTTGATTATTAGCTTATAAACAATTAATGCCTAAGCAACTTAACCTATTAAAAACCCCTTTACTAATAGAAAGCTTTATTGACAGCTACTAAAATAACAGTACCATAAATTCGAATGTGTTTTTTTCATAAGCTTTCAAGTCAAAACGACTAAACCGATTTTCATAATTCTTGCACCATTGGAAAGCTATATTATCAGCGAGTAACATGGGCTATATTTTATCTCCGTATTCCCACAGGAATGGGAACTAGGATAGATTTTCTTTTTATCATGTCTCAAAATACTTTAGCAACATGTGATAAGAGCACGATCAAGAAATGTCAACCAACATTTGTGCTTTTTGAAGTCGCATCAACTATTGCAGGATCTGTGTAATAGAAGTTAAAACTTACAGATATTGCCATATCATCATTATAAACTCATTACCGGACCACTACATCGCTCGGGTCCCCTCTCAAACAGAGAAGGGTTTATTTAATAATTTATGGAATAGGAAGCGAACGTTGTAAAACAATTTTGATAATAACTTAATAATAACATTGTATACCCAAAACAAGGCTAACTCGGCATGCATTACTAAGTTTACAGATGTAACAAAAATAAAGGGGAAAAACCAATAAATACATAAAATTACAATAAAACTCAGAATGAAGGTAGACGTAGAAATATATTTTTTAATTAATCTTTCGCTTGCTTGCACGGCGGAATTTTGAAAATATTTAAGTTCTTTTTTTAAATATATGATTATAGGCCATAGCCTAAACTTTGTAATAACAAACCTATTTATAACAGCAGACTTAGCTAGATTCGTTTGTGGTCTTTAAAGCATGTCAATGTATCATTCATAAACTTTGTTCAAATATTCCTATAAAAGGCACTTTTGATGTGTCAATAACTAATATAGTAGTGGGTTGATGGTGATAACTACATTCGTGAACTTAAAACTATGGGGGTTTCAAACGTGGTCTTCAATTTATTTAAAAGCTATCTTAGCTATATTTATACCCAAGCTTGTTTTTATAATTTACATAATTCTTTACGCTTTAATAGGACTTTTATACAAGCCTACATTTTATATAAACTTTGAACTAATTGAGAGACATTCCAGAAGTGTAATTTGGAAATTTATAATAAAATTGTGTACAAATTACCTTTAAATGAATTTCTAATTTTAAATGTGTGGTTATTTTGATAAAGGATCTTACACTTAGGTACTGCTAGATTTACCCTATTTGTTAAACGTATATAAAGTAAGATAATCTAATTATATTGATAGTATATTAGTTTGGTTTAGTCCTTGACTTCACACGCCTTTGAGAACTCCCAAGCATCAAGGTTTCCTCACAAAGCCTTTGTTAATCGTTACAGCAAGATTCAATTGCTTAAAACGCATATTATATTATACCGAGCTTACTTGTAAGCTTGTATCGTAGCTGAGTTTAAAGTTTTATTATAATTCCGGTTTCAGCTTCATATGTATCAATATGTGTTTTGAAAGTTCGACCGAATTATTTATGTCATAAATGTTCGTGAAAGCACTAGTAATTCCTGCGTGTATTAACTGTCAGTACACCATTGCTCAATGATCTCCCGTTGATGGTAAGCATGTTCAACCGCAGATCTCGAGACACAGGGCTCCATTCCTTAGTTGGGCTTGAAGAATTGTTAGGTACTGAATTTGCTGTTAAAAGTTAGAAAACCTTTTTTTTCCCCCGCTGGGAAATGCGTTTACGCATCCCCTCCGGAAGCGATGCAGGCAAGACTGCGCCGCTTCCGACGGGGTATGTGGGACTCCCTGGCGGCCAGTCTGGCGACCAGAATACCCACTAAAACCCAGCGATGCTCCTTCGCGTCGCCTGGTGGCTGGGTCACGGGAACACTTGTGCACTCGACCACAACCCAGACAGCGGCGTCCGCCGAGGCAGACCCTCCACGGGGGGCCTATGAGAGTAAGTTAGAAAACCTACCGGGAGTAAGAAAATTGGTGAATGAATCCCCGTGCCTTCAAAATCACGTTTTTATTTTGGTCCCGGTTATTAAAATTAACACCTACGTGGAGCTACGTGGTGTGTTTATGTCTTGAACATATAACATACGGTTTTCAACAGTGGGACGTTAATACCTTCTTTGACGAACTTTTTTTCCCCACTACAAGTGAGCCCTTGACAGCAATCTCACCTGATGGTAAGTGATGATGCAGTCTAATATGATAGCGGGCTAACCTGTTAGGTGTATGGTAAACCCATACTGCTAAGTGGTTTCTACGCGACACCGTGCCGGAACGCTAACTCGCTTGGTGATACGTCTTTGCCGGTAGGGTGATAACTAGCCATGGCCGAAGCCTCCCACCAGACCAGACACGAGTCGGGAATCGAATCCAGGACCTCCAACTTTATAATGCGCCAGAGCACACGCTGCGCCACGGAGGTCGTCGCCGTTGCACAGTGCGTCCGCAGTCGTGTTATATAGTGGGAGGTCCTGGTTTCGATTCCCGGCTCGAATCTGGTCTGGTGACTTTTCGGCAGCTAGTTACCACTCTACTGGTAAAAACAAGTATAATATAGCGTAGAAATCGAATATACACAGGCAACAGTCCCCACTTAGCAAGTTCGTATGCCCGTAAAGTAATATAAAAATAAATTTGCTAATGATTATCAGTTTTCCGTCGATCAAAAGTCAAACGCCCTTTATCCAATATAAACAAGAATACCTATTGTTTCAGTGTAGAAAGAATAGATTCAAACGTGTATTCAGTTGTGTATTGGATTTGGGAAACAATGTTATGCGAACAGAATGAGTTCGGTTCAAATTAAAGTCTGAAACTCCGAATTACGTTCCGTATACGCGATGTATTTTTTTTTTGAGAGAAATGTGTGAAGCGGAATATTTTAAAGGCGCCTTTTCAGTTGGAGATTGAAGATGTTGCATTGCTTGGGATGGGTTTACCTGAACACAGAAACAAGACCTTTTTTTATATATTACAAGTTATCCCTTGACGGCTATCTCACCTGGTGGTAAGTGATGATGCAGTCTAGGATGGTAGCGGGCTAACCTATTAGGTGTATGGTAAACCCACACTTTTATTTGTTTTCTACCCGATGTCGGAACGATAAATCGCTTGGCACGTCTTTGTCGGTAGGGTGGTAAGTAGCCATAGCCGAAGCCTCCCACCCGACCAGACTTGAGCTGGGAATCGAACACAGGACCTCCAAATTATAATGCGTTTTCTCACGATGTTATCCTTCACCGTTGAAGCAAGTGATATTTTTATTTTTTAAAAACGCACTTAACTCTGAAAAGTATTAGGTGCGTGCCCGGATTCGAACCGCGAACTTCTGATTAGGAGGCTGACGCCCTAACCACTAGGCTATCACCGCTTCAATTAAGTATTTTGTTAAGTATTTTCTAATAGGGTTTATGACCGTACGATGCATAGCTTCTGCGCACCACGTTTCTATCATTCACTGTAGAGTGTTTTTTTATTTGCACCAAAATCATAATGACTTCACTTATATATTTTGTTATTTATTTATTAGGAAGAAGAAGTATTAATATATATTTTAAGACAAATTATGTATACTTAGGACTATCAATCTACACTCACCGGCTAACTCAATATGCATAATATAAAACTTAAAATAATAATCTAAAACATTTTTAGCCAAAAAAAAAAACTATAATAATCTACAACTACAAAATTATATTAATTAAAAAGCCAAAATACTAATTTTATGTTAACTAACAATTTTAAAACAAACCATATACTTATATACAATTTCATAATTTGTTTTCGACTGAATAGTAGTTTAAACCTAGCAAAGGAAAGAAAGTGGATGTGTATGTAAAATATGAAGTTTTAGGTCCATTTTCCTTTAACAGAGTGGTTTGGTTGCTCGATAGAGCAAGATCGCTTGCTGGATGCGTCACGTACTACGTGTACCTACTGTTTAATTATGCATATGTTCACAAATCCAGTTTGCAGTTTCGCTTTAGCTGGGGCGTAAAAGAAGATTTTGCGCTCGAAATCGCTGGCTCTCTAAATGCATAGATTTCGTGTGATAAGTAGGGTTTGGGTTTAGGGTTATCGTAGGGTTCTGTACCCAGATGAAATACAAATAGATAAATCCGAAATGTGACTAGAAAACAAAAAATACGGATCACTGTCAATCACAATGACTGATAGAAATCAGGTTCTTTGCAACAGTGGGAGTTATGTCAGGAATTAGTTTGGCGAACTTTTAAAGTTAGCCAAACAACGAAAAATTGGCATATTTTATGAGACTGAAGTTACGATATTTTGTCTCGATTTTCTTACATATTCCATATATACGCTTCTCATTTCCACATTCCTTACTGTTTCATGGCTTCATCTAGTTAACCTGATCTTCTATACACAAAAGGAACCTTTTGGATTACTCGCGTTTCCTCTATCATGATTCTTTTTAGATGCATATGCCAAGTCATTGTGTAGTACATTTTGACGCCCATAGTTTGCTCTTATCTAGTTTTAAGTGACGATGTGAGATTATGAAACAAAAACATTACCGGGCTATGTTTGTTGGTTTCTTCTTAGACCAGGGCACGTTTGGAAACCTAATAGCTTTAATTTTATTTTTACAACTGCAGTGTCTGGAGGAGATCGCTTTTAGCGATAAGACCGCCCTTGCGCATTATGTTTGTTTTTTTTTTGTTCTATTTTGAATTCAAGTTTATAGTGTGCAATAAAGTGTTTATCTATCTATCTATTTATCTCACTAGAATGTATTAAAACTGTATGAACGAATCAAAAGCACATTTTAAAGGCAGATTTATTTGATGATATGAACTATCTATGATCAAAGTGTACGAGCCGTCAAAGCAGTTCATTTAAAAGGGTCTAAATTTTTAAGAAATCACTGAAATTATTAAGTTATCGATTTCGACCAGCCTGGCTTCGCAGGTATAATATATTAATATTTTTGAAACTTTATTGGCTTATATACGATCTACATAATCTTTTATTATAATTTAGTTGTTATTAAGAAAAAACCTTATATCTGGATATTTGACACACAATTTGGTCAGTTTTGACGACCTCCGTGGCTGTCGCATTATAAAGTTGGAGGTCCTGGGTTCGATTCCCCGTTTGAGTCTGGACTGTTGGGAGGCTTCGGCCGTGGCTAGTTACCACCCCACCGACAAAGACGTGTCGCTAAGCGATTTAGCGTTCCGGCATGATGTAGCGTAGAAAACAATTAGGAGTGTGAGTTTACCATACAACAGGTTAGCCCGCTACCATCCTAGACTGCATCCTCACTTACCACCAGGTGAGATAGCTATTAAGGGCCAACTTGTGATATATAAACAACAAAAAAAAAATAACATATTCTTTTATAATAATTTAGTTGTTATAGAGTGAGGAAAAACTTTATATCTGGATATTTGACCCACTATTTGGCCAGTTAAAAATATTTTTCATCACATCCATATTACCTAAAACGCATGCATATTGCCAATTTCAGCGGTAATATATAAAGAGATTGCAAAAGCCAAGGCCATATCACTGCAATAATTGGGAACTGTGAAACATATTGCACCGGGACGCCATTCCCGTTTTTTCTATCATTCCGATTTAAAAGTGTCGTGGACGCTTGTCGACCGAAAATTAGATATTTTGTAGTGTTATTTTCGTGGATAAATTTTAAACTACTCGCTTTCGGGTTTATTTAAAGTTTTTTAGATAGCTTTCCCTGTTTAAGTTTTTAGATGACTTTCACGTTTAGTTGGTTAGTCTATTAAACTTACGAGTTGTCATACGATTTACAAATCCCTATTTTACTAACGAAAAAGCGAAGCGGTGATAGCCTAGTGGTTAGGGCGTCAGCCTCCTAATCAGAGGTCGGCGGTTCAAATCCGGGCACGCACCTCTAACTTTTCGGAGTTATGTGCGTTTTTAAGCAATTAAAATATCACTTGCTTCATCGGTGAAGGACACATCGTGAGGAAACCTGCATGTCTGAGAGTTCTCCATAATCTCCCATCTCAACAGCGTGTGAAGTCTGCCAAATCCGCACATGGCCATCGTGGTGGACTATGGCCAAAACCTTCTCATATTGAGAGGAGAACCGTGCTCTGTAGTGAGCCGATAATGGGTGAATCATGAAGGGAGTAAAATAGGGGATTGTTACATTAGTTGAAGACGTTCAAAAGTTCGCCGAATATCTAATTTAACGTGATTGAAGCTGAAGACAAAATAATGTACGCGATAAAAAAATCTTGAGAGTTAATTCTACTTATAGAAAGTGAAGGGCTAATTTGTTCTTCTTTTTTAGGTGCCTCTCCAACTAGTGAAGGTTGGCAGTCAGAATGGCATATTTTGCCTCGTCTCTCGCGAGGCTGAAAACCTGGGCGGCACTCGCGATCCCAGTCCACTCCCTGATGTTTCGCAACCAAGACTTTGTTCTTAACTAAAAAAAATTGTTCTTAACTCAACAAAAATTAAACCTTTTTTCATCATAGTATAATACTTGATTAAGGAACCGTAAGTTAATGTTTTGGGTTATCGAGATAAAGTTTTTTACTTTTAATGTATTAGATATACATTCAAAAATACCCTTTACCATTTGAAAACTTTTGAATCATAATATCTTGAAAACCTTTATCCTTTTTATATGAAGCGAACAAACAGTTTAAAAAGAGAGATTGTTTTATTAAACTTCAAGATCTTGTTCTAGTAGTTAGTTAGCTAGTTAGTTAGTTGTTAGAAAATTTATCGACCTTCTCCAAAGGTAACATCAGATTTTAAGGGCCGTGCAAATTACTAAAGTTACTTGATAATTACGTAATTTGTAAATATTAAACACATGGTTTTCGCAATAATTTTAATTAAGCACTATATTTAACTTTATTGTAGCCAACCCAGAGAGAAAAATTGCATCACCCACCCCAATCAAAATATACCCTATTATGGAATAGTTGATGATGATGTTTTTTTTATTATTATATTTACATCGCAGCTTAATAAAGAAGTTAAGGTTGAGTTAGCCCTTAACGGCAATCTCACCTGATGGTAAGTGATGACGCATCTGAGATGGTAGCGGGCTAACCTGTTAGAGGGTATGGTAAACCCATACTAATTAGTTTCGACGCGCCATCGTGCCGGAACGCTAGATCGCTTAGCAACACGTCTTTGTCGGCAGGGTAACTAGCCACGGTTGAACCAGTATCGATTTCCAACTTTATAATGCGACGATATAGCCGTGATAGCCTAGTAGTTAGGGCGTCAGCCTCCTAATCAGGTCGGCGGTTCGAATCCGGGCACACACCTCTAACTTTTCGGAGTTATGTGCTTTTGTAAACAATTAAAATATCACTTGCTTAAACGGTGAAGGAAAACATCGTGAGGAAACCTGCACGCCTGAGAGTTCTCCATAATGTTCTCGAAGGAGTGTGAAGTCTGCCAATCCGCACATGGCCAGCGTGGTGGACTATGGCCAAACCCTTCTCATATTGAGAGGAGAACCGTGCTCTGTAGTAAGCCGGTCATGGGTTGATCATGATGATGATGATGAATGCGACGAAGTTCCACAAAATGTTCGGTTTGACGTCATGTCCTATATATTATGTCACGTTTATTTATAACACCATTAAAACTAATCATATTTATTTCACTTAGAAAGAAGCCCCTTAAGAACACAGTTTAAATTTTCATGAAGTTCCTACACGGGCAACTGAACAAACGGGCGAAGTAAGAAAGGAAAGAAAGAAAAAAAAAGATAAAAAAAGAAAAAAGAAATAAAAGTTCTTTGTGATTTACTAATAGTTTCGATAGTTAGTTTTCTTTCGTTAGGTTGATCAATGTTTTTACTGTATACAAAGTTTACTAGTACCTAACTTATTCTTGTATAAAAGGTATCGAATATAGACAAATTAAAATGAAAGAAAGACTAAGCTAAGATAGTTCTTAATATAATTTTAAATGGTATGTGAAATGGTTATAACAAAAAGAAAATTTACCTACCTAAGTTTGTTGTGGGCTTCTTAGACCGGGGCGCGTTTCGAACCCTCATAGCTTTAGTTTTAAGTTGACGAATTTAGTTATCACCATCAAATCACTAGTATGTAAATTATTGCCGCGTCAAAAGTGCCTTTTAAAGGACTATTTGAATAAAGATTATTTGAGTTTGAATTTTGAATTTAAGCAAATCAAAAGGCTCGAGAGAAATTGTATTGGGGGTTTCTGTAAGAAATTTTTGATATTTTTTTTTTATTCACCACAAGTCAGCCCTTGACTGCATCTCACCTGATGGCAAGTGATGATGCGGTCTAAGATGGTAGCGGGCTAACCTGTTAGGGGTATGGTAAACTCATACTCCTAATTGGTTTCTACACAACATCGTGCCGGAACGCTAAATCGCTTGGCGACACGTCTTGTCTGTAGGGTGGTAAGTAGCCACGGCCGAAGCCTCCCACCAGACCAGACTCGAGCCGGGAATCGAACCCAGGACCTCCAACTTTAAAATGCAATAGCGCACGCACTGCGTCACGGAGGTCGTGTCAGCTCGGAGTTAGGAAATTGGCGGTGTTCTCAACTCTTTGAGCAAGTTGAACCACAGCGTGTCTATGTGAGAGAAGGCATGTAGGCAGTGGAATGTTGATAGTTTGGCGATGACACTGGAAACTGTATAGGACAGGTAATCTAAAGCTCCCACATTGTTTATGCATCGACATTAATACTAGCACGAAAACAGGAAACCACAGTACAAGCATACATTTGTTTTACCCACTATAAGTTCACCACGGCAATCTCACCTGATGGTAAGTGATGATGCAGTCGAAGATAGTAGCGGGCTAACCTGTCAGGGGCATGGTAAACCCACACTCCTAATTGGTTTCTACGCGAAATCGTGCCGGAACGCTAAATCGCTTGGCGACACGTCTTTGTCGGTAGGGTGGTAACTAGTCACGGCCGAAGCCTCCCACTAGACCAGATGCGAGGTATTTTTAATCGAACCCAGGACCTCCAACTTTAAAATGCAACAGCACACGCGCTACGCCACGGAGGTTTTCACCGGTCGTCTTAATACTCAGGTGAAGGTAGATTAGCAGATAGATAGATAAATAGATCGATAGATACAGACATAAAAAAAAATATTCGGTATTCTACAACACACACTCAAAACTACCGCGTAGCATCGCTGACCCCGTTATTCTTTCCTAAATATTATTAATTTTAAGTTAAATCAAAATTCGAATAATCATGGTTTTTATCTATAAAATGACGGATCTCCATAATGACTAAAAATATCCGGCCTTACCTTTTGTCTATATCACAAAACCCCTGAAGTTGGCAACCGAGGTTCAGATCTCCTTAGGTTCCGGCAAAATCTTAATATACTTTTTTTTCCTCAGAGTTTGAATTTTCAGAAAAATCCGGCCTTATCTTTTGTCTATAATAAAACAAATCCCTGCAAAATTTTGACTTTCTTGGTACAATGGTATAGTTGAGCCAGTGAGTCAGGATTTTGCTTCTTGGAATTGGAATATTTTTGATCATAAATTCAAACAGGGGCGTTGCCTCGAGTGGAATTTGGTAGTCTCATGAAAACGATTGTTCCAGTAACTTACCCTAATCTGGGTCGAATATTAGGTATTTATACGTAACTTTAGTTTATCTTTCGACTGATAATACAGCAAACATTTAACTTCTTATCGGCTTAGTTTGCTCGATATCCTTGAAATAAACATTTAAACATCGCTTGATAATCCTTATACGAAACTTTTATTCAAAGTCAATAGCTTTTAGCCTCGCATGAAGGTCATCATAAACTGTGATAACACTGCTGCGATTATGTCAATTGTCTCGTATGTCGGCGCGAAGGAGTTATTAAGTTCATTCAGCGGCGCCAAGAAAAACAATAATTCAATAATTATTACCCACATTTGAACGCTTGATAATTTTGTTAAACAACAAACAGCAAGTATAATTTGCTATATTTCGCCGACAACCGGGAGATTAGTATAGTATAACACCACACAAAATACTCCACAAAAGAAAAGCAAAAGCTTGCTTTTCGCGCTTGTGAAGTCAACATCTCCTGAGGATGATCCGGTGTCGGGTCGAAACGTGCGTAGAGGTTCTGGTGGAGTATTTTGTGTGGTGTTATACTATACTAATCTCCCGGTTGTCGGCGGAATATAGCAAATTATACTTGCTGTTTGTTGTTTATCATGGACTTCCGCAAAGTAACGCCTGCTTCTATTCATTATTTAATTTTGTTAACACAATTTCGACGGTAGCAATCAATTTTGTACAAGCATGCTTTGCTACAAATACGGGCCGTTGATGCCTTTCGTGACATTCTCGCTCGAGACGCATTTGGACCAACCGTTCGGACCTCTTTGTTAATGTCGCAGTAAAAGTGTAATCCCTCAAGTTGTGGTTTGTATGAGCGAGAGAAAACAAAAGCGTGACGTCAACAATGCTGACGTCACTCTTACTAAAAACAACTCCGACGGCTTTGATTCGACATGTTAATTTAGTAATATATGCTGAGTTAGTCTACAATTGGATATACAATGTTATTAAAATTCAAAATTCGTAATACTTTATTCATGTCAACCTTTATCATGTTACAGGCATTTATTATTATTTAGTGTTTTTTTTTTGTTGATTTATCATTATTTTTATTCGTGAGGTGATGGTGACTACATTTGTCAACGTAAAACTAAAGCTAGAGGGTTCCAAACGCGCCCAGGCCATGATTTTTTTTTGTTATCATCATATTATTAAGTTATGACGTAAATATTTTTTTAATGCAGAACATTGCATACATTTAGTATTAAATAGATAAGTCATAAATCTTCTTATCCACCAATTACTGACTTACTGCGTGGACGTGGGTCTTAAATTTGTAATGGCAATGTCAGATCTAAGCAAGTGTCAGCTGAAAAAGAACTTGTGACAGCTAAAATTATATTTCCCGCTAACCAAAAGTTATTTCTGGACTTCTTCACAGACCTGAGCGCGTTTGGAACCCTACTACGAGTATATTTGTATTTGTATTGTATTTTGTGTGAGGATGATCCGGTGTCGGGTCGAAACGTGCGTAGAGGTTCTAGTGGAAGATTTTGATTATACAAATCTCCCGGTTGTCGGCGGAATATAGCAAATTATACTTGCTGTTTATTGTTTATCATGGTCTTCCGCAAAGTAACGCCTGCTTCTATTCATTATATATCTTTTATAGCTTTAGTTTTTTATATACACTACATTTTAGACCTTGATGGCTATCTGACCTGGTGGTAAGTGATGATCTGTCTAGGATGGTAGCGGGCTAACCTGCGTGGAGTATGGTAAACCCTTCTAATTGTTTTCTACACGATATCGTGCCGGAACGCTAGATCGCTTGGCGACACGTCTTTGTCAGTAGTGTGGGAACTAGCCACGGCCGAAGCCTCCCACCAGAAAAACGAAGAAGGAATGTTTCAACGAAACCTCACAAATTAAAATAATAAAAAAGTTATTATATGACTTCATGGCTACCTGTTATACGAGTAGGTTTAGATGCTAAAAGCTATTTTTAAGTTTAGATTTTTATGAGAATGTGTTCAAATTGTAATAAAATCCAAGGTCAAGGTTATAAAAGAAGTCGATGGGAAGAGTGTGTGTTTCAAATGAAAATTTATTTTCATTTGAAACACACTCGAAAATTTATTTTAATGCAGTCCGCATCATTATCATGATCATGATAAACCCATTGCCGGCTCACTGCAGAATACAGGTCTCCTCTCAATATGAGAACGGTTTGGCCATAGTCCACCACGCTGGCCATGTCCGGATTGGTAGATTTCGCACGCCTTTCAGAACATTATAGGGAACTCTCAGGCGTGCAGGTTTCCTTACGATGTTTTCCTTCACCGTTGAAGCAAGAGATATTTTAATTACTTAAAAACGCACATAACTCCGAAAGTTAGAGGTGCGTGCCCGGATTCGACCCCCCGACCTCTGATTACGAGGTGGATGTCCTAACCACTAGGCTATCACAGTTTCCGCAGACGTATAGAAAATAAAAATGTACTTGAAAAGCTCACATCTCTAATCTCGGTGTTAATTAAAATTTACGCATCGACAATAACAATCATCATTGCGAACTCGTATAAGAATGAAATAGAAATTCATTTAAAGGTAATTGTATACAATTTTATAACAAATTGCCTAATGAGATTTCTGAGATGTCTCTCAATAAGTTCAAAGTTTATATAAAACGTAAGCTTGTAGAAAAGTCCTACTATAGTGTAAAGGATTACGTAAATGATAAACAAGCATGGGTGTGAAATATTGCTCTAATAAGATAGCTCTTAATATAATTTTAAGTGGCATGTGAGATGGTGATAACAAAAAGAAAATTTACCTGGCTAAGTTTGTTGTGGGCTTCTTCTTAGACCGGGGCGCGTTTGGAACCCTCATAGCTTTAGTTTTAAGTTTACGAATGTAGTTATCACCATCAAATCACTACTTTGTAAATTATTGACGCGTCAAAAGCGCCTTTTAAAGGACTATTTGAATAAAGATTATTTGAATTTGAATTTGAATTTGAATGGTATTGGAAGAGCATTGTTTTTTTATATTATATAATTTCTAGTTGGCGCTTTAATTCATCATCAACCCATTACCGGCTCACTACAGAGCACGGGTCTCCTCTCAATGTGAGAAGGGTTTGGCCATAGTCCACCACGCTGGCCATGTGCGGATTGGCAGACTTCACACGCCTTTGAGAACATTATGGCGAACTCTCAGGCGTGCAGGTTTCCTCACGATGTTTTCCTTCATCGTTGAAGCACGTGATATTTTAATTGTTGTAAAAACGCACATAACTCCGAAAAGTTAGAGGTGCGTGCCCGGATTCGAACCGCCGACCTCTGATTAGGAGGCTGACACCCGAACCACTAGGCTATCACAGCTTCTTGGCGCTTTAATTAAAACGTCTATAAGCGTTGGTAGACTACACAGGGTGGACAGACACGACACAGAACAAGTCGAGGGGAGCGGTTGGATACGACCAATAACATTGGCGGACTAAAGAGGGGGCAAGCGGGGAGTGCATTCCATCGGCTAGACAAGTGTTCCGCAAAAGTTAAACCACGTAGAAATATTTCAAATGCTCCCCTTTTAACGGGTAAACAAGGCGGACGCACCTTTTTCTTTTATACTTTGCAAATGATAAACAAGCATGGGTATGAAATATTGCTCTAATAAGATAGCTCTTAATATAATTTTAAGTGGCATGTGAGATGGTGATAACAAAAAGAAAATTTACCTGGCTAAGTTTGTTGTGGGCTTCTTCTTAGACCGGGGCGCGTTTGGAACCCTCATAGCTTTAGTTTTAAGTTTACGAATGTAGTTATCACCATTTAATCACTACTATGTAAATTATGGATGCGTCAAAAGTGCCTTTTAAAGGACTATTTAAACAAAGATTATTTGAATTTGGATTGAATTACACTACAAGTTAGCCCTTGACGGCAATCTCACCTGATGGTAAGTGATAACCTATACTCCTAATTAGTTTCTACGCAACATCGTGCCGAAACGCTAAATCGCTTAGGGAAACGTCTTTACTGGATATCGGTAACTACCCACGAAGGAAGCCTGCCATCTGAAAAGACTCGCTTACAGATCAAAAAAAATTTTATGCACTACAAGTTAACCCTTCACTTCAAACTCACCTGATAAGTGATGATTCAGTCTAAGATGGTAAACCCATATTCCTGATTGGGTTCTACGCGACATTGTGCTGGAATGCTAAATCGCTTGGCGACACGTCTGTAGGGTGGTAACTAGCGACGGCCAAAGCCTCCCGGAAAAACCAGATAATATCATTGATCCAACTTTGTGGTCCCATTTTATAATGTGGAGTGTCAGTGGTCACTGGTCAAAGAAGGCACACCAAAGTAAACATTGTCAAACATCGGTAAGGCACTAGGCTGCAACGAAATTTGTAGTTTTTGCTACGGTATTGCAATTTTGACGAACTGAACTATTTTCCAAAGAAATACTAATGAAGTCCTTGCCCAGCGTTGGGAAGCTAATGGACTGTTAATTATAATGATTCCGTGACAAAGCCGCGTCTTTAAAAGTAAGTGACCACTGTACTAAACAATTGATATAGAATCAAGCAATGCCCGCTAACCCTTTTCAATGAATGGACAGATTGTTTAATAAACCATTTCGCCAAGGCGGAATAACATTCTTGTGAAAGGGGGATAATGGACTGCCTGATAATAATTCAGCTGCTGTCTTCGGAAAGTGAAATATTCGCTTACAATTTAATTACATTTGTTTGTATTTAGGAATGAATAATATCTTATCGAAGCGGTGATAGCCTAGTGGTTAGGGCGTCAGCCTTCTAAACAGAGGTCGGCGGTTCGAATCCGGGCACGCACCTCTAACTTTTCGGAGTTATGTGCGTTTTAAAAAAATTAAAATATCACTTGCTTCAACGGTGAAGGAAAACATCGTGAGGAAACCTACACGTCTGAGAGTTCTCCATAATGTTCTCAAAGGCGTGTGAAGTCTGCCAATCCGCACATGGCCAGCGTGGTGGACTATGGCCAAACCCTTCTCATATTGAGAGGAGACCCGTGCTCTGTAGTGAGCTGGTAATGGGTTGATCATGATGATGATGATGAATATCTTATGTAAGTGAATTCCGTATCTTCTAAGGATTCGACGGTTTAGTGCGTAGAGTGTCTGTTCAATACTAGATAAGCATTTAATATTATTATTACCTACACTTTGAGGAAAAATCAAATTTATAAATTTATAATGCATATTAAAATTTTTGGAACCGGCGAGAATTCAGTCTTTACATTTGCTATGAGACTGGTGAAAGGGATACAATCATTTCGGCGTCTGCGGTATGTAGACCGTAGCTTGATTGGCAAAGAAATCCTGCTGTGGGTTAAAATCCCGCCGGTTTCGATATATGCATTTTTAATTTGGAACCAGATAAGCAGTGTCATACGAGATCTAGCATTGTAATTGAATAAGTATCAAGTGTTCACTCTAATCACTTTATTGTCTTTTATGATGTTTAATTTTGATTGCATTAATTATTATCGAAGCTGTGATAGCCTAGTGGTTAGGACGTCGGCTTCCTTATCAGGGGGGGGGGGGGGGGGGGGGTTCAGTATGTTCAGATTCATCTGAATCAGGTACTGGGAGGAGTTGCAATATCTGTATCAATACCGGTATTATCGATATTTTAAAATTGATTCATATTGTTTTCCTTGAATTTTAAATTTGACGACCTCCGTGGCGCAGTGGGTTCGATTCCCGGCTCGAGTCTGGTCTGGTGGGAGGCTTCATCCGTGGCTAGTTATCACCCTACTGACAAAGACGTGTCGCCAAGTGATTTAGTGTTCCTGCAGGATGTCGTGTAGAAACCAATTAGGAGTATGGGTTTACCATATCTATAACAGGGTGGCCCGCTACCATCTAAGACCGTATCATGACATACCATCAGGTGAGATGCCGTCAAGGGCTGACTTGTGTATAAAAAAATATATATCGGTTGTTCGATTGTTGGTGGTAGGTATGTGTTACACAAACACCAACTTTTATGTAATCATAACAAAAAGAATTCGTCTCCGACAGTCTCACATTACAAATTAGGGATGAAATAAGGTTACGGGTATCATCAATGTTTTCTCGGGAAACACACACACACAAAACTTAAGATCTACTCACACAACACTAAGTCTACATTTGTTTTGAATTGCCAATATTGTTTAAAGTAGGATTCAATTAGATGATATAAAAATTCCATTGCAAACAAGATTCTTTTAGTATAAGCGATCGCGTTCAAATTCAAAATAATCTTTATTCAGATAGTCCTTAAAAAGGCACTTTTGACGCGTCAATAATTTACATAGTAGTTATTTCATGGTGATAACTATATTCGTAAACTTAAAACTAAAGCTATGAGGGTTCCAAACGCGCCCCGGTCTAAGAAGAAGCCCACAACAAACTTAGCCGGGGTTTTTGTTTTTTTTCGTTATCACCATCTCACATAATGCATAACAAACTATAGTACCTATGGAGATAGAGCAATTCACACCCAAGCTTTTTTATCGTTTATATAATCCTTAATATCGTAATATGACTTTTCTACAAGCTTTCGTTTTATAAAAACGTTTCAGCCGTCACACGCATTGAACGACTTTCTGCGTGTAATTACGGGGCAAAATCACTTGTTTTACACGCTAGACGCATTTGCAGGACTGGCTGCGTCAGATTATGGTGTTTACTCGTTATACGCATTTGCACGTCTTTATGCGTTTCATTATGGTCCGAACATCGCGCCCTTTAATCGTTACACGCATTTGCAGGACTGGCTGCGTTAGATTATGGTGTCAAAATCGGGCTCTACTCGTTACACGCATTTGCACGTCTTGATGCGTTTTATTATGGTCCGAACATCGCGCACTTTAATCGTTACACGCATTTGCAGGACTGACTTCTTTAGATTATGGTGTCAAAATCGGGCTCTACCGTTACACGCATTTGCACGTCTTTATGCGTTTCATTATGGTCCGAACATCGCGCCCTTTAATCGTTACACGCATTTGCAGGACTGGCTGCGTTAGATTATGGTGTCAAAATCGAGCTCTACTCGTTATACGCATTTGCCCGTCTTTATGCGTTTCATTATGGTCCGAACATCGCGCCCTTTAATCGTTACACGCATTTGCAGGACTGGCTGCGTTAGATTATAGTGTCAAAATCGGGCTCTACTCGTTACACGCATTTGCACGTCTTGATGCGTTTTATTATGGTCCGAACATCGCGCACTTTAATCGTTACACGCATTTGCAGGACTGACTTCTTTAGATTATGGTGTCAAAATCGGGCTCTACCGTTACACGCATTTGCACGTCTTTATGCGTTTCATTATGGTCCGAACATCGCGCCCTTTAATCGTTACACGCATTTGCAGGACTGGCTGCGTTAGATTATGGTGTCAAAATCGAGCTCTACTCGTTATACGCATTTGCCCGTCTTTATGCGTTTCATTATGGTCCGAACATCGCGCCCTTTAATCGTTACACGCATTTGCAGGACTGGCTGCGTTAGATTATGGTGTCAAAATCGGGCTCTACTCGTTACACGCATTTGCACGTCTTTATGCGTTTCATTATGGTCCGAACATCGCGCACTTTAATGGTTACACGCGTTTGCAGGACTGACTTCTTTGGATTATGGTGTCAAAGTCGCGCATTTGACTCCTTAAACGCAAATGCGTATAATCAAACGCATCCAGACGTGCAAATGCGTGTAACGATACACGCAAATGCGTGACTTTATGCGTTTCAAAATCGCGCGTTTCAGCCGTTACACGCATTTGCGCTTGTTTTGATTATTTTAATGATATTATAGCCTAGGTTAGGTATTTTATTTCATCATCATCATCATCATGATCAACCCATTACCGGCTCACTACAGAGCACGGGTGTCCTCTCAATATGAGAAGGGTTTGGCCATAGTCCACCACGCTGGCCATGTGCGGATTGGCAGACTTCACACGCCTTTGAGAACATTATGGAGAACTCTCAGGCGTGCAGGTTTCCTCACTATGTTTTTCTTCACCGTTGAAGCAAGTAGTATTTTAAATGTTTAAAAACGCACATAACTCCGAAAAGTTAGAGGTGCGAGCCCGGATTCGAACCGCCGACCTCTGATTAGGAGGCTGACGCCCTAACCACTAGGCTATCATCGCTTCTATTTAGTTATTTTTAATTTTAGCCACGTTAAGGGGACATATGCCCGATTTCACTCTATCGATTTGATTACTACTTGATGTGGAAAAATGCCTTTTGTGCCAGCAGGGTAGACACATTGTTTTCGAAAATAATCAGGCCAGTAAATCTGCCCGTAAATTTAGCCGAAACTTTTTAGATTACTCTAAGCCGACATAAATAACATTTAGGGTATATACATAAATTAACTAGAAGTTTTATCACAAATTTGTAATTATCTGTAGGTATGCTCAATTTAATGGCTGCAATTAAGATTATTGAATAGAAGAAATGCTTTTTTACGTATAACTCATAATTTTAATATTTTTTACTCTCGCAGGACTACCTATGAAGTTTTCTTACCAACATTTTTTTGTTAGAGGTCCGTACTCGAAGAGTGCCAATGGACCCTATTACTAAGCATTTGATTTCCTAACCGTATGTCTGTATGCGGACCGTAAGCATCTAATGAACCGTAATACGTAGAAGGTTATATTTTTATAAAATTAGTTATAAATTCTTTAACAATAAATAATAATAAAAAAAAATTATGGTATATCTTAAAAAGTTTTTAATATTGCACCTTGGTACGTACAAATTAATGTCAAACTCGAAATTAGTCGGTTTTATTACAATTTCTTTCATTGCCATGCGATAATGAGTAATAGTTAAAATATCAGATCTCTAACTCATCGGGAAGTTGGTATGAAAAAACATCTTGGTGAAAAATTTCACCCAAACAAGAGTTGTATTAAAAACCTAATAGTGAAACGTACCAAAAATCCTTATTGATTTCAGCTTAATTTCCACACAGACATAACACCTACTCTACAACGGAACTAACGGAAGCTCGGAAAACACGATCGGAATACTTTTCGGGGAACGACACACCCGCCCGCCTCAGCCGGCATCCCGATCAACACTGCCGGATAAGGGATGCAACCCGTTTATTTATAGGGTTACCTGTTGGAATCACCTGTTGAATTTTCATGATTGTGAAACATTACATTTTGTTTGTACGGCTGCCATGATACGGTGGTTAAAAGAATCCTTACATTACCCTTTGCATATAATATATGAAAATTCATATTTTTACATTAACATCATAAAAGCGAAAGTGCCTTGTTTACTTGTTTTTTATCTAAGATCGACTCAAACACTACACCGATTTTGATGAAATTTGACACAGAATTTTTATGTATAGGAGATGTTTATTTTAAGATGTATTGGATATTTGTATAGTAGTTTTTATTCTGAAAAATATTTCTTAATAGTTTTTTTTTATACACTACAAGTTAGCCCTCGACGGCTATCACGCCTGGTGGTAAGTGATGATGTATTATAGGATAGTAGCGGGCTAACCTGTGTAGCTGTACTATGGTAAACCCACACCGCTAATAGGATTCTACGTGACATCGTGCCGGAACACTAAATCGCTTTGCGACACGTCTTTGTCCGTAGGGTGGTAACTAGCCACGGTCGAAGCCTCTCACCAGACCAGACTCGAGCCGGGAATCGAACCGAGGACCTCCAACTTTATAATGCGACAGCGTACGGACTGCGCGTGGCGCAGGTCGTCGGAAATTTATTGTACGGCTGAAGCCGATGCGGTTTTCTTTTGACATAATTATAATAATAGCTCTCATCCTTTAAGCAGATAAATGCTACTTTATAGCTCCGTAAAATAACCAGTTCCTGCAAGTTCTTTGAAAAAAATTAAAGAAACAATGGATGACTGTTAGTATTAAACACATGATAAATGATTAATTACTCTCGAACGTTTAAGCACGCACATCTAATTGCCTTATTTACTTAAGCGTCCGCGAGTTCATCGTTTGCCTAATGACTTCCTACGGCTGGGCACAGACCGACTCTCTTATAGGAGATGAGCTGGAGAATTTATTCACCACG
Organism: Lasiommata megera; assembly: GCA_928268935.1. Classification (NCBI taxonomy): domain Eukaryota; kingdom Metazoa; phylum Arthropoda; class Insecta; order Lepidoptera; family Nymphalidae; genus Lasiommata; species Lasiommata megera. The sequence goes on from OV743321.1 coordinate 3,251,327, forward strand.
TTGCTCCAAGTGATTATAATCACTTATTCGAGATAGACTCTGGAACCAAAGTAGTGTGATTTATTTATTTATTTAGTCTTTGGGCTATCTCTAAGTTGGTACTGAAGAGTTACCAGATACTTCCTCGAAGTTTAAGAAAAAACACTAAAAAAATCATCATCATCATCATCATGATCAACCCATTACCGGCTCACCCATTACAGAGCACGGGTCTCCTCTCAGTATGAGAAGGGTTCGGTCATAGTCCACCACGCTGGCCGTGTGCGGATTGGCAGACTTCACACGCCTTTGAGAACATTATGGAGAACTCTCAGGCGTGCAGGTTTCCTCAAGATATTTTCCTTCACCGTTGAAGCATGTGATATTTTATTTTTTTTAAAACGCACATAACTCTGAAAAGTTAGAGATGCGTACCCGGATTTTAACCGCCGACCTCTGATTAGGAGGCTGACGCCCTAACCACTAGGCTATCACAGCTTTTAATAAAAATATAAAAATATAAAAAAATCAATGCGTTATATTGATTCTTGAATACTAGATTAAAAATGCAATGTTTTCTACTAGATGGCGCTAATAGTTGCTATAGGTTGGAGAAAGGTTTACCGTAATATGGCCATCGGTGGTATGTGGACCATTGCTTAGTTGGAAAAGCTCTGACTACCTCCATGGCGCAGCGCGTACGCTGTCGCATTCTAAAGTTGTTGGCCCTGGGTTCGATTCCCGGCTAGTTACCACGATACCGACAAAGGCGTGTCGCTAAGCGATTGAGCGTTCCGGCACGATGTCGCGTAAATATCAATTAGGAGTATGAGTTTACCAATCCCCTAACGTCAAAAGTTCAAAATACACTTTTAGGAAAAAAGCAGTATTATTTTAAGATTAAAATTCATTAAGTATTATTTTAAGATTAGATTAAGATTTAAAGTCTTACATGGTTGCATAACCGAGGAGTTCGATTCGGTTTAAGCTTGTTTCAAATTCCGCAAGAAGTGTTGACTTGACCGAGCTAAATGCTCCCTATATCCGCATCCAAGATATTTGATTGACCAATGAGGCTAGTTTATTTTATACAAATAAACTGACCTACTTGTTCTTCTCATCTTGCAAAAAGTGACTCAAACAGTCCCTAACGGTTCAGCTCCCACCAATGGACGGAACGGACTGTATTTTGGCAAACAGACAGCGTTAAAGTCCGTTCGTGCGTTCAAAAAAGGCGATAGATATAATATATTATTCCAGTAAAACAGGGTTTTAAAATTGGTAGGGAAAGCTCTCGAAATTAGCCGCGGCCAAAATGTTTTTTATGTAACTAAATATATTACTAGAATATCTCAAATTAGAGCAAAATTATTATAATAATGAGAGGTTTTGATATTTCAGTATAATGTGGCTTGATTTTGTAGTATATATTAACAAAATAACATTGTAATGGAGGCCACGGTTTATTTTTGCACAGCAACCGTGAAGCAATAAATAATAACGTAGTATCGTAAATTAAATTGCAAAAAACTGACTATGTGCGAGAAGGCCTCCCATACGAAAGGGTACATATATCTTAGTATTAATAAGATTGGGGGGAAAACACGCTATAATTTTCAGCTTAGTTTTATTTTTTTCTATATCAACCTTACACTTAAACCAAGGATAAAATTCATGGGGTCCTAGCGCTATAAGGCTTTGAAGGAAATAGCAAAATGTTTAGTCGACATCACAGAAGACCGAAGAGCTGCCAGCTACCTCGGACAACGAATTAGTCTAGCTATTCAAAGAGGGAACGCTGCCAGTATCTTCGGAACTTTGCCAACCTTTTGCTATTGGAATGTGGTTGGAGGTGGTTGTTGTTTTTTTGGTTATCCCCATTGAACCACCTACTTCACCTAGCGCAGGTTAAAACGTGAAATCTTCATTTCTTGATAAAAAAAAAGGTAAATATAAGACTAAAAATCGTTCCAAAGCAACTATTATTAAAAACTCTAGTGTAATTCTAGGTTCGTTGGTAGCAGCCAATCATTTTGTCAACTTTCAGTTTTAAAAGGCATAAATAAATCCTTTTACATTCTTTTTCAAGCAGTTGCTTATATAATATTCTCTCTTATACGTGTACACTAAATCGGTACTCGAATAAAAGGGAGCGATAAGGTAGATACTACTTAAAAATAGCCTGGGATTTACGTACAAGTGATTGCGATTCTGAGAAATTTCGCTCAACTTTCGGATACTTTTTGAACTGAAATAGAAACGTGTTAGTAATTTTCTAGACGTCTCTTACTTACTTTACGGAGTTATGTGCGTTTTTAAAAATTAAAATATCATTTGCTTCAACGGTGAAGGAATACATCGTGTGGTTACCTGCACGCCTGAGAGTTCTCCATAATGTTCTCAAAGGCATGTGAAGTCTGCCAATCCGCACATGGCCAGCGTGGTGTACTATGGCCAAAACCCTTCTCATATTGAGAGGAGACTCGTGCTCTGTAGTGAGCCGGCAATGGGTTGATCACACGCACGTATAAACACACACCAACACGCAAATAAACTATTTCGGGTATTGAGTTGGATATTATTGGGTGGTCGGGATCATGCACTTTTACATACATAATCTCAAACCCACAACAAGCTTAGCCGGTTTTTTTTTGTTATCACCATCTCACATATACAATAATAAATTATAGTCCTATGGAGACAGAGCAATTCCCATCCAAATGTATACCCTATGGTACGCGCAATTGAGTAAATCTAAATAAATTTCCTTCGAATGTGAGATGTACTCAACAAATCACATTAAAGTCTAAGTCTATAGGTGTTATGGAATTCAATACATTATCTACAACCCAGTTTAACGTCGTACTCTTCCTTTAGATAACAGGTTCTGTAATAAGACATTGTCAAGAGAGCGTCGTGAAAAGATTGTTTACCTCATAAGACAGGTTAAATTGGACTATATGTAGATGAGGCACAGGGACCGATTTTCAAATTATAGATTCTCAAATTATCGAGGTCGGAACTTCTCGAAAGGTCCCTGAGCACACAGCTGCACCCGAGGGGCTTTAAACACACTGACACACGCGACATTGTGGTTAGAAATGAATGAACAACGCCCTGCCATCTTGAACCGTTCCGTTCCGTAATCCACAATTCTAAAACTATATGGAGCCCTTTATGCTGGTTAACAACAGAATCTCGGCGGTGGACAGGCATAGATTAAGAATATTAATGTAGACTAGTAACTTCATCTCATCATCATCATCATGAACAACCCATTACCGGCTCACTGCAGAGCACGGGTCTCCTCTCAATATGAGAAGGGTTTGGCCATAGTCCACCACGCTGACCATGTGCGGATTGGCAGACTTTACACGCCTTTGAGAACATTATGGAGAACTCTTAGGCGTGCAGGTTTCCTTATGATGTTTTCCTTCACCGTTGAAGCAAGTGATACTTTATTTTTTTTAAACGCACATAACTCCTAATAGTTAGAGGTGCGTGCCCGGATTCGACCCGCCGACCTCTGATTAGGAGGCTGACGTCCTAACCACTAGTCTATCACAGCTTATAGTCAATATATAATACAAAGAAGTTTAAGTAAAGACACTTTAATAAAAAATAAAGTTCTAATAATATTTATTGCTATACCCTCTTCTTAATTCCTTCCACTGGGGGAATTCGCTCAAGAGATGAATCCGCCTTTACACGCCCAATTCTATATTTATTTTCTTTTCTCTTATACACTTTATTCCGTGTGTGCAATAAATAATAAAGTAGTACAGTGTAATTTCTTTTTAAATAAAATATTCGAGTTCGTTTGATCGAATAATTGGTGTCGACGTTTAGTAAATATACGAGTACGTTACATAAAAAGGTATGCATTATTTATACAAATGATATTCTTATCTCCCTCTATAAGATATTTCTGTGATAAATTTGTCTGGTGGGAGGCTTCGGCCGTGGCTAGACCACCCTACCGACAAAGACTTGTCGCCAAGCGATTTAGCGTTCGTCGCGTAGAAACCAATTAGGAGTATGGCTTGACTATGCCCCTAACAAATTAGCCCACTGCCATCTTAGACTGCATCATCAAATCAGGTGAGATCGTCGTCAAGAGCTAACTTGTAGTGGATAAAAACAGATATTTAATATGAAGGTAAAATTTTAATATGAATTTATTTATTAATCTTTGCCGAAGTATTTTCAATTAAACTCGACTGACTGTTGCAGAGTTTCTAGTTATACAAGGTCTGATCCCAACAATAACTCCAATACAAAACCGTGGATTCCTTTCTAGTTGAAAGCTAGATTTAAAGATAATATTTGAACGTACTATATAAGAAACAAATGCGCACAGTTTTGTGTTTGAGCTGGGTTTTTTTTTCAGACTGCCTATTAGCTGTGCTAACCCTATTGGTTGCTACAGCGTAACCGGGCTGTTTGGCGAGCTTCGGAAAGAAGCTCTGCCAGAAGAAATATTGAGCCCTAGGGCTCGAAGAAACCAAGGGAACGTCTGCCTAAGGGCGCCTCCTTTGATCTAGTAGCTGGAAACTTTGTGGTATCTTTAACGACTAGCTATAACGACTGTGAATATTTCGATGTGCACATGTTAGAACTAATTAAAATCATTTATTTATTTATTACGAAAACCAATAAGCTAATACAATTTTGTCATGACCATTTTTTGACGTTGTGAGCTAATTTGATTTTTTTTACAGATTTTCATAACGTTCACAAATCGTTGTTTCAAAGTAAGAAACATCTTGAGTAATTTGCTTGAGTCAATATAGCATAGATAATAATACAATAAATATTAATAAAAAAACACTGTAGTTTTAAACAAGTCGAAATTTTTGGGATTTGCATGGACAGTCGTTACCATCAGCTATTAGTTGATATAAATGTAATGGTGATGATGATGATGATTATGATGATCATGGTGGTGTATTATTATTCGTGATAAACGTGCAGCTTGTGTTTGATATGAGAACAACGGAAGCAGAAAACCTTCGAATTTATGTCCACAACTTAAGGGACAAACGCGGAAAAAATATTCTAAGTATTATTTCACTGGTGTACCAAGAAAAGATAAAAAAATTAAAAGTATTGACTATGTGAGATGGTGGTGACAAAAAACTCCTACTGAGTTTAATAAAGTTTAAAAAATAATTATTTACTGTGTGTGACGGTGATAGCAAGAAAAACCCCGGCAAATTTGTCGTGTTCTTCTTCTTAGACCTGGGTGCTTTGGGAACCTTCCTAGCTTTAGTTTCAAGTTAACGAAGGTAGTTATCACCATCACCATCACACGAATTAAAATAATGGAAAATTTCTGATCATTACTGTACTACAATGGTCGTCAGAGCAGAGCTATCAACATGAGTTACTTATAATGCCTCTAACTTTGATATTTGTCAATGTATGTATATGTATGTAGTGCTTATATCTCCAGGAAAGTAACAAGATGTATAGACCTTTATAAAAATAGTTGTAAATATCGGTAGTACCTTTATTCTTATACTAGTTTTACCGGCAACTTTATCCACGTTTCTGTACGTCTTATCCCACGGGAGTAGCTTAATAACGGGAGAAATAAGGTATCTATCGTATTTATTTTTGGATTAAAGCTATCTATACGCAATTTTTACAAAGATTTGTTAATTTGCAAAGCTGTTCATAGGTAATACCGCCTTAAAAATAAAGCTTTTTGGGATTTTTGTAAAAAAAAGAACTATAGGTCTATCTCTAAAATTCATGCTATACATATGCCAAATTTCATCAAGATTGGTGCAGTTGATGCGTAACAAACGTATAAACAAAAATGTGTGTGAAATATGTGTAAAATATTTGTATGAATTTCTTTAAAACATGTAAAATATACACGAAATAGCAAACGTACACATGCAGACAAAACACACACACACACACACACACAAACGCACGAACATACACAACACATGCTAGCAACTATGTTTTTTTTTTATCTACTACAAGTTAGCCCTTGACGGCAATCTCACCTGATGGTAAGTGATGATGCAGTCTAAGACGTTAGCGGGCTAGCCTGTTAGGGGTATGGTAAACCCATACTCCTAATCGGTTTCTACGCGACATCGTGCCGGAACGCTAAATCGCTTGGCGACACGTCTTTGTCGGTAGGGTGGTAACTAGCCACGGCCGAAGCCTCCCACCAGACCAGACTCGAGCCAGGAATCGAACCCATAACCTCCAACTTTATAACGCGACAGCGCGCGCGCTGCGCCACGGAGGTCGTCGAAATTGTTTGTATCATAGAGGGAAGTTTCCAAGATACCGTATATACTAGTTTGGAAAGTGGGAGATCATAAAATTATTTACCATTGTAATTTTTTTTATGTGGGCGCTCAGAATGCTTTTATGTGGGTTATGCCCGACTGTGTATTTCACTGACAACACACTATCGGATGCGTCGCCTTAACGCGAAAATACCCTTTTTCCCGAGGTTAAAAAGGGATTGCCTATTGCTCGGTTCTATAGAAATAAGAACTTAATTAAACATTTTTAGGGCTGCGCGGAAACAACCGTTTGGGCACACTTCGCGAATTTTATTTTTCTTCCACCTGCGTAAGGAACTCGTATAAAGTAGCTGAAAGTTGAGAATTTCTTGCATTTCCTAAGGGTATTTGTTGTTTTATTAATAGGGGCCCCGAGAGACTGAGCCAATAAAAAACAAGATGAAGTCGTGAGTTCACTGCCACGAGATCCGCTACGCCAATATTTTTCATATAAGACAAATGCATGCTGTTGATATTACTTGGCTAAGTGAGCGTAAGACTCGAACATGAAGGGTTCCGGACCAAGATTTTTAAAATTTATTAGAATATAGTATACTAACATTGAATTACAATAAAAAATAAAGCAGCAGGTGAATTTACCGCATTTTTTAATTGATATCTAGAAGTAATTGAAGAAGGAGAAATTTGAATTTGTAGGTCGCCCTGGTGAAGTTCTCCGTACAGCGAGGAAGCTGAAACTAAGGGTGCCTGCACATAATTCTTCTTTCTTCCACAATTCCTTCACTATTCAGGCTGTTAAGCTATGGAATATCTTGCCCTTAGACATTAGGGAGGCAAAATCTATAAAAATATTTAAAAACATGGTTAAAAATCACTTTTTATCTGCGGCCCAATATTAGTGTTATTTTTGAGGATTATTTATTTATACTATATTTAGATTTATATACTATATATATATATATATATATATATATATATATTTATTACATTAATATATTTTAAGATATATATTAATATGGTTATATTATTAGTATGTATATATATTTGTTTATATCAAGGTATATATTTATGTATATATTTTGCACCACCTTCCTCTTTCCTATATACTACTGTGTCTGTTATTTTCTGTCTTTTTTTGTTTCCTTTTTGTGGTGTACAATAAAAGTGTGTAAATAAAATAAATAAATAAATAAATAATTGTTAGTCAGAAACAAAATACATGTTTTTTAAAATTTGGGTTTAAACATCTTATCACTCTGAACGATGTCGCAGAGAGGCTGGACCTATTCAGTTGTAATCTGAGTGAACACACAAGAGTGACATCATGGTTGATATATTACCGGATTATTTAAATTTAGGCAATTTTTATATACTTTTATATTAGGCTACTCTAGCAAATTATGTTTTTATCCTGTTAAGCTAGAATAAAAGGAGATAGATAAATAAATAAAATAAATAAATAAATTGACTTTTGACATTTAAAAATTCCAAATCTATGCCCGGTGCGCGCCACGCGGTAATGGTCGCCAATGGGCTTCCACCACTTGGCGCGCTGAGTTTCTGCTTGAACACATCTTTTTACTCAAAATTACAAGTTTCACTGAGACAACAATTATATTAAGTAGAACTTACGTTATTCGATCTATGTTGATACCTTTAAGTACGTTACGTAAATCTACATTTTCTCACGGTTACTGTACTATAATAGGAAGCGGTGATAGCCTAGTGGTTAGGGCGTCAGCCTCCTTATCAGAGGTCGGCGGTTCGAGTCCGGGCACGCACCTCTAAGTTTTCGGAGTTATGTGCGTTTAAAAAAAATTAAACTGTCATTTGCTTCAACGATGAAGGAAAACATCGTGAGGAAACCTGCACGCCTGAGAGTTCTCCATAATGTTCTCAAAGGCGTGTGAAGTCTGCCAATCCGCACACGGCCAGCGTGGTGGACTATGGCCGAACCCTTCTCATATTGAGAGGAGACCCGTGCTCTGTAGTGAGCCGGCAATAGGTTGAACATAATGATGATTTTTTTTCTCTGTTGCATTTTCAAACGTTATATTTACGTTTGTACATTGACTTTATCACTAACAAACTAAATGAAATTGGTTGTTCAGTTTGCTAGTGGAGTTCTAATTTTCTCTGGAGTCGTTGCAAAATTCCACAATAGTTTTGTAAATAATAAGCGCTTAGTTTGATCTGTGGATGACTATCTAGTATTACATAACATCACAAAATAAAAAGGGATTTTAATGAACGTATCGGAAAGAGCTTTCAGTAATTCCCGCCAAAGCTTCGCCAAAGTCGGTATAGCAACCCATGCTTGGTTAATTGGATTATACTGGATCAAACTTGTTATAGCTGGATTTGACTCTGGTATATTTTAACTCTTTTTTATATTTTATATGCAAGTATTAGTTACGTTAAAGGTTAGATCTAAGCTGAATTTTGTTTACATAATATTAAACGTAGATAGGTAATTTTTAGAAATTATTATTAGGTATATATATAGGTATATATATAGATAGGTACTTTCATATCTAGTGTGATCGAATCACTTTTAATTTTTATATTTTAAATACGTATCATATGACACTTATGTATATAAACTTTTTATAAAAACAAACTAGGTACCAAAAATTAAATCTAGAACTTCTACGATTCCACCATACTCCTTCGAATACTGTAACTATTTTTTTGCTAGCTCTTGCAACCTCGGTAGACTCGAAAACCATATATATTATTATATTCTATAATATATTTGAAATTTTATTAAAGAGTTCGAAGCCGACTCTACACCAAGAGGCACAAAAATACAGTTGCTATTTAGGTTTTTTTTTTATATTTGCGCATTTTGCTGCTGCTACTGTATAGTTATTTACATAATATATAAAAATAACCACACTGCATGTGTAGTGCAAAATCTAGAAACCGCAAAACAAATTTTTTTTTTTTTAATCCAGCCACATGGAAATGGGGAGTATGAATGGTGTTTAACTTCGTTCTCCCCAAGTTTGTTCAATGCCTGTTAAACGAATTATTAACTAAATATTTTCATTTTATACATTTTATTATACAGTACTATACCTTTTACCATTAAAACAGGAAGCGAGCCTTTCCTACTCCGAATTTTTTTTACACCTGTTTACCGAAAAATGCCGTTATTTTTTACTCTAAAACATTACCTTAACGTTATTTATAAAACAATATCGGACCGCGTAAAGCCATTATCTGTGTTTTATTTTTTATATTCTATATATTCCTGGTCTCTAGGTGGCCTGGCAGAGATCGCTCTTTAGCGATAAGGCCGCCTATTGTACCTGTGTTTTTTCTTTACTGTCTTGTATTTGTTCTGTTTGTGTGGTATACATTAAAATGTATTTTGTTATTGAGCTCGAAGCCGACCAGACTCAAGACCGAGAGGCACAAAAATACAGTTGCTATTAGGGCTTTTTATATTTGCGCCATTTTGCTGCTGCTACTGTATACGCATTTACATAACATACAAATAACCACTGCATCATCATCATCATGACCAACCCATTTCTCACTTACTCACTACAGAGCACGGGTCTCCTCTCAATGTGAGATGGCTTTGGCCATAGTCCACCACGCTGGCGATGTGCGGATTGACAGACTTCACACGCCTTCGAGAACATTATGGAGAACTCTCAGGCATGTAGGTTTCCTCACGATGTTCTTCCTTCACCGTTGAAGCAAGTGATATTTTAATTGCTTAAAAACGCACATAACTCCGAAAAGTTAGAGGTGCGTGCCCGGATTCGAACCGCTGACCTCTGATTAAGAGGCTGACGCCTTAACTACTAGGCTATCACAGCTTTAACACTACCACCACTGTATGTGTAGTGCAAAATCTAAAAATCGCAAAACCAATTTTATTTTTTAATCTACCCACATGAAAAATTACGGTCAAAACAGTGAAAGGTTGGCAGTTTGGCTTTACGCTTCTAAGCAGACAAGCTCGCCTCCTCCGGGCATCAAAAATACAATCTACAATTAATCAAAGGCAACCATTGTTTCATAACATGGCCAACGAACTTATCGTGGAATACAATACTTCTTAACCCTTTCATAAGCAACATTAAATTTTATTACAATGCTTTTAGTACGTTGTGAAAATTTACTTCTTGTTATATTGTGGTTGTATATAATAAGACGGTATTTGTTTGGTTCAAAAATATTGTATTTAGTACACTTTGATTGGCTTAGGCCAATGATAGAACATTCAGGTAAAGTAAATAATAGGGTGCCAGGTAGGTTAGGTTTTTTTTTTTTTTTTTTTATCGTGGGTAAATCCTCATGGATACCTCTGCGCCACGGGGAGGCACAGAGGTTATGTCAGACTCCTACTGACTAAAACCCCCACGTGTTCCTACTCGCCGCTGTATGGTGGAGTCACGGGAAAGCTTTCGCATACAACCGCAACTCCACCAGCGGGTGTCCGCCGCAGCAGACCCTACTTGGGCACAACGTGCCCAGTTTCGCCGGTTAGAGGTGTGCCGGAACAACAGCACACCAGCCAACTTGAGGACCGTACTGTGAGTGATGGACGGCCCCGTTTCCATCGCCCACAAGTCCTCCGAAGGTACAGGAGCAAGAGAGGTGGAAGATAAAACACTCTCTCGCACCCGGCCTTCCATCGCCGACGGCAAGCGCAGCGAACGCTCGCCGTCCAGCCCGGCCCACCAGTCCCATTCCTGGACGGGCCCGGCCCGCCAGTCCCATACCTGGACGGGCCGCAAACTTCCAATGGGGACGACCAGTCTCAGTCGTCACCCCCACCTCCAGCAGCAGCCTGCTGCCCACCCCCGCCTGCCAGTCCCATTCCTGGACAGGTCTTCCACCACACGGGGTGCTACACCGCCTGGGTCATCCACTGCGCCCTCAGCTTGGTCAGAGGGACGCGCGGAGACCCCCTCCGCGTCGGGTCATTGGCCATCGGCTAACAATCTCGCACAAAAGAAATTGTTAACCGATGTTACCAGGGTGCACCGGCCCGAATGCTGCTCTTCCCCCCGGTCGAATCAAGAGGGACCAACAGCACCCGGGCACACGTGGAGGTTACCCGACCTGGCACCCCAGGTAGGTTAGGTAACCTGTCCGCCCGTAAGAGAGTGCTGCGGTGGTGAAGTTGGAAGGTGGTGAAGAAAAAATTTGAAATATTTATTTTACTAAAAACATGATTTGTACAGTTTTTAATTTTTTTTTATTTTAGCAAGCTGGCAATGGGCAGGTCATATCTGTCGCAAAACCAACGGCCGTTGGGGCAGATGTGTTCTGGAGTGGAGACCGCGTACCGGTAAGCGCAGCGTAGGACGACCTCCTGCTCGCTGGACCGACGACCTGAAAAGGATCGCTGGTGGCGGGTGGACGAGGAAGGCGGGGGATCCTGTGTAGTGGCGCGCTCTCGGAAAGGCCTATGTCAAGCAGTGGGCGTCTATAGGCTGATTGATTGTTTGACATTTTTTTCAATGGTACCCACTCTAGGTAATCCTGTCTCGTGGGTACCTTATTCGCGTAAACAGTTGAATCAATACAATAATGACGCTCGGTTGCCTAAACTCAAGTCGTAATAAGACTAAACATAAGTTGTATTGTAAGTCTGATATAACCACTGTGCCTCCATGTGGCGCAAAAACGCACCTATAACTTTTTGGAGTTATGTGCGTTTTTAAGCAATCAAGTATTATACTTGCTTCAACGGTGAAGGAAAACATCGTAAGGAAATCTGCATGACTGAGAGTTCTTCATAATGTTCTCGTTTGAAGTCTGCCAATCCGCTCATGGCCATCGTGGTGGACTATGGCCAAACCTTTCTGATATTGAGAGGAGACCCTTGCTCTGTAGTGAGCAGAGAATAGGGTGATCATGATGATCATGTTGATATGGATTAATCCTGCGTGATGTCAGTTCAAAGAAGAGACAACTTCCGTTTTCTGACGTAATGTGAAAAAAAATAACGGAGATCGCGGGAAAATAGAAAAGAGCGGGGACTTGGCTGCCGTAGTTATGAAAATGTCATACACTACTGATATGCCAATCTTGCTCTACTCTACTCAAAAACGTCTATTTCATCCGTGAAAGGTGGATTTAAAACGCCAAAACTGTTTTCACAACATTTCTTGTTTTTTAAATAGTAACTTTTTTTATGTCATTAAAACCAGACAGATACAAACGGTACAGCCAAAGAGATTTTATTACAAGTTTATTCAGACTAAATGCGTAAAGGCTCCCGGATCTGATATAACAAAGAGGACATAAACACTACATGATATCGTAGATAAAAGACGAGATATAGCTACATACACAACTAGAGATTTTTTTTTTTTATTTTTTTTTTATCCACTACAAATTAGCCCTTGACGGAAATCTCACCTGATGGTAAGTGATGATACAGTCTAAGATGGTAGCAGGCTAACCTGTAAGGGGTATGGTAAACCCATACTCCTTTCGGTTTCTACGCGACATCGTGCCGGAACGCTAAATCGCTTGGCGACACGTCTTTGTCCGTAGGGTGGTAACTAGCCACGGCCGAAGCCTCCCACCAGGCCAAAGAAATGGCAAGAGATAGGTGTTTTTATTGAGCGGTTGGCGTGCTGGGCCCATAACCTATTGAGTGGTAGATGTGGCTCGTGGGACGATTTCCAAACCAGAAAGACACTCGAGGAATGATGAAAAAACTATTTATTTCATCTTAAACATTTTGAATTTATTGTACACGAAACATGTCATGTCATGTCAGACATTCAGACATGTTGCTTCTACAAGGGATTGTCACGGAATCTCCTCTAATTTGACAAAATTCAATCTAAAGAAATAAATCTAACATTCCAAATTTAAAGTAATTCAAACATTATACATAAACCAACCAGATCAGAGTTCACATCAAAAGAGTATGTATAGTCTGAGATTACCAGTCAACAGTTTTGTGAGGAGGTGCTCATTGATTTGCATACTCTTTGTATATTATATGGTATTAAAGTAGTGTGTACATACTCTTTGGTAGGTTTATTGTTTACCCTTTAATAAAACTTAAATGTCAAAACGGAAATCATGGTATTTTTATAATATACTTACAGTACCGTATTTTTGTAAAGATAATCACGATCGCTATTTTGTGAATACTGTCGAGTAAAACATAAAATAAAGACTGAAAAATGACCACGTTACCAGATTTGCCGGAAGTGAGTTCGTTCTTTGGCGTTGACCTGAAAACGGGATCGATGATAATTGCTGCTTTAGGTGTGGTTAGTAGCTTTATTACACTCACCGTTCGACCCCCCCCCCCCCCCCCCGTTATCCCAAACGTCGCCTAAGCCGAGGTTCGGCCTCAAAGGAGGCGCCCTTAGGCAGTCGTTCCCTTAGTTTCTTCGAGCCCTAGGGCTCAAAATTTCTTCTGGCAGAGCTTCTTTCCAAAGCTCGCCAAACAGCCCGGTTACGCTGTGGCAACCAATAGGGTTTGTACAGCTAATAGACAGTCCGAAAAAAAAAGCTTTATTATTACAGTTTCGTAGTCATCAAGTAACCCTTATTGTTGCGCTATGTCCATTTAACTGTCCATCAGTCTGTGTCCATCGGCAGCTTGGCTTTAAGACTTTAGTACTTATGTTATCGCCGCGATTCTAAGAAGCTATATATTTATACATTATGCTATAGGTTGAGTGATATTTTTGGAAGAAAGGTTCCAATGTATCTCAATCAATTTGGAAAAATCAAATTTATAGATTTAAAATGTTTAAATTTTTTGCTTAGCGTACTGCTTAGCGTGTCGCGTCTATGATGTGGAGGATGGTGAACAGTACAGACACCCTCCACAGCGCATATTATATACTAGCTGTTGCCCGCGACTTCTGCGTAGAATTGCTGATTTTCCGTGAGATTGAGGTTTCCGGTGCGGCCAATGCCCTGCTTCAGAAAGTAAGCAACAGGCAAATGTTATTATTATTATTATTATTAAATGTCAAATTGCCGATTTTTGTGTTTATAAATTAAGAAACACAAACTTCAAACCCCTTTTGGACGAAAAAAAATCTAACCTGATGCTTACTTCCTAAAAGAAACCTATTGTCGAAATATCAAGCTTGTAGACTTAATAATATAATAAAAAAATAAAAACTATCATCCCCTATTTTACCACCCTTAAAAGGTAATATTTATAAAAAAATAACGTACATGTTTTTTATTTATTATCTATTATTAATCTTAATGCTAATTTTTGTGTCTCCAACTCCAAAAACAAAGGATTTTCATACAAACTTCCAACCCCTATTTTACCCACTCCCTAAGTGGGTAAAATAGGAAATTAATAAAATTGGAATTTCCAAATATCCTTTCTTAGCTGACATGTCTTAACTATCAACTAGCTACTTGCTAAATTATAGCTTTATACGTACAATAGTTTTTGAGATCTCGTGTTTAACAGTATGTAAGTAAGTACATCAGTGACCTTTCGCTTTTATAAATATAGATTAGCACATTTTTGCATGATAAGCTACATTCCTGTTCGGAAAATAAACGCTTCCCGTGAGTGATCCGTACGTACACTACTTCGCAGTTCTACTTTATCTTTACTTTTCGCGCTTGTGAAGTTAACATCTCCTGACGATGATCCGGTGTCGGGTCGAAACGTGCGTAGAGGTTCTAGTGGAAGATTTTGTGTGGTGTTACATTATACAAATCTCCCGGTTGTCGGCGGAATATAGCAAATTATACTTGCTGTTTATTGTTTATCATGGGCTTCCGCAAAGTAACGCCTGCTTCTATTCATTATTTAAAAACTGTATGCACAAATCGAAAGCGTCTTGTAACGGAGATCCGTACCAACTAACGGACTAAAACGACGGCGGACGGCGTTTCGTATGGCATCGTAGATTTTAGATTTTGAATGTAGGTATATTATTGTTTCAGGTACATCCAATGGCCTACGGATGCACGTACTTCATCCCTCTCAGCTACCTGCTTGTCACGATATGGATATTCGTTGCACTATTCTTTGCCTCTAGCATTATTCTGTTCTGTGGTCTAGCAATGGTAACTATGATTTAAGGCTGCCCTTTTTTTATGGCTACCTCCTTACCCTTGGGCGGGAAAGAGGTTATGTTGGACTCCCACCCCCGAACGGGGTATACCCGAACTAAAAACCACCACGGCATGTCCCTCTCGCAGGTTTTACTGGACACCCGGGGGACCCGTTGTATACTTCCCGGACGCCCTACCAGCCGCCCCGGCTTAGCGCCGGGCCTACCGCGCTACAATGGGAAGGATCAGGACAGCTTGACCTCCCCTCCTCCCCCAAGACGGGAGACTTATGCAATGACGGGCAACTAGAATGATTTACGGCTGCCCTGCGAAATATTTGCGTGCAATCATATTTAATTAAAAACCTACAATTACGTTTTCTAAAGAATTGAAATTCAAATAATCTTTATTCAAATAGAATTTTTAAAAGGCACTTTTGACGCGTCAATAATTAGCACAGTAGTGATTTGATGGTGATAACTACATTCGTAAACTTAAAACGCGTCAGTAATTTACATAGTAGTGATTTGATGGTGACAATTACATTTGTAAACTTAAAACTAAAGCTATGAGGGTCCCAAACGCGCCCCGGTCTAAGAAGAAGCCCACAACAAACTTAGTCCGGTAAATTTTCTTTTTGTTATCAGCATCTCACATGCCATTCAAAATTAAGTTAAGAGCTATTATAGAGCCAAAGTTACATAAGAAAGCGTTGGATTTGAAATTGAAAGAAAGACCAATAAACTTACTTAAACATAATTTTTATTTTTATTTTATCCACTACAAGCTAGCCCTTGACGGCAATCTCACCTGATGGTAAGTGATGATGCAATCTAAGATGGTAGCGGGCTAACCTGTTAAGGATATGGTAAAGGCATACTCCTAATTGGTTTCTACACGACATCGTGCCGGAACGCTAAATCGCTTGGCGACACACGCGCTGTCGGTAGGGTGGTAACACGGCCGAAGCCTCCCACCAGACCAGACTCGAACCGGGAATTGAACCCAGGACCTCCAACTTTAAAATGCAACAGCACACGCGCTGCGCCACGTAGGTCGTCAAATACCTACTATACTAGTTGTTGACCGGATCGTTTCGAATTAATTTTGCGTTTATTTTATTGCGTTAATTAATACTATTCATTGATAAAGATGAAAGATAAACTATTTGTTTGATTGGATATTGCTAGTGTAAAACAAAATTTACATAATGTTTAGACAAATTAGTTTTTTGCAAGTATAACTTTATGATCTATTCCCTCGTTGGCCTAGTGGTTAAGACATTCCACTACGGTACGGCCCAGATCTCGAGTCCTAGAATTGTTAGATATTGATTGTATCAGAGTAATAAAATGTCATCTCGCCTCATCATAATACTTTGTTAAGTTTACAAATTGATTGTTTTAAGAATGTATATTGAATCATTTTTAATTAATCGCTGTATGCTTTATCGGAATTATAATTTTCTTGTTTGAGTATTTTCTGTTTGATTCTATCAAACATAAAAATTCTCATAGACAGTGATAGGTGGTTAGCACGCTAGCCTCCTAATCAGAGGTCGGGGGTTCGAACCCGGGCACGCAATTCTAACTTTTCGGAGTTCTGTGCGCTTCAATCAATTAAAATAACACTTGCTTCAACGGTGAAGGAAAACATCGTTAGGAAACCTGCAAGCCTGAGAGTTCTCCGTAATGTTCTCAAAGGCGTGTGAAGTCTGCCAATCCGCACATGGCCAGCGTGGTGGACTATGGCCAAACCCTTCTCATATTGAGAGGAGCCGAGAATGGGATGATCTTGATGATACAATTAATTTTTTCAGGGTATGGCTACCATAGGATACAAGGAACAATTTTTTTTTGTAGACATTTTTGTATTTTTTTTTTTCAATTCAGGAAAATGCTGTCCTCTGCGCCATCTGGATATGGTACGCGTTGATATTCGTGGTGGCCATGTTGCTGATGATGGCGTGCCTCAGCATCGTCTTCACCTCCAGGCGGCAGAAGTCTAGAGTTGTCATCGCCATACTTGGCATGCTGTGGTATATTTGTAAGTTACCCTTTCTTATAGTCGCCGCGTTGTTTATGCAAATTTGGAAACGGGCGGAAGACGTTAGTGCAGGTAATGGCAACCTCACATTCTTCTTAAGAATCTAAAGAGAAGGTCAGATAATCCGCCCCTGACCCTCTGAACCCCTGACCTCTGATTAGGAATCAGAGGTCAGGGGTTGGAACCCGGGCACGCACCTTTACCTTTTCGGAGTAATGTGCGTTTTCTTTAAGCAAATAAAATTTCACTTGCTTCAACGGGAAGGAAAACATAGTGAGGAAACCTGCATGCCTAGAGTTCTCCATAATGTTCTCTAAGGCGTGTGAAGTCTGCCAATCCGCACATGGTCAGCATGGTGGACTATGGCCAAACCCTTCTCATATTGAGAGTCTCAATATACAGGTGGAGGCTCTGGATTTGAATTCCGGCCCGAGTGAGATACGGTGGGAGGCTTTGGCCGTGACTAGTTTTGTCAAGTGATTTAGCGTTCCAACACGATGTCGCGTAGAACCAATTATGAGTGGGTTACCATACCCCTAACAAGTTAGCCCACTACCATCTAGGTAGCATCATCACCAGGTGAGATGGCCGTCATGGACTAACTTGTACTGTATACAAAAAATCTCACTATCTCATTCACGGTATAAATATCGTTTTTTAATATATTTTTTATACACTACAATAAAAAAATAAAACAACAGTTAATCGTTTTGAGAAAAATAATATTACTTAATTTTAATTGAGAAAGATTTTATCTTTTAATGTAATATGTTTTTGGTTTGTTTCAGTGACAATTTATTTCATACTGGTAGTAAACAGTCATCGGAAGACCTTAAGTGGTACCAGTTAGATAAATCGTGAAGCAGGCTAGCACTACCACAACTATGACCGCGTGCATAATCCGCAACATGAAAAGTTTGCGAGGCACGTTAAAGCTCACGTTACACGTTTATGGTGCAAACCTTACTCTGTTACCGTGTGTACATTAATCAATCAATCCATCGATCAATCGATCAATCGACCAAGCGATCAATCGATCAATCGACCAATCGATCAATGAATCAATCGACCAATTTATCAATCGATCCATAGATCGATCTACCATTAGACTAATCGACCAATCGACCAATCGTCAGATCGACCAATCGATCAATCGATCGATCAATCAATCAATCGATCAATCAATCAATTGATCAATCAATCAATCAATCAATCAAATCAAATCGAAAAATCAACAAATCATAATCTTTATTCAAATAGTCAATAATTTACATAGTTGATGGTGATATCAACATTCGTAAACTTAAAGCTACGTTCCAAACGTGCCCCGGTCTAAGAAGAAGCCCACGTCAAACTTAGCCAGGTAAATTTTCTTTTTGTTATCAGCATCTCTCATGCCACTTAAAATTATTAAAGAGCGATCTTATTAAAGCAATATTTCATACCCTTGCTTGTTTATCATTCACACAATACTTTACACTAAAGTAGGACTTTTCTACAAGCGTACGTTTTAAATAAACTTTGAACTTATTGCGAGATATCCAATCAATTCCATTTGGTAATTTGTTATAAAGTTGTATGTAACTTTGAATGAATTTCTATAATATATAATTTTCATTATACCTTCCATCCTATAAGAATCAAATTATATAAAAGCTGCACTGGATTTTAAATGGCTATGTTATATAAAAACATACGGTTAACATGTAGGTATGCTGTACCAATTATTGCCCAGGTCCTGTCCAGGTCCAGGTCGTTTTCCGGGCTATAAAGTCTATCTATCTATCCAATGTTTTATCTCTGGGATGCCTAGCTTGCTGCCAAGCCGTACTGGGTATAGCGAAGTTAATTGTTTTTAATCGCACGCGCACATAATGCAAGTTATCTTTGTGAAAATTTCATCAAAATTAGTGCAGTTCATATTATTTATTGGCATTATTGCCTGGATTTTTTTCTCCAGAATGAAGAGTATAATTCTTAATGCAAGTTATCTTTGTGAAAATTTCATCAAAATTAGTGCAGTTATGCCGTATTATTTACTGGCGTTATTGCCTGGATTTTTACAGTTTGTATAACCGCGTAGACTAGCGGTTTCTAAAACCTTATACGGAATAATTTACCAATTCGAGGAACATATCTGTGGCAAGCTGCAACTATAGTTATGGTTCACTGACGTGAAATTAAGTTTCCCATAAATCCCTCGGGAAATGTAACGAGATGTATGTCCGTCTCCTGGTTCTAAGCTACCTTCCCACCAATTTTCAACCAAATTGGTTAAGCCGTTCTTGAGTTATAAATAGTGTAACTAACACAACTGTCTTTTATTTATATAAAGATGTATATCTTCCAAGTATAATTAACGGGAACAATTTTTATATGTTTGGTTACAACAGTAAAAATGGGTTATTTATGAGCATTTCCAACGAATTTAATGTATTGTATATATTATTTATTATTTTGAAGATTGTATAATAATTGAGCTATATCTACATCAAATCTTTTTCAAATTATCTGAAAAGGTTTATAACTTGGTTGCATTTTGTTGCACGAGCTTCGACTCGACGGTAACAGCAACTTTTGAATAAATTAAAATATAAATTAGTTATGCTGAAATGCCATACTTTGAGCTTTTTGAGCATCCTTCAGTTCGAACCATAGTCCAAGTACGACCAACACCAGGTATAATAATATAACTGAAACAGAGAAATAAATAAATGCCGCGTATCTACGTTACAGATTTGAGGTTTCAATGTCGAGGAAGCCCAGTTACAATTTTCAAGCTTAGACCAATCCGGTAAACATGATCATACAGTCCTTTTTTATGCACTATAAATTAGCCCTTGACGGCTATCTCACCTGGTGGTGATGATGCAGCCTAGGATGGTAGCGGGCTAACTTGTTAGTGATACGGTAAACCCATGCTCCTAATTGGTTTCTACGTGCCATCGCTTGGTGACACGTATTTGTCGGTAGGGTTTTTGTAACTAGCCATGGACGAAGCCTCCCAACAGATCAGACTCGAGGCGAGAATCGAACCCAGGAGCTTCAATTTTTTTTTTTTTTTTTTATTCACCACAATTTAGTCCTTGACTGCATCTCACCTTATGGTAAGTGATGATACGGTCTAAGATGGTAGCGGGCTAACCAGTTAGGCGTATGGTAAACTCATACTCCTAATTGGTTTCTACACGACATCGTGCCGGAACGCTAAATCGCTTGGCGACACGTCTTTGTTGGTAGGGTGGTAACCAGCCACGGCCGAAGCCTCCTACCAGACCAGACTCGAGCCGGGAATCGAACACAGGACCTCCGACTTTAAAATGCAACAGAGCACACACTGCGCCACAGAGGCCGTCGTTATAATGTGACTATAATGCTACGGCACTTAAAACTTAAGCTAAGAGGGTTCCAATCACGTTCAGGTGTAAGAAGAAGCCCACAACAAACTTGGTCAGGTAAAGATCAATGGGGCATGATTGGATAAGGAAACATGGCTACTTACATATCGCTATCATTCCGAATTTAAAAGAGAGTATACACGCAATCAAATTGACTTTTGTGCTATGGATGCATAGCAGAATGATCAGCAGGAAGAAAGTCTGGGTCAACCACATGCTCGTTATCACGACCCACGCTAAAAGGAAAGTGGTTTTCTTCTGTAAACGACATTGAAACAAAAACAATCATTATACTACCATTGAAAAATCATCATCATCATCAAGATCAACCCATTACCGGCTCACTACAGAGCACAGGTCTCCTCTCAATATGAGAAGGGTTTGGCCACAGTTCACCACGCTGGCCATGTGCGGATTGGCAGACTTCACACGCCTTTGAGAACATTATGGAGAACTCTCAGGCGTGCAGGTTTCCTCACGATGTTTTCCTTCACCGTTAAAGCAACTGATATTTTAATTATTTAAAAACGCACATAACTTCGAAAAGTTAGAGGTGCGTGCCCGGATTCGAACCGCTGTCGCCCTAACCACTAGGCTATCACCGCTTAAATTGAAAAATAATTGATTAAATTTATTTCTTCCCTTCCTAAGACGTTCAAAGGCCCTCTAAAATAGTCTTCATAAAAATAATTAATGATGATCGCCTACTGTAACAGTTGCTAAAAATTAGACCCACAGGCGTAGCCGTAGACCCACCTCCAGTGTAATACTGAGAGTTAAGGAGTACCTATATAATATAGAGCGTCCTTTAATTGCGTTCCTTCAAACCTCCAAAGCTGGTAACCCTTATATTTACTGTCTTCAGTCAACGTTACTTATTTCCACGAGATTTTCTATAAAACATTTTTAAACTCAGCGGCATCAATTAATGTTCAAATATATCTTCATTATTTGATTGTAAGATTGCCGTCGTAGATCAAAGCAATGCAAGCAATTTTATTTTTATCCACTACAGATGCCCACCTCACCTGATGGTAAGTGATGGTTACCCTAACCTGTTAGGGGTATACTCCTAATTAGTTTCTACGCGACATCGTGCCGGAACGCTAAATCGCTTTGCGCCACGTCCTTGTCAGTAGGGTGGTAACTAGTCACGTTCGAAGCTTCCCACCAGACCAGACTCGAGCCGGGAATCGAACCCAGGACCTCCAACTTTATAATGTGACTGCGAGCCAGTTCTTAATGTGCTGACGTTATACTGAATTACCCGTCGTATTCCCCATACAAGCATTGCATGCATGATAAACATTAAAACGCAGTAGATCACACTGGAAACACTGAAGCTGTAGGCATTCCTGAACGCGTAGCCAGCGCATGTCGTACAACTCTTCATCAACAGGACCTGGACGGCAAGCGCTATTCCACATATAAATGTCACGCACTGGAACAAAATACGAACAGAAATACTTACGTATATACTTACACGTGCCGTGTTATGCATTATTATCATGAAATTCTCTGCGTGCAAAAAATGCATGTTCTATTTCCCCATTAATTTTATAAATAACTATCATCATCATCATCATCATTTCAACCGATAGCCGTCCACTGCTGGACATAGGTCTTTTGTAGGGAGTTCCAATGGCCACGGTCTTGGGCCGCTTGTATCCAGCGGCTCCTTGCGACTCGTTAGATGTCGTCTGTCCACCTTGTTGGGGGTCGACCAACGCTACGTTACCGGTGCGGGATCGCCATTCAAGCACCTTGGGACCCCAACGTCCATCGGTTCTCCGAGCTAAATAACCGAGGACCGAGGACGAAGTTTTCTTTGTAAATAACTAATATATATAATAAATTTTATAAATAACCTTTAAAAACAATGTGCTTAGTTTACTCTTGAGTCTTGAAACGTAAGCGGTCAATCACCCTACTTAACGTTCGCGAACGAAAATTTTTAAATAACCACGTAAAATCAGTTCGAGTATTGATACTCTTCCAAATATTAACCCATTAAAATGGATATGGAGTAATTCTTGCTCACTGTTATTACTCTATAGATGACCCGTGCCATAAAACGCAGTGTTGCCAACCATTACGAAGGCAGATAAGATTGAAGCGAAGGACCCACCGGCTTGTTCAACACGCTTCAAGTTTGCGGGACCAATTGCAAGACTTGCTCAAACGTGCGTGCGTGGTATCGGTCGCACAAAAACTTGACAAACTTGAACGCAGCTGCGGTCGACGTCTATCGTCCGACCCCCCCGTTATCCCAAACGTCGCCTAAGCCGAGGTTCGGCCTCAAAGGCGCCCTTAGGCAGCCGTTCCCTTAGTTTCTCCGAGCCCAAAGGGCTCAAAATTTCTTCTGGCAGAGAATTCCGAAGCTTGCCAAACAGCCCGGTTACGCTGTAGCAACCAATAGGGTTAGTACAGCTAATAGACAGTCCGAAAAAAAAGGGTCGTTGGTATGGCACTATTAGATCTTTTCTGATGCGAGAAATTGGACGTGTAAAAGTTATGATCATCTCACTTACAAGTAGAATTACAGCTGCAGATAATGCACCTGTACGGAGAGGATAGCGCCATAAAAATGTTTTTGGAGCAACTTTTCTTAACACACTCATTAATCTAACTCAAGCTTTTACCACTATGTTATACTAATGCAAATTATAAATAATGTGACATCTTAACCATCTTGTTTATCTTAAATATATTGGTGTATTATCAATCAATCTGTGACCATCGTGTACTACTCTGTTTTGTCTATGGCTCAGTTTATCTTTATCTACATATGGAAGTTATTACACAATAATAATTTTTAAAAATTAAATATTATGTTATTACTTTTTATGAAGAGACAGTTAAGTTGTTACATACTTTTAATGATTTACACCCAGAATAAAAAGACCCTTAGTAAAATTTTCGATGTAAAGCTACGAGCAACTAAGACCATCTGTTGAATCCCTAGTATAAAAATACCATGTTTCTAAGATTATGAACATAAAGATGATATGACACAGAATCCTGATATAGATCTAGTTTACAAGTATAATGTAATGGCTTTGCTGAACAGAACATACTGTTTACTTCCTCTTTGGCAATTATCATTATAGTGATCATATAGTACCTCAATGGATCGGCCTTTTTTATTGGACACAAAATAACCCGATGAAATTAATACCACCTACAGAAACCGGCATCTATAGAAAGAAATACGTAATGGCAATTCCTATGCAAAAAATATACGGGTCTTTCGTTTGATATTTCTTAACTTCAATTATTTCTAAAAACGAAACCAAAAAACACTAAATCAAATAAGCAGGCAATTTTCCAAAATTTGGGAGACACAAGCTCGCCAATTGATTTTTATAATTATCGTGTGACATTTGTTTACTACATTAAAGATAATATCATATATGTCGAGCCAAGGGGGTCCGAGTTGTTTTTTGTAAGGGTGACGTCACGAGTTTGTTTACTTTCGCTCATAGTAATTAAAACCACAACATGCCGGTTTACACTTTTATTGCGATAATAACTTAGAGGTCCGAACAGTCCGACGTCTCGAGCAAGAGAATCCGCGAAAGGCATCGACCGCCCGTATTTATAGCACACAGAAATATAAATTGTGTTAGCAAAATCATCAATACTTAAAATGTGGGTAATTATTGAATACTTTTGGCGCCGCTTAATAAAGTTAATAACTTCGAAAAAAACTAAAACTAAACTGCGCCGACATATAATATAAAGATAAATATATACCTATAATCTGTTTTCTTTATTAACTTTCAGTATTAGCTCACGATGTTAATAAATTTTATCTGGTTAGGTATTTTCACTGCTCAGATGTTTTACACCATGTAAATTGAATTTGATCTATCCGCGAAGATTTAATAATATTATCTCCATTATAATTGCACGAAAAGGACTGTATGATATTAGATTATTTGGGAAAGCTTAATTTAATTTATTAAAATATGCAATATACATTAAACATGAGCTTTCCAATTAGTTATTGCTGAATTTTCCCATATTTTCTCAAATAACAGCACCATACGTGAATGATAAAAAAAACATTTAACATTTTCTCGTTAGCATGCGAAATCAACATTAACACGATGAAATAACACAATTAGCATATATATTTCGGTATAGCAGATTTAATACAATTGGATATACACTTATCCTGACTTTGAATAGGTACTACATAAGAATATTAGGCATAAGGAATTAATCCTTCCAAAAATACCTATATTATTGTCAATCGTATGGGGATAAACTTTAATCTTTAACGCATTATATTTTACGGGAGGGGTGTTTATATTGCGGTCGAGTGCGCGGGTGTTCCCGTGACCCAGCCACCAGGCGACGCGTAGGAGCATCGCTGAGTTTTAGTGGGTATTCTGGTCGCAGTCCGGCCGCCGTCCCACATACCCCGTCGGAAGCGCAGTCTTGACTTGGATGCGTAAACGCATTTCCCAGCGGAAAAAAAGAGGTGTCTATATAAAAACCTAACCTAAACGCTTATTAAATAAGTGGAAAGGGTTCCAATTTAAAATAACCTTTTCAAAAGAGTACCCACTTATCTTTTTCTCTACATTCTGAACTGTTATAGAAAGACTCTGAACAAACAAACTGACGAATACTGTAAGGAATGTTTGTCTGGTGGGAGGCTTCGTCCGTCCCTGTAAAGACGTGTCGCCAAGCGATTTAGCGTTACAGTACGATGTTACGTAGAAACCAATTAGGAGTACGGGTTTACCCTTACAAGTTAGACCGCTATCATCTTAGACTGCATCATCACCAGGTGAGATTGCCATCTAGGACTAACTTGTAGTGGAAAAAAGGAGCTTGTAAAGTACACTTGAAATCACCTTTATGTGTTCATGTTTGTTACTCCTTCACGCCGGAAACACTTAACCAATTCGGCTGTAATTTTTGATGTAGGTAGGTTTTACCCTTAATTAACAAACGCTAGTTTTTGTCCCGGAAAAAACATCGCTCCCGCGGGATTGGTTAAAAACTAAATTTCAGGTTGATGAGCTACAATAACAAAAACTAAAATACTATAGCTATAGTTTTTTAAGTTTTTTACCATAGCGAACTTCCTGGAAATTTGATTTACATGTTAGGAAAGGGAGCGGAATCTCGACAGGGAGGAGAAATGAGACGTGATGTTATCTTAAATCGTAACTTTTACTTCATTTTTATGAAGTAAAAGTTTTTATCTACACCTAGACGAAATATCAAATTTATTATTTAAAATTTTTGATTTTTGAGATTTCAATCCACATCTCATCTCTCCAGCAAAACCGGCCTGAGTGCTTTGCCATCTACTCAACGGTACACACACCACCGCCGCCGTAATACGTAACGTACGTATGTTTTTAAAACTCATAATTTACGCGGGGTCATGAATTTACATTTTTATTTTAATGTTAAATTATTTTTTATGTGCATTTCAATATTTATTTTTAATAAAACAATTATATTTAAATTTTTAATAAATAAAATATATAATATTATGCTATAAACTATTTGTGTACTTTTGTGTCTATGCCTATATTTTATATACATCTAATATCCCTAATTTTCCCACAGTATGTAGTATTAGTATGTCATTGCATTTTATTATAAATTCCGCTATCCTGTTTTTCGTTTCACGACCCTACAACCAAAGATCCAAACCAAAGTCTCGAAGAGTTCGCTTCAAGCGATAAAGACGCCTTTGCGCAGGTTTTGTAGTTAAATTTGTTAGGCTTCTCTAATTTAAACCTTATGCATTAACGAATCTTCAAAATTTGTTGTGAAAAAAGAATCTCTAATAATGTTTTTATTTCATTAAGCCATGTTTGTGAAGTTATTACGCCGTAGAACACGATGTTTCACTGTGAAGTACTTCAACAATATTTGAACAAGTTTAATATTGTTTATTATGTCTACTACCTTATGCTCCCGACTCCGCTTACGTGTATTTTAGTTTTGCCGACCTCTGTGGCGCAGTGCGTGCGCTGTCGCATTATAAAGTTGCAGGTCCTGGGTTCGATACCCGGCTCGAGTCTGGTCTGGTGGGACGTTTTGGCCGTGGCTAGTTACCACCCTACCGACAAAGATGTGTCGCCAAGCGACTTAGCGTTCCGTCACGATGTAGCGTAGAAACCAATTAGGAGTGTGGGTTTACCATACCCCTAACAGCTTAGCACACTACCATCCTAGACAGCATCAACACTTACCACCAGGTGAGATAGGCGTCAAGGGCTAACTTGTAGTGTTTTAAAAAAAAGTCGGACAGTGGTATTTCAAACTTTATTTTATTTTACGCAATTCAGTATGTGTATTTGCAGATTCGAGCTTTTCAGAAATGGGATAAATAATTTTATTTTAACACTACAAGCAGGTATAAAGTGGCCTTGTGCCTGCAAATGCATAGCCTGGCCCTAGCCAGGGTCTAATGTATGCCACACTGGCTTGGGTCAGGCTAAGGCAACCAAGGCTTTATGCCTTATTTGCACTTTTCGAACAATAACTTTAAGTTCAAAGTTCTTATAGAGAAATCCTAAGTATAGTAAGGAATACATAAAAGATTAAAAAACTTGGGTGAGTGTTGCTCTGACTTGCCTATTATAATTATTAAATTTATGTCAAGAAATATCCATTATATAAAAATCACAGAGACATTTAAGCAATAATCTAATATTTAGATCTCCTGTCAGATGTCCAAAAGTGCTAGTGAATATTAAGAGTTCACTTACGTATTGGAAGTCTATTTTTGTTCGCTACTACTTACACATACCGTCTTCGCCGGCGAAGACGAGTGACCCCGCTATCTTACGTCATCCGGACGTGGGCTCCATCCACGGCCACGGAGATGTACGGACCACTCATCGCCCGACCCCCCCGTTATCCCAAACGTCGCTTAAGCCGAGGTTCGGCCTCAAAGGAGGCGCCCTTAGGCAGACGTTCCCGTAGTTTCTTCGAGCCCTAGGGATCAAAAATTTCTACTGGCAGAGCTTCTTTCCGAAGCTCGCCAAACAGCCCGTTTACGCTGTGGCAATAGGGTTAGCACAGCTAATAGATAGTCCGAAAAAAATGTTCGCTACTAAATAGCCAATATTTTTCTGGAATCAACCAAACCAACTTCAATCAACGTACAAGCAACCTCTTTTGTTTTTTTTTTATATAGACGTTATACTGGCGAAGGAAAATTTTTACGTAATATAAATTGGTGCTTTGCGCGTACTAAACGCGATTACATCGGCACAAAGGAATTATGTGCTATCACATAGTCTAGGTTAGAGTGTTCATGTAAGTATTTAAGTTTATTATTTTTTATGTTATGGTTTAAGTATTCTTTCAACTATAATCGTTATTTTCGAATGTAATCCTGATTAATTATTGATGCAATTGTAAGTTTGTTTGTTACGCTTCGTGGTATGGACCTCCGCCACCTAATTACAGGTCCTAAGGTAGAGGGGTTCGATTCCGGGCACGCTCCTCTAACTGTTCGAGTTATGTGCGTTTTTAAGCAATTAAAATATCACTTGCTTCAACGGTGAAGAAAAACATCGTGAACCTGCATGCCTGAGAGCTTCCCATAATGTTCTCAAAGGCGTATGAAGTCTGTCAATCCTCACATGGCCAGCGTGGTGGACTATGGCTAAGCCCTTCCTATATTGAGAAGAGAGCCGTGCTCTCTAGACAATGGATTGATAATGATGATGATAATCTACAACTATGGCTATCTATAATTTAAAAACATAAGTTGTCGAAATTCGATTGATATGTTGCGAAAAGAAGTGGAAACCCGAACGGGAATAGGAATGGGACATGATAATCCTCCATTATAAATGTTGCTTATTCCACAGGAATTTTTCGAAACCCACAATCAACGCGAACCAAGTCATCATCAGCTAGTTTTTCTTAGTTTAGCTCTAAATTCCATCAAGGTGCTTAATCATGATCAAAATAAACGAAACCTTTGTTGTGAGGTCTTTGTTCAGCTGTGAGTCTGTTGGAACCTATGAAGAGGTCTACGAATATGACCCGATGTGGAGGCAGACATACGTTGGCTGTATGCTGCTGAACGTTCTGCAAGATATGTTCAAATTTAAGTAAGCTTGTTATCCCGGCTAAGTTTGTTATCCCGGCTAAGTTTGTTGTGGGCTTCTTCTTAGACCGGGGCGCGTTTGGAACCCTCATAGCTTTAGTTTTAAGTTTACGAATATAGTTATCACCATGAAATAACTACTATGTAAATTATTGACGCGTCAAAAGTGCCTTTTTAAGGACTATTTGCATAAAGATTATTTTGAATTTGAATTTGAATTTTGAATTTTAAGAACGTATCTCGAGATACTGTTCTTGTCTTGTCTGCTGGGAGGCTTAGTGGCTAGTAAACATCCTACTGATAAAGACATATCATTTAGCTATTTTACTATATACTAAAAGCTGTGATAGCCAAGTGGTTAGGACGTCCGCCTTCTAATCAGAGGTCGGAGGTTCGAACCCGAGCACTCACCTATAACTTTTCGAGTTATGTGCGTTTTTAAGCAATTAAAATATCACTTGCTTCAACGGTGAAGGAAAACATCGTGAGGAAACCTGCACGCTTGAGTTCTACTTAATGTTCTCAATGGCGTGTGAAGTCTGCCAATCCGCACATGTCCATCGTGGTGGACTATGGGCGAACCCTTCTCATATTGAGAGGAGACCCGTGCTCTGTAGTGAGCCGAGAATTGGTTGATCATGATGATGATGATGACTATATACTAAACAGGTTAGCCTGCTACCATTTTAGACTGGATCAGCATTTATCACCAGCTGAATACCGTCAACTAGTTACAAAGTCTGTATCTTATACATGGCATTTATTTGTCCCTCCCAAGTTAGCATTTATTTAATACAGTAACAGAAAGCTGGCTAGCCAGTTACCGCGACATCGTGCTGGAACGCTAAATCACTTACGCGACACGTCTTAGTGGCCAATTTAATTAACCCACGAAGGTTTATATTATTCCTAGATACTGATCTGGACTAAACTATCATTATGTATGATATTTGATCCCTCCCTTTCGTATTATCATTATGTATGATATTTGTTTATTTAGCAAAATCAAATCAAATTGTGAAAGTGGTACATTTATATCGGGAACGGTCGGGTTAAGTTAATGTTTAATTTATTCTTAATTTTTGTTTCGTATTTTATAGTGTAACTATTTTTATCATATTGTTAATGTAAATTGGGCCTAGTTGCCATAATAAAGAAATTAAATTAAATTATATAAAGTTCTTAAGACTAAAGTATAACCTAACACATTTTTCCTAGAAGGCGTGCTAGAAAAATCTAAAAACAGAAAAAAAAACAATGCCAACTAAAATTAAAGTTCTGTAACCAATTAATAAAATAAAATGAAACGGTAATTAAGATTTAAATAATGATATACGCTAAAAATATATTGCATACAGATTCTACAATGTCGAAAACAGAATATAAATCCATCAAAGTTTACTTTAACTGTTCAATATAAATTAAATTTTGAAGAATATTCCCGTATTTTCTCAAATAACAGCATCATGCGTGAATGATAAGAAAAACATTTAACGTTACTGAAACCAGGCAAACAAGCCACCGCAATGAGGAAGGCGACTCTCGTGAGGGAATGTTAGCAAAGGTGACTTAAACATCCTAAACATTCTAAAGGGAGATAAGAAATTCCCAAGATTACATATCCTTAAGCTTAAGCATAAATAAGCATTCAAGATTAAGCAACGTTCGCACGGATGGTTCTTCAACGCGCGGTTATTATAGTATATTATTCAACATAGGAAAATGCAATGTCTTACATCACAGACGCTTAGATAAATCCTGAAATACATTTATATACCCAAATAAGGGACAGTAGTTAATAAATTGCAAAAAACAAATATAAATACTCACCAATACATTTCTCTATCTTCAATTACTTAATAAATAAAGAAATGATCGAACGGGGAAGATCGGGAATTGCATTGCATCTGGAATCTTCAGTTCACACTTCAGAGGGGGGTTAGGGCTGTATTAGGCATTCAATATACTACTCTCACGCATCCGCTCCACACTATGTTTGGGTGATAAGCTGTTGTGGAAGGAAGATTCATTAATTTAAATTTAAATTTTAAATATCTTCATTCAAATTGGCCTATGGAGAGAAGGTGATGATAACTACATTCCTAAACTAAAAATTATGAGGGTTCAATACACCCTTGGTGTTAAAAGAAGGCAGACTTAGAAGGGTATCTTTTTGATATCACCATTACACATAGTCACGCAAAGCTATTTTAGAGCAATCTAGTTAGAGCAACCATTTAGCAGTTTGGCGAATTTTGAACCCTAGGGCCTTCTTCGAGCCCTAGGAGAACGGTTGCCTAAGGGCGCCACCTGTGATGCCGTACTTCGGCTTGGGCGCCGTTTGGAATGACGGGGGTCAGAAGGTGATTGGGGCACCGCCCGGATAGTAAGATAGCGGGGACCTCGTCTCCACCGGTGAAGACGGTGTGTTGAAGTCATTTGGCCTCCTCTTTCGGAGCACTTAGCAATTAAAGTTATTCACAGCACAGTGTTAAATTTGGTAAATTTCTATCTATAGTTACTTAAACCAGACGACGATAATAATTAATGTAATTAAAATACATACATATTACATCGTGCCTGAACTATGATATAAAATAAGTTCATTGAAATTGAGAGTAGATTGATACAATCCACCTGCTGATTGTTTTCGTATAGATTGATTTTTATAATTTGTATACTTTTTCGACCAATAATTTACCTTCTTTTATTTTCAGTGTTTCCTACAGAGTTGTAGATTACGAACATTTACCAGTGGCATCACGTGAAAAATCTATCTACCCACAAGTTGGCGACTCAATAGATATCTATGTGAAACCGATGGAACTTCAAGCCGATATACTGAACGAGGCCTATCCCATTTCTGCTATATTTACGTGGCGGCAAGTTTTTATCTATCTTAACAAACAATAAAGCAGATGTTCAAATAAAAACATGAGCTTTATAGGCTAACCTCTGGGACAACCAGTAGATTTCTTTTTTTTTTTGATAGCTTATAGTTCTAGGAATTTTAATTGCTCTTTAATGTACACAAATACCCTTAAGAGCTGAGCTAAGAATGTGATAGCCTAGCTGACATTGTGTTGGAATAGCATATTAAAATTTAATGAGCTAGTGGCTTAAACAAAAGCTTGTGGCTTTTTAAGCCTTCGTTGGTAAGATAGCTTGACGATACGTCTTTGCTAATAGAGTGATAATTAAAGCCAAGGCCTGCCAACATATCAGACACGATCTCCCACTTTTTATTATCATAATGTATTATTTTCATTAACTGGAATCTGTGAGGTGTTTTAGACTTAACACAATAAAATACAAACGGTTGAGTTATATAGATGGAAAAGAGCACTATCTATCAGTTAGTTAATATTATATTTAACATTTATTTATTATTATTAGTTTCTTTGTTTATTATATTTTAAGTATGTTTATTTATTATTTATAAATATTATATGTCGAGTAAAGGGCGTCCGAGTTGTTTTTTGTAAGGGTGACATCAGCATTGCTGACGTCACTATTTTGTTTACTTTCGCTCATAGTAATTAAAACCACAACTTGCCGGTTTACACTTTTATTGCGGTAATAACTAAGAGGTCCGAACAGGCCGACGTCTCGAGCGAGAGAATCCGCGAAAGGCATCGACCGCCCGTATTTATAGCACAAAACATGCTTGTACAAAATTTATTGTCTCTGGCCAAATTGTGTTAGCAAAACCATCAATAGCTAAAATGCGGGTAATTATTGAATTCTTGAGGTTTTTGGCGCCGCTTAATATAGTTAATAACTTCTTCGCGCCGACATATATCATATCATATATATATTTTTTTTCAATTTATCTATGTATATTTTAGTACATAGTTCAATCAAATCTACCTCGTTTGACCTATTTCACTTTATAAAATCATCTAAGTCACATCTGAGGTAGCTGGAAGAGATGTCTTATAGAGATAAGCTTTCCTTTGTATACTTTTTCTATAAGTGTTCGTTATCATAAGTTTGGTACAAAAATAAAAAAAATTAAAAAAAAAACTTGAGAGGTGTCAAGGGACACCCGGATGGAACGAAGTTCCTTTCGATTAATTAGTGAAGGAATTGTAATAAAATTTTATTTTATTTAAATTATAATAATGTTTTTTAAAAAACCTGTATACACTCAACAAAAATAATCGTCGCGACACCACACTGTTCAATGCGAAATAGAAATGAAAATATCTGGCTTGCTTTCTATAAGAGAGAGAGAGAGACAGACAAAGAAACATGCGACGCCGCACAGCTTACAATAACAAAAAGTGTCGTGACAACTTTTCGTAAGAATTTTTTCCGTCCTGCGTTTTCCGTTTTTTCACAACGCGCGATAAGGAACTTCGTTCCAAAATGATTTGTTAAAAAGCCCTTTATTGTCCACAGTATCGGCTTTATCCTGCGTCACCGCTACAATGGGATCCTCAAGCCATTCTACAGTCAACCCTTCAGCACTTCTGTTTGGATCAGCATTTACACGATGATATTGTTCAATTCTATTTGCTTTTATATACTCAGCCGATGGGACACGAGAGTATTTGGCGGAGAGTGCAGCTATGCTTACGAACTGTTGTTGACCTTTTCTGCATTCTGTCAACATAGTAAGTTAGACAAAGATCTAGGGTACTCGATCGACTCCATGTCTTATCCTGATCCATTAATTATATCTGCATTGGAATAATGAACTTCGAGGACTACGACGATAATAATGAATAGAAGCAGGCGTTACTTTGCGGAAGTCCATGATAAACAATAAACAGCAAGTATAATTTGCTATATTCCGCCGACAACCGGGAGATTTGTATAATATAACACCACACAAAATCTTCCACTAGAACCTCTACGCACGTTTCGACCCGACACCGGATCATCCTCAGGAGATGTTGACTTCACAAGCGCGAAAAGTAAAGAAGTTGTCGGCGGAATATAGCAAATTATACTTGCTGTTTATTGACTACGACGATGTCCAACCCTGCTCCTCTGTTCGAAAGCGCATGGGAATCTGTGGGCTATTTAATCCAATGATATTCGGTATTTCCTTAACTTTTATTAATATAGACTTTAGGATAGCGATTAATATAGAAAACGACGCTCGGATTATTACCAACATGATAAGACGTTAATCAGCACAAACAAATAAACTAGCTATATTTCGCATTACTTTCCAAGCGCGTTATATCTAAACCACATTTGTTAGCATAGAGGACATATAAAAAAGTAAGCGCGTCTAGAAAAGGCTAATTCAGTCTTGCCTTGAAAATACTTATGTTATATGTATAAGAAACAGTACAAGAGCGTTTTAAACATCAGAAACGTGAATGAAAGACTTTTAGCGCAAGTTAACTGGATGTCTTATTGGCTATTCGTTGTTCTGAAGTACTTAAATACCCAATAATACAGTCTTGCCTTGAAAATACTCATGTTATATGTATAAGAAACAGTACAAGAGCGTTTTAAACATCAGAAACGTGAATGAAAGACTTTGAGCGCAGGTTAACTGGATGTCTTATTGGTTATTCGTTGTTTTGAAGTACTTAAATACTCAATAATTCAGTCTTGCCTTGAAAATACTCATGTTATATGTATCAAGAAACAGTACAAGAGCGTTTCAAACCATAGCGGTTCGTGGCAGAAACGTGAATGTAAAACTTTTAGTGCAAATTAACTGGATGTCTTATTGGCTATTCGTTGTTATGAAGTACTTAAATACCCAACTCTCTTTTCCCAGTTCTCCCATTACAAGCAACTGCAAACTCTCGTCGGATTGGCTATCTAAGCTTCATTGTGTGTGCGTATGTCTTACACACCTTTTATACATCCAACCTGCTTTCTCACTTAGTGAGTGATAGAGACAAAACTATGGATTTGAATGCTTTGGTGGAAAGCGACTACCAGTTTGCGTTGCTGAAAGATATGAATCTTGATACAGATAAAAGGGTAAGTTTGATTTTTTATTTTATTTTGGGCAGTCCTGTTCGCTTGTTTGTTTTCTTCAAGTAGTTAATGTAAAAGTTAGGTTCAAAAGTAGTATACATTTACTCGTAGCTGTGTTAGCCTAGTGGTTAGAACGTCCGCCTCCTAATCAGGGGTCGGGGGTTCGATCCCGGGCACGCACCTCTAGCTTTTCGAAGCTATGTGCGTTTTTAAGCAATTAAAATATCACTTGCTTCAACGGTGAAGGAAAACATCGTGATGAAACCTGCACATGCACAACTGAGATTTGTCCATAATGTTCTCAAAGGCGTGTGAAGTCTGCCACTCCGCACATGGCCAGCGTAGTGGACTATGGCCAAACCCTCATATTGAGAGGAGACCCTCGCGCTCTGTAGTGAGCCGGCAATGGGTTGATTATGATGATGATGATACATTTAAATGAAAAAAAAAATATCTTATATCGGTTTATATTTGACGAAAGTGTACCAATAGCCTCAGTGGTGTTAAATTTATTAAATTACTTTTATCTTTCTATATTTTATTTTTGATTCATAAAATATAGAAAGATAAAAGTAATTTAATATATTGGCATTCATGATATCGCACGATTACATAGATTCATCATAAGAGATCGAATATATAAAATTAAGTTTTTATATTTTTACATGCGACACATTTATCACTACCTTTTGCAACCGAGTTAATACATTCAGGCTTTTTAGCAGAGCTTCTAAGGTGCCTTCAGGACTTATGAGATAGGGACTCCATAGAAGTGTTTGTCAAATCAAAAATTAAATAACATGTCTAAATAAAACACGTGCTTCGTTCGAGTTAGCAGCTCCAAGGAATTTAATTAAGTTTTTGTTACAATAATATGTTTGGTTTCATATTATTCTGCGTTCAGCTCAGTCGACGGGGCACAAAACGCTTCAATAATTAAAAGATAATTATTCACAAATTTCACATGTTATTCTAAGTTAAGTTGTGAAATCATTTCCCTCATTTCCATAATTATCTACGAGTATCTACGTCTGTTTTCATCGGACCGGATGAATTTCGTCGGTCGCTAACATAGGCAAGCGTTCTAGAGGTTTCCAACATCCCAAGTTTTTTTATTGCTTTTTTTTTTAATTATCGTATGGATTTGGGAATCTTGGGAATCGGACCTATTGGCATGCCCGACTTCATGGAGGGTAAAATATACCTCTTAGTGCCCTACGGACGAAAATCTCCTACATTCATTGGCCCTCCAGTGAATTTGTATATATATATATATATATATATAATTATAATTGTTGAGAAGCGGTGATAGCCTAGTGGTTAGGGCGTCAGCCTCCTAATCAGGGTTCGGGGGTTCGATCCCGGGCTCGCATCTCTAGCTTTTCGGAGCTATGTGCGATTTTAAGCAATTAAAATATCACTTGCTTCAACGGTGAAGGAAAACATCGTGAGAAAACCTGCACATCTGGGATTTGTCCATAATGTTCTCAAAGGCGTCTGAAGTCTGCCAATCCGCACATGGCCAGCGTGGTGGACTATGGCCAAACCCTTCTCATATTGAGAGGAGACCTGCGCTCTATAGTCAGCCGGTAATGGGTTGATCATGATGATGATGATAATTGTTGTAAACATTTTAAATCAATATTGTATAATAATATGTATGCAGAAATATGAAAAATCAATGGACAATAATCTGAGTATTGTATGGAAGAAGTTATTAAAAGTTAAGATAATGAATTTAACGACCGCCTTGGAAGCTGTTATATACTCGAAAACAGCCCTTGTAACTGAATACTTCACTTTGTATCCCATTTTGAAGAGATGTGAGTTTTAATTATCTTTATACTTATAATGACTTTTTGAAGACCCCCGTGGCGCAGGACGTGCGCTGTCGCATTATAAGGTTAGAGGTCCTGGGTTCGATTCCTGGCTCGTGTCTGGTCTGGTGGGAGGATTCGGTCGGAGTTAGTTAACACCCTACCGACAAAGACATGTTGCCAAGCGATTTAGAACTCCGACGC
This sequence comes from Lasiommata megera, assembly GCA_928268935.1. NCBI lineage: Eukaryota > Metazoa > Arthropoda > Insecta > Lepidoptera > Nymphalidae > Lasiommata > Lasiommata megera. Next base: position 3,288,132 of record OV743321.1, read on the forward strand.
GATTCGATTCGCGTAGAAATAAATTGAGGTGACATTGGCATCAAGGGGCTAACTCGTATTGTATCAAAAAATTTAGTATATTTTAAGCTTTTATATTGCGCCGATAACCTGTTCTTTCATTCTGTTCACAAGGGTATCTTGAAAAGATTACTGAGGTAATAAGGCCGCCTTTGCATACTTAGGTATACAAACTATTCCATGCTATTGATTCATAATAATTTGTATGCAATAAAGTGTTTATATCTATGTAGTACTGAATCTTGGAAATATTAATATTTTGGAATATTTCCGTTTCTGGGAATACGATAGCGGCAAAAAAAAATCTTAATAAGTTGGTCGTTCTGTCTGTCAGCAGTAGACGTAAAACCAGTGATCTGATTACCCTGATGTTAAATTGTTAAAGTGGAATACAATTACTGTTTTAGAGAGAAAGAAACAAAGTAGTAAATTAAAAGGTATACCTACTCAACGTAGTTAACTATTTGTTCATACATAAACCAATTTCCCAAAATGTTTGAAAGCGTATAATTTTTTCTACGCTTTATTTATATATTTCTTTTAATCAAGAAAAGATCTGGAAGTGTTACCTTCGTTCCAGATCATGGATCAATCCTATCCAGTCAGATCGGACTGTTCTATACCATTTCGGTTTCGGTTCGGTTTAATTCATACATATATTAATACGTAGTAATTCGAATGTTTGTTGTATTCATGTTATTTTTTAGATCTCAACAGTGAGGACATTTGCCAACTTGTCGAAGTGGATCTGTACTCGAAAAAGAAACAATATCTCTTTACAAATAAAACATTTCTTTACAAAGAGGAATTCAAAATCGGGTAAAACTATTTCATTTTTTTGTTTAAAAAGATCTGTTTACTCTTTGATGTTGTTTTTCTTTGAAGCAATATAATTAAATTGGCACTTTTTGCTTGACACGAATTGATGTTGTAAATAGGGTAATGCTTTTAAGCAATAAAATTACATCTGTACTTTTTGCTTGGCAAGGCTTGTTGGTAAGATTTAACGAATATCTGTGATAATATACATAGTATTAAGAGGAAAATATGTACACTTGGGTAAATAAAATTACTGACTAACTTATTAGTAAGTAATTTTATTAACCTTTGGTTTGTTTTTTTTTTGTGTTTTATTTTAGACTTTCTTGTAATCTTAGTTTAATGTTGTGCGGTTATTTTGTGCCCTCCCCTTATACAGGCCAGGTCCACATCCAGGAGACTCGAGGGTAAATCAATTAATCTCACTACTGCATTGTGTACTGTTTACTCACTTGTAGAGTGAACTCCCAAAGACAGCAATGTCGACTTTGTTATACCTAAGTATGTGCGGATATAAAATAGTTTTAACCCTTTACCCTTAGATTAGTAATTTTCAAGTTCTATAATGATAGTCGAAGGTGATGGAGAGTCTTCTTCTTCTTGCCCTTATCCCACATTATGTGTGGTCGGCACAACATGTCTTCTTCTTCCACCCACTTCTATCAGCCGTCACCTCACTACCCACACCTTTTACTCACATATCCTCTTTTACACAATCCATCCATCTCTTCTTTGGTCTTCCTCTACTCTTTTGCCTTTCCACGTTCATATATAACATTCTTTTGGTGACATCACTTTCTTTCTTGCGCATTATATGACCATACCATGCTAGCCTATTACTCCTTAAGGTGATGGAAAGTAATATATACATAAGTGTTTCTAATGGGCCTTTACTATTTCATTTGATTGGATTTAATTTTTGTTACAGAACCCTCCGAGCCAAAGAAGCTGGTCTGATGAAGAAGATTCTGAATTTAGACAAGTACTCCCCATTGAAGTGCGATGACTCCATGAGCGTTTACAAATCGCAGTTTGAACACGTTGTTGCTCCAGTAATAATACTATTGTCTGCCAATGCACTGGCATTAATTGTGTTAGCTGTTGAGAGGATACATTATCGGCTTAATAGAGTATGGCCTTACGAGAATAAAACTGGCAATTTTATTCCCAGTACTTACTTCCCTAACGCAGTGATTAGCGCTGTAGTCTTGCACCGTCCGACCCCCCCGTTGTCCCAAGCGTCGCCTAGGCCGAGGTTCGGCCTCAAAGGAGGCGCCCTTGGGCAGTCGTTCCCTTGGTTTCTCGAGCCCTAGGGCTCGGGATTTCTTCTGGCAGGGCTTCTTTCCAAAGCTCGCCAAGCAGCCCGGTTGCGCTGTGGCAACCGATAGGGTTTGTACAGCTAATAGACAATCCGAAAAAAAAAAAAAATGTCTTGCTTTCCAGTTTCGATTTCGCGTAGGCACAGTTTCTCGACTGGTCTAGTCTACTGGAAGGTTTCGGTTGAGGCTTTTTTTTATACATTACAAGTTTCCTCAGCTGATGGTTTGATGATGCACTGCGCCACAGGTGATAAGGTTCTCCAACGTGGATTTCTAGCAGGATGATGGGTTTCAACGAATAATACGAGTATCACGTGTTAGAAAACAACCCACGACCTATCATAGTCTTCAAGCCACGAATTTTTTTAAGAGAGTAGTCCTATCAAACGCCTGACTGACTGACTGACTGACTGAAAACAGTATCACGTGATCCGTAGATGACCTGACATGCTATCAGACACAGAAAATATTTATACTATTAACATTACAAGTAAGCCCTTGACGGCAATCTCAGCTGATAGTAAGTGATGATGCACTCTAAGATGGTAGCGGGCTAACGTGTTAGGGGTATGGTTAACCTATGCTCCTATTGGTTTCTACGCGACAGCGCGTCGTTACGCTAAATAGCTTGGCGTAACGTCTTTATCGGTAGGGTGGTAACTAGCCAAAGCCTATAAACCTTAGCATAGTTAATTTTGCCGATTTTAGCGTTTCGCTACGTGGAAACCGATTAGTGATAAACTTTAATACATCTGTAATATCCATATCATGTCTGTAAGAATCAGCAAAATAAGTGTCAATTTCTTTTCAAAATCGGTTTCCTATTACCCGGGCCATAAATAAGAAACAAACTTCCTAAGATAAGTTTTTAAAATTCTGCTAAATCAGTTCTGTAGCTGAGCTGAATAAAAGCAGCAAACCACCAAACTAAAAAACGATAAATCAAATACACTTTAACATATACTATTAATGCGGAATAACGATAAAAAAACTTGGGTGTGAATTTCTCTATCTCCATAGGTACTATAATTTATTATTGATTATGTGAGATGGTGATAATGAAAAAAACCCCGGCTTAGTTTGTTGTGGGCTTCTTATTAGACCGGGGTACGTTTGGAACCCTCATAGCTTTAGTTTAAAGTTTACAAATGTCGTTATCACCATCAAATAACTAGGTAGTATGTAAATTATTGACGCGTCAAAAGTGCCTCTTAAAGTAAATTACTATTTGAATAAAGATTATTTGAATTTGAATTTAACCTGCAGAATAAATATCATAAATAGCTAAGAAATTTCATTCAAGACGAAATGTTTACTTAAAACCTGATTAACGTCTTCAAAACCCTTGAGTGGTGGAAATAAAATAAACTTAACTACAACTAATGAAAAAACTTGTATACATAAAAGCGGAATTGGAATTGCTGCTGTAGAAAGCATTAAATTTTTCTGAACCGTTGAATCGTGCGATTTCAATAAGCAGCACATTTCATTACACAGAAATCAATCATCAAATACAATGAACCTTTCGTACATTCCTGCGGAGCACCAATATTTTGATGACGGTTTTTATTGGTGCCTGCCATACACAAATCATTACACTAATTTTTAAGTTTAAGAATGTAGTTATCATCATCATTCACAACTATGTAAATTATTGACGCGTCAAAAGTGACCTTTAAAGGACTATTTGAATAAAGATTATTTGAATTTGAATTTGACTAAATTGACAGGGATAAAGGTGCTGCCTTAATTCGTTCCTACCTTCATTCGTTCTATGCGGACGAGAATAGCACAATTTTTAGGGTTGTCAGTTGATATTAGGTAATCTCACCTGATGGTAAGTGATGATGCAATCTAAGATGGTAGCCGGCTAACCTGTTAGGGGTATGGTAAGCCCATACTCCTTATGGGTTTCTACGCGACAACGTGTCGGAACGCTAAATCGTTTGGCGATACGTCTTTCTCGGTAGGGTGTAATTAGCCACGGCCGAAGCCTCCCACCAGAGTTTTCTCACAGAAATGGCAATGATTTTACGTTCGGCAGGCTGTTAATGTAACAACGGGTTGCCAAGGTATGTTGCTAGAAGTGTACCAGACATTCACAGACATCGAGTGAATGTGGCAACATCGGTAACTTGGAGAACGCGTCTGACAGCAAGTGATAAAAGTTTAATGCATGTTTATATAAATAAGGAAAATTATATGTCGAAATGGAAGCGGTGATAGCCTAGTGGTTAGGGCGTCAGCCTCCTAATCAGAGGTCGGCGGTTCGAATCCGGGCACGCACCTATAACTTTTCGGAGTTATGTGCGTTTTTAAAAACAATTAAAATATTACTTGCTTCAACGGTGAAGGAAAACATCGTGAGGAAACCTGCACGCCTGAGAATTCTCCATAATGTTCTCAAAGGCGTGTGAAGTCTGCCAATACATGGCCACTATGGCCAAGCCCTTCTCATATTGAGAGGAGACCCGTGCTCTGTAGTGAACCGGTAATGGGTTGATCATGATGATATGTCGAAAATCTATAGAGACCGGAGTCAACAAGGTTTAAGACATTTCTTAGTAATTATTATAATCATTAATTATTATTTATGTAGGCAACGGGTTAAGTACCTAAAGGAAATTGTTTACCAAGACAACAAAGCTCTCAGTCTAAGGAATTGATAAACTTAAATGGGGTCCCTTTAACATTTTCATAAGGGATACCTCCTCCAAAGGCAGCCGCAGGCAATCAAGTAACTAATAAACTATAAGATGATTCTCTAAAGACTTGTCAAATATTCTATTTGCAGTTGGACCTTTGAAATAACAAACGATAGCTTCAAGGCATTTTCCGAACTAACTAATCAGCCATAATAATAGTAAACCTCGTTCAAATGGAAATATCCGGTTTATAAACGGACCTGCCTTATTTTTAAATTACACTGCCGGGCAAGAATATTCTTTAACCCTTACCTATATATATATTATTATTATTGACGCGTCAAAAGTGCCTCTTTAAGGACTATTTGAATAAAGATTATTTTGAATTTGAATTTAGCATGACGTTTAGAAATAGGGATTTTAATTTTTTAAGTCAGCTAATGAGAGGTAGGCAGTTGTCTCGAATGAGAGGTAATTATTACCTTACCAAAATTCGCCTAGTCTAGTCTACCGGTCTATTACTTTGTTCTGTTTTATTTGTCTCAAATTTAAAGCTAAGGTAATAAATACTTTTTAAAGCACGCCACTTAATTAGTTTTTTTGCGAAATTTTATTACTTTAATTTAGTTAACAGTATATAATACGACCTTTTGAATATTTATGCATAATGTGGCTGCCTATAAATGGAATTACATGTGCCCCTCTACCTTATTTTTAATTAAGTTTAAACTCATTTTACATATTATTTTGTTCTTTGTCCAAATAAATGAATAAAATCTTACACAATAAAATATAAAGTCATAAAATCTTCTGTAGTAACCTGAGATATGTACGAATATTTATTTAAATTAATGTATGTAATAGATAAATAGCAGATCTTTCTATCTGAAAGTAGCGTACATAACTGTTTGGGTTTTCTTAATTATAATAGTTTCGATGTTCGCAGGTCAAGCTTGATTTTGTATTCGCCTTGTATTGTTTGTTTCGAACCCTTGTATCTATTAATGATAGGTACAAAGCTGAAAAGCTCGCTAGTAAGTTTTGTTTGAACGCGCTAAGCACCCCGTTTGTATTAATCTTTAATTATAATTTTTTAATCAGTTTAAATACTTGGTTCAACGGTGAAGGAAAATGTTCTCAAAGGCGTATGAAGTCAATCCGCACACGGCCACGCTGTCCGTGTGCGCTGGCCGTGGCCGAGATAGGACGTCCGCCTTCTCATCGGAGGTCGGGGGTTCGAACTCACCTATAACTTTTCGAGTTATGTGCGTTTTAAGCAATTAAAATATCACTTGCTTCAACGGTGAAGGAAAACATCGTGAGGTAACCTGCACGCCTGAGTTCTACTTAATGTTCTCAAAGGCGTGTGAAGTCTGCCAATCCGCACATGGCCAGCGTGATGGACTATGGCCAAACCCTTCTCATAATGAGAGGAGACCCGTGCTCTGTAGTGAGCCGGTAATGGGTTGATCATGATGATGATTAATTATTATACTTCGTCTTGTCTTGTCAATGTTGTTTGATAAGTTAGCTTTAGTTGATTTGAACAAAAAAAAATAGTATTAGAAAACTAACAGGAATTAATTTATGCATCTTGATAAGTGCTTTGCGATAACGTAAGTTATTAAAAAATGCATTCACAAATAAAGCATCATCATCATCAGCCAACATTAATCCACTGCTGGACATAGGCCTCTTTGAAGTAACGTAAACTCATCCTGTTTCCGGCTTTTCGATGCCTGCCTCTTTTTGGAGGTCATCGCTCCACCTGGCTGGAGGACGGCCCATACACCGTTTGCCGAGACGTGGTCTCCACTCGAGGACCTTCCGACTCCAACGTCCGTCGGTTCTCCGACAAATAAATAAAGCATTTGGATAAAAACAACAAGCCAACTAGTCCTTTCATAGTTACCATCGACTAAAATTACGATATATTTAATATAATACGAATATATTATATACATCGTGTATATAATATATTCGTATTATGTTAAATTATATTGTGAATATATTGTATATAATATAATACGATATATATAATACGAATTATGTATTTAAAGTGAAACCTTTTATCTGATAACTCTTTACACGTTTTTGGTACCTTTTCAATTTCGGCGTAAATAGGAACTCATTAAATTGAACGTGGCGATATGCAACGAGTTTGCGAGGAAAGTTCGCAGGGATGCCATAGCAAGGTTCCCCTATTGTTTTAAAAATGGCCCTTGCGAAACAAAGTCCCATTCCACGTTTCGAAGTTTGGCAACGGAATATTAAACAATCAACGAGGAGTTAAGGTCTCCGCACACCAAATCATTTCACAATCAAAATAAAATATGCAAACGCGTTGCCATCCTAACACTTTGCTTGCCAGGAAACGTCGCTTCAACCGTCTTATGAATGCCTTATCAATAATTTTACCTAATGTTTAACCGCTACATTGTATTTGCATATTTTTATTAACTATGTTGTATAATAAAAGTATTTTCATATTTAATAAATCTCTGTAAACTAGAGAATGCCGCTAAAGCCGGCAAGTTTCAAAAACTAGTAAAAGTCTATATGTTGTAATGCCTTACAATTATTTTTTTATTTTTATTATTTTTGCACCAAATTTATTATAACAAACACTTTATAAGAAGTATCCAAAGGAAAGCTTATCTCTATAGGAGATCTCTTCCAGCTACAATCAATATTTTTAATACCTAGTTAATATTATTATATTAACTAGGTAGTAATAATTTGTTTCCTTACTCAGTAGCAGAAGACCCGAGTGTGTGAAAACCTTTGCAAGAGACCTATGAACTTTTTTGCGACTCTTTGTAGGTAACTATTGTAAGATAAAGTAGTGCGAAGAACTAAATTCTTTCCACTTAATTAATTGTAAGGTACACAAAGTGTATAATAAATTTTAAGTAGCTATGAATTGAGCAATTGACGTCCAAGCTTCTGTATCGTTTTTATAATCCTTATTATCGTAATAGGATTTTTCTATAATCTTTCGTTTTATACAAACTTTGAACTTATTGATAGACATCTTCAAGCTATCAATAGGTTCAAGATAGCAATAGATTATAAATAACATCAACATTTGTTATAAAACAAAATACAATTCCCTCCGAATGAGTTACTAATTTTATACAGTCCACTAAACGGCACTAAAAGTTTACTCCTAAAGTTTAGTGCGTTCCAGTCCATTTTTTTCTTGAATTTTGCACTATTTTTATGAACATACATCAAATTTTCATATATACGTATATGTTGGTTATGTACTGTCATTATTTAATATTCTTTAAATTTAACTCTTAATAACTCTCTTGGGGCCAATTTATAAATCGCAAACACTTCTGCAAAACGAATACAGAGTGAACATCAGCCTTCGCCAGTTTAGTTCAGTTCTTCATTCAGCCTTCATCTCCCATCCAGTCATATACTGAAATTGGTAGCCCCCAATTATTTTTTAAAATAACAATGTACAGTTAATTGTTTCCAACTAACGAAACATCTCTGTACTCATTAGAATTTTGTGAATACTTTTTCGACAGCCCGAAGGTATAAAGAAAATTTTATACCTTCGGCACCCATCGGTCAGCCATGTACCGAAGTTGGTAGCCCCCTATTTTAGGAATTTAAAAATAGAACACGATATCCACAACGTGACTCGGTCGTATGAAACAGTTTCAAATATTTTTTTAAGAGTTCTCACTAACGCTCGCTTCTTGGGACCTACCCTTGCACGTTTCAAGTTTCGCAACTGTAAGGGTTTCGCGTATAAAAATAACGAGCTGTACCGATATAGCCGAAACGTTTTTCTCAGATGTTGTTTCGAATTTACAATAGCAATTGTTTTCGACTCGTATACCTACTAGTACACGGGTCGGAAAATCACATTAGACCGAGCTGAAATTGTCCAAGATGTACGCGTATGAACTGCGTAAAAAGTTGGTGTCATTTGTGATACTCCGTTTGACGACCTCCGTGGCGCAGTTCGTGCGCTGTCGCATTATAAAGTTGGAGGTCCTGGGTTCGATTCCCGGCTAGAGTCTGGTCTGGCGGGAGGCTTCGGCCGTGGCTAGTTACCACCCTACCGACAAAGACGTGTCGCCAAGCGATTTAGCGTTCCGGCACGACGTCGCGTGGAAACCAATTAGGGGCGTGGGTTTAACACACTCCTTACAGGTTAGCCCACTACAATCCTAGACAGCATCATCACTTACCACCAGGTGATATAGTCAAGGGCTAACTTGTAGTGAGTAAAAAAAAATTGTATACTATCGAATCCTGAAAACTGTTTTTACTCCAGCATCTATCTATAAACGTCCTCTCCTATGCTGAAAAGAGAAAAATTGGAGAGCTATCCAGATTTTGTCAATTAGTGGCATATTAACACAAAACCAAACCAAAGATACTATATATACTATTTAATACTATATTGATAATGATCTTATTACGTATAACAATAATATTATGATACTGATTACATCACAATTAGACAAACTTAACACATCAAAAATAATTAATAATTAAAAAAAAGACGGGTTGCACTCCGGGAGTGCCGGCAGAAGTGAAAACTTGATTATTAACGTTGAGCATGTTTGATATTTTGGAATGGTTAGGGAATAATTTTGCACCAATTGCTTTATCAGTATAAAAGTACTATCATTTATGTGGTAGAATACAATATTCATTTATTGCGCTATCGTACACAAACATGACAATTTATATTATATTAAAAATTTAACACTTTAAAACTATTACAAATTAAATCAAATTACATTTGCAAATCATCTAATTGCTTTTGGAACAATTCTTCTACATTTTTGTCATTTTCCTTTAAACCTTTTGTACGTTGATAATATGCTCTTTGATTCTCACAATGTCTTTTTCTTTTTTTTCTTCTATTTCCTCCTTCGAATCTTTTTTCTTCATATCTTTTTTACGCTGACGCCATGCCTTTTGGTATTCTCGATTCCGTTCTTTTTTTTTTCTTTTCTTTCTCTGAAAAACGGAGATTATTTATTATCATTTTATTTCATTTATTTTCATTCGAAATTATTTGTTTGGTAAACCTACACCGCACATGTGCTTATTGTGATGTTATAAAAATATAGGTTAATGCTATAAAGTATAAACATATTACAAATATTACATTTATACTATGTAAGTTCATATGTACTAAAGGGTGTAAAAAGACCCTTAACGAAAACGAAAACCACATATTCTGCTCATCATTGGGATCATTTTTTTCTTCTAGACAATACCTGGGAAACCACAGGTTCTGGAGATATTGAAGGTCAAAGTGTCCATTTTTTTTTCAACTTTTTTGCAAAATCGAATTCTAAGCGTTAACACAACGCGCGGCGCGGCTCGAGCCGGTCGGGTGTGTGTGTGCAGTGTGCCGTGTCCGTGTACTCGTATAGGCACAACGCACACATTCGAACAGCCGGTTGCACGCAAACCATTACCCGCTACAAAAATCTGATTATTTTTAAAGTCCAAAAAAAAATTCCGTTTCCTAGCAATTATTTTTGCGCAGTGTTACTTAGTTTCATGTACAGAATGCTTGGTTGACGGCTTCGTGAAGGGTCTGTTTACACCCGTTAAGCAGTACGATAGACTCGATCGAAACCTAACCTTAATTATAAAATTATATTAATTAAAAATTAAAACTTATTAAATTTTCGTCTAGTATATTTATAAAGTACTCACTCATTTTCTTTCGCTATTTCTTCATCACTTTTATCATTAATAGATGCACTTTGTTCAATTTCCATATTTTAAGCACTTTACATTCATGAATTTTACGAATACACAACAATGTGATCACTACACAGACGGTCGAGCCATCAGCTGTCACCATCCATGGATGCGCGTGGCACGCTGTAACATTTATTTTATTTTTATTTTATTTTTATTTTTATTTTTATTGGATCATTAAACTAGTCACTATCTAAAAACAACAAAAAACATTTCAGAAGAACAGACACCAGATAGTGGCATTCTAGAAATGACCACAGCATGCACAACCTTAAAATTAACCTTACAACTAAATAATTCAATTTATACCTAAAGCAAGTAAGACTATTACAGCATTAAAATGCTGTAATAGATAGTCTTACTTGCTTTTTAAAAGAGGCTACAGAACTGCAGGAGATGTCGCAGATATTCCTGTGATCATTCAGCATTGAGCATATTCTATAGATAGGTGCATGCTGACCTGCCTTGGTTCGACAAAACGGTAAATGAAACGGTTTTCGATTCCGGAGGCGACTACCCTTACGCGGCACACTAAACCTCAGACGCTCCAGGATTTCCGGTGAATCAGTGTATCCATTAATGATTTTGTAGAAAAAAACCATGTCTAACATTTTACGTCTGTTCTTTAGTGACATAAGATTATAGGATAGTAACCGAGAATCATACGAGACCAAGTCACTTAATCTGAACTGACGGTGACTCATCGTTCTTGCGCACAAAAATACGGCCTCCTCGAACCCATACGTATCTATAGTGTTTTTCCTGTGCGGCAAGCCTAGTTGATGCATGCAGACGTTTGTTAGTTGGGGACAAGTGCTCTGCGACATAAACCTGCTGCTTAGTACCGGCAATCCCTAGGTGAGAAGTGTTTAGTTTGTCAGCTGCATGTTTTTTATTAAAGATTCTCACAGCCGCTAAAAAGTTATCTCGCTTAAGTGGGCTAGATAGTTTAAAAATGATACTGCGTGGGCGTTTGGATTCGGTATTCATTTTTGCAACTCTATGAAAGTTTACTATATCAGTGGGTCCAAGCTGAAAATTAACCACCTTGGCCAATTGAGAAATCAATGTTAGCAGATTTTCTGATCGATGCTCGGGAACACATTGAATTTCTAAGTTGCTGTCACGAGACTGTTGCTCCATCTGAGATATTTTAAATTCAAATTCAGTCGACCGAGATCGTAGTTCCAAGTTCTCAATTTCCAGTTTAGATATTCTGGCAGACAAGTCCTTATTTAAAGTATTCTGTTCGTCGTGACAGTCAGACAAAAATTTAAGAGATTTGATAGCCTCATTTAGCTCGTCCTGTATAGTAGTAAATTTTTTTATAACTCCGGTAACTTCTTGTTGTAATTTCATTATGGCTATGTTAAAATTACCCAAGGTAGATTGCTGGTTTTCAAGCTTTTGATTTATCTCCGTTCGAAAACTACGTATTTCGCTCAAAAGACAATCAAGGGACATGTCTACTGATGTCGGTGAGCTATTAACGTCCGCACGCTGCACATTTTTCCTTTTATTGGATATTGGAGTATTAATATTATCTGCCTTAGGACGCTTGGCAATACACGTTGGGCATATCCACTTAGACCGATGGGTTGAAGTCTCACCATAATTAACACAATCTGAATGATATACGAGTAAACAATCGATGCTTGAGCACTTCACGCGTTTTTGAGTGACAGAAATGCTGGAGTTACAGGCACCGCAATTCATATTTATATTATGTGGATATTTATGACAACCGTTTTGACTTTTTCGTTTTGACACCACTCCGATGCTCAAGTTAAACAAGTTTTAATAGAAGAAAACCATAATGATCTCTTGAAATATCACATTACACGATTCTCCTATCACTTAATAATACAAAAACTATGACTCTGTAACAGTACTGCAGGTAAAAACGATACTTTTTGAATTATAAAGCGTAGCGCGTTAGTAGCGTGTAGGTTGACGTTCGTTGCCATGGAAATAAACATACACGAACATTCGCGCAAGCGCCCTGCGCTGCCTAAACGACGTTAGAGAGGGGATAGCTGTCTACTCTCCATCCGTCTTACGCTTTTTCGATCAGGTCACGTGTCCTGACGCGAGTTTAAGATTTTATACCCATTACAGAAAAAGTGCTCAACGCCGCTAAAGAAGTTTTCACTTCAAAAAAACAGCTTTAAAAACAGTTTTAACAAATGACATGGCCGGAATGTATATAGAGCTTTGCCCTTATTAAAATTGATTCATGTTCATTAACATACAGTGCATCATATTAAAGCTTATAAGTGTGTTTAAATCCTTTTAAGTTTTAAGATCAGAGACCAAGCGGGAGATCCTATAATAGAAAACAAAAAAGTTCGCCTAAATATTTCGATGACATAATATTCATGAACAATACGCTATGAAACTAATTATATCAGGAACAATATTAAAAAAAGGGTTAATATCGATATTTTTTACATTATTTTAAAAGTAATTACTGAACTTTTCACTTATGAATAATTACTGAACATTTATGTATTATGAATTGATTATTAGGGCAGAATCTGTCCATGTCATTTATGTTATAGTTCATCCACTCCCAGCAGCTCCTAAACTGTAAGGCGGTGACGAGCCAGTGGTTAGAAAGTATGAACCCGGATCACCGGGTCTGGAGTTGTATCCCATGTATGTGGGGTAATTCTTCGCGCAGAGCCCATTTTGAAACATCGTCCAATTGTCACACTTGCGAGCTGGAATCAACACTAATAGTATTAATGCGAATGTTTGTCTATTTATTTATTACTAGCTGCTGCCCGCGGTTTTAACAAATCACGCAGGAATCATACATTTTTCCGGGATGAAAAGTCAATGTGACAATCTAGGACAAAATTTATCTCCATTCCTACTATCAGTCAAATCGGTTCAATTTTATTCTCTATGCATATTATACTCGTTAACTTTCGCGTTTATAATATTAGTTAGAATTTATTCATAGGTTGGTAATGGTATTTATGGCTAGGAGCCTTATTTGGAGGAGAGAGGTAATTAGTTACCGTACCGAAAAGTGACGGATCGTCAAGCGTTTAAGCGTTCTGGTACGATGCCGCGTTGAAATCGATTTGGAAGGTTTGATATAAATGCCATATACCTAACCTATAAGTCCGCTTGCATTTTATATGGAATTGTCAAATACCACCTTTTGAGATCGACTACAAGTTTGCCATAGATTATTACCATACACATATATTTTGCCATACACAAACTATTCCCTTTGACACATTTGACTAGCACGTGATCAAAACAAGTATGGCGGCCAACGTTTGACGGTAATGTTCGAACTACGCCGCACGGAGCCAATCTACGCCGGATGGAACGAGCCGCGATAAAGAACTTAGTTCCAAAAGAACTGGATTTAATGTTTAAGACACACTCACCAGGAAAGTGTTCAGGTGAACTGATGGATTCAGCATACAGTTCCCAGGCTCTGCTGTGATCGCATGTGGAAAATATGCAACCAGGCTGTGACATGCCGTTATTTGGGTAGAAATCTTTATGACCTGAAAGGAAACATTAATATATATCCCTTTTTTATCGTGGGTAAATCCTCATGGATAACTTTGCGCCACGGGGAAGCACAGAGGTTATGTCAGACTCCTACTGACTAAAATCCCCACGTGTTCCTGCTACTCAACGCTGTATGGCTACCCACTCTACTCCCTCACTACCCACACCATTATATCATATCCTCTTTTACACAATCCATCCATCTCTTCTTTGGTCTTCCTCTACTCTTTTGCTCTTCCACGTTCATAAATAACATTCTTTTGGTGACATCACTTCCTCTCCTCCGCATTATATGACCATACCATGCTAGCCTGTTGCTCCTCATCTTTTCTGTCACTGGCGCTACTTTTAGACTTCCCCTTATATATTTATTTCTTATCTTATCCATTCTTGTCACACCACACATCCATCTCAACATTCGCATGTGTCAATACAATAAATACATAACTACACGTAAATATCAAAATATGAATAATGAAATGAAATGAAAATAAACATATTGCACACCATACAAAAAGAAAAAAGGAAAAACACACACTAGGAAAAGAAATAGGGGCAATAGAAACCGTTATAGATAAAAATTAACTTGGCATCAAACTAAAACTACATTATATAAAAATGTTACAATGAATATGTTGTACGGTATGACACAATAAATACATAATTGCACGTAAATATCAAAAAATGAATCAAAAAACCGTTATAGATAAAAATTACCTTGGCATCAAAATAAAACTACATCTAGATATAAAAGAGAAAGTCGTGTTAGTTACACTATTTATAACTTAAGAACGGCTGAACCGATTTGGTTGAAAATCGGTGCTCCCCACCGATTTTAGTACCTTAAAACCACGAAATGGATATACGATACTTTTTATCCCGTTACATTTCCCGCGGAATTTATGAATAAATGAATTTCACGTCATCGAACTATAACTATAGTTTCGGCTTGCCACAGAAATTTTCCTCGAATTGGTAGCTTTTTCTATAGGAGTTCTTAAAACCCTAATGTAAGCGAACGAAGTCGCGGGCATCGACTAGTTATATTTAAAACTTCGTCAATAACACTACAAGGAATAACCCAATATGCATTGAGGCATAGGAAGCCTTTGAATGGCTTAGGATAACTCGTTTAGAAACTTCTTAAAAATAGAGCTCGAATTCATTTTAATTAATAATTAATTGACACAAACTCCGCCCTTCGCATAAACGGATCAAGGTAAGATTCTTTAGGGACGGATTACCCCTTTTACGGGTTAACGTTTCATTTTTCATCTTAGAATGTACAAACATAATAGGATAACATGATCTTCTACTTAAACATATAATTCGTCAGAAATATCTTTAATTCATTTAGATAAATTTTCTGCTTACTTATCTAGGAATAGTAGGATGCGGTCTAATCTGTGCAGAATTTCAAATGCTATTTTCTAGACATCGGATTATATTAATGTGCAAATGCATCAAACACCATTTCTACTGCATGATTGCATATCAATCATGATCTTTAATCAAATAATCCTTTAAAACGCACTTTTGACGCGTCGATAATTAACATTACTATGTAATGAGTTGATGGTGATAACTAAATTCTTAAATTAAGCATTCATTAAGTCACGGCAAAATCAGCATCCGTTTTATAAATGTTTACCAAATACATTTCTATTTAGGAGGTCCCTAGGCGTATCTAGGGGGGGTCCTTTCCTATATCATCATCATCATGATCAACCCATTACCGGCTCACTACAGAACACGGATCTCCTCTCAATTTGAGAAAGGTTTGGCCATAGTCCACCATGCTGGCTATGTGCGGATTGGCAGACTTCACACGTCTTTTGAGAACATTATGGAGAACTCTCAGGCGTGCAGGTTTCCTCACGATGTTTTCCTTCACCGTTGAAGCAAGTGATATTTTAATTGTTTTTTTTTTAAAACCGGATTCGAACTTCCGACCTCTGATTAGGAGGCTGACGCCCTAACCACTAGGCTATCGCCGCTTACTACTACGCACGCTACTTTCCTATACATAGAGCACCAAACCATAGAGTATAGTAGCCCTACAAAAGACCTATATGCAGCTGTGAACTTAGATTAGAAAGATGATCATCATACAGATGAGATAAATAAAAATGGAGTAAGACAAGCCGCAAAATCCGTAAAACGATAATGGTAAGGTAGGGCACGGAGGACCTGTAGACGCCGTTGGGGTTCAAAGGTGTGAAGATGCGACCCATAAAAACACAATTCAATAACTACAAATGCAATAATGGGTAGAGCAAATTGCACGGAGGCCCTGTAGACGCCGTTGGGGTTCAAAGGTGTGAAGATGCGACCCATAAAAAACACAATTCAATAACTACAAATGCAATAATGGGTAGAGCAAATTGCACGGAGGCCCTGTGGACGCCGTTGAGGTTCAAAGGTGTGAAGTGGCGACCCATAATAAACACAATTCAATAACTACAAATGCAATAATGGGTAGAGCAAATTGCACGGAGGCCCTGTAGACGCCGTTGGGGTTTAAAGGTGTGAAGTGGCGACCCATAAAAAACACAATTCAATAACTACAATTGCAATAATGGGTAGAGCAAATTGCACGGAGGCCCTGTAGACGCCGTTGGGGTCCAAAGGTGTGAAGTGGCAACCCATAAAAACACAATTCAACAACTACAAATGCAAGCAATCGTTACCTACAGGCTCTTTCAGTCCCAGCATTCCACCGTTGCTGTGTATAACGTCTACATATTCAGCATCAGTTGAATCCAGCCGCGCTCCAATGTCTATGTTACTGAAGCAAGGTCCGGCTGGATCCAGGCCGGTTATTCTTGCAATACGCGTGCCAGTTTTATCTGTTACTGCCTTTCCCGCTATGCCAGCTATGTGAGCTCCAAGACTATGTCCAACCAAGGTTATTTTTGAAGCATTCACACCTCCTGGAGAATTCATTTTTGTTATGAAAATTAAAAAAATACTTGGATTAGTTAAAAAGCTAGGCACGTGTATCAGTTACTATGAAAGTAAAAGCATCTTACATAATGGGCATAGAATATTTAATCTTAACCTGGATGGGTTTTTTTTTTATAGCGCATTATAGCGCGCTTGGAACCCTCATAGTTTTAGTTTTAAGTTTACAAATCTAGTTATCACCATTAAATCACTACTATGTAAATTATTGACGCGTCAAAAGCGCCTTTTAAAGGACTATTTGAATAAAGGTTATTTTGAATTTGAATTTGAATTTATACACTAAAAGTTAGCCCTTGACGGCTATCTCACCTGGTGGTAAGTGATGATGCTGTCTAGGATGGCAGCGGGCTAACCTGTTAGGAGTATGGTAAACCCACGCTCCTAATTGGTTTCTACGCGACAACGTGCCGTAACGCTAAGCCGCTTGGCGTCACGTCTTTGTCAGTAAGGTGGTAACTAGCCACGGCCGAAGCCTAACCATTCAAATATGAATATATTAATGCCATATTGGTGAATGCATTCTTTTATATTATGGACTACAAAGCTTTCAATTTGTAAACAAATTTTCCAGCACTAATATTATTCAATAAATTAATTACTTCGGGACAACTTAATACATGCGTAATCAATACAAATTTAAAATTAAATTACTACTTGTTTCTGGGCCGATGTGGTAGGCAAAAACAATGTGCGATAACTTAAATATATTTTCATCTTAAATATATTTTCATCTGACAGTCCCGAACACAAAATAGTGAGTTATGAAGACATCTGAGAGAGGCCTTGAATTATTATTCTACTTTATTACAGGTGCGGAACAGTACCAGCTGGAAAATATTAGAATATTTACAACTATAGTTTATATCTTTGGGTATTTATTAAAATCTAAACAATCTTGTGATGTCTTTATATTAAAATACTGCCTTGGTTCAAACCGCGTGAACTAGGATCTTAACGTAATGTTAGTTCCTAGCAATGCCGTGCGGTGCACGGTAACCTTTGCATGAACTGATCTCTTGCATTTTCTTCAAAATTACACGTCCAAATAATATACTGTAAATAGTAAACTATATTTACGTAAAAATATCGAGTAGTGAAAGAACTTTTGGAACGAAGTTGTTTATCGCGCGTTGTCAAAGGGGGCTAGACGGAAAAAATTCTTACGAAAAGTTGTCACGACACTTTTTGTTATTGTAAGCTGTGCGGCGTCGCATGTTTCTCTGTCTGTCTCTCTCTCTCTTAAAGAAAGCAAGCCAGATATTTTCATTTCTATTTCGCATTGAACAATGTGGTGTCGCGACGATTATTTTTGTTCAGTGTATACAGGTTTTTTGTAAATAATAAATAATAAAAAATAATAATAATAATGAATCCTGACGGTATTTCTGAACAAGTTCCGGATATTGCTGATGGAGTACAAAATTGAGCCTACTGATTAAGTTAAGTACAAGTATAACATTATATTTGTTAATAATAAATTATAACTTAAATAAAATAAAATTTTATTATTACAATTCCTTCACTAATTAAAGGAAACTCGTTCCATCCGGGTGTCCCTTGACACCTCTCAAGTTTTTTTTTTGTAGGGATTATCCCTAAAAATGAACAATAGAAAATTAAAAGACATGACTATTAAAATGAACATGACATTTCAAAATTGTTCAAGTAATTTCTGTTACTTGCCTTATCGAACACGTTATAAGTATATACAATACATTTGTAATAATCATATTATTTTATCTTTGCCTTGAATGAATATATAAGGGGAAGTCTAAAAGTAGCGCCAGTGACAGAAAAGATGAGGAGTAACAGGCTGGCATGGTATGGTCATATAATGCGGAGGAAAGAAAGTGATGTCACCAAAAGAATGTTATATATGAACGTGGAAGGGCAAAAGAGTAAAGGAAGACCAAAGAAGAGATGGATGGATTGTGTAAAAGAGGATATGCGGGTAAAAGGTGTGGGTAGTGAGGTGACGGCTGATAGAAGTGAGTGGAAGAAGAAGACATGTTGTGCCGACCCCACATAATGTGGGATAAGGGCAAGAAGAAGAAGATTTTATCTTTGCCTACTTACGTATGATGAGTTCTGTCAAAAGTGTTCCAAACTTTTGGCCCATGAACCGGACATGAGTTGAAGATCTAAAGTACTCCCAATTTATCACCTTCCTCCCATCCAATGCAAACACCTTTACACGCTTTTGCTTAAGCAATTCCGGCGCAACTCCCTGCACCATCAAACCATCGGAACTCTCCATGAAACCATGGACGAGTATGTAAATAACTTCAGCGTTAACCATCAACTTCTTCAAATTGTTGATTTCGCTTAGGTTATGTTTAACATTTCCATTTTTTGTAATATGATCGATGGTTAGTATCTCGTTGAAATTGGTTTTGTTCCTCTCTAGGATCTGCTCGTAAGTTATACCAAAGAAACTCTTTAGCGCCTCACCTGTAATAGTAATTTATATTTATCATTTTGTAAATATTTATCGGTTACTTTCAATTTATCTGCCATATTATGTTTCAAAGCCCGGTTGAATAATATATCTTTGTGTATCGAAATATATTACGTATAACTGACAGCGTTCGATATACTCGTATATTACTCAAAATGGGTTGTTTACTGAGTTATAAGAGCGAAAGTGAATAGATGATATAACAGAAAATACTTTTGGGTTGGATACAAAAAAAAAAAATTATACACCACTAGTTAGCCCTTCACGGCATCTCACCTGATGGTAAGTGATGATGCGGTCTAAGATGGTAGCGGGCTAATCTGTTGGGGGTATGATAAACCCATACTCCTAATTGGTTTCTACACGACATCGTGCCGGAACGCTAAATCGTTTGGCGACACGTCTTTGTCGGTAGGGTGGTAACAAGCCACGGCCGAAGCCTCCCACCAGACCAGACTCGAGCTGGGAATCGAACCCAACTTTTCAATATATCTCGCTCTCTTTCTTAGCTCTTAACATAATTTTAAGTGGCATGTGAGATGGTGATAATAAAAATAACCTAATTTAAAATATCGATAATATAGCGTTCATGATTAAAATAAAATAATGACTTTTAACTAACACTTGTTGGAACCGGCAGCTACGAGGGGATGCAAAACGGGGTCTATGATCGAGCTCACACTGAAGGGCGCCTGATGAGGGATCGCAGTTCCATACACCCTGATCAGGATCAATAGCTCGTACATACAAAGTGACTTTAAATTTTGTACTGAAACAATACGAAGCAATGGAAAAATGATCAAGTTTAATTTTTTTTGGTTAGCACTTTACGACAATCTCGGTGGTAAGTCTAAAATGGTGACTAATCTATTAGTAAACCTTTCGTTTCTACGCGACTTCTTTGTCGGTAGGGTAGTAACTAGCCACGGCCGAGGCCTCCCACCAGACCAGACTCAAGCCGAGAATCGAACCCAGGACCTCAAACTAGATAATGCGACAGCGCACACACTGCGCCACTGAGATCATCAAATAGATTAAATATTAAATAGATCAAATAGATTAATTGAATAGAATTGCATTTATGCTGGAAAAGGCGAAAGGCCCGAACTGTCCAGATTGTGGTATAAAAGGAGACGCCTACCATGTTTTGGTGGAATGTGTCCGTAAAGAATTGTCAAACGAAATATTTTTCGGTTGGGCAAACAAGTGTCTGGCGAATTAACGTTCCGGCACGTTGCGCGTTGAAACCAACTAGGTTTATGGATTAACCATACATCTAACAGGTTAGCCCGCTACCATCTTAAACTGCATCATCACTTACCATCAGGTGAGATTGCGGTTAAGTGCTAACTTGTATAAAAAAAAAACTATTAAATGGCACGTGGCCGGAGCGAAGTCTAAATGCGGTATCTGTCGGTATGGGTTAACAATAGATAACAGGGTAGTTTTAATGAGGGTCTGATAGGACACCCAAGTCGGGTAACCCTAAATATAACTCAGCACTATTATTTTGGATATACCCATTAAAATTCCTTACTTCGTTATTATAAAACACAAGGTTTACTTTTCTGTCCTTTTGTAATAAGTTCCTTTTTGTGTTTTTTGTTATTTGCTGTTTGTTAATTTCCATATTATATTACTAGCGACATATTAGCGTCGACTTAAGTTATTATATTAGGCATGCTGTAGTTACCTCTAAATTGATTTATATGTACACATCTAGCACTTAAGGTTTTTAAATGTTTATTTTTTTTACATATAAATCTGTTGGTAGCGCTTTGGATAAATAAATAAAATATCAAGGTTATAATCATAAACGTTACAATTGGATTTCAGAATACCTTTTATAATTTTAACGCATTGTTTTTGCCCATTAATAAAATGATTGAATTGAAGCGTCTCTTATATCTCTTCTTCTTCTTTATCGTTACACTCTTGACAGAGTGGCCGTGGTCATCATGAAGCAGTGTCTTTGAGGACAGATGTTATACGCCTCACGAGCATCCGCCACTTTTCTCTGCTAGCCGAAAGCCTGGTGCAGTCGTGCAAAGGACCGCCCACAGCAGACTTTATCTGATCGGTCCATCGCATGGGTGACCTCTTATATATAATCAAATAATTTCATAAACACGCCCCTCTAACACCCTTGCTATTTTTTTTTTTAATTTTAATTTTAATTGGATTTGTAATCATAGTAATAGTCTGTATTAATTTTATTTTGATTAACATTGACTAATTGAATTATTTTTTTTTTTTTTATGGAATTGTTTTATATTAGAATATTATGTGTTTAAAAATTGTATTAAAATTGTATCTACTGTTTGCAATGCCCTGACCGGGTAAGATGCAAATAAATAAATAAATAAATAAACATTGACTAACTTTTCAAAATATGGATACCAATACTATCATCATCATAAACAACCCATTACCGGCTCACTACAGAGCACGGGTCTCCTTTCAATATGAGAAGGATTTGGCCATAGTCCACCACGCTGGCCATGTGCGGCTTGGCAGACTTCACACGCCTTTGAGTACATTATGGAGAACTCTCAGGCGTGCAGGTTTCCTCACGATGTTTCCCTTCACCGTTGAAGCAAGAGCAACCAATACTATATTGAAGTTAATTTCTGTCTCTCGAAGATTCTTTACATAATAATATAACACTATGAGGTAGGTATTTGTTCTTTGAGTGCATGTATATAGGAATACTTACATGTCATTTCACGATACAGTGCACCACTGGCTGCCTCTATGTCATTAAGCAAACCATTTGTCACTCGGTGTACTTGACGGTACGGTTCTACCACTGTATGTGAAGACTCTGTTCCTTCTATAATGTATATAGTATAACTACATTCGTAAACTTAAAACTAAAGCTATGAGGGTTCCAAACGCGCCCCCGTCTTAGAAGAAGCCCACAACAAACCTAGCCAGGTGAATTTCTTCTTCTTTTTGTTATCATCATCTCACATGCCACCTTTAATTATCAAGAGCTATCTTATTAGAGCAATATTTCACACCCATGCTTGTTTATATATGTGGGTAGTCTAAAAATAAATGCTAAGTCTAAGAGATTGGGATGTAAGAACTGTTTAAAATAAACGTTAGCTCGGACCATGCGTATTTATTTCGACATATTACAACCAGCAACTTAAATATTATAAAAAAGATGTGGTGTCGTGGGACACCAGGTAGGAACGAAGTTCCTTCGGCTAATGTAGAATCGACACAATTTGCAAAAACAACCGTTCTCAATTTGATGAAGGTTTACTTCATTTTTCTCTAAAATCTTGCTAATTAGTTTCTAGTTAAGTACATGAAAGTATTTAGGAAAATCAGTATTTTAGGAAATAATAAATAACGTAAAATAAAATAAAAAACGTAATTCAAATTATCAACTAAAATAACAAAATATGTTTCTTTATTTTTGTTTGACAACATAAAATTACGTAGAAATAGAAATAATTAAAGAGGGAGAAAGAGAAAGGTATTATACACTACTCGCTTGTGTGTACGACTGTTGCGCCTGCGCACATCGCATTTAACGGTTTTATTCCACGGACTTTTTCTTACGGTTTTACTATCACATTTATTTCAGTTCGGTCGCGCAGCAATATCCTATCTCCTCCAAGCCTGCCGTAAGGATCTTCGTTCCGAAAAAACGATGTAGTGGAGTAAAAAAAAATAACTTAGCGGGGTTTATTTTGGATATATCAGAAGTCTACAGTTTTCGCTGTACGCATTGATTCGTATCGCTCTTGCAGGTACCACTTAGTTCCGGCAGCGCGTTTGTGTTGACTGAATACAATTTCACAACATCTAATATTTGTTTTGATGACACCAAGTTATAATACACTAGCTTGCTCGCACTGGTTTCACATATCATATTCTCTACAGAATATTTCACTGTGGTATATTTACAAGAGGACAAATAGCTAAAGAAAAATCTCGCGATTGTTGCTGCCAAACGTCACTTTAAACAATTAAATTAAATTAATTAAATATACTTTTTTTTCAAACAGTCTAAATTATAACAATTTCCAGTGGCCTCCACACTAGGTGACCTGTATCGTGGAGACCATGTTATTTACCACTTTTTGACATTGGCTTAGATATTACATTACATAAAAAAAAAATTACAATGTACATATAATATAACTATTTAAATCTTTATAATGATAAAACATATAATTTTGTTTTTACATTTTTATACATACTGTTCGACATTTTGCAACTGATAGCATTGGCATTACTGTCGCTTCGCTATTGAAAATTAACTAATTATAAAATTCAATGATTAATTACGTAACTGAACGCTGGTCATGTCTTGAGAACATTAAGGCGAACTTACAGGCATGCAGGTTTCCTCACGATGTTTTCCTTCACCGTAATAATCATTTATTTGGCAGAATGTATGTACATTTAGCTGCTATTGAACGATTATTTTTATTAAAAAAGCAGTGATAGCCGCAGCGTAAGGACGTCCGCCTCCTAATCAGAGATTTATCGATCTTCACCTCTAACTTTTCGTAGTTATGTGCGTTTTTAACTAAAATGTCACTCGCTTCAACGGTGAAGGAAAACTTCGTGAGGAAACCTGCACGCCTGAGAGTTCTCCATAATGTTCTCAAATGCGTGTGAAGTCTGCCAATCCGCACATGGCCAGCGTGGTGGACTATGGCCAAACCCTTCTCATATTGAGAGGAGACCGGTGTTCTGTAGTGAGCCGGCAATGGGTTAATCATGATGGGGAAAGAATGTCAACGAAACGTTTTCTATCCAGAACACAAAAGACGAGATTTCTACTTATCAATCTATGATCGTGGTTTCCAGCTAGGGGCTGTAGAGAGGCTCATGTACATAAGGCACAATAGGTAGTCAAACTATCCTAACAATAGGTAAGCTTATGGAATATCATGTCAATTACTTCAAATAGCAAAATCACTGCTTGTTAGCAAGTAATCATGATTAACAAATTATCAAATTAACGTTCAATTTCTATTGTGGTGCCGGTGTAAGTAATAACCGCTTACTTTGTCATTATAGATATAAACAATAAACAGCAAGTATAATTTGCTATATTCCGCGGACAAGCGGGAGATTTGTATAATATAACACCATACAAAATCTTCCACTAGAACCTCTACGCACGTTTCGATCCGACACCGGATCATCCTCAGGAAATGTTGACTTCACAAGCGAGAAAAGTAAAGTACTTTACTTTGTGTGGTGTTATATTATACAAATCTCCCGGTTGTCGGCGGAATATGACAAATTATACTTGCTGTTTATTGTTTATCATTGACTTCCGCAAAGTAACGCCTGCTTCTATTCATTTCATAGATATAATAAATATCATTATAAAACCACACCGTCGCCTAAGCCGAAGTTTTTCCTCACAGAAAGTGGCCCTTAGGCCGACGTTTCCTTAGATTCTTCGAGCCCTAGGGCTTAAGATTCTTTTGGCAGAACTTCTTTCCGAAGCTCGAAAAACAGCCCAGTTATGCTGTGGCAACCAATAGGGTTAGCACAGATAAGAGACAGTCTGAAAATAAAATAAAAACCTATCAAACTATTGCAATAAGTTATCAAGGAAGGTTAGTAGATACTACTATCTTACTATTTGAAATACGAAATGTGAATGTTTATGTTGATTTTTCTTCCATTAAAAGTATCAATAACATTTTTACATTACCGAACGTACAACTATCGTTTTAGTTAAATTTGGAAGTAGCAAAAAGGTTAGTCGACATCACAGGAGACCGAACGCTGCCAGCTACCTCGGACAAAGAATTAATCCAGCTATTCAAAGGGGGTACGCTACCAGTATCTTCGGAACCTTGACTCATGAGACCCCTTTTAATAATATATTTTAGTTATTATATATTTAGAAGCGGTGATAGCCTAGTGGTTAGGGCGTCAGCCTCCTAATCAGAGGTCGGCGGTTCGAATCCGGGCACGCACCTCTAACTTTTCGGGGTTATGTGCGTTTCTAAAAATTAAAATAACACTTGCTTCAACGGTGAAGGAAAACATCGTGAGGAAACCTGCACGCCTGAGAGTTCTCCATAATGTTCTCAAAGACGTGTGAAGTCTGCCAATCCGCACATGTCCAGCGTGGTGGACTATGGCCAAACCCTTCTCATACTGAGAGGAGACCCGTGCTCTGTAGTGAGCCGTTAATGGGTTGTTCATGATGATGATGATGATTATATGTTTTAAGGGTTTAAGTTTTAGGTTCATTGTTAAATTTAAATGTATATCATGTTATGTTTTAGTAATAAAAAAAGTCGTAAGAGCATGCTACGCATATACGTACGTTCTGATATATAATGCCAGTTACTGTGAATAGCAAAATCACTGCTAGTTGGCGGGTGAACGCGATTATCAAATTATCGTTCAACTACCATGATGGTGCATACAGTAATGACTGTTGTCTTGTATCCTTTGGCGTAATAGGCAAAGTATATGGCACTGGCTAACTATTACGAAATGTAAGCAATAAGGGTTAATCTATACTATTCTTGTATCATTTTTATAGTTAACCTAAAAACGGGAAGTGCACCTGGTCGGTAGAACATTCCAGTTGAATATTATTAATATTTATTTCAAAATGTATTGTTTAATAATTAAAACTATCATTTATATTGTATTTCATTATATATTTTAGTAATGCACTTACCACAAAAGCTCAGTTAACTTTTCACGCTCACACAGTATTATCATCATGATCAACCCATTACCGGCTCACTACAGAGCATTGATCTCCTCTCAGTATGAGAAGGGTTTGGCCATAGTCCACCACGCTGGCCATGTGCAGATTAGCAGACTTCACACGCCTTTGAGAACATTATGGAGAACTCTTAGGCGTGCAGGTTTCCTCACGATGTTTTCCTTCACCGTTGAAGCGTGATATTTTATTTTTTTTAAACGCACATAACTCCGAAAAGTTAGAGGTGCGTGCCTGGATTCGAACCGCCGACCTCTGATTAGGAGGCTGACGCCCTAACCACTAGGCTATCACCGCTTCCTAGTATTATACTAATCTTCTATCTGAAAATAGAAGAATATAAGTTTATTTCGTACAAAACGGTTATGGAAGAGCGGAGTTTTGTGGTACAGTTGTAGTCTAATTACATCTAAAAGAGGGTAACTAGTAAAACTGAAATATACTATTTTCTAAATATATATATATCTAAATAGGCACCAAACAGGATTCCTAGTCTAAGGAAAATAATTATACTGAAAAGTGATAGGTGCAGAATAGGTTGCGCACAAAAACGTAACGAGGTAATTATTAAAATCAATTCTTAACTCCAAAAATGCGAATGAATTAGTTGGTTTTTCCATGATATTAACGCAGCAAAAGAGAGGGTTAAACATGTTGCACGTAACATTGTGTTACTTGAATCTAAATTGAATTTATACTTCTTCTTCTTCGTCGTTACACTCTTTGCAGAGCGGTCGTGGTCATCACGCGCGATAGGTGGCGATATGTACCTAGCTGTACCTATTATAACGAAGGAAGTGTCTTAAATTAATACTATCTGATGTTGCACTCATGGTCTTCTTCTTTGTCGTTACACTCTTTGCAGAGCGGTCGTGGTTATCACGAATCAATGTCTTTGAGGCCAGATGTTATGCGCCTCACAAGCATTCGCCACTTCCCTCTGCTGGCCGAAAGTCTGGTGCACTCGTGCAAAGGACCACCCACAGCAGACTTTATCTGATCGGTCCATCGCATGGGTGACCTTCCTCGCCCTCTAGTGCCCTCCACCTTACCCTGCACGAATAGAAACTCAATGGAGTCACTCTCAATCACGCCGGGAGTCGTGACCAAAAAATTAATACTACGTTTTAATTATTATATAAGTCCTGACAACAGGTTATATTCTTCTGAGATATCATGCCAATTACTTTGAATAGAAACAATACTGCTTGTTAACAAGTAAACACGATAAACGAATTATAAATTTCGCCTTCAATTTTCTGTTATGGTACAAACAGTAGGTATATGAACCTTGAATTATTATAAAGGTATCTCCATACAACTCATATAAATTATATAAGCCTTTGCTTTTGAACAAGCTGTTCTCTCACTCGCTCATTACAGAGCACGGGTCTCCTCTCAATATGAGAAGGATTTGGCCATAGTCCACCACGCTGGCGATGTGCAAATTGGCAGACTTTATACGCCTTTGAGAACATTAAGGAGAACTCTCAGGCATGTAGGTTTCCTCACGACGTTTTCCTTCACCGTTGAAGCAAGTGATATTTTAATTGCTTAAAAACGCACATAACTCCAAAAAGTTATAGGTGCGTGCCCGGGTTCGAACCCCGACCCCTGATTCTGAGACTGACGTCCTACCACTAGGCTATCACAGCTTATATAATATTTCATTAAACATTTAAACGACTTGGTTATAGGTTTAATGGATGGCGTGTCATGCGATACTTGCAGTTAGTGGGTAGCGAAATTATCAATTATCCGCAATTGCTCATGCAAAAACCCTTATTAGAGCTTAATAAGTACTACAATTTGTACAGACAGTAGTTTATAAGCACGTCTTGAACTGAAAAGGTGCCTTTCTGCTGAACAATTTCTGACTGTAACATTCTTCGATTTGTGTAAGATTTTCGTTGTTAAGAATATGGCCGAAATTGTTTTTAAAATAAATGGAAAGGAGCATAAAGGTAAGTTAATGTTTTAACTATAGCCACAACCAAACGTCTTCGCTAATATGTTCGTTATAACAACATTCTGAGTGACAGTATACTGCCAAAAGATTTATCGTTCCGGTACGATGACATACAAGTTAGCCCGCTCCCGTCTTAGAATGCTTACCACCGCATGTGATTGCAATTAGGGGCTAACTTTTGGTGGTATATAAAAAAATACAGTTCAATGACAAAGTTCTAAGAAATCCATCGTTGTCATACCCTATGGATGTAGTTATCCCAAGGTCATCGAGCACAAATGGAATATACTTAGAGCAATGGTCTTCTATCGGTTGAAATGATTGGTGATGCTAGTTAACTTTAGTCTATTATCATCCCTTTCTCTATTTCGTCTCTTGAGACTACTTCTACGTCTACTTGTAGAACCAAACTTTTTATAAAGTAAAGTAAGTGTTCTTTTTACGTGCAGTCTTAAGTTATTGATATAGACTAAAGAAATTTAAGTTAGTTGTATATTCTTGTGCCCGCGATTGGGTTTTACAACCTTCTTTTCAACCCAGCGTGACACACTAGTAATGTTTCACACTGGGTTGAAAAGAAGGTTGTAAAACCCACATGGCCAGCGTGATGGACTATGGCCAAACCCTTCTCATATTGAGAGGAGACCCGTGCTCTGTAGTGACCCGGTAATGGGTTGATCATGATATCAGGAATGTACCTGTACATGTATACCCACCAATAAAAAGGACATACCTATACTAATCTGTATTCATCTCAGCTTCATTAAAACGCACCCTTATATCGATGTAGAACATCTTAATTAAAGCTTTTGAAGTTGGCTGAACTGCAAGAGACTACTCTCAAGACCTAGATAGCTATTATCACGCAGTATACACAAACAAATTGTAACACACATAATATGATGAAATTGAGTTCATTAAACGCTATACAAGTATTCAGAAGTGCTGGATCTCTAATTGGAAGCACAACAAATGTAAACGTAATTGCAGCAAGGGGTGTGTAGAACTAATTAGTGAATATGTTTATTTCGTTGAAGCTGCTACTAAAGGCTCGAATGTTACGTTATTACGGAAATCGTAACAAAAAGCCGAGCTACGTGATGTTCCGGCAAATGCCTATAACGCAAATAAATGGTTTATTTTAAGTTAT